>JACCIE010000057.1:0-1289763 GCA_018906755.1 Sycophaga agraensis | reverse complement strand
TATCCCACATTACCGATTTCGGGGAAATGCCTGCGGGCGTGGGGGGAATACTCCTCTCTCTCGACCGTACCAATATTATATATCAATATAAATATTTACTTGTGATGTTCTATTTTCTTTAATTTGGAGGCCAGGAGATTGTAGGGGTGAATTCCTCCGCGTCTGTATTCAGGCGTCCCACCGAATCACAACGAGGTCGTTGGGATAGTCTTGGCAAAACCAGGGCGGCAGCAAAAGAAAGGTGGACCCTGCGGGGTCAGGAAGGAGGAGGCTCAGGTTTGACGAGCCGGCTCGGGGGATGGAGCCACCACCCCGGGCCCCGTCCGTTAAGGGAGAGCAGCAGGGAAGGTTGGGAGTCCAGGGTGAGGAGGGGCAGGCCCGTTTGGCTAACCCCTTTGCCCGAAACGTGGCAGGTTCGAGAATGAGGACCAGGACATGCAGGCTTATGAGCTGCGAATCCGAGCATTATTAGAAGACAGGACGGCCAGAAAGCTCCGACGGGAGGTATTAGCACTCTCGCTTACGGAGGTGGCCCTTAAATTGGTGACCGCTAACCTCCATTTTAGAGGAACGGAGCCAGAATTGCGGGAGCGGCTTTGGCGCTCCCTGGTCAGGTCGGCAAGGCCGGAGGCGGACGTGCCTTGGATGTCGGCTATGATGATGACCGGGGGTCGACCGACGCCCGATTCCGCTATGTTGCGACGCCCTGTGGGTGGGCCGCCAGAAGGCAGCCCGACCCGATAAACAAGCTGAACAACCGGGCCAGTCAGGGTTGGAGAGTTCGGCAGAGAGCATCCGGGACGTCATGTCTCAAAAACCTGGTCCAGAGGTGCTGGAAGGACGGGATTCGGGGCGGATCGTTCGATCAGCTCTACTCCCTAGCCTGCAGCCGGCACATGGTCGGGAAGGACCATTGGGACCCGTACTCCAGTGGTCGGGAACTGACGCGCCCCGTTTGACCGCCAATCCAATCCCGTTGGGAATTTCAGGAGTAGGCGTTCTCCCCTACATCAACCAGTACCATAGAGTACTGTCGGGGCTGGAGCCTCAGATCGAGAATTTGCGAGGGGCGGTTGGCAGAGTCCAAATCGCGGCAGGCATGACACACACCGTAGGGGAGGCTCCAGAATGGGATAGAGGAGCAGCGTCGTCACTTCCTCCTCAGTGCCCTCCTGCTGCATCTACTCCCGATCACAGGCGATCGATACCTCTCGAGAGGGGAGCGAGGGGAAGGGAGATCGAGAGATACTCGGAGGGGTCCGATACTTCGGAGGATTCGGATGGATCATTGGATGATCTGTTCAGGAGTAGTGTGCAGAGGGATCGCGGAGGGCTGAGCAGGAGAGGGGAGGTGACTGGAGCACCAGTCCCAGTCAGGGAAGGTGGAAGAGGCCCAGTGAGGCCTTCACAGTCCGCGGATAGGACTAGTAGAAGAAGGGATGGATCGGGAGGACGTCCGAGCTATCCGAGAGCGGAGGGGCCAATGAGATCCGATGATGATCTTCTTTGCGCCCGAGTTTTGCGGGATGCCGCCCTAACCTTCTCCAATCATGAAAAGGAGGACGCAATGGACTTCCTGCAAGGGGTTACTCTGATTCGGAATAGGAATAGGTTTACGGAGAGATGCCTAATAGCGGCACTTCACTCCGTGCTTGCGAAGGATGCCCGTAGGTGGTATCAGGACCTGGAGCGTACGTTTGTGGATTGGCCAGCGTTCTCCAACGCTTTTCAGGCCAGATTCTGCCAGCAAGTGTCGGACACGGATCTACGACGGGATTTGGAGGATATGCGCCAGGGAAACCGGACGATTGGCCAGTTCGTGAGCGCGTTTAGAGCTCAGGCTAGTCGTCTTCGGCGCCCTCTATCCGAGCGTTGTCAGATCCGTATGATTTTGGAGAGAGTCCGATCCGAGTTCAGGGAATACCTGATGGATAAGGACATCGAGACCCTGGATAGGCTGGTCCAACTAGGGGGACGGAGGGAGAGGATCAACCTCCTAAACGAACGTTACGAGAGCCAGGAGGCCCGTACGTCCAAGGGAGGGAGACTCCCGAGGAAAAAGGAAGGCAGGCTTGATGCGGTGGAGGGACGGGTTCGCTCGACAACCCAACTCGAGGGGCCCGGTGAAATCGCGAAAAGTGGGAGAAAAAGGAATAAAATCGGGGTCGATCGGGACTGGGAAGGGGAACTCTATGGGGAGAGTGAAGTCGCTGCGATGTATGGCCAGGCAGGACAAGGGTATAGTGGCGTGAATCCCCCCAGTCATAGGAATCCGGGATCCAAGGTCCCGATTCGGGATCAGGGTTGGTTGGGATCGGAGGGCCAGCGCGTGTCCGGGCAACCCCAAATGAACTCGGGTTATCTCCCAAGGCCTCCGCGAGAATGGGGAGAACCGAAGGCACAACGAGGGCCGGGGTATAGGCCAAACCGGGCTGACAGTTTTTCCGAAGACTCTCCGAATGTGGGGGGACTCGAGGGCCGGGTGGCCCCTGGACGGGTTCCAGCGAATGTGGCCGGTCTCCCAGGGATCGTCCAGGGTTGGGAGAGTTCCCAAAACCAGAGGTTTGAAGAGCAGGCGTCGGCAAATCCGGCTCCTTCTCCGGTGAATACCCCAAGTTGGGGGGGGGCAGTGGGCCAAGGAAACCCGAGTGGACCCGTGGATAATGTCCGAAGGGATGGGCGAGGGCCGTTCCCGGGGGCTTGCTACTCCTGTAACGGCATGGGACACAAATCGTCGCAGTGTCCGAAGAGGGTATGTTTGCGTTGTCGTCAGCCCGGACATTGGGCGGCAAACTGCCCGTGGGGGGAAGCACCCTTGCGCTGTCAGGTCTGTGAAACGCCCGGACACACATTCACGACCTGTCCCGGCTGCACGACGCTTCGGGAAACTTTAAAAAACGCCAAGGCGGGGGTGTAGAATCGCTCCCTACATTCCGCCGCCCGATAGAGCGAACAGTAGAGAAGGAGGAAGGGAATCGTAGGGAGGGGGAGGATCGAACGAGGGCGGTCACGAAGATCATCAGATCTAAGGGACCACCCGCGTTCAATTGGGAAACGCTTTTGGAACCGACATACCCAGGGGAAGCACCAAGGGGTCCGAATATTGAGGACCCGAGGACGCTGGTGCCAGAGAGCTGCATGCAGGACCTTTTGGCGTTGGATAACTCCTTCGGGGTCGTGCCACCGTTGAAGTCCGCCGGAAGTGACCGGGATATTGCTGGCGTATGGGAAGCTGTCAAGCCTGTAGGGCCGACAGCTGACTCGGCAGGCTCTGAAATACAGCCTGGCCAGTCGCTGGCTGCCACCCAGGAGGAGAACCGTTGGTTTTGTGCGGTAAACCTGGGAGGCAAAGTACTCAAAGCGCTTTACGATCCAGGGGCCCAAATCTCGTGCATTCACGCTAGCAGGGCCCAGGATTTTAAAAATAGGTGGAGACCAGCACAATTTATGGTGCGAGGAATCACGGGGTCGGCCCAACAAGCGTTAGGGGTTCTAAGGATCTGGTTCAGCATCGACGAGGATGAAAAGATGCTGGACGTAAGGATCATAGCAACAATGGACTACCAAATGGTTCTGGGGGTGGATTTCATCCGACAATGGGCGTTGGAGGTGCAGCACGGGGTTATGGCGTACCCCGAGTGGAAGATGGAGGAAGTTCATAGAGGAAGACATAGAGGGTCATGGAGTAGGAATCCGAGGGGAATGTGCGGGTATCGTGGAAGTATGTGATGAAGAGCGTAAGTGCGTGATGGCTCTGGTAGATAGCCTTATCCCGGAGCCAGGGGAAATCCACGGATTCACGACGTTGATTAGGCACCATATCGACGTACAAGGGGGAAAACCAGTTCGGCATGCACCCCGGCGTATGTCTCCGAGGATCCTGGAATTTGCTCAGCAGGAGGTTCAGAAAATGCTGGACAAAGGCATTATCGAACCCAGTGCGAGCGAGTGGTGTAGCGCGCCAGTAATCTTCCGTAAGGGAGAGGGCAGCTACCGATTTTGTATTGACTTTCGGGATGTAAATAAGCTGACCCAGAGAGACAATTATCCTTTACCGAATATGGACTCAATCCTGGATCGGCTGAGAAATGCTAAATACATCTCGAAAGTCGATCTAAAAAAGGCATATTTCCAGGTATTTCTAACGGAAAGTAGCTGGCAATACACGGCGTTCTCGGTGCCAGGGTCGGGACAGTGGCAGTTTGTGAGGCTGCCGTTCGGACTGTCGAACGCCCCGGCTACGTTTTGCCGGCTGCTAGGGGCACTTTTCGGGCCCGAGGTAGCGCCACATGTTTTCGGGTACTTGGATGATCTTATCGTGGTGACAGAGACATTCAAGGAACACCTGGAGTGGCTAAAGTACGTGCTCCAGACGGTGGTAGGTGCGGGCCTTGAAATTAATCGCGAAAAATGTGAATTTTGTTGTTCAAGCGTGGTTTTCCTTGGGTACCGTCTGGACGCGGAAGGACTCAGGGCGGATCCGGATAGGGTTAGTCCAGTGCTAAAGTACCCAGCTCCGAGTAATATTAAGGAATTGAGAACATTCCTGGGGATGGTGGGCTGGTACTCACGGTTCATTCCGTTGGAGGCAGAGGTGAAGGTACCTCTGGTCAAACTTTTGAGAAAGGATCAGGATTGGGAATGGGGGGAGAGACAGGAAGCTGCATTTGTAACGCTAAAGACAGCCCTGGCCGAGGCGCCGGTGCTGGCGCGGCCAGACTTCTCGAAACTTTTCATGGTCCAGAGCGACGCCAGCAATTATGCTATTGGCGCCGTGTTGACCCAGGAGGATGACGAGGGGTTGGAACATCCGATTGTGTATATTAGCCGGGTTTTAAATCCAGCTGAGCGGAATTACACTACCACCGAGAAGGAGTGTCTGGCCTTGTTGTGGGCAATTAAGAAGCTGCGACCATACTTGGAAGCATATGAATTCGTAGCACGAACGGATCATAGCGCTCTACGATGGTTGCAGAATCTTAAGGACCCCACTGGGCGCCTAGCCCGTTGGGCTTTGGAGATGCAGCAATGGAGCTTCCGGATCGTGCACACAAAAGGCTCTTTGAACAAAGTCCCGGATGCACTCTCGCGGGCAATTGCAGATGACGCGCCCCAGGTGGCCGCGTTCGAGGAGATATCGGACCGGTGGTATATAAAACGTCTGAAAGACGTGCAACAAAACCCTCTGAAATTCCCAGATTGGGGAGTGGATGACGGTCTGTTGTATCGTTATTCGATAGACAAACTGCTGGATCCGATAGCGTTTCGAGAGGAGGGTTGGAGGTTAGTTGTTCCCGCAGAGCACCGAGAGAGGGTCATGGTGGATGCCCACCGCCATCCATCGTTCGGGCATCTGGGAATCGAGAAGACTTTCGACCGAGTGGCCCGTGATTATTATTGGCCAGGATTCTATCAGGAGGTGAGGGATTTTGTGCGAGCCTGTGTAGAGTGCCAGAGATACAAAGTGTCCCAGCAGGGACCGGTAGGCCTGATGGGTGAGAGGATAGTGGAAAGACCTTGGTTGGTGGTGGCTGCGGACCTAATGGAGCTCCCAAAGAGTAAGCATCAGCACAAGTATGTGGTCGTGTTCGAGGACCTGTTTACTCGTTGGATTGAGCTCAAGCCTTTACGTGCCGCCACGGGGAGAGCCGTCGCCAGCGCCCTGGAGGAGCTGATATTATTCCGTTGGGAAACCCCGTCGTTCCTGCTGACAGATAATGCCACGCATTTTGTCAACCAGCACCTGCAAGGAATGCTGGAGGAACACGGGATAAAACATGTAACGACGCCCCCTTATAGCCCCCAAGGAAATCCAGTAGAGAGGGTTAATAGGACGTTAAAAACGATGATAGCCCAGTATGCAGGGGTAGATCATCGTAGCTGGGATGAACATTTGCACGAGTTGCGGCACGCGCTAAACACGGCTGTACACTCGAGCACGAGATATTCCCCGGCCGTCCTGAATTTCGGGAGAATCCCTCGACCCAGCAAGTGCCTGAGGAGGGAGGTGGAGAGGAAGGACCCGATAATCCCAGTAAATCCCGAGATCTGGGCTAACCGAATGAAACGGCTCGAGCTGATCAGGGATCTAGTTAGGAAACATAATGATGACGCCCGAGAGCGGCAGAGTAGGGCATATAATCGAGCTCGGAGATATGCCTCGTTCCAGGAGGGAGACTTGGTGATGCGGCGCGAGCATGTCCTGTCGAATGCGGCGAAAGGGATATCCGGGAAACTGGCCGCTAAATATGAGGGGCCGTTCACGGTAAAACAGGTGCTGGGGGAAACGGTCGTGTTGCTGGAGAATACAGGGCGGAGGATGGAGAAGGCGCACGTCCAGCACTTGAAGAGATACATTCCGCCGAGGACAGGGTGTGCTCGGGGCATATCCGGTACAGAGGGAGGGGGATTGGGTCCAGGGAAGGGAAGACCGAGGCAGGGAGGTGGGCGGGCGGATTAATAGCCCGTTAGATAATATACCTTTTTTCTCTTTTACAGAATGGCTGAGAAGGAAGGGCAGGCGGAATCTGCTGTTGAGAACCCGTGGGGGTCTCCAACAGTGAGATTGACGATGGAGGAGGAGGAGCGGCTTTTGCTCGGGGACCTGATCGATCTCCGTTCCCCAGGATCCAGCTTGGTCGTCTCGGGAAATCAGGAGGAAGGCCCAGAGACGGAGGCCATGGAGGTCGAGGAAGCCCCGTCGACACCACAAGCAGCCGGGACGCCGCAGGCCCAGGTGGCCGCGGTTCCCTCTGAGGAGCGGAATGAGAGGCGTGTGTTGCCGCTGGCCCTGGAGGCCGCGGCAACCGAGCAGGCAGGCTTGCTTCCGCCGCCTGCGGACTACGTGGAGGAGGTGCGGCGAGAAGAGCGGCAGGCAGAACTGGCACGCCAGAAATTCCGGCCCAATCGTCAGCGGCGG
The DNA here is from genome assembly GCA_018906755.1 of Sycophaga agraensis. Classification (NCBI taxonomy): domain Eukaryota; kingdom Metazoa; phylum Arthropoda; class Insecta; order Hymenoptera; family Pteromalidae; genus Sycophaga; species Sycophaga agraensis. The sequence continues at coordinate 1,282,844 of JACCIE010000057.1, read as the reverse complement.
CGGCAGTTGACCATGGACGATTATGAGTCGTCCGGCACCCCACCGGAGTGCGGGTTTCATTCGCTGCCGATCACTAAAGACCCAGCGTCCAGTCCACCGGCATCAGCAACGCCCCGGCCAGAACAACGGCAACAAGGGGCGAAACACCCGAAAGGCGGTAAGGGGGGCAGCGGCCCCCAGAGTATACCATCGACACCCCGGGGGCGGGACCCAGCGTGGAGGCCGAGAGGGGAAGGGGGAGCGTTTGCGGCAATAGGGAAGGGATGCCCTGTGGAGGGCACCCGGAGGTTGCAGGGACCCCGTAAATCCGTCGGTCAGGAGGAGCTGAGGGTGGGATCACCGGCGGCGCCGGTGGGGCGCCTTAACTTCATCTATGGAGCATTGGCGCCCGTTCCGTTTGATCCAGCAGTAGATCCGCCACCAAATTGCTGCCAGCGGTGCTGGTCAGACGGACATCACGTCGCCGAGTGCCCGGAGCCCAAGCGCCGAATGTACTGTCGAAACTGAGGGCGCCGGGGCGTAACTATCGGGGCATGCCCCAGATGTCAGGAGGCCTACCGACGGGTAGAGAGGGGGCGGCGTTTTATAAAGAGGCAGGCCAAGAAGAGGATAGGGAGCGAGGTCACGCCTGGGGGGGGGCAGAGATCAGTAGAGGGTCGGGAAGAGGACACCCACTGGCGCCCGAGTAAGCGGGGGCGCCATAATAATGAGCCCTTCCCCGTAGGGGCACCAGGGGCGGTGTCCTCTGCTTCCGGAGCATCGGCAGAGAGCCCGAGGATGACCCGGAGGGCGGTCAATTGTCCGGGAAACGGCCGCCGAGCGGATCGAGCGAGCCGTGGAAAGAGATGAAAGGAGGCGCGCAGAAAAGAGAGGGGCGCGTCCCGGTGTCACTCTAGAGGAGGCGCGAAGGGTGAATGCGGCATACGTGGATCACCGCATGCAACTAGCCGAGGAGGAGATTCGGCGGCAGCGGGATACCGCGGAGGCCGCAAAGCGCCCTCCTCCAGTAGCGAATGTAATGGCACTGGTGGCGGCGCCCGAGACTCTGCGTGAACCTTCCATCTCTTTCCTCCAGGAGGAGAACCCGGCCATAACGGAAGGGCGGCGGGATGCGGAAGCAAGGCCAGAGAGACAAGGCCCGGAGCCCGGACCCAGGGCTGTTCCCCCTCCTGCCGGAGCGATTCCCCCCGAGGATCAGGGTTTTGCTGGGGTCCTGGGTGCCGCCCAGAGCCTACTGAGGGAAATATGCGAGGGCGTGACCGATCCCGAGGTGCGGCGGGAGCTGCAAGCGGAAGTGGTTGCTTTTATGCGAAAGCACCGACTTGGAGCTCTGTCCAAAAAGAGTGAGGAGCCCGGAAGGGGCTAAGCGCGCGCGGCAGCCACCCTCTGGGGTCAGACTGGACATCCACGGGGGATGTCAAGTCTGAGGGGGGGCTGTGACGGGCTGACTTTGCGCGCGCAGGCGAGAAATCAGCTGGGCACTGCGGCCGCGGGGCGGGAAGGGCGCGCGTTAATTGGGAAAATGCGCGACCTCGCCGCGCTGTTTAGTTTTGCGCCGGACATCGAGCCATCGGTCCCGATCGCGTGTTAACAAGTATTGTGTAAGCGAGCGAAAAGGATAGGAGATAGATAATAAAGAGAGAGAGAGAAAGGAGTGCCCAGCTGATTCGCGGTCCCAACACTACCCGGGGACGCGAGAGAGAACGCGGCGACCTCCCGGCCGGATTGTGGCCGGGATTATCACCGAGAAAGCGACTGCCAGGTAGGGCACTTGAAATATATGCTTGCCCGCGAATGAGAGAGAGAGAGAGGCGCGGGCGCGGTTCCTCCCCCCAAATATAGTGAATTGATGTACGACCCGGTGAGGGTTCGAGCGAGGCGAGGTGCCTAGGTCCCGAGGTCAGCACCGCCGCGAGCCCGTGGGAGCTCGTCGGCCGGTTCGAAAGGCGAGATGCGCGGTGCCAGAGGGAGGCGTGCGGGGCGAGCGGGCCAGCGGCAACTTTTGTACAGGCGAATGCGGCGGGGCGGGTTTGTCCCCCCGTCGTCTTTTATACATATAGATAATAAATATCATTTTAAATTAGATGCCCTCCCGCCTAACGAATTATTTCAACAGACCCTCCCTCCTCCCGACTTCATAACCGCCGCGACCGACGTAGGCCAGCCGCCCGGGCTGTCCCGGCCGGGTCCCCTCCGGGGCGACCGCAGGGACCTGCATCAGGGCAGGATGGCGCGACCGGAGGAAAAATGGCGTGGGGCTCCGGGCCTAAAAAGCACCACGTCACAACTTGTTTCAGATCTATGGTAGATAAGAATTGGGCACATCGTACCTTATCTAATATAGAGTTCATCCGCGGTATCGGATATGCGTCCCTCTTTGTTACTCGATTCACGTCCCGATAATCGATACAAAATCTATCGCTTCCTTCCGCCTTACGCAATAATACCGTCGCGCTGGCCCATCCACTCCTCGATTTCTCGATTACGCTCGCCTCTAGCATGCTCGCCACCTCGTACGCCAGCATTCGCGGTGACATTTGCCTGAATCGTTGCTGTATTGGCCCTGCGTCCTGCACATCAATGCTATGCTCGGCGAGCTTCGTCAGGCCAAACGTGGGGGCATTCGGCGGTACCAGCTCGTTGACGAGCGCATCGAGTTGCATCCGCTGCGAGTCGGTTAGCTCGATGCTTCCCTCGCCTATTTCGCGTTCACGTTGACTATATCTATACTTACTGTGAAATCTCTTTGAGGGATATCTGAGCCGTACCAGAGCCAGTAAGTTAGCTGCTGGCCGCCTACAACTGCCCGCAGCATCATCCACCAGGGCAGGAGCCAGCTGGCGGCAAGGGATCCAGAGGCGGCGGAGTCGTGGAAAATACGGCAAGCAGTCACAGCCGGCACCGAAGTGGCAGGCCAAGCGCGGCCCATGTGTGTGAGAGAGAGCACACCCGCCAAATCAAATAGGGGGAGCGCCAGGGCTAGGAGGCCCCACGCAACACAACACTCGCGGTGGAAAAGAGCGCAGCAGCTACGCGAGCCGCAGTCACCATAATCAACAACACCGGCAGCAGCCCACAAGGCCGCCGTCATCTTCGCTTGCCAACAGCAGCTAATCCGGTCGCAACGTGCGAAGAGCGTGCTACCGTGCAACTAGGTCGCCGCCGTCACCACCAGAACAGGCGAGGCACAGGTGCAGTCGGCAGCGCCGCCGCACCGCCAGCAGGAGGAGCCGCAAGAAAAAGGATCAAAATGCGGCAGGGACGGAATCGCGGGGCATACCGGAAAGTAATAATTGTCACGCGGACGCAAGGGCGTCAGACGTACAGGAGGGCCACGGGGCCCGGGTGGCACGGACGTGATTTGCACTTCGCGCGACGATCGAGGCGCACCCCCGCAGCCAGCGGGGAGATGACGGAGGCGACCATCTTGGAGCGCGGGCCCGCCGGGAAACGCGCGCGAGCGACCACGGGGTCGGCTAAGTCGGACCGGACGCGAACGGAGAGGAAAGGGATGAGTGGGGAGGTCGCGCGCGCACATCAGCGGGACGCTCATACTATTTTTGTGAACTCTGTAATTCGCGGTGCGGCATAGCGCGCCGTTATCGCGCAACTAGCGTAGGGCCGGACAGCGGGCCGTGAACTTATAATAATTAGTAAGAGAATAAAGTGCACCATTTACATTACTCTGAGTCGTGATTAGCATCGCCCATCTGTCCCCATGCCCCTCCACCCCAGCAGTAATCCTAGTAGTAGTTTAGCCACCGGGCCGTGGCTTCCGCGGCGGCCCGCCGAACATCGTCTTAGGGAGACTCGTGCGCCCACGAGTCAGCTGGAACGAGCCCACCTGCCTCCCATAACCTAAAATTTGGTGGGCTCGTGAGTCGTGATGTGCGCGGGGGGGGGGGGGGGGGAAGCTCCCCGCAGGTCTACGACGGTCGTACTTCTGAGACTAGGGTTAACTGATTCCTTGTCCAACCACCCGGTTACTCCCGATGAGGTGTACTTTCTTTGACGGTAGTACTTCAGAATCAAGGGGCTAACTAATTCCTCATCCCACCAGTCAATTACTCCTGTCATGGGAGGTCTAGTTTTCCTGGATGGGACTACTTCTGAGACAAGGGCTAATTGATTCCTCACCCATCCAATCGATTACTCCTGACGTTGGAGAGCTACTGTCTCTGGACGGTAGTACTTCTGAGACAAGAACTAATTGATTCCTCGTCCATTCAATGGATTACTCCTAACGTCTGAGGTCTATTGTCCCTGAACGGTAGTACTGCTGAGACAAGGGCTAACCGAAGACATCCTTTCCACTAAATTAATTTAATAAGGGATAATAAACTTCAGTTTTCGACCCTTAGTAGATGAAGCGTACAGCCGAATAAAAACTTAAATTAGAGGGTCTCCCTACGGACGAATCATTATACTAGCGGACAAGAAAACAAAAGTAAGGGATAATTTATTTTATTATTAGCATTCTACTTCTAACCGAGTGTAAACTCTAAAACACTTGTTAAAAACCATTAATTTTATGTAACTCGACATTATTAAGTTTCAATAAATTCAACACTTAAAATGAAAATTCAATCTTATTTTACTTATTTTAGAAATCTATTATACAAGCTGAAAGATTTCCCGGTTAAATAAAGAGAGGGCAATGCTTTGGGGAAATCATTGATTTTTAAATAAAATTTTGTAAGAAAAAATTAATAATGAGAACAAATAATCTTAAAATTATCACTAAAATACATACACTGTTTTGTACAATATTTTAGAGGCCAATGAGACATTCAAAAATATTTACCTGCGATTTCATCAAGTCTAATAAATATAATTTCAACTAACGGCACAGAAAAAGATATATATCGACCAAAAATGAATGGCAAGAAAGCTTAAAAAAATCCTCGACTATTGAAAAATATTTTACAAGAAAATAACAACCGCTACCTTTATATTCTATTTTCGACATTGTTAATATTTTTGTTACAAGTTTCGCATGAGCTTCATTAAATTTGAAAAAATCAGCATCTATACATTGTCGAGGCTGTGTGACAATTTTCAGCTCTTTTCTTGCAATTTGTTCTAAAAGGTCATTAGGCTTCCCACATCATTTTCTACAATATTAGGGAAAAGCTGAAAAACAATCTAAAGGATTATACATAGCAGAATAAACTAAACTATATGAAAGTAATTACCTTTGTTCAGTGGGCTTATGGTCCACCTTAATTAGGAAGCGCCGGCCCTCCAGAACGTGACGATAAAATTTTAATGTCAAAAAAATGGCCAGGAGTTCTCTATCGTTCATTGTTATACCGCTTTTCGGAGGGTTCAATTTTCTTGAAAAAAACCCCATGATCTCCATGCTCTGTTTTTTAGTTCCACGCATGAAGCGCCGATGCCATAGTCAGATATATCAGTGTTATAGCCAGAGAGAAACATCGTCATGGTGGCGTGTACTATGCTGTCCTTGCACTTTCTGAATACTTCTTCGGCTTTAACAGACCATGGCTCCTATCGTCTGTCCTCCTTTTTTGAAAAAATCACACTGGGGGCTTGCAGATCAGTTGCATTTTGGATGCGACGCCTGTAGTAATTTAATATCCCTGAGAATCTTCGAGAGTCGTTGATAGTTTCATGCTTTGGAAAATCTGTTATAGCCCTGATTAGGTCATTCGGAGACTTGAACTCTTGTTAGTCTATAATGTAGCCCAAGTAGGTCGTCTGTTTCTTGTAGATTCAGGGTGAATCGGTTTAGGAGCACGTCAAATACCGTTTCAGGGCATTGAACATGTTCTTCGTGAGTGGCAGACATAACGATGAAATCATTTATGAAGTACATCACGAAGGGTAGATCCCGCAGAATATTATCCATATACCTTAGGCCTAGTGGCACGCTAAGAATTCTGTGGTTCCGGCCGTCTTCGAGATGTCCTCTGGTACCACTCTGGAATTTGGTAATGCATGTGCTCTGGATCTAGGATGGAGAAAACCGATTTACTGCAGAGTTTGTACAACAAATCTTTAATGAGAGGGATTAGGTAGTGGTCGACGATCGTGCGGGAATTCAATTTACGGTAGCCGCCCGTTGCACGCTAGCCTACGCTATTTTTGGGCACGAGGTTCAGTGAGTTGGCCCACTGACTGAACGAGGGGCAGATAATATCCAGGTGCTGTAACAGGTTGCTATGCTTCTTAGCTGCTTGCAGCTACTAGCCAACTAGCGTTTCACGGCCGACGGCCAGGTGGTCGTGATTATATGCTGCACTACACAGTTTCCGTTGCAGGTTAATGGTATTCGTGACTTGGTTACATCTACAAATATTATTAGCAATTTCCGATATGGAAAAATATGATCTGAGCTGCTAAGCGAAGTTGCAGGATTCTGGAGTCAATGAAGAGACCATAATGCGCCAGCAGGTCAGCTTCGATGATAGGTGTCTTGACGTCTGCGATGGTAAAGTCCATATGACTCGGCGTAGAATCAATACTCAGCGTGAAGATTCATTGGCTAAAAGTTTTGATCGCCAAGTTATTGATGATGGTATATAGGTTCGAGTCTTTTCAATATCGATGATTGCAGAATGAGAGAAATCACTGAGCCTGAGTCAGAAAGATTATGCCCTAGGTTCTGTATGCGAGGTGTAGTCGCATTTCAATTAGCCTCAGGACTCATTGTATCTGGTGCATCCTACGATTATGACGAAGTTGGATTCGGGATTTTCTAGCAGAAGATCGGCAGCCGCTGTTCATTAGAATGAGCAGACACCGTATACCAGTAGGGAGTAGGGCTTGCAATTTATATGGAGGACGTACTCTGATGTGTGAGTTACTGGGGACTAGTTGACCATTGGGTACCAGGGGTTGCTAACAGTACACTAGGGGCACCGGGCGACCCCCCTGTGTATCAAGCCTTACCGCTGCCTGCAGGGCTCTGCGATGCTGGACACATCCTTCCCTAGCTACTTGTGGGAACAAAATAGATCAGTTCAGAGGAGAAGGTAGTGGTACAGAGTGGTACCCAGGAGATCGGGCTTGACACATAGTCTCGTTTGCCCCAGGCCCCCCTGAATTAAACTTTTAGCATTCCTCGCATGCACAGACTTAGAGATAATGAACGTTGGCAATATACCTACGTTCAGGAATATATCCAAAACGGAAGTAATAGACCTGACGTTAGCATCAAGAAGTACTGCGCACCTAATCAGGAAGTGGAAACCATCGCTATCGGATCACTCCTTGATTACCTTCCTAATCGGTCAAATGGGTAAGGAACCTCAAGCGTACTAACTGAAGCAAATATATACAGAAGGTGGGAGAAGCACTACGCTCCTTCCCACGTAAAATTAGAGACAGTGGTTCTCTCCAGGAGGCTGCATGATGGAGGCAGGAAATCGTACAAGTCTATGAACGCAACAGGCGTAAGGACGAGGTCTGTTGGTGGAATGAAAAACTGCGACGTCTGAAATAGGAGGTTCAACACTCCCTCAAAATGGCCAGGAAACAAGGTACAGAGACCCTATGGATCCAACATAGGATACTAAGGGACAAGTACAGAGAGAGCGTCAGGAATGCTAAACAGAATAGCTGGTGAAGCTTCTGTGAGGGCACCCTAAAGGGCAGAGAAGCGGCTAGGATGAACAAGATTCTATCAAAGAATCCGGAGGCCCTCCTTGGAACGCTAAAATTACCGGATGGTAGATATGTTACATCAGATGAGGAAATGTAAGATTTTCTCATCCAAACACACTTTTCCAGTTACACAAAGGACACTACAGATCCTAAGAGAAACGGGAATTAGCCAGAACGATGGGCTCCTAGGAGACAACCGTAGGCTAGAAAATAAAACTATCACTCAAGAAAGAGTCAAGTAGGCGATCAGGTCGTTTGATCCCTTCAAGTCACCGGGACCCGATGGTATCTTCCCCGCCCTGCTACAAAAAGCGGAGGACGTAATCATTGGCCCTTTCATGATATTGGCAAGGACCTGTATCACACTTGGCCATATTCCGAAGAGTTAGCAGGGAACTAGGGTAGTCTTTATACCAAAACCGACTACATACGGATACACATCACCCAAAGATTTTCGACTAATCAGCCCGACCTCCTTTGTCCTTAAAACATTGGAGAGAATGGTTGATAGGTACATACGAGAGCTCATCTCAAATGAGATGGGACTTCATAGCGAGTAACATGCTTACAGAGCGGGGAGATCTACGGAGACGCACTATATAGAGCGGCCTCGTGTATCACAACGCAACTAAAAGCGAAGGGATTCGTAATAACAACCTTTCTAGATATAGAAGGAGCATTTAATCACACGCCACGGGAGATAATTAAGGCCGCTATGCACAGGCACAAAGTTCACCTAGGACTGGTGGAATGGGTGGACCAGATGTTGGGAAACCCGAAGCTGGAGGTCAGTAAAGGTAGCACGACGCTGGCGGGCACCGTAGTGTCTGGTGGTAGACGAGCTCCTACGACTACTCAATGATGCGGGCTGTACGACTACAGGATATGCAGATAACATCCTAATAATAGTCAGAGGTCCGTTTTTTGACACCCTTATGAGGGTCATAAAAAGTGCCATTAGATTGGTAGAAAAATGGTGCGATAAAACGGAGCTTAGTGTCAACCCTAAGAAGACCGAGATCCTTGTGTGCACCAGAAGATACAAATGGGAAAGGGTATGCAAGCTGACTTTAAGCGGAGAGAAATTATGCCCGAAGGATCAGGTTAAATACCTAGGTTATTCTGGATAGTAAGTTGTCTTGGAGGCAACACCTAGAATATGTTACCGGGAAAGTGATAGCCAACCTATGGCAACTGAGAAGAGCTGTGGGCAGGAACTGGGGACTGATGCCGGAGACAATGAAATGGATCTACGAGACTGTACTTAAACCCAGACTGACCTACGGATCGGTAGTATGATGGCTAAGGACAGAACTGTCCACGACCAATGTGCTTTTAGAAAGACTAAGAGGTGCTATGTTAAGAAGTATCTCGAGCGCGATTAGGACAACTCGTACTGCGGCGCTGGGTTTACTTTTGGATATCAAACCATTTGAGGTGACCCTGATGGCAGCGGAAAAGGCCACTCTTCGGATGTATCCTGACGCTATGAACACCTACTTTCTCTTTGACAAAAAGTATAGAATCAGCATCTAACCTTGCGAGGAATGCGACGCAAAAAAGAGGCACATTACTAAAGATGGTTACATCTGGTATACGGATGGATCTAAAACAGGAGTGGCACTGCAGCTTGAGTGCATTGTAGGTTTTACGATTAGATATAGGTTCGTTTGGGGATCCTATCAGTCTCTAAACAAGCTAGCCGAAACAAGTAAGGTTACCCTAATCTGAATTCCTGGACACTATTGCATTAAGGGAGACATGCCAGAGGTAGGTTTATTGGACCAAAACCGATCGTTGGCCTCGACGAGAGTCTAATCAAAGAAGAGTTTAGGCGATCATCAGAGAGGATCACATACGATACATGGAACAAAGTCGACACGTGTGCTCAAACAAAGACCTTTGTTGCGGCAACTAATGCTAAAGTTTGGTCCGAACGCATAGTTCGACCAAACAAAACCAAGTCTATGCTACTGGTGGAGATAGTGACAGGACACTAGCCTAAAAGCACACAAGTGCAGAATGGGCTTAGAAACAGACCCTTTCTGTAGATTCTGCTACGAGGAAATTGAAACCGCGAAATTAGGATCTGAAGAAGTTTCTGACTTGAGTCAATGAGTGTTGGGCGCATGCACAGATGTCCGATGAGGAGCTTCTGCGAGCCATGTCAGAGATTTTCTGTGAGCTAGCTTCCATATGTATCCACCGTAATATCAGAGAAAATCTTTAAATCTTTAAGATTTCTTAAGTTAAAATGAATGTTTTCTGATGTGTGTAGAAGCGGAATAGAAATTGCAAGTGCTCTTCAAACAATCTTTGATATCAACATGTATTGTTTAATGACTATTAATATCATTGTTATAGATAACCATGTTACCGCTCATTCTCGAGCCTTGCGCACGGGCGTTAATTCCGCACCGCGAGTTCTCGGAAGCTCAGTCTGGGCCGGAGCGCCGGCCCGAACAGAGCTTCCCCCACTACCGCGCCGCGCCGTTACCCCCACCATCACGCCGAGTCGGAGCAGCCGCGCCCGCATGCTCAAATACCGGCACGCTCTCCAGATTCGGCAGAGTTCGTCCCGGACCACCGGGGCAGCCGGACCTCTGTCCGCGTGCAAACGCGCCTGCAGAGGGATCCGACAGAGAGTTCGTCCCGGACCACCGGCGCAGCCGGACCTCTATCCGCGTGCAAACGCGCCTGCAGAGGGATCCGACAGGGAGTTCGTCCCGGCCTACCGAGCCGAGCAGACCTCTGCCCGCGTGCAAACGCGCCCGCAGAGGGATCCGACCGAGAGGTCGAGGCTGCCAGGCCTCTGTCCGCGTGCAAACCCACCCGCAGAGGGATCCGATCGAGAGGTCGAGACTGTCAGGCCTCTGTCCGCGTGCAAACGCGCCCACAGGGGAGCCGACCGAAAGGTCGAGGCAGCCGGACCTCTGTCCGCGTGCAAACGCGCCCACAGAGGGAGCCGACAGAAAGGCCGAGGTCTTGGAAGCCCGCTCACCGAACCCTAGACGACCGTCCGCGGTGGACGCCGCGCCGCGCCTCCGCGACCAGATCAGTTAGACCCGGCATCTGGGTTAGGAGAAGAGTTCACGAACAATAAAAACCGTCGACGCAAGTTGTTGTTCCTCATTACTGGGCCACCTACCACCGTCGAAACCCTGAAGTCCCGGGCACCTGAATAGAACGAGCCCAGGCGCAAAGCGCCCTCCACCGGCCCTTCTCAGGGCCAAATCAAATGTTGGCAAACCCGCTGCGCAGCGATGCATCCTTGCCTCTCCCCTCCACCAATCACATCCCCCCCCTCCCTTTCCCCGGGCACCGCGGCTATAAAGATGGGGCTCGCGGCCGCGAGGCTCACTCTGCCTCCGAGCGATGCCTCAGTCGAAGCCCCGGACGCGCCGACCCCGTGGTCTCGGTAGTCACGCTCGCCGACAGGCTCGGCGAGCCGTGAACCGGGACGCCCAGCGACACCCGCAGCCGACGCTCGTAGAAGCACTTGCGACCCGGACGCCACCGCCGGCCAACACCACCTCGCCTCGCGCGGGGGTCCCGACGCCGTCCCGATTGCGGACCGTATCACCGACGCGGCCCCTCGCCTGCCCATCACCGGCGCCCCAGGCCGCGACCCTAGCGCCCAACCGGGCCTCGACGGCGCTTCCCCGGTCCCGAGCACGTTCCCCGGGCCTACCCCGGACGCCCTCCCCCTCCACGCCTCGGAAGAAATTCCGCGTGGAACGGCTCCTGCCAACGGTTCCCCGTTGGGACGGCGGAGTACCGCAGCCCCGCAGGGCTCTGGCGGTACGTGCCCCGGAGGGCCCCGAGGCCGCGGTTGATTACGTCCCGGAGGCGATCACGGGACCAACGGCTGGACCACCCCCACCACCAAGCGAGGCCGGCCTGTTTCGCCGCCCATCTCGGCAAAAGCCGTTCCGGTGCGCCGCCCGACCACCCCGCGCGAAAAGCGTCGCCGAAAGGCACCGCGCCCGACCGGCCCCTATCCCTCGACTGCGGGATCCGAGGATCCTCTCCATGGTGAAGCGCCGGCTCGCTTACGCGCCCGCCACCACCGGGCCCGTCCTGCGGAGCACCGAGCCGCTCCCGAACCATCGCCCTCGCAGCCGCAGGAGAAAGCTCTCCGCTTGTCGCCGTGCCGTCTATCCCCCACCCCCACGGCCGGAACAACCATTTTGATATAAAAAGCTACTGAAAAAACAATTGAAATTAATATTTTCTTTCCACATACCTACCAAAAAGTTTGATTAGGCTTTAATTTGTAGTGGAATCAGTTATACTTTAAATATACTAAATATTTTTTAAATATGAATAGAATTAGGAAATAAAAGAGCCTCATTAACCTTTTAAAGTGTGAGAAATATTTTAAGTATAAGTTATGTATAAACTTTTATGTTAATTAAGTATTTCATAAACTACAATGGATCGCCATTAAGTTTTATTAATACAATGAGATTATAATTGCTGTTTAAAGAACATAAAAATCAATATCCTTTGTGACGTAGCACCCTATAGGTCTATTCCGTAGCTACGCACAAAATATTTTCTTACTCCACTAACCACTAAAATTTCACGACGATCCAAAATCGAATTTAAACTTCAGGGAATACAACGAAGCCTGGAAAATTTCTCGGCGATACTCCGCACAGCCTGGGCCTCCTCTTGGCGACAAAATGGCGGGAATCGTTGGGCTCTTTCAATTTATTCTGTTTTCCTTTTAAATTTCTCCGCGACGTATGAAATAATTCTAATGATTTTATTATTAACGACACGATAAACAACAACAAAAAAAACAATCAAATTACTTTATTCTAACCTATGAATCGGCAAAATTGTGCAATGTTTATTTTCTTTTTTTTTTTTTATTTTTTTTAATTATTGATGGCGAGCCTCCTGAAAATTAAAGATTCGAAAGAAACGGGGAAGCAATAAAATTAATCGAACTCGGTTTCCTTGAATTTAGCGGGATTTTATTTCTGCAATTATATTTTAATAAAGTTTCTTTTTTTTTTCGACGGAGGAAAATGGCGTCGCCCACAACCGCTCCTCCAGGTCCCGCGCTCCTTCCGCTAATACCGGCAACAGGAATCGTCACCGCAATAAAATGAAAAAAAGAAAAAAAAACAAAGTTACTTGTTTAGATGACTAAATTCTTTTGCATCAATAATCCTTGGCATCAATAATTTTCGGCATCACTAATTTTCGGCATCAGTAATTTTTCCCAGTTCGTTTTGGCGGGAAGAAAACTGGGTTCCGACGTCACTCCTTCTCCGAGGCAACAAGTTTGGGAAAAACTCCCTTTACAACAATCTTCTTAATTTCCGTCCCTACCTACCAGTATATCCATTCCAATCCCACACGTATTAATCCGTCACCCTATATTACATTAAATTCTTACCTTACTTTTCCCAATTCCTTCGTCTTTCCTCAACCTTTAATTTTCTCCTCTTTCTATCCTTCTCGCTCTTGCCTTTTATTTCTTTACTCTCAATAGCCTTGATATCGTTTATCCTATTCCTCGTCTCTATTAACTTCTTTTCTTTCCTGACTTTTCTCTAACTTTTAATCCTTTCCTTCCTCGATCAAGGCTCAGAACGAACTGCCGAAAATCTTCCACTTTTCTCCACGCCTCGACAACTAACGGAATTTTCCCAAAATCCCCATTTTCGCGCATAGTTAGATATCGAACTTTCGGGAACCGCGGTTTTCTTTCTCTCTCTATCTCGCGTGAAACGTATCCCTCTCTCCTCGATCCCTCCTTCCGCCTTCCGCGCGCTCGCGCCACCAAGCGCCTCTCTCTCCTTTTCCCCGCGGCCTCTCTCTCTTCGCGCGCTACCCCCCTCATACGCGCTCTCGCTCTACCCGGCTCTACCGTCTCTCTTTCTCCGCGCGGCTTCCCTTTCTTCCACGCCGTTACTGCCCTTTTCCGCGCGCGCCGGCCCTCAACCGCGTCCTATTCTCTTTCTCCGCGCTGCTTTCCTCTCTTTCGCGGCTACCTCTTTCCTCTGCGCGTGCCCACGAGTAATCAACGAGTACACATGTGTTCTGCAACGCATGTTTACTCGTTATACCTTATATCCAAGGACGTGATTTTGGTTGGCGTTGTATCCATTGTGATCGTCATTCCTAAAGCCCGCATAATTGTCGTTATTGAAGCCTGCATGATTGTGGTCAATGAAGCTTATATCGTTGCTGTCAGTTGCGGAACCGGGAATGATGCAGTAATCATTTCGGTCGTCGCCTCATCAAAATGATCATTGTTGATATTTTTTCCGTCATTTTTCTGGACATCGTATAGTCGAAGCTTTTACTTAGGTAATTCTTGAAAAGACTGCTGAACGTTGCATTTAATTTTTTCCTACATTCCTCTTTTGCGCTCTTTAGGGATTTAGTTATTGCCCAAGAAAATATAGTGAGGAAGAGTTAGAGGGCGGTAAACTTTAGAATATTCAGCGCCGGTTTCGCGTCAATTAACCTCTCTCGGGTGCCGAGAGAACACTAAATCATTCCACGATTTGGGAGTGGAGCAGTCCTGGATAGAGTTCCACGCTACCCCCAATTCGTTGACGGACCCCATCCGTGATCAGCTGCAGCCAGGTGGCTCGGAGTAGATTGTCCGGTGACAGATCGTCGAGCAGCGCCGAGTGGTTGGATACTCACTTCCGGAGCTTGAATCCGCTAGCGCCGAGTAACTGAATCACTTGATCCTGACGGCAGAGAGCTGCGGCGAGATTACCTTCGCTAAGTCGTCGACGTATAGGTCTCAGTCGATAGCATACACGGCCTCAGGGTGAGGGTAACCGACAGGCTTGACGTGCAACGGCACGGTGTATCAGCCAGTCGCGTCACGTCTGACGCCGCTGTCAAAGAGGCGCTCATATTCCTCCTCAGCCCGAGAGCATCGAATATGCGATGGGATATCCTCAGAAGGCCGATCGGGCGTTCGTGGCCGCAGATATTCTACGGCTACAACGCTGAAACACAGTACGAGGCAATCCGGTGGTCCGTGAGCTCCGAGCGGCGGAAGATCGAGCCCGTCAGGGTCCACCCGAAGATGGTCTACTGGGCGAGGAGCGGGCCACTTGCCCGAGAATAAAATGTAGCCATGGACATCTGCACTGAGTATGATGTCGATACCACGAGGTCGAGCGAAGTCCCGATCTGTAGCCCCGAAATCTCGGACAGGAGGAAGGGTGACGTGATGATACCGAATACTCTTGAGCCCATATACCATCACGAGCCATGGTGGACTACTAGAGAGCGGATGGATGAAAGGCGTAGTACGGAGTTGAACCAAGTCTGCAGAGGGGTCGGACACGACAGCGACACCAAGTGACATGATCTAGCCGGTGTTCCAGTCGATAGGTCAGGCTGATGTGTGTAAAGGTGGCCTCGAAGCAGGGATCGAGGAGCGCCCGGACTCTCTTACAGCGTTAATCGCCGTCCCCGATAAAATGCATAGTCATCTGCAGGACGGCTAGAAATGAGGCAGGCGACTTGGGTTCACCAAGTTCCCGGAGGTGATGGTCACCGCAGCCTGTAAGCGAGAAACCTTAGGCGGAATGAGACCGGAGGGCCGACCCGTCTGGATGAGACTGGGGCTGCTTCATGAAGCCAAGTGTGGTGACCGCCCTGGCAGGTCCTGCAGAGAGAAGAAGACGGGCACGTCGACGCCGAGTGGTTGGGTGTCACGTAATTAAAGCGGAGCCTCTGCTTAACGGAGAGGCGTTGGCGAGCTATTGGAGCCATGGAGCGTACTGATCGCTGTGACCCAGGTAGTGCATCTGAACACACGCTGGACAGGGGCTCGACGTGTCGACGGTCGAAGCATGAGCCCGCAGGACGAGCAGGCGGTCAGGCGTGGTTCTCAGCTGACTGCGACTGAGTCTAGAAAGCGCAGCAGTACCGAACTTGCCGATAGATTTCAGAATCACGCATTGTCTCTGAAGACTGTCGGTGAGACGAGTAAAGGTCACCGCGGCTGGCGATGGGCCTGCGGGTCCAATGCTCAGCGGGAATTGTGATGATGGTGTTGGAGAGCTGCTTTATGAGCTGCTGAAGGACACTAGAAAGGAGCGAAGTGGGGTTAGCTATGTGAACCATATGCCCGTTTGGACTATGTGCTACGGAGCGAGATATTAGACAGCACGAGGAGCCTGAAGCATTGGCCATGGTGTGTTGACTTGTCTAACAGACAGTCTACACAGCGTGTGCGTGGTAGCCCAAGCGTCAGCTCTGAGCGCAAGGCGGAGCACCGAAGGCACCGATGCGCAGACAAACGATGAGACGAGAGAGCACGGGCCCTTCGATCGAGGCTCTGAGACTTGATAGCCTCAAGCCGGCCCAGCGTGCAGGCAGATCTCGCGTGGAAGGGCACGCCGGAGGCAACTCAGCGGTAATACATCAACTCCCGAGAGGACCCGATGCGCAGGCAGACGATGTGCGAAGTGGCCACAATCCCTCGCGTAGAGGTTCTGAGGCGAGGAGGATGCGAGCAGGTCCGGCGCACAGACGGACCCCGCGAGGAAACGCATGCCGTGAGAAGTGACTTAGCGGTCGTATCGATTCTGAGCGCAAAGCGCAGACAGAGTTTGCCGCGGGTTAAGCGAAGACTTCTGACCCGACTCCATACATTGTCAGCGAGGGCGAGTTGATTGCCAGAGCAGCCTCGCGGCTAGCCGATCTTCAAGCCCGACAAGAGAGAGTGCTCGGCCGGGTGAAAGTCAACTCTGCTACCCGTTGCGGACTCGGTTGCGTATGGTGAGGTACGCATGTCTCCGCCCGTCATCTTGGATGGTCGAGCGGCACGGTCGCCGAGATGGGCGGGTGAACGGGGCGAGGGACCGCTGGAGCGAGTCACGAGCTCTGAGACCTCTATTTGATCTACGATCAGGTGGAGCGGGTCGCGGGGAGGGGAGCGTTAGAGCGAGGACGTGGGTAAATCGCGGCGACGGCGCTCTACCGCCCGCCATCTTAAATGCTTGATCGGAACGAAAACGCGATTTCGGATAACACGGCCACGATCGGAGGAAAGCATTCGCTCCGTCGAGCCTACAGACGCGCATGCCGGGATAAGTCGGGCGACCGAACGAGAGCGGGCTCAGCGTCCATGGTAGCGGACGATCACGGCGGACCCACGGAGCCAGAAACTTGCTCCGCTGTCCACTGTCCCAGGTGCCCGGAAGATATGCAAACAGTAGAGAAGCCTGCGTAAGCCTCGTGCTTACCCAAATTCTATGGCTTATCCGGCTCGAAGGACCAAATACGTTTCGCTGATGGACAGGCGTCCGTAAACGTCATTCGCGTAGGTTTTAGAGAGCAGCGGTGAGACGTCGAAGGCCGGCGGCGAGTGGGCCCCGTGAGTACACCTGCAGAGTGAGGGTGAAGTCCTCTGGGTGGTGAGGGTGGTCACGAAGAAGAGCGGTACAACTATCCCCTCTTGAAGTTGAATAGAATTGAACACCGTCGACTCAATGTCTGAAAGAAACCTACGTGTTCCAAAAAGAATTGCAGATGTCTTCCGACATTGAGTCTCAAAGACGCTGCCGAAGTCGAGTTCGAGATAGCCCGTACTGCAGCCACCACGTGTCAGTTAAAATGGAACCTTGAGGGACGCCAAGCGTGGTAGAGAGCCAGGAAGATGTATTTGTCCTGTCAGCTATGACAAGTTGCTATCTTCCGGAGAAATAAGTCCGAATCTATGTCAACACCCCTCGCGAAAAGCCCATTCACTTCATGACTTTAAGTGCTCCATGAGCTGGTCATATACACATATATGTATATATATAGAGAGAGATCGAGAGAGCGAGAGAGAGAGAGAGAGAGAGGGAAAGAGAGAGAGAGAGAGGATAGGTGATGTCAACGGCTGATAAATCGCGGGAATATTGTGACAAGTTATTTCCATTGAAATGATGCGACTTTTGGAAGCTAATTTTATTTTGTAAATTGAGTTGCAATGCTTGGTTTCAATCGGGAATAATTTTGTGCGAATTTTGAGTGGATTTTTATGTGCTCTATTTTATTTAAAATTTTTACATAATTAAATAATTTCGAACATTTTATAAATTTTGATAATTGTTTGTTTGGTAGGATTCAGCGTTCGTATTCGTGCATTTTTATTTTAGACTATAGCGGAATTTTCCCCCCTTGTGTGTTTATGTGCATGTATTGCGTTTTTATTTTCCCTGTGTAGTGCGCTTTTTTTTCGGGCGAAACGATAAAGTAAATATTTTGCATGCACTATTAAATTTATATTTTAATTTATATTTTATTATATATTCTTTAATATTTTAATTTTATCAGGGAGATCCGGGGAGAAAATCTCCGACCCGGCCGTGTACACTGTCTGTGTCACTCACTTTTACTTGCAATGGAGCAGTGCCTTATACACTTGCCCCTCTGCCGCGCAACCTGCGTGGCGCGACAATCTGCTGGCCACTCAGCAGATGAGCTGCTGAAAGCAACTCCCGCGGAGGCGACGTGGTCCTTTAAGCCGCTTTGGTCACGAGGGAAAAGGAACAGGGGGGAAGGGCCGGTCACTCTCGACACCGACGCGGTAAATAAAAGAAACGTTCGAGCGAAGTTTTATTTATTTATTTTTTAATAAGCCGAACCATAAATCCTTATAATTAACACGAATTGTGTTCAAATTTCGCGCCTAACCAAGGATTTATACTGCGCAGTATAGGGGCACTACACCAGTGCAATGTCCGTAGTTAATTGCAATAACAAAGTATCCTACCTGGGCTTTGATGCGGGCGTATCGCTGCTTGGCGGGATCTCGGGGGTACCGATCTCGGTCTCGCTCCCGGGCTGTCCGCTGTCGCTCCTAGTGCTAAGACGAGGACCCGTGACTTGACCTCGTCCTGGTTGGCGCCAACTTTCACCTCGAGGTTCAACTTCGGCACAGTTCTTCTCCTCGGCCTTCTGAATTTTTGGCAGGAATTCGCAGAATGATCCTTCACCGGCTCTCGCGCGTGAAGATTTAGAGCAGACTTACCTTACCTCTCGGCACGTGGGCCTTGACGGGTTCATCGTTTGGCGCCCGTTATATAATATATTTTATTTTATATTTTATTTAATTTTTATGTTTTTATACTTATGTTATTGTCTTTTCTTGTGCTAGATTTTCTTTATTCTTTGTGTGGCCGAAAAGCGAAGTAGAAGAGTTCGTTGGCCTTGCCGCAATTTTTATTAATTTGTTTTGTGTGAGAGTGAGCGCTCGTGTGGGTAGGTTGGCTTCGTCACTACTACACCAGCCCTTCTTTTTTGTGTAATGGACAGTAGAGTAAGGGGTGCCTCTATGAGCGGAGTGAACTCCATAAAAGATGAAGCAGCTGCTTCTTTTCAACATGAGCTTGGTCGTGTAGCCGCGAAGAACAGATTGTGCGAGCGCTATCTTGAACGAGTCAGAAATATTGTGTGAGATTCGAGAGGATGATGGATGGTCGTACCAGAAGACGCGGACCAGTTGTGTCACGCGAAATTAAATTTACGCGGGACCATTCATGAGCCATCGGCTCTGCGTAGCCGCTTAGATAGGACTGTATGAGCGAAAGATGAGGCGGACTATGAGGCGGCGATGTTCGCAACCTTGGTGAAGCCAGCTACGTTGTCCGAACCTCTTACCATGGAGAGCGTGGCTCCGAGTGTCTTAGAGGCTCCAGAAACCCTTTAAGAGGCTATGGAGGTCTCGAGTAATGAATTGAGCGAGACCGGTGATGATATTATTCTCTCAACTGCACAAGAATTTTCTGGACCCGTGTCGGCTCTTACTGCGGATACTGATGTGGTCAACATAATGGCCCGAATTCTTCATGAATCGAGGCTCTTTTACCTAACCATGCGAGATGTGGTGCCTGCTAAGCTAATGGAAGCATTGGCCTGTTTCTTCAAAAATCACCAAGGCGATAAGGCGTAGACGGTCGATGTGTACGAGTGAGTCGAGGCGTGAGTGCGTAGGCGCTCGATAAGTTTTTAGGAAGTTCGAGCGAGGAGTTTGTACGTCAAGGGCGTGGTCCTTTCTAAATTTAATTTGTGCATATCATTGTGCACAAACATAGCTTGATCATTGTTGTCTATATTTTATTATTGGAGTAGAGTGAGTTAATCTGTGTGTAAGTCTGTGTAAGGAGTGAATGCCACAGCGTATAAATTAACATTTTTGCAGATGTGAAATTTAGATGGGATATTGCAACGGGTATCCTTTCGTGATCGCGCGAAAAGTATAATTTCTCAGATTTGGCCTTAACAGAGGAGGAAAGGTATATACACTATTATATGATTTGTTTTTTATCGAAATCGAACCCCCTGTAATTGCCGAAATTACAGTGTGTTCTGTTCTGAGCCACGTAAAGGTAGATCGTATTTGACAGGTAAAGAAATGTGAAAGGAAGAGGTAAATGAAAATAGATAACAATAATAATTGAATCAATGAAATATAGGAAAAACTTGGATCGTGCGTCGGCTGTGATAAGCTTGAGTGAGAGTGTCGTCTCTCGTCCCGTCGGTCGCTCTCCGGAGTCCCCCGACGCGAGCGGCGCGCCGAGCTTCTTTTTTTTTTCACACCTTCACTCGCCCCGGTAGCCTCGCGCATCAAGTCCCATTTGTCTCGGTTTTCTACGAAAGCCGAAAGTCACGCTATTCGCCAGAATTTTTGGGCATTCCCCGGAACAAGTGAGCTGAGATTTTCTTTCGCAACGCGTCTCCCTAGAAGTCGTGTCGGCTTTGGGTCGCAGGTGTGTCCCGCCCTGCACCCTCTAGGTACCCCTCTTCAAACTGTGGAAACCTTTGTACATTTTATTCTTCGCTCGCGTGTTGAATTCCCGTTGATCGCGCACACAGCCCACTCATTCCGCCAACCCCATTAATTCATTGTTTCATATAATATGTTACATACAAACGCATACAGAGTATAGGCAGATCGCATACATATAAGTTAGCCTATCAATTTCTGTCGGTAACAAAGGTCATTATGTCTCTTGAGAATCTTATGTGCTAGCAGTTTATTCCAAGGTTTATTCTATAGTTTTACGGAAAATGGATCGAAGTCGATATAATAACTTGTTATTATTTACTCACATGTACATTTATTGATGTTATTATACATTCTTAATTCGATCATAGGAACTAGTCGCAATATAGCGTAGCACGCGCTTCTCTTTCCCGATACAATTAATAAACCTATACATATTAAACGACGGGATTAATTAAACACGGGAGCAACTTTGACTTTTTCTTAGAGTCGCAATACGTAGCGGCTTTTCCATCAGTGAATCGATCACGATCGAACGATGAGGCGATATGTCGGTTGGTGTTTTTTGGCCGGACATCGGATTAGTGGAGAAGGGTCCGGCGATTGTTCGACTGTCGTTGAAATGCGTAGCGGCTGTCAGTCCAGCCTGATTTTCCTTGTTGCTGGTGGATTACTGTATGCTGGAGCTAGGATTCAATCATTGCAGGTCCTCCGAATTAATAAGCGTCGCTTCGCCTTTAGCGCTGTTCTATTACGATGCGTAGCTTGAAGGCCTCGGAGGAGGGCTCGCGAAACGCGCATTTCCTTCGTCAGTCGACACTTTTATCGCGAGATCGCTTTCGATAGACGCTCAACCGACGAGTTATCTAACGCTGCGCACATATTTCGCTTATGGTCGCTCACCCAATCTCGGACGTATTCTCTTGATCTGCCGTGCTACCTCCGGGATCCGGAGGAGTGTGCCATAGCGCCTCGTCTCTTGCCGCAGCGGTCGCCCTCGGTGGTGATCTCGGGGCTGTGATGATGCGTTGTTGATTGGCGCGCGAGGCTGCACAGGTAGACCTCTTTGAAGATGGTGATTGGTTGTTTGGAGGAGCTGAAGCCGAGCGACGCGCCCCCCTGGCGCTTGAGGCTCCGCGGCTGCTTGGCGGCTTCTTGGGATGCTGTTGCACGAAGGAAGCCGGTGTGGACTGATCCTCGGGTCAATTCTGCCTCGGCGCCGAAGTCTCTTCTCACTCGAATTCGGTTAAATCATCTCGTCTTTGTCATCTTGACCCAGCATGAGACGATGAAGCGGTCACTTCGACGGCGTTCTTGCAAACATCGTCTTCCTGACCACACGTTTGACGGCCTCGACTAGCTTCTTGAATGAACAGCGACGAGCTTTTTTTCTCCAGAGGAGCTCCTTCGCTGGTTTCAATAACTTTTCTCCTTGCCCGCATTCTCAAATTTTCTTTAATTCGGCGAAGAGCTGTCCTGATCGTCAGTAGCTTATACGCTGCTCCGTGCTTTCGAAACCTCCTCCGAAATCCCAAGAATATATCCTGGTCACAGCACCAATTTGTTCTATTACGATACGTAGCTTGAAGGCCTCGGAGGAGGGGGAGATGGTAGGGCACGATGAAATTCAAATTATTTAATATAGCTGCGTTATTTGCGTAAGGCAAGCGATGTGTTCTCGACCAACGTTTAACAACAAGTGTAGGTCGCGCACTCGCGCCAGCTGTCTAAGCCCTCGAAGCTTTATCGCGCCGCCTCGTAGTTCCGGGAAATCAAAATTAAAAGGCCGGGTATTCGGCACTACTAAGGTTCATGAGGTCATCTTCCTCCCTCAGTAGTCGATCCTCTTCCTCTGAGGTCAGTGGCCGAGGTCGGCACGGGTACATGGAATCGCCCCGGGTGGACTCTCCTGGGCTGGTTCCTCCGCTAGTCATAGCCTGTAAAGAAACAAGGAAGATCGGTGGAGAACGTGCTAGGCCCCCCCCCCTCCCTTGATCACCCGGGCCCATTCCAGGCTCACCCTACTCCCGCTCTATACCCCGTTGCAAGTCCGTGTCCGAGGTGGCATGTACCTCTTGAGATGCTGTAAGTGCATCTTATTTATTCGTCGTCCCGAGTCCTCCAGGAGGACCACTGTCTCGCCCACTACCTGTTTAATCTCAAATGGCCCGGCGTACTTGGCGGCCAGTTTGCCGGAAACCCCCTTCGCAGCGTCGGACAGGGTGTGCGCACGTCGAAGTACCAGATCTCCCGGTGGCATCGTGGCTGGACGCCGGTTTCGGTTACATGCCCGACTGTGTCTCTCCCGAGTCTGCGTCCCAAATCCAAATCCCGGATCAGCGTTAGCCGTTCCATGCGATTCTTCCAGAAGTCGGAGTGAATGGGGATCACGGGGCCATTTTTCTCCACCTCTCTCCGGAGGCTTCTACAGGGTCGTGGGATCCTCCTAAAGTTCAGGACAGCTGGTGAAAACTTTGTGCTGGAGTGGACTGCGGTATTTAACGCGTGCCTCAACTCCGGTAAGTGCGCAACCCAGCTACAATGATCTGCGTCACCATATTGCGAAATCATCGTTTTAAGCGTCCTAGTAACCCGTTCGACCAGGTTCCCTTAGGGGCTGTAGGGAGGGGTCGTGACATGCTCCATTCCGTATTCCTCCAGCACATTTTTCAGGTGCCGGTTGACAAAATGGGTGGCATTAACCGTGAATAGGAAACGTGCGGTTTCCCAACAGAGTAGGACCAAGTTCTCCAGAGCACTCATCACTGCATTCCCGGTTGCGGTCCGTAAAGGTAAGAGCTCGATCCACCGAGTAAACAAGTTGTACGATCGGACCGCTTAACCACTGGTTAAACATCCGCTATTGATTAGGAATGGAAATGAGAGGTAGATAATAAACAGACAATATTGAGCCAATCACTCGATGTATTTGGCTCTAAAGGGGGGAGGAAAAACCGTCGAACCGGTAAAAAAAACCTCCCGCGAAGAAATAATACAGAGGAAAAAAAGAAAGTGCGGCACTAAGCGCGATCGAAATAAGCCGCCCGAACTTACTGACGATGAGGAGTCGTCCCCGTTGACTCATGCACTTCCGGTGTCGTAGCGCGAACACAAGTCGCTCACACGAAACCGCTGATGCCTATCGCGTCGCGTATCCCGACACGCACAGTTACACGCCAGACCACTCGCGCGTGCGATTTCTTGGTAGCCCGATATCCTCCGAACGTAGGATTTAGCTCGGCGTCGTAGCTGCTGTCGGCGATGTCTGTCAGCACTGAACTGCCGGGATGGGAACTGAACCGCCGCAAGTCTCGCACGTGCGCCCTCCAGCGGGCCAGTTCGACGATCTTGTGACTCGCTGTTACAGGAAAGAGACCGCGGCGCGGTCACTGGCACCGCGGACTAGAGTCTCTCTCTCTCTCTTTTTAACAGTCGGCATACACGCCTGACTGTACACATCCCTCAGCCGATTTAAATAACAGGAGTCCGATATCGTATAAAATGTAGTGACCTCGGGCTCGTCAGTAATGTACCCCCTCGAGTGTGTGGTGGGGGACCGGAACTTTGTTAAAGAAGCCTTTGGCATCCAGGCGAAATCCTAGAAAGACAACGCTTGAGCAACAAAACTCGCACTTGTCTTTACCGATCTCTAGCTCTGCGCCAACTATTGTCCGGAGTACATACTCTAACCACCTAAGGTGTTACTCGAAGGTTTCGGTTACTATAGTTAGGTCGTCTAAAGAACCGAAAACGTACGGTTCGACCTCCGGGCCAAATAGGGCCTCTATTAACAGACAAAAGGTCGCAGGAGCCTTCGACAAGCCGAATGGCAACCGCACGAACTGCCACTGACCTGAGCCCTGCACCGTGAAGGCTGTATACTGACGACAGCACTCTGTGAGGAACACCTGGAAATACGCCTTTCTCAGATCGACCTTCGAGATGTATTTAGCCCTTTAAAGCTTGTCTAATATCGAGTTTGATATAGGGTAATTATCCTTACGCGTCAATTTATTTACATCTCGAAAAATGATGCAGAAACTGTAGCTGCCCTCCTCCTTTCGGATAACCACGGGCGCATTACACCATTCACTGGCGCTTGGTTCTATTATGCCTTTCTCGAACATCTTTTGGACCTTCTGCTGGGCAAACTCCAAAATCTTTGGCAACATTCGCCGGGCTGCAAGCCTAACCGGATTCGTCCATTGTATATCAATGTTATGTTCGATCAGAGTGGTATAACCATGCAATTTACCGGGCTCTGAGATAATTGACTCGACTAGAGCCCTTACGATCTCGCGCTGCTATTCGAGGACCTCGACTATGCCGGCACACTCACCCATTATTGCTGGCTTTTTCTCAGGAAGGTCCTTTTCTACAATACCGAGAATCATTGGGTGATCCATTTCTGGTACTACCCTCAACTCTATCATCCTCTCATTATCTTCAACGGAGAAGTTATCGGAGAAACTCCATATAGCGAACTATTCGGGAAGCCAGCGGTCTCTAAAGGGATCGGCTGCATCGGCTCTGTTCAAAGAAACCTGGGCTCCGGGATCGAACATTGCCTGTAGGTTTTGCCTCCGCAGTCGAACTGTGAAAAACCACCGATTGTTTGAAAAGACATCAGCGATTCCCTGATCCGTGGAAGCTCTGTGAGGGACTGGGTCTCCCTCCACTGGACCGCCACCCGGCCTTTCCACCAGGCTCTGGGTCGTAGCAGTCTTATCCCCCAGGCGATCTTCGTGTGGTAACATGATTCCTGGTTCATCTTGGGAGGATACAGGAATATCTCCGGGTCCGCATTCTTCCCTAGGACTCCTTCTGATACCTCGCCTCCCTTCGGGCTCGCCCGTAGATCAGGCACAATGATCGAGGACCAATCGAAACCAGGCCTTCCTCTGGCCCATCGACCTGCGCTCCCCCATTTAGCACACAGGGTATAGGGAGCAACTCCACCACCCTCCATTGGAGTTTTAAGGCAGTGCCTTACCTGTGTACAATTGGGCCATGTCGTGAACGTCACACCCAGTTGATCGCAACCGGGGCATTGCATCGACGAACCCGTCTGTGGGCACTGAGCAGCGAGATGCCCCGCTTGACCGCACAGAAAGCATGCAGTCGATGGGCACTGTTGCACTCTGTACCGAAACCCCTTGCACTTATAGCACTGGACCTTGAGGGATTTCCCACCACTTGGATCACGACTACCCCCGGCGGAAGCGGATAGACCCTGACGGCCTTCCTGTAACTGGTCAAAAGTCTGCCCCAGATTCAGTCCCCCCCACCCGGGGCGAACGTAACCATTCGGCCCTCTACCCCCGACCGTCTCCGGAAGAAACTCGGACCCGGCCGGGTGTGATCCCCCTACCGAATGGCAACGCGGGCTTTTCCCATTCGGGGTGTGGTGCAGCTGGGTTTCCCCGTGGACCACGGCTAGTGCTCGGGACCGATGTTCGTGGAGGCAGAACGGGCCACAGAGGGGGGTGCGTAACGCAGCCACTTCTCTCTCTGGTTCCTCCTAGCCCGCCAGGTCCCGTAGGAACCTTACTCTCGGTGCCTTCGCGCGGTTGCCACTAGCGGCTGCTCCGGAGGTCCTCGGAGTCGGCAATGGTGGACCGGCCCTCCCCACTGTCTCCACATACTTCTCCTTTCTTTCGAGCTTATCCGCCCTAGATCCTAGACTGCCGTACTTTGCTTCATAACGATCATTCATCGCTAGAGCTCCCTCGTGGGCCTTCCCCCAGCGCAACAGGTCCTTTATACTTCGGACCTTTTGGTGAACTATACCAATCAGGTAGTCGGATCTGACGCGCTCCAGCAACATCCCGATTAGTTCGGGTAGGGGCGGCTCTAAGTACCGGCCTGAGAGCAGAACTGGCTAATGAACTAGCTGAACCTTTCGATTTTCCCTTGCAACATGTCCTCTAGTTAAAGTCGCCGGTCTTGCTGCAGGACCAAGGGGCAGTATCGGTCTTCAAACTGGGCCTCAAAAGTCGCCCAGTCAATGAACTTATTTTCCAGGAGCCCACACCATTTTCTAGCTCCTTTAAGAAGGACGGAGAACAGGGCGGAAAGTAGGCACCGTTCGGTGTAATCGGCTCTTTCATGAAAGATCCAAAGGCCTGTTAGAAAGGCTTCAGCATCTTCCTTCTCTTCTCCCGAAAAGGTGAGCGAGGCGTCTCATAGGGCTCTCGCGCAGCCTATAATATCTCGCGATGCTTGCCAAAAAGCGGGCCCTTGTCGCCTACCGCTACCTGCGGCCGTAGTCGCATGTACGAGGTGGGGGGATGTCCCTCGTAGGTCGAAACCTGCGGGCCGTCCCCTTTCCTTACTCTTATCCCGCGACCGCCACCTCCGAAACCTATGCATAGGTCGCGAAGGGGTTGCCGCCTCCACCATGTTTCCAGACTTCAAAGGGGGAAGCGAATCGGGTGAATCCAACTCAGTCTCTTCCCCGGAGCCTTCTGATGGCGAGCCCTCCGTGAGGTCCCCAAGAGTAGCCCGGTGTACGCCTCAAGGGCGGATATTACCGCCAGTGTGTTGTGGGCGCTACGCCCCCGACGGGAGATAGCGTCCGGGCAGGGATTGCCCGCCCGGGTACGAATAAATAGCATTTTCCCCAGAGCCCCGAGTTATGTGTTTTTAAGTGTCCTCCCTTCCTCCGCGATCCCAACCGCGTCGACTGTCGCGAGGCTAATCGCCCGGAGCTAGCCCGGCTGATCCCCTCCGGGGTGACCACGAACCTGCGCGACGGCCAGACGGGCACGTCCGGAAAGTCGGCCTCGAAGTGGAAGTACTACATCACAA
Organism: Sycophaga agraensis; assembly: GCA_018906755.1. Lineage (NCBI taxonomy): Eukaryota > Metazoa > Arthropoda > Insecta > Hymenoptera > Pteromalidae > Sycophaga > Sycophaga agraensis. The sequence goes on along the minus strand of JACCIE010000057.1, from coordinate 1,255,636 downwards.
ATGGCGACCGTGACAGGACGCCGGCGCGCAGGGAGTTTACGCGGTCGGTCGGTTGGGGAGAGGGAGATTCTGTCATCTCGGCAGAAATTGGCACCTTCGCGCCAGGAGTCGGTGGTGTGCGCCGGTTTCCGGTAGAAAAGTTGTGTAAAAAAATAGATTTTTGCAAAATTAATCATTTAACTAAAAGCAGATTTTTTTTAATAAAATTATTAAAATCAATCAAAGGTCCTATAAATTCGGCACTAATATTTTAGATCATTCGATCATTTTTTTCATTTGTTAATTAAGCGAGTCACGAGTACAATACTTAATACTTTTGAATTCTGAAAAAACATAAAGAAAATTCTCGGAAACGCGTATCTGATGAAAAAAAATTGATTTCATGAAATAGCTACGAGTTATAGAGCTTAAAAATCTACTTTTTATTGTACGAAGAATAACAGAAAAAGAGTTATTTTTCTTTGGCGAATCTATAGTGCGTATGACATTTTCAAGGAGTCAAATATCGCATAAAAGTAGGATGAGCTTCATTGTGAAACATCATAAATTTACTAGCTAAGAAGCAGATCAAAATATTCTACTATTAGAATATGTTCTGCTACTGAAATCAAGTGCGCCCTTCGCACAGACAAAAGGAGCCTCCCCGCCTTGCCTTCGTTCAGAGCGGACGCCCTACGTCCGCTTGTGTATAAGAGGGGCAGATAACGCTAGTTGCTGTCGAGCACACTACGACCTGTCGATCTACATCGATGGGCGATGTATCCTCGCAGTTTCAATTTCAAAATAGAGCATATCTCGGGAAAGCAGAATAAATTCACGGACGCTCTATCACGGGAGCTGGCGAGGACATACGGTGTGAGGGACAGTGAGCTGCTGAAGTCACTTTCGCCGCCGGCAGTCCGCGAAAATCTACAGGAAATACAAGTCACCTCGATAGTCGCGCCAGACTTACACGCGTTCGTCTTTCAGACGCAAGCAGCGCAGTATCTATACTGACTACAGGGCGTCATGTACGTCCGAGAACAGGGGAAGCCTCCACGCCGCTTTGTATCTTTCGCGTGTTGAGCGAATATAATTGCCTATCATCACGACGATCCTCTTGCGGGCTACTTTGAATACGATGAAATGCTGCGTGCGGTGCGTACGCACTACTTCTGGCCGTCAATGCGCGAGGAAGTCCGACAAGCGGTGGGCAGCTGTGGCCCGTACTCGCTGGTCAAGGCCTCGCGACCAATAGCCTAAGGTGACATCGACTTGATAGGCCGTACCCGCGAACCCCGCGCTAGAAGCGTTTCATTTTAGTCGCAACAGACACGATGTCAACGGGGTATTCAAACGGTAGAGCTATCCACACGTTATCTTGACTGATAACGGACTGCATTACCGTGGAGCCGCGTGGCGAGAATGTTACGCATAGGGTGCACTCGCCTATACGACGCCGACTTACCACCCACAAAGCAACCCGGCCGAGCGACGTAATCAAGACCTGAAAAAGGGCCTACATCTCGGGATACTTGACGGGAGACAGACCGATTGGGACATATGTATCGCAAATAGTCTCTTCGCAATGAAACAACGCATCAATCGGGTCACCGGCCAGTCGCCCATCTTTATGCTGCTTGGGCGCACATTGCCGCGACCGGGAGAATGAGCGGCGTTTGACCCAAAGTCATAGTATAGGGTCAATGCCGCCCGTCAAAACCAAAATACAATCAACGTACCTCTACCAATAAATAAGTACCAAGAGCTCAACGTTGGCCACTCGATACGCACGAAGAATTTTGCTGTCAGGGGCGAGGTACAGCGAAGATGTGCACATGGTCGATTTCCCCGATCAAGACTCTATCAAGCTGAACATAAGTGACCTGAAAAGGTCACTTCTACTACGCGCCGCCGACTTGCACGCTTCAGCTGCTATTCAACAGACGACTGAATCCCTCAGCAGCGACCCTCAGCGCGCGCGCCGCAGCAGAACTTTCAGTCGACGCAGTTGCCGCGAATGCGCTCTCCGGCTCTATCGTCAAACTGAGCTCCGCTACAGACGGCAAATTTTATATAAAAAACATACTTAATTAAATACATTATTAATAATATGATTCAATTTTTTAAAAACATTATTGAGATATGCACAAATTAATTTAGGCGCCAATTTACGGTCAGATATAGAATGTATACGGTTAAAGATTATTCACGTCAGTTAAAAATTGAGTATTTATCAAATAGGTAAAAATTTGAATATTTGTTGACTTTACTATTTGAAAATTTAAACAATTTAGCGTAAATATAAGATTGTACATTGTTTGTATGTTTCAGCTTACGTAGTATGCAACAACTCAAATGATTATTAATTATATGTAAAACATGATTTATGTTATCATATGTGGTGACTATTTCATGGACTATTATATTAGTATCAAGTATATTATTCTTTTAAATTCAAATTGTAGCTTAAATTAAAAAATAGATTTTCAAGATTTGAGAGTGATAACAATCTTGACATTTGGATTGATGAATTAATTGGTTCACATGAATTTTCAAATGTTTCTATTTTTTATTTAATGTACAACAAAAGAATAATTAAATTTTTACACTTTTTTATAATATAAGTAAAAACCCGAACTATTTAGAAATTGATGTTAAATAATTAATCAATCTAAATGTTATAAATAATCTATTATTAAAGTTCAAATTATTTTATATCGTCTTTAGAAAAAATTTCAGATTGTTAATTACAAGTTTTTGTTACAAATTTTTATTATATGTAGAAAATTGTGGTGACACCTTTATAGCGGTAAATTATTGTAATATACGTAGTTTTTTCATTTTCGCTGTTTTCAATTGTTTCGCTTTTAAATATATTGATAATCAATTTACTCAAGAAAAGATGATTGAAATCATACTATTCAAGGTGTCTTACGTGTTATACCTGTGTAACGTACTCACTTCTTTCCTACTTACCGACTCAACAACAAATCATTATGGTAATACTCCTGCGATAGCGCATTCCTTCAGCTATACGGGTAGTTCACAATGTTAATGCGATTATTTTCATCTCGACCACGCTCGGCTGTCAAGACTTTTGCATATTCGGTACTTTTGCACATTTCCGTCCTCTCGACCTGCTACTCATCCTGCGGTCCCGATAGCTCCGCCCTACTCTCTCCCATTGACTATTTCAGCTATACTCTGATTGGCTACACTGCAACGAGTAGGTCGCGCTTTTCGGCCGCGAAGGCTAGATTTTTATCATTTTTTAAACACCTGTATCTTCGCGGGAGTGCTGGCTATCTGGTGGTATAGCTGGAGACAAGGAATTAAAAGACAGATTGTGTACGGTATTATATGACATAGCAATCATCAATAATTATTGATATATGCTTAATAATAGCTCAATATACCTTACTATAAAATAATTATCTTATTCTTATTATTAAGATCTGTGTTTTAAAAATCGAAATGCATATTTTTTACAAATTATATTTATTTATAAACATAATAGTATGAAATTACCATAACTGAATAATTGGTCATTTTTTAATCATGTCTTCTTTTGTTTAGATATTCTACTTTAATAAACATATTCTCAAACAAGAACATTAACAGTATAAGATATAACGGTTATTTATAAATATAACAGTAGGAGTACTCAAACATTTAAGACTAAGTTATTTAATATGGGTATTTCAAGAATATCGCACAAAATGAACGTAGTAAATTATGGAATAAATAACGGTTTAAAAAAAATTTCATAAGAATAAGTAGTTATAAGATAAATAGTGAACAAATAAACTGAACAACTTTATTGACTGATTGTACTGTCATCAGAAAATGGTACAGGAGATCCATAAGTTTTATGTGGATGCGAAACAGCGGGAATCAGTGGTTTGTCAAAAACTGTAACAGGAATCGCTTCTTGAGATTGGTCATGTAAATTTAATGGCACTTCCTGAACGAAGACTTTGCCGATAATGGGAACATCATCACTTATATAGTTCAGTCGATTATATGACTGTTTAACATTAGGAAGAAGTAATGAAGTAGTCGGTTCTACGGGAATTTTAGTTGTTGAAAAAAATTCCTTTTTTGCAGCTATATCATTATGAATCTTGTTTACTACGTTTTTAAGTAAGGATACCGCAGTTTCTGCAACATATATAGATAACAAACCTTATAATAATTACCTTTGTTATTGCTTAAATCAAATTAATGCTTTGCGTAAAAATTATATTATTAAAAATTTAAAGATGATTGTAATAACCGTATTGAAAATGTACGGATGGATATCCAACTAGATTAATTGGGATCCATTGATACATAGAGATAATCCAACTGAATATCCATTCATATAATTTCAATACAAAATATATATAAAATAATTCAGTAATTGTCCATGATACATATAAAAATTTAATAGAAAATTATTCCTTCAAATTTTTTATATACATATATAATTCAAATGCACGTTATTCACAATATTGGACATCATACGTAAATATTGAATTATATAAAGAATATTACAAGTAGTACAATTATTTTTAAAACTAAACAAGCTTTGTACACCTGTTTTCATCAAATTTAATTTTTTTTCAAATTTAGATTAAAATTTTATGTAAAGTATATAATTTTCTAATAAGGAAGTACACATAAAAAATTCACAAACTTTTAATACCTTTGGCATGCAACTTATGCTCGTATAAATTTCTTGATTTAGTAGAAATGGCGTTAAAGGTTTTGTTCAATTGAGCTCTTTTATTAACGAGGAAACGATTTACGTATTCATCATTGGCCGCCTTTATAGAGGCCAACTTGTTTAACTTTGCGGCGGCCACATCCTTAACAATAATAACCTTTGCTTTGGCAAGACCTTTAGCAATGCCAATCTTCACGTTAGTACTTGTCTTCACGCCATTGATCAATGCCTGTTTCTTCAACAGAGCCGATCCCGCAATGTCCCTCACAACACCCTTTGCCTCGCTAATGAATTCATTCTTCGTGTCAATTATTGTTTTGAAGGGATTATCCGTACCATCATTTAGTACGAAACTATGACTGAGTACGACCAAACATGCTGCCTAAAATTGTTGTATGTAATTATAACCAAAGTTTAAAAATTTCTTCAATATTTAACATTTTTTATTGTCTCTACGAGACTTAAAACTTATCTTCACATTAATAAATATAGTTATTGGAATGAATACTACTACTCAAATTTTTTTTTGGTTAGAATCATAATTTTAATGGCTATCATTGTATTATACATTAACATTATTAAATATTATAAATTTATTGAATAACATATGATTAGCGACACTGATATTATATGAAACAATTAAAAAAACTTATTTACTTACGAAAATAGTAAATGCGATTAAATTCCTCATTCTGAAAAATCTTAGTCAACGTTCACTTTGACGAACTAGCTTAATTTTACTTCAGAAAATTATAATGCACTAGCTTTTATACTTTTAAAACAATAATTACTTCGAGAAAATTTCGCCTGCGGGTATTTCACAGCGTGACATTCATAAGACATTGAATCTCTTCGGAAATCCATTGATAAACATCGAAATTTAACACACTGATGACACTTTCACTGAAATTAGTAAAGATAATTGACGTGCATGCTTGGAATCCAATATAATTATAAAAATTAACTATAGGTTGAAACAACTATTACGTAGATTTTGATTAAGTAATTCAAAGATACTTAAAATCATTATTTATTGAATTTTTAGAAATATTTTTATAATAATCTTTACACACTTTAAAAATTAACACAATTTAAAAAAATAATATATCACAGTTGAATCAGCCTAAAAACTTTTAATAAATCTTGTGCAATTACAAATTGTAATATATTTTTTATTAAAAAAATTAATACTTGTACAATACATTTTTTGTAGATATTTAAAATTTAAAGAGCGAGTAAGTATAAACCTTTCTTTAAGATATGTACATTATTAACTTTCCATTTATTCTTTAAATATTTGTAACCAAAAATATGTTAGATTGGATTGAAATAGACAGTCGGAGGAAATATTTAGAATAAGATTATAGCACTGAGCAGCATTAGTGCAACTGATCTTTATTTATTTAACACATCTATTGTTGATGTTTAGAGTCGATAATTCCACCATCAGGTTAAACAGATGCCTAAACTATATACGTTTATGTTTGAATGAGAGTTGTGTGAATGCAAATATTTCATTTCATCACAAGTTTAATATTTTAAAACCATTCCTTATATTATTTATCTTAATCAAATTCGAGAGTTACCTTTTCAAAAAGTAAAATTATTAGTATAAATTAATAGTTTTTTCTATACTTTTTTACAAATTTTGTTTTTAAAATTGAAAAGTTAGAAACAAATATTTCTGAATAAACATTTTAATTTATAAACATACATTAAATGGAATAATCTAAAACGCCCAATAAAGTTGACATTGACAGTCTTTGATTTTTTTGGCTGCATATATCTTTAAAGTTTTTATTGTCTACTTTATTGTTATACTTTTCTTAATATATTTCAAATCGGTTATTATATTAACATATATATTATAAACCTTAGTATAGATTCTGTGGCTTACAAAATTAACAAATAACTAGAATGTCTTTAACGAAACACTATGATAGTGATCAATAGTCAATTATTGTCATTCAAAGATTAGACTAATGAGAGTATAGTGACTCGTCTCATACTTTATTGCATCAAATTTGGTAAAAATTCATCTACTGTACATTTTATGCAAATAAATAAACCCACTGCTATGAATTTCCATTACACCACTAAATAAATTTATAAACTACATACGAATACATATTAGACATTTTTGGTATTGCGATTAAATGAATATATTTATGTAAACGCCTCAATTCACAGTATTATTCTTACAGAAATTTAATTTCAAATATTTACGAACAATTATTATGCGATGACTATGCAACTCTTAAGGATACACAGTTCTTAATTTTTTCATGTGATAAAAATATGTAATTTTTATGTCTTAATAATAAGTGTTATTCACCTACAAATATTAGTATATTTTCACAAAAGTATTTTATGTTTTCGTTTTTGTATTGCAAGCATTTAACGTTTGGGGATTAAAGATTATGTTTAAGACCCACATAACGATAAAATGATGGAATGTACAAATAACAATTTTGCGATTAAAAATGATTTTATTTAACGATTTTATTTAATAAATTATTATCGAATAATTTTTCATAACACGGCAAATATTGCTTAAAATATTCAGTTTTTTATATTTATATAATTATTTAAGAACCATAAATATCCGGACATTATGATTCATCACATAGCTTTTGGAATCTTTCTAAAAACAGAAAATTTGATATTAAAATCAAAAATATATTTAACAAAATAATGTTTTTTATTTCTTAGATTTCACATGGGTCTCTCATGAATTGTATGTAAATCCATTACGGAACAATACATAAAATTTTTACAATTTTCAAAAATCTTAAAGAATTTTTATAAATTAGACAACCCTGCTAGAAATTAAACCAGAATTTTTAAAGTAATAAGTCGACTACGCCGAGAACATTAAGGTAGAATTCGCTTAGAAATTCTAGTCGATTTCTGAATAGATTTTTGCACAGGATAGTTTTGAGATAACCTTCGTGCAGACTATAAACTCATAGTCAGCATAAAAATTAAAAATGAAATGAGTAGGAAGAGAAAATATAATGAAAATAACTTTTTTTTATTATAAGAAAATGGAACCATAAAAAGCAATGGATACTAATTAAAATATATATTCTCTATTTATTTACAAATTTTAAGAATATAAAACCTAACAGCTGACATTTTGGTACGATATGACTTGTGTTCATCTCTCTCTCTCTCTCTCTCTCTGTCTAAATGAATATGTATATCTCTACAGTTAAATATCTATCTAAAATATCTGACAGAATGAACTGTGCTAGTTAAGTGCGGAGAGTATATATCTACTATTAATATACAGATATTAAATCTGTCCTGAAGTTGGGTTCCCGCCCAGAATCCAGACAGAACTTTTTTGAATATTTTTTTAAAAAATCTACGCGCAACCCATGTAAAATCTACATTAAATCCAGTCAATCCAGTGTACATTCTCATGTGAATGGATGATTATCTATCTGGATATTCTCCCGTATATTTTCAGTAGGGCACCAATTATTTATTAAACTCATAGAAAAGTAATAGAACAGTACAATTTAGACTATTTAAACCCGTATTACATAAAAAAGCTACTTAGTAATTAAAAAATTAATTCAAATTAATAGAAACGTTACGTAATTTCTCTTTTATTTTGTAATGTATGTTCTGTGGTAGAAGTTTTAATCGATATGCCGAATGTCTCTTATCTGAATACATCTGAAAATGAGCAATTTAAATAATTAAAAATTAATTCAAATTATTGAATATATATCGTTTAGGGAAATTAAAGTGTTATTAAATACGAATATTTTATGTTTCAAATTATTGTAAAAACTTAAATTTACTAATTAGAAATTCTAAAGAAAAAATGCATAACGTTGCTATCATTGCCTGTTGAAATTGTTAAGTTTTATAAAATTCATACATTATACATGGTATCTTTATAACAGATAGCAGCAAGTCACACAAATATTATTTTAATGTTAATGGTATTTTGTGTCCATCTTCGTACGATTTTTACCGATTTTTTCTTCAAGTATAACTGTTGATTGAGTAGACGATGGAATCTCTGATGCAAGCACTTTATCGTGAGAGTATTCTAATTCTGAATCGTATAAACCATCAAAAATCAAGACGGTGGCAGTTACAATAGACACTCCAGCAAAAACGATCAGAATTATTAATTCTAAAAACACCTACAAATAATCAATAAAATTAAATAAAATTATGTTAAATAAATTTTTTGTAAATGGATTTGCATGCGTTTGTGTGCACGCGCGTGCATGTGTGTACTTGTATATTCATATGTATGTATATATACAGGTTGAATATATTATTCTACTAATTTCAAATAAACAAAAGTTTCAAATAAAAGTGAATGTTATTTTCTTAAATCATTTAAACTTTAAATATTGAACGTGGCAATTAAAAGCAGTTACCTCCAATACAACTTTCAAGATTCTTATAAACTGATCATGTTTAGACAGCCATTGACACATTATTATTGGGGATAAAAAAGCCGTTGTCAGTGCTTCTAATGCATGAATGATGGTATTTGATAACAATTTCGAAAAAATACTGTTGCTCTCCTGCTCCCTACAGTTTTTAAATTAATAGATATTTCCATTAGCCTATCATCTTTTTGAACTTTAAAAATAGAAATTTAAATTAAACATAACTATAATATTTCAAAAAAATTATTATAATTTATCAACAAATATATATTTAAAATCAACAGTGCAATTAATTTAGATAAATACACAAACTAAAAATAAAAAAATTATAGGAATTTAAAAATTTTAAAGTGAAGTTTTTTTTCTAACCTTAATGGTGAGAGATGAAAATCGATTTGTTCATAAGAATAATCTCCAGCATTTTCACGAGGTTCAGAACGAATCACTTGTAAATTTCTCATTTTAACATTTTAATTTAATTTTTTTTTAAATTTATTAAAGTACAATATAGTGCCAGATATTATCTAATTAATTAAACTAAATATGATGAAAGTACATATTTATGTCGCCGTATTTTGTTATACAATTGTTTTTCACATAATATATATTTTTGTATAGCAAGTATGTGTGTATATATATTTACGTATATAGTCTTTAATTTTAAGGCAGGAAACTTCTGGAGTAAAGTAACTCACGGCGTTGAGTTTTGGCAGATAGTTGTCCTATATTCATGTTATAATGGTACGTTGGAGAGGTTCGCGTCTACTCTGACGCCGTTGACTCACTGACTTTAAAAGCCCGCTCTCTAACACTTTTCTCCCTTTTACCCTATTATGGGGTTGTTTCTTCCTACCTGCAGATTCCCTAATGCTGACCTAATGTCTGCGGCATGAGGCCGCGAGCCGTCGTCCGGCGGCTGCCCTATTGAGTTACCTTTCCCTTTATTTTACACATGATTTTAATTGTATTTTCATACACATTATTTTCATTTTTTTGCCTTTGATTACAATTTTGTATCAAATTTGGTAAAAATTCATCTACTGTACATTTTATGCAAATAAATAAACCCATTGCTATGAATTTCCATTACACCACTAAATAAATTTATAAACTAGATACGAATACATATTAGACATTTATGGTATTGCGATTAAATGAATATATTTATGTAAACGCCTCAATTCACAATACTATTCTTACAGAAATTTAATTTCAAATATTTACGAACAATTATTATGCAATGACTATGCAACTCTTAAGGATACACAGTTCTTAATTTTTTCATGTGATAAAAATATGTAATTTTTATGTCTTAATAATAAGTGTTATTCACCTACAAATATTAGTATATTTTCACAAAAGTATTTTATGTTTTCGTTTTTGTATTGCATGCATTTAACGTTTGGGGATTAAAGATTATGTTTAAGACCCACATAATGATAAAATGATGGAATATATAAACAATTTATGCTTTCGCATTCACTTCGCATTCCACCCTAGTGGATGCTTTTCAAATTGCGCACTGTCCCCGTTTGTTCGATCTTAGCCGCATCAAAACCTCTTTTTACTTAAAATTTTTTACTCAAGTACTTACCCATTCCGCGCAACATAGCTAATGCGGGGAACGTTTCTTTTGATATTTTCCCCAATAATTTCGGGTTTTCACGATTCTCCAGTTCGGATGTTTTAACCATCCTCTCATTCTTTGCGCTGATAGTATAATGTTTGTTTTTTGAGGCAGAGCTCTTTAACTTATAACATTTTCTTTTCCACCTGCAAGACTTTCTTACTTAAGGGTTTTTATTTATTTTATTTCTATATTGAATGAAATCTTTGATCATTCGACGATCGAAAGATGCGTATGTTACAAACTGTGACGTGAAAAGTGTGAAGTCTCCTCGAGCTCCTAGCTCAATCTGTTACTGGAGATTTCGGGCTCCCATTCCTTTTATACGGAACCTTATGCCCTGTGCCATTCGTTCTATTTTCGAACTCTACCTTGTGTTCATAATGCATCTGTCTTTTTTTTTGCGTTAAAATTTTTAACTTATATTTTTTTTAGTAACATAGATTATAATTTTATTAATTAATTTTCCGTAAGATGCGTGCGCGCATCTACGATTGCATATACCTAAAGTTGTGTTCGATGACTAGTGGGTGCTTTCATTAGTTTCCTCAAGAATCGATGTCGATGGCTGTTTACCTTCTCGCGCCTATTTTTGTCTCTGGCCGCTTCCATTACTTGGTAGTTTGTTGTTGTATGTTGAGATAACCCTCGGCGTTCGCGGAGGCCACGAGTATTTCTTAATCAGTGGATATTCGATCCATTAATAATTTTATAAAAATATTTGATACCTTTTACTAAATTTCAGAGTAACAAATTTAAGGCAGACAGAATTAATATACAGGGTATTCAAAAATTTATGAAATGTCCAAAAAAAATTTCAGCTTAAAATATTTTTACAAATACTGAAGATTACTCTTATAGTAAAATTCAACAAGGAATTCAATGGTAAGCTTGAATTTACCTTAAACTTTACCTTGAAGGTTATTTCAAAGTTTTTTTGTCTAATGGGAAACCTTATTTTTAACTATGGCAATCGAAAGAACGGAAAATTTTACGTTGTAACGTGTACTCAGATCATACGTCAAGGACAACCTTTAAATTCATTTGAAGCTGATTTAAACTTAGCAACAGTCTCACGTTGTGTACGGTTTTTATCATTTTGAAGGAGATCGTTTCTTAACAACTTTCCATGGCGAATCCATAGCGGTTTTCGCTCTCTGGTTACTTCTATTGCCTAAGAGTTTGTTGTGTGGGACTCGATCTCCGTCTTCTTTGCGCTTATATTCACGCATCCTTCACCAGCTGAATCCATGTAATCATGACGTCGGGTTTGTTTTGGTTTATCACTGCCTCCTTCTTTTACCTTTAGCTGGGAGAGCATCTCTGAACGCTCGCGATTCGCTGCATTAACCCGGTATTCGGCTTCGAGAATCTGGAGACTACCTGGGTAATGCTAAAGTCCTGCTTGAATGCCTCTTCGGCCTTGACGGCCAGAGCCCGGGTGCACTTCCCGTTCTCAGACTGGTTTTTGGCTCGGCTGCACGACGTGCCCGGACCATGAGCCGACGCTCGAGCTCGTTGCTCTGTTTCATATCATTTCATCTTTCGTTGCGTTGCTGCTCGATGCTCCTCTCGAGGTGCAGTTTGGCCTGCTCTAGGAGCTTGACCTGGTTTTTGATATTCTCCTCGACCTCATGCTTGACTTTCTTCAGCAAAATTACCTCCTCAAGTTCCTTGTTCTTCATCTCGATGATGTGATGCAATACGTCCGTTTAAAAAAATTTAATTTTCATTACCTTCTTAGGGGTCCCCTTTTCACTTTCTGCTTCGAGTTTTTTGCGACTTGCCATCGCAAATAAGCTCTCAGCAGTCTCGAGTTCTAATACTCAACCCGCTACAATATTCGCACGACTTAATTTTTAATGGTTCTGCTCCTGGTGGTTCGTCTCTGTGCGACCATATCCTCGTGTCTCGCGGTTCTGCATTTATTCTGCTTCTCTGCTCCAGAGCCCACGATGCCCCGTCTTCGCCTGTTGCCCCTGTTTCCTCAGGTTCGGCAAGGTATCCTCTTCCTGCGAGCATCGGCTACACCTTCACCTTTTGGTTGTTGCACTTTTCGGAGTTCGCAGATGATGTCCTCCGCAATCCCCCTCTGTCTAAATTGGACAGCTAGATAATGGAGTAAATACTCTTGGGAGTGATAGTTCTCTAGGTTTCCCCGAGAGTCTATTGCTCGTCCCACTAACTCATTCATCAATCCATCTAAGATCGCAAAAATATATTAAGCCCTAAGTGTTCGACTGTCTTTCGGAGCAGCCCGCAAAACGTTTTCAGCCTTTCTGGGTTCTCATCATAGGTCGGCTTATAATCGGTTGCTCGATATTCACGCCTTTGGAGTGTTCCGCTTATCCGACCCCATAGCCTATCGCATGGCCTGTCGTCACTACGGGAGCATGTCGCGCCTCTCACACAAAGCTGTTGGAGATCCATAGTCTTCACAGAGCTGACACGATTTTATCTAAGTTCAACGGGTGAAGGGTGACCCCGAAAGCTGCAGTTAAGACACTCAGATTCCTCTGCCCACGTCCTTTACTACCGGGGAACTTCTATATGTCTGAATTGACGTAACGTATCGTACCGCCTATCATTGATCCCGTGCTTCATTGCGGACGGTATCCCGTTCGCGGTGTACCTCCTGGCCCCTTCTATGGGGGTAGGAATTCGTGGTTGGCCCCCATGGCTTCGTTTCCACGTGCCCAGTTCATCTGGAGATTGCTCTACTCCTTCCACGATCGCTCGTTATGGTTTTGGATTTGTAATCGCGCCCGCATACATGTACTCCGTTTCGCATTCGCTAGGCGAGCACTTCCCCTCACTCTTGGATTCGCGGACTATTTCGTTGTTTCGCTTTCTCGTGAGAAGTACTTGTAACGATGATTGCATCATTTTGGCATTGGAATTATTCTTTTTTCTTTATTTTTAAAATTTTTTTCGTTTCGCGCCCTCTTCTCTCCCGATATCCAGTTTTATTATTTTTTTGATATGGGAGAACAGAGAAGAGAGAAGGAAATTTCCTGGTTCTTGATTTTTTCCCTGTTTGTTATTAATATCTTGATTCCCACGTAATTTTATTGTTATTGTATTTTTTTTTTTTTTTTTTCATTTATTGGCCTTTCGAGTCTCTATAATGACTCATTTCGGCCTTATATACAAGTACAGTAGCTTATTTCCTTATTATCTAATACATTTAGTTCGCAGATCTATTACACTTTATCTTAAATTTTACGGTTACATTTTTGAAGGAAAGATACAATCGCTTTACATACTTTTATATTTGGTTTAGCGATAAATGATTGTATATTATAGGGAGCAGAAAAACCAATTTTATGCAATTTTTTTGTAAGTTCTATTCTGTTTACTTCATGAATTTTGCATTGCCATCGATGTGATTGATATCTTGAAACTCGTCGCCGCATTCACATTTCGCATCGTTTATAATTTTTATTCTCGCTAATGATGCGGCTAGGTTATAATGATTTGCTCGTAGACGATTGACAGTGGCCACTACCAGTCTCGATAGATTTTTGCCCTTAAACCATGGATCTCTTTTACCTTTTTTAAAAAAATATTTAAAAAATAATTTCCCGGTATTTGGGTTTAAATTTTCCTCGGAGGCTAATCTTTGGTTAATATTTTGCTCTTTAATATGCTGTATTAGATCGCTGAAAGGTATTTTTGAAATGTCTAAGAGATTGGTAGCCGCTACTGCCCTTGTCGCGGTTTTAGCTGCCTCATCGGCGATTTCATTCCCGGTAATTCCTCTATGAGCAGGTATCCAGTAAATTTTTAACTTGGAGCCACTATTCATTTCATGAAACAGTTTTATTTTTTTTTTGATTTCTAATATGTAGCTGTTTGTTTTGATGTCAATTTTATATGATTTTAGCGCAAGTACCGCGCTCAATGAGTCGCTATATATCGTTATATTTCGATTGCGGAATTTTAGAGCCAGGTCCATCGAGTCGCGAATGGCAACACACTCAGCTGTGTACACAGATGCAAGCTTACAAATAGATCGTTTGATTACAGAGCTATTTTCCGGACATACACAAGCAGATCCAACGCCTTCTTTTAGTTTGCTGCCGTCTGTATATATAGCTAGTGCGTTCTCTTTATTTAAATGCTCTTTGAATAGCTCATTAATATTCCCTTGTACACTAAAGAGAGACTTTCCTAAGCTTACATTAGTATCAGCTTTTTGTATTAAATTTTTGTACTTGCCGTATAGCATTGTATTGTACACTTCTACATCAATAAATTTTTCTAAGCCTTTCGTGGTAGCTATGCAGTCCGCAAAAACCTTCATTCGAATACAGTGGAACTTATGAAGCATGCAAGATACTTTGTTTGCGAGCTCGATGGTAAATTTATTTTGATTTATATAATTCTTTAAAAGAAATATACTGCCCAGTTGCATCGCTCGTTCTTTTAAGCTAGTTAGTCCACTTTCGACTAACAGAATATTTTTCGGTGTGCTTATTCGATATCCTAATGCAATCCGAATCGCCGTTAGTTGCACCCCTTCTAGCTTATTTTGTAGAGCTTTGGTGTTCGGATAATAGATAAAACTACCGTAGTCTATTTTTGCTCTGATGAAGCTTTTGTACAAAACTAGCAGAGTCTGCGGGACTGCTCCCCACCATGTCCCGCACAGAAATTTTATGATGTTTATGGCTTTTGTGCATTTAGCTATAACTTCTTTTACCTGTGGTGCAAATAATAATCTGTAGTCAAAAATAATTCCGAGGAATCGAGCAGAGGCCTTCGTTTTGATCTTAAGATCGCCTAACATTAGTTCTATGCTGCCTGGGAGTATATTTTTGTTGTTAAAATGAATACAATCCGTTTTCTGAGGAGCTAATTCTAAACCTAAGTCTCGTAAATTATTTTCGATAATTTTATATCCTTTTTGAATGCAGTTGACACCTCTTTCCTTTTTTCGAAAGCGTGTATATATAGCGATATCATCGGCAAACTGTGATATTTTAATCGTTTTTTGTAGTCCTTTGCGTAAATCTAGTGTGTAAATAAGGTATAGTAATGGACTAAGTACGTTTCCTTGTGGTACTCCCTTGTACGTAGTTCTGATTTCGTTTTCTAGTGCTTCGGAATGAATAATTCTATCATACATAATAAATTTTATGAAAGCTACCAAATTCTGTGGGCAGCCTATTTTGGCTAATTTTTCCAACAGAATTTCGATGCACACGTTGTCGTATGCACCTTGCACATCAAGGAATGCCGCTAAGACCTCTACTCCCTCCATGAAAGCACTATTTACTGTCAATCCAAGATTTGCAATGTGATTGCTGCACGACCTTCCTTTTCGAAATCCATTTTGTGAATCTGAGATTATCCTCTTTTTTCCATAAACCATTGCATTCTGTTTTTCAAAATAGTCTCAAATAATTTACATGTACATGATGTAAGAGCTATAGGTCTTAAGCTGATTCCATCTTGCTTTGTTATTAAATGAATAAACGATTCTTTCCAGCTCATAGGGTAATTGTTTGTTGCAAACATTTCATTAAATATGTCTAGTAATAATAGGTGGAATTTAATCGGTAGTTTTTTAATAGTTTCGAAATCAATTCCGTCCACTCCGGGGGCAGAATTATTCTTTTTTGTGTCTAGTGCTAGGTTGAATTCGTTGTATGAAAAAGGAGCGCTCAAGAATGAGTTTTTGCTACAGCTCGGTAGAAATTCAGGGTTACAAGAAACCCATGGGGGGCATATTTTATTTAATACTTTATACGCCTGTTCTTTGTTTTGTAGATTTTTACTTACCGAGTTTTCTATCGTTTCGAATTTTTTGAAACAAGTTATTTTTTTGGTTTTAAATGTTTTTTTTGCAATAGCACATATTTTTTTGTAGTTGATGAGATCCTTCAACTCCTTCGAGAATTGCCATTTTTTGAAAGAAGCGCGGCGCAGCCGTCTGATTTTGTCGCATTCACTGTCCCACCAAGCAACCGGGTTTCTGTTTTTATTCGCGTGTTTATTTTTGTTTCTCGGAGTCGACTCTATAAGAGCATTTTTAATGCATTCTATAAAGGTATCATACTTCTCATTGGCTGGCGATGTATGAAACTCTGCAGAGAAAAATAGGTGAATTCTTTTCTCGAGTTTCATTAAAAAACGTCCCCAGTTTGTGCGAGTTGATTTTAATCTGAATGACTGTTTTTCGTAATTATTTCTTTCGATTGCAATTTCTATAAAAATAGGAAAGTGATCTGATCCCCAAGTTTCATCACATACCGATACATTAATTTTGTCGCTGATATTCATTATAGAGATTATGAGATCTATATTCGGCTTTTGATTTCTATACTGATCTATGTGTGTATGTGTATCTGAATTATGAATGTAAAGATCATGGGTTTCTATTGCCTTTTCGAATTTAGCACCATTTGCGTCTGTTGATTTGCAATTCCATAGGATATTATGCGCGTTGAAATCTCCGACTAAAATAGTATTGTCATTTATGTTTATATTGCTTGTTATTAAGTTCCATTGCTCTTGCGAGAACGTTACTCCTGGGGAACGGTAACCTACAATAATATCGAAAGCAGGAGAATAGTTTGTCAAGTTGATACCGCATAATTCGACTGAGGGATCGGGTGATTTAATATTTACAATTTCCTTAAAAGCTATATTCTTACGTACTAGTATTAATAGTGTTAGTATTAATAGGCCGCCGCCCCTGGACTGTTGTCTGTCTCTTCTGTGCGCTATAAATCCTGTATTGTATTTAATCGGTTGCTGCTTACCTTATTAGCAGGCCTTATTTGCATGGTCTGGTGTAGTGGTTGATTTCCTTGGCAGCTTCTAACTTGATTCTTGACAGATAATCATCTTTTATTCATGTTATAGTTGTACGTTGGGAAGAAGAGATCTGTCTACTCTGACGCCATCGACTCACTAACTGCAACAAGCCCCCTCTGTGAGTCTAAGATCCTCATTAAATTAGACCGCGCGCTAGAAGCACGGGGCTCCGGGTCTCTCTGAGGCGATCGATCCCGCAGCAGCTGACTTTGCGGCTCCGTCGCATATCACGCTGAAGATATATATTCAACAATTGTATCATGGCCATTTTGGATTTGAGTAGTTGAAATAAATAGTGGTATTTCTGTCGAAAATGTGTTAAGCCAAAATATGCATAAATTTTTTTTCTTATAACTGCACTGTAGTGAGCATATATTTAAATAATTGCATTCCACAGTAAGCATACGAATTTTCTTTTTAAAGAAACCTATGAAATACGAAAATTTTTTAAAATGCGATCCTTTTTGAAACTCGCAGATTCCTTTCCGATATTGAATTAGCTGGGTTCAATTCTATTGAACTTTGAGAGGGGCAGTCGTATCTTTGTCTGACACTTTAAAAAGCCTTGGTGTTGTGCTAGACGCAGGTCTAACCTGGAGACTACATACTCGTATTAAATTGGTTTGTAAAAGAATTAACCAGGTTTTATATAGTTTATGTTTTTTCCGTCAGTACATCATGTCAGTAGGCTCTTCGTACTAAACTGGTGCGTGCTCTGGTCTTTCATCATTTTAATTATTGTTCTATAGCTTACTTAGATTTGTGACGGGCGGATTTGCGCGCGCGAGCAGGGAATCAGCTGGGCACCGCGGCCGCGGGGCGGGAAGGGCGCGCGTTAATTGGGAAAATGCGCAACCGCGCCGCGCTGTTTAGTTTCGCGCCGGGCGCCGAATCATCGGCCCCGATCGCCGATCGTAGGGAGGCGACGCGCGAGCGAACGAGAGAGTTAGGGGGAGAGCGAAGGAGTGAGAGAGAAAGAGCGAGCCCAGCTGACGCGTGGCCCTGACACCACCTGGGGACGCGTGAGGAAGCCGCGGCGACTTCCCGGCCGGATTGTGGCCGGGACTATCAACGAGGAGGCGACGGCCAGGTAGGGCCGTATAATATTATGTCTCGCGCGTGTGAGAGAGAGAGGCGCGGGCGCGGTTCCCCCCCCCCCCCCCAAATATCGTGAGTTGATGTGCGACCCGGTGAGGGTTCGGGCGAGGCGAGGTGCCTATGGGATCACCAAGGCTTCGGCCCGATACCCGAGGTCCCGAGGTCAGCACCGCCGCGAGCCCGTGGGGGCTCGTCGGCCAGGTCGAAAGGCGAGATGCGCGGTGCCAGTGCCGGGCGGGTTTTGTCCCCCCGTTGCCTTTTATATGTTTATTAAATAAACATCATTTTGAAATAGAAATCCTCCCGTGTAATAATTTTGAAGGACCCTCCCTCCTCCCGACTTCATAACCGCCGCGACCGACGTAGGCCAGCCGCCCGGGCTGGCCCGGCCGGGTCCCCTCCGGGGCGACCGCAGGGATCTGCATCAGGGCAGGATGGGGCGACCGGAGGAAAAATGACGTGAGGCTCCGGGCCTAAAAAGCACCACGTCACAGATTCGTCCATGGAGCTTAAGACAAGGCTGCAACGCTCACAGAATTCTTATATACGGTATGTGACAGGTGCTAAGTGGGATAATCATATCATCCCCTTCAGGATCCGATTGGGTTGAATGGGAGTGGATGGTTGAAAGGAACATATTTTATGTACTTGCAGATCCAGAAAATCTTACGGCTGCATAAGCTGAAGTGCCTGGTTGATCTATTCTCTTCTAAATCATCCGATCGGCCAGTCAGGGGTGAACCTAAAGAGGTTTCTGTTCCACGAATGCGCACTTAGCCGGAAACTAGATCTTTCTCTATTCAAGGTGCTCATCTGTGGAACAATCTGCCATCCTGCATAAGGAATGCATCCTCTCTTTCTCGCTTCAGAAAGCTAGTGATGGAGCAGTTCAGGAATCGTAATATCACAATGGATTATTCTAGTCAGTCGTCGTCGTCATCTTTTGTTTCAGTTTGCACCCTAAATTTAGTTGTCATCATGAGTATGTGTGTACTTATTCTTCACTTCATATTTTAATACATTCATTTCACACATTGTATGTAAGTGTATATGATTTCATTTCATTTGTCATATTTACATACTTGTATTCATTGTGTCAATGTGTGTACGAGTGTGACTAGACTGATAGATAGTAATGAAAATACAAGCAATGCTTATTTGTTACTTATGCCAAAACTGCAATACATCTATGATTTGACTAATGCTGTGATAGTATGTAATTATATTTATAAGTAAACTTAAGATGTTGCATTTATAAATGTTAGTTTAGTGCAATATTTTGTAAATTATTTACAAATAAACATTTATCTATATATCTCTTTCAACCATTCAATAACTTTAATGCAATACAATGTGAGCTGTAGATAAACAATTAGTTGTGGTTTAGCCAATTCTTTACCACTACCTACTTTTCTCAAGGTATTTCAACATATAGTAGGCTCTAATTCCTAGCCAACAATTTATTAAAGTCTGTTTTAAAATATATTAAAATTATAATATTAAAAAATTTTAAATTCAACAAGCTAAATCATTTTTAAAATATATTGCATCTAATATTAAGTAAAAATTTATTTAAACATTCGTTATTAATTATGAGGAATATTACAGTTTTATATAGAATTTCAAAA
Organism: Sycophaga agraensis; assembly: GCA_018906755.1. NCBI lineage: Eukaryota > Metazoa > Arthropoda > Insecta > Hymenoptera > Pteromalidae > Sycophaga > Sycophaga agraensis. Next base: position 1,235,344 of record JACCIE010000057.1, on the reverse strand, counting down.
ATATGCTAAAATATGAAGCTAAAATATTTTACCTTTACGGGCTATTTAAGCCAGTTGTGGATTCGGCCAAGGAGAGTAAGGGGATGCCAGTTGAATTTTTAATATGGATTTATTTTACACTTTTCTTTTCACACAAATCAAACGAAAGGTTGGTGCAGATTACAGAAGGTTGGTTCCACAAAGATGTCGTACGCAATGCTTGCTCCTTTCGGGCTAAGCTTCGGCGAGCTAATGACAGCACACTCGCACTTCTCTCTTCATGCCACTCGCCATCGGCGGCAGGGTGTCCGCCTCATCTCGGTTCAGCGTAGGCACCACGCAGGGATCTTGTCACCCACGCCTTCAATAAGGTCCGCGTGCTGTTAGAGCCACTACCGCATTACGCGATTTCGTTACAAAGGTCAACAAATCGCCTCTCCCTGAGCGTAATTTGGGGAGGTCCTTAATTTCATCCAATACGCGCCGTACAATCAGCCTTTTGTTGCCTTAGTGTAGCTCTAAGTCACTCATGATCACGTCGGCATTTTTGCTCGTAGCCAGCAAGGTTTCCACGACTCGTCGCGCATCGCCCTTAAGGGCGTCGAACAGGCGCAAAACGTTCTCGGCGTATATATATATATATATATATATATATATATATATATATATAATAATTCGTAAGGGTGCGCGGGGTATTTTTACGCGTATATTGTGCGTATTTTATACGCGTATAATACGTATTATACCCTTATTGCTATTTCGACTGATTCCACGCGTACGGTGTTTGGGAATGGTCGCTGGAACCGTACCTGGACATCCCGCTGATATTACGCGTATTGTGTGCATGGAGCGTGTGCACAGTCATGGTTATTCCAAGGTGTTATGAGGGATCTCATTTTCGTGTTTCATTTTCCTATTCACTCACCCGTTCTTTTTCTTCATTTGACTGGCAAGAATTGTATTTTATTTAATTAATAATTATTTTAAGTTTATATAGTAACATATGTAATGTATTTATGTTCAAGAAAATAATCATCACTCTATTTAAACTCAAATTTCTTTGTCCTCTTAATGTTCAGTAATCTCGGGCTAAGTAATCAAAACATATTATTTATCATTTTACAAGAACTTTATGAACAACCTGAATTTTTAAATGTTTCAGAGTTTGTTAAGTATAAAAATAAGTATATACAAAATAAAAGTTGAAAATCACACTTTGTAATAATCTGACCAGTGCATCATCCGATGCATTGCCAATGTCGTCAACACGCGTCATAGATAGAGTAGAACTATATAGATAAAATATCTACTTAATTTTTTATCGCATTCAAATTATTCTTATTGTAATTTATTTCTGATTATTATTTTTTATATAGAAAAGTATTTATTGCAAGAGGGAAAATCATAAAAAGAATCAAACAGCATACACTTACCTGTTTCCTGTATGATTTTGACAGTACAACGTAGTCATTTTTATATCGGCATTATTTTAAAATCACTGTAGAGTAAAAACAAACTTATTTTAGCTAACATTGAAAATATAGCAACATAGAATATTTTCTCTGAATAAATAAATATAAATGCAACCTTTAACAACAAATTTATTTGTGTTATATTTTGGCATCCTATGCATAGTTATCCGAGTGGATTATGATTCATATTGTATATTTGTACATTTGCCTGTAATGTAAACGGTATATTGTTTATGTTATTTACCCGAGAAACCGAAAAATCTCGATTCTTAATTAAAACAAGCATGATTATATTCATACGTGCACAAACAATAATCAACTCATAACTTTCTTGACACATATGATAACAAAATATTACAATATCTCATTATTAAGATATAGAGTGAATCTTCTATATGAAGCAATTGAGCAGACTTAGGAAGAGAGAGAGAGAGAGAGAGAGAGAGAGAAAGAGCGTGTAATAATCTGGAAAAGTTACTCACTGTCTAATAGTAGCTTACTATTAGATGTTACATGTTGTATTATGTGTGTGTCTGTATGTAAAGAAGCAAATACTAAAATACTTATTAAAAACTATCGAAGTGTTTAATTTTAAAATGGTGAAATCGCATTTTATCTGCTTACTTGACTGCGAAACTGTTCCCTGCGCAGAACATAATTGATAATCATATAAATATATAGTATGTACAGAATGTATTGCTTACATAATTAAATAAAAATACAAAGTTTAATAAAACAATAGTTTACATTTCGCAATATAATAGCATCAACTCGGTTACTAATAATTTGAATATTTATTTAATAGTAGCCAAGTAATTAAATCAAATTCTTCTAGTTTATACAATTACGCTTTATACACGTTTGCTAAGAATATTTATTCAATTGATAATAAAACTTTATACTAAAGGATTGATTAATAAATTAGTAATAACTAACAAAAATCTTACAAAAGACATAAATAATAATCGTAAACAAATGCATAATTTTATACAGCTATTTTACAATTTTATTTTATATACCAAACATAAGTTTCGCTAATTCGTTATTATAAACTGACTTTTTACGATTATATAATCTGTATCAAATACTTGAAATAATTTCTATTACGAATATAAAAATCGCGTTGCAATGTGTAGATAATTGAGTCATCGAATAATTCGTTTGAGCGCTCTTTAGTTGGTTGAGAACGTGTCTTATATGTAGGAAAATTCAGCGCATCTACAGTCCGCTTCTATTTCGCATTTGCGATAACTTCATATGTAAGTAGTTTTTAGTTTTAATTACGTTTTTAAAGGTTACTTTTTCCTTTATAAATATACATGTAATATATATTTATCAAGTTCATGTAGAAAGTAAAGGGTGAACAACTTTATGGGCAATATTATAGAGTATAAAGAAAAATATTCTGTATATAAAATGTTTTATAATATACAAACTATAAAAAACTATTCATTATTCGAATTGATTCTTGTAAAAAAAACTTTAAACTGTGTAAAAATATTATAATATTTCATTAAATCTGTGCCCAATCATTATTTCTAGTCATCATGATATTACAATATAATTATTTCAATTAATAACAATTCGTAATACGTGCGATTTAAACATAACACGAATTTTTGAGAACTATATATGCATGTATAATAAATATACAACTAATAGATGTAATAAACATTATAAGAATGGCAAAACTAGCTTAATCTAGTATTTTAACAATAAAAACTGACGAATACTAAAGAAAAAAGTAAAGTCATTTATTTAAGCATAGGTGAGAACTGTAATTAAGTTAAAAATTTTCCTGGAAAATCTTGACTTGTTGTGCAACGATCTCCCCAGACCTCAGCGCGCACGTTACTTAGGTAGGTAAGAATTCAACAAGATGAATCATCGACTCTTAGGCAATTAAACTGAGACGAACATTCGAGTGCTACAGAGCCAAGTTTCACAAGAAGTCGAAAAATGGCAGCGAAATCATTAATATTTAACGTGGCCATTCTTATCTTTGGTATCGTTACTGAGAGTTACGCCCAATATTGGCAACAAGGATACAACTATCGGCAGACCTACCAACAGCCTTATCAGCAAATACCTGCAGGTCGACAAAGAAACAATTATCAAACACAAAGCGGATATCAGGATAATCCATGGTTACCTCAAGGTGTATCTATACAGGACGCAGATTGGGTTTGCAAAAATTCCAAGACGGGTGATATGGTAAGTAAATTTTTTTAGCTATATATCTTAATTTATCAAATTATAATTTATTTTTGATTTGAATATAAGCTTTATATTTGTTAATCTTATACAATTCTTTCCATTATATGTAAATAATTTACGATATCAAATTTTATTCTATAATCTTAACATTTTAAAACTAATATTTTTTAATGTTGTAATAATTAACTACACCAATTGAAAAACATCAAGACTTACGATTCTGTGCAAAATAGCATACAAGTTCTCATCAGTTTTAAGATCATGTTAATGTGTGTGCGCGTGCGTGTGTGTGTACGCGCGTGAATTTTATTGCCTATACGGGAAAGCATTTATATGTATCATGTTCTACGCTGTTTTCTATAATAATAATATTAATTATTGTATTATTTAATCAGCAGAATATAGTATTGAATTAATATTATAACTAAATCATTATTATAAAATTATCTCATGTTCAAAATTTTCTAATATTTTTTGAGATTTTAGTATATCTATTAAAATTAACATATTCATATAAATGCATATTAAAAACCCTTTATTGGTCAAGCATTTTTGGTCTAGAATCTTTTAACCTATTACTTAAAGTAGTTCTTCTCAAAACACAAAAACTATAATTAATTTCTAGGTAGAAATCGAAGTTCCATATCTGTATAGATTCCAAGTAGGATTTTTCGTTCTGACTGAATTCTAGTTACTACTTTAGTTGAAAACTATTCTAACTATTCAGTGATCTATTCTATGAAAAAAAAGCTATAAGAATTTTTACTATGCTTCTTTGTAAACTGAAGACAGACTTGTGAAATAAAAAATGACTATACTTCACACTCAAATTTTTGATTAATTGTATGTTAGTCTATTTTGATTTGAAGTAATGCTTTGAAGTTCGTTTTTCTTCGACGCACATAATTTATGTTGCATTAGATACTTCGGTAAATAATTATTAAGTATACATATATTTATTCATTAAGTTATATTATTAACTACTTATTAATTATTAATTATAAGCACATAGTTTAGAGGTAATTCTTTTAAAATGCACCTGGTCAAAAAGCTGATGTACTTTCTACCAAGGGACTATTAAGAAAATAACTATTAAAAAATTTTATTTATACAAAATAGTTTTATGAGTGCATGCTTAAAAATTATAACTGCGTATACGATAATGTAATTGTTTGCTGTAGAAATACGAAAAGTAAAAAAAACGAAGTTACTAAAGCGAAACTGATATAATTTTCTAATGATTTTTATAATAACTATTTAAATAATATGTTAAGTGAAATAGAAGAAAATATAAAGCATAATAATTATGAATTATAATTTCATTTTTACATGCTTAACTAATTGTGCAGAAACTCGATAATTTGTTTTATCTATATATCAAAAATTATTATAATTGCATATGGTATAAATGAACTGTCTTCGATATCGATTTTAATAATGATTTATTGATATTAATTTCCAAGTTTTTATACGTTTTATTCTAAATTCAATAAAAGTAGAAGAACTTATAAATTAATATTAAACATTGAAAAATAATAATTTAATAAAAATAATTTAATAGCTTAAATTCTTTAAAATCATCCTATCGTGTCAAGTTGCACTACTAATAGGTTTTATTTAACTATATTTTAAGTGAATTTTTAATTTTTTGGATATAATATATTTTTTATTTACTATTAAAAGTACACTGGAAAAATTAGAACACATCTTTCTAAAGTGAGTGAAATATGTACAATTATCTTTTCAATATCTATAAACCGATAAGTAAGTATGAAGAATTCAATCGATGTAGTGCAAAATTATAAATACAATAATTGTGGTATATTTACAAAAAATGATTAAATTTCAATATTTTTTTTATCCAATTAACTCTTTGTATTTAATATTCAAGTTTATTTAAATCAATATTATTTTATAGATGATAATTTCTTCTGAAGATGGGCCGGTACCAAATCCAACACCAAATGTATTACCAACCCCTCTACCTGGAAATTCAAATAATCCTAACGAAGGACAGCAACCTTATCTTATTCCGACTCCAACACAGTCCACAAATGATCAAGTAAACTTAAATAAGGCAATTATGCAAAATTTAAGTAATGGGTCAGGAACTCAACCAACTTTGAAACAACCACAACCATCAGAAGGTAATATGCTATAATTATTTTAACATTTTACTATATTTGACTGTTCTATAATGAAAAAATGAATGCTTTTATTTTATAAAACAAACAGTTATTAGTTAATTCAAATATTTTATAATTAATTTTTATGCTCATTTCTCTTGAATAATGATGGATAATGCATCAATTAATAGTTTTTTTATATTATAAAAACAATCTTTACTTGACTAAACTCGAGACTTAATTAATGATTAATCCATAAAATTCATGCAAATATTAAGTTGCGTTTGTTCAAACACCTATATCAATTAATTAATACAAAATTTCAGATTCATCAAATATTAATGGAGAAGGCCTCATCGACATTAGGCTAGGACCGGATTAAAACTAAAATTGTAATTTTCGTTAACTTGTACGGAATATAAACAAACAATCGATTTTTTAAATAATATAAATTTTTATTAAGGAATTTATTAAAAATGTATTCTACTTCTGTTATATTTAAATATTGTTATATGTAGACGTTTTACGGTTTTTTATGATTGAACATAAATAATAAATTAAAATACTGCAGAATTTATGATACGTATATGAAATCCATTACGCTATCAAAACGAATGGGAAGATCAATTATACTACATCGTGCATGAGATGAGAGACTATCACAGCTTTGTAAGCGGATTAAAACTAAAGATGCTCAAGGTGAACTTGTGGATCCATTCATACCAAGAAAACTAAATAATCAACTCTAATGTGATAGTAATAATCTAAAAGTTAAGTAAATTAGATGAAGAAATTCGTAGCTATGGTATTAAAAACTATTAATTAAAAATAAAAAGTACAATATCCCCTAATTTAATAATATCTATTGCATAGAATATGTCCATTGTTAAAAATGACAAAAATTGCAGTTCATTTGCCACAAGATTTATAATATTCATTTTTTTGCAATCATCTGATTGTTGTAATATTTATAATTATTTTCTAACATTTTTTAAATGTATTTGCTGACTTTATTAGTACAATATTGAAATATAAAAATTATTTTTAATAAAATAAATAATTAAGATGTTGTCGTTTATTTCATGTAGTAGTAAACCTCGTAGTAAACTTTACGATTACACGTTACAATTGCTGTTGTACATTTATTATATTTATGGCTCAGCATATCCCAATAGAAAATACAAAGCAAAATCTAAAACTTTTTGCATAGATAAAAGAATATTAGGAAATGTATTTTATAATATAAAAATGAAAACTAACCGAAATATTATATATTAAATTTATTATTTAGAAAAAATATAAATATCTTTAATTATTTAATAATTTAATAATAGCAATAAAGTAATTAATAAATATTGTAGTGTATTTTATATTGAAAAAATTGCATATTGTTTTAAAACATAATTGTTTTGTTATACATAATTAAAGAAGCATCTAAAACTATTTTTTCATTAGAATCGATGGTAAAAATATGTAAATCAAAATTACTTATTTGGTTTTCAAGAGTCTCTAGTTTTTTTAGTAAGAATATTTTTAATCATATATTGCACATTAAACAATATTTATAAATCAATCAATTGAAACGATGATTGTTGAAAACGACTTCCCAAGTAAACGATATAGTTTACGATATAGTTATAGGAATATTAGCCAATACTTGTATATTATTTGTAAGATAATCTTATATCGAGCAAGATAAAAGTAACTCAAAGAATTGATACAGCAATATTAGGTGGGCTACAATAATTTCCTACACATACTATAAATATCTATAACAAAAAATGTATTGTTGAAAGATCAAACAGTGATTTATAGACCTGTTGTTATTTTTACATTAATTTTTTAAAAACTTGTTTCTGGCATTGATTATAGCTTCAACCAATTAATAGATTTTAATGATTTAAAGCTGAATTAATAGTGTTTTTATTGTGTTGTTTTATATAAGTTTCGAATGATAAACTTGATGTCCCTAATTTCTAAATTATTTTACTTTTTATAGTATTTATATACAGTGAAAGAAGCGTTAACATTTTGATAATTTTCGTGTTTTTTTCATCATGTATTAAATAAATAAATAGAAATATTTCGAAGTATCTATGATTGCCTAAGTTTTGATATTTTGAGTTCTGCGATACTTAGCCAACCACAAATGCAACATTTGTATCTGATTCTCAACTCTAAATAAACAGGATGACCAATAGTTTCTGCAAGCTGTTTATTAGTGTTGTATACCTATAGAATTTTAAAAAATTGCTAAGACACATCCGCGATGAAAACATACTTGACATTTTGTATTTTACATTGAGTGTACTTGTCTTAATCGCTAGTGATTATACAATTTGAAAAACGTGGATGATATAATTGACGATTTTAATGTTTAAAAAATGATTAAATTATTTTTTAAAATTATTTTGCTGAAAAGACTAAATTATATTGTATCATTGAAATAATTATTATCTTCGTTTAAAAATCGTTTACTTAAGAATTTGATAATCTAGCATTCGTTTTATTTTAGATGATTGTAGCATCTGAAAAGGGCATAGGATCAAGAATAAATAATGATGAAGAATATATACGAGAAATTATATTGAATAATTTGGAAGAGTATAGAAGAAAAGGTCAGTCTATTTCTAATGGACCTCTATCGGTTGCATCGATTACTGATTCATCAATCCGATCAACATACATGCAACAGCAACTCTATACAACTACTGAAAATCCGATCCAATACAACCTTACAAAGCCAGGCTTTACTAAAGCAGACTTAATGCCAGAACCCAACCCAACAACTACCTTTAAAAGTACTTCGACGGTTAATCAACCTTCAACTACTCAAACCAAGAAAGGTAATTTTATTTTTACATCTATTAATCATATTGGTCTAATTTACATAAAGAAACATTAATTTAAAAAAAGTAACCTTTTTAATGGAAGTTTATACTTATACTTTTACAAGGCTTTAAATATATGCAAGAATAAATATATTATTTACAAAAAGATTAAAAATGTTTCGGTTAAGTATATTAAAATTTGTAGTTGAATAAAGTTTAGAGAAAATATATTACTTTTTCAGAAATTTTTAATTGTTAATAAGATAAGATATCTGCTATTGTGGAAGATAGATAGATATTTGTTTATTGTAAAAAATATTTTACAAAATATAAAAAATATTACACGTCCATAGTATAAAACAATTCGTTGTACGCCAAATAAAAAGTCAATCGTATAAAAAATCACATTTATTACAGTTTGCCAATCAATCTTATATGGAGCGCAGTGTTGATAGCAAAAAGTAAAATTTAATATCTATCAGTCAATACATATTATATAAACACGTTCACGCGAAAAGATTCCGTAATACTGCGATTCTAATTTTGGGTGGTAGGCTGTTCCATAGATGTTCGCTTTATACACGAAAAGATTTCTTTCCAAGTTTAGTTCGCACCCATAGAACCCAAGCTCTTGGAAATTGCCCCTAACAGGTCAATCAGACGTATTGTATGATAAGAGATCAGCGAGGTACTGTGACGAATTAGGGACGAATCTAAATAAATAAAAGAACAGTAATTGAAATGCGGAAAGACGAGAGAGCGTATCAGCATAACGCATAGCGCCTCAGTGGTATACTGGTGGAAAAACCATAAACTATAAAGTACCTAGTTCATTCTTTTACAAACAAATTCAATGTGGGGTCTCCAGGTAAAGTTACCGTCTAGAATAACACCAATACTTTTGACAGTAGGGGATAGAGAAACAACAACATCCTCTTCAAGATTAATTGAATTAAACCGGAAGGATTCAATATCGGCAAGAAGTCTGCGAGTCCCAAACGGAAGCGCAAGTCTTTCCAACATTGAGTTTTAATGATATCGCAAATGTTCAGTACGACACTGTATGTGCTGCAGCTGCCGTTTTCTTCACTACTGGCTTTAGGTCATTGTTAGGGACACTAAGATATATCTGAAGATCGTCAAATATAAAATATATCTAACATCCATGGAAGTAAGTGTGAGAGCTATGTAATTGCGACCCCAGTAAGAAATCTGGAGGGACACCAAATATCTACCAGATGTATAAGCTCGTATCCACTGTAGCATTGAACAAGATAATCCCAGTTTAGCCATTTTCTCAAGTAGTCTAGCAAGCGATATCGTTAAAGCCCTTACTGAAGTCAAAAAGTAAGAGAAAAGTCAACTGTTTTCTGTCCATTTCTGTTCAAACATCTTCAGTAAGTATCAGTAAGGCCGTTTTAGTAGAATTGTACTATCTTTAACCTGTATGGAAAGAGTATAAAATATTAAAGAACAGTAAATAATCCGTAAATTGATCATGTACGATCCTCTCGAGAACTTTTAAAACAAAGCATTCCCAATTGTATATTTGATATATGCAAATAAAAATATATGCGAAGTGTGAGTTGAGTTTATTCGGAGTGAGCCGAATCTAGGACCCGATGGCACATGGGAGTAATTCTAATTTTTGTAAATCGCACCCGCTTAGCATCCATCACATACCGTACGCAAGGATTCTGTAAACGTTCTAGCCTTGTCTTGAGCTCCAGGAATGCATCTAAATAAACTATAGAGCAATAATTAAAATCAAATAACTAAAATCAAATAATTAAAATCAAAGATCAGAAAATGCACCAGTTAATATGAAGAGTCTCCGCGGTGTATTAATGGAAAAACCGTAAACTATATAAAACCTGGTTTATTCTTTTACGAATTAACTCAATATGTGGTCTCCAGCTAAGACCTGATAAAGTTACGACTGCCTTCTTCCAAACTTCAATAGAATTGAACCCAGCGGACTCAATATAGGAAATGAATCTATGAATTTCAAAAAGAATCGCAGACGTCTTTCCAACATTGAGTCTCAAGGCGCAGACGAGGTCCAGTTCGAGACTGACCGCACCACGGCTATTAAATGTCTCAAGGTTATTCGTAGAAAAACTATAATAAACCTGGAGATCATCGACATATAAAATACGTCTTATATCCATGAAGTCCAGGGCAAGACTAAGGTCATTAATGTAAAGATAAAATAGTAATGGTTCCAACATGCCTGAAGAACGCCAAGTGTGGTGGAGAGCCAAGAAGATTTTATTGTCCTATCAAAGATGACAAGTTGCTCTCTCCCAGATGTACTGACGGAAAAAACATAAACTATATAAAACCTGGTTAATTCTTTTACAAACCAATTTAATACGAGTATGTGGTCTCCAGGTTAGACCTGCGTCTAGCACAACACCAAGGCTTTTTAAAGTCTCAGACAAAGGTATGACTGCCCCTCTCAAAGTCCAATAGAATTGAACCCAGCTGATTCAATATCGGAAAGGAATCTGCGAGTTTCAAAAAGGATCGCAGACGTCTTTCCAACATTGAGTTTCAAGGACGCAGACGAGGCCCAGTCTGAGACTGCTCGCTCCACGGCTGTTACGTGCCTGGTTCCTGCCTCAAGGTTATCCCTAGAAGAACTATAGTAAACCTAGAGGTCATCGGCATATAGAATATGTCTTACGCCCATAAAGTCTAGAACAATACCAAGGTCATTAATGTAAAGACAGAACAGCAATGATCCTATGAGGGACGCCAAGCATGGTAAAGAGCGAGGAAGATGTATCTGTCCTGTCAGCTTTGACAAACTGCTGTCTTCCAGAGAAATAAGTTCGAATCCATGTCAGCACCCCTAGCCAGAATCCCATACGATTCATGCAACTTAATAGTCGAGTGGGACAGATAGTAGCAAACTCCTTTCTAAAGTCAAACAGTAACAGTAACGTCACTTGTCTTTTATACTGGCAGTGCGTAGGTTTTCAATCAGTCTCAACAGACCAGCTTCAGTCGAACTGTGTCATCGATACCCAGTTTGGAGTAAGTCAAGGATGTTATGAGACAACAAGTACTCCATAAACTGATCATAAATAATTCTCTCAGGCACCTCTGAGAGAAAGCAGAGCAGTGAAATTGGCCGAAAATCATCTGGTCCGGAAGGTGTTTTTGATTTGGCCAACTACGTGAACCTTCTTCCATTCCTTTGGAAGCCTCGACTCTCAAGCGAGATATTGTACAGGCATACTAAAAACTGACCTATGACCGGAAGAGCTTTCACAACTAAACTATGCGGAATCCCATCTTCACCAACTGCCTGCGGTGTAAACTTAGATATTGACAGAACAATATCGTTAATTCCATTATCGTAGATGGTATTTAACATAGATATCCGCGCAAAGTAAATGTTAAGCTCATACGGAATGAGCCCATGCAAAGATCCACTTACTCGCGGCAGCAACTCTAGGTTCCGTAGCTCAGGCCAGATTATGCTGGAATTTTGAGAGTCGAACAGGCGATTACGAACATATTCAGTCCTTGCTTGATCTACCCTCTCCCGAACGTGGAAGTCTTCAAGGAACTACCTTCGTCCTGTTCGTCTGTAACGTCTATACAATGTCAACGTCAAATTCCTTCAATCACAGTCCGCCAATAACTGTACACGCCCCTCACTATCGATGCTCTTATAATTCCTATATCTGAAAAAGCAACATATAGATTCAGGAACAGGCACCTCTTCTGTAACATTAATTATGTTATACTTACTATGAAAAGGAGTAGGTATATTAGCAGCGGAGATTACCGTATCGTTGCCCTCCACAAGAATGATATTAATCTAGGTCCGAAATGTGGGTGCTATGTGCGTAGGGCCGTGTTGGATAATCTGTAATGACAGCTCAGCCGCGAATCTGCGAAGAAACGCAGAATCATCACTAGCAATACAGAGATCAGCGTTCAGATCACCGAGAATGGTTTTGTCACTGTAATCCGGAATTAATCGCCGCAAGTCGTTCAAAAATTTCGAGTTCCTCGTAAATGAAACATGCTACACTTGACACAAACTAATGTGGACACGAAAGCACGATTCTGCACAGAACAGATTAAGCACTGTAGCATTCCTGGCCTTCCAAACCCATCATTATTTGAAATTGAGGGTGTGCTTGCACGGTATTGCTTATCAACATAAAGCGCGACTCCCCCATCATTAACGTTGCGATCCTGTAGAATTACAGAAAATCCATCAATCCCAGTAACCCATCTATGATGCTCGAATCTAACCAGGTTCCATGAAGCCCGCCCTGAAAAATCTACCACCCCTTCCGTAGCCTGCAGCTTTATTCTTGTCTTTCTCATTATTCCCTTCTTACTCTCGATGACCAGTGACGGAGCATTTTCCCGATCCAGTCAGATATGATCGGCCATTGCCTCACGACTAGAACGTCCACAATCACAACCATCATATGACTGTGTTGATAATTCAGGCGAAATGAAAGCGCTACGGCTTAAATAATTCCTGGGCATAGAATTCTCTGGTGACGCTTTTCGACGAGTACATACTCATGAATAAATGAATAATCTCTTTCTCAAACGCTACAGACTGAGCTACTACCTTCTCTCCACCTAATAAAAAATTTGCGGTGTCGATGCCAAACTTACTTGAAACCGAGATTAGCAGCTTCAATTGTTCTAAGCTGCAGCCTAATTGTTGAGATTGCTGGTTGGAGTTTTTCACCAACCCCTCCATGTAAATTTACCTTTCCGGCCCCGAGTTGCACTGCCGAAACTAGGTCATCAGGTACGAAGGAGGGGAGCACAGAAGTGAAGACATCAAGCGCAACATCAGAGGGTGAGACTCCCATACTAGCACTGCCAAGATCTCTCTCGCATCGTCCTGACTGATACTCCAAATATATTTAGGATACTCGAGAGTCGAGTTCTTGAAATGAATATTACTGTTTCTATTCCTATTGTTGTGTTTTCTATTGTGTTTATTATTGTTATGGTTACTATTCCATGTTTTAATGTTTTTAAAGTGATTACAATGGTTATTTCTATTGTTATCATTTTTGATATTACAAATTTAATTTAAACTATTATTATTAATAGTTTTTAGCGTTATTATATATAGCGTTATTATAAATTTATCACCCGCGTTAACTTATTAACTAAATTTAGTGAGTACGATGTCGCGGCGGGATTTGGAAATGGCGGTAAATCTTGCGCGTAATAACATATTTGAATTAGAAACTGTGTGTTGAAAACTAAACCCGACTTTGACCACGAAACGCGATGCTTGACACTTCGTCTAGTCGGAAAACCAAAGCAAACTAGGAAAGCTACGAAGATGGACCTAGAGACGTAATCGACACTGATAGGGGGCGTAGCTCCCGGGTCCCAGAGTATCATGTGCGCATAAGGAGACCTTTTGTCACCCTGAGGCCACCAAGTTAATCTTCAAGGTCGCGAGACTGGGGAGTCTGCCGCGTGCTGCTGACGAACGACAGGCGACAAATAACAAAACATGATTACACGAGAAAGCGTATCTTATTTCACGGAAAAACGCATTTCTCGAATTTTATTGTACAAATGTACCAGAAAACACGAATGAAAATATGACAGAAAAGAAAGGCAGGACGTCTCTAGGTGACCTTAATATGACTTGCTCATAGTCTTATTGAATAAGAAAATGTGGTCGAATGGACTAACCAATTAATCATCATCTGTGGTAAAGTAGAGGTTTACGCAACGCAAGCAATTTAAATTACTGGTCTAAATCTATACATGGACTCAGTAAGATACAAGTCATCTTATCTTACTGTGTAAAGTAGGAGAAATACATAAAACTGGACGAAAAAGCCGCCATATTCTGGAAGAGACCACACTTTCTAGACACGCCTTTCTTGGAAATTTAAGAGATCTAGGCTAGATCCGACCCTGTGATATTTTCTTTCTGGGATAAATAGAATATCAGATAAAATACATACAAGGGACGCCAAAAAATTAAAATGCGTTTTCAGCCCCAACTCCTTTAATATAATAAAAAAAATTGACTTTGTAACATAATACTATAAAATTAATATAAAATTGTATTTAGAATATTTTTTATTTATATTTATCTTTGTTTATTTCAGTTGATCCCGAAGATGATGATGATCGCCCTATTCAGATTGTAGTCGGAAAAAAATAGTAATTACTAATCTGGAAAAATAATATTATTTAATGAAATATTATTAAATCACTACTCAACTATTTTAAACTAATTTATTACAAGATTAAACTAATTAAATTCTAATGGATATTTTATAATTATATAGAGGGAATGGATTATATGATCTTAAATAAATAATTAAAAAAAATTTCGCGATATTACTTTTTAACAATTATACTATTTGTAAAATGTAAGTACTTTATTAAATAATTTACTAGAATAATATTTGAAAAAAAACCAAAGAAATAATGAGTTTGTAATTATGTGTCACTTTTCTTCTAACTACATTACAAAGAAAACCTTATCTACGCATGCAATCGAATAACTTTGTTTACTATTGTTTTTATAAGTAAGGATTAGCTAAGTATGATACTTGGCCAAATTCTACAACAATGTTTCTTAGGAAACATCATAAAAAAATGATTTGAACAAAAATTAGATTTTTTTATAAGATTAGTACAAGTTAGTATTATTTGATCTACTTATTTTTACTATTGCTATTATTATTTTCATTATAAATGCTGGAGTTAAAAAAATTAAAATGAAAAACTCCAAACTATTTCTACCGATGCCCCATCAAAATAGTACATTCACAGAGAAAGTCGAAGTACTTTTTTCATTTTAACACCATCTACACAAACACTTGTACCATTTGCAACGTATAACGTAAGCGAACGTAACGCTGCATTTCATAGAGTATAGAATTTTATACGTTTATCCTTGACATACTCCGGCCTCATTTTCTGTTCAAAATATTGTGTGTCCAAAATATTTTCTGTCCTACAGGTTGTATCTTATTTATATTTTGGTCAGCAAATTTTTATACTTGTTATAGTCGTGAAGGGAAATTGAGGGTAAATGTTATTTTATTTAATTAGCACAATATATTTATTTTCTATCTTACAAGTTCGGCGTTTGCTGATCCTACATAAAGGGACTCTAACATAAGTAGCCGCCGCGACGCATTCGCAATCTCACGCTCTCATACCGCTCGTCGCTGCTGCTCGACGTGCCGCTCTGGTCCTCTTCGGGCCCCTGCATCCTGTCACTTGTATGATTGCTGCCCGTGTGTCGCTCTGGAGGTCGCGCTCTCTGATGCGGCGCAACGCTCGTAGATTGTAGCGGCGAGTCGCCGTTTAGAGGAAGATCCTCGCGTTAAACAGGTGGCGTCCCCCTCGCGTCGAGGCTTGCCCTGGTGCTTCGCCGAGGGCTCCGGCGTATGTTTCGCTCTGCCTTAACTTAGTGTGTATTTCCGGGTGATCGGGGCTTAGATCCTGCCTGTACCCGGCCGATCCGCAGCGTTCTGCGGTCGATTTTGTAAAGCTATCGCCTCTATCGCGCGACGATCCACGAGGCTGATCGATCGCGCGAATCCCGCAGAGTAGGGGGATCTAATGGTAGTAGGGCGCGTTAGATATTGTCACGCATAGATTCGATGCTATCATAGACATACTGTTGCTTGAAGTTTACATTTTCGATCATACGGTTGCCCCTACCTACATTATATCAAAGTACTAAACCAAAAATACGTATTAGTATGACAGTCTATATGTGAATTAGCGTTCTCACTGAGGTACTGTTTTTGGTTATTTTCTATCATGGCAATGTAACATAGGTCAACTTTGGTTTCAATATATCTTTATATATGCTCAAAGCCATTTGAGATTTAAAATCTCAATAGTCTACCTGTGCCAATAGTGGATATACGCAATATGAACATGTTGAGAACCATTTTACTCTCCGTATTCAGATGGTATCCCAGTAGTATTTTTCTGGTAGATATACCTTGCTTTTAATCTTGCATTTGCATTTCCTTCTGAAAACAATTATCTCCGTTTATCCTTAAGTTTTTAAGAATCCTCTATAATCCTCTGTTATTGCAAAACCCACCAGTGCGGATATCCCTTCTTTTATGAAATCTGGTAAGTTAGCCTTCAAAAGTTCTAACATATATTATTCCATTCGTATGATGTTTCCTAATACATCCTGCAGACTATAAAGTTTTGTAATTTTCTTCAGCTAATCTATATGTATCAACTATTGTTTTGAAACCCGAATAACAACATCGCCATGTGTGACATTACTATGTTATCAGCTGTTATATATTAGAAGCGCAACTTTGCTTCCGCCATTTTTCGATAGATAGCTGCAGCGGTAAGTGTCGGTTGAAATAGGCAGATAAAAAATTTCATACAGTAAGGTTAGACATCTGCCAACGCAACGACAACACCTCATTAGTGAATTTGTGTTTGCATCAGAAGTATATTCTAGATCGAAGATGTCATTTTTCAAGCCAACTTGTCGTCATTTACAAATAGTGTTGATTTTCTGCTTTCATCGAATACTCTCAAGTGATTATGATGAGACTATTCTGAACGTGCGTCTGATTTCAACGTTTAAGAGCGCTGATTTTGATGTCGAGGACCGATATGGCGGTGGAAGAAAAAATTTTTTTGGAGATTTCGAACTGGAGGCATTAATTGCTGAATAAACACAAGAAGAATTAGCAGTATTATTATAAGTCAGAAAAATAAGCAATTTTAAAATACCTCAAATCGATGGAAATGATTTAAAAGCAAGGAAATTGAATTCTGTACAAATTGGGACCAGTTCAGTGTGGTGTATTATGATCTATTGCAACCGAGAGAAACCATCATAGGGGATCGGTATCGAACGCAACAGATGCGTTTGAGCCGAGCATTGAAGTAGAAACTGATACAGTACCATGAGAGATATGATAAAGTTATCCTGTAACATGACAATGCTCGGCTACATGTCGCAAAACCCGTCAAAGAATACTTGGAAACTCTAAAATGGGAATTCTTACCCCGCCTAGCTGAGCAACATTTTGACTCATGAAGAAGTCAAAGAATGGATTAATTTGTGAATTGCCTTAAAAAACCCATCGTTTTTCCGAGATGGTATCAATTGCTCAAATGATGGCAAAAAGTAGTGGCTAGTGACGGACAGTATTTTGAATCATAAATAGGTATCACTTTTTAAAAATAAAGCCTCAAATTTTTAATAAAAATCGGCGGAAGCAAAGTCATGCACTTTATATTTTCGAATTTTCCCATCTGTACACCACAAATGCTTTCTGCGTTAAGCTCATGCTCTAATTAGTCTTCCTTTATTTTAATTATTGCTTTGCAGTTTATTCAGGTACATATCTAAAGTTGTCTTCAATAATCACTGAATTCATACATTTGGTACGAAACGGCTCTATGCGGAATGAATAGATTACCTCAAGAAGACATCGATTGAGTAAAATGAGAATAAATCATCGGAGGAAATATTTTATGCATACACAACTATAAGATCTTAAGGCTGCTGTAGTACCTCACTTATTTTGTTAGTGTATCTGTTCGATCTGTTAGAATGATCCTCCCATTCCTTTATTACCTTTATTCCTATACTCCTTCAGGTGATTGATGATAGATAAATAGAGAATTTAAACGAATCTTGTATATCTTAGATTGAATTTACAGTTCTTATCGCTATATGGTTTAACTCAAACTACATTTATTTGCATATGATAGTTGTATGAATGTGTATAATTTATTTTATATCACTATAGTATTTATGTTTATTTTTTAATTAATACTGTAAATACGTGAACACGTGTTGGATCAACAAATAGATAACCAATAAGAGAAAATAAAATGTTCAAAGAGAAAAATTAAAATTATTAATATTGCAACTTTTTAACATTGTTGTGAGCTACATTCTTGATATTTTTAAAATGAAGTACAATGTTAAAAGAGTTCGTACATTATGTATGCAATACTGGCTCTAGTTAACGACCAAGAAAAAGTAAACAATAAATATATTTATAAATTCATTTAATGTTGTTTAAAATGTTGTCCTTCTATGTCGTAGTATATAAACTTTAAGAATATTTTTTATATTTTTTAATATTTTTCTAATATGTATATAATAATTTTTGTATGTACAAATTAATTACTTACATTCCACAAACTGTTTCTATACAAACTGTTTTTGTTTAAGTTATTCAGGCTTAATCCATGTATCGGATGTAAATTCGATCTAAATTGTAAGCTTTATTGTTTATTCGTATTTTTTAAGAGAAAGAAAAAACACTTTCAATATTATACTTTCGAAATACTGTAGTGAAATTAAAAAATAAAACTTTATTATGATTTACTAATTAGTAGATTTGATAATTATTATTCATTCTAGACTAACGATATACAGTAGATAAAAAACTATACTAATTGTAACCGATTGTTTACAAGTGTTCTGTGTTAGGCAAAATATATAGTTATTAATTATACACTTCTTTTATAATTGATTTTTTATTCTTTATTTATCATTCCATATTATGATTTCATTATAATAATAATTATACATTAATATTTTAGAAAGTGGAACTTAATAAGTATAATTTAAATTCACGGATACGTAGTAATAGACAACATGTAACATGTAATATAATTTATAAATGTTATCTTGTGTCAGTAAGAGATTATCTGAAAAAGATATTTGTTATATTTAAAAGTTTGTATAATTCGAGTTTACTGGATCATTTATCGCTTCGAGTAGAGCGTCATTCAACATTTAGCGTGCTCTCATTTGACGTCAATGTTCGGTATAAATACTTCAGGTAGTCAAGGCCTGAGTACGCATTCTTTAAAAAATAATCTTAAGAATCACTCTAAAAATCGCTTAGTAATTTTGCATCGTTTATATTCTTAAACAACGTCAAAAGAATTATTTTATCAATAATGGAAATGGTGAGTCTTATTAGATTCCTTTATTATGTATAATTCTCATAATACTTGCGCCCATAATTTTAAATATTGAGAAAATTAGCAGTATAAAACTATGCGGATAAAAAATGCGAAAGTACTCGTGATTATTCACATGAAAAGTTATTTAATAATGATAAATTATTTATGTATTTATTTATAATTACTTATAGACACATCATTCTACTATATAATAATTAATTAATATATTAATAATAATGAAAAACCTAAGAGATTACATAATCGATAAACACAATAAATTTTGACAAATTACAAATAAAAATATTAGCAATTTAAACCTTATTCTTACAGAAGCTTCTACTTTTAAACAAAATAGTTATAAGCGTCTATCTGCTAATCGTCATAGATGCAAAGGCAGTCGTTCTTATACCTGTAGAGGATGAATATAAAATACAGAATTCGAGACAGAGCGTGGAGGAGCGAGACAGTCCATCGATCAGCTTCATCGACTCGGACGACTCGAAATTGTACTTAATACTCGCAGAAGCCGTTGATAATAATGAGACTATTAAAAAAGGTCAAGACGCATTGGTCTCGAATCTTAATATAAGTCGAATTGAGCTTCAGAAACGTAGCACTGAGGAAGCCGAGGATCTTGAGACAGCTGCAGGTACAAATGTTCTTCGACCGCTCTTCGTATACCGACAGCAACTAGCATACCGTGAACGTGTCAAGAAGGGCGCCAACATTCGGCGCCTTGGTATAAGACCGAGATTTTAAACATATCTAGATAAATATCTCAAGTATTATCTGTTATAGAAATCGGATCTATGCGAATTACCAACTTCCCAGAGGCATTATGTTGATCGCATTGCAACCCCAACTAATCAACTAATATTTACCCCTAATCCCTATTTCAGTTGTGTAACGTTTTTTCATTCCTAAACGAGATACAAAATTTTCAATATGTGGTATAAAAATTGTACTGTCTACAAAAACATTATCGTGAAGGGTCAAATACGATTTGTGCAACAGATAATCTACATCTTTTGGCCTACAATTTCTTGTTATTATTTAAGTAAACTTCACTATCTGTAAACATTTTAATAGTAATAGAAGCAGCACTATATTCACGTATAATATATGTACAGATAATTTTAATTCTATAACGTTCTATGATTCTACGAAAGTTCTTTCAGAAATTAAACAAGACTGATTTTATTTAATGCAATAATTTTAATATTTAGCTTGGAAGAGGGTATAAGATGAATCAAACATTATAAATGCACAATGAAAAGTCCAGTATTCTGTGTCGTATTATATTTTATTTCATTTGCATTTCTTTAATAATCATTTTTTTATCGGATCTCATTATTCCATAATATTTAAGTTGATTTTTAAAGTAGTCTTAAATCATAATATTTCTTAAATCATAAAAATAAAATAAAATGCTGTCTGCCAAAGTAATTGGATAATTAGAATAGTGTTTAGTTCTTATTGTTATTGAAAAACAATTTTATTGAAAAATGTTATTGAAAAACAATTTCTATTTGAACTGAATAGTATTAACGTAATAATTATTTATATAGAATAAATTGAATAATTATGCTTACATAATATATTATTATTATAAGATATAATAAAATTATACTTTCTTTCAAATATGTGATAATTACCTATAGATTAAAATAAATGTTGTATTAATATTGATATCCTTTTTTAATGTATATGATCTTAAAAGATTCTCTTTAACATTAAACAAATTAAAAATTTATATACATCAATTTTTCAGCAGTTATTAATGTGACATGAAATTAGGGGAAATTATATCTTTATAGCCCACGATATATTTAATCGTTTGATTTTGGAACTATATAATCCAAAAAATAAATTACTGATATAAGCTAACAAATTTTGTTAGCAATAACATTGTAAGTCACATGACAAGCAATTTCGAAACGAGAGATGTTGAACGGTGTTTTTTCTTATAAATAGCTGCCTCAAAGACAAAATCGACAGGGATTTTTACATCGTATTGTAACTCGCGACGAAAAATGGATTTACTACAATAACTCGAAGCGCAGAAAATCATGGGGAATACCCGGATATGCCTCTTCATCGACGCCCAGGCCGAATATTCATGATACCAAGATAATGTTCTGTATTTTGTGGGATCAGTTCGTTCTGGTGTATTATGATCTGTTGAAACCGAGTGAAACCATCATAAGGGATCGGTATGAAATCGTCAAGGCTTTCTTTTTTTTTTTTTCATTTATTTATTTATTGTCGCATCCCCAAATAGGTATTAGCGACACAATATTTTACATTTAAAATTACATTTGTTGATCTGTAAGGTTAACATTACTTATGTGCATTTTATAGACTAAAAGCACTGTCTACCTTAGTATAGTTATTTACACATTATTTTCATTGTTTACATAATATATACAGAATAACGTTATACACATCAGATTGCTTATATAAAATGGCGAATTTTTGATGATTTGACATAATGAATAACAGCTTTACATTTAGCTATATCGTTTAAAATGTTTTCTAGTCTTCCTTCTATTTTATTTTCTATACGTTCATTGCGAAACTTAGGACATTCTAATAATATGTGTTGAATGCTGATAGGTATATTGCAATATTCGCAGTTGTTTTTTGTTTCTTTTTTAAGTAGGTGTTCGTGAGTGATTTTTGTGTGTCCTATTCGCAATCTGGTAATTAATACCTGGTCTCTTCTATTAAGCTTGAGGGCAGGGTTGCATTCAAGTACTGATTGTTTAATTTTGCGAAGTTGGCATTTGTTTGAATTTTCTGTCCATTGTTTATTCCAATTGTTTTTAATTTTATGTTGAACCATTTTAGAGAATTCTTCACTTGTGATTGAAATATTTTGTTCGTTGATATTTGAGGCTTCTGTTAGTTCTATTGCTTTGCTTAGTTGGTTTGAGTATTTGAGATCTACTTGAGAATAACATAATATTATTTTGCCGTTAGCGTTTTCTATTTTTGTTATAATTTCTTTTGTTCTTGGGTCTAGAGGGATATCTGATTTAATTTTTTCCATTAATTTGGTTGAGTTGATGTGTATTACTGCTTGTTGATTTATTTTTAGTAAGTAGTCAGTTGTTTTAGATATGAGGGTTAATAAACTAGATTCAAGTTTAAAGTATAAGGGAAGTTTTTAGCATATTTTTTCTTTGTTTTTTAATAATGCTGAAGCTGCAATGAAGGTGTCTTCTATTTTGATTAAGGTGTAGCTATGGAAGTGATTAGGATATAAGGTTTTTATATAAGCTGTTGTAGCGTTTAAATCACACAGAATATTTTGGTATGTGTTATCGTTGTAGTTTATCCAATAGCAGTCTGTATTCTTAGTTGTAGAGAGTGGTAAGTCTTTAATACTGAATTCATTGAGATATGATTTTATTCTTCCTGGGAAGTGTCGATCTATTTTTTGAGTTTGTATATTTTTTTTATTTATATATTGATTTAGTATATTATGCATTTGATTTTTTGGTGAACTTAATACTTTGGCTGCATAGTTAAGTGCTACTTTCTTACGGCGTAAATCTAGAGGAATCATGTGACTTTCGCTTAAAATACTGATTACTGGGCTAGTAATAAATGCTCCAGTTGCGATCCTCATACTAGTGTTTAAGATGGGGTTTAATTTTTTCAGTACTTTTTCCTTTGCTGAGCCATAAACTATGCAACCATAGTCGATCTTCATTGAATTAAAGCTTTGTATGTGTTGCATATTATATCCTGGTTAAACCCCAATTTCTGCCCGATAAGGATTTTAATACATACATTCTTAAAAGACATTCGTTCCTTATATAATCTATGTGTTTTCTCCAAGTGAGTTTTTCATCATAGAATAGTCCTAAGATTTTAACTTCCTTTACGATTTTGATATTTTCCTGTCCCAATTTTAAAGTTGTATGTTCATTATGACATTTATTTTTATTGAATACTATTC
Source organism: Sycophaga agraensis (assembly GCA_018906755.1). Taxonomy (NCBI): domain Eukaryota; kingdom Metazoa; phylum Arthropoda; class Insecta; order Hymenoptera; family Pteromalidae; genus Sycophaga; species Sycophaga agraensis. The sequence continues at coordinate 1,211,793 of JACCIE010000057.1, read as the reverse complement.
CAACTGTCTTAGTTTTACTGAATTTAAAGCCAGATATATTAGAAAATGATTCTAACTTATAAAGTGTATCTTGGATAATTTTTTGATTTGTTTTATTATTTGTTCCTTTTAGAAATATTGTTATATCGTCTGCGAACATTGTTAATTGAACTAGTTTGTTTATATATGATTCTATTTCATTAATGGCTAGTAAAAACAACGTTACACTTATAACCGAACCTTGGGGTACTCCGTTACTTAATTGATATTCATTGGATAGTTTTCCATTGATTCGTACTTAAATTTTCCTATTTGTTAAGAAGTTTTTAATAAAGTTCCACATATTACCATTGATTTTGTGTTTTAACAGAATCTTAAGTAATCTTTTCTTCCATAGTAGATCGTATGCTTTTTCTAAATCGAGGCACACGGTTAACATTGATTGTTTATTGTTGAAGGCATCTAATATATTAGTTTCGAGATTTGCTAAGCAGTCAGTTGTGGAGCAATTTTGTCTAAAGCCACTTTGAACCTTAGAGATAATGTTATTGTTCTCTATGTACCATCTTAATCTTTTATTTATTATTTTTTCAAAAATTTTGCATAAACAACAAGTTAATGATATTGGTCTGTAGTTACCTTTGTCGAGTTTCGCTTTGCTTGGCTTTAATATGGGAATTACTATTGCTTTTCTCCATATATCCGGAAATACTTTTGAATACCATATAGTATTGAAAATTTTGAGTATTATTTTGCAAGCATTTGGAGGTAGTTTTTTAAGCAGAATGTTAGGTATCATGTCTGGTCCAGGGCTAGTGTTATTACTGTTCTCTAGTGCTTCTAACAGTTCTTTATATGTTATTTTATGATTTAGTGGATCGTCAGTATTTTCTTCTGCTGTAAATTCGAGATCTTTGGATGATAAAAGGTGTGGGTGATGTCAGGCAGAAATAAAGATGATAGTCCCACTCTCCAGTTGGTTCGTGGGCCACAAGACTCTCGGTTGCGGATTCAATAATTGATTTATTAAAAAGAAGTAGACTCCATAATACAAGTTGTACGCGGCACGCTCGTAACAGCTCGCGTCCGCGTCTCGCGGCGGCCAGGCCGGATCTCCCTTCTCTCGCCGCGCGCTTTCGCTCCTTCGCCACATCTGAGGTGGCGCCCTCGCTAGGCCACCACGTTGGCATCCGTGCTTAGCCAGGGGCGTCGATACGCGGGCAGAGAAGCTGCTTGCGCCGATGCTGGTGAAGCGGGAGCTGCTGAACCGCCACATTCACTCCCCCACCAGTAACGAACGAGGGACGAGTGAGGAACGATACTCGTTTGAGAATCCTAGGCTTGCGGGATGAAGTTTCTGTTTGAGCGGAAGGCGCAAACGATGACGCTGACTCCGATGTAGGTGCCGATGGATTTGACTGCTTCGGTGACAAGAGCAGGGCTGCATCGCAATTGCCAGCTGGTGGAGAGGAAGGACGAAAAGCTACGATGTCGTCATTTTCTTCAGACGGTGACGACTGTTGAACCGGTGTTAAGATAGGCGCTGACGGTGCGTCAGGCGCTGAAGCGTTATTCGAATGCGAAAGCGGTGAATGCTGCACAGACCGAGCTGCTGTGGCTGACGCGAGGGCTGACGATGTAGAAGCCTGCCGCAGGGGCGAATGCGATGACCTGTGATGCGGCGCTTGGTCCTCCAGCCCGTCGGCCGTTTCGATGAAAGCTAGTTTTAAGGCCGATGTCGAAACCACTTTTGCCGTCCCGTCAACTTCGATTTTGTAGGCGTGCTCCGAGATGCGCTCAAGGACCTTGTGAGGTCCCGTATATGGCGGCTGAAGCGGCTTACGTATAGCATCGATGCGCCTGAAGACGAACGGGCTTGAGCGCAAATCGAGCTGCGAGAAAGGACGGGGTGGTGTGTGCCTGGAACCTGGAACAGCCCGCAAATTTGACATCAGCTGTCTTAGCTGTGAGACGAATGCTGGAGCGTTTGCGGCTGGATGGCTCGACGGAACGAAGAAGTCGCCCGGAACCCGAAGAGTTGTTCCAAAAAGCATTTCGGCTGGCGATGCTTGCAGGTCTTCCTTCAGAGCCGTTCGCAGCCCGAGAAGGACCGTCGGAAGGGCTTGCGTCCAGGGCAGCGGTGCGCTGCACATCAAAGCAGCTTTCAAGGTCCGGTGCATCCGCTCGACCATGCCATTGGCCTGCGGGTGATAAGGGGTCGTGCGAACCCTATTTGCGCCAATCAGCTCGGCCAGAGAGGTGAAGAGCCTCGCCTCGAACTGTGTACCCTGGTCGGAAGTGATGGTGAGCGGAGTGCCAAATGAGCAAATCCAGTGCTCGTACAGGGCTCTGGCGACGGTGTCAGCCTGTTGGTCCGGTATCGGGATTGCAGCTGGCCACCTGGAGAACCTGTCAACAATGGTGAGGCAATATTGAGAGCCATTGAGCAGCGGCAATTTGATGAGGTCGACATGGATGTGCGCGAAGCGCGCGTCCGGCTCCGCGAACTCTCCTAGTGCGTCGCGGTTGTGCCGGTGAATTTTAGCACGCTGGCAGGCGACGCATGAGCGCGCCCAGCGCGCGATTTCCTTCCGAAGGCTAGGCCAGAAGTACTTTTGGGCCGAAAGCTTAACTGTGGCTCGAATGCTCGGGTGAGCTAGGCCATGAATGACGTCGAATGCCCGCCTCCTGAGCTGTCGAGGAATGTACGGCCGGATGATGTTGTCCGTGACTGCACAGTAAAGCGCTGAGCCTTCGATGGAGAGCGGCTGCAAGGCGAGGGCCGGCGAACCCAGGAGGTGTGGGAGATCGAGATCGATCTGTTGCTGACTGGCCAGTTCGGCAAAGGACAGCGTTGAAGGCATTGAGACGGTCTCCACCCTTGAGAGAGCGTCTGCGGCTGCGTTGTGTTCTCCTTTGGTGTAACGGAGCGTGATAGGAAACTGGAATAAAAAGTCAAGTTGCCGCGCTTGGCGCGGGGACTCTGTCGTAGGTGCTGTAGCGACGCTCCGCATCCATCAGTTTCCTGGAGAAGAACCCAAGTGGTCTCCACGAGCCGTTGAGGTCTAGCTGTTCCAGTGCCGCTCCCACTGCGACGTCTGACGCATCTGTGAGGAGACGTAGAGCTGAGTTGAGTTTTAAAAAAGTTGTGCTCGCAGCCTTAGATAGGGCTTCTTTGCTGCGATAGAACGCCTGGTCAGCCTCTGTCGTCCAGGTAATGGTGCAGGCCTTCTTTTTGACAGGAAGATCTTTGAGAAGTTCGTTGAGTGGCGCTTGTAACCGCGCAGCTTCGGGGATGCACCTCCGATAGTAGTTGGTGAGACCCAGGAAGCGGCGGAGCTGAGTGGAGTTTGCGGGTTTCGGCATCTCCATGATTGCTCGTATTCGCTCGGCCGGTGGCTTGGTGCCCTGGGCTGAGACCTCATATCCCAGGTATACGACTGCCGGCTTCCCAATGGTACACTTCTCTGGATTTATCCGGATACGCGCCGTCCTGAGGGTCTGCAATAGAATTTTCAGATGAGCGAGATGTTGCTCAGCTCCCGTGGATACCACGATTATATCGTCCAGATAGGCACGAGCGAAGGGTAGATCGCGCAGCAAATGATCCATGGCTCGCTGAAGGGATTGAGCGGCATTGCGCAACCCGAGCGAGGAGCGGGTAAATTCATATAACCCGAACGGAGTTGTGATGGCCGTCTTCTGCGCGTCCTCTGGCGCAATCGGCAGCTGGTAGAACGCCTTTTTGAGATCGATGACGGAGAAGATGTCGCCTTCCAGGCTCAGCATCATATCCTCGATGATGGGTAGGGGGTACCTGTCCGGCACCGTTTTGGCGTTCAAATGCCTGTAATCGCCGGTGATGCGATAGCTGCCATCAGGTTTCGGGACGAGCCGTAGAGGACTTGCCCAGGCGCTGTTGGATGGGCGAACGATGCCCAGTTCAAGCAGCGAGCGAAATTCGGCTCGAGCTGCTTCGAGACGTGGTCCGAGGAGGCGGCGAGGTTTAGCAGCCGCCGGTGGGCCCTTCGTCAGGATGTGGTGTTGGGCCTCGAGCTTGGGCAGGGCGATGATGGTGCTGCCCGGCGAGGCGAGGTCCTGAAATTCACTAAGAAGTTGAGCGAACGGGCCTTCGGCTACGTGAGTCGTGATCTTGATGGCGACTGAGTGAACCTGCGCTGCTTGGATGGATCCAACGGCAAAGCAGGCCGTTTCCTGGTCGATCAGCCTTTGCCTCCGGACGTCGACGATGAGGCCGTGATGCCCCAGAAAATCTGCGCCAAGGATCGGTGTGCCGACGTCTGCGATGATGAAATTCCACCTCAGCGGTCGACGAAGTCTGAGGTCTAGTTGCATACGATGAGAGCCGAACGTTGCTATATCAGACGCATTGGCGGCGCTGAGTATGAGCGGCTTGCGAGGGAGATTCGACTTAAACGTTGCTCGTGGCAGAAGAGACACTGCCGAGCCCGTGTCCACCAGGAAGCGCAACCTTGACGCGCGGTCGCAGACATGCAGGCGTTTCTCATCAGGGGTGGCCACCGCGACAACCTGCCTGGGCGGTGGCGCCGCTAGTTTTCCTGGGCGGGATAAGTATATGGAGGCTTACATTGTGCTGCGTCGTTGCCGTACTGCCTGTGATACCAGCACCAGGCAGGATTGTCGGATGGGCGCACCGTTGACTGCGAGCGGCTGCGGTGCTGGTTATCCTGGTGCCACGAAGAGCGACCCCTCGAGCGGCTGCGGGACCGTGGCCGATCGCGAGCGACGGCTGCGGCGATGGCCTGGAGCGTGGTCGTTTGTTGCTGTAGCGTCGTAGCCATCTGGGCGACGCCAAGACGAACAGCGGCCAGCTCTTGGGCGATGAGTGGCGGCATCGCCGGAGCAGGAACGCTGGTTGGAGTTGGCGATCGTACCAGGCGTCGGTCGACGGCCTGAACAGCCGACTCGGGAGCGACGAGCTCATCTGCGAGCATGGCTAAGTCGTCCAACGATGAGGTATGCATAACTCTGCAAAGCCGACTCACATTGGGCGGCAGCAGGTCGAGCCACTTTATACGTAGAGCGGCGTCGGAGATGGCAGTGCCCGCCAGGCGCCTCATGTGTCGTAGCAGCTGAGCGGGAGTGCGGCTTCCAAGTTGCACTTCATTGAGTAGCTGGTGCAGCTGTTGATCAGCCGAGACTGCTAAGCGCTGCAAAATAACGGATTTTAGGTTCTGATACCGATTGGCTCTCGGCGGGTGGAGGATGACGTCAGAAACCTCCTGCGCCACTTCCGGCGGGAGGCAGGCGACAACGCGATCGTAGCGATTCGCGTCGCTGCGCACACGATGTGCGTTAAAGGTCGCCTCCACTTGGGCGAACCAAATCTCGGGGCTGAAAGCCCAATATGAAGGTAAAATGCAGCGCGACACCGCTTCTATCTCGTTCTCTCCGTTTCCCCCTCCTCCAGACCGAGTGGGGCTCGTCGTAAGTAAGTCCGAGATGCCATGCTGGCCGGAGATGTGCGACGAGGTTCCGTCAGGTTGAGAACCCTGACTGTTGCCAAGCGGGTGTTGGTCGGAGTTACCAACAAGGCCGGTAGAGGCGGGCTACGCTGTGTTGCCATGGCCGATTTAATTTATTGTCCAAGTCCGCTTGCTTGCGGAAGTTATGTCGACTCGGTAAAAGCGCGGGCTGTGCGTTGCGACGCGCGCAGTATGCGTATGGGGACGCGGGTTGCCTCGCTCTACCGCTACGTGGTGGGAGGCGCCACACACTAGCGGGCCGCGACGTATGAAACTGGCCGGCGACGGTGGCGCGCCGGATGCGTCACGGTCGACGTCGGCAAAACGAGACGCCTCGGGTCGAAGATGGCCGCCCGCGCGCGAAAGCGACAAGGCGGGGCGGTTTTCTATTTGGCGGCAAAAATGGCCGACTTTGAAAAAAAAACGCGAAACGCAAAAATAATGCGTGGCCCGAAGCGAGACAGTCCCCGTTAAAAAACGTTAAAGAACTTTTTATGCGTCAACAGATCACGCGGTCACTCTCGAACGACGAGGGCCGCGGAACTGTGCAAAATGCGTAAAAATTTAAAATTGATTTCGTCATGTACTCGGTAAAATAAAAAAAAATAAAAAAAATTGCGCGCCGTAATTATCCGGTCGGCTGCTCTAAAATGAGCTTCAGCGTTCTGTGCGCTGGTAAAAAGAATAGTTGAACAAATTTGCGCGCCTGCTGTGGCGGCAAGCCGTGGCTGCGTTGCACGCGAAGGCGTCGGCAACTGGTTGTTGTGTTGCTTGCGCGCGCGCGGGGATGAAAAAGGAGCGACTCACCCCGCGAGAAAGCGGCGTTTATGATGCTCTGGTGCTGCCGAGGCTGCCGTGCCGATGACGTGCTGGTGGCGTGCGGCAGCAGGTAGTAGAGCGCCGTGCTCCAGCCGGCGTCAGCAGGTACCGCTGAGCAGCTGGCTGCGGTGGTGCCTGATGAAAATGCGGCACTTTTTTTGCTGTTGATCGGCGAATCGAACGTCGGTGAACGCTACGCCTCCTCGATAAGCTGCAAGTCCGGCTGAAGTTGAGGAGGGTGCCGACAATGGTGTTGATATTTTTTTTTCCTCTATTTTTTCCTTGCTGATTTTGAACAGCGAAGTGTGAAGCTGGCCACCGGGAAGATGAGGCGTAGAGACGCGGTGTCGAAATGCGTGAGTCGCACTAAGATGGCGATCTCGCTAAAATGGCGGTGCACGCGTGCTGTACACGGTGCTCTGCGGTAGCCCAAACTCGGGGTCACCAATTTGGATGATAAAAGGTGTGGGTGATATCAGGCAGAAATAAAGATGATAGTCCCACTCTCCAGTTGGTTCGTGGGCCACAAGACTCTCGGTTGCGGATTCAATAATTGATTTATTAAAAAGAAGTAGACTCCATAATACAAGTTGTACGCGGCACGCTCGTAACAGCTCGCGTCCGCGTCTCGCGGCGGCCAGGCCGAATCTCCCTTCTCTCGCCGCGCGCTTTCGCTCCTTCGCCACATCTGAGGTGGCGCCCTCGCTAGGCCACCACGTTGGCATCCGTGCTTAGCCAGGGGCGTCGATACGCGGGCAGAGAAGCTGCTTGCGCCGATGCTGGTGAAGCCGGCGCTGCTGAACCGCCACAGATCTAACTGTTCTTCGGTTTCTTGTTTAAAATTTCGAAATTCTGTATTATAATTATTATCACTAGAGTTATCTGCAAAATTTTTGGCTAAAATGTTTGCTATTCTTGTTGGGTCATTTATGATTTCATTGTTTTCTTTTAAGGTATATGTTTTTAAAAAAATTTCGTCCCTCTATTGCTTTTATTTTTTTCCAGATTTCTTTTATTGTTGTTTTGTTGTTGATTGACTGTAGATAATTCCTCCATGAGTTAATTTTACTGATTTTTACTGTGTTTTTAGCTATTGCTTTTAACTTGTGAAATTCTATTTTGTTTTCGAGAGTGTTGCATTTTTTGTATGTATTAAACGCTTTTTTGTAATTTTTTATTGCATCCTCACATTCAGTATTCCACCAAGGAGTGCTTCTTGTTTTAATTGAATTACATGATTTTGGAATACTATCATTTGCTGCGTCAGTGATAATTATTGTTAGTTTATTTAGAATAGAATTTATATCGATTGCATTAGAATTTTCGTTTTCCGTAATAAGTATCTGAATTTGATGTAGATTTTCGTTTATTGTCTCTTCGTATTTTTCCCAGTTAGCTTGATTAAATTTCCATGCAGGGATGTGATTTGTATAGCTTGTGTTACTTTCATTGAATCTTATTATTATTGCATAGTGGTCGCTTACACTTGAATTATCTTGTGTTTCCCAGTTTAATAATGGTGCTATATTATTACTGCATAATGACAGATCTATTGCGCTAGTTTTTCCATGAGCTGAGTTGAAGTAAGTGGGGGAGAGATTATTAAGGAGGATTACTTCATTGTTGTTGATAAATTCTTCTATTAATTTACCTCTTTGGTCTAATTTATACGATCCCCACATGTAGCTATGACTATTAAAGTCGCCAACTAATAAGAATGGTTGAGGTAGTTGACTTATTAGTTGTTCGAGTTCCTCTAGTTCAATTTTATAGCGATTGCTAAGGTATATATTGCATATAGTAATAGTTTTGTTATTTATTAAAACTGATGCAGCGACAGCTTCTAATTCTGTATTTAATGTAATTTCTTGAGAATAGATGTCATTATTAATTAGTATAGCTACTCCTCCACTTGCTGATATGCAATCTGTTCTGTTTTTGTTATAGCATTAATAGTTTTTAAATTTGAATGTGTCCTTATTTTTTAAATTGGTTTCTTGTAAACATATTATTCCAATATTATTCTCTTTTACTAGTATTTCTAAAAATTCGAAATTGCCTTTAAGGCCATTAATGTTCCATTGGAGTAGATTTGGCATTATAATTTTGGTTAATTTTCAGTATCAGACGTAGTTGGTGTATCAAACGGCGTAATATTATTTGTAGGGTTTTCTATACTTTTAACTAGTGCTGTGCATCTGAGTTTTATTGATCTATCTCTGACATTGGGATAGATTTCCTCCTTGATAAAATGTTTCAAGGCATTTATATCATGAGTGTACTGTAGTGCGATTTTGGATGGATTTTTCGAACCTTTAATATTTTCCATTAAGCCCTTAAATTGATCGTAATTAAGTAAGGTGTTGGCTTCATTTAAATAATTGTATAGAGAGACAAGTTTTTTATCCATCATGTCTAATTTTGATTTAGGCAGTTTATTCGATTTTATACTATTTTTTGTATCTAGATTTGGGTTATCATTAGATAATTCCATATTGTTTTCAGATTCTGTTGAGCTAATTTTGGAGTGTGTCCTTTTATTTGTATTTCGAACTTCTACACTATTTATTTGCGAGTCAGTTAAGTGTGCTTGAATTGTAGTATCTGTCATTTGATTTTCATTATAGCGGTTTTCGACCGTATTGATATCTGTAGGTGTTGTAAGTTTTCGGTGAGCATGTATGTTCTGACTTTTATTTACAGTACGCGTGGTTATGCTATATTCAGGCTCGGTAGGTAGTAAGGATGAGACTGGTATTGTGTTTAGACTTTGTGTACCTGGTTGCGATTGAAACTTTGTATTTAACGCTTCTGTACAATTTCTTGCCAAATGGCCTTCAAGTTTACAGTTAAAGCATTTCAATGAGTCGGTTCCAGAGTATATGTAATAATTTACTTCATCATAAATAACTTTAAAAATTTCTGGGATTTTATCGATTTCGTTTGGTTTAACGTAGACTTGTCGGCGATTACTGCCGACGTGACTGTATCCTTCCCTAGTAATTGTTGCTTTTAATAGTGATACTGTAGAGACTTTTTTAACGTTTAATTGTTCTAAAATATATTCTAAGGCACTATTGGTCATATTGGGAGGCACGTTCGAAAAGATGATTCTTTTATTTTTAGAGATCAATGGTCTGATATTTACCTTTTCTTTCCCAATTTGCAATTGCCGATCTCGCTTATTTCTGCTTCTCTAGCCACTTCCATTACCTGAGAATTTGTTGGGTGGGACTCGATCTCCGCATTCTTCGCATTCATGTTCACGTGGTTGGTGGACACTTGATCCACTAATACCGCGACTTTGTTGTTTGTCTCGTTAAAGATGGCTGAGCTTTCCGTAGCGGTACATATTAGAGCTGCTGACTTCACGGCTCCGTCGCGTATCTCGACGAAGAGTGTATGTGACAATACACATAGTTATTTATAATCATTTATAATTTTATACAAATACTTTGACGTCCGCGTGATCGATAACGATCGGTAATAAGAACCGAGACGGACGACTTCTCTCCCGTTCGTTTGTTCGCGTTCCGCCCGGGCCCAGCGCAGGCCCGCCTCAAGTGCGTAGTTATTGTGCATAGGTTTACCCCCACTCTCGCGCCATTACGCACAACGAGTCGCCGTCGCGCAGAGTGTGGCCGCGCCGCTCAGTTCGCGCTCTGAGCTCGTGCAGGACATCCGCCGACCCAACTCTGCGGGGCCTCGTACAGCCCACGACGCGACACTCGACCAACCCCCGTCTAAAAAACCCCTTATTTCCAAAAGGCCCGCTTAATCCCGCCACTAGCGCTTGACGCTGCAGGCAAAAGGAGCCACTTCCCCGCGCACGGCGGACAACCGCTAAGCGCCGAAAGGGAACCTCGTGTCCGTACTCCCCAGGCCGGCTAAGCGCGAGCTTAACCCCACGCCTACTACCTCGCTCGCGGCGGAACTCGCCTTCTGAGCAGACAGGTGGGGAAAACGGCTCAGGTTCGTGGTTGCCGCCCTTACGGAATCCCGCGCGCCCGGTCGTCATAACGAGTCGACGTAATATTATTATTGTAAAACGCGTAAGTGCTCTGGCGTGCTCGCAGCCGCATTTAGAATCTCTCAACCATTATCTTTTAATTACCCGAGTTCTCCCCTTCCCCCTGAGCCAGCTAACCGGCATTAACTTGATACTTTTTACCAAATTTCAGAGTAAAAAATTTAAGAGATACAATATAGATGAAATATAAATTATATAAAATTCTTTATGTGTTAATCTCCTTATCAGATCCTACTTTAATTTCTATTATTTAATACATGTAATAAATAATAATTAATAAATAATGCATCCAAATTATTTATTATCGTTCAGTAGAGTTAGTAACTGCTATAAAATCTAAATGGATAAATCTAAGCGATCAGAGTGCATTATATTGATGGTTTTGCTACGAAGACTGTTTATTTTTTGAAACTCGTAGAGCTTACTCATAATGCATTCACAAATATGTGTGCATAATTTCAACCAATATACAAGCTTGAATTTTGCAGTAATCAGTAACTTTGTGTTTTTTTACAACTAAGACTGTCATTTTCTGAAACTTGTATGACTTACTTATAATTGTGACGTGGTGCTTTTAGGCCCGGAGCCCCACGCCATTGTTCCTCCGGTCGCGCCATCCTGCCCTGATGCAGGTCCCTGCGGTCGCCCCGGAGGGGACCCGGCCGGGCCAGCCCGGGCGGCTGGCCTACGTCGGTCGCGGCGGTTATGAAGTCGGGAGGAGGGAGGGTCTACCAAAATTATCACACGGGAGGGCATATCTTTCCAAAATGTATATTTATTTAATATATAAAGGACGACGGGGGGACAAACCCGCCCCGCCGCATTCGCCTGTACAAAAGTTGCCGCTGGCCCGCTCGCCCCGCACGCCTCCCTCTGGCACCGCGCATTTCGCCTTTCGACCTGGCCGGCGAGCCCCCACGGGCTCGCGGCGGTGCTGACCTCGGGACCTCGGGTATCGGGCCGAAGCCTTGGTGACCCTATAGGCACCTCGCCTCGTCCGAACCCTCGCCGGGTCGCACATCAAATCACGATATTTGGGGGGGGGGGGGGGGCCGCGCCCGCGCCTCTCTCTCTCACACGCGCGAGACATAATATTACGGCCCTACCTGGCCGTCGCCTCCTCGTTGATAGTCCCGGCCACAATCCGGCCGGGAGGTCGCCGCGTTCTCCCTCGCGTCCCCGGGTGGTGTTGGGGCCGCGATCAGCTGGGCTTACTTCCTCTCTCACTCCTTCGCTCTCTCCCTATCTCTCTCGTTCGCTCGCGTGTTGTCTTTCTCGATCGGCGATCGGGGCCGATGGCTCGGCGTCCGGCGCGAAACTAAACGGCGCGGCGCGGTCGCGCATTTTCCCAATTAACGCGCGCCCTTCCCGCCCCGCGGCCGCGGTGCCCAGCTGACTCCCTGCTCGCGCGCGCTAATCCGCCCGTCACATAATGCATTTACAAGACTGTGTATACTCTTTAAACTTTAGATTAACTTTTTTTATGAACATTCAATAATTAATGTTTTGGAGATTTTTTGGAAAATTATGAGATTATTTTTTTACTTAGTATCATATCTACTTGTCAGAGGCTGGTTTGTGTTAACCGGTTTCAGCTTGTGAAGGTAAGGTTTATTTAGACTAGAAAGACTGTATTCAATCATTGCAATATAATTTTATTATTTCAATACAAAATAATTATTTCTTATTCATTATTCATAATTTTTTTATGGTATATTGGTAAATCATGTATATTATATAGAAGTATAAAATTTTCTCTGCTCGTGATTGCTTTCCAGAATAGAAAGATTTGCACTAATTGATTCCTTATACTTAAATACTTTCAATCAAAAATTTGTTGTTATTAAAAACATAAAATGTTTTACTGGAAAACCAAAAACAAGAGTACTTAAATAAGACGGAAATAAGACGAAATAAGTAAATTTAAGTAAAGGTAACGTCTATGTTAAGATAAAAATTAAAAAAAAATAATATTATTCACATAAATAATGCTTTAGTGCAACATTTAAAATTTTTAATAGCAAAATATTTTTCGTTATAGGTTTTTAAAGTATATACGGCAATAAATGTAAACCTCCCTTATATATTATATAATTTCATTGCTTTTTATTAAACTATAATTTTTCGGAAGCAAATTACTGATGATAATCAATAACTAGTGATGCATCATAGTCCTTCCCCGTATTGCGCGATATTTCATCACAATTTATAAATGCTTAATTTTTAATTGCGCACATTTCTTGCGCACAGTACTTGACTGTACTATGACATATCATTAAATCAGCAAATGTATAATTAAATTCATTTGAATACTTCATTCCCATTATACACAGAACGGGACAGTTACAGATACATTTGTTAAGGAACAACTATGGTAACTTACACCTCTACCTTAATATCATGTACTATTACTGATTCCTTTTTTGCATTTAGTGAGCTTTACTATCGTCTTGTAGAAAGAATGATTCTCAGTATTTTCCTTTTTCCCTATTGTCAAGTATTTTAGGAACCAAATAATTGCAATAGAATTCTATTAATTTGAATATCATGTCAAGAATAAAAGGCTCATGTTTTCTTGAACATTCTACATGTACTGTTTATGTATTGATTTCAGTATATATAACAAACAAACAATATCTTCTATTTGTTACATGTAGTTGACCTTGAATTTAATAAGAATAGTGATGTTTTTGATTAACAACTATTTCATCGTTAATTATTTTGAATGCCCTTAATATTGCTATTTTTTTATTTTTCAAAGGCCCTAGTCCACGTTTCGTCCTGGACAGCTGTTTAAGCGCAGTTGACACATTTCTCTTGATATGATTGACAGAGAATGTTTTTCACTTCTAGCTATGGGGTGTATAAGGATTACTATCCAGAATGGCTTTGTAATTGCTACTATCACCATCGGTTATAAGCATTTTGTAAATTAAATTTCAATTTCTTCGTTTCTTGAAAAGGATTCTACAAAAACAGCATTTTTAATATTTGTAGAACTTAAATTCAATCCAAGATTTCTATAACAATCATGGGCTCTAGGAATTTCTCCGCGACTAAGAGCATAATAATAAATTGCACAGATTTTTTGTTTTACAACTATTACAATACATTTTAGTGTATACTCCAATAATAACTACACGAGCAGCAGGGGATTTTTTTTTATATTTTTGTATGACCTAATATTATTAATATTTTTCTTTTGATTGCTTCTTTTGTTTCTTTTTCAGCAGCTTTGAGAATCTCTCTTTGATTAAAATTTAGGTCTGTATAGGGAACATTGCTTATTTTGGCAATTTCTTCACGCATGTCACATTTAAAACGTAATATTTTATTCAAGCCAATCAATATTGCGGCGAAGATTTTTATATTCGCTAAATTGTATCAATATAAATGACCATGTCTGTCATATTTCTTATATAGTAGACTTCATATATAATTAAAGTTAGAAAATATATTTTTTTTGGTTAATGAAAGATTTTTCACAACTTTATTTAATCGTTCATTGCTACATAGTAATTCGTTAGCTTCTATTTTATCATTATCAATCGACAAGGAAGCAGATCCTGTACATTCTTCTTCATGCATATAGGTTTTTCATTATCATTAAACAATAAAAACTCTTCGATTTCTGAATTAATTTCTATTAGATGCTGCACTATATCATTAGGTCTGCTGTATTTAGAATAAGAATGATCATGTCACGTAAAGAATTATTACAAACTGGTTTATCTTCTAAATCTTTGCAATTTTTATTTTAAACTTTTTGATCCAAACCCATGTCATTTTTAATGCAATTAGTTGCTTCTACACTATTCTTAATACGGGTTGATTGAAATTCTTCAGAGGATTGGCGTTTGCTGCCTTCCAACCTATTTTTCAAATTTCTCTGCAAGACTGCAATCATAGCCATTTTGTGGTCTACAATTTGTTATAACTGATGTAAGTATATTAATTAATTTATCAATGTGACGTGTTATTGATAAACATTCTACGCCATGTCCATCAATTTTTCATCTAATCCTGTACAATGAAAATCAAAAATAGTTAAAAATCTATTATTTGATATCACAGCAATAGAACTGCCGTTGCACTTGTATGGCACTTTATTTCCAAATGAAAATTATCGAACTAAAAATTATTGAAAAATGTCACGATTATTAGCTGATTCAATGTATGTATTACCAGCGCCATCGTGACTGAATGTCAAACTAATATTTTTTTTCACAACTTTTTATGAAATAATGACTGGCTTTATGAATAAATTCTGAGCACGGCATTATATTACGACGTCAGCGTTAGCCCTTTGCTCATTAGCCCTTTCTTTTTTGAGTCAGTCACCACTGAAGAAAAGTAAGAACGCCACTTGATTGTATAGCAGCGACCAGGGCTCTTGCGGAAACATCAAAGTTTGCATAAATAATGCTTTTGCTTCATAAACAATCTTCAATGAGCATTAATATTCATTTATAACCATAAAAAATGTACAACTAAAGGTTTAAAAATTAAGCTTAAGATTATTTTATTTTTAATAAAAAATTATTAAATCATCAAGTGGACGCACAAAATAATATAGTTGCACTCTAGAATCTGATTCATTTATTAAAGACACACCGTACAGAAACTTCCCTCTAAACGATAAACAGAGCGTAATAGTTCACTACACAATAGCAGACTAATTTAATTGAAAATTTAATTTTAAGCTAATCTTTCAAAGATATTTAGTTTTAAAATAGGATGAATTTCTAATAATTACAAAAAAACATTTTCAATACAACTAAAAAAAATATAATACACCAAACTAGTCAAGTAATTGTCTGTTTACGTTTTGATTAATCAAATAATAAACACGTATTTGAAAATTATTTATAATAAAACCATAGTAATGCCTACTAACTAATAATTTATATATATACCATAACCAAGTCAATAGATTATATTGAACAAATCATAAATATTTTGATATTTTTAAAATAAATAGTTTTTCTATTAGATTAGGTCTTGTCTGACTGTCAATCGCATCATTATAAAATACACACTTTTTCTTTTACTATTTAGTTTTTCTACTTTTTATAAGATACTAAGGCCGTTAATTTGTGTTGAATTCCTTTTTTTCACATCAGGAATGAATTCAAATTATTTTATATACTAAATTTTAATCATTTAACGTGGATTCAGCTGAATCGGAGAGTATACGGCACATTTATTAAAAATACGAAATCACCGAATTATTGAGTCATACGAGTTTTTTTATTAAATTTATTAAAATAATTAACTTCGAGATTAACTGCAGATCGGAGCACATTTGAAGATCGCGATACACACATACATTCACTGCCGCACAATATATATATATATATATGTATATGATGACGCTTAGAACGACAGAATACAACTAGACACGGCCCAGTCCGCGGAAAGAGTGTCGAGTATAATCGCGGGACGCTGGCACATACCGTCGGTGCGAAAGCCTGCGCAGCCCGAGCGACCTAATCTGAGGCCACACAGCGCCTACCATATCTGGTCATATAATACTATTAAACCCGTACGCCGGATATACATGAATATACTAGACATGTTTACTTAAACGAATATTATTACAATAAATGCGTGTTAACATACTTGCACGTCTTCCAATCAGCAAGGCGACTCATAATGCATAAAAGATCGATACAATTAGGTTTGCGTTATCGCATCACATACATAAACGAAATCATTAATAACGGATACAAGCCGAAGGCTTAGGACGTATTCGGCAATTCATAATATCGCCGTAAATTGAAACGATTATAATTTACTCGCCCCTAATCATCAGCCTCCACGATTTCATATGCATTACTTCCAACTCGTTTTGAAATCCAAAAAGGTCCTTCGTATAAAAGAAAGAATTTATGAATTTGTCGCTGTGTGTGGAACTTTTAACAAAACAAGGTTACCCATCTCCAAAAGTATCACCTTCACTTTTCCCTGACCACGACAACGTCGTTCAAAACTTCTTTGCAAATTTTCGTTAGCAAGTTGAATTCTTAGCTCATGATTAGTAGCACTCACGGCGAGACGTGGAAATAACTCCATAATTTTATCCACTGGGGTTTTATTAAAATGTAATTCATACGGTATCTTGGCGGTGCTACCATGATACAATAAATTAAGACAATCTTCAATGTAATGAACCATTTTAGCCCAACCCAATTTCCCTCATCGTCAGTTTCTTCAATTTGCCTCTCTACAGGATTCAATTGAGGATGACGAATTGACGAAACCATAGCTTTTGCACCCGTCGAAGCGATTTTTTCTTTCCAGAGAAGTGACTGGTACACTGCGTATTGTGTTTTGAGAGAATTTTCGTAAGCTTTCCGATTTTAACAAAATAGTTTTCTCGCAACTTTTTTAAACAAATTCGAGTATTTGCCTGTTTAATAGAAAACAACGTGGTAAGTTTCGAGAACAGATCCAGTATGACAAATATGTATTGTACATTTCCGCGAGATGCAGTAAGGGGTCCATAAAAATCTACGGATGAATTTATTAGGACGGGTCGCTTCTACAAATGCATATTCTTCTTCCATTTTATAATTGAGATATTTGACCCTTTGGCATAAATCGCACGAACGAGTAAATTCTTTTATGTCGCGACGCATCCGTTTCTAATAAAATTATCGAGTAATGTATCTCCCTAACTTTTGATTACCAACATGTCCCGTTTATTCATGCATGTTAGCCAGAGTCGTACGTACCAGAATTTTAAGCAAAATAACTCGCCAATGCTCATCTCGTTTTGACTTACAATGGGTGATCCCCCTATCAGCCTCGATCTGTAAATTCTCCGATTTTTTATTCTTTGACAATTATAAAATCTCATCGGCCTTCTGTCATTTACATAAATCCGTCAAATTACGAAAATATCCCGCTGTTCGAATTTTATCGGCAAAGTAATCACGTAACGACCTATCACTAGTCTTAAATTTTTTATTATGCCACTCGTCTGGACATTATGGTATCATAGCGCCTTAGAAAGGCTTGTTTAAAATCATTATAATTATCGTCTACTCCTATCGCTATTTCAAACCAAAGCTTGGTTTTTTCGTCTAAAGCTTCTTCAACTTAGGAGAGTTTTTGATCGGCACTGATACCTTTTTGGTTAAAATATTTTTCAAGATTTTTTATGAGTTCAAGCACGTTTCCCCTTTCGCTTTTAAAACTGGGCAAGGTTGTAAAAATCTATGCCTTACGACCGTGCGTATCATTGGGGTTTTACAATAAAAAGATAATTCCTCTGGTTATTATTTCGTCGTTTCTTTAATTGAATAATATCTTTTAATATAAATGTTACGCCTTCACTCTAAATTCATTACAAACTATTCATCAGAAAAAACGCGAGACATCGACGCATACGATTAACGGCAATAATGCGGTGTTATTAAAATTACGCTTTTGAATAAAAAAGAATTTACAAAAAAACGTCCGCGACGGTAAGCGACAAAAAACGCGTTCCCCCTGCGATGCGCGACCTTGTGAGGTACTTCGTAAATAAAAAGTGGCGATCGAGATGAGGCAGCTCCTTCACTCGTGCTCAATGTTCAGTGGCCCGTCTCTGAGTTGTGTCTTGGTAAACTACTAGATTGATATGACACATAGTTGGACCATGCGTGGAAAATCGTCGGGAGAATTGTTAATCTCGCCCCGGCCAGGGTCTTCTTCAGATGTAACTACAATTTTTCTCCAAAATAACAGATCTTCAATGGTCTTGAGACTGGAGCGACCCTCGTAGGTAGTCGGCTATGAGCGAAGAGAGCTCACCTCGCGCGCTTAACTTGCCGCCTCCATCGCGTTAGACGGATTACCCTTTCTCTTCACTTATCCTGGTTGATACTTAGGCCGTCGATTGTGTATATCCCCTTTAAAGCTGCCTCATTTTCCTACTCTCATATACTTCTATCGTTACAAGATCATGTCACATTGAAGTAATTGTATTTGGCTAAGAATATCTGTTACAAGTTTATCCGCCATACAGGACTGCGGTCGGTACTTCACTCACGCGACACGCACACAACTCAAATTGTTTCGGCTGGCTAATATCGCTATTAACCTTGTTTAATGCGCGATTCGTGTTAACTGATGTCAGTTCAGCGACCTCTGGATTGGTGTTTACAGCTATATGTATCGTCGCCAGCTTGTTGATGTTTTTGCCTTGTAATGCCTTATTTTCATCCTGAAGCTTCGAAACTTATTTTCGAAAGAGCACGTTCTCTCTTGCGATTGCCATTCGCTCGCATCTGACCCCCTCTAGCTGGTCCTTAAACACATCAAGTTGTTGTTGAAACGTTGGATTGGCGTAGTTTCTTCCATAGATGATCCTTTTGCGACTCGACTCATCATTTTTTCCATTAAAAATTGATACAAAAAAAATTAATATAACTTTATGACAACCAATAATTATTACTATCCGCAACCGAATTTATCTAAGATATGTTAACGTATTTTATATATGTGTCTATATCTCCCATCGAGCCTCCAGTTGGGCGCCATTTTGTGGCGGATGCTAAGGATGTCGTCTGGCTAGGTAGTCGCAGGATGGATCGAGGATCAGTCGCTTCTTAGTCGTCCACCCTCTATCGTTTTATTTTTTACGCGTCCTGTGTGTCCCACTCCGCCTGCTCATCGACTGGTGCGCACTTTTTGTACGCATAATTGTTCCGCCTCACCCCGACTCGCACCAGTGTCGCCCACTCTTCTTTGTGGCTGCCGCGGTTGTCATCACACGGTCCTCCTTTGCGGCTTCCCTTAGTGGCCCGCGAGTTCATCGGCGCGTCAGCCTGAACCTTGGCAGGCAGTCAGGAAGATGGCGGTCTCCGGTTTTCGGCCGCAGCCGTGTTAATGCCAGCTGGGCGCGTTGCTTGCCGAGAGTTTTCTGTGCTGCGAGTGTTGTGTTACGGTGCGGCGATTATCTCATTTAAACTCTCTTGTGCTCTTTCAAAAGAGAATTAAATTGTTATTAACTCTTCTATACATATGCATATACAATAAGGGAATATGCTTACTGAGCTTTTGCAGCTTTGGAAGTATTCTGAGCCTGTTAGGCTTTTTGACAATAGTGGAAAAAGCAAAAGCACCCCGTTGTTAAACTATCTTTGTTAAAATTATCCATTTTTTAAATTTTAGTAAAACAGATATTTTGTAATTAATTTTTGTACAATAAGATTTTTGCTTATTCTGCAAAAAGTAGGAAACAGTATAATAACCATATGACTAAACTAGTATATTTTGTTCACCAATATGAGAAAAACAAAAATTCCCGAATACTCATGTAACAATCAGCTGTTATCGTCAGTCAGTGTCATGCGGCTACGCGGTTATACAGCTAAAATTAAAAGCAGTGAGTATTCTAAATATTTAAGTACCTAAAAATTAATTGATCAATAAACACATGAACTAATTAATCTTTTTTTCAGTGAATCAGAACAATATCAAAGGCCGCAAATTTTCCAAAATACGGCGGAACTGTAATGATGGTAAAAAAGAATTATACATGTTGCAGCTATAACTATCATAAAAGAGTTTTATACTATGACAATAAGCATATTCACCTCCTCCTACCCTCGTTATGCATTAATTTGTATTCTATACAAAAAGTTGACGCGACCGCCAATCTCCCAAATGTCTCCAATAAGGGCCAATAAAATGGTCACTCGCTTTCATCTGCAAATAACGGCGTGACTCCGTCTGTGCCTTGTTTTATTATTTTTTACAAATTTACAAATTTTTCTAAGGCCTCAGGGTTCTAATACCACTGTTATAGATACGATCGTATCATGTCAATATAACAAGGATTCGCTCTGAGTTCCGCTTTCTGCAGAGAAAACTCTTAAGTTGCCATAAATAAAAAAAATCCTATAATTTTGTTGTAGTATTCCGGTTTAAACATTTAATTTTTATGGATACTGCGATTTATCTTCTCGCATCCAGTGAGAATTTTCCTCTGTCCAATATCTACAATTATGTCTATTCAAATTTCCATCAAGTTGAAAAGTTTCTGCATCTGTAAAAGCTATATTTGATGGAAGGCTAGATTTTTCTTCTAGTCATGTCATCATATTCAACTTGGAAACCAGTTTCATTTTAAATGAGTGGAATAGCAAAGTTTTCAGTACATTGCGCACACAGGATTTACTACGTCATGGTCTTAAGTAACTCTGCGGATAGAATTATGCAGATTTTCAGTGAATAATAACAGAATATCCGCTGAATTTTTTACATTTGTTGTTGATCTTGGTCTGCTTGCTCTAGGTAGGTCTCTAACACGACCAAAATTATTAAACTGTATAACAGTAAGAATCAAAAACAAAACATTCAGATAGAAGAACGCTTAAAAAAATTAAAAATCAAAGACTCTATCACTATTTTAGAAGTAAGCTACTCCATTTATAATTATCTAACAGACACTCGTTTAAGTATCAGTTAGAACACCAATATTGAATTTTATGTTTTATAGGTTTGGAGTTTGTGAGTTTAGTGTTTGTAGGTTTGGATTTAAAATTTGAAATGTATTATGGAAGTATATCGGCGTAAGTGCGCATCCTACGGCGCGCATATTCGGCAATCTACGAAAGATTTCGGCTATCGCGCTCGTTAGCGACAATCGGCAGAAGGGCAAGAGACAACTTCGTTCCGGGTCTCCCACTTATATACTCAACGGAGAGAGAACTGCTGAGCTGCCTCGCTACGGAGAGAGTAAGGAAGAGGCCCTTACTGCTCCGACAAGGCATAACCTTATTATATAAAAATATTGTAAGCCGGAATTTTTTTTGAGTATTTCGTTACTTTTTGAACACCCTGTACATGCATTGCAGTAACTATCATTTGAAATCGTACATTTTTTCTTGGACAGCGCACGACCCGAGTGACGTAGCTGAGCCACGAACCGCATCCTTCAATCACCGATACCTCAGAGCCTCTTAATTGCAGATGCACATGGAAAGGTGCATTCAGAAGCTGAGATAACGAGGTTTTAAAAAGACTGATTACATTTAGATATAATCTGTGAAGCACCCATGACGTTGAACTAGAAAGAGTGCATTTTTTCTCTTATAACGGTCGACCCGAGTGACTTAGTCGAGTCCAATATCATGGGTTCTTTGCAAGTTGTGTATAAATGTAATAAGTTTTTCGAAAAGCCCATTATCTCAGCTCTCAAATGCGCCCTAGATACTGCTCTTAATAAATTCAATGATAGCATCAATTAAAACAACATTGGGCTAATTGTGTCAGGTCGTAGTACCGTGATTGGGACAGCGATGGCCTGCCTGTAGCCCGACTGCTGCGACCCCTCATTTCCCTATACCCGCCTCACAGTTATTCTGCCTTCTTACCTACTTATTGTTGACAATTTCGATAGTCGCCGAATCGACACACGCTTAGGCTTGGAGGGCGCGGCCAAGCCCGCTACTCGCCTTGCGGCCCCGACTACTTGGCCCTACTCTCTCCCATGATTAAATGATTCCATTCCTTTTATCCGATGCGCTCCGGCGAGAGAATCTGTGCTTTTCAACCGCGGGGGCTCGACTTTTACCATTTTTTAAACATCTGTATTTTCTCATACAGGCTTGTGAGTTTCGTTACCGGCAAGAAAAATGTTTAGAATGTCCTTAGCTATTATTGTTTGAAATCATTGTTTTTTACATTGCATACAAAGACAAAATATGTATCAAAAAATTGTTAATACAATTGGTATTTTTATTAATATTCTAATACTATTATATTCTATTAGTATGTTAATATATTTTAAGAAACTACTTTTTTTATATTTAATAAAATAATTATACTTAAGTATATACCATACATAAAATAATAATTCAACTATGCAAACTTAAAAAGCTAATTAATTTATCATTTTCTTTTTTATACATACATAATTTTAAAAAATCTTGAGATTGCAAATTAATAAAATGAGCTATTTTTATTACACAAACAAATTATCATGTACATAACTAACATAAACTTAATAATTTGAACGACTTTGATTTACGATTTTTTATCGCTTTTATAAATGACCTACTAATAACACCCTTTTTTCTGAAAATCATTCAAATCATCATTAAATTAAATGAACTAAATTAAAGAAAGAAATTATTTTTTAACATAGTTATAAATAAATAATGCACATAAACATTGTATTGAATTTTTGTTAAATTCAAATACGTAATATACAAGAATATGATACGTAACTATGTATACGCAAAAATATAATTAATAACAACCATGAAACAATGAATCAACAAAAAAATATATATAGTATTCAAAAAACTAAGATTAAACGAATGAAAATAATACTAAATTCCATTATCGAATTTTTCTAATATGTAATATTAATAAGAATAAATAGAAGTAGTTTTAAAATAATAATAATGAGGTATGAATTATCTTTTATATTAATTTTGTATAAAATAAAATATATAATTCCTGTTGAAAAACGTGTGTTTTATTACATACTTAACTAAATCTAATAACGGGTACATTAAAAATATAAATAAATAATATAAGTCTTTGTCAAAAAATACTTGATCAACCAGGGAACACAGGATATATTCTATGTGATTTTCGATATAAAGTTTGAATTCTTCTAACATTACTGCTTCTCCTTTTTAATGTATACGGAAAGTTATTTTGTTTATTATAATTTTTTCGAGTTTCAAACAATAACCTTTTATTGGATGTCTCAAAATCTTCTTTCTGGCTCCAATTACTGTCATAAGCGTCTCTTACAAATCGTGCAAGTACAATATTCGGATCCAGCAATATTTTATTTGGTGATGAGAGATCTACTGGTACTTGATTAACAGATTTTAATTTTGAATTGATTTTTGTTTCAATGTTACTCTTCGCAGAAACAGTTTCTGTGAAAGTATTAATAAGTGGGGATATAGGTGAAGTCATGAAAGTGTCTGTAACTCTTGATCCTTTCTTGCATTTAGTAGTTGATGCCATACTAAAATTTAAATAGTTTGATAAATCTAGAAAGTAAGTGCAAATTAAAAACACAATCACAAAGTATTTCATTGTTTTTTTCTTAGTCTTAAATTTGTATTTCTGAGTTAGACGACTTCTAAAATTCGACAAAAATCATGCAGACGTATAAACGTACTGCTTAAAACTGAAACGAAAAGGCCCGCAGGTAAGAAATGAAAAAGTCAAATGAGTAATGTAAAGTTTGCAGTATTATGATTTACATTCTGTATATTCTTTGACTGTTAAGTGACTGTAATTAGCAACAAGCTAAGTGTTAATATTTTAACAAGTATTCGTTTCTTCAAAATTTCGTGTCATATCATATTTTGAATTTTTCTGAAAATAAAGATACGGATGTATTTATAAGATTTAAAATAGGAAAATAATTAATAAATAACATTGTAATAACTATATTAATAAATTATATTTAATATTAATACATAAATTATATATAAATCATTATCAATATTTTGGTCTATAATATCATAAGTCTAAGTATTATAAAAGAAATATTTTATAAACAACTTTTAAAAAGTAAAAAATTTGTTTTTAAAAATATAGGAGAATGTAATATATTTATCGATAAAAAATTATTGCAGTATGAAGAAACTACATTACACGTATACTTTGGTATTGGCATTGAACACATTGAAATGTTGTCTATATGCGTTTTAACAGAGCAGTGTTAATACAATGGGTAAATGAATATGAAAATTCAGGACTCACCATTTTTACCGATAAGAAATGTAAGTTTCTTAACTATAAGTAACTTCATAATTTTAAGAATAATTCAACATTCAAATTAGAAATTTGAGTTTATTAATAAGATCTTCTCTTAACTTCCAAAATTGTTTAGAATCTTAATAAATGACCATATCATTTTTAGTATATATTTTATTAAAAAGCAATTTAGATTGTCAAACAAAATTTTATCAATATTAAAACTTGTTTGAAAATATACATTTTTTTAAATTTTTGTCTATTATTAATTACTAAGTAATTTTTATTTTTTCACTGCATTTGATTCAAACAGTAACCGAGGCTCATTGAATATTCCCAAGTATTTGCGTTGAGTCTATTGTAAAGCGGATTATGTTTTCACACTTTTAAGAAATATTATAAAATTGATGTTAAAAAACCAAATATGATTATTAATTATTAATATTACTAATTATTATTATTTTCCGTCTGTTTAAATTACCGATTTTAAGAATTAAGAAAAATTGATTAATATTATCTTGATAATTATTTATATATGAATATTATACATACAAACTCGCAATCCATGCTGGCACTCTGCATAAGCGAGATTACGCTATATTATATTAAAAATACCTATAAAAACTAACAAAAACCTATTTTTGGTATATTATTTTCGTAGGTTTTATACATATTACAATATAAGTATTAAAACTTTTTCAAATGTGCATAAGCTTTACTTTACATTATAATGTAATTAAAATGATTGTTATCTTAATAGTGATGTCTCTCCAACTTGGTACTATAAAAGACGACCGTATTAACAAAGTAAATGAATAATTTTTAAATCCTTTCAGTTTAAATTAACAATTCCCAATACTCTTTTTCACATGATTTATCAATGAAATATCTTTTTATTTAAATAATTAAATTGTCATTATTGATCTTCATATGAGAACGGTTCTCAGTCCATAAAATACCACCCGCCTGCTTACTGTTACGTAAAACACACTCTTTTTTTCTGTCATTTTAAACAATATTATTATAGAATATTGTGATATTGTAGCCGATTTTGCAAAAATATAACAGAATTTACAAAACATTCTGTCTGCATGTGACATTATTTCACAACTAACCAGGAAAAATTGTATTTATAAATATTAAATGAAATGTTAGCTTTAAGTATTAAATTGATTCAAATATAAATGTCATTGTTTAAAATAACATAATAGTTGCTAAAACAAAGTTGTTAATCTATTATATATCTATTTTATTTGCAACGTGCATATTAGTTTTATGATTGATTTTAAAATTTTAAAAGCAACAGGAGTCAGGGCATGTTTTAAAACAGTAATCAACCCGTTTCTTATGCGATTCATGTTTAATTTTAATTTTAATTTAATTTTGTTTTAGATTTTGTTCTAGATTTACATAATAGTTTAAATATCATTTAACTAATTGTTTTATTATACATATTATTTCTGACTTATATTCATTTCTGAATTATATTCATATAAATATTCATAATATTTTGCTCCAGTATATGTCATTAGTTCTCTATTTTGCGGTAGTACGGTTGTACTGATCGGAGGATTATGATCCTGTTCAGATATTATTGTACTGATCGCAAAATTAACAAGGCATTCTAATAATTATCAATATTTATCTTGATATATTCATATTAACATCGTTTTGGTACGAAAAATGTGTACGTTATTTATTGAATAACAGTGACACTATGCCCCTGCAACTTTAAATACATTTACAACTTTTGTCATATAGTTGTATTTTTGCTATTCGTTTTATTAAGTATTGTAATGATGTATTGTATTCTTTTACAAAGAATTTTTTATTTCCTTTTTTTTGACTACATCTACGATCAATTATGCGATCAATGCTTTTAATACGATTAATAACTAAAACAAACTGCAAAAATGATCTGAACACGGTTTTTCTCGGTAACAATTTAATTCTGAAGAGCAAAAGTTAAATTGAAATTCTTATTTTTGAATTATTGATATGATCACAACAAATTAATTTTATTTTTTTTGTAACTTATGGTTCATATAAGTACAATGTTATAATTTTAATCATATTATTTTTCATGAATAAAAAATTTCAACTACATAATTTAACAAATTTAGTGTAATATTTTATTACGCTTTGTAAAACAAAAAATTATCGGCATACACAGTATGCAATTACATATTATTTTTTTTACAATTGGATGTCTGTGTGTGTATGTACACATATTTACAAATAAATTACAACAATTGAAAAATCATATTCAAATATGACATTGATATGAGTATTTTAATTTATATTTGGCTGCGAATTAATAATATTTATGTCTAACCTTCATCAAAAATTAACTGCTTTTAGAACAATTGCTTATTAACAGAACTGCAATCAATTCAGTATAATTATTGAATTTGTAAACTAAAAACTTCAAACTAAATGCTTATTAGAAATAAAAATTCGTAGTAATGAATATTAATTTTACATATGCAGTCGAGTCCCTGATAACTTCGTTAATAAAAAATTACTTTTTATGAACCTTCAAAGCAGTTAACTTTTTTATCAGTTTAAATTTTTACTTCTAGATTCGTACGCAATCGTAACATTTTAAAACATGAAGATGACAAAGTTCGGTTCGCATTCAAACTAAAAATTTTAAAAATACAGTAGTTTTCATCTTATACTATAAAAACAGATTCGAATCGACGTGACAATCATACTTTCAATAAGTTCGAAACATTTACTTTTTAGAATAGATTTAGTATATAGTCAACGTAAATTTAAGAATTTTTCTTAAGAATTAATATATTTATAAATTATATATTAATATTTTTATATTAATTATAAGCATGGATTTAGTTATATTTATAAAAAAATTTAAATATTTTTACTTTAAAATATTATGTTCATAAATAGTCAAACTTCTGCAATAGTGCTATAGAATAAATTTTTAAATTAAAACGTTTCTCAATACAAGAATTAATTTAGTCCCAAATAAAAATTATTATTGTTTAAAAATATTTTAATATTTGATTAAAAATTAGTTCTTTATGTCTATTTTAACAGGATGAGTTAAGCATTCATGCAAATCAGTGAAATAAAATGTTTCTGTTGTAACTGCGTTTAAATAGAATTAAAAAATGATTTAACAAATATTGTTATATTTAAAAATTCAGTTTTAAATAAGTATTAACAATGTTACTTATATATTAATTTATCAATATGTAAGATTAATAAAAGTTCTAAATTATGAAAAGAATTTAAACAGATAAAAAAGTAATTAAATTATTATTCAGATATTTAAAATTATAAATTTTTCATAGGATATTGTATTTACAATTCATATCATTTATTAAGCATACAATATTTTTTTCAAAATATTTTAATCATACTAATACTACTTAAAATATTGAAATATATCTATGTATTAAAATGATATGTATATAATATCAATTTTGAAATCAAAATAAAATTGCAATGCAATTAATAAAGTCGTAAACAAGTAAAAATGTAAATAAAATATATAAATATTTTCAATGAACTTATTTTAAATATTTATTCGATACGGATTAAAAAATTATATTTTAACTCCGTAAGATATAATTTTTATATAAACTAAATAACTGATAATTTGAAAAATTAATTTTCACGTTATTATTCTACTGATCCAAAGTACCATTGCTATAAAATTTAGGGTAATTTACTGTTAATCTTAAACATCAATCAATTAACGGTTTCAGTAATTACTTTAAAGAGATTTTTAAATGAAAAATATATGAACAATTATTAATTTCAGCATACCTATTTAAATAAAATAAATTTTTGTTCAGACGCGTGAATTTAAAAAAAACACTCAAGGGAATTTTTATGATTCTGATTAAATGATTAAGATTAAACAATATTTTCGGGATTTAGTAAATAGCATTGATAACATATTATTTATAATATTAAAAAATTCTGTTTCTAATTACGTATTACGTATATTTAATTTAGTATTGCAGAAATGTGATGGAAATGAAACGTTTTCTTAAATTCACATTATTCTTTCCAAATAACATCATATTACAACATAATTTTGTTGAAATTCATTTAGTGTAAAATTAATATCTTTGTAAATACAAAATTATTTCATTTATACAAGTTTCAAAATTAGAGAAAAATGAAATTGCATATCACAGATTGCGCTAAAACTCCTTGTGTACGTGTACGTGTGTGCGTGCGTGTGTGTGTGTGCGTGCATATATTTATATATGTATTTGTCGCTGAGCGGAAGAGCAAGTGAACAATAATTATCGATCTTTTTGCATAAATTTAGTACTTATATTTGTCACAAAAGTTTAATATTAGTGTATACTTTAGAAGTATATTTCCAACGCACATGGTGTCAATTATTATTAAATATTGACAAGGACCTCAATAGAAATAAAATTTTATTAAAGAAATAATGTGAAGAAACTTGAAAATTCTTTCATCTTATACAAGAGAAAAATATTACTCATAAATGCGAAACGTAAAATTATATCGAAAACGTCACAATTAACATTTTACTTATATTATTTTGATATTATTTTTTTTTACTTTGCATTCTATGTTGTATTTATTTTTTGAAATACGATACAATTGTACAGCATAAATGAAAATTTAAATTATATATGAAAAGAGAGTACTTGACCAATAGTTTAACCAATACATGTATATAGAGTACAATTTCATATCATATTAATTTATATTATGTTCATGCTATAAGAAATGTACGAAACTTCAACAAAATGTATTTAAAAAATTTTAAATTAATTTAAAAATTACATTTATATCGTATTTTAATGGAAATTCATTCAGTACAAAACTTAGATAATGCATTTCAATATAATAGGAAGAAATGCACAAATTAAATGAGAATGTAGACACTGTATTTTATTAATTCACAGTTAGTAAATCGAAAAAATTGTGACAATTTGCTCAGTTCGATGATGTAACATGCACTTAATAATTAGTGCAATGCTAGGACTAATGACTATAAAAAGATATAATTTACATTATGAACACTTTGATTTACTTTGTTTTTGTACATAATTAAAATGATTGACTACTATTCTTTAATACCATCAGAAAATAAACAAAATCAAATCAAAGTGTTGCATATTTTATTAAATGTTATATTTTATTTACAAACATGGTGCTTCATTTTTTCATGTTGTTTAAAGCACCACATATATCAATGAAATTTTTATTTATTATTAATTTCGTATATATCTTAAGAATAATTTCAAACTTGCATACACTGTGTGGTTGTATGTTCACGCTATGAATTTAACTCCATTTTTTTCTACATGAGTTATTTTCCACACGGACGATGTACAATATTACACAGAACTTCTGAATGAAGTAAAATAAGATTTGACGTTAATGAAAAAATCAAGGTGATTTTTATGTACATTGCATATTTATGCATGCTTTTTGATGATAAAAGTAAACAAAACTACGATTTATAATACTTATTTCAAATAAATCCCTGCTAAAAAATCACAAAATATGCTTGTGCTAAATACACTTTATTAAACCAAGGTAATTTGAAAAAATGACTTTTTAAACAAGTTTACTTTGTAAAAATATGATTGATACTTTTTTTATAAAAGTAGTTTTCACTTTTAGTCAAATGAAATGTAAGAAGCTACATTTAACTATTTAGCAAAATAAAAATGATGTGATTTTCTAAATCAGGGTTAAATAAGTGAAAAGTATAAAACATTAGAAAGCTAAAGCTTTCTTTCAAGCTCTAATCGAGACCCTCAAATTATTTTACAAAGAAGTTGTCATAGAGACTGTCGTAACGACCAAGTCATACTCGGCACTTTAGTTTATTCACAGTTATTTTTTTAGACACCGTGATTTCTCCCCCATCCCTCTCTCTCAGCATGTGTACGTGCACATGCACGCATGAGTTCGTGCATGAGTACTTATAGTGGATATAATGAGTGTTTACACAGCACAGAAAATGAACGGAAATATGTACAACTATACGACCGATAATGTTTCTTAATCAATTAATAGGCACGAATCACGTACTGATTCTCTAATTTTAGTTTGTGAAGATCGAGTCAGCAGCAGAGTATGCCAATCTACCAGCCGTTGCCGCCTCCTCGACCTCTGCCACGAAAAATAGGAGAACCTCGAAATGGACCACCTCGGGGCTTCATACCACGCATAGGTTGCCCTGCTGCTGGAAATCCACCAATTGTCATAGGTCGTGATCCATGGCCGCCTCGATCTATCCAAGGTGGCCTTGGTCCACCTCCAGGACGAAATAAAATGTTTCCTGCACCAACATTACCACGACCACCACCGCGATTAACACCGCCTCGATGCAATGGAGATCCTCTGGAGCTGCAAAATTTTGTATCAATTGAATTACTTAGTTGAATAAATATAGTTCGTAAATATATTTCAGAATCATGATTTATATATATTACATAAAACGCACGAACTAGTATAATCTAGTATAAGCATACCCATCAAAATAAGTTATGAATTTGTACCTCCACAATTTTCAATTTATCGCATAGGTTTGAAGCGCGCATTTTAAAATAGTTTACTTATTGATAGTACAAATAAATGTAACTATCAGTGCACTAATGCTTAATGGAACTTATAAAAGAATATAATAAAAACATAAATTTATTTTTAAAAACATTGTAGTAATTATAGCTCACTCAATTTTTACCCAATTTTATACGCCTCTTTATTTTAAAAGATTTTAAAATAAAAACTGTAACTGTAAATATAAACTGTATTTGCAATTTTTAAAGTAAAACAGGTATGTTTATTTAATTACTACCTGTACTGAATCTTCTTCTACATTAAATATTTGTTCTAATGGATAAATAAAATCTTGTATAATCGATTTTTTTTACCTTCCTAATTGGCTATCAAAAAACTCGAAATCTTGTTGTACATGATGAAAATCTGGCATAGGATGTGATGAAGCATATGTTTTATTAGGCCTAAAATCTAACTGATTTTGATGGAAAGATTGATTTGGTCGATCAATTGATCCAAAGTCCATATTTTTATTAGGCCGAAAATTAGCTTGATTTGGTTGAAAATTTTGACTTTGATGAAATGATGGTAGTGGAGGTGGAGGTGGTGGCCTTGTGTCTACAGTACGCAATTCTGATCCAATGTTTCCACCTCTTTGTGAACCCTATTAAAATTAAATTTATGTAAGTAATCAAATATTATTTTACTGCACTAAATACACAAAAACAACAAATATGTACTATAAAGATAAATTTTACGTGTTTGTAAAGGTTTAATAAAATTTATATACCATAGAATTCATAGATCCCCCAGGGGTAGACATTAAACGCATGTCCATGTCAGTGCCTCGGTGATGTTGAGGTCCAGAGGGTGATAGAAGTGTCATAGGTACGCGCATATCCCGATCTTGAGATCTTACATCTACCAGTACTCTACTACCCTTTTTACCTTCTCCTTCTTCATCTGACATTTCCATATCAACACTTTCAACAATATCACCAGCTTGAATAGGTCTCCTTTTGATAAAATTATATGTTGTAGAGAAATTAATTTCATTTATTGATAAAAATAGTATTCGCATAAATCAAAATATTATAAAGTAATTATATTAATTATGCTTTGTATTATAGTTACTTTGTATATTTTATTTCCCTTGACTAATTATAATCTTAAATTTAAATTAGTTCCTCTAACAAGACATAACAAACGTATTCTTGAAAAAACTAATAACTGTTGACATTAAAAAAGGGTTCTAAATTAAAATAAATAATTAAAAGTATTTTTCAATTTCACATACAATTTGAATGCATTTTCATTTTAATTATCAAAAATTTAAAGCTAAAAATAAGTATAAAATTTAATAGAAATATAATTAAAAAATTTTGTTGCATTTACAAAAAAATTAATATAATAATTGCTATCGCTATTACAAGAATTTTTTTAAATCATTATTACAGTTTTTATATAACTGATATTGGATCTACTATACATATTTATAATTAAATCGTAAATTATTAATGTAGAATATTTTATTATTGTATTACCTATAATCTTGATCTGTATTCGTCCATAAGCTATTGTTGGGAAGAGAACCAGATGATGCATCATTACTGTTATTTGCTGGACTTCCTGTAAGACTTATAAGATTCCGATGATCAACATCAGCACTTTTTATAAGACGATGAGGCAACTGCTTATCCATTGACATAGGCATTGGTAAAACCCTAAAAAAAAACAACCACATTTAAGATGTGCATTTGTGTGAATATAAAAGCTGTCCAATATTCACAAAAATAATAACCTATGATCAACATCACCAACACTGCTTAAAATGGGTTCCTGAGATTGAGAATCGTTATATTCTACTGGTTCATTAAAACCTGCTTTTTCATATATAGGCGGAGATTCTGGTGTTTCAGAAAGAATTTCATCTTTTATTCCAGGATTTTCAGTCCATATTGTTTCATTGCCCATGTCCCACTGTTCATTATTAGATTCATTCCATTGATTTTTTATTTTACCATCACTTACAGGCCAAATAGGATTAGTATCATTATGTACTGGAAATACAACTAAACATTGCAAAATGTTATTATTTATTAATAATAAATATTTTGTATTAAAAAAACATACCTTTCTCTTCCCATTTTACAGACTCTTTTGGCGTTTCATTTGCAAAAGTCCACGTGGGAAATTTAGGTGGTAATTTATTATAACAATTACTGTCATCTAAAAATTCTATTGGTGGCATAGGGGGAGGTTGAAGAGGATTCACTGCATTCACAGGTCCATCAAATGCATTAATAGGCATAGAAGTATTTGTTTGACTATTTTCACTAGAATATGGCGAGGGTGTATGAGACTCTCCATTCAAACTTCTAGCGTGTACAGGTGTACTGTGACTCAATTGAATATTATTTGAATTTCCAATCGGTGTTGTTGGAATAGTTAAAATTCTTCCAATTAATGGTGTTGTTGGATTTTGTCCTAATATAGGAGGTCTGTAATCATTGCAAGCTAAAGAATCAGGAATAGTATCAGATGCATCTAAACCAAGTCCTGGAATACCACATGAATCAGTTGCATCTGATGAAGGCAATACAGTTTTCAAAAAACTAGAAACTGATTCATCATTATTCTGTGATCCTTTTGATAAATGCAGATCAATTATTTCACTTGATTTATTCTGTAAAAAAGAATAGTTATGTATCAATTTAATATCTTAAATATTCAGTTTTCACAATGTTATTTAAAATATGAAAAACATTTTAAAAAGATTGGATTAATTGAATTCTTTATACCTCTACAGAATCATATTGTTGACTATTAGCAGATGTTACAGAACCATCATTAAATATATTTCTCTACAAGAAAACAGTATAATAAATAAAGTGATTTTATAATTTCTAAATAATTAATTGTAAAGTAATTCATACAGGATCAAAGTCTAAATTTCCTCCAATAAATGATGAGAAATTATTACTAAAATCTGCAGTAGTGTTATTCATTGGAGCAGTTACAGGATTATAATCTTGCCCATATGAGCCATACATTGAAGGAGGTGCTACATTTATTAAAGAAGATTGATCTATTTGATTTTCCTCTCCTGGAAGTTCAATATCACTATCAGGACTTGGAGAAGGGGCATTTATATCTGGTGATGGTAAAGGTGAAGCTAACATAGGCAACAGTTCATCTAATTTCTTTTTTAAATTTTTTACTCTGCTTCCAAAATTTCTATAAGCCTGCAATTAATTTTTAAATATTTATAGAATGTTTACTAATTAATTATTTATAAGTCCCCTAATTATTGTAAAATATTTTCTTTCTTAATATTTTCTTAATAACTTTTGTTTATTATAACAATATTTATTAATCAATTGAAAATAAACACTTACATTA
The DNA here is from genome assembly GCA_018906755.1 of Sycophaga agraensis. Classification (NCBI taxonomy): domain Eukaryota; kingdom Metazoa; phylum Arthropoda; class Insecta; order Hymenoptera; family Pteromalidae; genus Sycophaga; species Sycophaga agraensis. Next base: position 1,177,797 of record JACCIE010000057.1, on the reverse strand, counting down.
ACTACAATTTTGACTTCTCCTCTTTGAGTTTCATAGAATTGATCCGCTTGTTCAAGAAGATCAAGAACTTGTTTCCTTTCCCGTATTTCTGCCTCCAGAGCTCGAACATAATTTTCAATATTTCTTGCTGCATGATCTACTTCCTTTTCAGCATCTTCTACTCTTCTTCGATCTTTCAAAGATGAACACAATTCTTCAGCATTATCAATATCCACATTACTGTCTCTTAAGTCTCTTAATCTTGCATCTGTAGCTTGCTCGAGAGTAGCACAAGACCGCATTGTAGAAATAAGAAGTGCAGCTTGAAATTCTTCAGGTTGTTGAATAGGTTGAGGTTCCACTTTCTTTTTAGGGGCAGCCGAAATAAGTCCAGACAGATCAGCAAGAAATTCTTCATCGTAAACTTGCCTTTGATCCCAAATCTTAAATATTCTTAAAATACGGTGTTTTACTTTTTCATCTCGTACCATTGTTGTTGCCCGCTGTAACGTAGTACCCCATGATTCAACAAACTCAAAATTTTTTCTTTTTGAATACTGAATAACATCATTTGCTAGATAAAACAGTGTTAGTCTATGTTCCACTTTTACTGTAACATAATATTTTTCTAAATTAATGAAACATTTATTTACTTTAAATTTAAAACGTATTTATAACAAAAATTAAATTTTTTTTAGTATTATTAATTGTTATTGTATAAAATGAAACAAAAGTAGTCAACCTTTTTTTAGAACTTGTAGCCATGTAGCAACAATTTTTTTATGATGTTGTCTTCTTTCAAGGCACCATGCTGAAAGACTCTGAATTGATTCTTGAGAATCTTTTAAAGATTGAAGTCTCCTTTCAAATTGCTCAGTATCGAAATCATTTGAAACCATGATGTAAGTTTAAACCAATTTTTAATTGTGATGGGTTTGTAAACATACAAAAATCTATAATTAAATAATTCTAAATAAATAATCTTTTAGTAACTGTTTAAGTACAATGAGATATTTTACAAACTGTTACCCCAAATAAATGAATGTAACAATATTTTAAAAACCATGAGTTTTTATGTTTTAAGTTTAATAATTTTAAATTTGATAATTTTGTAGGATTTAAATTTTGTATATAACTTTTTTTTTTATGTAGAGTAGAGCATAAAAATACTATAACATTCATCATGACATTAGACTTCACATGGCAGAATAAAGTTTTATAAGTTATCAGTAGATTGAAATTTATAATTAAGTTCCTACAAAAAAGTAGTTAATAAATCTCAACGTTACAATATTGACGATGAACTATTAAACTTTGGAAAGTTAGTAAAGAAATTATAATCGATTGTATATCGAAACATGGCCTTATACTTGACGGCCATTTTTGGTTTATTCGAGTTCAGCGCCGCCTACGTACATTACTTTGCAGTGTTTGTGATGTGATCTAAAATATTTATTGAGATACATATCACAAACATTGAAATTGAATAAATACTTTTACTTTTTAAATAAAAATGGTAAAAAAGAGTAAATGAGAGAAAACAATGCATAATATTACAGAATAAGTTCATAAGCACTAATACGTGATGTAACGGAAAGTATAAGCTGTACTAAAACAAATCATTATTTCAGATAAAATAAATGTATTGTAATTAAAAACATTAAACCATTTGATCATGTAATTAATGCATTTCTTCAACCATATTAAAATTTAGTTCAGTAATCAATTTTTCATACGATTTGAAACTTTCAATTCGCAAAACAATACTTTTTCGAATTACTATAATAAATTTATTATAACTAATATTCTTTTCAAAAACTAGTAAATTTTATGAAATTATCTAAAATGTTACCAAATTTCCTTTGCTTCGACGAAGGTGTCGACGAGCAAAACCTTTTTACAGGTTAGATTTCAAACATTTTCTGTTTGGCTCACATTTCGCCTGATTCTTTAGATAATCTGTTCAAGGATGAGGCTACACTAAACCGCAAACACAAAAATTAGGATTTTACCGATACTACAATTTGCTTGCAGACTGATGATTATCAACAACGACGTAGTCTTCTCAAATCTCCCCTTTTCGCCTATGCTGATTGCTGGCCCTGTACCAGAACCAGCCTATTGCCGGAGTCCGGAGTCCGGAGCCGGACACCCCAGACAACCTATAACATATAGAATTAATAGAAAGGTACTTGCATGAGCAGCCAAGCGGCTGCAACAGCCAGCGGCACTCAGCAGCAGCGTTGCATTAAGTGAGATTATTTTGGGCACCAAAATTTCAAGTAGTGTTGGCAATACTACAGAAGTTAACCTAAGCCCAAATTCGCGTCGTTTCAGAAGTAAGCAGTCAGAAAAGCGTTAGAAAAAGCAGCAGCGGACGAGTCGATAAAATAGCACAGCAGAAGTACATAATAATAATGTTCTAAATTTAGGATTATGTTCATAGCTGCATTTATTTATTGTCAGATACGAAATGTTTTAAAGCAATTTTTCATCGCGTTATTTAATTTTAATATATTGATACTTTGTGATATTTTTCAGGAGCAGACATTAGAGAAAAATTAATTTATATTAGAGTGCAGCTATTTTTTATTAAATATTTTCATGTTAATTTTCAAGAAATAGATACAGGTAAACAAACAAAAATTAATAAGCTATTCACTCTTATTAATATAAACTACTGACTATAGAAAATTTAGGTGCAACATTTGTAAATGAGTATAAATTTGTAACATAAAAATTTAATTGATATTCATTATTTTTAGAATCACTTTGTTATTTATTATTTTGAAAAAGACATGCGATATCTGACTATTAAATTACAATACTGGTTATAAAAGAGTTTTATTTTGAAAAGTAGTCCACAATTGAAGATTGTCTTTCAATCTACTCTTTTGCTTTTGTAAGAGCATCTGGGAGCTCTACTAATTTTCGCTTTACCTCTTCCGTTGATTCAAACCGATTTTTTTAAAATAGACTTGATCTTCGAAACCAGAACAAGTAACAGTGCTCTATCAATGCTACATCGAGTTAATGCAGCATGTGTTAAAACATTGGATGGTTTCTAACGGCTGAAGTGGACTTAAATGCATGTCATAGGAAAATTCGTTATCCTGATACAAGATCCAGAACTTGTTTTTCACAATGTAAGCCGCTTTATACGAACTTGTTTTCGCGGTGTTGCTAAAACTGTTGAATAGTAAACTTGATTAATAGTTTGATTTTTTTGAACTCGTTCAGCCCATCTTCACTCTTTTCTTTTAAGGACATCTTACAGAGTTTTCGATATATAAACGCTTAAGGATCGATGCATCGCGTGTGCGGAGCCGCTCGGCTCATAGCCGTTTAATTTAAATCCTTATAAATCGGATATGTTTAAACTTATTACCGCCCGTTTAGAAGTTTTCAATCTAGTCTGGTCAAGCGTGTTTTACACCGTCTTAACAGACTTATGTGTAGAAACAATGCGAGGCACTAAACGATCCACCTTGCAGCTCAAAACAAAAATGTTATTGGATCACGGCACAAGAATGATCTGCAAATCTTTATGGTAAGGTGCTAATAACTTCGGGCGAACTCATGGTAGCCCTACTTGAGGTCTGTCGGGTGATTCTATTGTGCGGATCCTTGAATTGATCCGTTCTTTTGCGCTATTTTCCGAAATTGCAATAGTGTGTACTGTCAGTAATCAGAATTATTTAAAATATCTTGAAGTGAATTGAAAGTACTAGTATCTTCGAAAAGCCTTTACCTACATACAATATTTGCATTAATTCTCCTAGATAATATTAGGCGCGTAACTTTGCTTCCGCCGTTTAACGATAGGCGGATGTAGCGGTAAGTGTCGGTTGAAAAGGCAGGTCAAAAATTTCATACAGTAAAGTTAGATATCTGTTAACATAACGACAGTGACACATTAGTCAATTTGTGTTTACATCAGAAGTGTTTTCTTGATCGAAGATGTCAGTTTTGCGAGCCAACTTCTTGTTTTTATTTGAAGAAAACTGCCTCTGAGGCTTATTGAATGCTCTCGAATGGTTACGGTGAGACTGCTATGAATGTGTCGTGAGTGGTTTCAACGCGCAGATGCAAGGAAATTGGGTTCCATATACAAATTTAAGCCGAGAAATGTTGAACGGCATTTTTTTCTTGTGAAGAGCTGCTTGAAAGAAGTTGAAGGGAGGAGATTTTTACATAGCATTGTAACCGGCGACAAAGAATGGGTCCACTGCGAATTACGATTATCCCAAGCGCAGAAAATCATGGAGAATGCCCAGATATGCCTCCACATCAACGCCCAGACCGAATATTCGCGGTACCAGTGTTATGTTCTGTATTTTGTAGGATCAGCTCGGTGTGGTGTATTATGATCTGTTAAAACAGTTATCCTACAACATGACAATGCTCGGTCACATGTCGCAAAACTCATCAAAGCATACCTGGAAACTCTAAAATGGGAAATCTTACCCAACCTGCCTTACTCTCCAGACATTACTCCTTTCAATTATTATTTGTTATGATCGATAGCACATAGTTGGTTTATAGTTAATTCCGTTTTCTAGAGTTATTTTGTATGTATCCTTCCATTATTCGATTTTTCTTTTTTGTATCTTTCCGTTGGTTGTTGGAATATTTTATATGGTGAAAATGATTTGAGTTCATATAGTTTCATCTAAGTTGCGTATATTTTCTGTATTATTTCTATGTGTTAATTTCAATTTTCCTGGTGATTTTTCCATTTAGGTACGATTATTTGCGTAGTTTTGTTTGGAATTAAAATTAATGGCAATAGAAAAATGATTACTTCCATAAAGATAGCCTAAGTCATCAGTTATCACTGCCTAATGTAAGATTTATGACACTTGATATCTATTAGCGCTATTATTAATTCCTTATGGTCCATTAAGAGATCTTAGCCAAGTTCGTATCTGTAATTTAAATGTGACTTGACTTGACTTAAAATTGACTTGTTTCTAGTTTCTAGTTATAATTAATGCCGCGATTTTCGCGTTGTAATCGATCGGCTGTTTAATTCGAATATTTCGATTGAGTATATCTTAAATGATCTTCGTAAGTAAACTTTCAAATGAAAGCTAAGATTTTCTAGAGCCCTACCTTCATTAACTCTTCTCTCACGCTTATCGACCGAGGCGCATCTACAGAATGGCATCCTTGTCGCAGGAGCCGAATTAGGCGGTTTTTTAATCGTTCATATCCTTGTGAGAGCATATCTGCGAGTTTAATTCTGGCAAGACAATTACTCAGCGTGGTTTAAGCTATTGAGTGAAGTAGCTATAGATACCTATTTTGTGAACACATTGTATATATGCACGTATGTATGTTCTCACCCACATACAGTCTGGTGATATATTCCTTGCGTCCTTTTAATTAACGTTTAAATATAAATTCGACTCCATCGGCGTACTCCAGAAGCAAGACGAACTTAGGTCTGGGCTAAACTTTTGTAGCATTGCCAACATTACTTGTAATTTATTTAGTGCCCAAAATCAGCCCACTTTCGGCAACACTACTTCGCAGCCGACACTCGACACTGCCCTTGCTAGATTGGTGATTTGGCGTCTCTTATTGTATACAAGTTTATACAAGCATCTAGTTGACGCCTGACGGTTCTCAAATTTGTATCTTTAGGTTTCAGTCTGAAGGAATAATATATAGACGTACAAAAGCTTGTGCGCGTAATGTTGATAACAATAAAAAACAACGTCCACTATATATACAAGTAGCTAACTGTATGCAGTTTGTAATTTGAGTAGTTTTACTGTTTATAAATTCGGTCTATGTTTTACCAAAAAAATCATTTTTCAGTAAATGCCAAGGCAAGTGCAATAACAATCCAATTGATAAGTTATAATACCCATGTTACTTTTTTAACAAAGTTATACACATATATAAATAAGAACGTAAAGAATAGAAAATGGTAAAAGTAACAAATAAGACTGTATTTTTTTAGTAAGAACTTAAGCCGGGAAACCCATGTGTCATTACGAGGTTAGATTTCTGGAAAGCAGAAAACAGAAAACTGCAACATCAATTTTTTGTAGACTAACCATTTCATGGCATTTTTTTGAAATTTACATTAACCTTTGTCCGTGGTAAGATTACTTTTTCATTTTACTATTTTGTTGTTTTTCAAAAAAATATTAAATTATAAAAAATAATGTTAATTTTAATGTGACATTTTACCTTTAATGAATTTGTAATTTTATTTAAACTTGTATTAGCATGTTATTGCCAATAAAAATTGATATTTTGGTCTTAATACAAATATGATTTCTTTTAAATTGTGTTTAGTTTAATATTAAAATGTTATTTATAGATATTTATAACTAAACATTGATGGAAATAATAGAACTAGAATATTATATCCTTGATTTTTAAGAATGAGTAAAATATAAATAGTTGTAATGAATGGTTTATTTTTTTCTTATTTATTGTTTTGTATATTTTGTTTTAAGTATAATATTTATCTAAATTAATTTTTATTTATTTCAGTGATAAAGTAATTTAAAATGTATGAGAGAATATTTGACGATTTCAATACTGTAAAAAAATATTGTAAAAAAAATGGGGATATTAATTTTGAAGAATCAGCAGTTTTTGAATTATTGGAAAGCTTGTTTCCACAATATGGATCAACAGAAGCTGTCCAAATAGTAATAGAAATGTTAGATGCTCAAAGGATTCGAGATTGTAACATTGATATAGATTATTATAAATCTGAACTTTGTATTAGTGATAAGTCAAATGATGATGATAGTGTTATTGAACTTGAAGTTAGACCTAAAGTATATCCCTGTATTGATTTAACAGATAATTCTCCAGAATCAGCCGAAAATATCACACTTGAAACATTTAAGCATGAAAATTGCAATAATAAGAATTTAGAAAATGATTGTGATATTCATGGAAATGGTTATGATGAAAGTGACGATGTTTATAATGATTTAAATGATGTTGATTTCTTAAAAAATTTTGAAGATGAGTCAAATCAAACTGAAGAGGATATGAATAATGAAGTACAACCATTGATTAACTGCTTATTTAATGAGTCAAGTAAATTTAATTACAATTCTTTGGAGGATGATCAGGTTAATTCTAGTGCAATGGAAGAAAGGGAGGTTTCGGAAATGTTAGAAGAAAATAATAATGATCCAAATAATAATTTAGATAATATTATTTTGGATGATGAACCTATAGATTTAAACTGTGCAACGAATGATAATATTCAACCAATGAATGATGTACATATTTCTGCAAATTTGTCTTCAAAATGTTTATTTAAAAATGAAGTGTTAGATCCCATCCCTGGCTGTAGTAAAGATTATGGTAAATTTTGTTGAATTTTTTTATGCTAATACTTTTAGGAATTTACATGAATGCATACACACAGAGAAACAGAATCAGATAAATAAAATAATGCAAATGTAGTTTTGTTGTTTGAATTTCATTATTGATACTAAATTTTAGCAAACAATAGAGATGTTAGCAGTTAGCTGAATTTTTAACAAGTACAGAAAAATAATTTGTATTTAAAAATTATTAGTTTAATCAAATACAAACATTCAAATAAAATTAAAATAAATTATGAAAATAAATAGCATGGTAACCAATATTATTAAAGTTGAAAGCTGTTTATTAAGACTTCAAAAAAAAATTTCAGTCATTAATTTTTTATCATTAGTTTTTTTTATATTAATACAAATTTGTAGAATAAATTCAAATTTAACAAGAATAACAATTTATTTAATTTAATAGCTTGTCAGCCGTTAAGTCCTGTTCCTGGGTGCAGCAAGGATTTTGATTTTCCAGTTAACGATACTTCAAGTACAAATTTGGATGATTCAATACAAAATGATGTTGTATGTATACAAGAAATAGTACCTTGGGCTGACAAAGACACTGTGTATTGTTTTTTAAAGAAACATAGTGATTCACCAAATAGAAAACAATTGACATTATGGGATTTAATGAGCAATTCATATTCTAAAGCTTCTACTGTTATTAAAAGGAAGCAAGAAAAAGGTATTTGTGCTATATCCAAAAAATGTTTAAAAACTGATGCTCATGATGTAGATAAGTCATCTTTCAAAATAGAAACAAATTTTGAATTGAATAATGATACATGTAGTGAGTCTTCTAATAGTTTGAAAAATTCAAAAATAGCAGAAAACAATTATGACTCACAGATTTTTGTAAAAAATAAAAATGCAGAGATGTCTGGAAATCTAGAGAATTGTAATAGTAATAATTTAATAATTCAAGTACCAATAATCGGTAATAGCAATAAACTTCAAATTATTAATGATAAAATAGTAAATAACTATCAAATAATTATCAAACATTTTGATGATGTTGTAGGTACAGATCGTTCTAAAACAAATTGTAAAAATGAAACTATTGTGAGTGGTTCTTTAAAAACTGCATCAGATTCCCACACAGAAGTTGCATCAAAAAGCAATTTTTATTCTTTTTCTAATAATATACAAAAACAATCTGCAATTGTTAATAGTTTGTCTAATAGTAATATTCTAATAAATGAAGTTCCATTGAAAAAGGATAATGGATATGAGTTAAATGGGCATTTAAAACATGTAAAAGTTGACGAAGAAATGGTTAAAAAAGAAATAGAAGAAGCAGCTAATGCATTTTTAAATGATAATGGAGCTTCTGTAAAAAGTAATGTGAAAAACTGAACTAATGTAATACATACCTTACAATAATGATTTAATAATATTTATAACAACTTTTAATATTTAATATAAATTAATATTTATAATAATATAATATAATAATACTAATAATCTTACAGATACAGAAAGTAATGGACAAGAAAAATTTAATGTAGACTTAGGTAAAACTAATATTATACAACCAGCTAAACTATTACTGCCAAAAGATGCAAAGACTTCTGAAGCTTTTATTAAACGGTCTGGTGGTTGCTACATTCGTCCAGCAACATTTAGTTCAACAATTAATAATTGTAACACTGTCAAAAATCGAGAGGCATGCAATTCAGTGGAATCGCCAAATGAAAAGTCTTTATACAACAGAAATACGATTCTATTTCCATCATTTACAGCACATAATAATACTAAAAGGTCATTGGCAGCCTTTGAGAATGTTGGAAGATATGTACCCGCGACTAGTATCGGTGATCAAAAAATTATTCCCAATGCAAATCCAGCGATATCAAATATTGGATCAATATCTAATGAATCAATTCAGACCATAAAGTTACATGATAAAGTTACAGTTCTCATCAAGAAACCCAAAATCTTGTTTCCTACAACTTCTACACCTATTATTCCAGCATCTACGCCTGTACGAACATCTGTATTACGAAGATCAAATATAAAAAGTAAGCCTACAGCAACAATTACATCTTCCAGATCTACTGACATAATAAGACAAGGTATAATCTAGTTTTAATTGTGTATTGTTGTATTACTTTGACATTTTTGTAACATAATTTTTCATATAAACTTCGTTAATAATAATATCGTTAATAATAAGGGTTAATATATCTGATTGTTTTTCGTTATTCGTAAAATTATGTTTTATCTGTTTTTATAATTAAATATTTTTTAGTGATACAACCACCACTGCTTGATTCTAAAATAAATGTAACATCATCAATTGAAGTGCCAGACCTGGAAATTTATAGCAAATTAAGGTCTATTTTTCCAGATGTGAAAGAATCTTATGTACAGCAAATTTGTATTAGTCCTCCAAATGTATTACATTATCAAGATAAGCATTTTGTATTAAATGTATTGATTGATCATCTTTTGAGTGAAGGTCATAATCATACGCGACCTATAGAAAATTCTTTTAAACGACCACAGAACGTTACTGTATTAAGTATAGATGAACAGTACGAGTATCTTTTGGGTATTTTTCCTGATGCTGATCCTACTTATTTAAGAAATATTGTGGAAAAGAACAATTCTGAAGATTTTTTAGATCACTTTATTCAACAGAAATTAGAAACTCGTGATTATCCTACGAAAGAGCAATATCTAGCAAAAATAAAAATTACAGAACAACAGAAGCAGTACACTACTGATTTCAAACTTGAAAACTTCCTAGAACTGTTCCCAAATCCATTTGAGTATTTTGAAAATAGTTCTAGACAATGCACCTATCAGCCTATTGCTTTTGAATTCTTAAAATCATTTTTTAATAAAAATAAAGTATATAACTTTTTTAATAATTTTTTAAAATTATATTATAAATTTGTATTAATGTTTTTTTAATTTGTAGATAAAAACTATATCACGACATTACATGTCTTTCGAATACAACCTGAGTCTTGCATCAAAAGCACTGACACTTCTTGGACCTGATAAGAAATCTAAAAGAATGAATTATGAGATGCCAACAGAAGATATTTCATTATTGCAAGAAATAGCTTTTATTAAAAATACAAAAAACATTAAAGATCATATAAATGCATTAAAAACTAAAGAAGAAAAGTTATTCAATGAATTAAAGGTAGACTTACTTATTTTTTTGTATAAAGGTTAATTTTTTTTATTTCATTTTTCATTATTTTTAAATATTTTAATGAAATGAATCATACATTCATATAATTAAAATTATATACTTTTTTCTATTTAGGAGAAGAATCTTCTATTAACATGTCAGTGTTGTTTCAATGATGAATGCATGCCGATAAAGAGTTCTCAATGTAATGAAGGTCATGTATTTTGTTATGAATGTATAATTAGAGGAACTGAATCAACATTAGCTGATGGAGAAGCACATGTACGCTGTTTTATGGATTGTCCAAGTGAATTTTCTTTAGCGACTCTTCAAAAGGTATTACCTCCTACAAAATTTAGTACCATTTTAAAGAAAAAACAAGCTGCTGAAGTAATGGCCGCTTCAGTTGAAGGACTTGTTTCCTGTCCTTTTTGTCATTTTGCATCTATACCACCTCCAGAAGATAAAGTATTCTATTGTCTTAATCCAGAGTGTGTTAAACAAACTTGTCGGTAAGTTCAAAGTAAAATATGGATCTTATATATTTATGTACTTATAAAAGGTGTTAATTAAAATGATAAAATAATTTGAAATTATTTTTTGATTAATTTTTTCAAATAGAAATATAAATTCTTTTATGTCAGAAATTGCTTTGAAAGTAATTAAGGTATTATGCGTTCAAATAAAAAATTGAAGTAAAAGAGATAAATTAAGTTATCAGGGTTTTTGATTTTACTTTGACCATTGGCTATGAATTTTACATTTATTTGATTGCATGTTTGATTAATGTTTATATAAATACTGTCATTAGTCTGAGGAAGAAAGGCTACAGTTACTTTTTGAGTATGAATCGAGCTCGAGAGGATACTTTATTCTAAATAGTAGCATATCTCTGCACGTATGATCTACCCTTTATACAGTCATAACTTTTTATTTGTTAATTTTATAAATTAGTTGTCCTTTCTTGCGCAATTTTGATTGCGGATATCATAAACTTCTCCACTCATTTTAAGCTGCAGTACGAATTTATAAATTAAAAAGATTTTAACATATTAAAAACCCATTGTATCCAATCATATCAAACACGCGATGCACATTAGATGTATTACATTATATTAAGTTTCAAATATAGAAATTTATTTTACATTAATTATGTATTGCAGACAATGCAAAGAATTGAATCATATTCCATTAAGATGTGATGAAGTAATAAAAGTTGATAAAGCTCGACGTTTAATTGAAGAGAAGATGACTGAAGCATTATTACGTACTTGTTATAAATGTAAAAGACAATTTTATAAAGAAGATGGTTGCAATCGAATGACTTGTCCTTGTGGTGCTTCAATGTGTTACTTATGTGATAAGCCTATTTCAGATTATACACATTTTAATGCCCAAGGAGGAGAAAAAGCGAATCTGTATGTATTTTTTATCTTTAAAGTATTAAAATTTTAAAACGATGAACTATGTTGAAAATAAATTTGTATAATTAACAGTTGTCCTTTATGGAGTGATGATCGTCGATTGAATGCTGAAGCTGTAATAAAAGTAGCGGAGGTTGTAAAAGAGTCAATTTTAAAAACTAACCCAAATCTCAAAATCGATACAGAATCATTATTACCAAATCTTCCTCGGAAAACTAAAGGGCCCCACGATGATATACCAAATTCAAATCAATTGCCTGTAAGTACTTTACTTTCTATTAACATTGTCTGTTATAGCTACTAATAATATTGATTAGCAAAAATGTTACAAATTGGTGTAACTTTTTTCGCTTCCTTCCAGAGATGAATTGAAATTGATATTTAATAATGTTAACCTTAAAATTGAACTATATTAAAATTTTAAGTTTAGTTAAAAATAAGTTAAAATAAAAGTATATTTAATCTGTTTTCACCCATTTAGGTCCGAATAACGATAAAATTCTTTTCTACTTTATCTTGATAAAAGGTTCATAGTTTGTCACTTATAGATTTGGTTGAAAAATATAATATTTGAAACTGTTTAATAATTTTGTAAGTTCCAGATTTTGTTAAAATATTTTTTATATAAAAGGACCTGGTATACCGGTATGAAGTTAGCTTCAAGACACAAATGTCTCGATAGGAAACTCGTTGCGAACGAGTCTTAATTTTTTTTATTTGGTTGCTATGACAACTGTATATTTAGTATACATAAAGTCATTAAACAAACAACGTCATATTTTTTCATCGTGTTAAAAATGTCGAATTTTGTACCAGAAAATGATGATTTACGGATAGCATTAATTTTTTATTTCATTTGAAGAAAAGTGCTGCAGAGTCGCTTCGAATGCTTATCGGGGTAGATTGTGATCATACTCTATCAGAAGCAACATGGAAAGGATGATTTTAACGGTTTAGAAATAATAATTTTTATGTGAGGAATAAAGAACATGGAAGACCATCAAAAAAGTTTGAAGACGCTGAATTGCAAACGATATTGGATGAAGATGACACTTTGAGTCAAAAGCAAATGACAAAAACGTTAAATGTTGCACAGCAAACTATTTCTGACTGTTTAAAAGCTATGGGAAAGATCCAAAAGTGTGGAAAATGGGTACCATCTAAATTGAATGAAAGACAGGCGGAAGACCGAAAAAATACTTGTGAAATTTTACTTTAAAGACCCGAAAGAGAACCAATTTTGCATCGAATTGTTATTGACGATGAAAAATGGATCTATGAATTAATCAAAAAACGGTCAGAATTGGCCAGAAGACACGGCAAGGTAATTTTGCTCCATGACAATGCATCAGCACACAAAGCAAAATCAGTTCAGGATACAATCAAAACACTTGACTAAGTGCTGCTACTCCACCAACCAGACTTGGCTCCTTCCAACTACCATTTGTTTTCATGGATAGGACACACATTGGCTGAGCATCACTTCGATTCCTATGAGGAAGTTGAAAATTCGATGTTTGATTGGTTTGCTTCAAAAGATAAACACTTCTATTGGCGTGATAACATAAATTGCCAAAGATTGTCAAAATGTCGAGAAAACAATGGGCAATAGTTTGAATAAAATGTTTTTAACTTTCCCATTAAAATTAGTATTTTATTTTCACAAAAAAAATGCTGACTTCTTACTGGTACACCTGGTTCAGATGGAAAAATAATATTTAAAAAAATTGAAATATACTGCTATAAAATAGTTATTAACAAAATTTGCTCTTTTTGGAGTCAATTTTTGATTCCATGCTTTTGATAAAAATCATCTTCTCCATTAAAAATAAAATTTTTAATAATATTAGATTTTACCTTAATCGTTTGTTAATCTAAATTTGAAACGCTACCTATTTTTACTTAAGAAATCAGAAAGATACATAACATTATAGATATATTCAGTTTTTATATAAAATTAACACATACTGTCAATAATTGACGTACTCATAAAGCTCTAAATCCGATTTGTAACAATGAAGTGACTAATTATTTAGTCAAAAATGATTTACTGGAAAATGGAATGCGTATAATTCGAATTATATATTTCAACATGTTGATAATGTATAATGTATGTACATCATGTTATAATAAATGCATACTAAAATATATAAAAATCAGCCAGCAAAACTAAACACGTACATGTATTAAATACATTCAATTTTGAATAGTGGATAAGATTTTAATATGTCAAAGATAATTTACGTTGAGCAACGACAAACGTTGAGTTAACTGGATTATTGAGTAGTGTCAAGTTCGACTTTTTGTGGTTCAATCTCCAGTCTTATGGATTGTCACAAACACGACTAAATAATCCTCTGTGCCTTTATTACTATACACCTACTAATATACCGTTAGCACCGAAACGGGATCATAAAGAGAACAATGTTAAATAAAAAATAATTATAATAATTAAGAAATTCAACTCTTAATAACATTAATACAGATTTATTAATATTTCAGGATCATATCAGAAGAGTTGCAGGCAATGCACCATGAATAAATTTGGTTTTCAAAGCATATTATATTTATCGTTGTTAGCCAAAGATGAGAAATACAGAAAATTGATTTAACTTAGCTCAGTTTCATAGAATTATTGTAGAAGATTTGACTATCATCACAAATTGATTGTATAGCGTTTTGTTTATTTTTAAACGTAAATTTGAAAGTATTATTATATGTCAAAATATTGTATTTTTTATAGTAAGGAAACGTTATAAGTAAATACTACATTAACAATTTTTGGTCTAGTAATATAAACTTAACTAAAATCGGTATAAATGTATTTATAAAATATCTTTGATAATAGTAAAAATTGTTATTAACGATAAGAAAATAAATTATTTTGGAGATATTGTAAATGTGGTAACGAGGTGCTGTATATTATTTTGTTTTGTATAAGATTTGATTAATTTAATATTATATAAATAAGGCTATTCTATAAGTATTCAAGTAGTATTGTAATTTTAATCCTTATCAAGTTGAAACGTACAGTTTTAACTTAATCAGCCATTTAAATTGTACCTGATGGTATCTTTGATCAGTACTGATATAAATAATTGTTCATATATATCCAATACATATTATACATGTCGTGTCTGGTACACGTTTAGAGAAAAAAACGAAAATGTTAAGCCAGTTTAAGGATTAAAAGGTACTAAAGGAATAATGCAATTTATAATATAAGTGTGTAAATAATTTTTTACTTGTTTAGTAATAAAAGAATATTTAGAAATGTGAACATGTTCTACTCTTTAACCAATTATTTGAAAAGTATTAAAAGTTATTGATTTATTAAACTTTATTTTAATATTTTACTTCAATAAAATTTCTTTTTTTGGTGCTTGATGTTGGTTGATTAATTTTTTTACGAGACCGTTTACTCCGGTGAAAAAAATTGTATCTTCAATATTAATACTTTACAGGTATGCCAATTTTTCAAACCATATTAAGTTAGCATAGTTCTCTTTTAAAAAAAAATTATTAAATGAAAAGTTAAATAATGTATTTTGCATTATTCATGAATCAATGAAGAGGGAGACAGTAACACAATTATTTTAGTAAAATCATAATTAGTATCAGTTTCTGAATGTCAGAAATACAATTATCGAGTACAATTATCAAGTTAATTGACAGTGAACCACAACTTTAATAGGTAATTTATTAGTTTTTAAATTATATAAATAGGATTATAAAAATATATATGGTTTGTAAAATTTTTTATCAGGCGTGCAACTTTACTTTCGCCGTTCTTCGCAGATGGTTGCAGCGGTAAGTTCCGGTTGAAATGGGCAGATAAAAAATTTCATACAAGAAGGTTGGACATCTGTCAACATATGAATGAATGAATTTGTATTTGCATCAGAAGTGTATTCACGATCGAAAATATCAGTTTTCGAGCTAACTTGTTATTTGCGGAAAAAAGAAGTATCATTTTGTCGATATGAAATCCTACAATTGCCAAAAAGATGGCTAAAAATAGTATCTAACTCCAGCATCCAACTTTATTATCACTAGAATAGACTCCGAGCAAATACAAAGATTTTTAAAATGTAAAGTGAGTTTTTACATTAGACCTGTACACACAATCGACACAATGGATTATTTCGTACGAGTTGGCAGTCCTTGAGTGACTTAGCGCATTTTTTAAATTATAATGTATACCCTTCGGATAGGCTCACATCGCTGTCGCAAGGCAGTTGATATTTGGGAGGCTTTTTTTGCTGAAAGGTAAAGGTTGCCAGCGACGAGAGTGGGAGGTAGCCATTCTCGTGCGGAGTTTTACGATGTTGGTGTTGTAGGACAGCGGGTCCCGTGAAGGTCTTCGACGAGATGTTTGGTCGTGTTTGGAGCAGCAACTGAGGTAGCCGTGAGAGACGATTAGTAGGCTAAATATTATAGACTTTTTCTGTACAAAAAAATATACAGTTATTTGACTATGCAATAGTGTTCGCGGTAATCGGTACATTATTAGATTCAAAATGTAGCATTGAAATCTAGAAGCGCTATTTTTTATTAATGTTTTTATGTTAATATCACATTTTTTTGCATATAACTCAAAATACTCAAAATATTAGGAATATGAAAATGCTATAAACAAAATATTTATAGATGTATTGTCACTTTTATATTTTGAAAGAAAAAAATTATTATATTTGTTTATTTAAATAAAAAATGATAATATAAAGTACTTTCGAACTGCATTAATCCATCCAGGAATATATTTATAGATACGTCAAATAAAAACAGTTCTAGGTTCAAAGCAACCCGATCGGATAATTAAAAGCG
This sequence comes from Sycophaga agraensis, assembly GCA_018906755.1. Classification (NCBI taxonomy): domain Eukaryota; kingdom Metazoa; phylum Arthropoda; class Insecta; order Hymenoptera; family Pteromalidae; genus Sycophaga; species Sycophaga agraensis. The sequence goes on along the minus strand of JACCIE010000057.1, from coordinate 1,161,061 downwards.
GAGAAAATTCGGAAAAAGTGAAAATTCTTATATTTTTTAAAGAGTTAATGTCTTTATTTTAACATGAAATTAAGCAAAGATATGAATATTAAAAAATACAAGAATTTTCTCCGCTTCTAATTATTCGATCAGGTTGCTTTAAACCTAGAAGTGTTCGTATTTGAATTATCTATAAATATGTTCTTAGATGGTTTAATGCAGCTCGAAAGTACTTTATATTTTCATTTTTCATTTAAATAAACAAATATTTTTTTTCTTTACGCACATTCATTGAATAATATTTATTATTAATATAGAAGCGACGATAGATTTAACGAATATAAATATGAAATAATGAGCCCACCACGCGAATCAATAATTACAATCACAAAATTTTGTTTATCGAGGAAATATAACACGGCGAAAATATAACAAATAAAATATTATTAAGATTCGCTGGATTTAAGCAAAATTGAAGGAAAGAAATCACGCTGCGGATTAGAGCCTCACTCACGTGCTTGCACACTTCTTTTACACATACCACTTGCAGTCACTTATAATACATACTCTTACTTACACATACGCTTTTATTTTGTTTTTTCTTTTATTAATTTCACGGAGAAACTTATCACTCGCAGAACGTATCAACATTGACTTTTGTATTGATAATGCTGGAACTCTTGCTGTGTTGTTTTTTCTGATCTATACTTAATGAGAGCTCTTCCAGGATTATTCGGGTTTCGGAAACATTCGTTTTCTTATTGTCAGTCGCCTTCCCGGATATTGGGTAGGATGTTGGGTAGACAACCAGCATTGTCGGGTTGACATCGTAGAGTATGTACACCGTCCACAGAGCACGTTTGACTGTTTCGACGTTTCCATATATATACGTCGTCCGGCACACGTCGACTCTTTTTTCGCATTCTCCATGAGACCGTTGTTCTTGGATCTGCACTAATATTTATTATACTTATTCTCTAGAACGTAGAAAATACCGCGTAGGATAAGAGAGATTTTCTACGTCTAAACGCATTTCCATCGAGATATAGCAAGTAGAGCGACTTCTGCAACATGGGGCGCGTCTGCTTACGGTCCTCCGCTGCTTAGCGCAGCATAGTTCGATTGTATTCAGGGCTTTCTTGAAATGTTTGATGTATAGCTTAAGTTTTCCCTGAGCGAGACATTCCAACACCTAAAAGCTGGGGCCGCGTTGGATCGAACGAAGCTCCTTGCATACACGAACTTGCAATCCGCGATCGGTTAAAACTGCGCGGCTTGTATCTCGCATCCATTCTTAATGCGAATTCGTTGGTTTATTGTTGCAAAGATTCATTCGCCAAGACACGGTTAGATGTGTCTTCAAATGCGCTCCAGAAGCATGTGTCTAATCTTCTTCCTCCAAACGTACATACAATTCATATATGATATTACAGCAAAATAAAAGGTGGATAATGGTACAATAAAAATAAAGAAATGGGAAGTAGAAGGAAGAAGAACGAAAACAAGACTATTCTCATGGATTTGCTACTAAACAGCCTTATTCAAGCTGTAATAACTTAATAAAGACAAAAAATCAAAATGTTATAAACTTTTCATTGTATAGAGGAATTGATCTAAATAAATTTAACAAATTAATTTCAGTTAATCATTTAAGCTCATTTTAGTTTATAGATATGATTGTTAATCTTGACAGAAGATTTTAAAATATAACGTTATAAATTATCAGTCAGGTGGAAATTTTATAATTCTAAAAGCATATAATACAAGCAAAAATGTGACTAACAATCTAATATAATCTTATACTATATGAGCTCATAAAATAATATTTCAAATTTCAGTTTCTATATTAAGCAAGATTTGTTAATATTTTATTTTATTTAATAATAAATAATAAAATATAAGCAGCATACAATTAATAAATATTTTATTTTGTATTTTAGGTCTATAAAATTCAAAATGGTATATTTATTTAAATATACGCAATAGGCTTCTATCAATCAACATTAGATGCCAAGTAATATTGAAATCATTTTGAATTAGAAAGTAATTAAAAATTTACATGAATTTCTAAATTGAAAAACATAGGACATTTGTAGTAGCCAATGATCTACCAACGCGTGCTCATCTGCATATACGCAAATATATCTGAATATTGTAACTTCTTATTGGATTTTTACCAAGTTTTGATTTAATGACATTTTATATTTTATTTATCTGAATATGTTCTTGAACTCAGCTTTTACTTACAATGAAGTATCTAGGGATTCGTGTAACTTTGCACTAACTTAACTAAACTGAAGCTTAACTTTAACATTAATTGAACTTAACTTTAACTGAAGCTTTGTATACATAAGTCTTAAAAGTTAAAGAATGATCAAATCGAATTTTATTCTTTGACGTTTAGTTAACACGGTAGGAACAATCATTTTTTATATTTATACTTTTTTCTCAAAGTTATAGTTATTGAATGTCATAAGAGCTTTGATTTTTCGTGATTTTATGAATACGTAATGGTATTATATTCTTCAAGAAACATTTAAAAATATTAAAATTATTTAAAAACGATTTTTTACTTAAGAATATCACTACTAAAATACTGCATCCAAAAGAGTTTAATATATGATTTAAATTTCTTAGTCAAGTAAAACCTACGTTTATATTAAAATATCTAATTTACTAATTTTAGTAATTATTTATTTACTTAATTCGACAAAATATTTATTAACAATAAAATTCATTTAAGATAAAGCATTAGTTTCTTAAATAAAGAAAATTTTACTTGAAATGAAAAATTTGTTAATGTAAATTAGTGTATAATAGGGATTAAAAGCTGTATCTAAAGGAAGCCGTGATTCATAACATTACGCCAATCGGTATTCCTGATATACAGCATTTTAGAACTACTACGCATCCCTGTTATGCATTTTATATACTGAACGCATGCATCAAATTTAGTATGAAAGCATTCATATGGTTAGTATTGCGCATGCGTTGCGTAAACAGTGGCTTTGCACGGACACCCCATGAAAACCAGTGGCGCCAGGCGACTCCAAGGAGTCGAGACACCCAAGGAGTGAGTCATTTCTATCTATTAACACGGACACGGAAGCAGAAGCCCTAGATCCTTAGTCTGCATTATAGAGCAGATGCATAAGTAGATTGATCTGCTGCTGATACTGCTACAGGATTGACTTTGCTTGACAGAACTTTATCACAGCTTTTAGCTGTTATTCCATCTCTCATTTTTTGCCCAGTTAGATTTTGAGTGGTGTAAACTTATTTTTCTACATTTTTCACTCATATCTGAATATAATATCAGACTACTTTACTAGTTAATCTTAATCGATGATATTAATTTTCTCTTTAATTTCGTCTACAATCGGCGCAATCCTCGGCGCAATCAAATATATTTAGGTTCTCACAGTCGTCTAACCAGACTTCACCTCTGTTTACTGTTTAACTACACGTGCCACGCAATGCTAGATTAGTGTATGCATATTAGACGGCAAAACTGTTCTTTTTCCTTCATACCAGGTGCAATTGATAAAGCTTTATATACTTTTGAATAAAGACCGGCTTTTCAAAGTTATTTTCACCTTTACCCGCAGGCTAGCACTGTTCCATATTCCTAGCTTCTCTCTTCCCCTAGGAGCTTTTTCCCTCCAGCTGACGTTTCCACCCTTGCCGTCCCTCCCACCCACGCGATCAAGACGTGTGGACTCCAACGCGGCGAGTGCAAGCACTTCAGTTTGTTAGTAGCCTCGCCGTAAGCTCGAGTGTCGGCTCTTTTTCCGAGGATCCGTCTGCATGCCTTGACACCTTTGTCGCTGTTTCACGGCATTACAGGAGCCGCCGAACGGAAGGGTCGAACCGTTAAAGTGATAATATATGCAATGCCGTCCGATAAGTGCATGTGTTTGCTGTGTGCAAGTGGTTTTTTTAGGTGCGTGGAGCGATAGAACAGGAGTCGCGATAAGGAAGGAAACAGGAAAGGTAGACGGCTTATGAGGTCGCGATCAGCAGGCTACCGGAACAAGAATGCGAGCCTTGCACGACTATCACCAATGCTTACAAGAGCCAGTTGCTAATGAGAAGCTTTCAGAGTTGGATTCATTATAACGGTAGGTATAATATAGTGTTTCAATGAGATACTTCCCTATCCTTATGCTTGCAGTTATTGTATGGCTTTAGAGACTCATTGCTATGTAACTTTATACATTTATAGTGTCTTTGTATTCTTATATGTAAATATCTTCATAAATTTTCAGCTAATATTTAGCTAATTTAAATATGACAAATTAGTTTTTAACCTCAGATTCTTAATTAAATGAAAATATTATGCATAAGAAGATATACACATTAATTATCAAATAATTAACATATTAATTTTGTTATTAAATTTTCTAATAAAGTGAAATTTAAGTGTTATTCACAAATATTTTTTAATTGAAATAAAATTTTTATTAGCATTATTTCCATAAAATATAGCAAAATAATAAAGAATTTATAACAAGAGAATATCATAACAATATTCTTATTAGTAATATTTCAGTCTAAATGTGTATAATTCAATATTTCATGTATGATAAATAGAAAATAGACTTTGTTTTTAACTATATTTTATTAAATATTTACAGTAAATTTCAACATAATTACAACATTTTTTAATTTATCATACTATCTGATATAAATACTATTCTCTAATAACTCTGAATACAACGATATATAGTGTTCGATAATCGTAATATAAAATATTATAATCGTTTTACTAATACATGGTTTCAAATGAATCTATTAATCATATTAGTTCGTATATGGGCAAGAAAATTATTGGTAAACATTTTTACTAAGACTTAATTTATATACTAAAAGATGTCGATGAAATAATTGCAACTAATCAATGTTAATCCATTACAGAATTTTACACTAATTTATACTTGCTTATATAAATTACGTAAATTTACATTGGATATGAAAAATTTTAGTACAGATAATTTAACTTGCCAATGTGCATAGCATAGTAAGATCTTGATTTAGAGAATAAAAAAAAGTTGTTTATTTACGACATAAGATAATCTTAAAATCTTATATAAATTTATAGTTCTAAGTATAGTTCGATATATGAATTATAAACATTTGTTGTTGTTTTTTGAAAATCAGTTTTAGAAAATGTTGATAATAAATTTTTTATATTATTGTAGTTATCTGACTATTAAAGAATGATTTTGTTGCTAGTAACATACTTACCAAGAAAATATGTAAATAGAGCATAATTTTGCATGTATTGCATATATTATTTGTTATCAAATTTATTTTATCAAGGGCGTGTAAATTATTCAAACTATTACGCAAATAACGTAGAAAAATACTAAAAATATAATAAAATAGAATAAAATAACACTATAGCACTTGAATAAATTTTGTTTGCAAATACATTTTTTTACAAACAAAACATTTACAATGTGTTAAAAATGTCAATATATACATGTAGCTAAAAAATTGTGTAGTATAGTTTATAAATTAACCTAGTTTTGTATTAAATAATAATATACTTTTATGAATTTTAATAATTGTAAATCCTGTTGCTACCAGTTTTTGAATAATAAAGCATTTATTTCTAGTAATGAAATTAATTCATAAAACAATGACGCAATGACCGCGTATACGGTTGTAATTTAAGAAATTTCGTAAGCTATGCGCATGTATGATATAGTTATATTGCATAATAATCATATATATTATATATGATATTTAAGTAATAATCATATAATAAATATTTAATCTTTATCTATAATAATTTTATTATGCTGTACCTAATATATTACATATTAATTTATATATGATGTTATAAGATAACTTTTTTTGAAATCCTATACAAATTTATTAAAATGGATGTGATGTGTTAACATATAAAAATGTTATTAAAAAGATACCCACTTTTCTATTTCTTATTATAAAAATAGATTTTTATTTCTCTATGAATTATTTTTGAATCTTTTTACTATACGTAATTTACAGAATAAATTCATATTTAATTCCATTAAAAATTTCTTTGATAAAAAACTTTGTTCTTTTTTTCAATTACCAGACAGTATGCTAAAAACGGCCATTTCGGCCAACAGCGTATAAGGACCCATAAAGATTTGATAGCCCAACTTAAAAAATCCACTACTTTGTTAATAATCATTTTGGTCTTTTTATATAGATTGTTTCCTAGATTATTAACTGATTTACAGACTTATTAAAATATTTAAAATTACAATGCAGTTTAAAAATTATTAATCATTACGTTCATTCATAAAATTTTTTGGTAATTTAACTAAGGCTCAATATATATGCAGAATTCCACTAAAATAAAAAGAAAACAATGATAATCTATAACAGAAACACTACATAAAAATAAATACTTATTATATGTGTACACTATGAAAGAGCATCTAAGATCTGGTAGATTCTCTTAAATAAAGTCTTAGAATCTTATGGATATAATTTGTACACGAAATTTATCGTTGATTTACAGTATAAATAGTTATATATGATAGCAGTAATAACAAAAATTCTAAAAATAATGTAACAAAGATAGAAATAATTATAGTAATTGTGTTCATGTTCACACTAAATAATTTAGCCTCGAACTCTTCCAGATTCAAAAACGAATAGTGAGAACTTTCCTTAATACTTTTTGACATTGCCTATTTTCTAATTGGGAACTTCATATCAGAGGGATACAATAGATCCCTATCTGTTGAAATAGTTACTCGGTTGATCGTCCTTAAATAAGGCTATTCTTATGTAACATCAATATAGATTTTGGCTTAAATGCTTCTTTCGCGTGGGTTTTCCTATGTCTAATGTCAGAAAAAGTACTATGTTTACATTTTTATAAGTAGCCGGGAGTATTGCCTCCTCAATTTCAGTCACCGCAACTCCCCCTATAGGTTTTAGAAGCACTAATGAAATTCTCTGACTTTGTTGTATACACAATATTTTTGCCTATTGCATCCTTAGTGTTGTCAAGATTTGATTAGAATTGAATATAGCAGATAAAGTTATCGGGATTAATCGTGGGATAGACGAAGTCAAGCCAATTAAAATGATCAGCATCATTTCAATATAATTGAAATACGAGTGAAGGGATAATACCAAGTGCTTTCTTGTTCTGATAGTCAGGTTTTTAAAGGTTGGAGATACTTCAGAACTCCATCATACCTGTGAACTCAAATTAGGTACCGTTGTTTATATACTACCTTCCGTATCCTAGAACTAACAGCATTGAACATAATGTAAAAAGAAATTCTTTACGAAGGTGATTTTCATATTTGACAAAAATTTGTTTAAAAATCTATGCCGAGAATAATTTTTATCAAATGTGATAGTTTTCCATAATGCCTTTCTTGAATTTGAAAAATAATAATACGTAGAAAGCTTCTATAAGAATATAAATAGGTTTATCCTTATTAAACATCATTGGTGATAATAACGCCATCAATACCCTAAAACAGTTGCTATCATTTTCCAGAATCTACGGTTCAGGAGCTGATTTTCTACTTGCAGTCAACTATTTTAACTGTCTTTTTGTTTCAGACAATATATAGTTAATAAACAAATTTACAAACAAATTAATAAATTGATAATGACTGTACAGCAAAAGGCGCTTGACTAATTTTTTAGTAAAAAAGAGTTATCATTAATTTACACAGAAGTATATCGTTTAAAAACAAACAAATCCTTAAGTCAATTTAAACGATTATCCAACATTATATGTGAGTCGAAAATAACTTAAATTAACTCTAATAACCGAGAGTTATTGCCCTCGTGTTAAAGTCACAAATATTTTACTGTATCACACATTAAAATGACAATATATTAAAGGGGAATTAGGTATTTAATAAAATTACTAAAAGCGTAACTGTATATAAATTAGAAAAATGAAAACTAAATACACTAGTAACTAACATTTGTTCTTACAAAAGCCTTTACATTAAACATGTAGACACTATCACAATTACTGCAATCCACTTAATTATAAGTAGTATAACACAAGTTGATAATTATAATTGCTTCTAGTCGCTGTAAAATTTTGTTAAATAGCAGTTAAGTGCTAACAACCATTAGTTGTTATTAATATTTATTAACATTAGCAGTTTTACATTTGCTCTAGGGTAAGAAAAAGAATTATTTAAATTAAGCTTTATCATTAATTCATTAGTACTAAAGATAATTAAAAATTTACGTATCAAGAAACGTTGTAATTTTTCCTATACTTGAAATATTTTATTTTTTTTTTTTAAATGTAATTTATAAAATATCATTCAAACATATTCTGCATTATACATTTTGCAAAGAAAAATTATGAAAAAAATAGAAATTATATTTTTAATAAACATCAATAATAATAATCATCTAGAATAATAATTTTATTAATAATCATCTAGATTCGAAGAAAACTATAATTCTTTATTTCATAATTATGCTTCTCAAGAACCAATAGTAGCAGCAACTCTACTCGATGTCAAAGCCAACAGTTGTTTATCAGCGAAAAGTAGCTGTGCTTTTAACGCGCAGACTATGGCATTGTCCCATAAAAGGCACAAAATTGCAATAGATATGGACCACAATACCATCCTTACAATCTTACTAAGATACTTTTAAAATTTTCAACTTATATACCAGTTCTTCTGCTGCTGTTTCTTTTAACATTGTGATAATAATGAGCAAAAGTGTTGAACTACTGGCAAGCCCCGAAGATGTCGGACCGATGCAGGGTAAGAGAATTCTTTACTCAAAATTATAATTGCATAATTTTGAAAATTCATGGAAGTGTTAAAATTAAAAAAGAAAAGTGATAAATCAGTAACTTTATTTCATAATTTATCATGAAATTTATATTTATTTAGAAACGTAATATCTAAAAAATATTATACTGTAATTAATTATTAATTTAAACAGCTAACATATATTCGTAGACTAAAAGTTATTAAAAATAGACTACTTCTTTATATTTTCTACAATTTATTTTCATTCATGAGTACATACAATAATATAAAAATTCTCATAAAATATAAGATTAACTGAATTTTCAAAAAAATAAATATGATTTGTATATGATACACGATCATAATCAATAAGAATTAATGTTCTTTGCAATGCATTCTAAAAATGAAAATTTACATCATGTATAGAATATCAAACACGTTAACTAAGCATATGACTTGCTATCACCCTTATCATATTGGTTATTGTCATGTTCGAATTAAAAACGCAGATCAACCCTTAATTTTAGATGACAAATTGTCATATGTGCTAGCTGTATTTGATGGCAGGTTATAGTTCATCTGTGATTAAAGAAAGTCTCCTTGTCGGATTGTGCTGTTAGTTGTTAGTCACTACAACACTGCTCAAAGATCTGCAAAATTTTATGAATGCTAGTTCTATTTAAAAATTATTATTTGGCTATGCTAATTACTGATTAAGATTTTTCTTTTTAAATCTCTGCTATTAAATCGTCGCCATTAACGTCACTAGCGTAATTATAAGCTGTGCAGGTACCTTGTTACAATACATAGGATATGACATAATATGTGTTTTCATTTTATAGAGGTAAAATTTCATATTCGGTTAGTCTCTCCAGATAAGTCGTGAAAAGTCGCGTTCACCATTGTAGACGAATACCTATCCAAGCATCTTTTCAATATCCAAATTTTTTGAGAACTGTAATAGTCAGAGCTGCTATAAAGAGTTATTTCTGATGCTCCTTTTCAATTTTTGAAGATAGAAGTTCCTGGGGGTAGGTTTCAACTTTGATTTTAAATGAATCTCTTCAGCACTAAGTTACTACTTGTGGATTGCATTTTATTTTATTTTAATTTTTCGTGTGCATTTATTCAAGAACACTTCTTACATTTGTATTATCTACTTTATTTACTTTTCGTACGCATCTTGTCATTAAAAAGTACTTGGTAATGGCGTAACTAATTAAGATAAAGCATGTCTATTTTGATGCTGCGAGGTTGGTGTGATCAACTACGGAACACTAAAACGACCGGAGTTTAATTCGACCTTAAGAGACCGGTTTTTCGAAACTGCGATAAAAATTTGAGGTTTCCATTCAAAGAAATCGACTTGGCTTTAAAATCAACTTGAAAATAAAGATCAAGATCAAATCTGAAGTTCCGATCGAAAAAGGAGATCTGAGGTCGTGTACGAAATCCTTCTTTTATCCTTACCATTATTTAAGAGTATTTATTATTGACTATTAGACTGTTTTAGCTTATCAATCAGTATAGTTTATTACAATTTTTAGGTGAAGGTCACAGTGAGGACCGTTGCAGATTGAACTTAAATGGTAATCGACACCTCTCGCGTAGTGCAACAGAATTACGTGAAAGTTCGAAGAGCAATAATAGCCCGTCAATCGGTCGTTCACCAGAACATCGTTGCGCTCGCACTGGTGACAGTGGAGTAATTCAACGGCTACGACAACAGCATCGTCATATATCGGTTGCACAGCGAACTCATTCATTTTTCTTAACACTCAAATCACGGTGGTCTAGAAGTCGGAGCAAGGAGCGGAGAAAATCTAAAGATGCTAGCATTCCCACTGGCGTACAAACAAAAATTGGCAGCAATCACGAGTCGGATAACACAGCGGATTATTCTTCTGAATACAGTAGAAGTTCTTCTGCTACACAAAGTCCTGCTAGGCACTATATTAATCATCCTGGTGAGAACTTTTTTACACTATTATTATTATTATGATTATTATTATTATTATTATTATGTTCAACTTTAATATATTATATTCTGTCAAAACAGTGTACATTTAATAAAACATGATCTTGTAAGGACAAATATATGAAAAATATTCTTACAATTATACTGTACTGAATGAACAGAACAATAACGAAATACGAGTAATAATAGAAATTAACAATAACTTTATAAGAGCTCATAACATTCCAATAATATTTACTTCATGTATTAAATATTGCTAGAGCACTTATTACTAATTCGAAGAATTTAGATATTTTATCAAATCGAATATGATTTAACTCTATTGTCAAATTTATTCACGCACTCACTTTATTAACTCGGCTCTGTTTTTATATATATAATCATTTGTTCAAAATAAATCTGTGTTAGCATGAAATATAATAATTTTTTTAATTTACTTTTTAACTTCAGCTTCTTCGTATATTTAAAAAATTTTTAATGAAAGTAGAGATGGATGTCACCCAAACCATTCATAGGTCAAATGATGTAAATATGATATCATTGTTGTAAATATATGGATGCATGTCGAAATGGATTGTGCATATGTACTATGTAATCCATCTGAGTATCCATCCATATATAATACTTTCAATAGCAATTCGATATATAACCTGAATATATGTTACGTACTTTATTTTTAAATGAAAAAAAAGATTGAAGAACATGCTTTTTATTTAATCCATAAGTTTGGTGTGAATTATTAGATACCATTTTTATACTATAATCACATACGCAAGCATGTAAGTTTTAATATAAATTCCTTAATCTGAAAGACTATTTGTCGATGACGAAGTATACGGCAGGTACGGCGTTGATTTACTTTTCTTTATCTACTACGAATAAATTTTCGAAGTTAATTGGTAATTCTATATATATTAATAAACATTTTTTATGTCTTCGCAATTAATATCGGTTTCCATTTATTAATTAGTCGACCACAATGATAATAATTTTATACAAGTTTCTTTTAAAAATTTAATAGCTATTTTTTTAATTAGACATGTTACGTCTTTTTATAAGGCTTTTTTCACTATTTGAATTCGGACTAGGTTGAATCGGAATACGGACTTTATTTCCTTGATCAGGAAACAGAAGGATACCTAGCATTGATAAACAGATAGATGAGCTGTATGTGAATAAAGATCTACAAATTCAGGCCATGATGCCGAAGAAAAAAGTGCGCTCAATAGAGCGCCTGATATAGGTCGCGAACTATGCGCAGTTCATCTTAAAGCGCAAAGAGACATTCCGGTCGCCGCCATGGGTGAGGCCTTATTGTTTCAAAATGAGGCTTATAAGCGCCTCCGAAAAAGAACTCGTTATCGTATACATAACTAGAGGAAAGCAGGCACGGAGTAGAATCTACTCCTGATGATCCCGCAGAGGAGCAGGCGTCGCCGCGCAATGAGTAATTAAATAACGCCGATCAGGCAAAGCGTCAATACCGGTTTGAGTCATGGCGCTTTACTCACAGAGACTGCATTGTAAGAGCGCACCCTGATCTGTCAACTGGACCAGAATAGCGAGACGTGATGGTGGTTCCCATTAAAGAAAAAGTCGAGACCGATCATGGCCTTTACCGTTCCCGAAAAAGCGCTGTTTGAATTCTGCAGATATCATACGGATTGATCCAGACAGACGACATATTCTCACGTATCATAGATATAATAATAAGTCCTTAAGTAGAGTCGTGTGCCTATGCATATTTTAATATAAAGTCAACAGATCTGACTATAAATCGAGATAAAAGTATTTTATCGCAAAGAGCTGGAATTCGGGCTTCTTGTGAATAAGGATGGGTTTAGGCCAGATTCGGATAAATGAAACCTATTATGACATGTCCTGCCACAATAAATCTACTTCAGCTGTGGTCTTTTCTAGATATGGTGCCGTGGTATCGCAAACTTTTGTATAATGTCGCCATGATCGCGACGCCCCTACGTTAGGTATGTGTAGGCTAGTGTTAAGTATAAGTGGCGCGAGGAGCAGCAATCAGCTTTTAAGAACATTAACCAACTCATTGCGTTTGTGCCGCTATTGCAGCGTCCTAATTGCGTCGTCATTCAGACAGATGCTAGCGTCTCGGGATCGGACGCAGTGTTGACGCAAGAGGTGGATGGTAATGGGCGAGTCGAACCAAGAGCCCCGGCGAAAGAAGCTGTAGCGTTACCAAAAGGGAATGCTTAATAGTACTCTGGGCTCAGAAAGGTCAGCCCCCTACCTGGAAGGATATGTGTTCAAGGTGATAAAACCTTACAACTCTACCAGGCGAGGGCAAGATCAGCTCATTTTGGCGAAGTTATCAGATGAAGCCAGATTTACTTCGAGGGAGCGCCTAACTAAGCTGGATGATCTTGATCAAAGAAGCACAGCATCAAGCCAGCAAGCGCAATATTTTGATAGAAATTACCGGGCTCCGAATTATGCGTGAGTATGTAATAACTAAGGTTCTGAGAACCAACACGTACGAGTTAGATGACTTCATACATACTGAGAATTTGAAGCAGTACATGGCGAGCAACTACGTAGACGAGGAACTGATTCTTATTATGGACGAAAGAAGCGCCGTTATAGAGAGCGGGTCTATTGCGTTAGGCAAAGACTTGTGAGCCTCCTGTGGTAGGTGACAAAGCATTCGCGAGCGCGCCTACTGTGATAGATGGTGCATTGTGCACCCGAGTCAGTGAGCGCAATGATAACGCAGCAACCGGCTCCGATCAAATAAGGTAGAGGCCGACCATAAAAAAATACGGCGCCAGCGAGAATGCCGATTACCGCGATCATATCTGTTCGCGCAAGGTTCTCCAGGACGCAAAGCAGCCGATCCTGGTAGGATAGCGGCCCTTCAAAATCAACTCACTGTCAGGAGTTGGTAAACACAGGGAAGGGGGCGTGAAAGCACGAAGGCCGCCAATCTTTCGGACGCGAATAAATGTCAAAGTTTAGTGTTCTCTCGACGCCCAAGAGAGAAAGTCCCTTGCGAAGCGCTCACCGGTTGACAGTCTAGTCATTCCGAATAATTGCCGCATGCTGACTAACGCAAGTTATTTGCTTTAGTGCGTGACATTGTTGTGGTTGCACGGTTACCATTTAAAAAAGCGACCAGCGCTGTCCGTGTCTAGGAAGCAGAGCGCAGCACGCACAATTAAAGCGCAGTCGAAATTTGTGATGGGACGAACTCACGTCGACGTAGTGCCTACTTTACCTGTTATGTTGACATCTGAAGGCATGCGACTAAAGGGGGTAGCCCCCGGGTAAATTTAACAGCACTGGGAAGCAGCCAAACAGCACAGGAAGTAGAATCAGCAATCACTTAAATAATCCTTTGTGCGAGAAACTCTATTCGGGGGCCGCCAGCAGCCCAACAGGCTGCTAGCGGCACGCGGAAGGGAGCAAACGTGACAGAGAGAGGTAATATAATCCATCCTTTCTCTTGCACTCCTACTCACTTTTTTGGCGTTAGAGGGAGTCCGATACGCAGTCCTTCTTCGCGCTTAGGCCCAAGGTAAAGTGAAAACCTCTTTTCTCCACCTTGCGCGTCAAAATTAATAACGGGTCCTTTGCGCGTCAAGATCATATTTTACGCGCGAATAATGGGCGGCGAATCGAGCGCGTGCATTATTACGCATAGTTTCGTGCATCGCATTGTCCCGCAAAACCAACGCGTGAATAAATTGTGTTGCTTATTTTGTAATTAAATGTTCATTCGATATTATTAAAATGTGCTATAAATATAAGTCGTGTCGGACTAATATTTACCTATAACAAATTTTGTTTCTATTATTGACGCGAAGATGTCGTATTGCACTACTTTCTCTTCCTGTCACTTTCTTATCTGGAGCAGCAGTCTATTAGTGGTTGAAGAAGCCACGCCACCTCCGTAGGGTGCGCGGCCGTGGGGCAAATGTAGCATATATAGTATATAATAACATATAATGTCCCATTACACGTTAAAACAGGTAACGTCATAACTTTTACCTGTATTGTACACGGCCGAGTCGCCGCAATATCTCCTCAAATTTTATACTGCTTAATATCTCCTCAATATCTCCTCAAAATGCTTATACTGCTATGTTGGATGTACAATAATTTTACATCGTAGACTGCTTAAGAGCTAAAGCACAAGTGATAGCACAGCGTCGGTTTTTCCCGCATATTCCCTGTTGGTTAACGTGGCTCCGGGTCTCGAAATCACGGCGTTCCCATGCGCACCTTCCACAGGATAATTAACTTCAAGGCTACAAGGCCATCGCTTACATCTGGGCGCTCCGATTCAGGTTCACGAATCTCCAAGAGGAACTCTTTTCGGATATAAATTACCAAGGACACTCACTCCAGCATGAAACAAAACGTAAAAAAATAAAGCCAAACATAAATTATTTCGAGTACGCAACATTTTCCCCTCGCACATAATTGTGTTAATTTTGCATCATTTCGCCCGATATAAATTATTTTGAGTACACAGCAAGGAGTCTTAATACAATTTTACAGATAATATGTAAATTATATAAATGTAGTTATGCAGTTATGTGCATCTTTAGAATCTCTTTTTAATATTTTCAGATACTACATATCTCATATTTCAATTATTAATATGTATATAAATATCATATTTTGTATTGTAGAATCTCCTCTAACACGATCAAGCCGAAAAGATAAAATAGCGTCCTTGCAAGACGACAGCTTGATTTGTGCTGATAATTCACATAAGGCCCAGCATCAGGTATCGGCGGCGGAAGTAACAGCGGTAGAATACGCTTTGGATAATCAGGAACAGCAAAATGAAATACAACAGTGGCCTGAAGACAACTCAGATGATCGATCGTGTGCAGGTATCAACCAAGATGAGACAACAAGATCTCGCGAACTTGCTCTTAGACAACACGCCTTTTTTCAACTACGACTGCATATTCGAAGAGGCGCCAATCTCGTTGCGATGGATCGATCTGGTAATTATATTTAAAAATTCTTTTAACCAAATTATTCACTTTAAATCAATGATCAATATACATATTTTTCATGTATAAAACATTGATTGAATAAATATAGAAAATATCGTGTGTCATCAACCAAATATATGAAAGGCCATTTACCAAGCATATAAGATTACACTTTGATTTAATTATAGTTATTAAAAGTATTAAAATAATACATGATGATATAAAATTGAGACTTTACTTTTCAGGAACTAGTGATCCTTACATAAAAATTAAATCAGCCGGGCGTCTATTGCACAAATCACGAACAGTTCATCGAGAATTAAACCCAACGTGGGATGATAGTGTAACTTTGCCAATAGAAGATCCATTTCAGCCTCTTAATTTTAAGGTATTAATAAAAAAACTCAATTATATTTTAGGGTTATAATGGTTAAACTTATGTCATGGTTCTGCCTCAAATGCGCAAACAGCATGTTTTTTTAGATTTCAAACTAAAGATATCATTCCTCCTTTTTGTTAAGGTTTTGTATTACTCCTAAACTGATTTTATACTAATTCCATAATTGTATTAAAAATATCTGTTACAAAAAATATATTATTATTAGAAATTTGACATTTTTTATGAAATTTACATTCAAAAGTATAATTGAATAAAACAAACCAAGGATATATTAACTCTTCAAAAGCCTACTTAGACTACAATTTCACCAATTAATTAATTTTCGTGATATAAAAATTGAAATAAATGACTAAAACAATATTTGAATTTATCATTTTGTTTTGAAACAAAGCTTTGTATTTGTAGGTTGTAGAGTTGGCATTATCAGAGAACGTGATTCAAGTATTATAATATTCAAGTATTCTATTCTTTGAATTCGCTTAAAG
This sequence comes from Sycophaga agraensis, assembly GCA_018906755.1. NCBI lineage: Eukaryota > Metazoa > Arthropoda > Insecta > Hymenoptera > Pteromalidae > Sycophaga > Sycophaga agraensis. The sequence continues at coordinate 1,144,484 of JACCIE010000057.1, read as the reverse complement.
ATTTAGAAAAGAGTTTAGTAGATTGTAGTGACGATTGTAATTATAATTTCATTTTTTATGATATACTTTTGTAACCAAAGAGTCATATTAGATATAACACAGTAATTAGGCTAAACTAGGATAGGCCTGTCGAACGCACAAGAGCTCCCCCTCCCCCTCTCATCGGCGCGCTCCCACTCAGGTTCAGGCTGAACCCTCGTCTGTAGCCCCTGTCGCTACCTGGCAAAAAGGGCGTCCCTCGCGCACGGCGATCACCCGCCTCGTGCAAAAAGGAGAATATCAAAAAAAGCTTCTGAAGGTCACGAGTTCCTCACTGGACTCGTTACCTCGCTTACGATACACGCACCTTCGAACAATAGGGTGGAAGCTGAAGAAGTTCTGTGGAGGCAGCCTGAGCCACCCGCGAACCCGGCTATTGCGATCACGCAGAAGTTATAAGCCAAAGTGCTCGTCCGCGAAATTCGAAACAACCGTAGTCTAATTATTAATCGTCCTCACCTTCATCCACCTGCTTCTGCAACTATTTGTACAGGAAAATCTACATACCACTAGCAAATCATTGTTTTTGACGAGATGCAGTCCAAACAACATTTTCCAACACATTGTTGAGCTTGCACTGTATTTCATCCATAGGAATGTTTTTTAACACACAAGATAAGTTATCTTTTCATTTTTTGCGAAAATGCATAAGAAGCATTACTTTTACTACAGTAACTTTCCTGTTTATAGTACGATTGACGTTAAAATTACACACGTGTAATTCGAAAGTTAGTTTTTTGACAAACGAAGTAGATTAATCTCTAGACTAATTGAAAATGTTAATTTCTAAATCTTTCAAATTTAATTTAATTAATAAATCAGAAAATGTAAATAATTTTATTTCTTTTATTGCTTTTAAAATATTTTATTAAAGTTATTTGTTTATTTAGGTTTTCGATTACGATTGGGGTCTTCAAGATGATTTTATGGGTGCAGCATTATTAGATTTGACGCAATTGGATTTAGGACATTCTAAGGATATTACTTTAGAACTAAAAGATCCCGCTAGGCCACGGCAGCATCTTGGTGAAATTTTTATTTCGGTAACACTTTGGCCAAGAAATCAACAAGAAAAAGAGCAAGTAAGAAGTCAGAAAATTTGGATTATTAATTTTTCGAATCATGATATCTTTGGTTCTTTATTTATTGGTTTTTATAATATATTTTATTATTATATCTGAAAATATAAACAATTAATAATTAAAATTAGAAATAAATCGCCACTCTGAGAATTATAAACGATTTATTTCAATATACCCTGGTAGAAGTTTTAAATGAATAACAGTTTTAGTAATACATGGTTAGCCAAATCCTTAATTACTAAACAATTATGTAAATAACTTTAGCAGTGTTGTCAACAAAGAAGTTGACAATTAACATTTTTTTTATGAATTCATGTGTGTGTGTGGATAAGATGCATATCTTGAGGCATAACACATATGGTATATTTTAATAATGATTTCTCTATAATACCAATATTAATAAGACCATATAAGACACACGTAAAAAGAAATACACCGTATGCAACGTTTAAAATATCTTCTAAGTGTCGATCTTCCGATGAGTTCAACTAGAACCATAATTATGGCGCTTGAGGGAGTGGGGGGGGGGGCGAAGACTATGGATGGGTCATGTGATTGGATTGTAAAAAAATGGTTATCCACCAAAGATTCATCCTGCAGAACGAGACACTCGTGTTGCATACTCGAGCATCTACCCGGTGAAACTGGTCGGCAAAACCTGACTGTATCTCCACCCGGCGCTTGACCAAATATACGAATTAAATGTTCGAACCTGCTGCTCTTGTTTTATTGAACCGGATTACTAGCCCATTTCACAATGGTCTAAATCCAGCCACTTATGCTACACCTGCCATGTTTCCGTACAGGTCTTTCACCACTAATTTTTTCAAGTTCATTTAAAAATATTTTCATTTATATTTTTATGTCTATTCCATTAAGGGCAGTGACTTTTTTACATAATAAATAGAGATAATGTGCAGTGACAATGTATGGGTTTGAAGGACGTTAAATTTTTATCTTTCACTTCACTAGTCTTTATAATATAACTGTCCATAGAAAAATCCAGTGGCCGTTGGACATCAAGTTTTCACAATACTGTAGGATTGATTTGTGATACGCGATTAGACTACGGTCGAGCAGTTGTTATCTTCATAACAATTCTCTGCTAAGCTAAATTGGTTATCATGTAAAAGAATCATCGTGGTGCATTTAAGCTATGAAAAGACAACTATACGAACTTAGTTTGCCTGAAACTATATAATGACGTATTTATAACACGGGGAGAACAACGACATTCGATTCTGTTCTGATACTTTTGAAAGAATAGTGTCTGTAATATGTGCTCCATGCAAACTAGATGGTAGATAGGGACAGTTGATTCTCGTTAATATATTCATGTGCGTCATTAATTAGATGTTGAAGTATTTGATTTTTTTTGAACGAGTCTTCATACCTCTACATTCCAACCTAGCATAGTAACTACTAGTAATATTATAATTGCTACTAATTATAATTAGTTTTAAGTAATTTGTAGTTTGTTATTCCTGATGGTTTTTTCGTCCATATGTTTTCCTTTTCAGTTAGGCTCATTTCCTAATCAAGATCGATACGCCTTGTCCTTCAGAACCAATCTTTATTTCAAAGTTAAGGATCCAATTTTTCAACTTCCATTATCTGTCTATCGACTAGAAACGCTTTATCTGTATGTATACAAATTCAAATATTGATGTACATGCGGCCAGTAGAAGAGACCGATTGTCTTTTCTCCCGAATTCGCGTTAGAGAGGAGAGTGTAAGACAGCCTGAGCCATCCTGAGCCGACCCCTGCCAACATGAACCTGGCCGTTGCGATCACTCGGAAATTGTCAGCCGAAGTGGTCGTACGCGAAATTCTAAAACAACAATATCTTAATTATTAACCGTCCTCACCCTCATCCGCCTCCTTCTGCAGCTAGTTATTTTTTTATCTTGAACCGATTAATATATTTTATTTTAAAATGATTTAAATTATAGCTCAAATGTAATTCTTAAATTAAAGTCCTATTTTTTGTTCAATTGCAATCGAAAAAAATAAAAATTTCTTTATTTTTATATTATTTTTTAAAATAAATTAACTTTTTTATGTCTTAAATTTAGAATTCATAAAAACTAAATCTGCACCTGGTGTACAATCAGTTTAAGAGACAGACTATTCCAAACCGAGCACCAAACGTAATATTTTTAAAAATTAAAAATAAGAATTAAATAACTATACAGATCCCTAGTGTTTCATTTAACTTCATTTTTTTATTATCTTATATATTTTTTGACAAAGGTATTTAAGTAACAGGTAAAGAATTAATGTATTATTCCCTACTTCAGTTATTTCTTTATAACATTTATTCTAATATGAAATATATTATATATTTATTAAAAGGCGCTGTAAATTTAACATTCAAAAAAGTAGTAGTAATTGAGGAAAATAATGATATATAAATAATTATACTAAATTTTATATTATGTTATTAATTTTTATTATTACAAAATTATACCTAGTTAAAAATAATTAATTTAACACACTTTGTAGAATTATTTATTTATAGAAGGCTATAAATATCATATTACTTATTATATTTTTAATAAGTGATTCATCAGACTTTTCGACGATAGATTTTCAATCTCTCGAAAGATAATTTTTATTAAACAAACTCTTCTACATAGTATACCAATAATACTTAATTAAATAAAATACGTAATTATTATAATTTGTCATATTTATATAATTGTTAAAGTATTTTGCTATATGTATAATTTTCACTCCTTTTTTGTGTTTACACTCATTTTGTTGAAATGCATTTATCTCAAAAAGAATATAAAACTTAAAACTGTAATCATTAAGTTATGCCTTAATTAAATAAGAGATTTAAAAACAAGATATAATAGCAATAATCGGTTTAGAATTGTCGAAAATATCTTAATAAAAAGAATGAATATATAAACTTATTAATATTGAGAAATTCAGTTTACAAATTTTAGTACTCCAATTTTAACATAGTAATTAAATAATATCTTATCGTTCATCACGGGATTTTTAGGTAATCGGATTTTTTTTATTTTCATATTCATGGTATATAATATTTAATGAACAGTTTTTGTATTTTTAAATTCTAAAATAACTAATAATTATGGGTAAATAAATTTAGTTGACAAAATATGTTAAAAATATTTTGAATATATATAATAAATCAAGATATGGAATCGTCGTGTACAGCACGTACAAATATGTTGTCTGACTCTACAATTAAAGGAGTAGATAGGAGTTAGACGATTAGAAAAGAACGGGGTGTTAGTATACAATACTTAACAACAACATTCAGTACGAATTAGAACGAGACTCGGAACGAGAATTAAAATTGAATGACAGTGTCAGTGTGTATTTGAACTATAAAACTTGTATTAGTGTCTGCTCAAGAAATAGTACTTTTGCATTTGTTTTTCATGCATTTCTGTTACAGAAACAGGTTATTATCTCGGTTATTTATTTCGTACATTCCTACATCGGTAAAAAATGTGAGCGCCCCGAGGAGCGCCCATTGTCCTTCATACAGTGTTAATCAAATTCCAGTAACGATTGATGAACTAAGAGTTACAATACCTATCTATCTGACGCCGTTTACTATATCTAATTATCTTCAAATAATTTAAAAATTACTGCATACAATTTTAATAAGGTTTAATAGACGTAGCAATTAAAAAAATGTTAATTGTAAAATTTTTCTATTCTCAATTCAAAAGGAATAAAAGTAATATATTTGTGTCTGTATTACATTTTGTTATGGTTAATGGGTCGATATTTTGATAGAAAAAAAATGTTGGAGTCATATCTTTGAATGAATGAACACATTTAACCTGAACCGTACAAACATGATTATAGTTGGAACACGAAATACGTGAGTTTGTTGGAGATTTAATTTTTGAATGTAGATGGTTGAGTAAATCACTTTATTAAACTTATTTGAATTATGGATTATGTATAATAAAATGTATGATTAAAAACACGGTTTTTAATGGTTTGATTACTTGTATTTTATAATATAAAATATGTAAGCACAAAAAAGTATAATTATCATTAGAGTTGGATCATACATACTTTACATATTTTGTTCTAAAGTAAATGTAGTATAGTCATATAAAATAAGCTTACATACATTTAATATTTTGTTTATTAAATTTTTAGGTATTGCTTTTGTGTTATTACTTAAAATTACATAGGCCAGATAATGTATATATGTATACATGTGGCCAGATAGCGTACAAACATGCATACTACTTTTTTGATAACTATAATTAATGGTAAATAGTTATGACTTTTTTCATGTTTGTTTTAAATATTAGAATTGTAAATTGCACAACCATTAAGTTGATATCTTGGTTTTACTGATAAACGGTCACTATATTGATAATTTTCTGTAGAGTCCTATGCTTGTTCCAAGTTATGCACGTTTTAAAAAATGTGCATAATTTTGAAAGACATATGTAATTTATAATAAATTACGAACAGTTCAATTTTCAATAAATAATAACTCAATATTATATAAATATAATATATTCAAAGTCTGTGATTTGAATATTTGTTTTATTAATTATCGATTCGATTGATTATTGAGTATAGTAAAGAGACACGAAGCTCGCGAAGTTTCTACATTAAACCTTTATATGAGGAAAATAAATCAACGACCATTCATAAAAAGCGATCGTTGACAACATGTCGCCATAAATTATTTTAAGTAATTTGGATACACTGAGAGAAAATCTTTGGTAAAAAATACCGGAATGTTGAGTAAAAAACACAATATTGTGCTAGTAATTTGAGTACAACAGGGTGCCAATACAATAAACTTTATAGTAGTATGATATAGTAATTTTTTCAAATAGTATTGCTACCATTTTGTAAATTGGAATATATTTTAAGGTATTTTTTATTTAAAAATATTGCAACAAGTTTATAACTTTTCTCCATCTAATATTTATTATATAATAACGTACATGTTAATAACTGATGAAACGTGATAAAGTAATAAAATGGTAAAATAGAAGCATGCATGAAAGTTATATTTGAAGATTACTTAGAACTTAACTGATTTTTATTAACCTTTTACTGTTAATAATTCATACAGATTTATCAATTACAACCGAGCAAATATACTTAGTGATAATTAAAGTATATACATTTTATATAATATTTACTCTTATTTTAACTTTCTAAAACATTTGTATTGACAAAAATAGGGAAAAAATATAACTAATTTTAAAATTATTACGAAGTATAGAATCAAAATACAAATTTATGATAATCGATATAGTTATGTTACGCAGTTAAAATTTTGATATTTTATATATTTAAAATTACACTTATATAAACACGAATGATGCTTACAGAAACTACTATGAACCCGTAATGAATTCGAAGAACTGTAATTCTAAACATGTTGCCGATGATTTTTTAGACAATATCAAGGGTAACTTCAAGGACAAAATAGAAGATATTTGCACGGTATATTGTCAATAAATTATGTTTTCATTGAGCTTTATATTTCTAAGTTAAATTTTAATTTTTGCACAATAATAACTTAACAAAATGGAAAATTCTTGCATCTTTTATTATTAAATAAAAATCTAAAATGAAACCTAAATTAAGAAAATTATTACAAATTATTATATAATGGATAATTTAAAAAATACCTGTTAAGATTTTTTAATTATGCTAACGGTACTCTTAAATTCAAAATAAATTGTTATTAATTAAATAAAGAATGTAACCGTGTCGGGCCGTAGCACCGCGGCAGCCGGCCTGCGGCCCGACTCCTGTGAGTTGTGACCCCTTCCCTCACACGCGCCATGCAGTCACTTCGTCTTGTTGCGAACTTGTTGACAATTTCAGCATTTGCCGAACGGACACGCATATAAGCCTGGAGGGCTTGTCCAAGTCCGATACTCGCCTTACGGAGTTACGGGCCCGACCACTTCGCGCTACTTGCTTCAATCGACTGTTTGCTTTACTCCGCGGGGACTGGATTTTTACCAATTTTTAAACGCCTGTATATTCGTAGGGCGGCTTTTGGCAGTTTCGTGACAGACAAGAAAAATGTTTAGATAATTAATTAAAAAACAGACTTTATTATGTATGTTGTAGTAATGTACATGGCATGTCAGTAATCTTTGATTTTCATTGACATTTTTTTGGCTTAATCTTACTACTTTTTCCAGTTCAAATGTATTGTTGCATGGTATGATTCAAAAAGATAATTCGTTTTAATTATGAGTCGCATACAGTAGTTGAAAAGATGTTTACGCTCGCTCTAATCGTAACCTGTAGCTTTTCATGTTATTCGTAAAGGTCAATATAAGTGTCTCATCGAGAGTATTAAAGCTGATACAGAGTTGCCGAAATTAACAGTCCGAATATTGTGATTATTCTCAGTACTAATTATCTTTGTTCCGTTGGTTGTTAACTGTTCGTTATTGTTCCTATACTCAATCTTTTACTACGATTATGTTGCAAAAAGATCTGGATCTATCTTAATGTGCAGTTTATTTTGAACATACATTTGAAATTTAACAATACTTTTGAATTTAAAAAATTAGTCTCTTTAGGCTTTTCAGAGAAATGTACTAAATTTATAAACACATTGTAGATATGTGCAAAATTGAAACTTTGAAATGTAAACCATGTAAAATAATTGTTATATTTCATTTAATAAATAACTTATAAGCAAAAATATGATAAAATATTTATAATAAAATTTCTGTCATAACAGTGAATTATATTTCGGTATGAATGCTCTTTCAAATATAATCATGTTAGACTTTATCGATTTTGATAATATTTATCTAACAGTGTACAATATTCAGATAAAAATGACTGTAAAGTATTCATTATATGGAATGAAAATAATTTTCTTGCTAATATTTTGAGTCTATCTATTATTACTTATCTTTTAATTGTCAAGGAACTGCTTGCTCAAGCTTTCTCAAATATTAAAAGAAAATGAAAGATGAATTTTATAATGCAGTCAGTAGAGGAATGTAGTTCTAAATAAAAAATGGATTAATTTAAAAGTTTCTAAAGAAACTTGATTTTCATCTATAAAAATGCACAAAAACCTTATCTTATACTTGTACTCAAGGCTACTAAATTTTTTATAGGTATAAATTGTTAATATTTCTGGCTATTGTTTATTTGAAATAAATAATTAATTAAAGAATCAAAAAATATTGTTAGAAAGAAACTAAAAAATTCTCCATTTACTTGCAAAACAAATTAAAAAGTTCATTATAATTTCACAAATTATACCTATGAATTTACCAGGTATGCCGGTGGAAGTAAGCATATTTTTGGGAAAATAAAACACTAATTTTAATGGGAAAGTGAAAAAAATTTTATTCAAAGTATTGGACATTCTTTGGCTCATTTTGACCACGTTTTTCGTAATTTGTGCATAACACACCAATAGAATTTTTTGTCCTTAAAAGAGACCAATTAGATATCCAATTTCCGACATCCTCGTAGGAATCCAAGTGCTGCCCAGTAAATGCGTGTCTCATCAATGAAAACGAATAGTAGTCTGAAGCAGCTAAGTTTGGTGTCTACCGCGTCTAAGGCAGCAGCTTCCAGCCAAGTGGTTTGATTGTATCCTGATCCGGTTTTGATTTGTGCAGTTGCATTGTCATGGAGCAAAATTACTCTGCCGTGATTTCTGGAAATTAATCAAATGTTGTCGGTAGCGATCAGTATTGACTGTTACACCAGGTTCTAACAACCCGTAATACACCACGCCAGTCTGGTCCCACCAAACACACAGCATTATGTCTTGCCAAATTGATCTGGTTTTGTAGTCGAAGTTGAAGGTTTTCTATGATTAACTTATGATGTTTTCCATTTAGAATTCTTTAAATAGATTCATTTTTCATTGCCAGTGACAATTCGATGAAAAATTGTTTTTTTTTTCATATCTGTGAAGTAAAATTTCTCAAGCGTTTTTTCGGTTTTCCATCTGTCTTTCATTCAATTAATGTGATTCACCCATTTACAATATTTTTCGATATTTCCATAGCTTTTAAACGTTCAGAAACGATTGAAATCAAAGTGTCATCTTCATCCAATATCATTTGCGATCCGAAGTTTTCAATCTTTTTTGGCGATCTTTCACGTTCTTCATTCCTCACACCAAAATTATTATTTCTAAACCGTTGAAACCATCTTTTGTATGTTACTTCTGATAGAGCATCACTTTCTGGTACAAAATTCGACATTTTTAACACGATGAAAAAATATGATCTTGTTTGCTCAATGACTTGACTTATACTAAATCTGCTTGACAATTATGATAACAACCAAAGAAAAAAAAATTGAGTCTCGTATAAAACAAATGTTTCCTATAGAGACTTTTACCTGATATGTGAATGTGTCTTTATAACTTTATTTTTTATTATAGTACTTTCAAAGAAGCAGCAGACTAGCTGATGTGAATCGAAAATTAAAATCACAAATTTGGAGTTCAGTCGTAACAATTGTCCTGGTTGAAGCAAAAAATTTATTACCAATGGACATAGATGGACTTTCTGATCCATACGTCAAATTTCGGTAAGATGTTATTCAGTAAATTTCTATGATGTTATGTATATTTTAATTTTATTTGTCTGTCTTCTAATGATTTTAATAAGTCACACATGAATAATTGATCGTGTCAAATATTATTAAAATATTATTTTAATATTTTAATCGACTTATTAATCAATTCTTCACAATATTAAATTTTATCCTTTCTGTTTCATTCTGTTATTTTTAATAGCTTAGGTACAGAAAAATATAAATCCAAAGTAGCAAATAAGACACTCAGTCCTATATGGCTAGAACAGTTTGATCTACACCTATATGAGGATCCGTATCTCGGGCAACAGCTTGAGGTATCGGTATGGGACAGGGATCGAAGTCACCAGGATGATCTAATGGGTTCCACAGTTATTGATCTTACAACTCTAGAACGAGAAACTACACATCGTCTATGGCGTGAGCTCGAAGATGGAGGAGGCAACATTTTTTTACTGCTGACGATTAGTGGCACGACGGCCAATGAAACTATAAGTGACCTCGCTGCTCATGAAGAGACATCTCATGAGAAAATTCTACTAATACAGAAGTATTCGTTGGCAAATTCATTACAAAGACCAAAGGATGTGGGCCATCTTACCGTGAAGGTATTAAAAAATTATTTAAATGCACATTGTAATATGTCATTTTATATTTTTTATCTTCACTCGTATTCGTTACTTGATTTCCACTTTTATATTTATTTATTCCGGAAAAATTGCTCAGCTTACTGGTTTCTAATTTATCGAGCTTATCGTAAACGAGTCTTAGAGTAAAAATTATACATAAAAACATTGTTAATAATTTAAATACTAAAAAAGATTTTACAAACTATTCTTTAATAATTAGATAAATGATTAGATTAATCAAAAAGTTTTGTTATAAAATTTAATCTAGCTAATAATAATTGAATTACTTTCATGCAATATTAATATTTATTTTCAAAATTATGTGATATCATATGATTTACGTTTATATTAAAGTCCATGCTGTTACAATATTCTAATTGCTATTTTTAGGTTTATCGTGCTCAAGGTCTTGCAGCGGCTGACTTGGGTGGAAAAAGTGATCCTTTTTGTGTACTAGAACTAGTCAATTCAAGGCTGCAAACTCAAACTGAATATAAAACATTAACTCCCAACTGGCAAAAAATCTTCACCTTGTGAGTATTTTATAAAATAATTTTAAACGATATATTAATACACTTAAAACTTATAATGTACTGATTAGTTTTATATAAATGAATAAATTATTAAACTAAAACGCTACATGATTCACAGTTCTATTCCTTTAAGCTTAATAGAATTCAGTTTAGGACATAGGTGTTCCATCGATTCACCTGAATTTAGGCGAATAAACAAAAATTAATTATTTATGAGTTTTTAAATTATTGAAATAAAGAAAAAGAATAGTAGTAAGTAAAATTACAAAAAAGTTTATTTTCATTATAAAGTATATTATATATTATATATAAAGTATATTATATGTGCACAATATATTCTGAACTTTTTTTCAGAAATACAAAAAATAAGTTATTCAAAATTTATAAAATTTAAATTGCTGTTCAGTTGAATAGTTTTATAAAAGAATTTAAAAGCAATTTTGAAATTGTACTTTTATATTACAAAATGATTTTTTGCTTAAAAAAAAAAATTAAGTTACAAGATTAAACATTAATAGTCAGACTTAAGTATCTCGAAAATTATCTTATTCTAATTTCTTTCTTATGTAGACATTTCTCAAATTGAATATCTTAGAGGAATATTGGTTGTTTTATCATCAGTTGCTTAGGGATTATATATTCTATATATAGTAGAATAGTATGTTGTTTCAATAATTGGAAAGTCGAATATAAAATGATATTATTCTTATCATGGGGCACATCCACGGAATGAATTATTTCGAATTATCTGGAGAAAAGATCAACAACATTCTGCGGTTCGCACAGCCACAAGATTTTAAATCATACACGCATATAAAATATTTCCTCCAACTTACTATTTTCATTCAACGCGATCGATTTTTATAGGGGATGGTGTTATGTTCATTTCATTTAGCATCATTAATATTGTACCATAATTATTATAAAATCAGAAAAACTAGGAAAATGAGAGAAGTCGAAGAGTCAAACTGAGCAAACTGAAAAGACAAGAAACTAAATCAAGTATAATCAAGGCCGCCTCACATTAATAATATAAGAAAGTTCCAAATATTAAGGATTATAAGGAAATATGTAGCCAATAAATTTACACGAGATCATCGTCGACAATATTCGGACAAGGTTAAAGGAGATCATGAATTCCTTAAATATTCAAAAAATGAGAGGCTTTCAGATACATAAGAAGTTAGCCTTAACGACGAGGTTGGTCTCTAGTTCTTTTTCGGGTCAAAGCGCCGCTGAATCGACTACTTCAAATCTCTTTTTTAACCTATAGACCACGCGTCATCTATCCGTCAGTAAAAATTCAATCATAAAGAGATGAAAAATAAGAACTTATATTAATATTTAATTTAAGGTATTATTAACTTTTATTATTTATATGTTTAGGCATCGATAGCTTGAAAATTTAATTAAGATTGTCAAATTCACTAATTTAAATAAATTCCAAACACTACAATTTAATTTTATTACCATGGCAACATTAGCTTATAAGCTCTCCGTTGTTTATGATCCGCGAATGACTAAAATCATGCATACTTCACTCTGTACCAAATTTCCAAAGGATCACATAAGGAGGTAAGCGCTTTTTGATCACTGGGTCACTTTTTGCTAATTGTCATAAAAATTTCATTTGTTTTGGGACCCTTCACCTTGGTCCCATACGATCGCTAATCCGAATTGTATATTATTCTCCCCATTATGTAGGCTTCACTATAAATACGATTGGCATAAACCAATAAAGTGGTTGCCTATTGTAGAAGTAGGAGTCTTTTTGCATTGTACAAAAGCCTTATTGTGGATTCGATTCGGGGTCCATTTCTAGTTAATAAGTTACAACATATAAGCCGCCACTTACAATGATAACGGATTGTATATCCTATATGTCGTAAGATTTTTATGGGTTGATTGTATGCATGCGTGAAAGGTTGAAAAGTTGTGTGTGTGAGTTTTCCGCGTTATCATCGGAATCGAGCATTTCGAGTCGCGAAGTCCGAAAAGCAAAATAGTAGTCTCGATAGGAGTAAGTCGAGATTCAATTTGTGCAAGAATTTTTATTTGATTGCGGGGTGAATAACGTGCGTATCAGATTTTGTTGTTGCATAGTATCTAGATCGGGCCGAGCCTAGTCGGTGTGCGGTTGAACTCGTTCTTGCACGCCCGCTTACCTTTATACGGGAAAGCGATCATGAAAGATTTATATGTTGTATTAAAATTAATAAATATTATATAATCATAAAAATTACATGACCCAATATGAATATAAATATCAATTAAAATATATACAGATTCCGTCAATATTCTTAATTTACTCAAATAATAGTATTTAACGTCGGGATAGATCATAGTATGGAATAAAGACTGGAACAGTAAACAATGAATAGATATTACGTTTATTTTATATGGAGTAGTTAAACGGTTCTATCAATACTATTATCTCTATTAATTCTTTATTAAACAGTGACACACTTATTACTTCATTTACTTTGTACCTACCTACGTCACTCTTCATCTGCTTAAGCTCCCACATATTTTTCCTTTCTCTCTATGCTTCTTCTCACCTCCACCATTGATCGGCCGATTCTTTTGTAAAATTCTCTCCTCTTTTCCACAATTTCCCTAGTAGAAATTTTATCATTATAACTGGAGGAAACACTAGTAGCTGACGATTTTTTACTAAATTTTTTATATTTTAAATATTTTACCATTTTTAATTTTTATATAGAATTTATGAATTAACCTTACATAATCCTAAGATAATTTTAATTATACAGTATTTTAATGATACTTTGAATTGTATTACTACTCAAAATATTTTTATTATTATTATTACTATAAAATTCAAATATAACATTTAAACACTGTCATCTAAATCGTCCTTAATGTATATAGTACCCAATACCATGTATATAAAAGTATTTATGTACATGTTAGTGCCCCGCCAGTAAGTGTCGAGAGGTCACAAGATATCTGGTCAGTTTTTTAAGGATATACTGACCAGTAGTTTAAAAACTGGCCATTAACTGCCGATAAACTGGTATAACTTTATACACCAGTATATAATGTAGCAGGGCTTAGACTTCCCTCTATTTATTTTCATCTCAATCCAACTATTTTTCTAAAGATCTTTTGTCACTCCTTGTCAGCTTACTGTTCCACTACCGTGCTCTTCCTCGCGCCTTCATGTCTACTTTATCCTTATCACTTCCTTTGAGACCAGCGCCGTTGATATTTTCGCTTATTCCTCTATCATTTATCTTAAGTTCTTCTGCTGTATCTTCAATCAAATAGTTTCGTTCTTTTTTTGAAATGAGCTCTAATTTTTTTATCTGCTCTCCATTCTAAACTCTAAATACACCACTTCTTTATCAATTCTATCTTCTCGTTGTTCAAATAAAATTTCTCATTCTTTTCTCCATCGCTTTTCTACACTTCATAACTTTTGATTTTTCTGTGTTTATTTTTTACACGTTTTTACCTCAATTCTTAAATCTTCTCATCATTTGTTTCAATCCGCTTTCGTTGCTTGCTAAAAGCACTAGATTATCAGTACATGGTACTGACTAAACCTTCTTTCTTTCTAAAATCAATCCATCTAGTATTTTTCCCAATTCTTTTCCAACTGATTAAATAGCTATAAACTCAAGGGACATCTCTACCTTACTCCTTTCCCAGACATTCCATTGTTTACTACCTCATCGTTTACCTTTAAACACTATCTTGTATTCATCTTTTATTCACTTCTTCAGATTACCACATAACTTTTCACGATTAAACGAAATTCTTCAGATTAACTTTTCCTAAATAGTTTTTCTATTCAACTTATCGAAAGCCGCTTTGAAATGTGAGTAGTTACTTTGAGTAATTCTAAATAAAAAATGGATTAATTTAAAAGTTTCTAAAGAAACTTGATTTTCATCTACAAAGTGCGCATGAACCTTATCTTATACTTGTACTCAAGGCTACTAAATTTTTTATAGGTATACATTATTAATATAGTCGGAAGGAGCCAAGTTTGGTGTCTACCGCGTCTAAGGCAGCAGCTTCCAGCCAAGTGGTTTGATTGTATCCTGATCCGGTTTTGATTTGTGCAGTTGCATTGTCATGGAGCAAAATTACTCTGCCGTGATTTCTGGACCATTCTGGTCATTTTTTGATCAATGCATGATTCAAATTAATCAAATGTTGTCGGTAGCGATCAGTATTGACTGTTACACCAGGTTCTAACAACCCGTAATACACCACGCCAGTCTGGTCCCACCAAACACACAGCATTATGTCTTGCCAAATTGATCTGGTTTTGTAGTCGAAGTTGAAGGTTTTCTATGATTAACTTATGATGTTTTCCATTTAGAATTCTTTAAATAGATTCATTTTTCATTGCCAGTGACAATTCGATGAAAAATTGTTTTTTTTTTCATATCTGTGAAGTAAAATTTCTCAAGCGTTTTTTCGGTTTTCCATCTGTCTTTCATTCAATTAATGTGATTCACCCATTTACAATATTTTTCGATATTTCCATAGCTTTTAAACGTTCAGAAACGATTGAAATCAAAGTGTCATCTTCATCCAATATCATTTGCGATCCGAAGTTTTCAATCTTTTTTGGCGATCTTTCACGTTCTTCATTCCTCACACCAAAATTATTATTTCTAAACCGTTGAAACCATCTTTTGTATGTTACTTCTGATAGAACATGATCACCATATACCTGAATAGGCAGTCGAAGTAACTTTGCAGCAGTTTTTTTTAAATGAAAACAAAAACTTAATACTTTCCGCAAATCATCACTTTCTGGCACAAAATTCGACATTTTTAACACGATGAGATAATGTAATTTTCACGTTTTCCAATTATTATTTGCACCCTTATTTCTCCTATTTTCGTTAACATAACTTCTCCTTTCTTATAAATCATTCTGTCCATTGAGCTTCTTTCTATACTACCCTCTTTTGCAGTCCTTGCATTAAAATATCCCTCAATCAGAATTCTTTAACTTTTTTATTATCTACAAATTACACTACCTTTTATATTTTCCCAATTTCTTTCTTTTATTCTCATCTCTCATTAACGCAAAACTTATTCCACTCTTCTTTGCTGACTTCTTTTTTATAATAATTACTGCCTTATTAATTAACCTCAGTTCTCCATTCTTCTCCTACCTCCTTCCTCGATCCTAGCATCACCCCTCTTGCCTCTCTTCTTAAATCTCATGACATCCTACACTATCCAAAATAATCCTTTAACTCTCAATTCATATTCTCTCTACATCTTTTCTATGTATATATCCTTTTCTACTTTTTAAATTTGTTCTTGTCTTCCATCCATTTGCAATATGGATTACTTTTCATACATTGTTTTCCTTCCATTTCTATTTTTTTGTGTTTCTTCCATACTAGAACAATCTTAACTCTTGCTCTTTCTATTTTCCATAACTTTGCTACGTCAATTTTATTCATCTTCTTTTACTCCTTTTCCATTTTATATTTCCCGCTAAATAATTTATTTCTTCTACCATTTTTTATTTTTTTAGTCATTCTATTCACCCATTCCTATTCCATCTTTCTTTGAATTTACCAAAGTATGAATGATTGATTAAATGAGCGTTGAGCATAGCTATATTATATACGCGTTATGGGTGAATTGCATGTAGTCTGCCTTGTATTATCGTGATAAAAATGATCTACATAAAACTCTCACACCTGCGGACTAATAATATCGGTAATTTCAGAAAAATTCATACTAATAAAGGAAGAATCTAAGCTCTTCGAGAGCTATCTGGTTCAATTTACTTAAAAATTTCATGTATTATTTATGTGCTTGAAATGATTAAATGGTTAAAAATGGTTACAATTTTAATCTGCAATGGTTGATTTTTCTACAGGTATACGATATAATTTTTATTAGTAATAATTCAAAGAACAGACAAAATAATTTTTTTAGCTTTTGTTGCTACAAAAAATAGTTAATTAACTTTATAAGTAATGACTTTTCGAAAAAGTGATAGGCATATTCCAATTCAGTATATAAAAATGTATATAAAAAATACCTGAGATATCCTTTGTATACCTTTTCAATTTGAAACTACAAGCAGTAATAGTTTCATTTTTCTGCACAGGTGAACTTTCACGAATTTTTTAAACCTAATTAAAACAATAGGTATTACAGCGAGGAAAACAGATATTTTTAAAGGTTAAATCAAGAGCAACATTGGGGCATTTAAATTATTTAAATTTAAACTCAAGGGAAGTCGCAATTTTGTTCACTTTTTTGTAAATGGAGCCACCGTGCGTCACCTCACAGTTTCGCTTACAACACGGAAAGCCCGTAGCACTATAAACAACAGCAACACTACCGCACTGTTTATAACGCCATTTATTCATTGTACATATATGGAACATCACTCAATACGTAGATGAACTTTAATTTTGAGTGATTCTCGCATCGTAAATTTCGATGTCTGTTATCCAATTAAATAACGTTACTTATCTATTTCAATGTTATGAGTTAATATAAATTTTATTATTTTTGAATATATCGATAAAATGACACTAAAAAATATTAATTATTATTAAACAAATCTTTTCTTGATATTATTCTTTAAAAAATATAGTTACGCTTATTTGGTTCTTTTTATTTAACACCAAACATCCTAGTTGACATGTATTGTTTATCATAGTAATGAAATATAGAATTTGCAACACTAATACAAATTGACTCAACAATTTTCAAAGTCAAATAAGATAAATCTATTGGTATCCTACCGATTTTGTTAAAATAATTTTTATCATTTCCTGAGATAGGTCTAGATGGGTCTAATATTTTTTAAACAACCTGTCGACGAATTCCTTATCTCCATGGCGAGATCGCTTTGACGACGCTGAATATTTTAGATCTAAGCGCGAAATTGTAGGAGTCTTTCCCGCGGAGCTAGACCGATAGAAAAATTGCTTAAAAATGGTAGCGACGACCGAAAATTTAGGCCTTCGCAGGCATGATACAGCCAATGAGCACAAAAGAGTGAGTCAATGAGTCGTAACACGGCGAGGTGGTCGAGCCTAGAGCAAGGCAAGGGGCCTAGCTCCTGCTATAAGCTCTATAGTCGAATTGTTATTTGCCGAGGCCTCGATTAAATGATAACAACAAGGAGCAAAGGCGGAGTCAGCACCAGGGGAGTGAAGTAGTCAGGGTAATGAGGGCCGGGCGGCCGACCTATTGACCCTCTTGTCCCCGATGCCCCAAAGTTCAGATACGAAGTAAAATGTCAACAAATGAGGCCTCGGGCTCGAGAGGGGCGATAGGCTGACCTCACTCTCTCGTATTCATTAGCTGTATCGCGCCCGCGAAGGCCTGAATTTTCGACCGATGCTACCATTTTTTAGCAATTTTTCCGAGAATTTTTCTATCAGTCCTAGCTCCGCAGGAAAGTCTCTTACAATTTCGTGCCTAGAGCCAAAATGTTCAGCGTCGTCTCAGCGATCTCGCCATGTAGCTGCAGACAAAGAAATCGTAGACAACCTGCTTATAATTAAATACACATAAAATACATGAAGTAACTCAGCATTTAATATATTTAAAAACAGAAAATAATAATCACGAAATAATTTCTTTCAGCAATGTAAAAGATATAAATTCAGTATTAGAAGTAACAGTCTATGATGAAGATCGAGATCATAAAGTGGAGTTCTTGGGTAAAGTAGCAATACCATTGCTAAAGATTCGAAATGGAGAGAAGCGTTGGTACGCCTTAAAAGACAAGAAACTTCGCTGTCGAGCCAAAGGCAATAGTCCACAGATTTTACTGGAACTCACTGTCATCTGGAATGTCTTACGGGCTTGTATAAGGACTCTGAATCCTAAGGAAAAAAAATACATGGAACCAGAAATGAAATTCAAACGACAGGTTTTTCTCAGGAATGTTCTCAGACTCAAATCAATTATAGTTATATTCATCGATTTGGGAAAATACATACAGTATGATGAGAATAACAATTATTACTTTATGTCCATTTTTAAAAATAATGACCATTAATATTTATTTATAATTCTAAATATAAAAAATATTTTTTTAATAATTAAAAAAATAAATTTATGAAAACATACTTAAATTCAATAAGAATTGCTTAGAATTATGATACTGAATTAACTCTTAAGAGAAATCTATTATAATAAATTTTATCATAATCCTAAAATTATGTACTATAAATTACTAGTCTCTTAACTTTCAAAATATTAGTAATTTGTCCATTCTTTTCTAAGGAGTCTTCGGAGTCAGACAAAATCTACCATACAAAAATTCCGATTTTCGAAATTAAAATGCGAATTATAAATGTATTAAACTAAAACTTCTAAAATCAAGTTATTTAATGAAAATAGTTGATTACTTACCATGTGTTACCATGTAGCATGTACTTATTTATATGTAACGGAATAAAGAAAATAATATAAATATCTTACTAAAAATGAACAGAAGCAAATTATAGAAAACTTATATTTATAGATTAAAATCCAATTGAAAAAATAATCAATTCCAACCCATAATCAATTCAAGCTCGAGTATTCTTATATTACTGATTTTTCTGCAATGATTTAACTTTATACGGACCAGAGATAGTATACCATCAACGTATTCTATCGATTACCAAAGTATTAGATTGAGGCTTTCAGTATTCTCAATTTAATTTTGAAAATCGGAATGTTGATAAAGTAGATACTTTGTATAATTATGGAAGCCTCTTAACAGCAATTTGAACTGCATTGAATTTAAACTTTAAATCTTAAGTTTAGATTTAAACAATAGTTGCAACTGTGACGTAACCAAAGTAATTGAAAATAATTTTTCTTATTAATATGCTTTTTTTGTTCAGTAAAGGCGAACAGACGCTTAGTTACATTCATATTTCCTGTTGATCTAAAGTTGAACTCTGTGAGGATAGCTTCTTCTTTGTAAAGGGGATAGTTTCATTATACTCAAAAATCAGATTCACTAGCATCGATTTTGTAAAATAAAATTAAGAGTACTGTTTCTGTTTTTGGTAAAAAATTAAGTTGATTTTTCTCGCAAACCTACCTTCATATAAAATAACAGACGGTATTAATGATGTATTAACGGTAGTAATGATGAGTTGACACATGTAGCTAAATCTTAGCTGTGCCAAATATGCATCCAAGCTCTACAGTATTACAGTCCGATATATTGAGGTAGAGATAAAAAATAAACTATTTTCGTTGTGCAAAATATTTTTATTAAGGTCATAATTATCAAGAATGTTCTTTGATTTAATAAATCAGTTTAGATAATTTTGAAATTTTGAGAACATATGTCACTTTAACTACTCTTTACAAAAATTATTAAAATCTTAATAAAAAATTACATTTTTTTCAAACTTCAATTTTTCTCTAGCTTTCTTTTGTCAGTTACAATAAGATATGTGATATTTTCTCTTTTACATAGCTTCAAGTTTTGTTCTTCTTAATGTTGATATTATTTTAGGAAATAGATATAGATTCTAGTTATTCAAACATTAAAAGTTTAGCTATCACTTATATGGCTAACTTTTTGCATTTAAATTTTGAATTACGGCAATTTCGACAACCGGAAAAATATTCAACTAATGATGAAATAAAATCAAATCATCAAGAACATCTAAATTCGAAACTCTAGCAAGTTTTAAATTAACAACTGTATGTTAATGGTGTATTTAAACAATTATTTAAGAAAGCATTTAATAAAACAATCATATTTGATGGAAATAAAAATAAATTTCATGACATTACAATGAATCTAATTTTTTTGAAAGGTAGGTTTTTTTAGAGCAGAAAAATGATGCTTCCATAATGTGAATTTTAGAATAATCTAGTTTTTAGGGTACAAAAATGTCTTTTTAAAAAAATTTACATTAAAAAACTTAAAATGCTTATTATGTAAGACTATTATTTTGTACAGAATACAGTGAACGTTTTTAAACAATATCCTATGGATGATATTTCATTCTCAATTTCAGAAGCTGCTGGGAATGGGAAAGTAAATTAAGAAGTGTGATTGCTCTCATTGTTTTTATATTTGGAGTTTATTATTTTGAACCATACATGTTATTTATCATCGCCTTTCTAATAATATTCAAATATTATATGGTAAGAGATAATTTTAATAAATTAGCAAATTTAGAAATAAAATATGATCGTTAAAATCACAATTATAATTTTTTTCTATTATATAATAAAAACTGGATCATAATTTGTAAATGTATGCTGTATTCATTAATTACTAGCAAAATTTATATTAATAAACATTATGACAGATAATAGAAATAAAAAAGGTTTGTAGAAAATATCGATTACTAACATGTTATCGGCCTCATTTTTTGTTTTGGAATATTCACTGCAATTAT
The DNA here is from genome assembly GCA_018906755.1 of Sycophaga agraensis. Lineage (NCBI taxonomy): Eukaryota > Metazoa > Arthropoda > Insecta > Hymenoptera > Pteromalidae > Sycophaga > Sycophaga agraensis. The sequence continues at coordinate 1,123,244 of JACCIE010000057.1, read as the reverse complement.
GACAACGCAATGACAACAATAACAATATACTACAGATTATGCTAGTAATACAAAAATATGTATTTTTGAATAAATACATATTAAAATTATTTATAACTTAAACCAGAAAAAAAAGAGAAATTTTTTATTGAAACCAGATTAATTTAGTTCAGACGATTTGATGATTTAGATTTTTAAGATTTAAAATTTATATAGGATAGGTGCCTATTAATTCGTTTTTAAGCTCATTTACTCTAATATAGATAACAATTCTTCATGGAACTCCTCATCATGTGATTCATATCCAAGATTCTATGGATACCACATCTGAAGATGGCCCTCTAACACCTGGCGATGATGATGACGACGATGATGATAAAGACAAGGTGGCATTTATTTAATCCTTTATAATTTAAATCAATACATATTTATGTATATCTACATAAAGAAAATTTCATTAGTAGTTATGTTTATAAATATAAATAGAATATTTATTTTACTTTTCGTACATGTAAAACATGCAACTAAGTTATCAATTATTGATATAATTCTAAAATTTTAGGAAGAAAAGAAGAGTTTAAAAGAACGTCTCCAAGCAATCCAAGAAGTAACACAAACAGTACAAAACTCAATTGGGTATATAGCGAGTCTTTGCGAAAGGATGAAAAACTTATTCAACTTTACTGTCCCTTACCTGAGTTATCTCGCAATGTTGTTATCAATTCTGGGAATGATCGTACTTTATCTCGTGCCCGTTCGGTATTTAATACTTGTATGGGGAGTCAATAAATTCGCTAGAAAAATCGTTAGACCTCACACGGTACCCAACAATGAAATTTTGGATCTTATATCTAGGGTGCCGGATGATGAAGAATTACTTAATTATAGGTATATTATTAATAACAATAAATTCAACATCAATCAACAACAAAATATACAATAAAAAATATAACAATATATTAAATGTACAACTTTTAAACAAAAATAATTTAATTAAAACTTTAAAATCAAAAAGATATGACTACAACTTGTAATACTTTCAGAGAGCTGAAGCCCATACCGACAGCTGATTGCGAAAGTCGAAACTCTCCAGGACCAGGAACCTCAATAGCGGGAAGTAGTGGAACTATTACTCGTCGGGAGTTGCGTAGACGTTTGAAAGCGACTGCGTAGCAACAGACTGACCCGCGACTTGATGTCGCGGGCCTCAGAGCACACGGTATACTCAAAAGATCATTGCTCCGTCAAAAGTTCGAATATTTACGCCAACGTATGGGTTCCGTTGAAAAATCAGACGTGTCTAATGCAGATTAAGGCAATATACTGAGACTTAAAAGGGCTCATAAGAACCATAGAGTTGATAAATATATTTACAAAACACCACATAATTAACCCGTTCCTGCCTATAAAATGGCTTAAATTATATTGTCACATTCAATGTTTTTTTCGAAAATTTAATAGATTATATCTTGAACATGTGTATTATATCGTATGTTTCTCTTCTGTTTTAGAATGTATCGTTGATTTTTCAGTAGGAGCTGCAATATTAGCAATATGAAATTTGATGAACGAAAAAATTTGCAGAAAAGCTGATATTTCTTTTTTTTGCTCGTTATTCGACATGATCTTATAGTCAAAGATTATGAATGTCAAACATTTACTACGATTAAGTTACAACAGTTAGAAAATGTACACGAATTAAAAAATGGGTTTCAAATTATCAAAAATATTTAAAGAAATGTCTAAATAAATGTTTTAATGAAATTGTTTAATGTTTTAAAAATTAAAGATGCGTCAGAACTTTTAAAACAATTTTTTTGTTTTGATTTTAAAAATTGTTCTAGATCTTTTTTCTAAAAAAATATTTATTTAAACCAAAAATGGTCCAATATATAAAAAAATTTATTGATTACCATCGTCGAATCAATAGACTGAAAGATCTTGATCGAATATAAAAAACTTTGTTTTAGTAAAACTAATGTCAAATTATCATTTTTTATACATTAAGAAAAGGACTCAAATTTCTACTGTATTTTGTTTACGATAAACTTCGTCAATTTTTTTTAAAAATGACAGTATAGAATGTGACGTTAACTTTATGCCATTTTAGTGAAACGGATTAATACAGGCATGGCCAACGATTTTATTTTATAATTTATTTATTGTTTTACTGTGCTATCTATTCAAATATATTTATCTTTACTTAAATTTATTATATAGTTGACTATTTATCATTATACTGAAATATCTTATCAACTTTAAGAATTGCCGCATCGACGTTGGCTTCATAATCACATTGAAAGAGAATACCTTTTGTCTAATAAAACCTATATTGTTGATTATTTTTATATTCTGTTTATAAGAATACGATATTTTATTTAATATAAGAAAAATAAATTAATTACAATTAAATAATTTATTGCAGATTAAATTAAAATCTTGTAATTATATTCGCATTTTTTAAAAATAATTTTATTTCCACAATAGTTATTCATCAAAATTACATTAATAATTAATTAAATTTAACTTAATTAATAATGAACGAAAAAAACATGAATATTATAGTAACTTGTATATACAACTTTATTGTGTATACAAAAAATTAGTAAATGATGATAATAAAAATAGTTGAGGTTTTTGGTAACATCTAAAAGTTTTACGATATGTTTATAACAATATTAAAATGTGATAATTAAATAAGTTATTTGAAGACACCTGTTTTTATAAGCACTTAAAAAGTAAATATGATATTTTTTGATGAATTATCATCTCGATCGTCATCAATTTTTCACTGTTAATAATAATTATGATAAAGTATGTTTATAAGTTGCCCATGTCTGAATATCAAAAATGTCGTATTAAAAATGTAGCATAAGCCCCCAAAAATTTTAAAAGCTGCCTTATTAAAATAAAAACAAAAAGGCGTAAAATAATATAAATAAATTGAAAGTAGAATGCTAAACATTTTATAACACTGATTTAATAACTGTTAATTATTTTTACGATTACCTAGACGGTCATTGTTATGCTCAATGTATATATTTTTATTCAATGTAAGCTATTTCATAATACGTAATTAATATATTTTGATATTGGTTTACTTGTACAACGTGTTTCTGTGAGACTAATAACATATGACATTGTATTTAGTATCATTAGAATAAAATGTTCAGACTGACTGAGAGTTTATAGTTACCATGCATATTTTTCTGTTATTATCTTCCGGACTTTGCATACCGCGATTTCTGAATTCAAATTTGGAGTTATTGTCTGCAATAAATAGATGCTGTTAATTATCAACTTTTTCCGCCAAAAAAAGTCTTTACTTCTAATAATAATATTTATATGAATTCAATTTATTTATTATATATATTTCAAAAGGAATCGGAAGAAACATGTTTTCAGCATGATGCATCAAATCCTTTACATTCAATTAATGTCATAATTATAACAATATGCACACAAAAATAAAGAATTTCATTTTTTATCTTCATTATGCATGGTATAACTATATCAGAATTGTGATCGAACATCAGATTTTCAACTGCTAATTGTGCACGTATTTCAAAAATAGGAAAAAATTGCATACATACTAACAATATAATTTTCATTTAGAAATTATTTTAAACATTGAATTCACAATATATATCTTTTTGTCATATAATTTTGTTTATACCGTTATGAAGCAACTATACATAGCTGTTCTGCGACACATGTTACTTCTTTTTCCACAGTGGTATTTTTTGTTCTCAAAATAAATCAGATAGAATTAAGTACTACAAACGTTACTTATATCAAGAACTACTCTTCGAGATTAGTCTATAAGTTTTTAATACTTCTTCCAAAAGGAACAAGATTTAAACGGAAACACGTTGTATATTTTTTTTGTTATCTTTTATTAGATATAAAGTAAATAGAAATTACAATGCTAAACAATTAACTTTTATTATCTCAATGTTTCATTAGAACGCAAAGCATCTTTTCGGCTTTGTTTAATTTGTAAATGTTTTCCAAATGATAATTTTAATTATCTCAAAGCATATCTATATTCTAAATGTAATATCAATTTCTTGTCAATTACTTATAAAACAGAATAGTAACAAAGCAACGTATTTTTCTGCACGTTCATTAGAACAATCAATTAATGCGTATAAATGAAATTATAATATTTATATAATTGCATTATGTGGTCGTATGCAAAGAGATTAGTTTGTTTCTTTTCCTAAAGAACTGTGCAATGAATGATAATTTAATTGCGTGAGGTCTTTTGGAAGAAATAGGATTGTTACACACGCGCGCGCGTGTGCGCACGCACGTACACTGTGGCCATCAATAGGCTGTCTTGAACTGTACCCTCGGTACCACTGGATAGCTGCAGAAATTCTAAGCATCTTTCTAGCCAAGCGTGAAGATTGGCATAACTCGAGAGTTCTTAAACTGCAAAATAATCGAAAAGCTTGCTGGTCGCCCGTAAACATATTTTCAACTACTGTATGCAATTCACAATTAAAATAAATTATCTTTCTGAATCATACCAAGCAACAATAGATTTGAAATTGACAACGAATATTGCTGACGTGTCATGTACTATAACATATATAATAAAGCCTGTTTTTTAATTAGTGGCCTAAACATTTTTTTTGCCTGTTACGAAACTGTCAAAAGCTGTCCCGCGAAGGTACGAATTTTTAAAACATGGTAAAAATCCAGCCTAAATCCAGCCGCGAAAATCCGAGTTTGTTTGCGCGTCCTCCGTCGCCACATCGCAGTGAATAAGAGTAAATGAAGCAATCAATGGGAAAAAGTAGGGAGAAGTGGTCAGGGTTGCAAGGAGAGCAACGGGCCTGATCACGCTCTCCAGACCGAGCTCCAGACTTAGATGCATGTCCATTCCGCAACTGCCGAAATTATCAACCACAAGTAGGCAAGAAGGTAGAGTAACTGCGAGGCGGGTGTGATTAATATTGGACTAGACTAAATCACGTTGAGCGTTGTTAAAGTAAAAGTACACCCTTTCGAGTCAAATTTTATGGGTTCTATACAAGTTCATCTATATGTAATGAGTGTTTGGAAAACGCCGCTTTCTCAGCAAATGCGCCCTACAGTTAAATTCTGCGCTTAATAGATTCTATGGTACAATCGATTAAAATAACATTGGGATAATCTAATGTTATTCTATTTCAATTCTCCCATACTCGCCACGCAGTCGTTCCGCCTTCTTGACTGTTTATCATTGACAATTACGGCAGTTGCCGAATTAGCACGCGTCTAAGCCTGGAGAGTGTGGCCAGGCCCACTGCTTGCCTTGCGGTCCAGACCACTTTTCCCTACTAGTTCCCATTGACTGTTTCTCTACTCTTATTCGCTGCGCTGCAGTTAAAGACCGCGCTATTCGTCGGCAGGGGTTCATTTTTACCGTTTTTTAAACGCTTGCATCTTCGCAAGCGGCTTCTGATAATTTCGTAATCTGCTAGAAAAATGTTTAGAACTTCCTCAACTATCCAGTGGTGTAGCTCGAGACAACATTTTCAAAAACAGGCTGTATATAAATTAATTTAAAAAATTCATACCATTGCATTTCATAGACAAGGGCACTTACAAGGAAAATATTATGGCTGTAAAATTATATACAATTAATGTCTTTTTATATTTTTTATATTTATTATAAGTTGTATATTCTATTTTAAGCTCTTATTTCTGTGCCAATCTTTTGTTTTTTTTCACTAGTGAAAAATCCTCAAAAAATCCTGGATACTATTACACCGGTAATTAAGCCCTGATCCCTACAGATATCAATTTTACTCATGTAATGAATTTAAAGAATTTAATGTCTGCTGCATACTAAAAACGTTAAGGCATTCTTTATAATATTTACTAATATTTTTATATTTCGTTACAGTGAATATATTAAATTAGATGAATAAACAATTTCTCTTGCGCATACAAATAAGTAACTGATTAGATTGTATTATTGAAACCACAAAGGATAATTGTGCGTGGTCACTATTTTTTTTATATAAAAATATCCAAGAATATATAAAATAATTAACTAGTTATGCCAGAATTTACTTAGAAAATCAAAAGTAGACTTACGTTTATTGTTTTTAATAATAAAAAAAGAAAAATTGATTAATAAAACATATATGAGTATCTTGTAGTAAAAACAAAATTTAATCTGAAAATTTTGTAGTTTATGAAACCAGCAGAATTAAACATTGCTTATTTGCTTTTTATAATAGTTTTTATATTTTATTAAACAAATCATGAAGCCGTATTATTTATTGTTCTAATTCGGAATACATGATTTATTTAAGGTTACTCTGTAATTATGTTGGCATTATCAGGATGTTAATGATTTAACGATATGTATACAGAAATTATCGAAAATTTCTTTTGAATATAAAATTTAGTTTTTTATAAATTTGCTCATATATTTTGAACTCTTTTAATATATTTAAAGTCGTAGATTTAATCGACTATTTATATCATTGTGAAAATTTTTACCTAAAGAAATTAACGAAATTACAATTTGATGTACCATAAAACATATTAAATAAATTTAATATTTTGATTTGTGCAATCTAATGGTGAACTTAAATTTGATATTGATCCTCAGGTTGAAAATCATTTGAAAGTCAGTTTATTCAAACTGAAGCTCCAAACGGTCTTTGTTGAAAGAGTATAAGAAAATATTACATTTAAATATAACCATGACGCATTACACATTGATAAAACAAGGTACAGATTCGGTTATAGAAGATAATTTTGTCCATAGAAATTTCCCTAGTATTTTGATTTTGATTCAGTAGGTGAAAATGATTTGACTCGTTTTATTAATGTATTTTTATGAAATAGATCTTAAGATGTAAAATTTTTCACTCTTTTCAAGTCCAAAATGATGATCAAGGGCAAATGTAATGACACATCGTGCACGAAATAATGTTTGTCCTTGTTCTTTTTTTCTCTGAAGAATAAAAGTCAGATACTTTTTCAACGGTCTGTATATCATAATATATTTCAATGACCAAATGATTTAATTATATTCAGCTATACTAGAACTCCAGTTTCCGCGTTATTTTCTCGTTTATTTTCTATAAACTCCGAAAAAAAATAATGTTCACATTTCATTCACATTTCATTATATTTCACTATAGTTCCAGTATGGACTTAAACTTCTAAATTTTTCAACAATAAATAATTATGGTAACAATAAAATTTTATCCTTTGTAATATTCTACATTATTTGAATTATGATTATAATTATCTTTATATTCACAAACGCAGACTTTAACTATAAGGATAAATGGGGTTCTATAGCTTTAACGTTTAAAATTTAGTAATTTTAAGTACTTATCTTTTTAAATAAAAGTTTTATTTTTTTTTTAACTAAGTTTCGTATTTTAATGTAGTCTTCGATAAAGAGTAAATGTATACTTGAAAAGTAAATCAGCATGTTTAAACATGTGTAGCAAAAATCAGAGGGACAATAGGGAGGGACTATAGTTATCGTTGAGTGAAGTTCATTATAATTTGTATATTATAAGTTCTTTTGCATTTTTCTATTTTTCTAAATAATAATATATTGCATGCGTAGATATACAACCTGTCTTTTCATTACTTATTTCCAGCTATACCATGGGATAGCTGAGCCAATTCTAAACATTTTTTTTGAGGTCGCGAAACTGTCAGATGCACCTCCGCGAAGATACAGCTGTCTAAAAAATCTGACTCAATGGAAATAGGGTCAATGGGAGAGAGTAGGCCGGAGCTATCGTGGCCGCAAGACAAGCAGCGGGCCTGGCTCCGCCCTTTAGACTTAGATGCATGTCCATTCGTCGACTGCCGAAATTGTTAACAAGAAAAGCCCGAGTGACTGCATGACGGGTATGGGGGATGGGGGCTTGCAAGAGTCGGGTGTTCAGAAAAAAGTTGTTTTCTGAGTTGCTTTCATTTAGATCTCTGAGAAGCTGAAACTACCATGTACGTTAAGCACGTACTTTTATACTTAGACATTTACCTAGATTAACTGTTTTTTCTCCAAAAGTTGCTTTTTAGCAGTATAAATATCACAAAAAGATCATATTGTTATAATTAGAATTATAAATAGATAACATAGTATTTTTTAAACAATTATTAAATTAATCTTGTAAAAATATATAATAACTTAAAAAATATAAATAGCAAATTAAAAAATAAATAAGGGGTAATAGATAATTAATAAAAAAGCGTATAACTGCATTACAATAAGGTTTTCATAAAAATATGTCTACGTTTACATTTCATGTATGCGCTGTAAATATATCGTTTAAGAATTTAGTATATAAATAAATGAATAAATGTTGTTAGTACATGTTTATCACAGTGAGTTTTTTTACCTTACAACACTGTACAGGATATTAGAAAAGTTTGGAAACGATCAAAAAATTAAAAAATAAACCATTTAAGACAAAAATTTTGCTGAAAAAGTTGTATGGTTTTGAAGGGGCTACAACATGGTATTCTGGTTTAAGCCTTACAAAGACATTAGAAGATCAAGTAAAGATTGTATCAATTTTTTTAAATAGCACATCCTATTTTTGTGTTTACTGCATAGTAACTAAGATGTTAATATTTCATTTATTTTATTTATTATTATTAATATCATTATTATTGTTGTGTAATGCCATGGAAGAAAGATCTACTGACGTTGATAATATTGCGTATTTATTATTGACTATTCACTAATCTTAAAATTTACAAGTAATATGCTGTTTTATTACCAAATTAGGAAAGCACTGATCGCAGCGTTAGCTTAACCAGAGCAACAAATATAATTATATCATAAATATTACAATCTAAGGTCAAACTCATATATCTGACGATGTTTGTTCAAGTAAAGCTTTTGTGATGATGGGAACAAAATATTCAATTTTTGTATAAATAGAAGGCACATCTAACATATTTGGTTCATCAGCAGATAAAGATAATACAGCAATCATTGTATTATCAAACACAATAAGAGGGCCTCCAATATCTCCCTGTAAAACGCAGTATTAATTAATTTAAAAAATGTAATTCATTAGATAGTTGAGATAATGCTTAGCATTATTATTTAGGTTTGCATATGTAAAAAAAGTTATTGCAAAATAAACATACCTTACAAGCACCTACAATTTGCCTAGAATCATTTTTATCAACATAAGGACAAATATGACTATTAAGAATTCCTGAATATATTGTGCTACAATATTTATTATCAAGTATTTTTATCTTGGCATATTTCATTTTGATACCATCGTGAACAAATATTGGTTTATTATTTTGCAATTTAATAGAATTGTAGCCAAATCCAATTACAGTTGCTTTCAAGGAATTGTATTCTATTTGTAATGTTGGTAACTTAATTTGTTCCAAAAAACGATTTTTTTTATGTTTAAACTTTGTTTTAACTATAAATGTAAATAATTAATTAATGAATTTTAGTTTTTAAAAAAGTTAAGTGAGAAAGATCCAGAAGAAAATGCAAAGATAATATTTATTTTGTATTATTGTTATTGGAGTATATGATGTATAGTCACCACCTTTAAGTAATATATATAGTTAAAATATATACTACAGTTTCAATTTATGATTACAATAATGAACGCGAAAACAGATTTCGAGCATCGAAAAAATGGAGTGTACAATAAAAATGAAAATCACTCTATCGAACAATTTTCAAACTATTTTTACATCATCGAAGTATGTTTTTTTCATGTCATTAACTCTTAGACTAATTATTGCTTAAAACTCAAATTTGGGATATTTCTCAATTGTCGTGGAACCAAGTCTATCTTAATGTATTTTAAACGATATGAACACAAATAATAAAATAATTGAAAATATTTATATTTGAAGGAAGCATATATTATAAAATTATTTTTTTATGATATTATCAAATATTGATTGTTTGTATATGGAAATAATATGCACTAATAATAAATATGACTTAAATTCCTACTAGAACTTCCAGACCTCACCCAATAATTTAATTTACAAATTTATGAAAAAATTTACCTTAACAATCGCAATGTCATTTGCCTTTTTTCTTCTGAGTTAGTAGCTAATTTAACCGGTTTGTATTTTGCAGGCACGTATATTTTGACAATATCTGATTCTATTCGGTTAAGACTCGTTTGTGTCGATTTGATGACTCCGGCAAGAATCCACAAACGACCATTTACAAAATTGTTCTCATCATTAATAAAACAGTGAGCTGCTGTTACAAAAAATTCGTTGTTGATGATGGATCCAGTGCAGCGTTCATTATTACCATACAAAATAGAAACTACGAATTTGAACTGGCCTTCTTTAGCTTCGAATTCGCCAAAGATTCCAGAAACTGTAACTTATTTAAAAAAAAATGATTTTTTAAAGCAAAATACAATTACAATACAGAAGAATTAATACATAAATAAATGTAATATATAAAAACTAAAACTTCAGTAAATTAAAATATTATATCTTACTACTTTTATGCCAAAAAATAAAAATAAAAGTAGAGTATATGAATGATAAATTTAAATATTGTATTTTAAAGTAATTTAAAAGTCTAAACACGACTTAAAAGTTTTTAGTACAAAAGTAATGTGTTTGCACAATCCCAAGACTTCCTATAGAATAATTTACTCAAGATAAGTTTCATTATTTATCTGTTCAGACGTATTATGTACATAATTATATTTAGACGCAATTACTTTTATGTAAACGATAAAATCATTCACGTGACTTCTTTTAATATAATTAATCTCAACATCAGTTGTCAGTTTCTTCAAACAAATGTTTAAATTTAATAATGTGAAACTTTAATTTTTTCATTTTAACATTTAATATATTTATTAAGTATGCGGTATACTTATTTATGTACTTTCATGACAGGCCTTTGTTTATATACAGATTCGCAGAAAATACATACTGGATGTAGGAAAATATTTTATTCTGCGCACACGTTAAAGATTCTTTTCAACCAAGAAAACAAGCTCTATATAACCTGTCTTTTAATTACTTGCCTCCAGCTACACCTCGGGATATCTGAAGCAATTCTAAACATTTTTTTTGCGTTCGTAAATCTGTCAGATGCACCCCCGCAGAGATACAGGCGTTTAAAAAACTGTAAAAATCCAGCAGCTGCCGTCAAAAACCGCAGCTTCTCTAAATGCAGCACAGCGAATAAGAGTAGATAAATGTCAATGGGAGAGAGTCGGGAGAAGTGGGCTGGGCAGCAAGGCGAGCAGCGGGCCTGGCCGTGCACTCCAAGTTTAGATGCGTGTCCATTCGTCGACTGCCGAAATTGTCAACAACAATTAGGCAAGAAGGCGGAGTGACTACGAGGCGGGTATGGGGAATGTGAAGTCGCAGGAATCCGGCAATAAGTACTAACGCCCAACATGATAACACTCGGGCGAAGACAAATCAAATTGCGATGGCAACCGTTGATGCGCTGATACGCTCGTAACATTGCATTGGCCCAATTTTTTTTAATCGATGGTATCATCGAATGTATTAAGCACAGTATCTCACTGGAGGGCGCATTCGAAAGTTGAGATAACGGAGTTTTTGAAACACATATTTTCGCAGGTCGATTTCTGTCAGCTTCCAGTGGTATAGCTAGAGATAACTAATTTAAAAACAGGCTGTATATGTAAACAGGGTGGTCCATTTTACGGGATTTAGGCGCACCTTTCTCCGTTAGTATTTTATCTTGAGCTCGATTTCCAAGATTATTTAGTAAACAGAGCTTGCGCTAGATTGAATTTAAAAATAATTATTTATAATCTAGTCATTTTAACAATCTGATGTTTTAATCAAACCTTACAAATGGAAAGTAGAAAAATAAATAGTTTTAATTCAATAGTGCTAGAAAAGGTCGCGAGGTTTCCTTCGTAACAAAATGTGGCGGTACTCTCATAAAAAATATAATTTACGAGCGAGGTCAATTTCGTGACCGATTGAAGTCCTGAAGAACACCAAGGGTTTATATATGTATTTTGGTCTGCTGATTACGAATTTCGAAAGTGTTTTGACCTAACTTGTAAAATTGAAAAATAATTCACAATTTAATTGTTTAAAACGCCGTAGAAACTAGAATTTAAACAAAATTAATATGAGTACTAGACAAGTTTATTTATTATCTATTTATGAAATCGATCGATTTTACAGAATTAAAAAATGTTTATTACAAGTCGAATTATTGCATATATAGTGAACTTTAGTTGCAAAATGCTGTTGCAGACACACTATTTATCTCATAACTTTGGCTCTGCTACGAACTTGTAGACAAATAATCTTTCATCATAAAGATTGAGGAATCCTCTTTTGATGCATAACATTATATTAATCTAAAACATTGTATAAATTAATTTTACAACGTTAAATGTAAAAAAATCAACGAAAAAAGTAGTTTTTGTTTGTTTAATAACGAATTTGACCACTTATTTTTTCTAAACCAATATTAAATCATATATATAATTATTCCTTATAAAAAACGAATGATTTCATGTATAGTATGATTGGATCACTTATGTTTCTCCCGGGGACACAGCCATTCAAATCTAGGACGCCGCATAAACTCATGTAGCATCAAACGCTCTGCTGCGCACAACGACTAGTTATTATAAAATCCTTTTAATTTTAACCGAGGCCCTGTGTTAAATTGATTATTGTACTTATACAATCTAATTAATTTCTAATAGTTTAATTTTATTTATTTAATAAATTAATTAATTTATTCATATCAATTATTTTTAATATTATCTAATATGTTAAAAAATATAGTTAATTAGAAAATGATTTGAATTTTTATGACTGAAAAATAAATAATATTTTACAAGATATTTTACATTGCGTAAAAAAATTGTTAACTTCAAACCTTTATAATTCAAAAAGTGCTTGATGAAAAAATATTTTATTATAGTGCTTTGTAAAGCTCTCGAGATAAGTTATCAGAATATGCATTGAAATATAGGCAATTCTATTTAAAAAATAAGATTGACCATAAAATGACCATGAAGGATATGGTCAAGGTCAAAGTCAAGATCATCGTCTTACTTCCCGCTTGAAACCATACAACTTTGCTATTGGAGATTTTCTCCTAAAAACGATCTAACTCAAGGTAATATTTGGAACAATAATATTATAATTTTCCACTTGCAAGATTAATTTCAAAAGTTCAACTATCAGATAAAGTTTACTTTAAAGAAAATTTTAAAGCGATATTTTTAACAGCTATTTTTTTGTAGTATGACAGATTCCTATAGTAGCGTGGTATTAATATGGTAAGATATTTTTCAAAAATTTATCCTTTCTGCTGTGGAAAAATATAGTGAATATTTGTATCAGTACTGTATTTTAAATCATTAAATTCATCAGGATTTATAATAAATAGAAGAGTATAATAAATAACTTAAATTAAATTATAATTTAACTTAATAATTTAACTTTAAACTGTTTTTTACTTTATATTTTTTAATAAAGTCGATTGTGGATGATTTCAACGTTGTTGATGTGTAATAAAATATTAATTACTCCAAGGGCGTCTAATTTCTTCTAATACAACCTTGCCTATGTAACAATTGCCCACACGTGTTAAGGCTACACCAATTTCATCAACTGTTTTCAAATTAGTATGATATATACTGCAACATTAAAAGAATAATTGCATGTAAATATCTTTAAATACATCAATGTATTAGAATTTAATATTAAAGTTCACATTCATCATACAGAATTTTTTAATAATTCTGGCAGAAATATGTGAATTATATATACAATATTATATTAATAAATAAATAAATAAAGGTTTCATATTAATGCTTCGATAATCTGTATTTTATTATATTTTTCAATAATTTTTGTAATATAAACTTAAAATCAAGTTAATTCTATATATAAAAAATTATTTTAATTTTTGTTTTTGTAAATGTATAATAGGGCTCAAATAATATTACCTCATTTTCCATCCTAATCCATATTGTAAAGTTTCTCTAGGCAAAAAGGACGTGACTCCAATACTGTTTCCAAGCAATAATATTACACTATTTTGATTATGGGTTTCACTGGAATCTCGATAAATAATCCGAGCTTGAATTTCTTTAGAAAATCTTACATATACATAAAATAACCTGAAATAATAATATATTTTTTATAATATTCAGACAAATTGAATATATAATAATAATATACATAAGTTAAAAATATATAAAATACAGAATTATTTTTTTATAACAATTAATAATAGTTATAATTGTTCATAGAATCTTTCTTTTAAATTGAGTGTTTAAATTTTTATTACATGTCATAAATATTTGAAATAAATAAAATGCATACCTATGATATGATTTAGTATTTTTGTTCAATAGTTGTAAACAACCACCTCCCTCATAAGAAATATCATAAGAATACTGTTCACAATTTATACCAGCATAAGAATTTGGTTTATCTTCAAACGTTACTTTATTACCTAAAACTTTTAAAATTTCATGTGAAGTTTCATAAGTACATTCTTGTGGTTCAGGTTTAGATGCATTATCTTTCTTTAAAGGGTGCACGATTTTCATTGAAATAAATTTCAAGTGAGGACAAGTCGCTATAATTTGATGCTTTTGCATTCCCATATTATAAAAAGAACTATTTTTTGTTATAATATCATGTGTAATCTGATCTCGGTATGATATTTGCTAAAATAATAAATTAATTATTAATAAATTAAAAATATTATTAAAGTCTTTATTTTAATGATTACCTTGCCATATTCATAATATTTCATTCCAACTCCACGACAAAAGGATGTTATAAAATGTTCATTTTCATATACAGGTACATGAATATAAAGAAATTCTAAAAGCTGAGCCCAAAATATATTTTCAATTCTTGGAAATGCTATAGATTCAAAGAATTCAAAAGTCCAAGCAGGAGCAAATATTGCGACTGAAAGTCCTTGTGCTCTTATTCTATGTAAAGCCTACAAATGTTATTAATTTTGTATTTTAAATATTCAAAGTATTCATACACGTAGAAGTAACATACATGAGCTGAGTTAAAACCTCCTCCACCTGGGCATCCTCTTCCCCAGACATCCAAACCAGCATAAATATCTTTTACTCTATTTTTTTTCTGTGCTTTAATAGCACTTTTGATTAAGCCTGAGTCACTCCACGTATAGTTTAAAAATATACCATCACACACCTCAAAAAAACACCTAAAATTTAAATAAATAAATAGCTAAATAATAATGATTTTATAATATCTATGATTTATACAAACTGCAATTTTTATGTAAGTATATTGAATATACAATATTAAATTCAGATGATATTATCTATTAATAAATATAGATGCTTATAGAAACCTCTTCTTTAATAAATTCTGTATAAAATTTCAGAATAATTTAATGCTGTTGAGATGATTCCTATGCAGTCTAAATATAAATTGTCTAGCCTACTTTAGGACTTCTTTTAAATTTCATTTTGGATTGTACAAGAATTCTATAAACATTTATATTTATTGGTTGAAATAAAGTATTATTAATAAAAACAAAATAAAATTTAAGAAATACGTACTCATTTTTTTCATTTAGTTCATTTTGCCACTTTAATTTTCCTTCATTTGTTACACTATCATACCAAATGATTTCAGAATCTTTTATTTTAGAGTGTATATTTTCTGTTAAATACTGAACAAAAAATATGAGATTCGTAATGCTGTATTCATTAATTTCATTTTCAATATTAAGAAGCCAACCTTCAAATTTATAAAATTGTGCCAAATGTATTAAGTTATCAGCAAATTTCATAGTATTTTGTCTCGTTCTCAAAATTTCAGTCCAAATATCTTTGCCTTCAGCGCTTTCAGTAATTATTGTACCTAAAACCTTTACTCCATGTTTATGTGCTGCATTTATCCAACCATATGGTGGGATTGTTACAAAATAATGACTAAAATATATAAATGTATCAATGACACTCCAATGATAAAAATGATATGAATTATGTTGATTGGATCCATCTATGTATCTAAAATAAAATATTAAAATATTTAACACACATAATATTCATAATTAACTTAAAAAAATATTTTGTATTAATAAACTGTTTATATAATATAAAAGTTGTGCTTACTTATCTTGTAAATAACCACCCTTCAAATCATGGCACATGATAGTTTTTGGTACTTTATCTCTTTCCAATTTTTTGGGTCTGTCAAATTGGGCATTAATTTCCACACCATTATAAACAAAATCTGCTGATTTACGTAAATCAACAATTCCAGGCCAAAATGGCAAAGAATCAATTTGAGTATAAAGTTCATATAAACTTTTAAATGGTCGAGCTACTCTCTCATTTACTTCCATAACTTTGAATTCAATCTGACTGAAAACTGTATCACTCTACTTCCTAAATAGTAAATGATTACAAAGCTTTTCCGTTTCAATTGCACCAAGGTTACTAGTTGGTTAGTGCATATCCTGAAATAATAATATCTTGTAACGGAACTGTGATATCACGCGTTTATGAACATCTAAAACGTTTATACTATTATCTATTATCAAGAAATATAGATAAATACATATAATCATTGTTATTATATATTGACTCAAAAAATGAGAGCAGTATTTCAATGATAATAATAACCGACCTATTGATAGTGTGTCTATTGATCAAAGATATTAAAATAGAAATTTGTGAAATTTTATCATATACTAGACAATTGTCACAAATACATAGTGTTTATATGACAAATATGCAGAATACACGAACGTCATAAAAAATCTCAACGAAAGTAGACGCATATATATAATTATACAGAGCAGAAAAATATTGTCACTGTCAATTCATCAGCTGTCGAAGGAACGGATCAGTGGACTGCTTTGCATGCATATATATATATATATATAGTTATTATTATGGTTTGGATTGAAGTAGGAATCGGAATGTACGCAATTAACCATATGGTGATTCAGATTTCGAACAATTTATCGATTTTAATTCTCCCTGATTGATATATATATATATATATAAGTATTTGTATGTACATAAGATGAATAAAAATCAGTTAATGTAATAAAATACATAATTTATCTTATTAAAACTTTAAATAAAAGTTTATGAACCTAAACAAAACTCACAAATACGGCTCTTCGTTTCGATGTAACGCCATACATTATATATTTTAAAATCATTTCATTAATTAATTATATTTTTGTTTGCATTTCATCTTATTGGTAAATTGCAAGATATAAGCTTTCGTACAAGGGATAATGCAAATTACTGCCATAAAATTACAATTAATTTATTATAGTTTCACAGTTCTTTACTAAGCAAATTTGAATAATACAATTACCAGTAATAATAAAATTATATCTAATTTAAATAATATTTTATTTTTATTCAAATATAATTGTCCATATATAACAGTTAAAAATAATACTAATTAATAACTTTTGCAATAATTAGTATTTCATAGAACATTAATGAATAATTTTTATTAGGGAATGAAATAATGCTTATATAAAACTAGTAAATTATTATAAATGTTAATTCTCAATCAGACACTAGAAATGTAATAGCTATAAAATGTTAAACTAGTTTTACTTCACAAAGTATAAAAAAAAGATTAAATTGTTAGAATTAATTGTTAATTGTAACTTAAATATTTTTTTCATTTACAATTCACAAAACTGTACCACACACTTCTTATATAAAGTTTATAAACAAGAAGTTAAAATAACACGAATAAATTAAAATTTAAATGTAATATAAACCAACTTGTAGTTTGCCGGTAGTGATATTTATATTTTTTTGAAATCACTAACTCCTTAGTTAAATGGTTTAATATAGTTATAAAAATGTATGCTTTCGATTTTATGGTTAACATTCAAAATAAACGTACGTGATTCATTACCTTAAACCACCATTAACTTACATTTTGCATAAAACTTTTAAATCAAAATAAAAATAAATGTTTTCATTTAATAAATTTTTCGTAACACTATGATTAAAATTCTGAAATGTTGGTGAAATTAAATTATTTAGGTGATTGCATTTTTATTTTTAAAAGGAGTATATTTAAGACACCATGTGATATATTATTCGTATGTTACTCTTTATAAGATTTAATAGAATTTTTCAAGGACTCAATCTAGTCTAGTACGATCTTAAGTAAAACTTTTTTTGCTCTTAGCAGATGCCTATAGGTAATGATATTAGTTTAAGAACATTTTCATGTATAATTAGAATTAATAACTTTATAACATTACGAGGCTCATATACCTAAAATTCGATATTACGATTTATAACTATCAACATTTAATGAGTTAATGGAATATATTTTTTTTAAAAATTAGAGAAAAATGATAAGATAATTATCTTAAGTATCTTATATAACAATGTTGATATTTAAACTGTAAACAGACCATAATCTTAAAAACAGCATTAGAAATAAAAAATATAGCAACTACCGTTCTTTAAAAGTAATTGTTAAATTTTTACTTAACAGTATATAGCAGATATTTAAAAAGCAATTTTGTCATTTTTTAAAAGTATCTATAATCTGTGCATATAACCTAGGACTGATTCCTGTTTCGGGTAGCGGTAAGATGCGAAGAAGTACTTTTTACGGAATTCTTTCGCGCACGTAAGCACTAAATACAAATGAAATTAACCCTTCCAGAAAATGAATTTTTGTTATTAATGTACTAATTAAATAAAATCTTAATCAAGTTTATCAATTTATAAATGCAGTAAAATGATCGCAAACCACAATTATACGCTTAGATGCACAATGTGTAGCATCCATAAAAATTTTATTATTTGGAGAAAGGAAATAAAAATTAATTTACTTTAATTTGTTATCTATTGCTACGGGTGCCCGCTTAATTAGAGCTTAATTAGAGTGAAGGCGGACTAGACCGCTGAGGCGGCAAGATCGGAGGTGAGCGAGCCACGCATCACTTCGTGATGCGTGGACTTCTCGGATTATGGCAATCGCGGGTTGCACTAACGACACAAAAACCGAAGCTCACCTCTGATGATCCGAATCGAGCCATTGTTAATTATGGCTCGGGAGTCATGCAAGTATCGCATACATTATTGTTGCTTTATTTTATTCCGTGTCTTTCCCGATTCCTTTACTCCGGCCGAGCGACGAATTGCATCGACATCCGTATCATTATCTTTCAAATTGAAATCTTGTCAAAAATCTTTATTCATTTATATCAGCAAAGTTGTTATCCCTTTTTAGCATCCCTGATGCATGTATAAGAATATCGATTTTCAATAGAGTTGATTCGATAATTGCAACATTTTACATGCCAACTCTCTCCACAGTAACATATCCGCCAAGACTGAAAATAAGTGAAAGGCCGCATGCTCTCGCAAAACAAGTATCAGAAATACATATAATAATTAAAAAGCTGACATTCCTGTTACCTCACATGTATACATACTTAAAAAATTAATAATGAACACACAATACTTGAAACATTGCGATTCATAAAATATATTCGTAAATTGGTTTTTGAGAAAAAAACAAAAAGAATCAATAGCGAGAGACTTGTAAGAGTATAATCGTACGTGTAGAGATTTCTTTTATATACTACAAAGCTAATCTCAGCGTTTTACTATAATCATGGATGAGGAGAAAAATGCAATAAAAAGAGAGAGATGACCCTTATCCCTATACATAGATGTACATATATGATCAGTCTCTGATAAAATTCTAAGTTAAAAATCATGTTAAAGATAGCTTTTATCTAGAAATCAGCTGAATAATAACTAATAATCCCCTATTGGAAAGAAACAGATGCTAAGAACACGTGTAAAAAATACCTTTTTTAATTTTAGCGATAATTATTTTGCAAAAAATGCATACATAAATAAAATACGCATATTTTATATAAACAGCAAAAAATAGATATCATCGTAAAGTTGTTATTCTTAGGAATCAAGTCTTAATGCATAATAAATATAAATATTAAATTTGTTTAAAATTTATGTGTTGAAATTAAGAATTATTTTTTTTTAATATTATGATCATTTTTTTCTAAATATATTACTGTTTCTACTTTTATTTTACAACTGGCATCCTCCATCACACATGAGTGTATAAGTGTAATAATATTTGACAAACAACAATAATAATATGCAGTAATTATTGCAATAATAATTATTACTTCATTAAATAATTTATTATAACAACGTTAATAAAGTTATAATTTACATATATCACATATTTTAGAATGCGAATCGATTAGTTCGATAATTTTAAGATTTTTACAAATAAACTAATAAACGTTGCCTATATATTTAATGTGAAAATTAGAATAAGAATGAGAATAAGATAACATAAAATTTTATAAAATTTGAAAATAAATAACCGATTCTTAACCTTATAACTCTTTTTTACTCCATTCATTAAATTCATAAAAGTAAATTTAAATAGTGATTTTTGAATGATAAATTATAATAAAAAGTTATAATTCTGAAAAGACCCGTAAGAACAGATGAAACGATAGCTACTAAATATAGTGCATTTGATTCATTTTCGACTAAGAAACATTGAACAACGATTATTGAGTAACATAAGCTCGATGTGCGTGCTTCAAAAAATGTGCGGAATTCAATAATTTCTAATTTATTCTATAGGAACAAAAATTTTCACTTTTATACAGCTTCATGCTCTTTTTCAGTCTCTTTTGCTTCTGAATCTTATAAAGTTAATTTACAATGAGGACACGGAGAAGAAAAGTTAAGAAAGGAGGAAAGGAGTATCAGTCACGCGCTTCATAGAGTAAACAGAGAACGGCAGAGAGAGATGGAGAGAGAGAGAAAGTGGCAGAGAGAGAAATATTGAGGGTGGGAGAGATTGAGAAAGTGAGAAAAAGTGTTAAGTGAGCAGTGTATTGTACATTAGTTTTCAAATAGAATAGAATTTATAAATTTGAAGATTATAGTTTTTATAGAACTTTAAGGTATTTATCAATTATGAACATTTAATGCGCTGATGCTGCAAACATGTGCGCGTATGTATGTAAGCAAGAGAAAGAGAGAGATAGAGGGAGAAAGGCGAGCAACCTGTCGCTAGCTCGCAAGGCGCCAGTCACTGACCAGGCGAACAGTAGCACACAAGCCCATGATAATATCAGAGAAGTAACGCGACATTCTTATCTAGAAAAAGGAATACGAGCAACTGAGATGTAAAATTTATTTAAACGGGGATCTTTGTATTCACATTTAAATTTATTTTTGAATATATATTGTACTACAAATGTGTTATAGTTTGGTAACGTGCGTGCAGTACTGGATCAGCTGCAGGGAGTGAAATAAAAATCTTCAAGTAAGTTTTTTTTGAAAATACTTATACATTAAATAAAAACTAAAAATCTTTTAAAATTAATTTATATATAATAATATCATGAAATTAAAGTAAATAAGATAGAGTTTAAGGGTTGTTTATTGGTATGTTGTATCAAAAGTTAAAAAGTAAAATGAGATATAAGTGCTCGGAAGATCATAAGTCAAAATAGAAATCTGCTTCTATCGGTTTCAATCAATGAATAATAATTTTAGATTATTAAAGAAATTTGTGTTTGTATTATTTATTATAAGATCTCTCAAGTTTTGATTCAGCTTTTAAAAATGGATTTGCTACGAGTATATGGTATTAATATCATATAATTTCAAATGAAATTTTTTGGTCTACTTTTCATAAATAAATATGATATGATCATTTCAAATCTATAAATAAATTAGTCTTATCAACTAATTTGTGATGTTGCGTGTTTTATGTAAACTTATTACAGGTATTATTAAATATAGATTTTTAATTTAGGTATCGATAGGCAGGCGCATTTATGTTAATGTATTTAAATTTTTCATTAATTTACAGTTTCACCATTACATTACACTACTTTGTAATGGTTTAACAACACAAAGTACATGAAGTCTACTTATTTAAGTCAACATTACAAAAAACTGTCAAAAAATAACTAGCAATAAATAAAACTAGCAATATTAGTACAATTATATTAACTTTAGATATAATAATGATAGTAAGATACTAAGTCTCCATAACTTTGCTTTTAAGAAAATTTCATAACTTTATTTCAAATTTGATAAAATTTTTCTTTATAGGTCAATAATTTTTTATTTTTCCCCTTTTTTGTTTCTTGTAGTCATTTAATTAAAAAGATAAATATAAAAAAATTAAATTTTTACGATTTTTTTATAATGCCTGTAAATGTATTTTATTTTTATCTACCAATTAATTGAGAATGTATTTTTATTTCTAAACCTTTTTTATATTTAGATTGCATTTCTTATATTTTTTTAAGTTTTTATTTTATTATTTATTATTTTCATTTATTTTGTAGCTTTAAAACAGAAGTAGAATTCTACAGGAAAAGGAATTATTATAAATTAAGTATATGTCTTGTGCTTATTTATATTCAGGATTGTATTTTGTAATTAACTCTCAGTTAATGCAAGAATTCACTTTCAAATTGAATTCCTTAAGAACATTTCCAATTATGCATATGCGTGAAAGTTGGATCATCGCAAGTAGTTCTTATTATAATGGTTACTTCATTCATTCGTAAATATTTTTATATCTATTACATTACGAATACTATAGCTAATCTATCTTGTTGAGTTAAAATTTTTTATATAAGTATGCTTTATCAATTTGTTAATATACCGTACTTGTATGTAAATATTAAAACACTTAAGGACCTTTAATATTTAATTAATTAATGAAAATCTTTACTTATACGATAATGTTTATTAACTTATTACTTCCTGAAATTCAGCAAATCTTCACTCACTTTTAGCAGAGCTGTAAAGTCATTTAGGACTGAATAAATTGAGTAGAAATCCCCTGTTAAAGGTTTTCAAGGGCGACTTTTTAAATGTAATATTTCAAATTTAATTTTAACGACATGGTGGTTAAATAAGACGCCAATAAATTAAAAAAAAATTATCTAACAGAAATTTTTCATTTTTCATTAATAGAAATGAATGGCAAATCCCATATGGCGATTCAAAAATTTTACTTCTTGGCTATATTAAATTTTTTCATTCAGAACTACATCTTTTGAAAGATCAGCTCATTTGTACACCGTTCGTAATATTACAAGTATGTTTCAGGTATGATATCCTTCTACTGTTCACTAACGCTAAAAAAAATTTCAATATGTAAAGATTTTTTAGGTTGTCGGTGCCATGTTTTATTCCATGTGATTGAAATTAAACTTTGTAAATAGCATTAGATATAGCGCCCTCGAAAATTCCTAGTGGGACACTTCTGATCAATTTCTTCGATCATTAATAACTTTGCCATTCTACTAAAACTGAGTGTCGATTTTCTGAATTTTAGGCTTAAACGAATTTTATTTTGAATTAAACTAATTTCATATATATTAGTATGATTATTATAAAATTCTTTTCTTGTATTATAAAATTTCATACTGGCCAAGCTGTGTACAGTTCACTTGACTATTTTACAAATATATCCTCCAGGATAAGCACTTACTTAATCATAAATAATCACTCTGAACTGATTACTCCACCGACTCATAGAGTTAAGTATTCTTCTCATTTTTTGTACAGAAAGTATTTACATTCTCGTTGTTAATTGATAATATAAAAAATTTTAGATTCAATCAAGTATGATGTATATGGTATTTCATATTTGATTTTCTATTTTTAAGGGCATTACAAGTAGTAACTGTTTGAATGCAAAATAGATTTTCTTTTTTCTAGTAGTGTCTTATAAAACTATAATTTATCAAATACAACAACAATTTTTCATGGATCTAATAATCCAGAAGCTATGTAATTGTGACAAGGTAGGGAAATATCAACAGAAGACCTTTTTAAGACGTCTATCTTAAAAAGAAATGGACATTAATTACAGTTTTATGAATTACAATTTATGACATTAATTTCAAAGTATAAAAATAATAATATCATTTCAATACATAAAAATAACTTGTGATTTTGTAAAATATGTGTTAAATCGTTATATTAGATATTAAATAGAAAATACAAACAGGGCTTTCAATATAAATATTTCTTTTTAGAGAGATGTTTTTTAGATTTAGAAACTAGAAAAAAAGGATACACTTAACCGCAAGTTTTTAATTCTCCTTAAAAAATAACTATCTTGCTAGAAGAACAAATATATTTTTCATTTAGGTATTTTCAAACTGCAATAGATCATACAGTATTGCAATCATTGACGTATTGACCAGTTTCATTGAAACTGTAATGCTTGTAGTGTATTTTATAGTTAATTAAAAAGAAATTTAATCTTTCCAATTCTTCCCCATTCACATCTTTTGTTTACATTACCATAAGCTAAAAGCAGTAAAACGATAAAAGGTAACAGAGAAAAAGTTATTAGAAACTAATCAATAAGCATCGACGCGTAGAAATTTCACTTTTAAATCTTTTTCAACTGATTAGAATTTAACAAAATTAATTTTATTCATGATTAGAGATGCATAACAGCCGAGTATTTATTACAAATTGATAATAAAACATTAAAATATTAGTACTTAACTATATTTGTCAAACTCACTCATTTCTTGTTTTTTCATTACGCTTTGAACTTTTGTAGTTAAAGTAAAAACAAGTATTTCTCAAAAGATGTATGACATTTATATTATTTATTTATTAAACAATAATTTTTGAATAAATTCTTTTTGGAAAATTGTTAACAGAGTTAAAAAATTGCTTACACAAAATTATAACCTAGAAATAGTGACCTTTTCGAGATTAAATGTAAATATTTAAATCATTTATTAGAATATTTTATTACAGTTAAACAATATATATATTATTATATTTAGTATCTATATTATATATTTATTATCATATAAAACCGTTTCTAATTAAATATCACTAATTTCTAATTAATTAAAACTTAATTAATTAAAATTCTTTCTAATTAATTAAAACATAACACGTTAAAGTGTTAATAAATGTGAGGACCCTGAAAAGAAACGATTGCTTTTGTACAGCAGGTGTGGGGTTAGGGCTCGTTCGGCCAGGGTACCGTACCCTTCCCAACAGAGAATCGGAGGGAGACCCTTTTTCTGCTGGGAATTTCATTCGCGGGGTGGTCGGAGAAGGTATCCGGGGCAACGCTGGTAACAAGGCCTGGAGTCGAGGCGGTATTAATAGCGGTGTGCACGACAGCTGGGCGTCGGTTCGCAGTTTAGGTAGCCACGATGATCCTGAGGAAACCATACTGCTGGAAAAGGTTGAGTGGACCAAAATAAAGCGCAAGATACACGTCGCATGCATACGGAGTCGACCTGGACATTCGGTTGCTCTAGGGCTGTGGGGTTTGCAGATCTGCTCGGTTCGGCTCAGCAAACCTAAGTTTCTCACAACCTTTCACCAACTAAACACTCCTTCCACATAAAGGGGCACCAAGCCAAGCGGACTGTAACCCCATGAAGAATTTGAATAGGTAGGGAAAAATAGAGAAGCTAGCGGGGGACAAGCAGTAGTGGGGAGCTACAATTAGATTAAATTAATTAATTTAATTTATTATTTTCTTTTTTACCTACAATACGCAACGACTGCGAAGTGACAGATAAACTAGTAACCCAGCTTGCAGGAATATTAGGTTATAGGAATTTGTACAGTTGAGTAGGGCTTGTATCCCGGAATCGAGGTGGTTGGCCAGGAAATTGTGAGTGGTAGCGCGTTTGGTAACGGTATCGAAGGTCCCTTAAAGGTGGTTGCGATTGTTTGAC
This sequence comes from Sycophaga agraensis, assembly GCA_018906755.1. NCBI lineage: Eukaryota > Metazoa > Arthropoda > Insecta > Hymenoptera > Pteromalidae > Sycophaga > Sycophaga agraensis. Next base: position 1,097,488 of record JACCIE010000057.1, on the reverse strand, counting down.
TGAGGAGTACCTCAAATAGGTTTAGTATAGCATGCGATGCTAAGAATTATAGCCTTGAAAGTCCGGAGCTTGGTTTTGAAAGAAATTTTCTTAGTAGAGAAGAAGGGTTTCAGGCCGATAAAGGCGAATAGTGTGATCGTCAACCTTTGTAGGAAGAATATCTGATTTTGTTGTAAAATTAAATTTAATTGTAAAATTTTTTACAAAATTATTGCACAATTTAATACTTAGAAAATGCAATCATCTTAAGTTAACTTAAATATAAATTATATCACGTATGTATATGTCATTATCACAGATGTAAGAGAGAGTAAAGTGAGCATTTTTGATAAGAAAAAGATGTTAGGTCTAGATGTGGTGCAGTGGGGGTACAAGGAAGGTTCAGCAGGTGCCTAAACCAAGAAATTGTTTCGCATAAAGCAACGATGAAGGAAGTGGCTTCTGAGATTAGTGGAATTACAGCCCCGTGTGATATTATTGGCGTTAAAGTTATCTGCAATAATGGTGGGCATATTCGAGAAGAAGATTTCAAGAGCGGTGAGTTTCTTAGTCGCGTGTGGTGGAGCAATAGGTAGAAAAGATTCGCAAAGTGTTGTTGGTAAGCGTTGCTTCGATACTAACAGCCTCATCGAGACCTAGATCAGATTTAATGGCTTTATGATGAAGGGAAAAGCGAACCAAAATGGCTACTTACCGCCATGAGAGTCGCGGTCTTTACGATAAAATCCCTGGACGAACATTTTTAAGCAGGAAGAGTAGAGGTGAGTCTTGGTGATGCAGGCTGAAAGGATGTTTCGGGACCCCGAAGATCTTGGAGTTCGAGAAGTTTGATTTGAATAACACATGCATTCCAATTGAGCAGAAGAAGAGAATTATGTTTGCTAGCTATTTCTAGTAAGATTAAGCTGAGCGAGAATAGCGAGAAGTACGTTAGTGAAGGATATAATTACATCTGGATTGTTGATGAGGGGAGTGCTGGTTAAATCAAGTCGGCGAAGGATTTTTGTACAGTAGGGCGGCGGAAAGCGGCCAGATGGTAGGTCGCCTTCGTGATCCTCGCAGCGAGTTTTAGCGTTAGCGGTGTCGTTCTTGAGACAGCTCGTGGTCATTAAATATGGTTTAGAGCACTGTGGATATACTTTGTACATCTCGGAAATGAATGCAGCTATTCTAACAGCTATTTTAATATTGGTCATATGAAAAATAGGGAAAGTGCATTTGAACCATCATTTAAGTAGGTTTGAACATATTCAGAAAAAATTTGCGACCTTAGTCTTCGTGCACACTACTCACATGTATGCATACTTGTCTACAGCGCACTACCACGAGCTTTGATCTACAACTATGTAATAAAATATAAAAATTGCTAAGTCTGAAAATTAACAAATTCAGTTAACTTATTCCATAAATTTTTGAGAGATTCCTCAATTAATATATACTCTATACAACTTTTAAAAACTTGATCAAAACTCACAAGAAATATAATTACAGATTAGAAAATACGTAATAAATTCGTAATGGTTCATATCAACTGTTTATATTTACAAATTCTTTTAAAATTTTAAACCTAAAATGTACGTAAATTTTAACTGACGTATGTGATTGATAATTATTTCTATTTAGTAATGCTACATTCTGCACTTTTACTATTATATTATTTAGTATATACCGATATTAGTGTTTGAAAATTAAATAATATGTTAACAATTTGTTTTTGATAATTGGCAACAAGGTTGATTTAATTTATAGTATTCGATTTCATAATATGTTAATACATTTTACTGTTCCAAAATATATTGCAATTAATAGAGTATTATTAACTTTTCTCTAAACGCGATATCTTAGTAAAATAGTTAACAACTACTGCGTTTTAATATTTTTAGTTACTCTTTCTAACATAAATCTTACTATGTTTAGAATTTCAAATGTTCTGCGGATACAAGATTTAAACAACAATCATTAACAATCGTTCACGATAGAGTCTCGCAGGAAGAAACTCTAATGGCTACATCAGAAACGTTGGATTATGAATCGGTGGTCATTGCGGCAGATTCGACTGTTAGAAGTCAAGACTCAAATAACAGCAATAATTCGAAAGAAACCAAGGTTTCACAGATATCGGAGTATACTAGAACGTCCAATACTTCAAAGCCCGAAAGTTGCTATGAATCGAGCCATTCAAAAGAAATCCTCATCAATTCCAGGGGCGATAAGTATGAAAACCAACATCAAGAAATGCAGAAGCAGCAGAAATTTTCAAGCAACAGAAAATTCCAAGATGAATCCAATATCCTCATGTTTACTTCCTGTGGCCAACTGTTATTAGGTAAAAATTTATTTGCTATTCTATTACTCTTACCGTATTATTTATAATTCATAAATTAAATATATGAGTAAATAAATTTCAAAAAGTGGTGGTTGAAAAAATGCCAAAAGTGTGAAAATGCCCAAAAAGTATTTAACATCATATTTTTTTATATATTAAGTGTGCTGGTATGAAGTGAGTGTTTTTTATGAAAATAAAACACTAATTTTAATGGGAAAGTGAAAACCATTTTATAGGCCAATAGGACATTATTTTCCATCTCCACATTTGGACCTCCTTTCTGGCAATTTGTGGATATCACGGCAATAAAATTGTTTGTTTTTTGAAGTAAAACTTTTTTGAAGTGCTGCTCAGCTAATGTGTGTTCCATCGATATAAACTAATGGTAGTCTCTCAATCAATGGTCAGTCATTGTCAATCGGTGGGGTAGCAGCTCTCAGCTAAGTGATTTAATTGTATCTTGAACCGGTTTTGCTTTGTATGCAGGTGCATTGGCGTAGAGCAACATTACCTTGCCATGTTTTCTGGCCCACTCTGATAGTTTTCCAATCATTGCCTGACTCAAATTGATCATTTGATGTTGACAGCGGTCAGTATTAACTGTTTCACGTGGTTTTAAAAACTCATAATACACCACACCACTATGTCAACAAACACAGCATTGACTTCTTACCGAATCGATCTGATTCTGCAGTCGATTTGAAGGTTGTCCCAGATTAACCCATGATTTTTCCGTTTAAGATTCTTGAAATAGATCCATTTTTCATCACAAGTAACAATTCAATACAAAATTGATTTTCTTGCGTGTCTTTGAAGAAAAATTTCACAAATCTTTTTAATCTTCCTTTCATTCAATTCATGTGGTTTCATTTTCCACACATTTGGATCTTTCCTATAGATTTTAAACAGTCAGAAATTGTTTGTTGTGCAATATTTAAACTTTTCAAATAAAAACTTTTTTGGTGGTCTTCCACGTTTGTCATTCCTAACATCAAAATTATTATTTCCAAACTTTTGAAACCATCTTTTGCATATTGCTTCTGATAGACCATGATGACCATATACCTTAGTAGGCAGTCGAAGCAAATCAAAACAAAAAAAATCATCACTTCTTTTTTCTCCGCTAATCATCACTTTCTGGAACAAAATTCGACATTTTTAACACGATGAATAAATATGATGTTGTTGATTCAATGACTTGATGTATACTGAATATGCTTAACAGCAGTTGCCATAACAACCAAACAAACAAAATTAAGGCTCATTCAAATGTTTCTTATCGAGACATTTGATTCTTGAACCTCATTTCATACCGTACACGTAGAGAAGTTTGAACCCTAAAACTCGGTTCTACTAGTAGAACGCAAAATTTAAAAGCCAAGCATTGAAAATTAAGATAGCGCCATCTATAAACTCGGAGATAGCACTAAAATTTTCGGTACTATCGGTAGCATTCTATATTTCTGTTCCTAGCATATAGATTCTTGCTACTTAGAACGGTTTTTTCCCGTTCTACTTCTAATCAAAAAATCCGTCTACATGTACATATAGCTATGTAAACACTGCTCACTGCTGCAAGCAGCGCCTTCACTTTAGATTCTAGAATGGTAAAAAACCGTTCTAAGTAGAGTCAGTAGCTGAAATGTCAATGCTATAGCACTGACATACGAACTTCTAGTATAGTAAACTTACGGGTGCAGTACCAACATAAAGTATGGTATCATTAGCACCTTAAATTTACATACTAGACATAAAATAAAGCATTCTAACATCAGAAAATAGTATTCTAGCACTAGAAAACAGGATTCTATTTCAAAGTAATGCTGGTTTTTAACGTGCAAACTTCTCTCCGTGTATACCTAACACACACACACAAGCGCGCGCGAGCGCGAATATGAAGAAAATGAAGATTTTCAAATTTTAAAATCAGATTACTCACCTTCATTACGGAAATTGTTATGCCTTACTGTAATCCTTATTCATGCCGATTAATCGTATAAAAGAACGAATTATTTAAAATTTCAAGGTATATTATTCAATCTTATTATATTATTGCAAAACTAAACATGCAGTTTTAATCTATTTACACACAATAAGATGTTCGTTAAGATGTCCATTAACTAATGTCCATTTGTCCTTAAGTAAAATGACGCCTGTTTTGAAATCAATTATTATAGTTAATGAAAAATGGATCACGTACGGCGATGCCATACGATACCAAAAAGTCGAGGCTAAAAATGAATAGTTGCATAAACTGTGACAGTTTGAGTAGATGTCAAAAATCATGATGTGGTGTATGAAATAGAATAGTATTCGATTCTTTGTTATCAACATCTAATGCTATTTAAGCAAGCGATCTAAATGTAAGCAAAATTGATAAACCTGACAGATGTTTTCTTCCATCTTGGCAATAGTAGACTACGCATAACTTTAATATAAGGTTGGCACATATCTCCCTTCCGCTTTTTTTCTCTGTATTCAATGCTTTATGAAAAGTGTTACAGTGATCGGATTTAATTCAAATATACGCCGTTTTGTTCGATAATCTGTTTCCATCTAGATGGCAACTTCATAATATCCCCTTCGTAGAAGCCCCCCTCCTTATTTGCGAAAAACTCGGAAAGCCATTTTTCACAAGTCTCTTTTGAATTCAACTTTACACCACCAAGGGCGTTCACCATGGACAGGAACAGGTGGTAATCACTTGGCGCTATGTCTGGGCTATATGGTGGATGCGATGAAACCTCCCATCCGAGCTCCCGTAGCTTCTGACGAGTCTGGCGTTGCCTGGTGCAACACTACACTCTTCCTTTTGGACAATTTTGGATGTTTGTGGTTGATGACCTGCTTCAAGTGGCCCAGTTACTCGCAGTAAATGGTAGAATTAAGAGTTTGGCCATATGGGAACGGCTCATAGTGGATGATTCCCTTCCGATCCCATCAAACACACAGCAAAACCTTCCGGGCCGTCAATTCCGGCTTTGCCACTGTTTGGGACGATTCACCCGCCTTTGACCAAGACCGTTTTCGCTTGATATTGTCGTATGTGATCTATTTTTCATCGTCAGTCACCATCCGCTTAAAAAATGGGTCGAGTTCCTTCCGTTTCAGCAGCATATCGCAGGCGTTGATTCGGTCCAAAAGGTTTTTTGCGTCAAATCATGCGGCACACAATCATCAAGCTGTTTTTTGTATCCAGCCTTCTGCAGATGGTTTAAAATAGTTTGGTGACTAACTCCTATCTCCTGGGCGATATCACGAGATGCCATATGCCAGTCCAACTCAATTTTTTCCATGATTTGATCGGTATTCATAGTCACAGGTCTTTCGCCGGCTGGCTTATCCATGGTGTCGTTTTCAACGGCTCTGAATCGTCGAAACCATTCCTCCGCGGTTCGAAATGATAGAGTACCGTCCCCCAAAACACCATTAATCTCACAAAAGGTTTCTCTAGTGGATTTGCCTTTAACGAAGGAAAACTTTAAAATAGCGAGAATTTCGGCGTTAGTGAACTCCATGTTTACTCGTCTATAACTGTTGAATGCAATATCCAAACTAATCATGCATAGCGTCGTTTTGTAGGTTATGTCAAGACCTTTCAAATGATGTATAGTATTGCCAGATACGAGCTGAGTAGCGCTTTGTACATAGCCGCGAAATTCAAAAGACAAAAAGGTGGAAGGGAGATATTTGATGGGAGATATAAAATTGTGTCTAAACTAGGTTTAGTTATTAACCTAAAAATTTCAAAGTAATTATAGTTTTATGTTTTTACTATATAAATCGTAAAGAACCATTAACAAAAATATTATGTGTATTATTAATTAGTGTTTGATTTGAAGTTTATAATAATGAGAAAACTGAATTATAATTCATAGATATCTAGTCATTACAAGAAATGTAAAAATTGTAATAATCAATTTTTCAATCAATAATCAGTAAATAAATTTGTGTGATTCATTGATAAATATTTCTCCATACAGGTATTATCTTAGTAGTCTTGGGTGTAATGACTCTGGTGCATGATGCGCCCCTCGGCAATTCTGGAGCAGGATTATGGTCAGGTGCTGGAACGCTCGTAGCTGGTGCGCTTGGCATTGTCGCAACTCTTGCTACTACGTCAAAAGGAAAATTGACCTCAGGGTTTTCGTCAGCCCACCTAGCATCGAGTCTTGTAGCTCTTGCACTATCAAATATGGCGGCTATAACGGCTCTTACTGCTGTTATTAGGGATTTTCAAAGACCTGCAATCGATACCACACTTTTCACACTTTCGGTCAGTAACCATTTGTATATTCTAACTGCTGCAAATCACTTTTAATTGTACAGTTATAAAAAGATTGATTATTTTAAATTCACTAGTATTATATAATTGCACTATTAAATAATGAGCGTAGTTTAATATGCAGGTATTAATAATTAGATTTGATTTATTAATTAAATTTTATTTTGAATCTTGAAAAAATACTTACGTTAATTATTTAGATATAATAAATTAAAAGTAAATAAATAAACTTAGCTTTTAGAATTTTTTTCTATCAGTACAAAACTTAAATTTTTTATGTTACATATTTGAAAAAGTTGAATGTTTAAAAAAATCTATAATTAATCGTTTGTTGTCTTATGTGCTATGTAAGAAAATTAAATTGAATTTTTCATAATAAATGTTATTTAACGTTATTTTTTCATTATCTTTACTCTTTTTTTAATAATTTTTCGGTATACTTATAGAATTTAATACTAATAAATTAAATTAAAATAAAAAAAGATTAAAATGTCTAATACATTTTCGTTGATTATAGTTTCTGTCTACAATGTACATATGTAACATTAACCAAACAGAAAAATATTTCCTATAGAATGAAAAAAATATTGCATTGGAAGAAGAATGGGCAGGGTTATTGGACAGCATCTGTCTTCTTGTAGCAAGTGTAGCCGAGCTCTTCGTTTCGGGCTACATATGCATCACCCTTGCTCCAAAGCTTTGTGGCTGTTTACGCTCGAATAGTGAGGATATCGAGAAAGTAACAGTCGGTGGAAAAATCCTCAAAACGCGCAATATGGTACAACAGTGGGTTATTTCCCAAAACCACATGTATAAAAATCAACCTATATACATTGTGCAATCTATAGTTCCCACTCATCCAATTATGCAGGTGAGCTTTATAAATTCCGACTCTAGTTTCTAAAATTAAAAACATTTAATACTTTACTAATTTAGTGACCTTATATTTAGTAACATTGCAATCGGTGTCCTAGATATATTAGCACTTTGCTTTTAAAACAATAGACATTACATATGAATAAATAACAATAAAACTAATTTAATGGACAAAATGAAATGGTTAAGAATCAATTTTTTCGAATGAATTGAATAACAAATTTCGGTTAGTTTTTTCTCAAAATTGTTTTTAATAAAATGTTGAAATTGATCTTTGTATACAGATCGTTCATCGTCATTATTACAAATTTATAAGTAAAAAAGGATAGAAGAGTAAAAGTATAAAAGGACAGAGATTCTTTATATATATTATAAATATATTTAAATATAATAAATTAACTTAACTAATATACGAAATTCTTTAGATATATTAGAAAGATATAAATTTACATAAGATGTGTTCTATATCATGATATAGGTATACAATATTTTACGAATGCACACGTAATCTAATGAGGACAATAGATTGTTCGATAGAACGTTAAAATGGAAATCATAAAATTTATTGCTGATTAGAAAGAGCAACAAATTTTACACTTAAATATAACCTTGACTATGAATTTTAGGTTACCTTGAGGTAGAGTTTTTTTCGAAGAAATTTCTTTGATTAATAATAATATTTATCTTTAAGTTATTGCAGAGGGTATTATTTTTACATTTATTATTAACCAGCATACTAATATTTTTCTTAGGCTTTAAATAATTACTGTTACACATGATTTTATTTTAATTTTTGAGATGCATTTCAAGTCAAGATAAAATATCAGAAGATCACCATTGATGGCATCTATGAAATGATACAATTACATTTTACCTACATACATTACAAACATTTTACCTTTGATATTTTTTTCTTTAATAAGTACTTTCTGAGATAGAGAGTAATTGTGTATATTTTGAACACCGTATAAATATATTATTTAAACAAATTTATTAAATTTTACTGAAGGGTGTGATAAAAAATGTGGTTGATGCGATATTATAAGTTTGTTCAGTAGTACGTACCTGACGTATTAGTAATTTAAAAGTTTTTATTTATCGTAGATTTTAACTTAAACCATTTGACGGATTTTGTAAATCTAACTTTCAGAAACTTTACTTCTAAATTTGCTACAAAAATTTATTATCTAAGCTCAAAATTACTTTTCGATTTTTTTTAATTGTTTTAGTTTAGATTTTTATATTATTGTAATTATCATTATTATCGATAAAATGAACAAAGTAAAAGTTTAGAGAAATGACGCAAAAATGAAAAAGTTAATTAAAGTAAAATTTAATATTTCTTTTTATACTGAGTAAGATTCTTTGTATTCCTGTTCACAGATTTCAAATCTGCGACATGTAATGCATAGGTCAGGATAAACCGTCTTTGTTTATTTATGAGACATTTTTTAATGTAATTGCGTATAATAATAAGCAAATGATTTATTTGCAAGATTGGCTGCTCAATAACTAGTCTGGATTATTAAGAATAAAATTTTTATTCCGCGGAGCTTTATTCTTTGAGACATACCTTATAAACAACTGAAATATAAATGGTACCTTATTGATGAAAAGAATTAAATATTAATTCTTTAATATTTATTAATCATTATACAAGTTCTATCTGTATTGTATTTAAAAATAAAATTTTGAATTAAAAACATATTTAGTTTCCAGTTGTCATTCCAGTAGGTTATAACATACATTGCTTATTTGTTATAGGCTCCGTTTGGGCTTCAACCGATGCCTGGAAAGTTGAACAGTAATTTCCCGGCGGCAGGATCACCTATCCCTAACACCGCACCTGCTGGAGCTTACGCAGCGGTATCGTTATTAGCTACAGACATAGTCCATTCCACTAGGCCATCCATGCAAATTGTAAATTTCTAACTTAATTTACTCACATCTTCTTTTCTACTATTTCACACAAGTTTTGTTTCTTATATAAGTAGAATTTAAATGATATTTTAAAAATATATATCGCTATACAATATCTGCATATTATTATATGTAAGAATTTGGTCAATGACTTAATATTTAAATCGTGTTATTTTTTCTATTACAGATTCAGAATAAGTCGCATCAGTTCCAATATAAAAAACGCCGATACTATACGGATCACTCACAGATCAGAAGCGAATCTGGCGATGGTCGTACCAGTAACGGTCAAGTGGAAAAACAATCATTTTTTAGAGGAAAGAAAACGATGGCGACAATCGGTGAAGATCATGTAAAGGACCTCTCCTACACTTACACCGGCCTCGATAAGCGCATTTCCGAGGAATTCATTTCAATCGCGATGGACCCTGAAAAAAAATCTAAAACCTCTAGTCACCACGGTAGCAAAATTATAGTATCAAGCAGTTAATTAATATCTGCCAATTTACCTGAAAATATTTAGTTATATGTATATATATACATATATATACGTATATAAGCTCGTCATCTGGAGGTAAATGTAGGAGTAAACTGTTTATAACAATCACAGATACGTTTACTTCAATAAATTTCTTTTGCTGTACTATTAATTTATTATCGAGTGAGTCAAAATCTTTTCATACTTTTAATCTTTTTTAACTTTTGTTTTACGATTTTAAATACGATTACTAATTACAGAATATTTTGGAATAATTTTACCAAATGTAATTTTTTATAAAAAGAATTTCATTTGACAGAACTTATTTAATAATATTATTCAATAATATTATTTAATAATTTTAAACCAACGAAAATATATTAGCAATATAATTGATATATCACGAGCATAAAAATTAACTAAAGATAAAAAGTTTTATTATTCATAGATAAGAAATTCAATAAATCTAAAATTATGTTTTATTGAATTATTAAGATTATTTATTTATTACTATTTAATAGCAAAAGTACGAAATATTTTAAACGACGGAATAGCTGAGATAGAAAGTAAGGCGGAGCGGCCGGGATTACAATGTAAGCATCGGGCCTGGCCCCGCCCTCCAGTCTTAGATACGTCCCCATTCATCGACGGATCGATGCGGTTCGACGTTGTTTGTTGACAATTTCGGTAGTCTCATTGGCTGCGCTTTGGCGAGTAGACCGCGCTTTTCAGCCGCGTTGGTTAGTTTTTTACCATTTTTTAGGCGCCTGTATATTCGCGGGGGTGCATCTGACAGTTTCGCGACCGAAAAGAAAAATGTTTATAATTGCCTAAGCTATTCCATGGTATAGTTGGAAATAAGTAATTAAAAGACAGATAATACAACGTAATTGTAAAAACTGCACTTTATGAAGTATATTTTTAATCAATGTGTAAAATTATTCAGATTATTGGTGTATAAATGGCATCACATATGCAATAATTAAAAATAAATGATTATATATGCACTTGTAACAGAATAATAGCAATACTATTTTGAGAGAAAATTTACAAGAATTACTACTATGATATTATTTTTTATACCAAAATAAGGAAAATTATAAAATATTTGTTTAATCATAATTTTCGTAAAGCAGAAAATTAGTTGAAAATTGTATGCAAGGGGTTTAATCCTATAATATGGTAATATAATATAAGATCAATTATTACACAACTTGAAACACAGGATTTTTTTTACTAAAAAATGAGATAATTTTTCGTATTAATTAGATTTTTTTGTTTTTGTATGAATCTCGTTTGATACGCTTCTAGAATCTATAGAATCTTACTATCTATACATATGCTGAAACCTTTAGACATAATGTCGTAATTCTAATTGTATTCTATTCTAAAATAAAATTAATATTATACCATAAGTCAATAAAGACAGCTATAAAACGTGTAATACATGTGGTAGAAAGAACATCTGGTGAGTATTTATAATTTAAAAATGAATGATAGTAATTTAAAGTGTCGTAGACAATATGAACGGACATATATGCGAAATTTTATCAAAAATTCGTAAAATTGAAAAGGTTATAACTCAATATGTAACTATTGATATTTAATATGTCCATTTCAGAATAAACAAGAAGTAAAAGAAACATATTGAAACAAAAAATATTAAATAAAATATAAATTATTCCTTAATCTCTTACAATATTTTTTATTATTTATTGAATTATAAAATTTTTATTTTTAATTTTTTCGATATACTTTGAAAATTAGAAATTGTATGTTAACGCAGATTAATTGCAGATAATACAATTTTCAAACTACAATATTATATTATACTTATTACCTATAAATGTTTTATATCTGAAATCTGCCTGTAGTTGATTCGATTTGTCACAGTTTCGTATATTCTACAACATTTCGTACGCGCCAATATATAAAAATTCTATAGAATTTCGAAAAAAAATTTATAGAAATGTTGTAGAAATCCTACATAATTTTTATATACGTTATGACGGGCTGTCCGACCAGAGCCCGCCGCGGGATACGGGAGCGCGAAGGAAGGCAATGTTTACACCGCGCGGGCAGTAAACAAATCGCGGGCCAGTTCAGTGGCCGAGCTGACCGCGCGATTTCGGCAAAATCTCAGCCGGAGTAGTACCGCCGAATAGGCCATAGATGACGGAGCACGGAGCGAGCTCCTCGCATTAATACCTCGTCCGTGTTTTCCCGCCTATCCGCGACGCTTTTGGCGAGACCGAGAGTGGACTCCCTGGGGTAATTGAACCGCGTCTTGGCCGTGGCTTCGTTCAAGAGTGCACCAGTTCCGTCCAGGAAACGCCGCTGCATTCTCCAGCCAGGGCCGAGAAGGCCTCCGCTTGTCCCATCCGGCAGACGCTACAGCCGCCAGCCGGAGCCGAGGAGGACTTGATCCACCCCCGTCTCTGAGTTGGACGGTCGATTGGGGGACAGCGGAAGCAGATCGGTGAGGGTAGAGTAGAGAACCCCCTGAGCAAGTGCCCTCAACGCAGCCTGCGTAAGTTCGCCGAGAATCCGGGCCCCATGACCGCCGATATCCCGAAGTATCTCTCTCTCTTCGCGAGCCCCTTGCGCCCCGCGCGCCTATCGCGGGTGCCGAGCCCCTTGCGCCCCGCGCGCCTACCTCCTGGGCCGAACCCAGCGCATCCCGCGCGCCTTCCGACCGTGTCGTAAGCTCGACAGGGCAAGACGCCACCCTGACAGGTGAGCGCCCGGCGGCCAACCACGGTCTATATATCTCCCTTCCGCTTTTTTTCTCTGTATTAAATGCTTTGTAAAAAGTGTTACAGTGATCGGATTTAATTCAAATATACGCCGTTTTGTTCGATAATCTGTTTCCATCTAGATGGCAACTTCATAATATCCCCTTCGTAGAAGCCCCCCTCCTTATTTGCGAAAAACTCGGAAAGCCATTTTTCACAAGTCTCTTTTGAATTCAACTTTACACCACCAAGGGCGTTCACCATGGACAGGAACAGGTGGTAATCACTTGGCGCTATGTCTGGGCTATATGGTGGATGCGATGAAACCTCCCATCCGAGCTCCCGTAGCTTCTGACGAGTCTGGCGTTGCCTGGTGCAACACTACACTCTTCCTTTTGGACAATTTTGGATGTTGTGGTTGATGACCTGCTTCAAGTGGCCCAGTTACTCGCAGTAAATGGTAGAATTAAGAGTTTGGCCATATGGGAACGGCTCATAGTGGATGATTCCCTTCCGATCCCATCAAACACACAGCAAAACCTTCCGGGCCGTCAATTCCGGCTTTGCCACTGTTTGGGACGATTCACCCGCCTTTGACCAAGACCGTTTTCGCTTGATATTGTCGTATGTGATCTATTTTTCATCGTCAGTCACCATCCGCTTAAAAAATGGGTCGAGTTCCTTCCGTTTCAGCAGCATATCGCAGGCGTTGATTCGGTCCAGAAGGTTTTTTGCGTCAAATCATGCGGCACACAATCATCAAGCTGTTTTTTGTATCCAGCCTTCTGCAGATGGTTTAAAATGGTTTGGTGACTAACTCCTATCTCCTGGGCGATATCACGAGATGCCATATGCCAGTCCAACTTGATTTTTTCCATGATTTGATCGGTATTCATCGTCACAGGTCTTCCGCCGGCTGGCTTATCCATGGTGTCGTTTTCAACGGCTCTGAATCGTCGAAACCATTCCTCCGCGGTTCGAAATGATAGAATACCGTCCCCCAAAACACCATTAATCTCAAATTTCTTTCAAATGATGTATAGTATTACCAGATATGAGCTGAGTAGCGCTTTGTACATAGCCGCGAAATTCAAAAGACAAAAAGGTGGAAGGGAGATATTTGTCAACCTAATATACATATATATTATGACGAGTGGTCGTCCTCCCGGGACAAAAGAAATAACTTATTAATAAATTACATTAATAAATACTTGAAATCGGGTGACGAGCAGGATAGGAAATTGCATCGCTGCAGGTTGAAAGCAATTAACTTTAATCACCAGTTAATAACGAAATTTGTTCGATTTGTTGAGGAAAACGATTGGAGAGGATCAGCTGGTGAAAATAAACAGAGATAGCTGCAAGTAAGGTGCGAGTATATGGAGGTGACGATAGGAAATATGCTGCCGAGGACCAATCAAGAAGTCTCCTTTTGCTCACCAGGAGGCGAATCGTAATCCTCTCCAGGGATTGAATTTAATAAAAATATCGAGATATCCCGTCTTTGTCTTACTTATCGTGATAATTTAAATATAGTTCGAGTATATATACAGTGCGTACTTATTATTTTCCTTACACGAATTTTTGGTATATTCAAGGTGTAGCTATTGAATAGAGAGAGAGAGAGAGAGACGATTTTTGGAGGATAGTTTATTGATAAATATTGATTGATTTATAATAATAATTGATTAATTTTTACTGAATTATTTGGGATTTTATGAATATTTTTTGAGAATTTTTGTAGTATTTTCTTTCTTTTTATGATATAAAAATTAATAAGCCTTTAAATAGTCGCGCGACCGGATAATTGATTGTAACTCCCTCTTTTCTTAAATTGGCGGGAACAATAGTATATTCTTGCTATATGTACGAGACAAGGATAATACTATTGCCTACTATGCATAACAAGGATGCTAGCTGGATTTTCGAGGGAAAATCGAGTTTCCGGGCCGATGAAAAGCGGGACTCGCACTCACTTGTCGCCCGATCTCGATAAGGAAAGGAGCCATACCGCTCAAAGTCAAGGCTCAGGCTATTTTAAATTATCTTTTGGAGATTAGGAGTATACTCCAAGATAAATTAAAGAAGGTGCGTGGCCCGGGATCTTGTATTTTTTTTTGTTATTTATTTTAATTATTAATTATTCATGGACATTGTTGGTGAGTAAATTAAATATTTTGTTTTTGTATTGTCCTCTCTCTCTTCTCTAATAGCCGGTGGGCCAGAGTCGATGATATTTTCGATACTTGTACATTTCTTTCAGCTCGAGATGTTTTTCGTTTTTTTTCTTTTTTTTTGTTTTTGGTGTGTTTTAAATCGGGATGATATATAGATATTATTTTATTAGTCGAGATGTTAGAAATTTTCTGGTTTATAGTTTAGTTATATTGTTTATTGAATAAATATGGTTATAGATAAAATTTAATTATTGATGTGATAAATTTATTTCAACTGAACCCCCTTCAATTCGTGAAATCGCAATTTGCACGCGACGCGCCTAGGGTAGAGGTGATCGGGGAAAATAGAATTTAAAATTTGTATTCTTGAAATATTCAAATTATTAAACTTTTGTAATCCCACGTCACAAATGGCATCCCTTGTAGGGAATTGACTGTTTTTTGTGTAGGTCGAGATATATTTTTGTTTCAGGAGCAGCAATTCCAGGAATTTTGGCAGAGAGAGAGAGTAGTTAGAATAATTTTTTGTATTATTTATTGTAATTCCTCAATAATTATCGCGGTATGCGTAATATGTGTTTCATTTGTGTATAATTTATTGTTTTATAATTTATTTGACAAAATTCACGTTTTGGCGGCAAAACCGCCATTTTGTTGTTCTGTGGAGGAGCCTTTTTCCCTCCTTTTAGTAGAAAGTCGGCCATTTGAAATAGGATTTAGATTTTTAGCGCGTAGTCATTGCAAGAGGAAATTATTCTTGAATTATTGCGTGAAGATTTTAAGAAGATTCATTGGCAGCGTTATCGAGATATTTCGCGTTTTCAGCTTCTACCAAAAGATCCTCCTTTCATCGCTTTCAAGAATATTTTTTCTTCAAGATATCCGATATTTAAAAATTATTCGCGAGTGTTGAAATTTTACCATTATCGAGATATTCGCGTGTGTTGAGATATTTCGGGTTTACAGAAACATCATACCGGAAATATCACCAATTTACCGAATAATAAGGATTCACGCGAATGTCGAGATTTTGCCGTTCGAATTAACCGAAAATTTTTTTTTATTTTCGCGAGTGTCGAGATAATTATAATTTTCTAGGTTCTGTTTGGCTACGGAAAAAAATCGAGATACTATTTTTAAAATTTCAAGACTCAAGAATTATAAGGATTAACAAATGGAGATATAAGATATAGGAACATAAATCATCTTACGAAGAATTTCATCATTGGATTTATTTTTTATTATTTATTAAGCAGGATATTGGGTTTAGTGAGTAAAATTCTTTTTAAAGCGAATCGAGGTCAGTTATTTGATAGGCTAGGCGTAATAAAAGTGTAAAAGGATAGGAAACAAGGCCGATTCCTTCACAGAATTAATTTTTTTTTTTGTCCTTTTTAAACGACTATCGACATTTTTTTTTTACTTTGTTGACTGCGACAGTTTCCCAAATCGAGAGATAGGGGTTCATTTTCTAATTCGAGATATTAAGAGTTATTTTCAGTTGGCTTAAGTTGGTGTAAATTCTTTTATTTTAGTGTTGGGCATAAAATTTTTTTTGTTTAACAGTTTTTTTTTGTAAAGTCGAGATAAATACATCATAATACTTGGTTTCCTTTCTTTTATTAGTTTCAGAATTGTGCATCGAGATATTGGGGTATTAGAATCGAGATATTTTACTTGGGTAGTTAGTTATTCCGATACAACATGGAGAATTATGCCGTTTTCATGAGCCGATTATTAGATAATTCGAGAGAATTACGTTCGTTGTTAAGGGACATTGTTAGACGTCCTTTATCAGAAATTCGGGTTGAATTGAACTTGTTAGGGTTGACTTCGGTTGGATCCGATCGAGTTTTGGCGGAGCGATTATTTAGGGCGAACGTTAGGGCCGCAGGTTTACACGAAGACGTCCCGTGGTATCCTTCGGTGGATGATTTAGGGGATCAGGCGTCAGTGGTAGATTCTCCGCCGATTTGGTTAGGAAATGTAGAAGACCAATCAATTGCTGAAGGAAACGTTGGCGATTCGGTACCAACATTGGACCCGAATCCTCAAGCGTTAGATTTATCTGTCGTTAGTAGAACTAATCGAGAGTTATTGCCCAGTCAGCATATGCCCTTACAAACTAGCCATAGGAATCCTCCTCCTAGAATTCTGATGAGTGTACCAAGTTTCGGGCCAGGTACGAACAATCAAATTTCGTCTACGTATACAACGGTTGGAGGAAATACAAATCTCGCCAGTTTAAGTCGACCTGCCGTTTCTTTTGCTAGTTCGGTAGGACAGTCCAGTGTGACGGAAGAAGAGAGACCTCAATATCGAGTTCCAGTACCAACGGAGTGGCGTGACCCGGCGATTTCGTTACCTTCAGTAGTTCCCAGAGTGTCAAGGAACCCCAATTCTTTGATAAGTGATTTTCGAGATGGAAATATATATGACGATGAAACAGATTTAGATTTTAGCTATGGACTACATTTGCGTCGAGATTTTCGAGATAATGATGAAGAATATGGGGAGACTCTGGGAACGCAGTCAAGATCACGAAATCCAAGTTCGACGGGATCCCAATTAGGAAATAGTAGGGCAATTGTTGCTTTCATGAAAGTGCTACAAAATTGGAGGTTAAAATTCGCCGGGCGGCCAAAGGAAGATGCAGCAAATTTTCTAGCCCGTTTGAATGATTGTAGGGATTGTGTAGATGTTGGTGATGGTGAGGCGCTGCGGGCATTACCCTGCGTCCTCACGGAAGGCGCCGATTTGTGGTTTAGAACAAAAAGGATTAGTTTTTACTCGTGGCAGGACTTCGTACAAGAGTTCAAAAGACAATATATACCGGATGTGGATAGCGAAGATCTCTTGGCGGAGTTGAGAGCGAGAACACAGGCTAGAGGAGAGACTATAAATAATTTCCTGATGAGCATACGGCATCTAATAGGATTGTTTAGGAAACCTCCATCGTTGAAGACCCAAATGAAAATAATTTACAGGAATTTGTTACCGGATTATCAGCATTTCATGTTAGATAAGTCGTTGGTAAGTGTAGATAGTTTCCAGTTATGGGGCCGGCGGTTTGAGAAAGCTAAGGATCTGGATCGTCGTTATCCTTCTCCACCTCCGGAAGACAAGGTGTTAGTTCCGGGTGGTGCTTATAAGAGTTTTAAAGCCAGAGTAAGCGCCATAGAGGAGAGGAGTGACGAAATGTCAGGGACAAATAATCGTAAAGTACGGCATAAGAATTTTTCAAATCCTGGTCCCAGCATAAGAGAAGTTAGTCCAGTTGTACCCGGCTTATCACATGAAAATGCAGGACAGGAGGTAGCTAATGTGCAAGAGTCGGTTCAAGCGCCAATATTCAGGGCCAATAATAATAACCATTACAGTGGGAATAATACCTCGTGGCAGCCTTATCGAGGAAATGTAGACCCAACCACAGGCAATACTGGAAATAGGGTCAACCCATTGCCAAATAGAAGACCAGACACGTGTTACAGTTGTGGCGAAGAAGGCCATATGGTTTCTGTCTGTCCTAGAAGGCAGTGTTTTTCGTGTAGTAATGGGATATTTAGAGATACAGCTTGTGGAATGGATAGAAATGATATAGAGTTAAATTACCGAGCTGGAAAGGAAGATGCGGCCGGTTTATTAATAGATGGGAAACAAAATGTGAGATGGAAATACTCTGTTCCGTGTGGCCAGCCGGTCAGAACAGAGGAAAACAGTCATAGTAGTCGGAATGACCAAGCTGGTAAAGAGAATGAAGCTGGGAGTTCTGGACATAGTAGAAAGGTCACTGAGAGCGCTTCAATGGAAAATTTGCGGAATAAGGTGGTTGTACGGAGTAACGATCTGCCAGAGATGAATACTTGGGTGAAGACAGCGTTACCCAGGTTGAAGAATTTCGTTGGAAAGGTAAGGATTAAAGTACGGGCAAAAGAATCTGCCACTAGAGCAATTTATCAGGCATCGACTAAAAGGAATTTTAAAGAAGCATATGCCATATGTACATTCCCCACCTCATTCTTCTGATTTGAGTATCGTTGAGGATACGGGTTCAATAGTTGGTCAGTCCATGGCCAATAAAGTGGCATGTAATGACCTGGGGGGAGGTGGAACTATCGTAGATAGTTTAGATCCGCTCCCAGGAGTAAGCCAAATAGATTTTGAAGAATGTGTGGAGGAAATATGTATGGAGAATAGGAAGTATATGCGAGTAAATCTAGCTGGAATTGAATATAAAGCCTTGTTTGACCCTGGGTCTATGATCTCTGTAGTAGGTCCGAGGGTCTATACTAGGTTTGTTGATCGATTAGAACCAATATGTGTGACGGTAAAGGGTGTCACCGGAAATTGCACTAAAGTGATAGGTATCTTGAAGGTAAATTTAGATGTTGATGGGATTAATAGAGTACTGAAGTTTCGGCCTGTTAATTTCAAGTCATGATTTGTTGTTAGGGATGGACTTTTGTTTAAAATGGTATATCGAGTTTAAAGCTGTAGAAAATCTTTGGAGGGTTCGAGATAATGAATGGCATAGGTTTATTGATGATAGTTCTAAAGAAGATATGGTGTTGATAGCTGAATGTGCAGGGATCTCAGTTTTAGAAGGAGATCAGAAAACAGCGTTGGAGAGAGTAGTTAAAAAGGGACTGGAGAATCAACCCAAGGAGTTAGGGTTGACTAGACTAGTGGAACACCGAATCGAGGTTGAAGGAAATGAGCCGGTTAGACATAGACCTCGTAGAATGTCACCGAAAATGTGAGAGGTCACGCAGGAAGAGGTCAAAAGGATGTATCGAGATAAAATAATAATTGAGTCTGTTAGTAATTGGAATAGCGCCCCGGTAATTGTGAAGAAACCTAATGGAAGCTATCGGTTTTGCATTGATTTCCGAGACCTAAATAAAAGGACTAAACGGGATGCTTATCCTCTTCCCAGCATTGACTCTATTTTAGATAAATTACGGAAGGCTAGATACATCTCAAGAATTGATTTGAAGCAAGCGTATTTCCAGGTGGCTATGGAACCCTCGAGTCGAAAATATACGGCGTTTGCGGTGCCAGGATCTGGGTTATTTGAATTCATGAGAATGCCATTCGGTTTGACAAATGCGCCAATGACCTTTCAGCGATTAATAGATGGATTGTTTGGGCCGGAATTCCAACCATTTATCTTTGGATATTTGGATGATATAATTATTGCCACCGACAGTTTCGAGGATCATTTGAAATGGATTGAGTTCGTGTTGAAAAGAGTGTGTGAGGCAGGGTTGCAGGTTAATCGAGAGAAGTGTGAGTTTGGCTGTAGCCAGGTGCGTTATTTAGGGTATTTATTAGATAGTGAAGGGTTACGTCCTGACCCAGAGAGAATACAGCCAGTACTCGATTATCCGGCGCCCCATACCAAGAAGCAATTGAGGAGATTTCTTGGAATGGTTAGTTGGTACGCTAGGTTCATAGACAAGGATTCCGACATCAAATTGCCTTTATTGCAGCTGTTAAAGAATAAACAAGAATGGATTTGGGAACCCGAACAATAGGAGGCATTTGAAAAGTTAAAGATTGCTCTAACTCAGGCACCGGTTCTAGCTAGGCCAGATTTTTTCAGAACGTTTACAGTCCAATGCGATGCTAGTAGTTATGCTATAGGAGCCGTTTTGTCACAAGAATTCGAAGACGGAGAACATCCAATCGTGTATGAAAGCCGGGTTTTAACGAGATCAGAAAGGAATTACTCTACCACTGAAAAGGAATGTTTGGCGGTATTATGGGCGATTAAGAAAATGCGACCCTATTTAGAAGGGTATTCTTTTCGGGTCATCACGGATCATAGTGCTCTTCGGTGGTTGCAGAACCTTCGAGATCCTACAGGAAGACTTGCTCGTTGGGCTTTAGAAATGCAACAATGGGATTTTGTGATACTCCATCGTAAGGGTGCTATGCATCATGTACCGGACGCATTATCGAGGGGTTTCGAGTTCGAAAAAGAGATATCCGCTTTGGAAGAGTTGCAGGATGAATGGTATGTAAATAGGATGGAGCAAGTTTTGTCATCGCCAAAGGTCTTTCAGAATTGGAAGGTGGAAAATGGCATGTTATATTGTTACCGGACAGATCCGTTATTAGATCCTATATTGTTTCCAGAAGAGAGATGGAGATTAGTTATTCCTCTCGAGATAAGAGATAGGGTTCTGACGGATGCACATACGGATATCTCGGCAGGTCATTTAGGAATAGAGAAGACCTATGACCGGAGTGCTCGAGAATATTACTGGCCTGGTTTATGGTATGATGTCAGCCGGTTCGTTACTTCGTGTCCAGATTGTCAGAGATATAAAGTAATGCAGTCTGCTCCGCAAGGTTTGATGGGTCAACGAGTAATAGAGCAGCCTTGGACGGTAGTGGCTTCGGATTTAATGGAGTTTCCACAGAGCAGGGGACAATGTAAATATATGGTTGTATTCCAGGATCTATTCTCTCGTTGGGTAGAAATGAAGCCTTTGAGATCAGCGGATGGAAAGAGCGTAGCGGCAGCACTAGAAGAACTGGTAATTTTTAGATGGGGAACTCCTGATTATTTCCTAACTGATAATGGTAAAGAATTCATGAATGAGCATTTGAATGAAATGTTGAAAGAGTATGGAATTAATCATGTTACGACTCCCCCGTATCATCCCCAGGCTAATCCGGTGGAACGAAGTAATCGAACTTTAAAGACAATGATCTCAATGTTTGCTAAGGATGAACATAGAAATTGGGATAAACATGTGCACGAATTGAGATTTGCAATTAATACGGCCATTCAGTCTAGCACTAAGGTTTCGCCCGCGTTCCTGAATTTCGGTCGTCATCCAGCACAACCGAAGAGTTTGCGTCGAGAATTAGAAGCGAATGAACCTCTAAAAGAATTAAATGCTTTAAAAGGGTTGGAGCTTTCCTCAGGACGCTCGGCTGTAGGGAACACGGGCGCCTCGTCCGCGGAAGCTGAGGAATGGAGGGCTAGAGGTGGTATGCCTCCACCGGCGGGGTTGCCTCCGTTTGCGAGACCGGACCGGAGGTATGTGCGAGGGGAAGATGGCGTTTGGCGGCGGGTTAAAGGGCCCCGCCAAATGTCATTGGACGATTTAGAATCGTCGGTGGTGCTGACACGTCTCGTGAACGAGCCGTTCTCGCCTTCTCACCCGGGACCATCGAGTCTAGTGCCCGAGAGCAGGACGGAAAGACCGGAATTCGTGGGGAGTGGCGAGGCAATGGGGGGCCCTATGGAAGAGGTTCCTTCCCAGAGAATTTCCCCCCGGACGTGGTGATGTGCTCGTCAGCCTCACGGGTTCTCGGATCGGGGTTGGTTTCGGAGGGTTCTGCGGGGAATGGATTCGGGGAGGGTCGGCCGCGGGATGGGGCTGCCGTTACGACATCGGGAATGCGCACGCCCCGTATGCGCACGCAAGGGGCCCTTTTCGGGAATTTGGTAGAGATACCGGACGATCCAACCGTGGACCCCCCCATCTTCGGATGTTTTAATTGTTGGGAGGAAGGGCATCGCGAATGTCCTGCGTGGCACCGCAAACGCGGTTTTGTTTTAATTGCGGGCGTCGGGGCGTGGATCTCCGTTCCTGCCCCCGTTGTGCGGAGCCTCACGCTCACTATCTGCGGGTGCGTGACCTTGGTGTTTCGCGGTTGGTTCGGTCCGGGTCAAGACTTCCGTCGTCCGGTCGGACGAATTTTTCAGTTGGACCGATTAGGTCCCGTGATAACGAGGGTCGCCGGAATGCTCGCGAGGGGCGATTACGTCGGTCTCGTTGGGACACGCCAAGGACCACTGTTTCTCCTAATGTGGGGTCGTCGATGGGGGAGTTAACTGAATTTATGCGATCTATTTCGCATCTTCCCGTCGCCATCCAGACGGATTTTGTCTGGAATCCCTAATGAGGGATGGCCTCCCGGCGAGACGTCCTTGAGGAAAGAGGGTTTTTTTTTGTTGTTTGTTTAAGTTTTTATTTGTTGTTATTATTCTTAATATTAGTTTTCGGTGACGGGTATAATTAAATTAGGTAATAGGCATACGACAGGATAAGGCAAAATGATCGAGATATCGTGATGATCGAGAAAAGGATGAATATCCAGTAAGTGAATCCCATGACTGAGTTTTTTTTGTTGTTTGTTTTATTTTTGACTTACGACTACCGTGTTATTTAGTTGAAATGTATAATTCATGTAATTTTTTTTTTTTTGAAAGATTATTATTTAATTGATATTATTGAGGAAATTTAAATTTATTAGGCTAATGTATATTAAGAGTAGAAGACCACCAGCAATGCAAAGTTCTATGTTGTTCGTAAACTAATGCCCACGCTTCGCGGTATCATTAGTTTAGGGGGGAGGTATGACGAGTGGTCGTCCTCCTGGGACAAATAAAATAATTCGTTAATAGATTTCATTAATACATACTTGAAATCGGGTGACGAGCAAGATAGGAAATTGCATCGCTGCAGGTTGAAAACAATTAACTTTAATCACCAGTTAATAACAAAATTTATTTGATTTGTTGAGGAAAACGATTGGAGAGGATCAGCTGGTGAAAATAAACAGAGATAGCTGCAAGTAAGGTGCGAGTATATGGAGGTGACGATAGGAAATATACTGCCGAGGACCAATCAAGAAGTCTCCTTTTGCTCACCAGGAGGCGAATCGTAATCCTCTCCAGGGATTGAATTTAATAAAAATATCGAGATATCCCGTCTTTGTCTTACTTATCGTGATAATTTAAATATAGTTCGAGTATATATACAGTGTGTACTTATTATTTTTCTTACACGAATTTTTGGTATATTCAAGGTGTAGCTATTGAATAGAGAGAGAGAGAGAGAGAATAAAAGACGATTTTTGGAGGATAGTTTATTGATAACTATTGATTAATTTATTATGATAATTGATAAATTTTTATTAAATTATTTGGGATTTTTTTTATATTTTTTTGAGAATTTTGGTGGTGTTTTCTTTCTTTTTATGATATAAAAATTAATAAGCCTTTAGATAGTCGCGCGGCCGGATAATTGATTGTAACGCCCTCTTTTCTTAAATTGGCGGGAACAATAGTGTATTCTTGCTAAATGTACGGGACAAGGATAATACTATTGCCTAATATGCATAACAAGGATGCTAGCTGGATTTTAGAGGGAAAATCGAGTTTCCGAGCCGATGAAAAGCGGGACACACACTGACTCGTCGCCCGATCTCGAAAAGGAAAGGAGCCATACCGAAAAGTCGAGGCTCAGACCGTTTATTATTATTTTCGGAGATTAGTATTATACTCCAAAATAAATTAAAGAAGGTGCGTGGGCCGGGACCTTGGATTTTGTTTTATTGTTTAAATTATTATTATTTTTTTCATTTGGCATTGCTGGTGAGTTCTTTAGTT
Source organism: Sycophaga agraensis (assembly GCA_018906755.1). NCBI lineage: Eukaryota > Metazoa > Arthropoda > Insecta > Hymenoptera > Pteromalidae > Sycophaga > Sycophaga agraensis. Next base: position 1,073,276 of record JACCIE010000057.1, on the reverse strand, counting down.
ATTTTTGTATTGTCCTCTCTCTCTTCTCTAATAGCCGGTGGACCAGAATCAGTGATATTCTCGAGATTCGTATATTTTCTTTCAGCTCGGAATTTTCCTTTTTAGGTTGGTGCAGTTAAATCGAGATGTTATATAAATTGTTTTTTTTTTTGAGATGTTCGTGATTTCCCGGGTTATATATAATTTAGTCGAGTCGAGTTAAATTGTTAAATTTTGATATCTCCGTAGATATCGGCTAAACGTCTTTTGTTAAACATTTGTATTGGAGAATTTGTAGAATCCCTATGTTATTTAATAAATGTTGTTATAGTTTAAATTTAATTAGCGATGTTAAGTTATTTCAACTGAACCCCCCTTCGATTGGTGAAATCGCAATTGGCACGCGACGCGCCTAGGGTAGAGGTGATCGGGGAAAATAAAATTTTAAATGTGTATTTATTTTAAGATTCAAATTTTTAAACTTTTTGTGATCCCACGTCACACAGCTCAAGATGTTTTTCTTTTTTTTTTCTTTTTTTTTGTTTTTGGTGTGTTTTAAATCGGGATGTTATATAGATATTATTTTATTAGTCGAGATGTTAGAAATTTTCTGGTTTATAGTTTAGTTATATTGTTTATTGAATAAATATGGTTATAGATAAAATTTAATTATTGATGTTATAAATTTATTTCAACTGAACCCCCTTCGATTCGTGAAATCGCAATTTGCACGCGACGCGCCTAGGGTAGAGGTGATCGGGGAAAATAGAATTTAAAATTTGTATTCTTGAAATATTCAAATTATTAAACTTTTGTGATCCCACGTCACAATATATGCTGGGTTTCACAGTACATCGAAAGGACCGCGACTTATCTGCAAACTTACCTGGCGCATTCACATAAATACCACGCAAAAGAAAATCAAGGCGTTTTCATGGGCCTTAAGCCATTCTTTGCTTACAAATAGGTTTGCGCAAAGTCCAAACTCACGGCATTCGAGGCCTTTATTCTTAGCTCAGCACCTATGGTATCTCAATCCGGGGTACTGACCGACAGATTTTAAGTTCCACAGGGAACCTTCATGCGTCTACTTCGTACCGCGCTAGATTATCCATGGTTTATTCTAACCTCTCTCAACGACATCGCTGTAAAACGCGTTACCACTCTCCGCGGTTCTAGTAACTTGGCCCTGCAAGCTGGATTCCTAGGTTTTTTCAAAGCTTCGCTGAAGAGTCTCTCCTACTCCATTTATTTTACCCCTTCCAATAATTTTCCCTATTACACCAACCAAATAAGTTTCTTAGGGCAGAGGCCATTTGGTCTGGCGCATCCTACTCCGGAGGGTGTCTTAAAAAATAAGCTTGTTATAGCCAGGCTCCATCCCGACGGTCGTTGCTCGAACAAGGCAACTACTTAATTCTGCACTAACAAACCACCAATAACCCTGTTGGAATTATAGCATGTACAATGACCGTTTGGCACTGTCGGAGTGCTGCTGTGCTACCTCGCGCGCGTATGCGTATTATGTATATATATGCTTAGACTTAGCCAATTTGGTCCGAGAGGCGCTATACTTTTAGTATCGTTGAAATACACGCGATTGTTATATTTAAAAATGTACTTAAACCGAATATCATTGAAACGCAAATTAGTGATTGTGATTTCTACATCTTTAACACATCTAATGATAAACATGAATCCAAAGAAACTAAACTAAATGATAAGGCAAACAACATTGTAAATGAATATGAAAATGTAGAAAATGAAAATAATGTGACGAAGGCCTCGGGTTACCTGTAACACAGCGGCATTTTGTTAAACAAGTGCTTGAGGCTCCGTCAGCACGGCGCGTGCGCTAATCAACCGGCGATTTGGCGCGAAGGATTAGCGCCGATCGTCGGGTGATTGACGGGTGATGGACAGGTGATCGAGTTAATTCGATTTCCCGCGCGGACCCGAGAGTCTCGATCCGCCGCGTTAGTCGGAGTTACTACCCTGCAGCGAGCGATAGGTCGGGGTTTTGGGGGGAGGTAGGGATGCGTTTCGGCTCTCTCTCTCTCTCTCTCTCTCTCTGGAGGGGGTAATGTACTATTTGATATAATATTAAATTGTAAATATTTATGTTTCCAGCTGTTGGTTTATTATACAGAGGGAGGGGGGGTCATTCCCCGTCTTCACTCCACCACGATACCTGCGGCAGTCGTTGTCGTTGGGTTTGGGAAAAGGGTTATTTTTTAGAGGGGGGAAAGCAGACTCCGTCTGTGAGGAGGAGGTTAGACTTTGACAAGCCGGCCCGGAAAATGAACGTTCCGTCCAAGGGACAGCGAGTCAAAGGCAAAGAGGGTCGAGGGGCAAAGTCCAAGATGAGGCTGAGCGAGGAGCGGCCCAGGGCCGCGGAGCGGACCTTGTTGAGAGAAGGGATTGGTGATTGAGCGCCTGGATGCGCGTGCGGAGTATCACTTCCGCGTAAAGGCGCTCCTGGACAATAGAACGGCCTGGAAGCTGCGTCGAGAAGCTTTCTATAGATTTCTATAGCTTTCTCGCACGCGGATTTGGCCACCTATATGATCGCCGATGGGTATAATTTCCGAGGTCCGGAGGGGGAGTTACGGGAACGCTGGTGGCGGGCAGAGCTTCGCTCGGGGAGGCCAGAATTGAGTGTTCCGTGGTACCCCGGATATGATGACGAACTCCTGGAGCGGATCCGCACAATGTGTTGCTAGTTTGCGATGATCTGTGGGGGAAACGCTCCGAACTGTCAATGGGCCTCGAGACATCCCCCATCGAGGGAGCATGCTCACGAGAAAAGCCTGGAAGAAGGCTCTTCACAGGAGGGGGACGCTCCAAGGCCTAAGGGCAGAAGTTCGGTTGAGTCAGGGGCACCCAAGGGAGAGCCCGCACTCCCCTCGTTCCTGCCAGGCCAGGTACTGTCCCCGCAGCAGATAGCGTGGCTCCAGGTTTCCGCTGTAATGGCTCGGTATGAACCTCCAAGGAGGGATTTTTTATCTCTCCGGTGTAGAGGCACAAGGGCCGGTAGCGGGGCCTCGGACACGGCTATTCGGTATGCATCATGCCCTTTCGGGGTTGCAGCCTCAACTGCGCGAGCTCGAACCCGGTAAGACCAGGGTTCGGCAAAGGGAGAGAGAAAGTACTGAAGAGCATCATGCGGCCCCTTCGTGGCGACCTCCGGTTTGGCTGAGATCCGCGGCTTCTACCCCCGCCTCCGCCCATCGACGGACGGATGGCTCCCCATCGGAAGGTTTCGGGGATGAAGTGGAATCAGATTCATCCGATTCGCTGCCTCCGTTGAAACCTGGAACCATGGGGAAGGCAGTAATCCCTCCGCAATCTATGCCTAGGTTGCTGAGGCAGCGGTCGCGGGATCTAAGTAGGGAAAAGGAACGGCCCACGGGTTGAAACCTACAAGGGACATCCTCTCACCTGATCCATGTGACTACGGTCACCGGTAGCGATAGGCGGCAAGAGCCCGGGTTATGGTCGGCGTCGCGAGATACTGCACGATGTGCGAGGGCCCTACGAGACGCTTCGCTCACTTTTTCGGGGGAGGAGAAGGAGGATGCTGAAGCCTTTCTCACGGGCCTTCGCATCTTCCATGAGTGAGGCGATTATACTGAACGGTGCCTGCTTTCCGCCCTGTTCTCCGTCCTTCTTAAAGGAGCCCGAAAATGGTATGGGTCCTGGACTGGTCGACGTTTGAGGCCGAGTTTGAAGACCGATACTGCTTCTTGGTCCTGCAGGAGGACCGGAGACGTGAACTGGAGGATATGCTTCAGGGGAAAACCGAAAGGTTGGGCCAGTTTATTAGCCGGTTCTGTTCCCAGGCTGGTACTCTGGAGCCACCCCTACCCGAACAACAGTTAATTGACATGTTGATGGAGCGCGTCAGGTCGGATTACGGGATTGGTTTAGTCCACCAAGAGGTCCGAAGTATACAGGACCTGTTGCGCGGGGGGAAGGTTCATGAAAGAGCTCTAGCGATGAATGTTCGCTATAAAGTGCGGCAGTTTAGGGTCTAGGGCGGATAAGCCCGGGAGGTAGGAGAAGTATGTGGAGATAGTAGGGAGGGCCTGTCCTCCATTGCCGACCCCAAGGACCTCCGTTGCAGCCGCTAACGGACGAAGGCACAGAGGGTAAGGTTCTCAAGGGACCTGGCGGGCGAGGAGGAAGATGAGAGAGGAGTAGCTCCGTTGCGCACCTCCTCTCTGCCAGAAGAGTCCGCGTTGCCATACGGTGGGGGGTCACATCCGGCCGGGCCCGTGTTTTTTCTGGCAATGCTCGGGGGTGAAGCGGCCCAATTGTGACGTTTGCCCGGGATGGGAAGGACCGATCCTGGGAGTTTCCTGGATGTTTCCTGTGCAGTCTGGCGGAACATTTCGTTGCTCAGCCCCGGTTTTGATCGTCCGGGCGTGACATTCACGACGTGCCCCAATTGCACTTAGATAAGGCAGTGCCTAAAAAACTCCAACGCAGGGCGGTAGAGTCGCTCGAAGATAAGGAGAGGATAATAGAATTGAGGGTAGTTCCCGAGATGGATCACCCGATGATTCTCGGCATCGATTTCTTCCAGAGTTGGGATTTCGAAGTACAGCTAAGCAAGAGACAATGACGTGTCCCGGGCGGAGATTGGCGGCGTTTTGTAAAACAGGACCTTTCTGGGCAAACTCTAGCAATTAGGGGCGAGTGTGCCGGCATCGTTGAGGTTCCGGAAGATCAGCGCGAGCGGGTAAGAGTTCTGGTCGAGTCGATCATCCCAGAGCCTGGTAAGTTACATGGGTATACAATCCTAATTGAACATGACATTGAAGTACAAGGGGCGAACCCGGTAAAGCACGCGACCCTGCGAATATCGCCAACGATTTTGTAGTTAGCCCAGCAGGAGGTCCAAAAAATGTTCGAAAAAGGCATAATAGAACCAAGCGCCAGTGAATGGTGTAAAGCGCCCTTGATTATCCGAGAGGAGGAGGGCAGCTACCGTTTCTGCATCGATTTTCGAGATGTAAATAAATTGACGCATAAGGATAATTACCCTCTACCAAACATGGACTCGATATTAGACAAACTTCGGAGGGCTAAATATATCTCGAAGGTTGGTCTGAGAAAGGCGTATTTCGAGGTGTTCCTCACAAAGTGCAGTCGTCAGTATACGAGTACAGCCTTCGCGATGCAGGACTCAGGTCAGTAGCAGTTCATGCGGTTGCCATTCGGCTTGTGGAACGCCCCCGTGACCTTTTGTCGGTTAATAGGGGCCCTATTTGGCCCGGAGGTCGAACCGTACGTTTTCGGTTATTTAGACGACCTCATTATAGTAACAGAAACCTTTGAGGAATACCTGAAGTGGTTAGAGTATGTGTACAGTCAGAGGTGTGTGCTGACTGTTAGAGAGAGAGAGAGAGAGAGAGACTCTAGTCCGCGGTGCCGGTGACCACGCCGCGGTCTCTTTACTGTAACGGCGAGTCACAAGCGCGTCGTACTAGCCCGCAGGAGGGCGCATGTGCGAGACTCGCGGCGGCTCAGCGCGCGACCCGGCTATCGGGCTACCGAGAGATCGCCCGCGCGAGTGTTCGGGCGTGTAATCCGGGCACGGTCGGGACACGCGACGCGATCGGCTTCGGCGGCATCGTATAGGCCACGTGTTCGCGCTGCGACACCGGAAGTGTAAGAGTCAACGACGACGACTCCTCGTCGACAGTAAGTCGCGGGCAAATTATTTCTATCGCGCTTAGTAGCGCCCTTCCTTTTATCTGTATTATTTCTTCTGGGGAGCTTTTTTACCGCTTCGGCGGTTTTTCGAAGGACTACGGACAGACCCGGAAAGGGTCGCCTCCGTTCTACAATACCCCGCCCCCCGCGGCCCGATTTCTCGAAACCCTTCACGGTGCAAAGCGACGCCAGTAATTTTGTCATTGGCGCCGTTTAGAAACAGGAAGAGGAGAATGGTTGCGAGCATTCCGTAGTGTATGTAAGTAGAGTCTTAAATGCGGCGGAAAGAAACTACACCATTACGGAGAGAGACTGACTACACCTACTAAGAGGCCTATGAATTCGTAGCAAGGACCGACCATAGAGCCCTAAAGTGGCTTAAAAATCTAAAAGACCCCACAGGGCGTCTGGCGAGATGGGCCTTAGAGCTGCAAGAATGGGACTTTCAGATAGAACACACCAAAGGCTCCATGAACAAAGTCCCGGACGCACTCTCGAGGGGGTACATACCGACGAAGCCGAGGTCACAACATTTCATACGATATCCGACCCTTGGCTAGACTTGAATAGACTGAGAGACGTCCAGCTTACTCTCAAGAAATTCCCCAAGTGGAAAATTGACGACAGTATGCTGTACCGATACTCAGTTGATGAACTCCTGGATCCGATATCGTTTCGAGAGGAGGCTCATCGTGCCCGCCGAACATAGAACGAGGGTCATGGTTGACGCGCACAAGCATCCATCGTCCGGTCATTTGGGAGTAGAGAAGACGTTCGATCGGATAGCGCGCGAATTCTATTGGCCCGGATTCTACCACGATGTGAGGGACTTTGTGAGAGTCTGCGAGGTGTGCCAAAAGTTCAAAGTTTCTCAGCTGGGCCCGGTAGGCCCAGATGGGCCAGAGGGTCATGGAAAGTCCCTGGAGTGTTCTGGAGGACTTAGCCCTACTCCACTGGGAAACTCCACGTTTCCTATTGACGGACAACGCCATACATTTTGTGAATCAGCATCTAAAAAAGGAGCTTGAGGAATATGGTATAGAGCATGTCACGATCCCTCCCTGCAGCCCCCAAGGTAACCCGATCGAGAGCGTTAACAGGACACTCAAGAGAATGATCGCGCAATATGCTGGCGCAGATCATCGTAACTGGGATGAGCACTTGCCGGAGTTGAGACACGCGTTAAATACCGCAGTTCACTCCAGCACGAAGTTCTCACCAGCTGTCTTGAATTTTGGGAGGATCCCACGACTCTGTAGGAGCCTCCGGAGAGAGATGGAGAAAAGGGGTCCCGTAATCCCCATGGACACTGAGCTCTAGAAGAATCGCATGGAACGGTTAACGCTGATCCGGAATTTGGTTCGTCGTTTTAATGACACAGTCGGGTTTATAATCGAAACCGGCGACCAGCCACGTTCCTACCGGGCGATTTGGAACTCCAACGCGAACACACCCTGTCCGATGCCGCGAAGGGTGTTTCCGGAAAACTGGCCGCCAAGTACGTGGGTCCTTTTGAGGTTAAGCAGGTACTGGACGAGTCAGTGGTCCTCCTGGAGGACTTCGGACGTAAAATTAATAAGGTGCACGTGCAGCATCTAAAGAGATACGTGCCACCTCGGCCAGGGACTCGCGATGGGGTATAGAGCGGGAATAGGGACAGCCTAGGATGGGCCCAAGGGATTAGAGGGGGGGGATCTAGCGCGTTCCCCACTAATCTTTGTTGTAATGTTTTCCAGGTAATGGCGGGTAGAGGTGCATAGTCAAGAGGGTCCGCCCGAGTCGATGCTAATTCCCCGGGCCAACCACAGCCTTCGACCTCAGAGGAGGAAAACCGCCTACTGGCTGATCAGGACCTCATGGACCTTAGTATCGCCGTCCCTCCCTCGGTGCAGGCCATTTGTCTACAGACCACCGGCTCCGTTGAGGCACGGGCGGTCGAGGGATCGATTCTCCCGCCCCCGCCTCCGGAGCCCATGGAGGAAGAAACATCGAGCACTACGGCTCGCCCTCCTCCTTCTCACTGTGTGCAGGAATTAAAAAGGAAGCGGCGCTTGGAGGAGCTGCGACGGCGGAAAAACGCCGCCGCCAGGCCCAGCTGACCCTGGACGACTATCAGTCGTCCATCAATTCAGTCCGCTCGGAGCCGGCGAGCGGCGGCATTTCTTCGGAGAGAACTCCCCGCGCCGTACCTGTCGTCACACAAGTGACAGAAATCTCCCCACCGCTCCCCGCACCTCAAAGGCGTCGCACGTCCCAAAGTACCTCCCCGGGCGGATTTGGGGTTGGCGAAGGGGGGGGGGGTTTACTGCGAGTGTTTCTGTGGGGACAGGGGGTGGCGCCGGAGCGAGGAAGACCTTGGCTCCTATTCCGGAGGCGTTAGGGTAAGCAAAGGCCAGGGAGACCAGGCCTGGAAGCGACCATACGGCTAGGGGGGGGGGGGGCAAGGTTTGCGACGGAAGTGCGGCAGGAGGAGCTCGTTTGAAACGAACTGCCGAAAGTTCCTGCGCCGCCTCCCAGGGGACTTGAGGGATCCGGAGGAGGATCGTCCGTTGGGGGCGTGTTTTAGGTATTGGGAAATGGGGCACAAGAAGCGGGAATGCCCCAATCCGCGCGTACGCAGTTGCTGCTGCAATGGTGGCCGCACTGGGGTGTTGGTGAGAATGTGTCTCCGCTGCAGTATTCTTTATCGTTCTATGCAGCGAGCGTCCACCGGGATATCGAGGCTTCGGTCTCGAGCCCGGAGGTACGCATAGAGCTGCAAAGGGAGGTGGTAGCGTGGCTGGCGGCCTGCTGTCGGCGCTTTAAAAGGGCCCGTGCACCATGCCCGAGGGTGCGTCGCCCCCCTGAGGGGATTGGAGGGGTGGGAAACGCGACATCCGCATGCTCGAGGCTACGTCAGCGCGGCGCGTGCGCTAATCACTCGGCTGTTTAGCGCGAAGGATTAGCGCCGATCGCCGGGTGATTGACAGGTATAGTTAGTTTGGTTTGCCACGCGGACCCGATCAAATCCATCCGCCGCGTTTCCGGGAGCCTTTTTGGAGAAGAGCGTTTTTCTCTCCTTATGCGGAGGTGCAGTGCCGCGGCTGCTGTAGTGCCAGGGCTTAGGCCGGCAGTGAGCCTTTCGCCCGCCTCCACCCAGATACATTCAGGCCCACCCTCATACTATCAAGGGCAGTCGACCAGAGGCGAGATCGTCAGAGGTGACCCGACTCGGCGGCACCCCATACCATTCCGGGTCCGCCGCCAGCGGCGTAGCTTCCCGGAGCGAGAGGACGAGTGCCCAGCACCACCAGGGGATCAGGTCCAGGCGCCAATCTTCGGCGGCCTGTCACGCACAGGAGGAAGTTTTAGAAGAAAGGGCCAGCAGGCTTGACCGCTAGATGGGTGCGGGGCACCGTGCACGAGAGAGCGAGAGAGAGAGAGAGAGAGAGCGCGACGCGGAGAACGCGATGGGCGGCTCCAAGGCCGTCTCGGGGCCGCCGGAGCGACAGGTTTTTCCGCGCGGGGCAGGCTGGGGCGAACCCCTATGACCCGCCCGGGTTGAAGCAAGGGCCTCGTTGTGTGGCCCGGTACGTCCTCCCTGGGTGTCGTTGTTGGGCGAGCGGCAAGGCGGAGGGCCCCTAGAGTGCGGCCCGGTTACGCTTCGCGGGCTTAATCAACCGCCAGTGTGTAGTAGGCGCTGCGCGCCTGATTGGGAGTTGGCGTCCGGGCAGAAATTGTCCGCCCGGGTGCGAATAAATAGTATTTTTCCCCGAGTCCCCTGAGTCATTATTTCTGTGTTTCCCTTCCTCCGCGATCTCCACCGCGTCGACCGCCGCGAGTCCCCTCCGGGGCGACGTCGAGCCTGTGCGACGAGCAGACGGGCGCGACCGGAGAGTGGCTGGTTCTCCGGGCCCCTCCGAGACTTGTCCGCCTCGTAAGGTGTAAGCACCACGTCACAAGGTCTAAGCATTTGAAATCTGCCCTTGTCAGAACACTTAACGTTATGCGGTATCTTATGACCCGCCCTACCAAACACTACAAGTTCAGCTGCGGTTGCTAGGCGATCGTGCCGCGAGACCCCCTTCACCTCAACCCTCGTTCTTGGACCACAATGTTCAGTGAGATTCTAGCATCATCTCTTCAATCTGCCCTACGGATGCCTCCACTGGGCTTTCAACTGAACTCCTCCGGTCATTTCGCGATACCCTCAATCCAAAGTAACTGGCTACCTGCGCCCCTATGACCTCTCCGGGCTACCTCCGTTCTCTCTCCAGGAGATAATCTATGAATGATGTACAAGGATCCTAGATTTGAAACATAAACGAAAATGCTTACCGAAACAATTCTCTCTCCTCATTATCCCAGTACACAATGCGGCGAACTACCCAGTAAGTCACCTCGTTCACAAACCACGCAGAATATATCTGCCCCACAGCAATCATATGCCGAGATCTTCTTAAAAAACCTTCATAGTTGACACTCGCGCAGTACCAACAATCCTATACCCAACAAATATGTCTAGAAGCCTTAATTAAATTATTTCACCATTAACCAAAATATTTATCTCAGACTATACGATCTACTGCAAATCAGAATTCCCACGGCAGTGGCACCGCCATCTTAGTTTAATCTTCTGTCAACCATAAAAGTAGACCTGGGTATCGAGGTCATGCTATCGGCCTCAACACGCATCATTGCGCTCTATTACCCTCTGAACGGAGGCAATAGACTCATACCGATTCGGAACTACATCTGGCGGAAGACTTTAACGCCAGAAACACTTGTGCCCTTATAACGACACATATCGACAGACATATATGATCTGTTCTTGATGAAAAATATACACTTTATTTTAGATCCGAAAGTCGTCACCGAACTATCCTTTTATCACTTGTTAGTTCTAGCGGATATATTATGCTCTCACAACATTACACTTCCCACCATAGATTCAAAAGTGGAAATAATATTCACATACAAAATGTGACGCCTAAAGAAATTAAGGCTCTAAACTTGCGCGTTTGTGAAAAATCTTTCGTTAAAGAAGATGTGATGCCGAGTGGTAAACATAAGGTGACGCTTTTTGCAATTCCAACTTAATCTTTAAGAGACACAGCAATAACATAAATATTGACGGATATTACTAACAAGCTAATACTACAATCTACACCTTCCGCGCACGGGAGGATTTCCTCCCTAAATCACTCACCGATGATGCTTTCGGACATTGTCTGGTCCTCTGGACTGGAGAACAGCGTCGGAGGTTGTCACCCGTCGGATACAGGAGGCGATGTTCAAGGTTGTCGCCTAAATTGTCCGAAGGCGGCGCCTGCATTCGCCGTCCATCAGATGCTGGAGGCGACGACTGAGCCTTGGAACCGCAAGAGCAAGAGCTCTTTCATGATAGCTCTCGCGGCGTCTTCACTGCACTCTTTGTTGCACTGCAATCTTCGCCACAACTCGTCTACGTCACGACCGTCACGACTCTTCACATCTCTTCACAACTCGACTCCACTCTACTATGTCTTGACGTCTGTCTGTTACAACCGCCTAACAATATCTCTCGTGTGTGCTTGCAACTGCACGCGATGACCGCCAAAACGAATCTGTCGTAACGCGCTGAGGCAAAGGGGCGAGGGCCCTCCCCTCGAACCCTCTCGAGCGGAGCCCACAAGGCGTGTGACATGCTGATGTTCCTCAGCCCAGCGTCGGTGGTGTTTGACGCCGACCGGCGCCTTTTCAAGATGGCCGCGACGGCTCTCCACCGTGCACGTCGTCGTTTAGTATAACGTGGCCGACGAAGTCCACAGGGGATCCCTACTGGAGTGACCCACATGTGGGTGGGGCCTAACCGGCACTACGGCACCTCTTCTAGGCCACTGCAGCGGCCTACCGAATTGGCGCCATATTGCCGTGCGGCCCGGCGGCTCGATCCTCTAGCGGAGCTGCTAGCTCTCCGCGCACTTGCCGTATTTCGGCCCGAGGTCGCTTGGAGATTACGCGTTACTTCTGCCGTCTTTCTCGCACTCACGCTTCTCTTTTTTATACTCGCTTATTCTCGCACTCTTTAGTTTTAATCTTCAATAACTGATTATAATATTTTTATATATAAATAGATTATCCATACTATAAAGTCATCAATGTACGTATATTTATAAAAGTAGTTCAAGACTTCATTCGATACCTTTTATACTTTAATAATCCTTTGAATATAATTAGGATAATGTAAAAGAGTGTATTAAAAGTTATCTCTGGTATAGATATTAATTATACCATAAGCACTTGTTGATCAGCAGTTGATAAAATTAAAAAATTTTTAATATAATTAATATTACAGTATTATATATTAAAGTTATTATATCAACCAATAATAACTTATATTGAAGTAATTAATTTATTAATATAGTGATAGATTTTTTAAATTTTATTATAAATCTTAATAGCTTTTTAGTATTTTTTATATATCTTGGTTAAAATATCCTTTGTTAAATGCATGGCATGCTTAATAATATTAATTATTTCTATAGGCAAGAAACGTATGATAGGGAATTGGACAATTGTCGGGTTTCTGAGTGGGGACCCAGTGCATCAGGATCAATGGCAGATTGCGCTATAATGGTTATATGACTCAAGGAATTTCCACTAATAGAAAAATTCCTCTAGTGTATGGCTTTTGCAAAATGAAACAAAGCCTATGCGCTAAGCTGCTACCTTAGAAAAATGTTTGTTTTTCCCACGCTAAGATTATAAAATAGAACAGACAATAAATATTCAATTTCTTTATTTTTAATTAAGATTATTTCGAGAACATATTTAGCATATTTGAATATATAGTACCATTCTTTTTAATTAAATTTACCATGGAGATACAAACATGGATAAATATGTACACGCATCGTATTAATGCATTATTAGGTATGGACGAACTTTATACATTATAATGTCAATTTTAATAAAATTAATAACAATTTAAATATTTTAGGTACAATGGACTATTATTAGATGGCTAATTTATACTCATTAAATTATTTATTATTGCAGAATTTGTTTAATTGATTTTATGTATGTAATATAGTTTAAACTCAGCTGAGTAGCTTTAAATTGTCACGTCCAGCAATGAAATAATTATTTTATTCAAACGCTAGCTCTACACCGAAATCAAAAGTTTTCCGTCGAGAACGCGATACAGCTGCTCGCACTTCAGTAGAAGACTGAGTGCTTTTATTGCCGATTTTTAGGCCTAGGCTTGCGCCCAATACCCAGGAAACAGCGGTCGAAAGGGGGTAACCAATTTTATGATTACCTTGCCGGCATTATCTCCAAGGCCAGAGCCTATTTCCCCAAAGCATTGCCCTCTCTTTATTTAACCGAGAAGCCTTTCAGCTTATATAACAGGAGGTTTCTAAAATAAGTAAAATAATTCGTCATAATTCTATTATAGTGAGAAAGATGTCTTCGGTTAGTCCTTATCTTAGCAGTACTACCGTCCAGGGACAGTACACCTTCCGACGCCAGGAGTAACTGGGTGGTTGGACAAGGAATCAGTTAACCCTAGTCTCAGAAGTACGACCGTCTAACACAGTAGACAGTTGACCTCTGAAGTCAGAAGTAACCGATTGCTCAGTACAATACTTTGGAAAGCACCAGCAAACACTAAGTCGATTCCAGAGTACTGTAGCAGCAAAAGTTGAGGAATGAGAAAATTCTCTTCTTTGATTAGCAACTTCTTATTGAGAAATAGTACCAGTCAAGAGAACGGAGTTTTCTGACTTTTCGTCGGTTATGCGATGGGTTTTATAGGGCTAGTCACCGCTGGAAACTAGGAAAACTCTCTCGGAAAAGTCGCGAGCGAGGGCGAAGGGCAGCGAATCAGGGTGTCAGTTTCACTCCGCTGGGTCCTAGCCACTGATTTCACGGCGCAGTGGAGGTTGCGCAAGACGCATTTTACATTTGAAGCCGGTGGTAAGAAAGATAGTATATGGGAAATAGGCGCCGAGCCCTTGAGGGTATTCTCTTAGGCGTGGGGATCAGCCTTCTGCTAGAGAAGTCGACACGTACATAAATCAAAATTTTACAATCAAATGAAATAGACGCAATAACCTAACTAATGACGAACATCAATAAAGCGACAAAACAAGCTACTGGCTCATCTTCCAACCACAATCGCGCTGAATTGCAAAGATAGCACAAGGACGCGCTTGGCGACTTTCAGTGTAAGGAATTGAACAGTTTTATTGAGGAAGCCCAGGAGCACCCGAAGAGCACTTAGAAAGTTATCAAAAGACTTCGAAACCGTAAAACTCCCCGTGTAGAGTCAAATGGTGAAAAATACATTCTTGACGAAGAGAAAGTTTATATCCTCGCTTCTATTAAATCAGAGCAATGCTCACCTATTCCGAGCACTTCTGAGAAATCCAACTTCCACAAAACCATCGCTAAGAACTTTACAAACGAAGTTTGTAAAGACGATAACTTCTACCCCGCCTCTCCGTCAAAGATTAGAAGCATCCTCCGAGCTTTAAACAACTGCATAGCTTCCGGAAACGATGGGATTTGGAATAACGTAACACATTACCGCCATCTGTAACATTTGTATATATACATACGAGGTGTGTTCAAAAAGTAACGAGAATTTTTAAATTTTGCGGGTTTGGAGAGTTCGCCTGTATAAAAAATTTTTTTATTATATTGGTACACATGCTCCTGAAATACGATAAAATTTTCAGCAATATTCATTGCTTATTTTTTAAGTGGCGGCCGCTAACGTAGACGTATTTTTTTGAGCTCAGCGATTTTCGTTTGTGAAAAAAAATGGATCAAAGAATATGTATTCAATTTTGCGTAAAAAATGAAATAAAGTGTAGTTAAGTTTGTCAAATGTTAACAAAGGCATATGGTGACTCTGCTCTGAGTAAAGCAAGGATTTACGAGTGGTATAAGCGTTTCGAAGATAGCCGCGAAAATGTTGAACATGACGAACGACCCGGACGCCCAAGCACATCAACAACCGATGAAAACGTGATAATTTAATGGCATAGTGCATCATGAATTCTTACCACAAGGTCAAACAATCAATAAGGAGTATTACCTACAAGTTCAACGCCGTTTGCGTGAAGCAATCCGAAAAAAACGCCCGGATTTCTGGCAAAACAATTCATGGCTTTTGCACCACGATAATGCACCTGCTCACATTTCATTGCTTGTTCGTGAATTTTTAGTCAAAAACAAAACTGTAACGATGCCTCAGCCTCCACATTCGCCAGATATGGCTCCATGTGACTTTTTTCTATTTCCAAAAATAAAGAGAACATTAAAAGGCCGTCGTTTTGCAAGCATA
This sequence comes from Sycophaga agraensis, assembly GCA_018906755.1. Taxonomy (NCBI): domain Eukaryota; kingdom Metazoa; phylum Arthropoda; class Insecta; order Hymenoptera; family Pteromalidae; genus Sycophaga; species Sycophaga agraensis. The sequence goes on along the minus strand of JACCIE010000057.1, from coordinate 1,058,260 downwards.
GATGACATTAGAAGCGAATCGCTAAAAGAGCTAAAAGCTATTACAAAGATCGAGTTTGAAAAGTGTTTCAAGGATTGGAAAAATCGTTGGCAGAAGTGTATTATATCCGAGGGCGATTACTTTGAAGGGGACAAAATAGATATTCATGAATAAATAAATATTTTTTTCATGAAACAAAAATTCTCGTTATTTTTGAACACACCTCGTATATAAGTCAATGATTGCAATTAAAGAATTAAAGAACAAACGTAATTATTATTATCTAATTAATTATTGTCTTAGTACAGTTATAGTGTTTGAAACGAGGTGTAAAAGCTATCGAGCGTAAAATAAGGCGTGGTAATAACATCCGAGCGTACAACTACCTTTTAACTTAATTGGAGAGGATACGAACTCGGGGCATGGTAACAGTAGCGGAGATGTAAACATTACACTCGATAGCCCTTTAACTCCATGCTCGTCAAAGATTTATTTTAGATTTGTAAGATTTGTAAGATTATAATGGTTTTTGAGATTACAAACATTTAATCCTAAAACTTTTTGTGCACACACACGCGCGCACACACACACACACAATTTAATAAAAAAACTCGTATGCCTCAATAATTCGGTGATGTTGTATTTTTGATAAATGTGCCATATACTCTTCTATTCAGCTGAACCCACATTAAATTATTAAAATTTAGTATTTAAAATTATTCGAATTTATTCCTGGTGTTGAAAAAGAAATACAATACAAAACGGCGTCCAACTAAAAATTCAGTGGGAGATATAGACACATAGAAAATACGTTAGAATATTTTAGATAAATTCGGTTGCGAATAGTAATAATTATTGGTTGTCATAAAGTTATATTAATTTTATTTGTATCAATTTTTAATGGAAAAATTATGACTCGAGGTGCAAAAGGATTATCTATGGAAGAAACTACGACAAATCCAACGTTTCAACAACGATTTGACGAGCTTAAGGACAAGCTAGTGCCGGTCAGATGTGAGCAAACGGCAATCGCAAGAGAGAACGAGCTCTTTCGAAAACAAGTTTCGAAGCTTCAGGATGAAAATAAGGCATTACAAGGTAAAAATATCAACAAGCGCGACGATAGATATAGCGCAAACACCAGCCCAGAGGTCGCTGAAACATCAGACAACACGAATTAAAGAGGGTAAATAGAGATATTAGCCAGCCGACTCAATTTAAGTTATATACATCTCGCATGAGTGAAGCACCGGACAAGTTTATAGTTGAACGTGATGAAAACTTAAATAACAATGTAAATAATGTGCGTTCGCATTCCTCTATGCCGGATAAACTTATAACGGGTATTCTTAGCAAATTACAATCGCTTCTGTTGCTCACGAGTTGGGTGAGGAGACGGCTGCTGGTCAAGAGTAGTCGGCGCAGGTCGGAGGCAATTGAGCTGCGATACGGAGGCTGGACTCTCGGCGCAGTGAGCGGGCCGAGATGGCCGCAAGGTGTTCGACGACCGGGAGACGAGGAGGCGCCCGCCTACTCGGAGGCTCGGCTGGCTCACACAGAGCGAGGGAGTCCGACAGCAAAGGTGAAGTTCAGAGAAGATGCGGCGATGAGAGGTTGAAGTCGGCGATGGCTAGGTGCTGAGGCGAGGCAACGTGTGCTCTCAAAGGCGGCTAACGGCAGACAAAGACTCGGCGATCAGTGACGCGCCGAGCCTGGCCCGAAGGGAGGGGGAAGCCCGCCGGCCGCTCGACGCCCGTAGGGCGCAAGGGCCGCGGAGCAACCAGCTTCAATGTAACATGATCTTGCTCAGTTTTTAAAGAGAAAGGGAAAACGCGTTTGAATTCATAAAAAATCTTAAAAAATATTGTAACCGAAAAGGTATTAGTGCCGATCAAAAACTCTCCTATGTTGCAGAGACAAAAAAACAAAGCTTTGGTTTGAAATTGCGATAGGAGTTTGACGATTTTTATAATGAATTTAAAAAAGCCTTTTTAAGGCGCTATAATACCATTGAAGCCAGCGTTGATGCCCAGAACGAGTGACGTAATAAAAAATTTAAAGCTAGTGATAGATCGTTACGTGATTACTTTGCCGATCAAATTCGAACAGCGAGATATTTTCGCAATTTGAGTCTATGAAAAAAATTATTGTATTATGAAACAACTACCGGCGCAAATACGCGACAATTTGGCGACTATTAATTATAAAGACACAGAACAGGTCGCTCAAACGTTAGGTCGGTTGGATGTCTCCACACAAAACCAGCGTAATGAAAAACCGATCTATTATCAGCATGAGGAACATAGCGGTAATTCTTGTGAAATGTATCGAAATAATTCTCGAAATAGCCTAGCACCTGCAAATCCTCATACAAATCAGACAAAACCGGTGCGACAAATCACGCGCAATATGTACAACCAGTCCAATAATCAGGAATACTTGAGGTTGCATTCTACCGTAAATAATAGAAAAAATTGGCGATTGGAAGATGAAAAAAATAAGGAATTAGGCGAAAATCAAAATGAAACGAGTAGCCAATAGGTTCATACTCAAACTGAGAATGTTCCGGAAAAGTCACGATTATGCGGGCAAATAGTCGTTCCGAATTACTTGATGAATTAGCTGGGGATGTCATGGAAGAGGAATCTCGTATTTGTAAGCTAAAGAAATCTCGTATTAGGAGCCCGCGAATGCTAGTTAAGGTTCAAGATCGTCAATTGATAATTATGTTAGATAGTGGAAGTCAGGTGACTTGTTTATGTGAGAAATTCTATAATCATTTAAAACAAGATGTTTCATTAAACAAACTTCCTGTTGGCAATTTATCCATTTATGTAGCTATTGGAATGAAGGCCATTAGTGTTTGGCGTCAAGTCGATTTTTGTCACTATAGGGAGTGCTGAGATTAAACATCCTTTTTTAATAGTTCCTGGATTCTCTGCCGATGTAATTAAGGTTGAAGGTGTATAACTGAGTCTTAATGTATGTTTTATTCGGGGGATAGGCCCAGCTGTCAATCTATAAAAAGTCTTAACAATGTTTTTCACACCAACACAGAACTTCAAGAGATTGTGATTGTCTCAAGGAACTTTAATCCGATTGTCAAGCTCAAAATAGTTCAAAGGTAGGCACTCGTCGTTTGGGGGATGTGTCCTTACCAATTCAGCATTTAGAGAGTGATGGAGTTTCTACTTCGAATGCAGACGAAATTACCGAGTTTAAATATGAAGTAGATAGGGCGATAGAGCAGGTACCTTATTTATAAGTGTGTTCTTTCAAAAAAACTCGGATTAACAAAAGGTTATGAATATGAAGTAATTCCGATTATTGACAAACCATACGTAAGACTATCGTATCCTATACCATCGAGCGGCTGTAGATGCTGAAATTGCTCGAATGATAAACTTAAATGTTATAGAACATTCCAATAGTGCTTTTTGCAATCTAGTTAGAATTGTGACTAAGAAATAGGATGAAGTGCATTTTTTTTAGATGCCAGATGATTAAACAAAGTATCGCCTCAGATAATGAAAGTCCCACGCGTATCGAACAGCTTAAATAAAAAAACAGCAACAGTGCTCAAGTTGCGCATGTATTTAATAGGAGCTCTGTTCAAAATTATGAAGCGTTGGTTTTTAAAATGTCAACTCCGTATCACACTGCACGCCGTATACGTTGGCTCTATGTCTTCAAGAGTATGATTTCTCGATTGAACATTGTCGCGGGTCTGACAATATAGACGCGGATTATTTTAGCCGAAACGTTGAAGGGCAAATCACAGATAGTTCCAATAATAATCTAGTGGTTGGAAATCTGATAAAGGATGCGCCTTGCGTACATTCTCTGGAAAGAAACGCTCGCTTCAATGGGTGTAAAAGCTCTGCTTTCGTCAATTAGTCATCCTCAATGTCATCCTGCAGAGAGGACGGTGATGGGAATTGGACGTTTGTTTCGTACGTTTTATTATAATCGGCATACAGTGCCGTCGTTCTCGGGGCAGAGAGTTTCGACGCGAGATGGTTGGAGATTTTAAGACGAACGGGAGGTTATGAAAATAACTCGAAGATTTGTAATTTAATATACGAGTATATAATGACTCGCGATCGACCGAGCAGAGTTTATTTCGTTTTCTGTAACTACGTGGACAACCGTTCGACTATGGGGACGCGGCGAGGCAGCGAAGGAGGACGTGAGGACTCAGACGCAACCCGTGACAGGCAGGATGTCTCCTGAGCGGGGAGTCGCGGGGCCTATCCCTATTATGCACGAGCGGACGGGCCACAATAGTTAACCACAACATCAAGTATAACCGAGCAATCTCACCGGCATCCGCATATATCCTGAAACCAAACCCTGTCAAACAGTGTTCTCTTTGATAAGCTTAACCGAAAATTTAGTGTGAAAATTCGCTGTGAAAATTGCCAAAGCAATACCGCAGCTACCACAAAGCCCCAAAAGCTGCTGAACCACAACTCAGTAGATCTAAGCCTGCTATAGCTACCGATGCATCTTCTTCTAGACCTACCGTCACTTACTAACAACTCGCTGCGAATCTTTTTTGTCTATTGCTCTCCACACGCGGCTAATAAACTCTCGAATTTATTCTTCTCGAATATTCGCACAGTTATTGCAGGTAACTTTAACGCTAAGAATACCGAATAGGACTGTCATTCCACCAACTTCCGAGGCCACTTCCTTCTTCGTTGCTCCAACCGGAATAATTACTCGGTTGAAGGACCTGATGAACCTTCCTTCTACCCTCACTACATCACTCTTGATCTGACACCTTCGATCTTTTTCTCACCAAAAATACTCTCTCTCCGATCCCAAACTCCAGTCCAACTTTCTTATAACCACGTACCGATCCACTTGAACATCTCCTGTAGCTACTCCCTCCCTCCCAAAATAGTAGAATCCATTGACTAGCTTCTCCTGAAATTTCTCGCAGAATTCTCTCTATTCAAGAGACGCACAGTGGAGGACGCGATCCCGGCGCGCGATATTCCTCCTCGCCGACGCATGAATAGTTGGTCAGCCTACCTAGAGCCGCAGAAGGGGGGGGCTCTATCTTGGGGTGGTTTCGGTCCCCTTTGCCTTAGGTATGTCCCAGGGGGGGGGGGGTCAACTCAATGTTAAATCAGTGGCTACTTGTTGACGGCGAGGATCATTGCAGGGAGCGCCAGCGTCGACTATATATAGATGTAGCAACTGTGTATAACAGCGTAAAAAGAAGCGCTGGTCAGTCAACAATCAATTTATTTAATTTAATACAATGTACGCGCAACAAAATAACAGTTATTAAATTAAATTTGCCAAAAATTGTGGGTATTATAAAATTTATCTATTTTTTTTGTGCAGCGATTGTTTATATTTTCTACTGTAGCTAACATAAATAAACTTCTAAAAGTATTTAAAACCTTACCAAATTCCTCGAGTTTTGACAAATTCTTTCTACATTTGCAATATTGATTCCAGAAAATAGCTGTACAAATTGGGACAGGATTAAGGTTGGAGTAGAAATAGTTCAAATAAGGCGCTACAGCATAGGTTTAGTTCTCCCTCTCCGTCTTTTCTATCTCACTATCTCTTTCTAATTGAGGCGAACGTGGCGCCCCCTCAAATTCGTCGAGCCCGTAGATTTTAGCCACTCGTCCTATATGAGTTGATCCCCCCTGGTATGTCCGCAAACTCGATGCTGTGGTCCTTCCGTAACAGCCCATCCCCAAACCTTACTTCCTACCAGGAAGTCCAGTTTAGAGCGAAACCGCGCCTCGGAGTCCGTCCTCTTATTTCTAGCAGGGGCCAAGTTAGTGGAACGTCCACCGGCAGGTAGTATTTCTCAGCGCGCGTTGGAGCATGATATAATATAATCAACCGTGCGTTGAAAATCGCGGAGGGCCCTGAAGTCGACCAATGTAATAAGGCGAGCTCTTGGTACAGGAACAAGGGTTGTCACGGAGAGTTTGAAGGGAGGTTTTTCGGCATTGACCTTTTGGGCACTTATTACTTCGGGCTGGCTCTCCAACCTCCGCGGTGCACTCGTCCGCTTGCAAGGAACTGGAGGAACGGCCGGGGGTGCCCCGGTACACACTGTAGCCTTGGGAGAGACCGCTACCAGATGACTTCTATGCAGGCCAGGGTCAGGGGCAATTGAAGGGTGGACTCGCAGACCTTTGAGGAGACGCCCCAGTAGGCGTCTCCCTCGCGAGCTATCAGTAGAGCAGGGTCAGGATAGTGAAGTCTAGGCCAGCTACGGGTCTGTGGCGGGGTCCCTCACCATATTTGAGGTCATTTCTATAAAGATGTATGACATTTATATTCTCATTAATTTAATTAGTATTTATTAAGAATTAATTTTGAATAAATTGTTTTAGGAAAATAACCGATGGTTGTTCATAGGAAATATCCCGTGATGGTCTATTTACGAGAAATAGAGGGATTTTAAATTGCTTAAACAAAATTGTACACATATATTTATTTAAATCATTTAGTATGAAGTTTTATTGTAGTTGAATAATACATTTATTCATAATAAAAGGCACAGCATACTTGCCAATTTTTTACTTTTTCTAAAAGTAGTTTTTTGTGTACAGTAAAGTCTACAGCTTGTAGACTCATCTGGGCATCGACTTTCGAAATATTGATGAACGTTTCTAACACGGATGCATAAGGTTACAAAAATCCCACAAAGAACACCATTAGTATTAAGTTATATTTTATTATTTATAAAGTATTCGTAATATTGCTACATACTATAATAATTCGTTGTTACTAAAAATGCTCATCATATCGTTCTCTGTTACATTTTTCATGATTTTTTGTTATAATTGATTACATATAATATTACATGTTGTGTTAAACAATGATATGACATTTAAAATTAATCTTAAATCTTGATCAATATGGAATTAAAGTACCAATTTAACTTACATCATTGCAAAAATAATACTACTACAATATTATGTAAATGAATATGAAAAAGTTGTTAAGGAACCTCGAGGATTACTTGAAATATACTTATATATACTTATAAATAAATTATATATATAATATGCTCGCTTTATTAACCGGCCACATACTATGCATGGACGTCTCGTACAAAGGCTAGCACCATTCTTAACATCTGACAAAGCTAGCATGATTCACAGCGCGATTACAAACAATAGCATAAGTCATGGTTTGGTTTACGAAAACTAGCACGACTTATGGCCCGATTACAAAGCTATTACGATTCACGTATAACTGAAAACGAAAAAACCCTTCTAAAAATGTATTTCTCTAAAAATAGTTAATTTACTAATTAATAACAAAGTATTAATTTATGTATTACAATTAAGATTTATTATAAATATAATAAGTATATTTAAAAAATTCAAAATAACAGCATTTATTTTTAAGTAAAACAATGACAGTAAATTCAAAGTAAAATATTCTTGAATTTGAAAAATTTAGTTAGACGGATTCTTATAAAACCTGTTGTATTTTTTAATAATTTTATTAATAAATAACACTGTAAGTTTTATTCAATGTTATAAAAAAACTATTGAAACTGTTTATATTAATTTTTAAAGAAACAATGCGGTTACACAAATAAAATATAACTAAAATTTAAACCAGTTATGTTAATATCGCTTATTTTACAGATTTCATATTTTTCTGTAATCAAGGATTGCATGGCCAATGAAACTAATCCAATATTGACATTTTTAAAGTTACATAAAATGTTCAAATTAGCAATTGAAAAAAAACGAAAAATCTTGTCAGGACTTGAACCAACACTCTTTTTCTCTATAGTCAATCACTCTATTTTATTGAATGTTATTACAATAAAATATATTACAATAAATTATAATTAATAATTATTACAATAAATAATATTCTTATGGCGCCAACAGACACGCACACACACGTGCGCGCGCGCGCGTACGCGCACCTACACCCGCAACGCCGAAGGAGCGTTGCGAGCGGCAACTAGCCCTCATAAAAGGCTTGGCGCGAACCCGACAGACGCTTCGGGGTTTTTTCCGGGCAAGCCCGGTAGAACGGCTGGGCCCGAGTCAACCAGGAAGCGGCCGGGCGGCGGCCGTTAGCGGAGGTCAGAGGAGACGAGGAAGACACGAACAGATCCGCTACGACTACCGATGCGAACATCTCGTACTCCTGCCAGTGACGTTGTTAATAGTTTAAGCATATCGCGCCTTTTCGTTATTTCACTCCTCCGCACCTTATTCCTGCGTCCGTACGCCCGAAATCCCAAATTCTAATAACGCTAATTGACATCATAACCTTTTTTCCGTCATAGTTCAAATTTCTTTACAATCTATTTTAAAAAACTAAGGAACATATAAACCAATACAGTTTATAAAGAAATTTTAAATTATCAGCATCCAATATACGAATAACTCAAACGACAGCGGTGATAGGATTGAATCCAAGGTTAATTTTCAATTTAACTTTTGCCTTACACAGAAGACAGACCGACCCAGTCTATTTTGTTTTATTATAAAGAATGTTCCTGAATTGATTTTGGGCTAAAATAAATGCTATTATTTTGAGTGTTTTTTTAATATATTTATTATACTTATAATAAATTCTAGTTATAATACACAAATTAATACTTTTTTGTTAATTAGTAAATTAATAGTCTTTTTAATCGCCTCATAAGTCGTAATAGTTTTCATAAACGAAACCATGACTTATGCTACTCTTCATAATCGCGCTGCGAACTGTTATGTTTTACTTATTAATTTCTTACTAAAAATCTATCTCTACACTAGTACTTACATATATAATAAGCAATTCTATTTATACTTATAAAAATTAAATTATAGAACATCACATCATTTTATCAAAATTTGTGAGGATTAAGAAACGTACTTTTAACAATGAAAATCTAGTATAAATCCCACTTTTGTATTTACTATATTTTGATTGTGAATGTACGAATTTTATTTATTTTTCTATAATACAATTTCTTTGTGTTATTTATTGCGTTAATTTAAGAAAAAGTATTATAGAAATACAACATTCTGAATCCAAAGAAAGGACCATTTTTCCTTTTTTTATTTCAAATAGTTTTTTACAATGCCTTAATTTAACATAAATTACTGTTTTATCAAGAAATATTGAAGAAAAATTATATTCAATTTATAAGTCAGAAACTGGTATAAAATGTGTAATACAGGTATAAACTAGTATGGAAAGTGTAATTGTAATTAATTAAAAATTTACTTTTTAATTACATAATATTCATATATACACTGAAAGAAAATGCTATTGGTAATATTTAAACTATATGTATGTTATACGTAATAGGGTGAATCTACATTGTTTAGTAGCTATAGTAAGAGCTATAAGCTCGTAGGCCCTTTAAATGCAAAAATTCTAACATGAGCTACTTAATTCTCAAATTGACATCTTAAATGTAACTTTAAACCATCAGATTGGAATCACTTTTTCGTATTATTTAGCGATTATCTTAATGCTATTTTTTAAAGCCACTAATAATACTCTTCTTTACACTAAAGATCTAATATGTACGTGTATTATTTATATTTTATGAAAAAACTCTACAAATACAAGATGTTGAAAATCGCCTTATTTTTTTGTCTTTAGGAAATAAAAATAATATTTTATAAAATTTGAACATAGTTATATTTTTACAAAATTTTGATTGAAATCTAATAATTAAATTTCATTTCAATAGGAGAAACAAGTGAATCGCATGGACATATTAGAACAGTAAGAATTTTATTGGATAAAGGGACATTCTTAATTATATTGTAAAACATATCACTGAATTATCAGATTCATTCTATTGCGTTTCAAAAACGTAGATATAATATATTGTAATAGATTTAGAACCTATTTGCGTAAATAAAATTGTATTTAAGAAAGTAAATATTGTTATCGTATAGCTGCAAACAAGTATTTTCAAACTAGGTATAAAAATAATTGTTACTCGATAATTTGCGATAAATTAATAAAAACATAGTCATATTTAAAAAAACTTTATGTATTTGACAACAATTATTTAAGAAAATTTTAATCTTTAATTTTACAGATCATTTTAATTATTCTACAACAAAAAATAAAAATTAGACATGGATGGATAAAAAATTACTATACTGTTTGTGTAAATTTTCTCATACTTCGTAGTGAAAACTTCCTCATCCTAAATCTTACTATACTGTATATTTATTCTTACTAAAGTATAAGATTGTCTCCTTGTTACTATAAAAGTTGATTGTCGAAGGAAGACAATATATTTTAGTATTAACAAAATATTAACTATAATCAATAAATTATTTACTTATTCTAAAATAGTATTTATTTAATAATGTATACAAATATTTATCTAAAAATATTTTATTAATTTTTAAATCAGAAATATTTTTATTTATTTATTGTAGAACAAAAGATACTTTTTGAACTATACAGCCTGTTTTTTAATTAGTTATATCTAGCTATACCACTGGATAGCTGAGAAAATTCTAAGCATTTTACTTGGAGGTTGCGAAACTGTCAGAAATCACCCTGCAAAAATACAGGCGTCTAAAAAATGGTAAAAATCCAGCCCCTGCGATCGAAAAACACGGCCGCTCTAGCCACTGCGTAGCGAATAAGAGCAGAAGAAACATTCAATGGAAGAGAGTAGGGCGAAGTCGTCGAGGCTGTAAAGTGAGCAACGGGCCTGACTACGCCCTCCAAATTTAGGCGCGTATCCATTCGGCAACTGCCAAAAATCTATTAGACATTTTTTTTTTAAATTGTATTGTATTTTATTGTACCTTACAGGTCCCGCATTGGCAGTTTCATGGTACTGGTGTCCGAGTCACACGGTTTATCAAAACATTGGGCTTGTTTACGTGTGAAAGTCCCAAGCATCGGGACTTCTACAGTAACGCATTTCGCTATATTCGTCACCGAATGGACACTCGTCTAGGCTTGGAGGGCCCGGCTAGGTACGCTGCTCGCCTTGCGGCTCCGACTGCTTTACCCTACTCTCTTCCATTGGCTGTTTCCTCTACTCTTATTCGCTGCAATGCGGCAACAGGAGCTGCGCTTTTCAACCGCATGGGCCGGATTTTACAATTTTTTAAACGCCCGTATCTTCGCAGGGCAGCTTCTGACAGTTTCGCGATCTACGAGAAAAATGTTTAGAATTTCCTTAGCTATTTAGTGGTCCAGCTAAAGACAACTAATTAAAAAACAGGCTAAAGAAACTATAGAAAATATTTAATTAATTTCTAATAATATTTTTTAAATGTAAATTGAATGTTTATTTACTTTTTGGTAAATATTTTTGCAGTTCTATTGTAGAAAATAATTTTTTTGATTTAAAGAACATTTTTTTTTAAATTTACAGTATCTTTTTCTCAATGTATTTTTCTAATCAGAAAATCAATTTTTCCCCTAATTTGTTAATGTTGTATTTAATATCATTTTGTATTATATTAATTATGTTGTATTTTATATATTTAGATAGTATGCTCATAATTTGTTTTGCCACTGATCTCTTACCTTTAGTTTTCTACAAATACTATGAATCGATCTTCTTAAAAAGCTAACTTGAAACAAACAGAATATTATAGTGCATGCAAATCGAGAAATAAAGAAATTGAAGAAATTTGAATGAATTAGTTCCATTACCACCTTAGTATTATCTACTTGAAACTAGTAAAAGAATTACATGTATATAAGATTCATTTACCTACTAAATCTGTTTTACATATTAAAAAAAAAATTCATCTAATCTCAGAATTGCGAATATTCTATATCACTACTTAAAAGTTTCCTTTTTGACGAATAATATTCAAGCGAAAAGTAAAAGTGAATGTCTAAGCAAACCAGTCATTGAAAATAAATGCCAAACTAGTTGTAGAATATACAATGTATTTGAGTAAATTGGTTAGTACAGACAAAATGTGTTTAATTTCAGATTATGCATCTATATATTTGTCAATACAGCTGAGTGATTAATGATTCGATCTACATGTAAGGTATTTCAAGAAAAATCTGCCTCGAGACCCACAGTCGTTTATTTCTAGAGTATCAAACTCGTATTTTAGTGGTTTAAGGTTCGATTCTTGATTGTTCCCCTCTATATATTATTTGTTAATTATACACCGTAGTAGACTTCTTCTTTTATTAACCCCGAAAAAGGTACACATAAATAGAACGACAGAGCAGAAAGAGAACAAAGATGAATACTGCTTTGAAAGAGTAATAACTACTAAATTTATAATTAGTGTGCTTGCAAAATGAGATAAAATTTTACAATCATACATTTGACATAATATATATTAGATATTTATAATCTCTACATTATACGTTCAGAAAAGTAGTGGAAAGATATTGAAGTCCGTGGAAAGGAATTACATAATATTTCTACTATTCCTGTTACAGAAACGTTCTGATTTTTAATTATTTTATCATACATACATAAATATTATATAATACATATCAGTGGATGTAACTTCCTTATGCTTGTCTAGCAGCAGAGTATTATAATATAAAAAAAAATAGAATATCAGAAGTATGTAAAGGTTCTTTAAAAAATTAATACTACACTTTTGTAGTTTGTAAGCGCATAAATTTTAGGATCAAGAGATTAAACAGCTAAAAGTAATTTGGTTACAGTTACGGCTCTCTAATTAGGCATGAAACAGGCATCGACTTTGAAAATACTAAAAATAAAATTAAGTTAAATTATTCTAATGAAAATCCTCGTAAAAATTTATATGAGTTTTTAGAAAGTTTATTATGAAACCCAACTCCATTTTTAGCCTTCTATTCCTAATATAGGCGTATAAAGACTTACTCGTAATATTTAGCTTATACTTCCACGTTTGGTCACTTTTTGGAATATTTTTATTAAATTTACTGACTTGCAGGGTAATTTTATTGATTTAAGGCTCTATTTGATTAATATGTTGATTATAAAATCTGATCCATTTTCTACCAGGTAAGTTATACTCGCAAACTTAAATAAATGCTTTAATTGTATCATCCACACTAAGTGATGCTAGAGTTCAAAATATGTTATTATGAATTTTGGAAGTAGTATCTTACTCTTTGTGTTTTATTCTTAGTATTAAAATGTATATATTAAATGAATCTTTTCAAAAAATTTTAGTATGGTGTAAAATCAAGAGGGGGTGTGTAGTAATTTGTACAACGGAGTAACTTGAACTGCTTTTTTCTGTAATACTATACTATTATTACTTCCATAGTATTTATATAGAATATTCAGATCTCAGTAATTTCTACAATTACATGTGTATTTTAACTTATATTAAATAAACTGGAAAAAAAACTTTGTTTTATTAATAAAACATGAAGAAAATTATTTCAGGTCAACTTGATTAACAGAGAACGAGACAGAGAACGGAATTTGAGCGCTTAGAATTACATTAGCATTGTTACTTATTAGAAGCTTCCTTCATTACCTCGATCATGCTCGAGATCGAGGAGATTGAAATCGTCACCAATATTTGCTACAGGCCTCAAGCCTACGCAATCTCTTGGCGAGCATTCAATGCGACCTTCGGTGCCACAGCTGCACTCTACGCAGTTACCCGTGGAATGAGGCAGCACCTCACCCTCTTGATATGTTATCCCTAAAAATAAAATAAATCAGTATATTAAATATATTCCTTTATTTTAATATGTAGTTATTGATTAAACTAGCTTCATTGACTCATTTACATCATTGCAATATAATAGATAGGAATACGGTATGTAATACTAGAATTCAATGATTATGAAGTAAGAAATATATTTATATTATTGTCATTATATAGTACATAGAGCAAAAGTCTATTTGATGATTTCACATACAAGAGAATATATTTATGTTCAGAAGGAAATCCGAAAGTAATGTGCAGAATATAAAATAGAAAATATAATGATTAAATATATATATATTGATTATGTGATAACATTTTAGATTAGCGATATTACTTTAATAATATGAAATACATAAATATAATTTTTGAATTTTGAAGGTCTTAGAATATGTTCAAAGAAAGCATCTCAAAAAGATAAACCGCTTAATCTGCTTAATGGTTATTACCCATGATAAGGCACGTTGTTGGCGTTTGAGTGGAGTATCCATTTACTATAGCCTTTACTGATGCCAATGCTGTCGTTGTTATTGTGTTTTGAGATGCAATATTAACCTTGGTAAGATCCTTTTTATTCAAGCGATCATCAATATCATCGTTTTCCATTGAGTCTGATAGTTCACCTGAGCTACTACTATTATTCTAAAATAAAACATTTACAGAAAGTTATGGGTTTATTTCAAACACTGCATGCATTTAAAAAATTAATTTAAGATGTACTGGAATTATGTAAGACATGATGGTTTTGTGAATATTAAAATTAAATATGAAATCCTATAATAATCCCAGAATTAAAAAGAACTAAAGTACATGATACAATTCTGCATGTCAGAAATTCAAAAATTATTGGTTCTGAAGAAACTCAATGAACTGTCAAACAACTCAAATTATTGATTCTGAAGAAACTCTCATATAGCCAGTCCACTAATTTGGTTGATTTTAGGCGCGAAACTTTAGGAGGCTTCCTCGTAGAGCTAGGAGTAACTTAAAAATAGCTAAAATTGGTGGCTACGATGAAAATTCAGACCTTCGCGGGCGGGATGCAGCCGATGAGTGTGAGAGAATCAGCGAAGGAGCTCGCTAATCTTGGCGAGGTGGACGGGGCCTTGGACAAAGCAAGGTAACTTGCTCCTCATATGAGCTTTAGTCAATTTACTAATTGCAGAACATTGAACTAAATATAACAATAACAACAAGCAGCCAGGCCAAGTCGGCACGAGTTAGCGTGAAGGAAGTAAGTGGACGAGGACTGCAGGACCCAACGGATGATTCACAATGGATTATTCTAGTCAGTCGTCCTCATAATCTTGTGGTAATTTGCCCTAAATTAGTTGTATGCATGTATCTTGAGTATGTGTCTATTAATCCTTCATTTTATATTGTACATACATTGATTTCATTCATTGTATGTAAGAGTGTATGAGTGTGAACTGACTGATAGATAATGTAAACTGAGAAAAATATGACTTGTTTGTAGAATTTATTTATTGCCATTTATTGCGCTACGTCTGTGATAATGACGAATATGAGATATAATTTATATAAGTAGACTTAAGATGATTGCGTGTTCTAATTGTTAATTTGTGCAATCATTTTATAAAAATTTTACAAATAAATTATTATCTATCTATCTATCTCTTGATGCCGACTCGGCTGGACAGCTAAGAAGAGAATCATCCTCCATCCATCCAGCGATATCTAGTCGGGTGAGAAGACTTGAAGCCAGTCCTACAAAACAGGCGCTGGAGACCGGACGATATCCTGAGCATCCGAAAGCTCATACAGGGCGGCTTGAATCAACGAAGGACCGAAGAAAGGCACCAACACTACCACCAAGAGCAGTCAGATGTGAAGGCCATAGCTACGGCGGTGAGTGGACCGCTAGGTCGGGACGACCTCCCCATGATCTGGAAGTGTTCAAGGGTAGACGAGCGCTCGGGAATCGGTGCGGGGCACGGAATCGTCGGCACAAGAAGTTGACCAGGACGATGCTCGACGCCAATCGTGGATATCGGGCCATGCAACGCGAAAGACCAAAGTTACTCAGGGACAGGAGGGAGAGCCGGACACGGCCATAGAGTAGGGCCAGTCAGCAGGCTATATATTGTAAATAGAGCTACAAAATAAAGAGCACACTCATTTTATTTAAAGAAATTACGTTGTTGTTTTTGGGGCCCTTGCGTCACCCAACTTATTCTATTTTTCTCCATCCTTTTTGTTAATTCATCTGGTACTGCGCCTTTCAGTAGCAGCTCACGGTGCCCCCTCTAACAGAGAACTGGCTCGGACTTGCCTGGAGACCAATTAAAAATTCGACAAGTCCTCGAACCGCGCGGCACGGGGGAAATGCCCCTACCTGGCCACGTCTTTGTCCAGGTGCAACGTGTTACAATTGTTAATGCTGATCACTACCGCCATCGCGTTTTTGTTTGCCTTTCAGCGCGACCATATTTAGTTCATGGCTTAATGATTAGTAAATCAACTAAGGCTTGTATGAGGAGCTAGTACCCTTGCATTGCCCGAGGCCGCGTCCACCTCGCTGAGATTCGTCTCCTAGGCTCATTTTCTGGCGTTTATTGACTCTATACGGCTTGCGAAGGCTTGACTTTTCTTTGTGAAACCTTAGCTACCATTTTTTAGTTATTTTTCAATTTCTCCTAACTTCGCGAAGAAGCTTCCAACAGTTTCACGCCTGAAATCCAAATGATCAGCGTCGTTTTAGCTACCTCGCCATATGGCTGAAGATAAGGAATGAGTTGATAGACTCTACTACTGTTATGGAAATAGTTGTCTGAAGCTATACCACCGGATAGCTAAGGAAATTCTAAACATTTTTCTTGTCGGTTACGAAACTGTCTGTAACTGCGAAAATACGGATGTTTAAAAAATAGTGAAAACGCCGCCTCTGCGGCCGAAAAACACGACCTATTCGCCGTAACACAGCCACTGAGAGTAGAGGAAATAGTCAATGGGAGAGAGTATAGCGGAGCTATCGGGGCCGCAAGGTAAGTAGCGGGCCTGGCCCCGCCCTCTAGACTTAGACACGTGCCCATTCATCGACTGTTCAAATGGTCAACAAGAGAAGACCGAGTGACTGCGAGGCTGGTACGAAGGAATGGAGGGTCGCAGAAGTTGGGCCGCAGGCTAGCCGCAGCTCCCCTCGCCATAGTACTACGGCCTGAAACAATAACTCGCGTGAAGTCAAACCAAATTGCAACAGCGACCGTGGATAACATTATATTAGCGGTGATCGACCTGCGGCCCGACTTCGGCGACCCCAACCACTTCGCGCTACTCTCTTCCATTTACTGTTCCCTGTACTCTTATTCGCTGCGGAGCAGCGAGAGAGACCGTGCTTTTCGACCGCGTAGACTAGAATTTTACCATTCTTTAAACGGCCGTATCTTAGTAGGGCAGCTTTTTAGAGTTTTGCAACCGGGAAGAAAAATGTTTACAATTTTCTTTGCTATCCAGTGATATAGTTCGAGACAACTATTTCAAAAACAGGCTATATATACGATATAAGCCCCATATTTGGCCTCATGTTCGCCCGAATTCACAATGCCCTTGCTTATAGCAGATATCCGCCAAGCGCTGTAAATTTGTATTGTAAATTTGAATATTTGTTAATTTATAAATTGTAAATTAAATTTGTGTTCCCACACATCATCAACGAAAATCTTAAATACTAGAATGTCTTCATTTGATCTCTCCAATATCGAATTTAAAAAATTTTTAGCTTTTGTAGTAAAATCTTCAGAATTTTCAACTACGAGAAAACTTATATGTATACTTAAACTTATACTTTCGCGTACCTCAAAAATATATGTACGTCAATTTTAAATTTAGATCGTGTACATAAATTTACTATAAAATATTATACAAAAGTATCTTTTTTATAACCAATTTCGTGTTAACGCAATAATTTTTATGTAAATCAACTTACGTTATGGTGGTCTTTATGAGTATCTGTATTGACAAATGATTTTCTAGATACAAGAAGCAACTCATGTGAACTCGTATCTATTGCTAAAAAATTGTCTTTCTCTGTTGTCCTCAAATTATTTTCTTCAGAAAAGTCGTTTAATTCATTCAAGTTCTTCATGCCCTCCTTCTGACTGATGCTCGAACTCAACAATTTACCAAATGGTTGCCACCAACAGTACATCTTACCCACTACACAAATACAGTACGAACTTACATCTTTAGAAGGAATCTGTAAATTAATTATTGAAATTACATCTTTTAAAAAGATAAAAGTGAGGTAAGTGAATGCATCTGTGACACTATCTTCAAAGTTTTGAAAGGATTTACATAAATATAGTTTAATTTCTAATCTTTTTGGTCAAATGAACGTTGAAGTTAATCTAATAATATTGAACAAAACGAAAAATGCAGTATTAATAATTGTAGAATACAGGAATATTGAGTATGATAAATCTAGTATAAAAATTATTTACAAATTACACTATTCACATTTATTACTAGTATTCTGAAGAACGTGTAACGTCACACACGAGCGCGCGCGCACACTCAATATTAACATTAACATCAGTCAAGACTCGAGCATAAAAAGTTAGGCATCCAGAGGTGACATTCTCGGCCCTTCTGTGCTAAGACCTACAATTTTCATGCTAGCAGTCGATGATCCGAACATCGGCTTTCAATCAAATCGTCTTTTAGAATTGCGTTTATCGATCCAAATTGTATTCAAATTAACTACGCAATGAATGAACGAGAAATCAAACAAATATATATTATTTCATATGTGTGTTATAAAAGGAAAAGGAATATGTCTTTCCGAATTTGTAAAAATAAGAAATTGTACCGTTAATCTCTACATACTAAATAAAATCCCTGAATTTATCTAGAATTAAGGCTATGAGTTCAAAGTAATAATGCTACTTCAAAATTAAATATTTATATTTGTTATAGCAATTGAATTCAAAGCAAAACGTACCAGTTCGTTATGCCTATATGATTTATTGTCAATGATGCATCTTTTAGCAAAGGGCTTGAAAATTATAACCTCAGAGTTATCAAGTATGTAGTCTTGCTTCTCGTTGCTTTTAGTAATATCGATTTCGCCAATAAGAACATCATCAGAAATTCGGCGAGGTGCTGAAAAATAAAAAAATTATTAGATATCAAAGAAAATAGAGAAAGGTATCTTCTGATATAGGTATTGAGTTTCTGCAATTGTTTGTTCATCGCATTTCGTGGAATGAATGTACGACTAATTCATATAATATTTATACTTCATAGAATAACGTACAATATGCTTTACAAAATGGTTCTACAATATTTCATGTTTTGTATTCAGCACCCAAAAAATTATTTAGTTAATTACTTTGAAATCGTTCAAGTTGTATAAGAATTTCAAACTTTGATAAATATACTAAATTTTCCGATCTAGATACGTAAATGGAAACTAAAACGAAAATCCATATTAAAGTACAATATAATAAATATCCGAGAAAAGAATATTCGAGGTAATTATAGTAATAAAAGAGAAAGCTATATACAAACAGATTCATGAAGTACAAATATAATCATATTTATGATAAGATATAAAAAACATAAGAATGCAGTAACTGCTCTTTTTCAGTTCTTAGACAGCCATAGGCCTTTAAAACGTACTAAAACCGATTCAACAAAAAAAGTATAATCTATTTACGCTTTGAAAATTAAAATCTTTCTACAACTTAGTGGCATATACCATATAGTTGCCAAATTGCTACCAATCGGCATCATGAAGCAAGGGGAGTAATTATTCTTTTGAAAACAGTGCCTTCGAGTTAAAGACTGTAAAATCCTTCCTCTCCTTACCTCTTATATGGGTACGCAACCAATTGTCTTATTTTTTATTGACTTAATTTTGATTGGAACCTAATTATGAAAAAAGTCAACTGATTTCAATCATTTTTGTTTTTTTAACATTTTAAACTTTTCCTCCATTCAAGAACTATATAGTTTCTTTCAATTATATATAAGTCAAGTTAGAATGGGCAGTGAAGTATCTAATTAGGAAAGGTGTTTTATTTTTAATAATTGTAAATTTCTAAAATAAAAGTAGTTTTTGGCTCAATAATACTAAAAATAATAAGACAATTGTTTATGTTAAGAATTTCATTGTATTTTTAATAAAAAAAAACACACCAGAGATCTGGATAATTGATTTAAGAAGATCTATACTTCTCAGGTCAACTGGAATACAAAGTGTAATTTTAAGCAATAATAGCAAACATTGAAACTAACAATTTTACGTTTAACTATGTAAAAATCCACAGGATTTTGATCACAAAACTCGATGTAATCAATAGGCTATATTATAGCATAGAATTATCGCATACTTGTTTAAAATAGAATTTTATAATAATTTTATTGTGCAAGGCTGTCTAATGATTATTTAATAAATCTTTAATTTTGTATCATTTGTTTATAATTCCTCTGGCTTCATAAATAATAATACAAGTACAAAGAATGTATTAATGCTTATATATGCTTTATTTACATTTATTACACTTTAAGATCATTTAAAATATGAATGTAATAAAATTGAAAATAAAAATCTAATAATTTTAATTACATAGATAAAAATTTAAAAAAAATTAAATTTTTTTAAATATTTACACATTAAATCTAATATCAAAATCCATTTATTTTACTTCTCCTGTACATTTAGAAGATAAATCATGTGATGCAGTGATCATCTGAGAAGTTAAGAAAGGTATTTTCTACTCTCGGTAATGAAAGGCGATGATTGAGTGAAAAGCACTCACATACGGTCTGTATGTATAGCTTGTGCAATATCATCGAATACGATACATTCTTATGTACAGCAATTCACAGTCTACGCCATTTTGCACACTGCAATAAGAATATATAAAAAATTTCAAGTGGATGATAATTATTATTTTGTATCAAGGTCATCCCTAGATGTATGTCATTAATAACACAATCATCAATGTTGCTAATGGAAAAATAAAATTTTTAAATACAAAGAATTGAATAAATTAAATGGAATAAGTAACAAAAAATTGAATAATGAACTATACTTTACAAAACAAGATATAATAATTATTCTTAAGGAATTGAGGCAGCAGAACTCCAAACACATGGATAATCTCTTGACACTCCTCGTGTACGTAACAAATATAATTATACTCGTATGATGAAGGCTAGGCTTCAGAGGAGGATAACAGGCAGGAGAATAAAATTATACACACTCCATTTTTAGTATAAAAAAGAAATATATGTGCGACAGCACTAACAGCCGACGCGGAGAAATTTCGGTTGTGATTTACAAACTTAACAATAAGCGCTACGCGGATTTTGCAATCGTTGAGTTGCACAGATCACGTTAGGCCTGTTACCAGAGAAACTCAAATGCGCGATATACTCCCTACCTCTTTGCTTGAAGACGGTTGTCGGCCGATAGTGAGATTTCGACTTCTCCCCTGCATGACAGCATCGAACACTGTTCGCGTTAGTTGGCCCTTTATGTCTGACGGCGAAATTAGTCGGCGAGAAGTCGGGGAAGAAGTCGGCTCTGAATTTTTCAGGGGTCCGCGGTCAGTTGACAGATGGTCGCGCGGATGTCAATTCCCCCCGGTGTAAAATGTCTTTTCCCCATGCAGTTCTTCAGAAGATGATCGCCTTCTTTTATTATTAAAACAAAAAAAAATTATCGAATTATACTACAAACTAATCAACGTACGTATTGATAAGATTGTTTATTTATACCAGAATTATAGTTATTTACACTCACGCGTATAGAAAATTATGCATTAAGAAAAAAAGTCGTCTTACATGCGCACATAAAGTTATTTGTTTGCACTTTAGGCATTTTATGCGTATGCCCTAGCTGATGAGGGTCGACGCATCCATGTCGTATAGCTGGCACTCGCTGTTTCGAATGCGCACTTCATCATCTTTTGGTGCTTCGAAAATCTGTTTAAGAGTCGTTTTTATGAAGACACTTTGAGGTAGCCGTAGCTCTCCAGTGAGCGCAAGCGCGGCGGATCGCTGTTGGCTCGTCTGCTTGAGGTCCTTCGCGGCGCCGTGCCAAGTCGCTGGATGGCGTTATGTCTGTAACGCATGGGGATGAGCTGGGCGCTTTCTTGAGATGTCCGTTAAGAAGATTCTCGGTTAACCTCACCTTCTAACCAACTCGTTTTCGAGGAACGGCATAATCACCGATATCCTGGCGCATACGCCAGAAATAATGTTCGCGAATCGCACGCAGGATATCGTCCGTTTCAGGGTTACAGGCCAATGCGTCGTGGTGAAAATAATTTATTGCAAATGTCGTTAATAAAGTTAATTGCCTGCGAGGACTGTATGTAGGGCCGCACTACTCAAAACACTTGCCTCTCTGAGTCTCCTTTACTCCTGTCAACCAGCTCGCGGGTGTCGCTGATCGCGGCGTACATCGGGTGCGCGTTTCGCAGTGTTTCCGGATGTATGTGTGATTCGAACTCAGTTTATATGGCCTTGAACGTCTCATTTCCCAGTTCGTTTTCTTTTCCGACGACATGTTCAACTTGAAATGAGAAACAAGTAACCGGGAATTTCAAACCGAAAATAATTAACAGTCGATTCGGCAAAATGCGGTATAAACGTATGAATCACGATCATTCCGCGTTTCTAAAATTCTACTTTCACTAAATAAGTTCAGAAGTCGTTATACTGCACTTACATATCCTAGCTATAAGTCGAGCGCTTCCGTATTCCTCCGACTACTCTCCGGTCATGACATGCAGGTCGCGTCGGGCCCTCGAGTTGATGAGGTCTGGCCTCGGATATATGCTTTCTGTTTGTTCGAGATATAGTAAAATGCATTGATAGAAAACTGCCTAGATGAACTGGCCACGTGTAAAGCATAGTATTTTAGCATTATATTACAAACATACTGATGATTGAAGAATCCTGTAATGATGTCATGTGAGAGATAGGAGCCACGCAGTATCCGGGCCAACCAATGCTGCAGCCGACTGCACCTGGAGGAAGGCGCAGCCGAGGAGACAATAACAACCGACAATAAGCGTGTAGTACAAGCTGTCCTACGAGCCGTCGCACGGACGTAAATATTGTGGACGGCGCGGGACTAAGCCATATCAGTAGAGCACGCGCCTCATAGTCTTCGCTCGTTATTAGCATGCCGACGTATTTTAGCTGAGAGGTTTTCTTCGGATGACATGAAGTGACGTAGACAAGTCGATGCGACGTTATTCTTGGTAGATGAATCGAGACGAGAAGTTAGTCGGTCGTGACAATAGTAACAGAAGATTTCTCTGGATAATATTGACGACGTGACATTTAAAAAAACACATGCAGGCGAGACAGTGGTCGTGCGGTATGACGAAGATGACGCAGAAGATAGATGAGAAGAAGGAGCCATGCAACCGTCGGAAAAAATTTGATGACCAGAGCTACTGACGAGAGTGAGCTGAGGCTACCTGCTACCTCGCTCACTCCCTCAAAACTAAGAGGGAGACTCGCGAGCGACACAAACGACACTCGAGTGACGAAATTCAAGTACGAATCAATGGAAAACTATCCAATGAATATCAACTAAGTAACGGAGTACCCCAAGGTTCGGTTATAAGTGTAACGTTGTTTTTACTAGCCATTAATGAAATAGAATCATATATAAACAAACCAGTCCAATTAACAATGTTCGCAGACGATATAACAATATTTCTAAAAGGAACAAATAATAAAACAAATCAAAAAATTATCCAAGATACACTTTATAAGTTAGAATCATTCTCTAATATATCTGGCTTTAAATTCAGTAAAACTAAGACAGTAGGAATAGTATTCAATAAAAATAAATGTCATAATGAACATATAACTTTAAAATTGGGACAGGAAAACATCAAAATCGTTAAAGAAGTCAAAATCTTAGGACTATTCTATGATGAAAAACTCACTTGGAGAAAACACATAGATTATATAAGGAACGAATGTCTTTTAAGAATGAATGTACTAAAATCCTTATCGGGCAGAAATTGGGGTTCTAGCCAGGATATAATATGCAATACATACAAAGCTCTAATTCAACGAAGATCGACTATGGTTGCATAGTTTATGGCTCAGCAAAAGAAAAAGCACTGAAAAAACTAAACCCCATCTTAAACACTAGTATGAGGATCGCAACTGGAGCATTTATTACTAGCCCAGTAATCAGTATTTTAAGTGAAAGTCACATGATTCCTCTAGATTTACGCCGTAAGAAAGTAGCACTTAACTATGCAGCAAAAGTATTAAGTTCACCAAAAAATCAAATGCATAATATACTAAATCAATATATAAATAAAAAAAATATACAAACTCAAAAAATAGATCGACACTTCCCAGGAAGAATAAAATCATACCTCAATGAATTCAGTATTAAAGACTTACCACTCCCTACTACTAAGAATACAGACTGCTATTGGATAAACTACAACGATAACACATACCAAAATATTCTGTGTGATTTAAACGCTACAACAGCTTATATAAAAACCTTATATCCTAATCACTTCCATAGCTACACCTTAATCAAAATAGAAGACACCTTCATTGCAGCTTCAGCATTATTAAAAAACGAAGAAAAAATATGCTTAAAACTTCCCTTATACTTTAAACTTGAATCTAGTTTATTAACTCTCATATCTAAAACAACTGACTACTTACTAAAAATAAATCAACAAGCAGTAATACACATCAACTCAACCAAATTAATGGAAAAAATCAAATCAGATATCCCTCTAGACCCAAGAACAAAAGAAATTATAACAAAAATAGAAAACGCTAACGGCAAAATAATATTATGTTATTCTCAAGCAGATCTCAAATACACAAACCAACTAAGCAAAGCAATAGAACTAACAGAAGCCTCAAATATCAACGAACAAAATAATTCAATCACAAGTGAAGAATTCTCTAAAATGGTTCAACATAAAATTAAAAATAATTGGAATAAACAATGGACAGAAAATTCAAACAAATGCCAACTTCGCAAAATTAAACAATCAGTACTTGAATGCAACCCTGCCCTCAAGCTTAATAGAAGGGACCAGGTATTAATTACCAGATTGCGAATAGGGCACACAAAAATCACTCACGAACACCTACTTAAAAAAGAAACAAAAAACAACTGCGAATATTGCAACATACCCATCAGCATCCAACATATATTATTAGAATGTCCTAAGTTTCGCAAAGAACGTTTCGAAAATAAAATAGAAGGAAAACTAGATAACATTTTAAACGATATAGCTAAATGTAAATCTGTCATCCATTATGTCAAATCATCAAAAATTCGCCCTTTCATATAAGCAATCTGCGGTGTATAACGTTATTCTGTATAAACTATGTAAATAATGAAAATAATATGTAAATAACTATACTAAGGTAGACAGTGCTTTTAGTCTATAAAATGCACATAAGTAATGTTAACCTACAGATTAACAAATGTAATTTTAAATGTCAAATATTGTGTCGCTAATACCTATTTGGGGATGCGACAATAAATAAATAAATGAAAAAAAAAAAAAAAAAAAAAAACGACACTCCGTCCAACCATCAGGTAACCACCGATGCCGTCTCATTCCCCACAGGCAACACCTTCCGATCAAGGAATGGACACTAGCAGATGGGTGACCGCATTCGGTACCATCTTCTCTCTCGACGGGTGACAGTCATCAACATTGCCCTCAGAATTTAATGAGCGACAATTACTGAGGCCGCCTTCCAGTAATCGATGGGCTACCGCCACTAACGCTGCTCTCCAGTCTCTGACGAACCGCAGTTCAGCAATCGAAGAAACACACCGGTAAGTGTATTTCACAGACGTGAAATAACACGTGAAATAGACAACACCAACTGAGACGCGACATGTCGCCGATAGCGGAAACTTATCCTAGGGAGGTTATTATAATTAGTTTGTGCAACAAACCCGATTAATGAGTGAATTAAAAGTTGTGTAAAAATTATTATTCTTTTCCCTTACTGTTTTCCCTTTTATATTTAATTTGGCAGATGAGCAGAAATCCTGCTGATGCCTTTCCGCTGAGGTCAACGGGACCTCCCCAGGAGATGAGGGTCTCAACGGCTAGCTAGAGGCCACTCTCTTAGCGCCCTTAAAATAAATTGAGTAAGTGCGCTGCTGTTCGTCTGTCTTGAGGCAGAAGGGCCTCCTCTGAGCTTCAAGAAAGCGAATAATCCAAAATGATACATCGGCTCTGCAGGACAATTAAAAGATTTATCTGTTGTAAATAAGATCCGAGTGATTTCTATGGTCACTTATTACGAATCTGGGGTCAAATTTGATAAATTTGTCTGCCGCACGTCTTTCCCTAGTTCTACTACCTCTCCACTACTCACCGCATTTCCCATTTTTTGATGCTCCTAAGACTGAGTGAAAATGTGATCTGTGATCACTAAAAACTTTCTGTAATATTTAACTCATCACCAAAAAATATAAAAAAAAATAAATATTGTTAAAAATAAATTGTAAATTAATAAATTGTTTAATTTTATAATATATTTTATAAATTGTAATTATAATAATATTGTTAATAAATATTGTTATTTCATCAAATATTGTTTGAAATTGAAAATTTAGGGAAAACTTGTTTTATTCAATGATGTGAATTCAAAATAAAATCAAAAATATATCTATTAAAAATTATTCACAAAGTACTTACATAAGGTATGGATTGCTTATATTTTTTTATTTAATTTTGCAATTAAATTTAAAAGAAATGATTTGATTTTTTTGCAAATGATATATTAAATATAAAATCTTTTAATCTGATTACATTAGCTGCGCAACTTTCCTTCTGCCGTTTTGCGATAGGCAACTGCAGCGGTTAATACCGGTTGAAGTAAAAAACTTCATACAGTAAGGTTGAGCATCTGTCAGCATAACGATAGCAGCACATTAAGTGAATTTTCGTTTGCATCAGAAGTGTATTCTCGATCGAAGATCTCAGTTTTGATCAAAATTCTCGTCATTTGTGGAAAGCGTTGATTTTCTGTTTTCATTTGAAGAAAACTGCAGCTGAGCCTTATTGAATGCTCTCAAGTGCAAGGACCGGCATGGAGGCGGAAGAGTAAAAATTTTCGAAAATTATAAACTGGAGGCATTATTTGATGAACACTCGTACTGAACGCAAGAAAAATTAACAGTATCATTGGGTGTCACTCAACAAACAATGATCCGGACATGGCTCCACATCGACGCCCAGACCGAATATTCACGGTGCAAAGATTATACTCTACATTTGTTGATCCAGCTCGGTGTGATGTATTTATGATCTGTTGAAACCATGACAGGGGATCAGTATCGAATGCAATTGATGCGTTTGAGCCGAGCATTGAAGGATAAACGGCCACAGTAAAAAGAGAGGCATGATAAAGTTATTCTGCAACATAGCAATGCTTGGCCGCATGTCGCAATACCCGTCAAGGGTTCACCCCACCAGCCGTACTCTCGAAACATTGCTCCTTCTGACTACCATTTGTTCCAATCGATGGTACATGGCCTAGCTGAGCAGCATTTTCACTCTTATGAAGAAGTCAAAGAATTGATCACCTCAAAAGATGCATCGTTTTTTCGATGATATCCGATAGTTGCCCAAAAGATAACAAAAAGTAATGGCTAGTGATGGGCAGTACTTCGAATCATAAACAGGTATTAACTTGTTAAAAATGAAGCCTCAAATTTTTGAAAAAAATTGGCAGAAGTAAAGTTGTGCACGTTATAAAATGTAGCGAACCTTGTTAGTAGGGACCGTGGTCGTGTATGCGATGTCTTGTTATATCACTACAGGTCAAGTTAGGATTGGGCCGTGTGCCCTCGCATCGAAACATGTATACCGGCGTTTTACTACTCTTGTCATCACTATCCTTGTCGACTTGACCGCGCTTCGTCATACTCCGGTTACCACCTCGAGAACCTGGGACATTGGGTCGCTGCTAGCTGTAGAGATCGAACCCCACATCGTCGCCGTATCAGTGTCGCTGTTTGACGCAAAGACCGAAGCTCGTTGCCGTATTTTGGGTCTGTCTAATTTCAAGGGTGCGCGAATGCCGCGCCATAGTCATCTTTTATAATAAAACTGATACTGTGAGAGTATTGTATGTAGGTGTATTGTTCGCATGCAAGGGAGACCGGCATATTTATATGCGGACTAGTTATTTTATAAGTGAATTCGGATGCATCAGTAAGTGTTAAAATAAGCGGCTACAACTATCATTAAAACACAGTTCTATCTGATTTTTATTGACTTCTCTCTTCTTACCTCAACCTAACGGAGTACTTTGATATTATAAATTAATACAGTAGAAAATTCGCAATAACAATATAAATCAGCGATCAATGAAGTTAAGACTGTATATTTCTGCTTTAAAACCTTTTGAGCAATCAATCTCATAAAAATGCTGACTTTCTATAAAATAACGTATTCATGTA
The DNA here is from genome assembly GCA_018906755.1 of Sycophaga agraensis. Lineage (NCBI taxonomy): Eukaryota > Metazoa > Arthropoda > Insecta > Hymenoptera > Pteromalidae > Sycophaga > Sycophaga agraensis. The sequence goes on along the minus strand of JACCIE010000057.1, from coordinate 1,030,183 downwards.
AGAATCGTCATTAATAATGAAATTTGATCATGATACGTTCATTTTTATTAAAAAAACTACTAAATCAAATTAACATTTTTAAACATAAATAAATTTAATTAGAATTTATTACACATTAAGTATAGCGTCCTCTCTTCAAAAGTAATACTTAGATGTTTCACAACAGTAGCATAGTTTATACTACAAAAAATAGGAGCTACCTCTTTTAAAGTATCCGCAAAATACAGGTTTTTTATTGCTGTTTTTTTCAGTGATACAACATCTACGATTGATTCTGAGTATCGCTATTTATAATAATAAAATATAAATAAGTTTTGTCTGATAATTATAAACAAATATTATACATATGAGAAATGTAAAAAGTGATATTTTGTTATTAATTACTATTTTTGGTATGCTCTTTTTATTTATGAAATTAAAAGTGGGGTTTAGTGTCTCAAAAAAATATTATGGATTTTATTTGAAATATATGAAAAAATTGTAAGTTTAGTTTTTATGTGTTATTTTCAATTAAAACAAGAATGACAATTCCCTGTCTACTGCAGTCAATATTAGGTCCGAGTAAGCCCGTTAATAATAGTAAGTCTACTGATAGTAGAAGACATATTTATATAAATCTACTTTTTAAAAATGGAGGAAAACTGAAGAAATAGTAAATAATTTTCTACACGGTCGAATTTTGTTTCAATGTACTCAGAAACTATGTAACGACTATTTTTTCTACTATCGACCAAAATTTAGAAAGGATAGCCATTTTTTTTTAATTGAAAAAATATATTTAAAAAGAAAATTTGCAATTATTTGGCTCCTTTTCAAATAAATCGATTATATTTTTCTAAGCAACTAGAAGGCATTTTTCATTCCAGGAATCGGAAAAACATAGAACAAAGAGGGTTTGGTTATAATGTTTTATTTCGAGTGCTACCAATGAAATTTAAAGAAAAACTAGAAATCTTGTAATTTTTGTTGTGAATGAGTTTAATTATATCTGCAGTTATTTCAATTCTTAAAGAGTCATTGGAACTGATAAAACATACGAAAAAATCTTAGATTTGCGAGTATAGGCGAGTAACAGATGAACAAGCTAGAGCTCAACGATTCATCAGACAATTTTTAATAGGCAGTGCGACAGCCTACGGCAGGCAACTCAGCTCGTCAAACCCGAGGCTGGCATCGATTTCGAGCTCCTCATCTGGGACGCGCTCCACGTGTGTGTCCGCTCACATATACGTGTATTCATGCAGCGCGTGTCGCGAACGTTTGTCGAAAGATTTCTGGGTTGAACCAACGGGAGGGGCGCAAGATTAAAGGATTTTACATTTTTTTATACTCTCTCTTCTTGCTGCCCTTTAATTTTCCTCTTTTTGACCCACCTTTAATCATTATCCTGACACACGAATTTTTATCAGTAGCTGTATTTTATCGTGACTATTATTTACTTATTACGAGTTTCAAATAAGTCTATTAGACTATAATCATATTGATTTACTAATCATAATATAAATTTTTTATTTTCACGTAGACTACAGAATTGATTTGTGAAATTTCGAGATTTGGATTATCGTATTAATTGAATGATTTTTCAAGTTATGAAATACAATATTTATTGTTAAAGTTGTAATTTTTGCTTCACTGTATACTAAATTCAATGACAATTGTATTCCATTGTTAATAAAATTCAGCAATAATTGATGCATGATTCGCGAATAGAGCTTCTATATTATAGTAGAAAATCTGCCATTCTTTTGAACGTTATGATACAGATTTTTCTATATATAAATTGAAGTGAAATTGGAAAATACTGCAAAACATAAAATGGTTAATATAGAATAAAATTCATTTAGGATTATTAGTTAATAAAGTCGAACTTAAGTGATTTATAAGTTTGCATGCATGTAATTTAGATGATTTGATTATTCTTAAGTTCAACATAAGTTTTTATGAATAATAATAATTTTTAGATCATAAATATGTTGTAGAAAAACTATGAACATAATATAGTATATACAATGATTGACGAGCTTACAATATTAAATATGTGACATGTCATTATTTATGCTTAACATTACTCTCATGATTTACATTAGGGCTAATATATCAATTGCAATTTATGTTGGTTACTTCTAAATTTATACGTGGATAATTTATATTAGATTCACTCACATACTACATTATAGCTCTAATAATAATTTTTTTCCGTATATTTGTATGAATCTGCTAAATGAGATAGAATCGCGAATGATAAATAATAATGATAACCATAGAGAAAATAAACTTGGAAATAAATGTTAAAAAACTTTTCATCGTAAAATATTTATTATAATATCTAAACGAAGTTAATATATAAATATAAATATATAAAGATAATATATTTTAATATAAAACATTGTTTTATATTAAAATATGCAAGTAGATACAAGTGTACATAGTTGAATTCAAAAAAAGGAGTTTTTAGATTTTGTCTGAACTCGATTCAAACGAGTTGAAAATAGAAAATCAGAGACCAAGTAATAACAGTAAGAGAGAGAGAGAGAGAGAGAGAGAGAGAGAGAGCGAAAGAGTCTGCAATGAAGACGGTGGAGTAAAAAAAAATGAGGAAGGAATAACGAACGAAGTCACGTGAAAAAGGTCTCGGGTCAAGTGACAATGCGCGTCAAGCTGTAAGAGTCTTAATGTTGCATATGCATGTAAGTGTATTTGATTCAATTTAGCTACGAACAAAAATGAAAGTTGCATGCAATTATTTATTATTATGTCGTATATATTGTATAATTTTGCATAATAATCGATCATTTAATTAATTTTCGTTGAATTCTATAATAATTAAAGCACAATGTAAAAAATTTTTAACTTTTGAATTACTTTTCAAATAATTTTCACGATAAATATGTGCCTAGTATTCTTTTTCATAATTTTTAATTACGTTGCATTAATTATTAAAGTCAATTATCACAGTTGTAGTTGTGAAGTCGAAAAATCATAGTCTGCTACTTTTCCAAAAAAGTTTGGTTGTGAATGTTTCAGAATTATCTAAGGGGATTGAACGTTATATTAACTATATTAAATTTGAATTCAATCTTTGAAAAAGTTGATGAAATTTTTTTAAAAGTCGAGATACAAACCTACATGTTTCTTCTCGTAACATCGCTATGAAACTGAACAGAGTCCATAAGACAGTTTTGAACCACTTATATGAAACTGGATGTACGAAAAAGCAAAATACTTGCCTTGATCTACATGAACTTTATAGCCCAAGTTTCAATTTGTGAATCCCTGCTAAAATAAGAAGTAATTGAATCATTTTTTAATGAACAATTGCCGACACCGTTGAAAAGTGAATTACATTTGACATTAATGTGCATGAAAAATCGTGGTTGAAGTACCAAGAAACTGCACAAACAGTAAAAAAGACCGAATGGATGCGAAAGTAGAAGATGCACAATGTTAGGTACAGTGAAATGATGATATTGTAGTCACATCTGACTTGTATAAGAATATAATATATATGGATAATTAATAAGATTATATCGTATATGCAGTAAATATTATCAGAGATTATAATTGTATGTTGAAACATCATTCAACATGTATAGATGTGTCTGTTCGTTACATGTATACGTCATGTGTACATCTCTGCATATCTAAAATTTTTAGTTAATTAGGAATATGGATTCTACTGTTATTATATTTATTGCTACATAAATTTTACAGTTAATATATGTAGTTGATATCAAATTTACTGCAAATATTTAATTTTAATAACTAAACAAAAATGTGGTTATAATTCAATTTCTGTAATTTAAGATAATATCTGAATATGAATATTATTTTTTAGTATGATGCTTTGATAAGATGTTTTTAATTTAAGTGAAAAATGGAATTCTATATTTAAGGATAATTATTTGTATAATAATAATAAAATAAAATAGAATAAAACATAAAAATAAAAGATTGCTTTACGTGTACCTATAACAGACGTATGTAATATATTTTTAATTTTGTAGGATCATGTTTAAATGCTTCAAAACATAATTGAATGCATTTGGTACTTTCGCAAAAGTCTTAAAAGCATACAATTTAAACCTTTCCACAAACAGTTTCATTCAGCTGCTTAAGTTAAAGTTTATAACAAAGCTAAAATATTGAAAATATAAACATTAAAGTTGAATAATTTTTGTGTCATGGGTATTTCAAGTATAAGGAGGTAGATGTAAAGTATATTGAATCGAGTAAGAATTGCCACAGCTTGAAATTCAGCGTAAAATTTAAAGATGGGGCTAATTGGAAAATATACTTCCAAAAGCTTCTAAATATGGTTTAAAGATTAATGCGAGAAAATAAAATGAAACAATCTATACAAGCGAAATTGATTTATATTACATTTTTAGATAAAAAATCTGCAACATCATTACTGCTGAGTGATCCCACTTTTTCGTGTAAGTATCAAAAGCTTAAAAATGTAATGAAAAAATCTGCCAAGAATGCTAAAATATATTCTTCAACTTATAAAACTGGTATATAAAGAATTGCGAGAGAAGAGGCAAAAATAAATAAAATAGTATAAAAGACAGGTTCAATAGTTGTATGTGGAAGTTGACTTAAAGCACATTTTTCAAAAAATTATTAAAAGTAACAATTTTTATAAAATATAACCCAAAAATTATAAAATATGCCAAAATATATAATTGCTAGCATGTAAATCAAAAACTACAACCGACAGTGCGAAACTGACTATAAATCAACCCACAAACCTAAAAAAGTAGTTGAGATATGAAACCTATATAGAATATGTTATAATAACGTTAGACATTTTAGATAGACGCTTCTCAGTTTTCAAAAACATTATTTTAAATATAATTATTTGAATTGTACACATTTATGAATAACACTGATTGCCTAATTCCAATGCTCATTTTTCAAATATATCTTTAAACTAAATTTCAATTTTTCTTAAATACTAAGTTTAAAACGTTTTATCTAAGTGAATATGGAAGTAAAAGTATTCACAAAATAAATTCCTTTCAATTATCTTAAATAACTGCATGACTAAAAGCTGACTTATTCTACCTGTATTATATATTCTAATTTTATACGAAACGCATGTCTAATGAATTTTGAAAATAGTATAATTTTGTAATTAGTATAATTGAAATAAGAACTCTATTAAAAAGTAATTAACAAGACTTAACAAACCTATTAAATCAGGTTATAAATGAATTAAAACCCAACAGTTATCTTTAAATTGTATCAGCGAAGTATTAGTCACGTTGCCAAAATTAAAGGAAATATAAATTGAATACTACGGTATACTTTGGTCCTTCTAATGTATATTGATTAGGCGTGTTTATGATTATAGACTCCAGGATTCGAAAATTATTGTGGAGGTCATTAATGATTAATTTTGGTACTGACAAAATATGAATTTTTTATATGCTGTAAATAAAATACAATATTTAATACGTAAGGTTTTCTACAGAATAAATGTGCTGTCATTTTTACAATAAACATAATCAGTATATGCATGTAGTATACAAGGATCTTCTTAAAAACTTAAAATATCAGTTTCATTGACAAGAAAATTTTAGGAACGAGAACCAAATGCAATATTACAATTATTCGATTTTCTTACAATACTGCGATTTACATTTAACGTAGAACGATCTCCGAGCTTTTTATGTTGATAAACCGCAGCAACATATTGAGTACTTATAGAAAAGAGCCGCAACGCGCGCATTTGATTAGCGCGCTTTAGTCGTACTGAATACAAAGTTTCTCCAATGGGAAGTTAGAAACGATAACAAAGCATGAAAAAATGCAAATAACTGACCTGACAAAGAAATTCCAATCCAACACAGAAAACAAAACGCAAGTACCGGCAACAACGAGGCCTTCCTCATGCCTATTGTTCTTTGCCTTCTCCTTTTTCAATAAGCCCACCTTTGAATTTCCTTTCGTGCTAGCAGCTCTAGTTACTTATAATACCTCAATTAGAATCATCAAATGGATAACCGAGAGCATCGAATCAAGAAGATTCGATTTTACAAAATACTGTAGATATCGAGCTTAATGCGGTTGCGCACCGCATCCTCTTTACTTAAGAGTCAGGTGCCGACTGATGGCTACGTTAGCTAGCATAGAGTTAGAGACTGGAACACGAGCACGCACCCTCCGCCACCTCTCGTCGTGTTTTTACCCTTCCCCTTCGACCCCAAACCCCTACCGTGATCGAAAAGGCGTATTTGCGCACTCGCAAGGTGCTCGCGCATCTGAATCCTGCAGTGAAGAGCATGAATTCACACAAAATGAGCTTAACAGCCAATTTATCCTCATGCACCTGCATTTTAACAGTAAATAGTGTGATTTTTCTATTTGTAAAAATATTAAAGTTTTACAGAATAGGTATTTTGTTTTTAAATTTATATTTATTTCTCTATACTTACTGTAATATTGTAAAAATGTATTAAAAATAAGTTTGTTTGTTTAAACATTTTACTAATTAATTAAGAAAATACTTATATGTCTTTTCGAGGTCTAATAGAATATATCTATGATTAATGAATATAGAAGCTCACCTCACCAACGTATATTTAAATACCTGCAAAATGATACGTATATCAAATTTAGGAGGGATTCACAGGTTAGTTTATAATATGGGATAAGAGGTGATTAATATCTCTATAGGTTATGGTAGACAGAGAAATGTTTCCACGTAGGAAATTAGTCAAACCCATACATTTGGGTATTGGCAGTGATAATACTCTAATATAAGTATAGGTATTTAGATGCCATATATCCATCTACATTTTCCTATTTTAACTGATATTTGATATAAATCAGCTTCCGATTTTCTCATTGCTAAATATTGGAATAAACAGAGTTGCTTAGCAAACATATGAATATAGCTTATGTTTTATTTGTACAGAAATTTCCTCGAAAATTTCATTTACTTTCATTATTTAAACTATTTTTTAAATGATTATTTAGTTAAAAAACATGTTCTCGCATCTGCTTCATGACAAAATAACATTACTCGATTACAAAAAATTAGATAGCATAAATGAAATATTATTATTAAATTAAACATTACATCTAATTTTAATAATAGAAAAAGTTTTTCTGATATTGTAAATAATATTATTATTTATTTAAAGAAGTAAACTATAACAACTGTCAAGCATATTTAGTATACATCAAGTGGTTGAACAAACAACATCATATTTTTTCGTTGTGTTAAAAATGTCGAATTTTGTACCAGAAAGTGATGATTTGCGGAAAGCATTAATTTTTTGTTTTCATTTGAAGAAAAGAGACGCAGAGATGCATGTTGTAGTCGAATGCTTATAAGAGGTATGTGGCTATTATGCTCTATCAAAAGCAGCATGCAAAGGATGGTTTCAACAGCTTAAAAATAATAACTTTGATGCGAGGAATGACGAACGTGAAAGACCACAAGGTTTGAATCCGCTGAATCGCAAACAATATTAAATGAAGATGACCTTTGAGCCAAAAATAAATGGCAGAAATGTTAAATTTTCCATAACAAACAACTTTTGACCGTTTAAAAGCTTTAGAAAAGACTCAAAAGTGTGCTAAATGGGTGCCACACCAATTGAATGAAAAGTAGATGGAAAACCGAAAGAGCACTTGCAAAATTTTGCATCGAATTGTTACTGGCGATGATAAATAGATCTATTTCAAGAATCCTAAACGGAAAAAATCATGGGTTAATTCAGGACAACCTTCAACATCGACTGCAGAACTAGATCGATTCGGCAAGAAGTTAATGCTGTGTGTTTGCTGACATAGTGGCGTAGTGTATTACGGGTTGTTAAAATCCGATGAAACAGTTAATACTATTCGAGACCAATGGCAAATGATCAATTTGAATCATACATTAATCTAGAAACGATTAGAATGGGCCAGAAGACACGGAAAGGTAATTTTTCTCTATGACAATGCACCTGCACAATGCAAAACCGGTTCAGGATACAATCAAAGCACTTGTCTGGGAACTGCTACCCAACCCGCCTTATTCACCAGACTTGGCTTCATCCGACTACCGTTTGTTTTCATCGATGGTACACGCATTGGCTGAGAAGCACTTCGATTCCTATGAGGAAGTCGAAATTTGGGTGTCCGATTGGTTTGCAATCACGCAAACCAATCGGACAAATTGGTGTTCGATTGCAAAAGACAATGGCCAATACTTTGAATAAAATGTTTTTCACTTTCTCATTAAAATTAGTGTTTTATTTTCACAAAAATGCTCACTTCATACCGAGACATTTGGTAAAAACGTATATTTTTCTTCAAATGAAAACAAAAAATTAATGCTTTCCTTAAATCATCACTTTCTGATACAAAATTCCACAGTTTAACAAAATGAAAAATATGATGTCGTTCGTTTATGATTCGATGTATACTAAATATACTTGACAGTAGTCATAGCAACCAAAGAAAAAATAATTAATGCTCGTTCACGCCAAATGTTTCCTATCCAGACATTTGTATATTGACGCTCACTTCGTACCGGTATAGCTGGTATATTGATCTTGACTTGATCTTGATTAACTCTTAGGCAGTATTATATTATTTGTCTTTAATTCATTATTACATTTTTATTTAGATTGAGAGTTGCAAAGGTTTACAAAAGGTTTAGAATTAAATCTTATTATTATTTCAGATTAAAGGTATTGTATTTTAATATTATTTATACTTATAAAAAATAAAAATAAATAAAAATTCTGATAGTATTAAAATAATTATAGCACAGCAATGTTATTGTACAGATGCATATAAATACGATAAATAAAAATGCTAAAAATTAATTAATTATATAAATTAAGTTTAATTAATATATTCTTAAAAATTCAAAATCGTTGCAATTCAAAGTCTACTTAAATTAAAAACAAGAATTTTTTTAATTTAAGAGTCTTTAAGTGTGACTTTAATTTTTTAAATAATAATTAAAAATACAATTTTATTATTTTTTAACAATTGTCTAAAGTGTCCTAAAAAATCATTTATGCGTGATAAAGCTTATAATATTTACAAAATTCTAAATAATTTAAACCAAATTTTAGAAAAATATTCTTTTAACTTTTTCTTACCCATATAATCTTATAGGCCCATTATAATAATTATCTTTTTTGAAAATTTACTTCATAACTTTCTCTTTACATTTTCCACAACATGGCAGATTAATGTCAAGCTGAAAACTCGCTTTTACTTGAGAAAAACCTGTTCGTACCTTACCTAACTTACTGAACATGCCGAGTAACATGCCCTAATTCGTTACTGCAAATCTGTTATACTCATTCTAATATACTTAAACCTTCACCAATTTATTTTTCTAGCGTTTTTTATCCACTGACAAATAGAACTTCAACCTGTCAGTCGAAACGTGAAATAATTGTGATTCGAAGTGGAAACATCATTCGATACCTATTAGTTAAAAATGTTTTGCAAACCTTTCCAAAATCTTTCATACCTATACTTGACATTATTAACGGTACTGTAGAAGGTGTAAAAATATGCTTACTACTGCGATATGTATCTACGAGTTGGAGAACAGCGATGGTTGTATGTTTGCCTAAGCAGGTGAAGTGTAATACACTGTAGTGAAGTTTTGTAGATTAATCGACCTAAAGTCGTTCCTGTTGAAGACGCTAGGAAAGGCTGCTTTATAAGCATAAAGAAATGGTAAAGACTCCGCTGCACTAATTCATAAATTCGTAATAAATGAAAATCCTTGGCTATTCGAAATTTGAATCAATGATTTTACTATGATTTTGTTAATCTATTTAATCTAAAATACATAAGGATGGTATAATTTTTTATTACTGACTTTAAAAAATTATTTTTGACAAATATAAATATCTGAAACGCTTGAAAAATTTATTATACTTTTATTTTAATTTAAACCTTATTCTAATATTTTTTGGTACACAACAACCCAACAATTCTTTTTATATAAAAAAAAACAACGTAAATTTATAGTTTCTTATATCATAACTATTTATAGATTCGAGGAAACGACATTCATAAATAATTTGCCACAAAATAGTTTGTGGAAATCATAGCTTTGTAAGAATTGTATTTCTCACTTCATAATTTAGTATGTCTTTAATATAATAATAAATTATAAGTAAAAGTAAAAGAATAATAGTAACTGTCGAATAATAGTTTATGTCGAAATCGTTGAGGTCTTGATATGGGTAAATTCCAGAAAAAATTTTTATATCAAGTAGTAATAATTATAATATTGTTTTTTTTTCATTAAAGAATGTATATTCGACGATATACGCGCATACAAGTTGTCTATCATATATTTTGTGATTGGTTCTTTGTAATTCACTGTTCACGCGAGTAAGAATGACAGAGTTCTTATACTTCTGTACAACTTATAATTTATAGTAATAAGTGAGCTCGCAGGACTCGCAACATACTGCTGTAAGGAGAGTCCAAGCGTGCTTATAAGCATTGAGGCGCCATCTGACGGATAATTTCATCAGTTTCTTCGTACTTATCCAAAGACCAAATAAGTTGAAACTGTTTTTCTGTTTATGATTTCAGAATTTTCAGAATATGAACTTTATACATTAAATTGTATTGCTTCATATATTACCAAACACTTATTTCCAAAAACTCCATTTGACGTATACTGAGCCTCAGGATACCGACTTTACAGTTTTCCATCATTCTTTATTCATTTTAAAGTAAACAACTATACTTGTGCAGATGAATTTAATGATTCGTCAATTACGGCTTACATTCATTATTCAATTTTATGTCTACAAAACAAGCGGAACTTTTAGAAATAAATTGCCTGAAATAAAATAAAAAATAGAATAAAAAGCAGTCTATTTTGATATTTATTGAAGATACATTATAGTAATCTTAATATTCGTAACAGCTAAATTGTTTCTAGTTTAGTAAACGACAATTATAAATAGTATATGTAATCAATTAGGGAACACTGCAATAAGGTTCACCTGGATCCCTAAAGTAGTGTTCACGCGCTCTGCTTGTATACTGCGCACTGCTGCGCACCACGAAGATAGACGTTTGTTGTACCGAACACTAAGTAGAGGTCGCTCTATATGCGTGTGTGTAAGGAGTAACGCGCGAGTGTATGTAACTGCGTGTAAGCAGGCACATGTTATCTCCGAAGTTATTCTGTATCCTGTTGACCATGTTGACCTGATCTTCCCTGCAAGTACAGTGCGCCCATAGCGTACAGTACAATACGGGTCTGCATTTACGATTAAAATTTTGCCATGCTAGCGAAAAAGGTTATGTTAAAATTCGTACAGCCACGCAAATACTTCAGAGAGTAAGAAAAAGGAGTTTTTTCATATGCTGCAAACTGCATGATTTTTAGGGCATATATATGATAGAATGCTATTTCGCAGCCTTATGCTCGAAGAGCTTGTCTTTATATTATAAATAAGTATCTTTGTATTATAGCTTGGTGTATATATGGGTGTATACTGAATAGTGATTCAGGGCTCAAGCTCGGAAGTCGCGACTGTCGCGAGAGACCACAGAATAGAAGGTACAACAGCGCCACCTCTGCCCTCGTTCCTTCTCGCGCGACTCGCTGCACACTCGCACTCGCAACTACTCGCACTCTTCCAATTAATCCCGAGTCCAAAAGCCTGTGAATTGCGAAAGCTAACAGTCTTGGCTTTCTAGTATCGAGTGGTAAGTAATGGCCACTATTTAGTGGCTACTGCATACTACCTAACGGCCTCCTTCCTCATCTGTAACTCTGTATTCCATTCTACTGGTCGGGTGGGCACTGGGCAGTGTCTATGCCTACTGCAGGCGAGTGCTGAATCGCTCGAGCGAGCGAACGGGAAGCCTTTGCAAGTTGGTGTGCTCTACTGCTCAAAGGAGGGATCCGAGGAGTGCGCCTAAGTCGGCGGAGAAGCAGCCCCAAAAACGCTGTCCTCGGGTGAGCTCTCGTAAGTGCCCCCGCCTCTCTTCCTTAGCTCGAGCAGCCCACGGCGCGAGACGAGCGCGGCTGCCCAGTCTGAAAACATGGAGGTTCAGACGCCTCCTTGCAGCCTCGCCTAACCACGACGAGACTTTACGAGTGGAGCCGAGCCACAGGAGCTATTGGAGCCCCGAGTTTCCCAACTCCCGCGCTCGAGCGTCCTGCTGCGTTGACGAGCGTGACTGCCTCCTCGCCCAGCATTACCCGGACGACGATGGAGCTGCGTGTAGGCAACAAATACCGGCTCGGCCGTAAAATCGGCAGTGGCTCTTTCGGCGACATTTATCTAGGTGAGCTCATCTCATGACTGAACTCTTTCCTTCTCTTTTTTACTCTGACTCGTCCCCTGCATTCTATCTATCTGTCTATCTCTCTCCCTCTGTCTTACACATACATACTCTCTACCTCTCTCTATTTCTACTATCACTCTTCTGCTTTTTCTCTTGTTCTAAATTCTGTATCTCTTCAGGTACCAACATCTCCACTGGCGAGGAGGTTGCAATTAAGCTTGAATGTATCAAAACTAGGCATCCACAACTTCACATTGAATCCAGATTCTACAGAATAATGCAAGGTGGAGGTGAGTGAACAATAGTATTTCATACCCTTAGTAAGATTAATGTATTTTTATCACTTATATTCATATTTATTATTACAGTTGGAATTCCTGCAATAAAATGGTGTGGATCCGAAGGTGATTACAATGTAATGGTGATGGAGCTTCTAGGTCCTTCACTTGAAGATCTCTTCAATTTTTGCGCTCGTAAATTCTCGTTAAAGACTGTTCTATTGCTTGCTGATCAGCTGGTAAGTTTCCAATTTTAAGCTACAGTAATGATAAAAGCTGTAAGGTAGATGTTACCAATGTTATACATTCTAATAATTAACTTTATTGCACTTATAAGAAACAACACAAAACATACAAATTTTAATTGAAGAACATTGAAAAGTCAATAAAATTGTATAAATTTACATGCAATTATTTACAAATTAATTTTGACTTAGCAGGTTCAATTGAAAAACTAAAATCAGTGTATTCAAATTCAAAAGTTTTACGTATTAATTGTTCAATCTACTTTGCTAAATTAATTGTTTTCTGTTGTTTTAATAATTATATAAAAAATTAATTAACTAATCAAATATTTAAAGTACTAAAAATAGAATTTAAAAGGCTGTTTAGTTTTCTGTACTTTAATAGCTGTACAGTCTTATATAGAAAGTTCTATTCAAATGAATACCGTTTATTATTAATAAACTTTGAATATTGAATGAAAATATAAACAAAACATAAAAATATTAAACATATGTTTGTACAAACATTTTAATCAGTCATTACATTTTTACATTAATAAATGTATAAATAAGTAAAATACATGGATTATGTAAATTGAATTTTTAACCATGATTAAATTTTTAATTTAATGTTGATTGTTAAGAATATTATTTTATCAACAATAATTAACATTTCATAGATTAGTAGAACGGATTATATACATAGTCGTAATTTCATCCATCGGGACATCAAACCAGATAATTTCCTGATGGGGCTGGGAAAGAAAGGCAATCTTGTATACATAATAGATTTTGGATTAGCAAAGAAATTTCGGGATGGAAGAACTAATAGACATATACCATACCGGGAAAATAAAAATCTCACCGGTACTGCAAGGTAAATTTTTAATTAGCTTATTAAAATTTTATTAAATGTTATACAAGACAAAAGTTTCATTTTGTATTTATATTCAACAGATATGCGAGTGTAAACACACATCTTGGAGTTGAGCAATCGCGTAGAGACGATCTTGAATCATTAGGATATGTACTTATGTATTTTAATAGAGGTAGTCTTCCTTGGCAAGGTTTAAAAGCAGCAACTAAGCGACAAAAGTACGAACGTATTTCAGAAAAGAAAATGTCTACTCCTATTGACGAATTATGTAGAAACTTTCCAGGTAACAGAAAAGGGCCATAAAAACGTACATTTTTTAATGAAAAATAAATAATTCATTAATAACAATTTTTAGAGGAATTTGCAACGTACCTGAAATACTGTAAAGAAATGCAATTTGAAGACAAGCCCGACTACATATTCCTCAGATACCTCTTCCGAACTTTGTTTGATAGGCAAGGTTTCACGTACGACTACGTGTTCGACTGGAACATGCTTAAGTTCGGTAACACAAAGCCACTATCAATTCTGACGCCTCCACAGGCGACAGCACATTCGCAGCCACCAAACAATCCAGCAGCTTTAGCTTCGGGAACCAACGATGATCAGGAGCATCGTTCAAGGTCAGTATTAAATCTAGTTTTAATAATTTTTTCCAAATATGAGAGAATGAAATAGAAAGACAGACAAAGAGAGAGAAAGAGAGAAAGAAAGAGAGCAAAAGGGAGATAGAGAGACATATTGAATGTATGATTGTATGCGTGGGTGAGAATGAGATGAAAGAAAGAAATTTTATCGATGCGCTACAGGTCTTGATGATGCAATAAAATCAGCAGGAAAGCCACGTCGAGCGTTCCCTGCAACGAACGTCCCTTGCGTGTTTATAAATAGTGAGCGCGTCTATTCTTGGCAGTCTGGGTCAATGAATCGACCGAATGAAATTGCCTGCGCGTTTATAGAAGCTAGAAAGTAATGTGCCAATCGAGATGAGTATCTTCCAAACTGTTTTCTTTTGCCTTTTTCTCCTAAAGAAGGACGTTGGAATTCGTTTTCACAACTGCACAGCGAGATCTTGATTGACTGAGCATCATTCGCTAAAACATTGCTTTTCATCATTGGACTTGAATTTTTCTTTTTTCATTTTCAATTTTATGTCTACAGATTTATTCATAAACTAATTTAAATAAAGAAACGATGCTGTTTTCAATTTATGTCTTAATCGACAACTTTTATGGTATTATATTGAATTCTATGGACTTTGACATAATAATATTAACATGAAACATTAATTTGAAACGATTCAACAATGCTTTTTTATTTGTACAAATCATATTGTTGACGAGTTACATGTATTGTAATAAAGTAATTGTTCGCAAAACAAAGTTTTATTTTCTATTTTTTTAATGTTAAATTTTTTGATGTTTCAATACTTTGTGTAATTCAATCAAGTCATGCACGACCATTGAGTATTACATTGACAAGTTATTTGCATTCATTTCTTGGCTATTCAACATTCGCCGATGATAAAGGTATTCTTTCTTCTAAACCAATTGATTGTTCTCAAAGCTAACTAATTCCGAGTAGTATATGTAATTTTTCATATAAAACGTTCAAAATTTGGAATGAAAGATAGACAAAAGAACCCTTTCCCACGATTTTATTAATCATCATCGAGCTCACGCGCGCATGATATCGCAGTTGACTTTGTCTGGTGATGCTGTTTTTAATAATGCTACGGTAGAAGTAGATGTAATAGATATTGTTAATACTGGTAGAAGCAATGTGATTGATAAATGAGAGAGAAAGAAATAAAATGCGTAAGTGAGCTGACCTCGCAAGTTTCAGGCCGTACACGCGCCAATGTTTGGCGAACGCATCGGGAGCCGGTGTAGGTTCGACGACGGTGATCGGCACATCGGGTCACAGGCAACAGAACAAGTTCGACATCGAGCCACGTAGCGAGCAGATCGACAGTCAGGACAAAAGTGAGCACCAAGGTAAAATACAACTATTGTACCAAGAGTTGTTCGAAACTAGCGGGGCTCCTCAGCAGCAACACCAGCAGCAGAATCCCTCGTCCGCGAGCGAGCGCAAACAAGCGGTCTGCGAGCCGGCGAGCGTCGCCGGTCTCGGCCCCGGACCCTGTCACTTTAGCACCTTCAAGTCCACACGCGGCGTTGACCCGCGCTCCCTCGACCTCGCGAGCCTTAGCCTGGGACATCGCGAGTACGATTCACAGCAACGCGCTACAGAGCGATACCTTGAGCAGCAACAATACTACCAACAGCAGCAGCAGCAGCAACAGCAGCAGCAGCAGCACCACCATCACCACCACCACCACCAGCAACAGACGTCAGAGGAGCAGCACTCAAGCCCAGTGGACCCGGAGCCCCGGCAGCACGACAAGCAAAGTTATTTTTTTCATGGGCATAAAACTGAGAAAGAGTTAGACCGCGAGCTCCTCGGGCTAAGTGTAACCGACGAGTACAAGGAGGCGGCCGCGGTTGCGGTAGCAGCTGCGGGCGCCAGTAGCAGCACCATGAACTGCTTCAGTGGTCAGGGCAACAGTGGATCAGCGAGGAAGCCGGCGCGCCCGCGTTCGGGAAACGTCGAGTTCACCGAGAAGGAGGGCGAGATATTTCGGTGCAAGAATGTCGGGGAGGGCCTTCGAGAGGGTTCGTCCTTTCGCCGGGCGCACCTTTCTTTCCGGAGCAAGGAGAAGAGCCACCGCAGCTTCGAATCCCTCGACTGGAGCTGCGCCCCAGCCAGCGAGGCGGCTGAGATCCCCGAGGTTCCAGAGGCCCGGGGCGTCGATCTCTTACCGGACGAGCGACCTCCGCGGCTCGTGGCCTTCCACGCCAAGTACAAGAGCCTCGACTCGGCGGGTCGCAGGCCGAGCGCCGAGGCCCGACAGCGGCCCAACATCCTCCAGCGGATCGGGCGTAGCCTCCATTTTTTAGCCAAAGATCGCAACAGGGGCGAACTCGCCAGGCGCGACGAGGCCTCGGTGCGGCTTTCGGGTCGCGTCTCGAGGGCCTTTCCCTCCTCCGCCAGAAAGGAGATGGATTTTTTTGGCCGAGTGGCGAGCCAAGCCTCGAGTCCGGAGCCGAGCTCGAATGAGCTGACTGCCCGGCGAGACCTGTGCCCAGCGCCATTTCGAGACTCCCTGAGTCCGGGGGCGCAACGGGCCCCGAGCTTGGCCGCCACTACCAACAGCGGCAACAAAGATAGTCTCGAAATCGGCTACTCGATCAGTCAGCTGGGCAGACTACAGAAGCTCGGCCGCCCAGACAACAATCACTTGCTGCAGACAGAGTGCGCCGAGAGCTGGGAGCGTTGCCTCGGCTGGATCAACAAGGTCGACTTCGACGCTCTTAGCCAGAGTACTAACTTGAGCGACTCGATCGGCCACTCGAAGCCGCAGGGCAAGCTCGACATTATCAAAGGGATATTACTTGATATTTTCGTTTGCATCTGCATCTGAACCACTCGAGTCTCGCTCATTGTAACTTTAGTCAGCAACTGGTTTACTTTCTTCTATGAAGAGCGAGGAAGATTATGCAATGCGCACGTCGAACTGCGTATTTGTCATCGCCGTCCGATTTGTGATGTCCCGACTAAGGCTTCATTGTTCGAACAACTAACTCATTTGATTAGATAAACGTTTTTGTTATTTTATAGTTTAAAATAAGTTTTGAATCTAGAATGATTTTCATATCTTGCTTTTAATCATCATTTTTTTGTTTTTCTTACGTGGGATCTGTAACCCTCTGAACGTATACTTTTTCGCAGTCAGATTAAATTACAAAGAAATAAGTTACTAATCAAATTTACAATACATATGAATAGTTAAAGTATGAGAAAGCGTAAAAAGAGGACATTTGCTTGCTTTTTGGTGCATTCAAAAATAAATTAGCTCTAATTTTTAATACATCATCTTTTGTTATGGTATAGTGACTTTCTTGGAATCATTGAAACATTTAACACGGTTGTATTACAAACTATATTGAAAGTAACACAAATTATCTCGAAAATCTAACAATTATTATTCTTTTTACGTATTACTTCTACTCAATCGATTGTACCATGTAACGTTTAATCGAATTTTACAGACTGACTGTAAACTATTATAGACTGATTCACGCAAAAACATTGCAGTTTTTATCCCAGTTCTTAAGTTTTTACTTTTATTAAGTAGTGTTAAACAATTAATTGCTTTTAAATAAGCATGAATCTGATCTCATTAAAAGGTCAGCTCTTTTGAAAAATTATTTTTACTCTTTCAAAGTTTTTACTAATTTTTGCGACTTACTTTTTCTAACAACGTCTTGAAATTGTAAAATTAATATTATTTATCCTTTTGTGTTACAATATATTTTTTAATTAATGTTTCGCAAAAACTTTTTATTGTCAATTGCACAAACCTATATTAGGCAGTATTTAATTAATACGACTAATCCTAATTGTAATTAAGTTCCACAATGATAAAAGATTTTTTCAAAAAATGTACACATAGTAAATATGATCAATATATATAAACCATCAAATTTTTAATTAGGCGTATTAAATAAATATCTTGCCAAGTTACAGAGCAAATCATTAAATGCACATGCTTTATTTAGCAATCGTGTACAGAAACATAACAAAATATTTCGGTCTTTTAATTTTTATAAATATTTTACACACACGAACCTTTTTCTTTGTGAATGAGCAGAGATTACTATAAATATATTTGAGTAAGTACATGAGTGAGAGTGTTTGCGTGTGAGAGAGTGAATGGAAGGGTAAAAGAATGAGAAAATGATAAAGATTGCATTTGACGTGTAAAACGAGTAAAACAACGCATGCAAATAAAAAACTCAAAAGTAGATGCGAAAGAAATGAAGAAGAGAAAGACTAAGTATTTAAGTAAGGTTTATTTTACCAAAGTTTAGAAAAAATATAGTCACAAATGCTTATTTTACAGTTATTGCCACCTTTGCCAGTTATATCATGATTTCGTTCAGGCTACGAGTTTTTGTCATCTCGTTCGCACGCATGTTATCTGATCAAGAATAACAAGGACTGGATGCTTGTTTTCAATGACTGATTTTATATATATTCCAAATTTATAGATAAACGAAACTACTTTAACGGTTTAATATTTTTTAATGATAAGAAACAATTTATTTTTATATACAAATATAAATAATACATGCACAACAATTATAAATATAATTAACGTAAAGCTTAATCCGGATGCATTATACTATAAAAAATAGCTTGTCATTCAAAACTCACATCCAGTATTCTCAAAGGAGAAACTAGAATACTTCAGGGTTAGCTTGTGTTGGTTTAATATCACCGATGATCCAAAAAAGCTGTCATTATTCGCTTGCCTCTTATGTGCAAGTATATTACGTTATTTTCCTGTTTTTCTTTTAATTAATCATTTCTCTGATCAACTTACTTTTTAACACATTTCTCTTACTCGAAATACATTCTTTCTTTGTGCCACATCTATTGTAATCACGTATATTTATATCGCCTGTTCTATAATGATGCTAAGAAAAAAGTAGAAATAAACGTTTTTCCATTCAAGGATTGTTTTTTTTTTATTTATTCACACCACTCGTTTTACGTACGATTCGGATCCCAAAGAATCAATAATTTCTCTCTCACTTGGCTTGAATGGAAAAACCCACTTGAATAGTCAAAGGCCCTTCCGGTTCCTTCATGATATTGTCATTAATGCACTTACATTTTCATACTATTTTAATTACTTTATTGTTGTATCACTCCTGTTGCCAGTCCCCATACTTCCTTTGCTTCAATTATTATAGTTTAATTTTTGATGATCAATCTTTGACGAACCGGAGGTCTAATTTTACGATACGATGCTCTTATTGTATTTTACTTGTATTACATATAATTTTTATGAAACCACTGTTTTAAGTTGTGATATGCATCGCAAATTTATGTACATTTGTCATAAACAGAAGAGCTTCATGTTTCAAGATAATATTAACTACCTAGAGCTTCTTAGTAGTTAAAAGTACCGTACACGTTATTTAGTAAATTTTTCCATTTCAATGTCCAAGCGCGAAAGATCTTGCCCGTGCAGCCTAAAAATCGTAAAAATGTACCTGTTGATTTTTATTTATAATATTAAGAAATCAAATACAATATGAATAATTTTAATTCTATTTATATATTTTTGAATTAAAGTTAATGGTTTTATATTAATTTTACGTAATCAAATGATGAAAATTATGTTGCTTGTACACTTTATCACCGGATATAATATAAAATTAAACTCTGGATTTAGAATGTAATCTTCGAGTTAGTTGCGCATATACCTTAATACTATAATATCAGCATCAGAAGCTCGAGACACGCTAGTGCCAACATTGTTCATTTTTTAAGTGGTGTGGGGTAAAGTACGGTGGGTATAATATACAACATATTATCAGCACTGTCTTTATATTTCTGAGTGTCCTACATAACATGTCTGTTTTCTTATTTTCTTTTTGCAAAATGCTTGGTTAATATTATCACGTAAAAAATATGTAAAGTTTTAAGATATTTTGATTTTTTTAAGAACAGTCCCAAATATATTCTTACAAAAATCAAAAAATTATTTTAATTTTTTTCGAATAATATTTAAATGTTCGTAAATGCTTTGTTAAAATATAAAAATTGTTTACTTCTCTTTCTTATATAAAACTTTAGAAAGATTAATTAGTTAATTTCTTTAATTGTGTAATATATCACTATTTGCCTCAAAATATTTGTTTGATTTGTCCTTTTATATCATATTACTGTTTACATATTATAATTACTAAACTGTTACAATAATTTTTCCCTTTTATATTTTACTTTTTCTTTTTCTTTTTACTTGTATAAATATATATTAAAATAAACGTTTAAAAACAAAAAAAAAAATATAAATTCTAGTCAAAATAGGAAAAATTATATATAGGTATACGATACTTAAAAATGTGTTACATATAAAAATAAGTGTCTACAAGTAAACTGAGACGTTGCGAGTTATAATACTCAATTGCTTACACAACTGATTAACAAAATAAAAAGATACACTTACTGACTTATCGATAAATAATCAGCATGCTCTTATAGAAGCACTACCCGTAAGTGATGATGGAATCGATAATTCAGAGAGAAAATCTTGGCACATGATTAGCGACAGGAAACCGTATAAAGTGTGCGCTCTCTTTTTTCCATTTGATGCCTCTTGGCATGCAAAAGCAACTATGAGAATTTTCAGGGATTGTCTCACACGAAATTTCTGATGTCTTTCAGTGCCGGGCGCAGTCGGCCAGGAACGAAGGATCAGCGTGCGACTAACGCTCCGCGGTTGTCCAGAGACAGCCATTGGTGAAATGCCACCTAAGTCCAAGTGAGTTACTTACATCTATTAAGTTTAAATACTAGTAATAATTAGTTTGTACAAGTATCCCTAAGGTGTCGGATTTTTTACCGACTAATGCAGCTTACTCGGTTTACACAATTCTTACTTAATTTGTCGAACTCAGTGTTATAAAAAGAAAACTTAAGACAATTTTTTACACTACAATATACGCTTCATGGTTTAATTTTTCAGATTAAGATTGCTTATTTTAACAAAATAAATAAAACAACTTGTAAATATTCTTTATTATACAATAACTAAAATTTTACATCAAAATTAAATTAGTTTCGATGTTTACAGAGTTTGTGTAATAATTGTGTAACAGGTAAAGTAAACTAACTACATCTTAATTTTGAAACTATAAATTTATTTAAAAATTTTAATTTTATTATAACATTTATAGGGAAGTATTGCAATTATTTTATTATTTTTGTTAAGTAGTTATCATTAATATTTTGAACACATTAACAATGCAAATTTATTTTGATTGATAAAATCGATCACAAATCATAAAAATTGATAGCAATTGAAAAAATTATTTAACGTTTGATTAGAAATAAATGGTCAAAAATTTGGATAAAATTAGAATAAATTATTTCTTAATATAATGTTTAAAAAGACTATTTTGTTTCTGGGTTTTAGGGCTATAATATATTCCTAATTAACAATTAGTTTAAATTTTTATTTTTTTTTTTTTTCATTTTTTTATCTTTTTCGATACATCAATTCAAATTTTATATGTATTTTTTATTTTTTTACAAAGAGAGTCGCGATATTAATTTGTTTGATTTAGTTATTTCACAGAAATAATTTTGTAATTTTTGTCATTTATGATTTAAAATCATTCTCATGAATAAGTTAACTGGATGTAGTAGATTTACTATTGCCAATTCTAATATTTTTATAATAAAAGTTAATTAAAAATAAAACTTTTATATCCATGTATATTCTTTAAACATTTAAATAAGCTGAAAGATAAAAGTATATTGTATAATCTACATTTGTTATAAATGTATTGTAATTTAAATTTTTATTTCCTGATAAAAATTGAAAAAAGTTTTTAACTAACTTATTGGTAGTATTTAGAGTCAAATAATTTTTTACCTTCTGCTCCTAATTAAATACAAATAAATTTTTAATTACATTTATTACATTTACTATTTAATTTTATGGATTTAAGACTCCAGTTAATAAGAACTTTTCAAATTTCTATCAGGATTATGATCTGGATTAATTACTTTACAAGTAATTAGAGCAATCTATAAGAGGTATTAATTTAATATAGCATTAGAAAGAAACTGAAAATTTATTTTGAATATACATGATCAGATATTTCATGAGAATGCCAATGGTAAGTTTTGATCAGATGTAGTACCAAAAAGTACATACAACGCAAATTATACAAAAGATTAGTTCGCGTAATCGAATTAGTATTTGACAAAAATGGAATATGTAAGGCATAGCAGGTGCCAGTGTAGGTTAATAGAAACCACAGATCTGACCACGAATTTGTCAACACTCCTAAGACTTATAGAAGCTTCAATAATAACTAATTGTTGAAATTCTAAAACCGTGCTAATTTGTTTATATAACAACCTGCTGTTATTATTAATAAGAAGGAGAATTGTTTACTAACGAAATACATATCTATTTAAAAAGATTTTATTTCATTATCAATATATCGACTCAAGTTCTTATTATGCTTCTGAGATGTATTAACTCTAAACCTCTGGTAGAAATCTAACCAATTTTGCTGGTAAATCTGGAGATAAAATAGAATATGGCCATATGTAGCTTTAAATTAATAAAATGAATTGCCTGCAAATTCAATAATAATTATTGATGTTTATCACGTTATGTTAAAGTATAAGGTAACTGATACATTTACACTTGCATGTTAAAGTATTTTTTAACGCAATCCTGTTTAGGTGACAAATACTAATTAAAATATTTACTTAAACCGTATTTTTGAGTTACACTTAATTAAATACATATTCCAAATGACCATAACTCAAAATGGCGCGATTTATGCATTCAAAGATTTCGAGTTGATATTCACATTAAAACGAAAAGTTCCTATGTATCGAAAAAATGTTAGTAATAAACATTTAATATTTCTTCATGAAATATTACTTAATGTCACTCCGATATTTAAGATTAAAAGAAATTTTAAAAGATGTTTCAAAATAAAATATGCAGTAAACCGCAAAATAGAAATTTAAGCTGGTTCTCAACTTAATTGACTCCTGTTTGTACATAAATATGCATCTGATCAAAAGTATATCTAGCAAACAATCAGTTTAAAATTTTCACAAATTATCAAACGTATATTAACTGGATATACCTACATAATAATTTTTAAGACATTACCATTGGTGTACTCCTTTTGATTTATGTATACGATTCCATTTTATAAATTTAATTTTTTATACTGGTTAATTGTTGTAGTTAGTGATATTTACTAACCCTTATAAAAGTAAATTTATATATAATTCTGAAAATAATATTGGTAGTTAATAGTTCGGGTACGAATTTTGTATTAAAAATATAGATAACAATTTTATACATTATTCTAACATTAAATTTAATTATATGAAAGTAATTATTCATATTTTAAATTTCTTTTGATTAGCTTTTATATGCGTAAACAATTGTTGAATAATAATTGATTACTTTTTATTAAATTTGTAATAATTTATATAAGACTTAAAAATATTTAATAATTATGCACAAATATGATGCAATGTAGTTGTTACTATACTTTTGATATTTGATTCGTATATATTTAAAAAACCGTATAGTATAGTCTCCATTTTTTATTTGTCACATTTAGTGTAATTTTGTAAATCTTATCAATTATATTTATGGGTACTATAGGTTCTCTATACATATTTATTAAAATAATCGTTTTATTAATGAAAAAACTTTAGAAATATATTTTTAATGTATAAAATAAATGATTTTTATCTATATGATTTAGTTCATAAGTGCCCAAAAATATCTCTTAATTTTGACCGTGTTTACTTATACGTAAATAAAAACGAAAAAATTTAATCTTTCTTATAATCAATTTTTTCGTAATGTAAAATCGTATTCATATTTTAGAATGTGCAAAAAATAGATTACATACTTTACTTTGGAAAGATATCAAGTACAAGGCGCGAGCTGCATTATTAACTACTGAAGGTACCGTTCAATATACGTTTCTTGAGAAATACAAGAAGAGTTATTGCATGAAAATACGAAGAAGGAAAAGTCGTCCCGTGATAAAATACGATAAAAATTGGACTACACATAATCGTTATCCTTTACTGATTTCTCAGAATTTGCTCGAGAAGTGATAGTAGAGAACATTAAATGAGAATTATAATTTTATGTAAGCGTGAACAAGAAAAGTAATTCATCACTGACAAAACTATTGTGAATGCATGGTAGATTAATATTAGATGGGAATAAGGTCATACATATTTGTTATGAAGGGATCTTTTAAATCATTTGCTTCTTTGTATATTCACCCGACTAGACGTATATTTCTGCACTCATTAAAGTTGTATTGTTTATGTTGGTCTATGGGTGATTAAGAAATTTTGCCTATTATTAGAAAGTTAAAAGTGGAAAGAAAAGTCCAATAAAAAAATTTGTTTGTTTTTCCGTTGATTTTTCAGGTAGGCTGAAATCTAATGAACTTAAATAGGCACGTGCGTGCCACGTGTTTAAGCGTAATGCAAGTACATAAATTTCGAGAAAAGTGACAATGAGAAAACCGAGCAAAAGTGAAAAAGAAAAAAGATGAAGTAAGAAAGGGAATGTATAAAAAAAAGAAACAAAGTGAGAGGGGCGACATTTTCTCATTGCTTGGTCGTGAGCAAGAATCACGTGTTCCTGTGCTACGCTTGAGGGAAAAAATTCCCTGCGAATATACGCGATGCTCAGGATCAATTAAGCGAGTAGATAAAAGTGCTCTAACCAATTTTATTCATAAGCCTCCCTTGTGCGCGTACAATTTCATCCATGATTCGGTGGCAAACATTGCAACTAATAAAAATGAGTTACATATAATACTTTTTATATATGCAGTAAACCGAATGTAACGAAACGTAGGCAGCATGTGTATTTGCAAATTTTGTTTTGATAATACTTTTTTTAGTTAATGCAGTTTCTTTTCAGCTCTGATGCAATTATCGAACTTTTATTTTATTAGATTTTTTCTTTTTACTCGTACGTATGAAGTGAAAGCAAGATAAGTAAAGATTTAATTCTTTCGGTAATAAAAAGTGTGAAAATTGGACTAAGTAATTTTTATTTAATTGATACTGCGGATCGACTACAAAAACTGCCTATATCAGTAAGGAATAGTTATTGTTTATATTAAATTCAAAATAAATAATCGTAAATTGGCGAATTATATTTGAACAAATACTTCACATTAATTTTTTTCTATAAAAATTCTGAACTTAAAATAAAATTATTTTTAATACTTGATCAATTTCGAACCAACGTGTACACATCAATCTATTTTTGTTGTAAATGTAAAAATATATTATTGGCTTGAAAATATTAAAAGGGTTTTAAAACCAAAGATTCATCTCCATTTATAAAGGATTTTTTATTGATTTTTAATCGCAAAAAAATAACACAAATGAAAAATGCATCTACACTGTTTAAAGTTGTATCTGAATTGAATAATTAGTAAAAAATTGATTAAATTTTAGAATAATTAATTATACATAACATAAATTAAGAAACTATAAAATATACATGAGATGATTGTCGGAATAGAGAAAATTTGAATGATATAGTTTTTCTGAACATTCACATGTGAATCATCTTGCAAGCATGCGTTATTATTTTTATTGTATTTACAAATTTAATGAAATGTTCAAAATGAGATGTACACACCTAAAAAGACAATAATTTGTAGGTTTATCAATGATAGTTTTTCCAGTTATTCGACTGTTTTATTACGTGTTTGGACGTGCTTATACGCGCTTTATTGCGTGCTTATCAGCTTGCAGTGGCTGTGAGCTTGATCAATTTCTAGAGCATTGTTATTGAAAATTGCGGACGCAGAGTTAACGAAGTGATAAATCGATAACCTTTAAGCTATTAATTATTGTTACAAATCTGAGTGTAACAATATTTTAATTAACTATTTGATTGCCAGATTAAGAACTTGGTTATACGATAATGTCGCCGTTTTTGTATTTTGGCGATGGTGGCCAGACAGGCAAGCAAACGCTCAGTACAAGCAAGCTATCATCAGCACGAGCATCAGCAATAGCTGGGTAATAAATGATGCGGCCGCAAGTAGAATGTCAGAAAGAACCACAATGGTATTTGAGCTTTTCGAAGCCCATTTTCGAGTTCAAATGGACGAATAGTGCCCCGAAGGACAGTACGACTCTTTCACTAGCACTTCTACAGAAAGATATAAATATAAATATAAATATATAAATAGTTAGGTCAAAAAACGAATAGGGCAGATTTCGTAAATTTACATCGTTTGTTCAAAAGATGCGAAGTGGAGTAATGGAGTAACCATAATGAATACATGAGAATAGAAAAAAGAAGTATAGCGAAAAAGTAAGTATGCATGCAGTACAAATCAGCAAATCTCCTTTCATGACTCCTCTGTCTCATGTTTTCTTACTCTATCTTATTCTTCTTTTTATACGAAAAAAAATTCATATAAACTTTGTGAAATGTGTAAATCTGTCGATTGGAGGGAGGAGTTTTTTAATGCGTAACCTATGCAAAATGAATGTAAGTGAATATGAGAAAAAAAGAAAGAAAGAGGAGGAAAGATGTGACATGCACTTAATAAATCCTTTGACAATGTCTTGGAAAATTACTGTAGACATTTTGAACTGCTAAGTTCTAAAGAATCATCTATTGAAGACTTCACTGATCTTTATACAGATTTGTATGCGTTTCCAAAACCGTTCAGAGAACCAATGTTAACTTATTACGTAAAAGTTTAGGATTTTTTATTTAAACAAGTTAATTTCTCTGAATACAATCTGAATGGTATTGAACGATACATAATCAAAAAGGTTATTAGTAAAGGACGTTTCCACGAGAACTTTTTGCTTAATTGATGCATATATTTAAGCTGTCGATATAATCACGATTCATTGTTTTTACAACTAGCGCTGATGTAAAAAAGAAAAATAACAAACATGTAAAACACTAATTAATACAAAGTTCTGTATGCGTGTTTGTGAGAATTCATATTACTTGTCTCGCAAATTCACTGCGAATGATGTAGATATAAAAGTTTCCGAATGAAGCTTTGCTATTATTAACTTTAAATTACTTTTATAAATTCTTTCTGGCTTTCTTTTTACACGTGAATCTTGTTTAATAATACTTTTATAACGTAATTTTTATTTTACAATTTATAGATTTGTCTCTTCAATTAACAAAAATTAACTATTGATCGCAATGCTTCTTTCGAACTAGATCATTTTAAATTATAATGAATTGGGGAAAATATGGCGAACAGACATAGAATTTAACGTGTGAATGTTAGTATCAATAATGATTATTCAACGAAAACGATTAAAAAAGAAGATAATCAAAAAGTCATGATTCGAAATTACTTTGCAGGTGAATGTTTAGAATTAAAAGTTATGTCATTGAATGGTGTCAATTTACTTTTACATTTGATAGTAAAAATAAAATATATTTCTTAAAATTGAACTTATCTGTTATAAAATACAAAAAATATCAATTTAAAACCTGAATGATCCATAAATATCCTTAAATATAACCTCCTGTGTATGTAATTTATGAACATACTTTATTTGTTTGTATTTATCTATATGATAACATTGAAATTAAATTTGGATTTTTAACTTATTTCGTTTCAGAGTGATTGTACATTTCTAAATAAATCAGATTATTATAAAAAAAAATTAGATTATTTTTTTAATGTATCATTAAGAAGATAACGTACAAAGAATTACCGATTTTTGAATAAAATAAATTCTTATTATAAATTCTTGTTATATAATTAAAGTGTATTTTCGAAAAATAAAAATGTTATCCAGTATCATAAAATAATAATTAAATTGAGTGTGTAAAATTATATAAGTCTATTTATTACATTGAAAATTTAATGATTCTTTAAACTTAACAACTATTAAACACTTTAGTATATATAAGACAATATTTTTACGAAGGCATGTTGATAATGCTGCAAGTTGATTTCAATTATGTAGCAAGAAATCCACCGTCCACTGGAATTGAAGCGCCCGTTATCATTGAACTGCGCGAGCTAAGAAGGTAAACTATTGCATCAATAACCTCGTTCACTTCTAAAATGATAAAATATTTTAAATATCAATATATAATTAGAATCATTCGATTAAATATTTATGATTGAGCCATTAATCATATTTTGAAGAAAGTGCACCATTTAACTAACAAAAAAGAGTTATACTCTCTGTTAAACCTTATGCTATAGTATTCGGTAATCAAAAATATCAACTATACCCAATACATCATACTTTTCAAATTGAAGTCGTTCTAAATTTTTATTTAAATTCGAGTTTAAAAAATTAACATAGATATACAATTAAAACTTCAATTTGTTCAAGATTTTTTTATGAATTACTTACATTACATGTATAATGCACATATAGTTATAACTATATGAGGTAGTAATTCATCAGAAAATGTTTATACTGAAATTTTATTAAAACTGATATTTTAAAAATGAGAAAATTTTTATTTTGTAAAATACTTTTTAATTCAAGAGTCATAAAATTAATAGAGAAATATTATACCAGCAAATCGTCCTAGAGGAATTTTCTTCAACATTTCTTCAGCCTTTACCGGATCACTCCAACCTAACTTTCCCATCTCTGTCATTACGACAGTTGGATTTACAGTATTTACTCTAATATTATGTGGTCCAAGTTCTAACGCCATAGCTCTTTATTAAACATTTTAATCAAAATTATTCAAATGGATTACCTAACAAATGAATTTCTAGAATATATTTTTTATTTTACAGCATTATTTATTGGCTCATGATTTTAAATTGTTATTATATTAATAATAAGTATAGAGAAAATTATCATACAATCTAATAGTCCTTGAAATTAAATTTTTAATGTTTATGTAATTAATAATCACTATGTACGTCATAAAAGCCATTTTATTAAAATTAATTTATTTTATAAAGCTAATTTATTAAAACAGTTAGTTCTTATACATTACTTTGTTAGCATATCGACTGCTCCTTTTGAAGCACTGTAAACTGCGTGATCTTTAAGTGCTATACTGCTCGTCTGAGAAGATACATTGACAATACTTCCACTAATGTTTCTTTCAATCATATTTTCTGTTACTATTTGGGAAACATTTAGAATGGATTTTACATTGACTTCAAAAGTCACATCGAAATCTTCAGCTGTGAGTAAGAGAAATGGTTTCAATCGAGCTACTCCGGCATTATTTACTAGTAAATCAACAGGTAAAACTTTTTTAACAGCTTTTTTAGTATTGTCCCAATCTTGCAAGTTTACGCAAAGGGTTTGAATACTTTCATCTTGCCTTTTTAAACTTTCAAGATTTGCTTCAGTTTTTGATAAAGCTATAACAGTTGCTTTATTTTTTGACAGGTGTAAGGCTAACTCTCGTCCAATTCCTTACATTTTGAAAAAAAAATGAAAAATTTTTTGATTATTGTTTGAAGCACAACAATGTTAACTATAATTATATACAAACATACATAAAATTCTGGTTAAGATTATTAGATTCTAAAAATTTCAAAAATGCCGAGAAGATAAAAATTTATAGAAATGTATAAAAAAAGACCTATACTAAATTACAGAGGAAAAAATACACAAATAGAGTAAAAAAATAGATCAATTTAGTATTTGGAAGAACAGCATTTTATAATTGAAAAAAAACTTTGTGCTTATAATGTAAATTTTTCTAAAAAAATAATGTTTAACCGAAAAAACTATTTTCTTTAATTTTCATTAGTAATTTAATTTAATAATTAAATAAGGCGGATAGTATGAATTTTGTTAAAATACAGGCTTGCGATATATAACAAAGTTTAGAGGAAATTTTTTATTTTTTCTTTTTACTTTTTAATACTTTAATACTATATTCGTCACGAGCCGCTAGATCATTGACGGGACAGAACATTCAAAACTAGGAAGTCAGTCTGGTGGCGACTAGCGACGAGATCGACCACGAGTTTGGAGACGCGGCCACCTTCTCTTCCATGACTTCACCAATACTTATGTAGACCCACAATAAACTTATAACCGCGGTCTATTTTACTTAGCGCCATCTTTGTCGAGCAGTTGAATCCCTCTATCTCCCACGCAACACTAAATACTAGATTTTTATTTTATAAGATCTGAATTATATTCATTAGTTTGAAACAAGAAATTAAAAAAATTGTATTAATATATTAAGATAAACGAAGATGATGATTGACTGCATTATTGGAACACCGCCTCTATTCTTTGAAAATAAAATTCTTAAATAAAAAAGCTAAACTATTATTTTAATAACAAGGATCTGAATTAAAATTATCATTTTTAACCTAATTTCAAAAATTAAAATCAGCTATCAGCTTAAACTAGAGATTAATAAAATTATTTAAGTCAGCAAAATAGTATGAAAAATGAGAAGTATAATTATCAACTACAGTAACTCGAATTGGGTGTCAATTCAGTGTTTGACATAATTACGTTTTTTCATATAACGTAATTATATGCTAACTATATATTGTACTAACTACAAATGATTTATCTTAAAATATAATTATTTTCTTAGTTTGATATGAAAAATCAGAATGTCGGTAAAGTAGATGTTTTTATGACGCTAGAGGTTCTTTCCAGTTCTTTCTACAGCTATATAAATCACACAACTTTACAATAATTTATGGATGAATCACGCTCTATGTGTATACAATATTTGTTTTAATTATAATGTTTGTAGAAAACAATTTAGATATTTTATTGTATTTTAAAAATAATTGTGATTTTCAAATTGTTTAAAATGTGAATGTGTACTAGTTCTTATTTATTGGTATTTTATTTTTAATATCGAGCAAATGCATCTAGTATTAAAAAGAATTCATACCTTGCCCTGCTCCAGTTATAAGAATTCGTTTTCCTTCGAAAGTAATGTCCATGATCAATAAATTTTACTATAAAAAATAAATTTAAATTGAAGTAGATTCATATGACATTGAAGTATTGCTTTAATGTTTGTTACATAATAGTGATATATTACATACGATAAAAACTGTTAAACATGAAGTTTCGAAGTAATTTTTAACCTGCATAAGCTTTGAAAAAAATGTTAAAAAATCTTCGAACATACATATTATATTTTGAAATTATTAAATAATTTATAAATATTTTTAATGCAAATCTAAGAACTTAAAAATAAGTTTTTTCCTAAAATATTTTATATTCTTTCCACATAAAATGCTGTACCCAATAAAGTTCTATTAGCAACAATTATTTGAAAATAAATGTAATACAAAAAATAATATTTGAATCAATATAAACTTACATTAAAAATCTTTCGTACATATATATATGCAAATAGTGTTTTAATTGTTTCTATTAATTATATTTAAATGTATCTATTTTAAAAATGCACAGAAAACTGAAAAAATTCCTTTAAGCTTGTTTTATGACCAAGCTAGACAAAAATCTAAAGATATTTTTTTAATTTGAATTTTTATTCATATATATTAAATTTAAATGTTTTGGTATAAATTACAGATTTTTATTTAATTAAACTTAAGGTTGTAACTTTATGATCTGCACATCGCAGGATATTTCGAACTTGTAAAATGAAACTGACTGTGGGGAGGTCTAACTGAGATCAGCGCTTTAACTACAAGTTTGAAACATTTGAAACTACCAAAATCTCAATCCTATGCATCGTCTTAAAGCACTGCTAAGAGATAGGCGCTTACAGAAAAATATTTCTGGATTATTCTCTAATTTTTAGAATATTAGTTTGGCTAACATGCCGCTGCTAAATGCTTATGTTATACGTTATCGTGGATACAGTTGACTACAGTTTAGCCAACTGTATAAAAACTTAATATACTTACTTATATTCGTTGATAACATTTGAATAGTCTTAACATAGCTAGCTGAGAAACGAGTCATTTAGTATACGAAATTGTACACACTTCTTTTTTAACATAAACATTTACAGAAATAAATGTTGCTTATTCCATAATAGTTGACTACAATTTTGAGCCTTAATAATTGTATTGTACAGTTGGTTGAATAACAATCAAATCATGATTTTATTTTTAAATTTAAAAAAAAATCTTGTATTATAAATTTAAAAGAAAAATAATTGGAAAATGGAAAAAAATACTACTTTGTTAAAATTAAAAAATATTTGTGCGTAGTCGATTTATGCAAAAATAACAATTTAGAATTAGGTTTTTATAATAATAATTCATAATAATATAAATGTAATAATGTACAAATAAAAAATATAGATACTATATATTAACCTATTAAAAACGCTGCTCCAATACATCCTTTACTGCAGAACGTGTGTGTGTGTGTAGATAACTTTATCTAGCTGTCAATCATTTTTTTTTATTTTATTGATGCAAGAATCATCAGTTATCGATATATAATGGTTACTGTATTGTTTTGTCAGGTAGGCTTTCTGTGGAGTGAAGCTATATAATTTAAGGAAATTCCAAGCGCGAAGTTCGAAGGGTTTACCTTTGGTGGGTTATGTAGTATGTCTGAATTGTTTTTGCGTCTCACGATTGGGCGAACGTGGTTCGAGATGTGGTTATTTGGTGAGTGAAAATTAAGTTAAAATTTTATACACTGACAAACAATATTTAAATACATAGTCTGTTATCACAATAGGTTTATAGATATATAAATTGCCTAAACAAGTTATGATTGAGCCCCAACATCCTGGTCAACGAGTAGTTGAACATATCCAACTTTATCAAGAACAAGTTAAAAAACATTCAAAATTTAAATTCGAAATGACTTAGGTACAAGTACATATTATAAAGA
Source organism: Sycophaga agraensis (assembly GCA_018906755.1). NCBI lineage: Eukaryota > Metazoa > Arthropoda > Insecta > Hymenoptera > Pteromalidae > Sycophaga > Sycophaga agraensis. Next base: position 997,052 of record JACCIE010000057.1, on the reverse strand, counting down.
AAAGAACACAAAGTTCTTGTAAAAATTTCTGTATTGCAAATCATATATTAATAATAATTGTAAGGTAAGGATTAAAGTGTTGAAAATGATCATTTTACATGGTCCATTTTGGATAATAAATTCAATGTAATTTATAGGTTAAGATTTTTTTTTAAATAAAAGCATTCAATCTTTTTGAATTGATCACAAAGCATAAGGTATTGCTATTACTATGCATAAAGTTGCATTGGAGATCTTTCTTGGATCTGGAGGGATGTTTCATCGAGCATTACTTTTCATGTTGAAGCTTGGTTGGAGGTCACGATTTAGATTACCAATTCTTATTTTTATTGGAGTAATTGCAATTGATCTAAGAATGCAATTTGACATTGAAACGATATAAGTTATTGTCGATTTGGTATGTATTATTCTGAGTGATAAAAGACCCCGAACTAAAATAAATTTTTTTGTTATAAAGTTTTTTATATTTAAGTATATAACAAAAAACTGTATTTAATCTATTTTTGTCTAAACTATTTAAAATCTATTAAATTTATATTTAAGAGAATAAGAAAACTAATATTTTCTGAATACATTTAATTTTTTCATGTATTAATTATCAAGCAACATGGAGTTGTCATAATGAATTAAAAGTGACCTTCAAAGCGTAGTACTCTACTCCAAGTATAATGATTATTTTAAAATAGATAAAAGTAATGCGAGAATCTTTCACTTAAGTTTTTATGAGAATATTCTTGTATATTGTATAAATAATATAAAACTATCTAAAACTAGAGTAAAAGTTAATGTAATCTTAATGAACTTACATGATAGTCATAGTAGTTATACTTGCTATTATTTTTATATGCAGTTATTATTAATTGTTTCGTTTATTTATAGTTGAAATTTAATTGAATAATTATCATTCCTAAGGTATCATAAATAATTGAATAATTCAATAACATTACCAAATCATTGTATTATTTATCTTTTAATAAAGTTAAAGAAAAACTTTTATGTTTATTAATTGTGCCTATATGTAAATAAATTACCATTGTTAAATCATTATAATTTAACATACGTTCATTTTTACAAAGATAAAGTATTTATAAAAGATTTAGTAAGAGGTGGAGAGCTATGAAAAAAAAACAAAACAAACTGTTTTGTGAATAAGTAGTCTTAAGTATAAAACGATTGTATTTTAAAAGAATGAAATAAAGTCAAATCATGATAAATAAAAAATTCAACGTTTCAAAATTTTAATTTAAATTTTTTGTTACAGTATATTATGCTTATTTATTATGTACATAAGACATTTGTAATATATTTTTTAGTTTTATTCTATATTAATTATTCATCGATTGTTCATTCAATTATTCTATATAAAGCATTGTCTTAATATAAATCGAATTCAAGCTTGACTTTTTTAATCAACTATAAATGAAAATGACATGTTTAAATAATATTAATCGAGATCGATATGGAAAATACTTTTTAGACTACCGAATTGCTTGATTTTTTAGAAAAAATATATTTTACAATTATTTAATAAAAGATTCTGTGCATGATGTTACTAGTTTTATGTTATCAACTTAAGTTTACTTTGTAAGTTTAGGCTGAATCATAAAACCATGAACTAGATAAATGATTAAAGCAGATGTATTTGCAATGAATTATGGATTTTTAGAAATTTAAATAACTGTAAAAAATATGTTATTCGTGAAATGATGAAGTTTATTTTGATAAAATATAATAAAATCTCTAATAGAATGAGACTTTATAGAAGTCTGTAATTTTACTCAATTCTGAGATATAAAATTAACAAAATCTTCTTCGACTGATCAATGGATTTTGTTTTCAAAAGAGATAAATTTTAATTTATTTAAAATTTAACTTATTGAATTTAAAATTCAGAAACATCAATTATCTTAATTTTCATAATATATATTTTTGAACAAATTAATGTTTATATACTTAAATGTTGAAATTAATAAAAATAAGCTACCCCTAAATTATACATTAAACACCTACAACTTAAGTACTTCCATAACAAAAGTCATTTATCAGTTCAAGAATCAAAAAGCCTTCATCAAAGCAAATAGTTTCAAAAATCAATATGTAAGAGTTAAATATATCTACAGGCTAATAAATAGGTTTTGTTAAAAAACAAATTTTTTACATATTTTACTAACAAAAATGTATACGTTTAAAAATATATTGTTTGTTGCAGATTTTTAAAGCTTAAAGAATGAGTATAAAGTCTCCTGGAAAAAGTTCACTATTCTTCACTTATAGTTTAACTGTAATTAAAAATATGTCAGATTGGGTGGAATTACATAATTAGTTTTAATGAATAGATAATTTTAACATACTTTACTGAAAAGAATTTCATATTTTTATAAATAATATATTTTATGTTACATGTATGGGATGGAATATGCGTGAACCTTCCTAAGGTAGTTCATTCAAGTATAGAACTCATATTTGTTTAAATATAATATGCCGAGATACTAAAATTTTGATTCAAAATTTACATTATAGTTATACTAGAGACCCAAGATCCTTCTACCTTTGACCTTAAAATACACAGTATACTTAAATAATAAATAGTTGGGCCTATCGCTCCATTTAGTTGCGTTACACGGTAATAGTGGGTAGTAGTTCATTGTTGTAAGTCATACCTGGGGATACTTTGGTATACTAGTGTACTAAATCTTAGCAACTTTTATGAATTGCAAGTACACAGTGATTCTTTACAGTTTATCCTAACTGCAATTAGTTGATATGTGCTCGTCTATTTGAATTCACTTTAAAAAATGCTATACTCGTGAGTATCGGTTGTATATGAGTTGAAACGTATAGAATATAGATTTTCGGATTTCTATTTTTCATAAATTAACTGATAATAATTACCTGCATCGAGAATAGTGCTAAAAGTGAACAAAAAGTAAACGAAACTAATGACAAATCTCAAGAGTGGTTATTTATCAATATATATATATACATATATATAAATTACAAACTCTGTTCTTACATTTTTAGTTGTAATGACTTGTCCGCAATGAGGAATCAATTTAAAGAATCTTTCTTTTGAACTGCCTGTTTGATAGAATTTTGAATCCTTGCTATTAAAACTAGTATTTATTAATTTATTAAACAATTTTTTTAGTTGTGATTCCAATTTATGATACCAACTGTATAAATTCATTACAAAGTTTGATGATAAATACGATATTGATTACATACGTCCATACCTTTTACTCCTGTATTCTTTAATGTCATTTGTTAGGAACCGGTTAAACTAAGATAATTAAAAAATTGTTGCACCCATAAACAAATCGTGGAAAAAAATTATTTTATCTTTTGTTTATACTAAACTTAATCTAGACAGAGGTTTTTAAGTTCGAGTCCCGATTTCAAAAAATTTTAATAAACAATCCGAGGGGCCGCTCACTCTGAGTACAGGAAATAAAACTCCGTATTCCTCTTCTGTACTCTTCTGAACTCCCCAGATTTTTCCGAAATCGTTTTCGTCAAATTTCCAATGAATTCCGGAAGCAAATCGGTGGAAGGGAGCATTGGAATGGGAAGCCCGGGCTGCCGCCGTTCGGCGAGCAAGCGGGCCAGTGGTGAGGGAAGTTTAAAGAGAATACGAAAGGACACGGAGGATTTCGGGAGTACATTGGTTTTTCAAAGAGTACACGACTCTCATGGCCATCGCAAATGTTTAATATTAATTTACAATTATTATTTAATTGATTTGTTAACTTTTAACAGTAATTATTTTATATTTTTTATCTTTATCTTCAATAAAATTATTTAGTTCAGGGAAAAACTATTAATATTAAAAAAACATAAAAAAATATAAAATAATTATTGTTAAAAGTTAACAAATCAATTAAATAATAATTATAAATTAATATTAAACATTTGTGATGGCCGTGAGAGTCGTTTACTCTTTGAAAAACCAATGTATTCCCAGAATCCTCCGTGTCCTTTCGTATATTCTTTAAACTTCCCCCACCACTGGCCCGCTCGCTTGCCGGACGGCGGCCGCCCGGGCTCCCCATTCCACTGCTCCCTTCCATTGATTTAAGTCCGGAATACAGCCTTTCGAACTCTCGTATACTCTTTGTACTTTTCCAAAGAGTGCAAAGTGAGCGACCCCTCGAAGCAATCTTATTTGAGTAATAAAATGGAAACTTAACTATACTTTCAACAAAATTATTTGAATATTATCAGCATACATAAAACATACTACTTTTGAAGATGTTATACTTACAAACACAATCAAAACAAAAATAATAGCGTAACCAAATTATTTACATTTCTTTTTGTTAAAGTTGTTAGTATGTACAAACTCATATAGAAACAAAAACGTCTTTGTTTGTATTTTTTCATTATTCCGAACACGAAATGCTCGCTAACTGTAATTGTATAATAAGAAACTGTAAGAGTATCATTATATTTTTTTGTTTTACTGCTTAGTATGAGTATGTTTTCCTCGAAAACATTTTTTGATTACTTATAATCATTATACAACTATCAAATTAGGTAAGTTAGTTGAACAAGGTTTTTTTAAATCAAATACATGGTTATAACTATATATTAAGAAAAACCCTCTGTTTTTTTATTATATCTCTATACGATTTCTTCTTTCTCGGCTTAGTTTTTTATAATAATCAAATATAAATTTTAAAGAAGATCTTATTCAAATGATTATTTTTTATTTGTTATATTTTCTACAATTTTTACAATATATAAAACAAAGAATAATAATTTTTAATACTATCGAACCTTTTTTATGTTTTTCTGAGCTTTGTTAATATATTCGCTCTGTATTTGATGCTTCAATCTATGTCAGAGTTAATATAATTGAATTCGAAAGACCATCCCGATTTTTCTACATCAAGCAGTAAATAAAGAAAGAACGAAGCAATCAGGATCACCATCAGGGTTGTCTCTGTGATCTGTATTTGTATTGAGGGTGGAGCAATAGAAACCGTAGTGGAGATTTTACAAGAGCTGGAAGCATTCGACCAATATTGTGATTTTATAAAAGTTATCAAGCTATGAAGTTCGTAGTAATGTGTATCAAATATTTATTTACATTTTTTGCTTATTTTTTTATATTAAATTTTCATCTGATTAATGCAAAACTCAATTCTTATAAGATGGGTAAGCAAAAAGATAATATATAATTATAATTTAAAAATAGTTTATTTTTATAATAATCTTGAATAACGTACTACAAATTAAAAGCCAATTATTTTATGATACACGTTAAATATTATTATAAGTTGCATAACTGTGGTTTATTAGCAGATTACTGCAAAAAATTATATAAATTATAAAAATATGATCTTTTAGTATATTTTTTGTTAGATTTGATTATTAGTATACATTTAAAGATGAGGAGATTAAGTAATTAATAATTAAAATAAATTAAAAGATATTTTAGTTTGATGAATCGTTTTCGTGATTCGCTGTATAAGAAAACTAGTCGAAAAATTTCTCGTGTATCAGATACAACGTTTGTGTTTTTTTTTTAATTCTATAAGAAATAAAATCAGATTGTGATAGATTAGGAACATATATTCAAATTGATTAATACTCTATGCATAGAAAATTAATAATTTATAATTATAATTTACACTAAAAAATTATTTTAAAGGCGGTTAAATTTTGTAAATTATAAATGTACTTTTTGAAAAAATTTTTTAATGATTCTTAAATTTTATATATGAATCATAATGTGTGCGAGTATGCATATATTAATATATGTGCGATATTTAATTTACATTATGATTAAAAATATGCGAGTATTTTTCTATTTTTAATAAAATTTATATGTTTAAGATATTATTTGTATATTAAAAATACAAGAAACAAGAACATTGTTAATAGCTATATTAAGTACTTTCTGCGATATGCGGTAATAAGACTAATAAATAATATATAATAAATAATTAATGTCACTATTTCATTATTTTGAAGATACCGAGCTGATTATTAATTTGTGTTATTTTCGGCTTTCGCATCGTAGCTGAGGCTCACCACATACTCTTTTTTGTGATAATCGATATACCTGGGCGCCGCCCATGATATCTTTTCCTTCATGCTTACAGTCACGTCGAACCTAACCCGCCTGGACAAGTCGACTCTCTCTGCTTATTCTCTTACACAACCTAACAATTCAACTGAGGTCGAGAATATTTATTGAGGCTTTCTCCGCTTGGAGTAACAAGTGTTCGCCATTCTCCTTTTCTCAGCCTTCGTGTGCTTGATATACGGCTCCGTAGTATCTACGACTGGTCAGGAACCGACGCGTAGGTTCGTCGGCTCAGTGTTGATTAACCAATGTTAATTCCAATGAGCCCTCTAAAATTCATGGGATCATTCCCTTTTCCGATATCTGTGGTTTAGGTTTTCTCCTCGTATCAAAATCAAATTTCCTGTTGCGATCCTATAGGGTTTCGTTTGCCTTCTCTTGGCGCAGCCAAGATGCATGGTCAGAATCTGATAGAAAAAATATAAATTAAACCTGGTAGTTCCTAAATAAAAATTGAAACATGAATGTTGAGCTGACAATTTTGTAATATTTCTTATAATTAAGAAATTGAACATAATCTAATTATTTTTGATAATTTTATTAATTTTTAACTGTCTCCATAACTCAATTTCTCATAAAACAGCTGGTTAATAATATAGATATTTTACTCCTATATTTAACCAGACTTATTATAATTATAGCCTGCTAAAAATGTACCAAAAACGGTTACTGTAACGGGATTTATGACCTCAAGAACAATAGCGAGCTCGATGTGCGAATAATAGTATGTATTGATATTAAGCTCCCGAATTGTAGGAATGAGTAGGGAAAATAAGCTGAGTATCTACGAAGCTGAAGGTTTGTTCGATATTCAGCTTACGGATGGGACGCACCCAATGTCGATCCTAATACCAGATGTACCGGTATAAAGGGAGCGTTTTTTGTGAAAATAAAACACTAATTTAAATGAGAACGTGAGAAACATTTTATTCAAATTATTAGCAATTGTTTTTCTCACATTTTGATCAGTTTTCTGCTAATTTGTTGACTCCACGTCAATATAATTGTTTGTTTTGTGAAGCAAATCAATCAGAAACCCAATTTTCGACTTCCTCGTAGGAATCCAAGAGCTGCTCTGCAAATGCATATCTCATTGATGAAAACAAATGGTAGTCGGAAGGAGCCAAGTCTGGCAAACACGATGGGTTAGCAGCTTCCAACGAAGTGCTTTAATTGTGTCTTGAACCGGTTTTGCATTGTGTGCGGGTGCGTTGTTGTGGAGCAAAATAACCTTGCCGTATCTTCTGGCCAATTCTGGTCATTTTTCGATCAATGCAAATCCAAATTGATCATTTGTTGTCTGTAGCGATCGGTATTAACTGTTTCACCAGGTTTTTACGACTCGTAATATACCACGCCACTCTGGTCCCACCAAACATACAGTATTGATTCGTTGCCGAATCGGTCGGACTCTGCAGTCGATGTTGATGTACCGGATTAACCGATGATTTTTTCTATTTAGGATTCTTGAAATAGATCCATTTTTCATCACCAATAACAATTTGATGCAAAATTGATTTTCTGTTGTGCCTTTGCAACAAAATTTCATAAGCGTTTTTCGGTTTTCTATCGGCCTTTTATTTAATTCATGTGGGACCCATTTTCACACTTTTGAATCTTTCCCACAGCTATTAAACGATCGGAATTTAGTTGTTCAATGACTTGGTGTATACTAAATATGGCTTGACAATTATCATATCAACCAAAAAAAAATTAAGTCTTGCTCACAACAAATGTTTCGCTGGGTGTGTCTTATCGAGACATTTGTACCTTGACGCTCACTTCATACCGGTATATCTGGCATATACAAAGATCCAAAACTCGCCCTCAGCCTGAGATCCTACAAAGCAAGTTCCTGATGGCAATACCTTCTTTCGCTAAAGAGCCCCAATTGCAGCAGTTCCCATTCTTATTAGAACCCCTAGATTATGGGAGATATTTATCATTTCTTTCAATTTATGTAATATATAGCAGTATATAATTTCAATTTTACTATTTGCTTCATTTTCTATGTTCCAATATCTTTGTTACTTCGTAATACTATTATAATATTTGTTTCTGATTTTATTAGTGATACTATCTCTGCTGTATTGATGTATTTTCGCTATTGCATCGATCAAATGAAAATATGAATGGAGCAGATACAAGTGCCGGTACGCCCCACCGTTTTACGACCTGACTTACTAAACCTTTTCTAAACGTCTATAAGCAATACTTTTAAAATACTTATTTTTAAGAAACTAATTACATTATAAACCGCTTACTACATATTAAAGCAAAATGTATACCATTTAAAAACAATAATTTTTTCCTTTAGATAATACCTGACACGACCGAAAAATTATTAATAATTTATTACAAAATAATTAACCTTTAGTAATATAACAAGAAAAACATGAAATTAGACTAATTACTCAGTTCTGACCGCCTCTGTTCAAAAACTTTTCATCAAATAATTTAATACATTTATCATTATGAATAATTAGTTTGTAAGCGACAAAGAAAATTATCTTCCTAACTCTTCCGTCCAGTCGCGACCTTCATGCAAGTTCCAGCAGAGGCGCTCGCGGTATCTTCACCACCACTCCATTTCATCCTTTTTGCGACACCGACTTTAGCTATTAAGTGGAAGACTAAGCTTAAAATTTTTGTAAGCTTTAGTCTTCTACTGCAGTGCAACGTCGTAGCGTCTTAGAGAAAATTCGTAATGAAATACCATTTTTACCGAGGGTCCAGTTCAGACGTAACAACATTAGATTTTTCCTGCATTCTGAAGATCCATTTATGGAACGAGCCCTGAATTGTATCAATTTCCTTCAGTATATATATCACACATAAATTTTATATTAAATATACAGATATTATTAAAATTATTCTTTTAAACAAAACTTCTCAAAAATTGGTATTATACCTATTGTATTTCAATATTATGCTTATTTATTTTTTAGATAATAAAATAATTGCATTGTTAAAAGTATTGAAGTATATAAAAGAAAGACCTAATCAAATGAACTTAGATACTAGATTTGGGGTAACTTTGGTTGAAGGTAGTTTAAAAAACATATATTTGAATTATCCAAATGATTAAACATAAACAATAAAATAAAAATAAATGAATCGTTACTGTTTCAGCAAATATTCAAGCAGTTATACATCATGATAATATAGTCCAGTTAAATAGCTACCAAAAAAATTATCTTTCAAATATATTGCAATTATCTACAGATACAAACTATGTATTGAAAAATGAATATTCATTTGGAAAAGAGATGGAAAAATGTAAATCTATACCGCATTAATGACAGAATTAGTTTGTTTTTTAATAAGAAAGTGTTGCTAATTTTACAATGAAAGCTTAATTTTTTTTTAATCTAACTACTATTTACGTTTGGTCCTCTGGTAAAAATTAATCTAACTTGCCTAATTAAGCTATAAAGGCAACTTTGCTTTATTCTTGTTAGATCCTTTGTAGAAAATAAAAATGGTCTTACTAAATAATCTACGAAATTAGATGTATTAATATGGTTTCATTTTATATTATATATTATTAATATTTTTAAATTTCCACCAAGATAAGTATTAACTTAAGGTAGTACATGTACACTAATTTACCTCCTATATTTTTAATAGTTAATAAGTTAATAGTTAATAAGTTTTAATTTTTATTGCATGGATCAGAAAAAATGTTTCTTGATTCTCCAGTAAAACTAATATTTTCACTGCAGTATTTAAAATAAATAAAAACTAAACGTTGTTTTGTAAATTTGAAATCTAATAATTTAATACAAACAAGCTTGTTTCAACTTTATTTTGATCGTGTAACTGTACCCATTCTTAAAATATCTACAGTAGAGTTCCAATTTGCATCGAATTTATATGTATTAATTTATTATACGAAATCTTTATAATAATGTAATAATGATAGTTAAATATTTTTTGTATATTACTATAGTGCACATAAGGAAAAACTAGGTTAAATTATGAGCATAAAAATTTTATACACATATATTATGCTTTTTATTTTACGAAAAAACAGAATTTCTTATGTCAAAAACCATGAAACTTACCAATATAAATATTTAGTCAATTAAAGTTAATGTTTTTGTAACAAATTTGAAATATAAAACCTTTAGTTAAAAACATTTCACGGTGACTTAACACCAACGTAATAAACAATTATACAATAGAAGTAATACCGAAATTTCGATAAGTAGATAATTGCAGACAATGTATTAAGTAAAAAAGCAATAAGATTATTAATCATAACGACTTTTACGGGGATCATTTGAAAAGTTGGTTTATCACTATTAAGACTGATTTATTACATTGTACTTGGAACGAAAAAGAATTTCGCATATCTATTAAACATATCTTTATGAAGGGAAAATCGCTTCAGAAAACTAAAGAGAAATTTGATAAATGTTATGGTGACTCTGCACCTTCAATTAGAACAGTTTATAGGTGATTTCAAAATTTTCAAAGTGGCTATATTTCGGCCACTAATCCAGAAATGATTGAAAAAATCCATGATGTGATGATGGATGACAGAAGAGTGAAGGTGCGTGAGGTTGATAGTACTGTAGGCATCTTGAATAAATGGGTACTATACGTCAAGGCCAACGCGGGCCGAACTAGGTTTACCTGCAAAGGTATAAACAGAGGAAAGGTGGAGAGTCCGCGAATCTTTTGGGTACGAATCAATCAAAGTTGAGTGTCCTCTCGGTGCCCGAGAGAAGCGTTCGCCACGAAGCCGACGCGCGCGTAGAGTTTTCCCGAAAATCTCAGTGTACGCAGAGATTGCTGTGCCGGCCACTGAAATAACAAGTGAGACATCGCGACAGTGCAAGGAGCTGGGAGTAGTACAGTTTATCGCTGAGAGAGCAGGGCTTGTGCTCTATCCTTATACAGCGACGGCTGGCCTCTGGGAGTACGACCCGGAGCGGTACCACCACGGGCAGATTTAACTCGTCGCCGCAGGGTTTGATAGCAAGCCCAGGTAGGACAAAGGTTAATAGTATATTATTGGAGGTACGCGGGAAACGCGGATTTTACGCGTGGCTAAGAGAGAGAAAACTCCTCTTTTTCATTCACACTCACGTAAAGATAAGGCGCGCGAATCGTCCCAACGCGACGGATTTTGCGTGGATAAGTGCGCGCGGTTATTGCGGGCGGTTGAGTGCGCGAAAAGAGCGTTCGCGCGGTGCGCCAACCGGCTTATGATAATATCGGCATATGATATATAATTAATGAAGCGTTTTGTTTACGCGCGCAATGCGACGATGTTTGTTTATATTAAACAAAGACATTTAAATCTTTTATTTATTTACCCCGTCAGTGGACAGAACCGACATTCCCGATGTCCTTCGTCCTTTTTGAAATTTTAGACAGAACGTGCGGTTCAAGTGTCCGCGTCGTCCACGCTGGAGTTGTAAGTACAAGTACACGGCCGGGTCAGAGATATTTTCTACCCGCTTCTTTCCGTCACAGTACATAATATTTTGCACCAAAATTTGGACATGAAAAAGTTATTTGTAACATGGGCACTACAATTGCTCACGATTGATCAAAAGCAACATCGTATAAGGCATGGATGATTTGCAGCCGTTGCAGCGAAATCCGCAAGTGTTGTTTTGTGACTGTGAATAAAACATGGATATACCACTACACTCCTGAGATCAAAAAACAGCCCAAACAGTCGGTTCGCAAGGGAGAATCTGCACTGAAAAAGGCGAAGACTGTTCTTTCGGCTGGAAAAATTATGGCAACTGTCTTTTGGGATTCGTAAGGAGTAATCTTCATTGATTGTATGGAAAACGATAAAACTATTACAAGTACATACTGTTCATCATTATTAGACCGTTTGCAAATCGAAGTGCATAAAAAACATCCTCAATCGGCCCACAAAAGTCTTTTTTCATCACGATAACGCACCAACTCAAACCGTAGTGGTTGTGATCGTAAAACTGATGGAAGTAAGGTTCCAACTCATTTCATACACCCCCCATTATCCATATTTAGCTCCTTCCAACTAATACTTGATACCCAATATGAAAAAATCGTTAGCAAAAAAAAGATTTTAAATAAACGAGGAGGTGATTGCAGAAACGAATGCCCCTTGGACAAATCATATCATTCGGAAGGAATCAACAAATTAGAGAATCGTTGGACGAAGTGCATTAAAAAATTAAGTAGTTTTCATTTTTGCACGGAATTTTCTAACCACCCTCTTAATGTATATAATAATTAATTTAATATATAAGAAATCCGTCTGCACGAGTATCATTCCTTTTACAGTAAAAAAAAGAAGGTAATAGGTAGAGAGTTTTTATCTCTTTGAAATGCCCACTATAGTAATATTCATTAATATATGTAAGGAAAATTGGCACTCTATAAAATGTACTACCTTTTATTAAATTATCTAGAGCTCAAGTTTACAGAATAATTGTATCAAATTAAATGAAAATTTTTAAAACTGGTAGATAAATAATGATATGAGCTAGTAATTGCAATGGGTAACTAGTAATTAACTATTAACATTATTGATCTTATGCGTCTTACAAAAAAATGTATAAGAATCTTTTATGTTCCAAATTATACAACAAATTTTTATACGTGATAATTGTTAATCATCATAAAAACTTTTACCATTTTTTGGTATGGTAGCTATGATTGATTGATTTAACGTATCAAAATACTCAGGGGACCACACGAGTTACACTCAGCACCCACTAGAAACTAATCTAATAATTATTATTCTATTTAATAGTCCATATAAAAATATTCAATATACTACAAAATGTTTAAATGTATTAAGTTTTTTCGACCTATACATCTAAAAGATTGTCTATTTAATTCTTCCAATCTACAACTTTGTAAAATCTACATTTTTATTAACCATAATTAAATACAGATTTGAATTAAATATTATTAAATATTATTAAATATTATTTTGCTTAAATCACATATCACTATAAAAAAATAACTTAATACAGCCGTCTTATTATTTATCTTTGATGAATATGAGAGATAATTATTCGCATGCATGAAAATTCTCTGCATGACTACACTAATATTCTAATTGTAACTTTATGAATTACATATCTGCTTTCTGTATTCTTAGATATCATTGTAATTTCATGTAATAGTTATTTTTTGGTTATTATAGTATTTAGTAAATTGTTATAATGATATAAGTTTATTGTGTTAATTACTTTTAATAACAGTTAGCTCAAAAATTAATCAGCCAGGAATGTGGTTAAAACCATTCGTATGGAAGAAAATTTACTCAAGAAGGCATAGATTTCCTCGACATAATTTGACAATAGAAGAAGTAGTACACTCAATGTTTAATGGTTATCCACAAGAAGATGAAAGCGACATGTGTTTGTTTAATATAGTTAATAACAATTGTAAAATATTACATAAATGTAAAGATGTATTACTGTACAACTACAATAGTACTGGCTACCCTTTAACGCATAAACTCCTTTTGATACAAACAATAGATGCTGTAAGTTTACTTTTGTATATTATTAATTATTATAAAATAAAATATTGTAAACTTTATTATAAAATTTTAATTTGCGGATTAAAAAATTACTTTCATACAAATCATCTAAAACAGTATTACTTTTTCATAAACTTATTTTTCATAAACAGTTCTTTAAACTAAAAATAATCTGTATATTTTGACTAATTATTTTTAATAGTATAATCTATTCACGTTATTATAAAATTATATAACATAGCCCTAAAATCATGGGTATTACTTTTCTAGTTATTAAAATTTATATTGCAAAATAATAATATATATATTTAAAAGTGATAAAGGATTTAAGTTATTATCTAGCCTAAAAATAATTAGCCTAACCTATTAAAACTAAATTTGAAATTATTACTTTTTATTTTTATATTATTATAAGTTCTATTTATCTTATACATGAAACAGGCAAGTGAATTATTGAACAAATTTTTTGAATTAAATTCATAATATCTTGTAGATAGCAGAGAAATATCTAAATTCTATGAATTATAGTTTTTTATAAACAATTACAATTGTATTATATAATATGTTATGCTTATATATAGATAAATATTATAATACTATTTATATTACGATATAAATGCTATTCAAATATAAATTGTTTTTAAAACAGAAATTGGTTAAATAATTGGTTAATTGATTCATTGGTTAACTAAGTAATATTATTATATATATATATATATAAAACTATAATTCATATATATATATATATATATATATATAAACAAATTAGTAATAATAAATATTATTACTAATTTATATTATTATTACTAATTAAAATAAATATTACTAATTTGTTTATGTATATATATATATATATATATATATATATGAATTATAGTTTTATATATATATATTCACATAAGTATAATCTTATTTTTTCAGATGAATTGTGAAAATAATATCACGGTCTTTTTTCCATACCTTCGTTTGAAGTTCTGTACACTAATTTTAGAAGAATTATTGAAACTTGAAATTATGAGATTTCCAAATATTGGAAAGGATTTAGCCATAGAACAAGGTATTGACAATTCTTTGTAAATTAACAATTGTTACAATTAGAAATATTGCTTTTATGCTTTTATGACTTATCATTTTTTATTGTGACAGCCTTGTTGTGCGGAATGGAAGGATATCTTGATTTTCTAAATAATCACTACGAAAAACTGTTATTAAATTGGCAGCATCCAAGTGGATGTTTTCACGGTACTAAGTACGTAATATTCATTTATTTCAAAGTGTTTGTTATGTATTGGACTGTATATATAAAATTAATTTAATACCCATTTACAATCTATTTTAAATTATTCTTTTGTAAATGTAAAATTATTCAATCATATACAACATTTTAAATGTTGTTGCTATTTAGTTATATTTTTTAATTACATAAATCATTACCAGTTTATTTTAAAAGGATTTTAATCTCAGAGTAAAAGGAAAAATTAAAGGTGTTATGCTTTAATATGCATAAAATTTATAAAAAATAAAGAGTTATTTTGTACATAAAATAATATATTTGACGTTGATTATGAAAATAACAAATACAAATGCCTACCAAAGAGTGATCTAATGTAAAATATGCAGTTTATTTATGGAAATGACTCAAATTGAGAAGTTATGTCTACAGAAAGCATCAACGTATAGCCAATCAATATAAGACCAGTTAATAATTTAATTTCTTTTGACTTCTATAGTCTTATGGTTAAGGAAGTGATATAAGATGCCTAGAGATCGAACTATGACGAGAAAAATTCATACTACGACAATTATTTATTAAAAATACAAGTATTATTTACCAAAAATTATAGAATTATATTAAAAGCAATCTAGCGATAAATATAGATGCGATCTAACGAAATTGTATTTTATAAAAATTTAAAAATCAAATAGAAATATACAAAAAATTTGAATGTATTTTTTTGTTTTCGCCTTAACTCTTAAGCCACCCTTTTTTAAAGTGTATCTCTAAGTGTAATTTTTGAAAATTTTTGTATTAAGTATTTAAAGGTAAAGAGGGAAAGAGGGAAGTATTTTTAGAAATTAATATAGTAGTTTTGTTAAATATCATGTTTTCTTTGTTGGACTGGCAGTATTTTGAACATCCTGTAGTAGATTATTATCAATACCGCTGACACTTCTCGATTAGAGATCTAGAAAAATCAAAACAAGACAGTTACTCCTATTTTTTGATTTGATTAAATCCAATATCAATATTTAAAATATTTAGACTAAGGCATAATATCTATTTAAATATTGTATTGACAACCTAAGTTTGCATAATTGAATTGTTTGTTTTTTTGTTATCGATGACTATTCAAGTCAAATTTAGCAATAGAATAAATTTTAATAGTCGATACCAAAAATAACTAAATCTTCTATTAAGTATAGTTTTCATATAAACTTATATATAAAATAAACATAAAATTTATATACCATAAAAAATACTTAATACATTGTTGTGGTAAATTTAATCACGCATTGACAAACTATATTGTTCAGACTTTCCCATAATAAAATTTTTTATAAATATTCTTTTATTTCAGTAGCCGTACAAATGGAAAATTGAATGTTCACAACAATACATATCATATATTAGCACGTAGTCGAAGATCAGGAAGCTTTACAGATTATGACTGTATTAATCATACAACAGGTCTTGGAGCAGCTTTATTGGCTTTGATCATTCGTAAAGAAATAGAAATTGGCATGGAAGAATAATAATTGAAAAGGGCAACGTTTTAATTGTTTGCAACTCTCATCTTCGTTAACACCCCATTTATATACTTAACGTTCAATATCTTGAACGGTACTTGTGGTTTTTAAGTATCTTCAAATGATGAAATAAATCGAGAATATGTCTTAAAAATGTCAATTCTAATTACTTATAGTAATAAGCTTATACATGAAAGTCTTATGATATTTTAATATAAGTAAATAGTGCAAGTTAAATTATTGATAAAAACTTAGTTCTTGAGATTATTATCCACTGAACTGATGTCCTCATGGCTTTTGTCAGAATTCTGATATTATATTTGACAATTTTTTAAAATTAATTTTGGATATGATAGGGGAATCTATACATGGGGCTGCAATTTTTCACCAAGTACATTTCGAGACCGTTGCGAATATTTATCGATCTGAATACAGTTGTTTAATTTTACTATAAAAATTATTTGTTTTCCAGCAAAAAGACTTTATTTATCGGTGAGTATAGGTAGACATGTGCTCTTCATTCTTTTTAGAAAAATCAATAGAAACATACATTTTTAATTCATTTTAATATTACACATTTATTGATAGACAATCTGACTATATCAAAATTGGGGCTTTACCTATATTAGTTCCTTTTAATTAAGTAAATTTAATAGCATTATTTAATAGATATATATTGTCGATAATTGTTATTTTTGGTACATTATTATTATTAATTATAATTTAAAGGTGCTATTATTAATAAATAAACTTTGAGGACTCCAAGGATGTAAAAAACCAATATTAATACTGCTGGATTTACTTTAAGGATTCTCATATTTTAAATTTGTAGTTGTTCACATCCTTGTAAACAAGAGCATTAAGTTATTTATTATATAATTCTTATGTACTAATTTTCTTATAAAAAATAAAAAAGTTAATGATTTCAGAACTTTTATCTTTGTGAAGAATTCGCATGGACTTGAATTTCATATCGAAGTTACGCATTATTACGTAAAAATTATTATAATAATTTGTTTAATAATAGAGCTGTGTGATAAAAAAAGCATTTATATATATTTACTATTTAATTCGACGAATAAACTTTACCATAGATTGTTAGAAAACTTTAAAATCAGACTAGTAATAATATGTACGATGTGTGTTGATTTGACTGACATGCGTGAGTAGAAGTTATTTAATTTTCATCTTGTTTTAGATTTAAGGCCGCTGATATGAATATGGTCTTCCATAAGGACCAATCTTAAGACTCATTTTCTCCAGTCTTAATTGCTGGAAGTAGCTATACACCACAAACCAGAAGTAAGTATAAATTACTGAAACAAAAATAAACATTATTGAAACGTAACATCACCTTAGACTAATATGTAAATTCTGTCAAAAAAGTATTAGTCTCGAAATTTATATTTCAACACCTTTTTTAATTTTCAAAACATTTTTATTTGGGCACATTCAGGAACAGATTAGAGTGTCGCTTTCAGCTTCCTAAGTAAGTTTTGTTTAAAAAATTTTAATTTGAAAGAAAAAATTTACACAAAGCTAGAAAATGTTGGTGGCTCTGAATTAAAATAAAATACTTGTATAGAAATAATTGATGATCAATCATATTCAAAGAAAGTTTATCACGATACCGCTTTTACAATAAATTCTACTCTTTAAAAATAAATTTCGTAGGGTCATGCCTGATACTATATTTTCAGCCAGAACATGGCATAAATTGCTTCGTAAGATATTTCAAGATATTATATGCTAACTTAGCTAAGAAAGAATGATCGGATATGATAATTTTAAACTTTAATATTTGCTGTTCAGTTGCAATAGATTACGCTCAAAATTAACATCATAATGAAATATAATGCTATACCAAAACCAAAAATAATTTTGAAAAATCTTACATGCAGGCAGCTTAAATTGACGGTTTCTTATACTTTTTTAACAGAATATGTATAAGTATTGTTAATGATATGCAAATTAGAAAAAATGTTTAATAAGAATGAATTGCACTTACTGACAGTCAAAAGACCAAACAATAAAAATAATATTCCATATACAACATGATGGACTTCCTCATCGTTTAAGAAGAGAGTAATCGATGTATATAATACACTAACTAGTAGACCAACCAAAAGTAAAACGCCAAGGATAACCCATGGCAACATTAACAACGTTTTTTTCTATAAGATAGATTATTAAATGTTATAAAAATTATTACGATTTTGTGTACATGACAAATTTTTCATGCTTACTTACTCTTAAAGCTCCAATAATCATCAACGTTGAAATGAAAATTGTCATAACTAGATTAATGGTATAAACAATTTTAACTATTACTGGATCCATTTCAATAATTATCGTTTTATAGTGTACATTTACAGTAAAAAGAAGTATGATTGCTATAATAGCAAGTACCTAAAAATAAAATAAATTAATTATATACATTTTTAAATATAATACGTAGATCTTCATAAATTATACTGTATAAATTGCTTATTAACTAATTACAAACTGATGAAGATCAAGTATTTTACTTTATATCATATAAGTATATAATATCCATGTTTATTTTTTTAAGTCCTCTTTAACGATGTTAATGATTGAAAACAGTACATTTGTCTTTATTTAAAAGAATACATAGAAATATTTATAAGAATATAAATTACATCATTTTTCAACTTTAGCATAAAGTACGATTTGCCTGCCTAAATTTGCTTACTTATATATGTAGAATATATAAACCTAATTACTTTTGAATTTTTTAATAATTTCTAAAATTATACTGTAATTTTTTCATTTATTTTATCATAGCGTATTAGTAAAATTGTATACTATTTTATAATGCATTTTTGTAATTTTATAAAGCTTACTAAATGTTTGACTGTAATTATATGTATAGTAATTATATATAATAATTGTTATGACTTTATATGCAAAACATAACGAAAATAGAATCAAATTAAGTCAATTTAATTATATTATTAAAATTAATTGAAATGTAAATAATTCAAATGCATTGCATACATTTTTTTATAAATAAGATAATAAAGGGACTACTTTAATATAGTTTCTGAAATTTACTTTGAAATACTTTGATTAGTTAAAACACTATTAGTTAAATAAATTATTCAATGATTATTAGACTACATAAGTTTATCTGTGCAGGCTTTCGAGAATATTGTAAAATACGGTACAGACATATTCAATTACTTACTATACAACAAATGCCACTAAAAAGAGTTCCAGCCCTTAGAGAGAAGCAGTGGCAGCATGATGTTAATCTCAATCTGCAATGTAATAATAAACCGATTTTAAAATTAGTAAATAAATTAATTTTTTGCTTAATTTAACCAATATATATATATATATGTATATATATGTATATATATTGTTTTTTTGTATTTGTCTACGGTAAAGAAGAAAACTATATGAAATCTATAAATGTTTTTTATATATTGTATATCCATTGAAATATTATTAAAAGTAAGTATTAAAATAATTCTGTAAATTTGATTAGAATCAGAATTATTCAAGGCTAAATACGTGAATTTATAGTTTACAACAGAAAATTTAATTCGTTCAAAGTACAAAGTTATGAGAGAGAAATGTATAAGGACCCAATTGCTGTACGTTTAGTATATAACTTTCAATGTAGGTCATTGCCGATTACGTTTTAGTTGACTATTTTGAGTTCCCAGCTATTTCAGATTTTTCATAGACATTTCGCTGTTGGTCATTTTTTAGTTTACTTAACGCATTTATTTAACACTTTTTTAATGACATTTTTTGTTAAATCTTTATTAACTGATCGTCGTCAATTCGATCTATGTCATTATTGATCGTTTTTTTATTAGCAATCACTTCCACGATAGTAAATTTAATTAATAGTTTGCTTAGAAATAGTTAAATTTGCTTAATTAATTATTCAAAGCTATAATTAAAGCAGTTTATGATCATACTGTTGTAATGATGGTTAAAAGAGGACATTAGCTTATTGTTCATTATCAATTTACAATACAAAGTTTATTTTCATTTCTTTCTAAAAATAAAGCATGCATAAAAATGTTTAGTATATTCTGAAGACAAAACTGTGTTTTTAATTTTTAAATTAGATTTGATTACATTAAGCAGATTGTGTTAGATTAAAAATATTAGCTTATTAGGAGCCGAACCCAGGAAAAGGAAGCGGCTGTGTATACAGATGGAGACTCAATTCTTCTCAAAACAAATGACTGTTAGTTAAGGCGAGATTTACCTTGTCACGCAATTCAAATACGCGAATTTGTGTTTTGCCGCAATCAAATCCGCGCATTATTACAGTCGTAATAAAATCAAACTAGCGGTCAAGTGATCCACTCAATTAAAATTTCAATCAAGCATTGCATATCAGTTCTGCGCCTATGCATTTAGATAATGCGTACAATTTTCTCTCTATTACCGAATTGACGGATAATTTGCAGGCAATTTTAATTAAATCTAACTTCGTAAAATATCAACACTTGATTCATTTTAAAAATTAAAGAAACTGTTTCATAAAATATTTCATCCTCTCTATTCTATAATGGAGTCCAATAAATCTTGCATTTTTATATATATATATATATATGCGCTTGATTAATTAGACTAACATCAATATATCTGCAGAGATATAAGCAATAGTTAAGCAATAGTTTATCATATTTCATGTTAGCCTGCCGGATGATTTCTCTTTTTCTCCATCTCAACTTTCCAATTGAACGGAAAAAAGGAAATCATGTGCGCGAGCAACAAGGTCGCCGATGCACGATGTGCTTTCCTCCTTGCTCCGATCGTCGCACACAAGTAGTGAAAATCAATTGATAGGTCAAGAGGTCGATTGTTTCGTATGTCGTGTATTTTTTATGCGGTTGCGCGATCATCAGCTCCTTGACCTTATAGCTCGTGACGTAGCGGACTTATCAAATAAGGCCTTCTCTTCCTTTCTCTCGCGCGCACACGCTCATTTTTATTCGCTTTCGAAGAGATCTGGGCGCGAATATAATGCTCCTCTTGTCGAAATATCTATAAGACTCATTTTACAAATACACATGATGCAGTATACTCGCGGGACATGTATTTATCATTAGAATCGCGTTATGAGTGAACGACTTGCAGATCAAAGACGAATGTGGGACATGCGCGCAGTTTCCGAGGCTTTCGTACTAGTACATGGTAAAATGGCGTACTTGAGCTATCCCTATTATTTTATAAGCATATTGAAGTATTATGTACACAATGATAAATGATTATTCAAATGTAGTATTTAAACAAAATAGTACTTAAGTAAGTTTTTTACTATTCTACGTTGAATATCCAAAAAAACATTAAAGAATGTTATGCCATGTAAGAATACTCGCTATTAGTTATACCTAGTTTTTAAGTAATTCAAATGGTTATCTCTACATATTTGCAACCAAACTTAAATTAAAAGGCAATACTTATACTACCTTGAAAAGTTATAAATGTATGTTACAAGTTTTTTGTAAATACGTACTACTTGAAGTAAGGTTTTCTCTGGCCCCTATAGTTATCGAAATATTTTTTTATAAAGGAATAGTTTATTAACTATTAAAAAAGTTTAAACAATTTTTAATCGATTAAAATGTAGAAAGGAAGTTAATTGTTTATAAATAATATCAAACAATTATTATGCATTAAAAACAATTTTATTATTTAATTTTTAAATTATTAAAACTCATCAATCGCTGTATGAATTATATCAAAGTCAAAATTTTGAAAGATCATATTATTACTTTAGCAATTCTCAATTAATTCTTTAGCAATAATTTTGGATTTTTTTTTGATTATATATTTTTGTTACAAGTATTTGTAGTACAAATGAAGAATTATTGTTAGCCCTCTTTAATTCTGTTACATATAAATATTTAAATTATTCTTCTATATGCAATAATTCCTGCAATACCGTACTACAAATAAACAGTATTATAATATTTTATAGAATAATTATCAGAGGAATTATGTATAAATTTGTTTAGAAAATTGTTGTTCTAGCCATAAACTAATTCAAAAATAATTTCAACTTTAATCAATTTTCGAGTATACGTGTAAATACATAAATAAAATGATATGTTATATATGATTCTGTGTTTAATTTATTTTATTTAATCGATCATATTTATACATTTTAAATATGTAAAATTTACATAAAAATCTTAATTTTAATTGATTGAGCTTTAGTGGATAAAATATACTCTGTAAATACAATACAATTACATTATAATTATATTCAAAGATAGATTATTTCTAGTTTAGAGCGTATTTAAATTACAAATACTTGAATATTAAAATACCATATTCAAGGTAAAGAACAAAGTGACAATTGTTTTATTTGAATTCATTTAAATCCTTTGAATGGTTTTTGCTTGTCTTTTGTAAACTACCGAAATAATGTAAACATAAATTTTGATTGTCATTTATTTAATTTATTAGACAAATTTCGACGTTAACAAAATAAAACAAAAAAGACAAATTAATAAATTAAAGAAAGAATATCACACAAATACATAAGCAAGACATTTTTTGCAACAAATATTGTATTATTGATGATTTAATAATATAATTCTTAATTATGTATAACACATAATATAGATTACATGTTTTATAAATTATAGTAGGTACAGTGCTGCAATTTATTAAGAATTGAAACATATATATTACAAAAATGCATCTTGCATTTAATATTATTGCCTCTCATATTTTAGATACAGTTTAAAACGGAGATTTATATAAAAGAAACAACTTTTTGATTTTAAATAACTTATGTAATGTTAGTTAGCAGTTAGAAAACTATTTATCAAAGTTATGCAATAATTAATAGTATTACTACTGTATTACTGCTTTATTATCAATAATAAAAATTGCTTCATTTTTGTGTACAATACTTATCAAAGTATAATAAAATAAAAACATTATAAACTATATACAAGAAAGATCAGCATTTAAAGTATTAAAACTGTTATGTTATAAGATAGTAAGTAACGCAACATAGCATTAACATTACTTAATATTCCTCTTGTTTGACATGTGGCTTGCAATTATACCGATAAGCCTGAGTTGCGCGATATATAGCTATGCTCTGAGCGTAATCGCGGAAACTCAAGGTACTACATGCGAGTGCTCGTATACCTGCACTGGTGCTCCTACACAGGCGTGTTCGAGCAAATACGAATATTCGCGACCGTGACCGAGGTAGAAATCGGCACGCGAGCAGAAGATCGGAATGGATCGGTACACGACCATGACTCTGCCCCTCTTCTCTGCGCCGCTCGAGGTCCAGCGTCCGGCGATGCCCCGTAAGGCAAAAGCCGCCGATCTGCTCTCTTGTTCACCTCGCGCAAAAAACGTAACTGCGTCATCGACGTCATCGGTGCATCGCGGAACTCGGGGAGATGCGCGCCGCTACCAAGTGCCCGCACGGAGTTACGCGCCGCAGGCGTCGCGCCTGCTCCTTTGTACTATTCTTTGTGGCGCCATATCTCACAGTCATTTTCGCACAATTTTTCAAACAAACTTCAAATATCGATCGAGATACGTTTCGTCCTGCTGTTTTACTCGACGTACTTTGTAGGTGCGTTAATTTGACTCCGCTCGATCGATCGACTGTATGAATGTACAGTGAAAGCAAAAAAATACAAGATGTGCATATGTAATACGTTATGTAACAAATCCAATTCCACACAAGTAACATAGCACTAAACGTCATCGCGCTAAATTTGATCTTGTGTGAGGTTGAAACTTCTTGGTAGCTCAGTTGTGACAGTGAAAACAAATGTCTGTCTAGCTCAAAGAATATTACTGTCATTTAATTAATGAAAAGGTGTACGAACGAGATCCGAACGCTCTTCTATTTGAATCTATTACATATAAAATTATGAATGTCTAATTCATGAGGAAATCGAATTCGTCTACTTGCCTAATATAGCACTGTAATAATTTTAATTTTAGGCACTGACTAAGCCAGATGGTAAACATCATTTAAGAATACGTAAACCTTCGGCAAAATGCGCAGGACTGAATGATTTCGGAAACAGTTCGAAATGATTCACCAACTGATTTCCTTTACACTGCGCGCTCTATCTAGCCAAAGAAGATCCTATATTGAATATCGAGCCCTGACACACACATACGCATTCAAAATTCACTGTACAGGCAATATGATTAAAGTGATAAAATACTATATCTGTATAGTACAATAGATACACGATCAAATTATATCGATACATACTATATTAGATCATATTATATTCAAGGAAAGGGTAAAGCATAAGAACATTATACATTGCGAGGCGTACTATAAAATATACCTCGGCGGACCAAAATCTTTTCCATCATATGAAAGGTCGCGGCTATTATGTTCGGCTAATTGCAATGAGTGGAGAGCTCATGCGAAATTGTGTTGTCATTGTTAGGTTCAAGGCCCAGGCGAACGCTCGGATTAAAAAAAGCTTTCTTAGGATGAAACGCCGCTGCTGCGAAGCCACGGCCTAAGTACGCCGCGGCGTTTCGACCTAATTTCGCCGCGGCGGGCAACGATGCCCGATATACACGCATCGATCGGTCGAAAGGGCCGATTCGGCGGCAATCCCACCTTTTCTCGCTCTTTTTGTCGGCTCCTATTCTCTCTATCGTTATTTGGGCCGAGCCGTTTAATGAATGTCCCCCGCTGACGTGTTCACGTCAGCGTCGCCCATCGCCGCGCTTTTTTTCGGAGCGCGCGCATTCTATTTTTGTTCCTTGTGTGGGTAGATGGGCTTGGCTCGCTTCGCGCCTTCATCGATTTTTACCAATTAATTAAAATAGCTTTTCCATGAGGCGCTTTATCGCCGATTAATTGCCTAGTTGCCACTCACCGTGTATATTTAGAAAGGCAGCCTATCGATGCTTTTTTGTTATTTTTGTCTCACACTTTTGATACTCGGCTAATTTTACTTCGACCGTTGAGAATAATCGCTAAATAAATGAAAGAAAATTTTTCTTTTGTACTTGCTGTTTATTCGATCGCGAAGTAATTTTATTTAAATATTCCTTGTTTACGCTGCCAAATTTATTGGTATTATCTTAAAATAATGCCTTAGGCGCGGCGTATCATAATAAACGGCCATTCAATGTAAATAACATTTCATATTCTTTATATATATTATTACTTATGCATAGGAAATCATTAAATAATAATCTAAATGCTTTGATTATAAAGTACATTTATGCGAATGATACGAATCCAATTATGACTTATGAAATTGCTTGTACTAACAAATTTTTGAAAGTTACGAAGTAACTCGATAAATTTTCATTTAATTTATAAAAGTGGAAATGTATAAGGAAACTTAATCTACATATAATTCAAACCGATTAAAGACTGAGGAAAGAATTTTCCAAATGTATTCGATTTATTTGCAAAAAGCGCAAAAAGATCAATATTCTTCGGATGATATTAGATACAGATTACAGGAATGTTTTTACTTTACATTACTGTGTCTAGACAAATACTTATTAACTAGCACAAAATGTGCATAAAAATAAATTTTTATTTATACGGCCTCAGTGCTTCTTTTGTATGTACACTATTCTATTCGACTAAACTAGCGATAATTTCGTTCACGCACATGCATATTTGAGTAGTAATTGTCGCCTATTAAGCAACATTTCAACAAAAATAAATAGAAGAATAGATATTTGTAAACACTAGCGAAAAAATTATCAGCTTAAATTATTGTACAAAAAGCAGATAAAAAGAGACGGAAGAAGAATGGATAAAAACGTTTCATCCACGACTCATTAAATCGGCGAGGAAACGAATAAGCCAGACTCGGATCGAAGGAGTACTCGGAAGAAGGTTGTTTGTTCAATCAGCGGTTTGCAATAAGGAGAAGTCGGTCGGATAAACAGGCGCGAAAGCAAAGCAAATCAGCCGGTCTCGCAAAATCGCGCAAGCTCTCCGGAGGTTTTCAAACACGCCCCCCTCGCCGCCGTCCGCGTCGGCAGGCAAAATAAGCCCCGAGGTCGGCAATTGACGTAACTTGCTGAGAAAAACGCAGCAAAACCCTGGGGCCCGGGAGGAACCTACCTCGAGTCTGCCATCGTGGCCTTAGGATGATCCCTAGCGGGAGACGAGTCTGCGGAGGCTGCGGCTCGGACAGCTAGTGGACCCTGGCCTCGGCGGGCATGGCGCTCCAAGCGCGGCGCCTCGGCAAAGCTCGGCAGATTCGAAAGACGCGGGAGACGCTGTGCGGTTGCTCCGCTCGCAATAGGAGATGACCAGAAACTGTGCCAAGAACACGCGACTCCGGCCGATGTGCCGTACACCTACAGCGTGCCTCCGCGAGCCCACACCTACTTACGCGCGCTCCCGGAGAGAGGGAGACTGGCGCGCGCCTCGTTCCCAGGCGGACCGAGCCCGCGTCGCCCGCCCTGCCTTAAGTAAATCGGCGCGCCGAGTGGCCGCCCCGTCCTTGCTCGCGCTCCTCGCTCCAACACCGCTGCAATGTTGCAAGCGCGGCCAACCTCGCTACTCTGATCGTCCCAGCATCCGGACACCTACCTCGAAAAACGCTCGCCTCTCACCCAACGATTCCCTCTTTTACTTCCTCTCTTTTCCTTACCAATTGATTTCTATTTGTTGCACTTAATGAGATAAGATGATACGTTACTTTGCAAATACGTTTGTGGCCCAAAAATATTAACAATACCTTTAAATAGAAACAGTGAAACAAAGTTACACTAAGGTTAGTTGTTTCTTAGTTACAGCTTAAAAACTATGAAGGAAAAGAAAATCTAATATAAGCTCCTGTTTTATAGTTTTATATAGCTGCATCATTTAGTAACAATATTTTTTTATTGCGAGTATTATTTACACTATAAAAAGATAATAAGAGTCATTAGAATTCCGTTTAAACTTGCATTCGCAAGTACTTATCTGACATTACTATGTATATTCAGCAATAATTGAAAAGTAACAGAAATTCAATAAGCTGCATACTAACACAGAACTCAAATCATGTTTGATTATAAATTTATTTGACAGTGTTACTTAATAGTAACGGACAGCAATTCGCTGCATGTTAACATAAATTGGTTCATGCATTACTGTGCAAACTAAGTTAATTGTCTAAAAATCGAACTACAAGAAACAATTTAAATTAATTTTGCTTTAATTGCTGTTATCGAGTGAGCGTTTGAAATCAAATTTCTTAACTCTTTTAAACAAGTCATGCAACAATAAATATATTAGACATTACATATACTTATATTTATATTACAATCTCGAATTGCAAATATATCTACGAAACAAAAATTAATTATTTCAAACAAATAGATTATTCTTTATAATTATTTTGTAATTGTATTTTAAAATTAATTTGTTTAAAGAACATTAATTACCGTATCCGCAAATAAAAAATTATATATACTAACCTTTAAAACCATATATGTAAAATTCTTTATTTTTGTATTTATGTAATAGTAATTGCAGAAAACAGTGAACATAACAATTTATAACCACATTTTACAAAATTAGATAGCTAATTAAAAATCAATTTTTTAAACAAATATGTTCTAATGAAGATTTTTTCAAAATTAATGCACATTCTTCAATACATTGTAGGGTTTTACGAAAAAAAAGTTTGTTCTATTGTTCGTTAACTATAGCTATATATAAATTTATTCTATTTAATTGTATAGAACAATGCAATCATTAATAGAGGTCGAATTTATAAATTTTTCAGTGTTTATTAAATGAAATGTAAGTTTTATTAACCGCGGCCTCAGCTTCATATAATAAAAATTTATTTAAGGACGTTATGATCAATCGAGAAACCGCGCTTTTCTAACCAGTGCGCGCCAGTGAGGTAAATCGACAATTACACTTCACCTAAAGTTATTATAAGTGTTAATAAGTAACTATTAATATTTTTGCAGATAACTAAAACTATTTTATTTTTGAATTGAAATATGAAAATTATTAACTAATCTTCAACAGATTTATGTACAGCAATAACTAAGAACAATGATTTTTGCACAACATAGAATAGATTTTAATGTAATAATATTTTTATCCAAATAATAATATAATAATATTTCTATTCAGAATAATTTAAAATTGTCATTATTACAGTTTTGATATGAAAAGTAAGCAGTTTTTCTCGTATGTAAATTCTAAACGACTTGAATAATAGATTTTTATGAATCAGAAGAAATTGTGTACATAAAACTTGCGGCATGTTATAGTTATATTTTCAATACTCAAAGACTGATTCATCGCAGTTTCGGTAAACAGAAATATATTTTATTATCATGAAAATTTCTATTTTAGTTGTGTTCTTAGAAACACAGTCTTAGATGTTCCAATTATTGTAAACATTACAGTGGCCAGATTTTTAATAATTCTTTACTGCATATAATTACTTTGGTATTCATTTTGAACTGGACCTAATTAACGGTGAAACATTTTTATGTAAATGAAAAAATTATATAAAAGTATAAAAACTATCTAATATAATATTATTTTGACATATTTTTCATATGTTGATAGTTTCATTTATAACTCACTGTTCTAATACTCCAAATTTTTGGATAGTTGCTAAGAAATTGGGTGTAGTAATACTTAGAATCTGCTTGAGTTCTTGAAAAAACAAAGTTTTGAATGGTCACAAGTATTGAAGTATCACCAGGGATCTCTCGTATGTCGCTCCCTACAATGGTTACGCTCAAATTAATAACCCACACTGCATATTTGCGCGAACTTTAGTTCCACTGTAAGTACTTAATTAACAAACCAGGATTTCAAGAATTATGTTTTCCTCTTATTGAGGACTCTGGATCCTGAATAAGATGATTTTGACAAAAATACCATAAATGGATTTTTGTCACTGTCTAAATCTGAATCAGTGATATAGTCACTGATTTTTCTAGTAACCCAAATTATCACTAAATTATCAGTGAAAAAGTGGAAGAATCAGTTACTGGGTCTCGATATATACGCGAGCGACGAAAAGCTTTGTATGCGCATGCGCTGTATAGTAAAACATAGATTTGTGAAAACGTAAATACATACAACTAAAATTTTAGATAAAGTGAGTCTATGAAAATGATGAAATTTTTAGTCGCCTATATCAGTTTTGGATGAAACATCTGCTATGTAAATATATTACTAAAATATCCTATACCTATAGAAGTCGTAAGCATTTTGCAACAGAATTTTTATTGAAAAATAAATATCAATATTATTTGTATTTATATTTTATATTTAATCAACAACTTTTCATGTACTATCATGTGTAATTATATTTGTTTATTATTGTTTGTTATTGCATTTGTTAATTATTTTTGTTGCGTATATGTACATTAATGTGTGCATTAATATTTACAGGCCATGATGATGCTGAATTATTTTATGTACAAACAAATTATGTCTAATGAGTTAAATGGACTGTAAAATCACTATATAAATAATTATGGTTTAACATTATCTATAGAAGTTTAGATAGCGAATTCGTAAGTGCGCAAAATGGGTATAATCGTCGATGCAAATGTTTTTTTAAATTGAGACATATTATAGAAAATCATTTATGTCTTCAAAATGAAGTTCGAGGTTTTCAAGAAGATGCAATACTTCAAGATGTTTTACCGTGATCTTTAGAATATTTATTCAATGCTCGTAACAATAATGAAATTGAGGAACATTTCCTTAATCAACAGGAACTTCATAACGAAGATGGTACTGAAGACAGTAATAACGCGAATTATTATGCAGCAAGGGGAGCTTGAATTTAATTGAAATTTTTTTATATTTTTTATGTATTGTAATTGTTCATTAATTAATAATGTCAAATATTACTTTCAAAAATATCAAACTTATTTATTTTGAATTATAATGTATTGAAACAAAAATAATTTTAAATATGAATATCTTCATTTAGTATTTTTGATTAATATTTTATTTTTATTTCAATAAAACAATCCAAAAAAATCTATTTTAATACTATCCTAATAATTTTTCCAAAATGCTGATTCGTTTAGAAAATATTGACTGATTTATCAGTGAGCTTTAATGTAAACATTAAGCTCGTGCAAGATCGCTGATATAATCAATAAGTATTCACTGATTCAGAGTGGTGTTACACTATTTGAACTAGTGACTATTCGCTAAGAATCATTCGCAGGAATTGCACTTCATATTCTAGTAATGAGTACACCACAGTCTTCGTAGGCGATTCCCCACCTTCGAACATGTTCAGTACGCATATGAGGAATCTATTAGCTAAGCCTTTGATAAAAGAACAAAAGATTAATTTGAATAATAAACTACATAAAACTATACTTTTTCTCATACAGTGAAACATATTTTACAACACGTATCAAATTCTACTAGACAAAGTAAGAGTAGCTGATTGGCAGACGACTCAACAGCTCTGATAAATCAATGGGACAGTCTTACGCATTTCGATTAATCGCGAAAAGCAGAGCTACTAGGATAGTCTCAAAATAATAATAATAACATTTTTTAGACATTGCAAATCATTGCAAGAGTTTTGTTGTTAATATTTTTATGATTGTTATCAGTATATCATAATCTAGAAAGTAATTACAAAAAATAGAAAAACTTATTCTTGACAATATTTTACCTAGTAAAAGATTTTTTAAAAAAGATTACAAATTAACAACAAACGTCTTTATATTACAATTAACATTGATTGAATTGAACTTTGTGCATAACATTTTGGTGCTAGGATAGAAAACATACTATACTTATACTGTACTCGTTTTTAATTTTGATGCATAAAAATCGTAAAAAGTACTTTAAAATACGATACTGTTTATAGTTTTGTCTTTTTTATGCCAAAAATAAATGTTTACAGTTATATATGGTTTAACATGCATATATGTATTTATATATGATTTTGCAATTAAGCACTATTTATTTAAAATATAAAATATATTCAACGCCAAGCTTTACTATCTCCTAACGTGCCCTCGAACGTGCTTCGAATTATATACACGCTTGGCAGTCAATCAGCGCTAGGAATTAGGAGCTACTGCAGCATCGGGATTCACCCAGATGCACTATCTAGCCACACTGACATGGCCACTTATAGTACAGGTGCAAGCAGAATCTATAGTGTCTCCTCTCAATATTGTTTGTAATATAAAAATTTAATTGAGCAAAAGTTAATGCCAATTGAGAATATAGTTTACAATTTTACTTTTTCATTTGTATTTATGTGTTTCGTAATTTATTAATTATTTATTATATGAATAAAAGCTTGTGATGCAGGATATGTTATAAAACATTTATTCTTTAATAACAATTGAATAGAAAAGATTTATAAAATCGTGGATTATTTAATACCTAATGTTGAAACATTTATGTGAACAGGAAATATGAGTCAATAACAAGGTGATAATGGAGTAATGTCGTTCAAAAATTTGCCCGCTCCCGCCAAAAATGCTATACTCAGGAAGCGTGCAAACGAAGCCGAGAAACCGAATCTGTAGGTTTCTCCTTCAGCCCAGCCCACGCGGCCCGGCAAAATTCAAGGGAGGCAACGCTGACCGCCCACCCTTGCCTAACGGTATTTCTTTTTATCACCCACGCTTTCCCTCGTTTTTCTGCGCTTCTAGATGTTCTAGAATATTTCCCAGAAGTGGAAATATTTTAACATTCAACTTAGAAAATAATTAATTAGAAAATACACACAGCCACTCAGCACCTAAAGAGGCCAAGATCCTCCCTACTCGACAGAGATAAGATTGTTTCCCGATGCTTCATTTTTTCCGTATATTTTCCTGTTTTTCTATCGAAAAGTTTATACATATATAAATATATATTATTAATTAAACTAAATGTCCTACCGACAAATAATTACCTAACTGTTAAATATTTATACGCACCTAAATATAAGCGATTTTATATTAAAATAAAAATATAAGTATATATATACATATATAATGTTAAATTTATGTTATTATTTGCTATTATTTGTTCTTAAATTTATAATAAAACATATATATGCGACAATATTATACAAAAAATATAAAATAAAACTGTCACATCCGGCGACAAAAACAATTATTCAATCCGAACACGAGCTCTACTCTGAACCCACAAGTATTTCTTCGAGAACGCGAAACTTTTGCTCGCACTTCAATTGAAGACTGAGTGCTGCATTTACCGATTTTAGGCCTAGGCTTGCGCCCAATAAGCTGGGAACAGGACCGAAAGGGGGTGACCACTTTTTATGGTGTACCTTGCCGGGATTATCTCCAAGACGCGGGCCTATGGATTTTCCCGAGACATTGCCCTCTCTTTATTTAACCTTGAAAGCTTTACAGTTTGTATGATAGGAGGTTTTTTGAATGAAAAAGAATAAGGAATAATTTGAATTTGTGTTTTATTGGATTTTAATAGTACGGTTTTACAAGGGTTTAATAATGATTTGCGGTTTTACTGAGTTTCGCACGATGGTTCGCGTTACGCTTTTAAAAGTACATTTGGTTCGTTACAATTTCATTATCATTCGTGAAATAGCGACTTCGAATTCAAAAATGGATAAGTAGGTATTGAATACAAATTAGCTTAGTCCTTACTTTGATTCCTTATCCGTATGGTGGGTACACGAATAATGGTTTGTCTATTGGGAGGAATATCCTAATTTAACAAGGTTTAAGGCCAGAGGCCTACTGTCCCTTATTAAATCAAGCTGTTGGGAGGAATCTCTTAATTTAACAAGGTTTAAGGCCAGAGGCCTACTGTCCCTTATCAAATCAAGCTACTGGGAGGAATGAAGGAATCAGTTAGTCCCTGTCGCAGAAGTACTTACTACCAAAGATGGTACTCCTCATTCGGTAGGAGTTAACCGACTTGCTCAATATAATACTTTATAAGACACCAATATAGAATTGGGTCAGTGCTAAAGTATTATAGCAGCAAAAAGGTAAGGAGTAAGCGAGAATATTCCTTTCTTCGACTAGTGAGTTCCGGGTTAGGAATCTTCCTAGTCAAGAGAACGGAGCGGAGTTTCCTCTGCTGGAAACT
This sequence comes from Sycophaga agraensis, assembly GCA_018906755.1. Taxonomy (NCBI): domain Eukaryota; kingdom Metazoa; phylum Arthropoda; class Insecta; order Hymenoptera; family Pteromalidae; genus Sycophaga; species Sycophaga agraensis. The sequence goes on along the minus strand of JACCIE010000057.1, from coordinate 963,644 downwards.
AGCAGCGCCGCAGATTTCTCGGAAAAGTCGCGAGCGGAGGCGAAGGGCAGCGAATCAGGGCGTGAGTTTCACTCCGCTGTGTCCTAGCCGCCGCTTTCCCGGCGCAGCGGAGGCTGTACAAGACGCCTTTTACATTTCAATTCTGCTTCCACTTTCATTTCCTTCACAGTTCAGCTTCAGGTGGATAGCTCTCAAAGATCTCAACCTCGAGTTGGATCTATTAAAAATTCCTAAGTCCTTCAAAATCCTGTCGCCTCTATCGTACATCCGGTTCAGCTTCGAGCTTGATAGAATCTTTGAATTTTTCTCAGCCGAATAGAGTTGGGAAACTTTCAAAGTCCCATCCCTTCTAAGTCCTTTTTCCAAGTCCTACATTCGATTCATGTACGAGCTGGACCGAATTTCCTGAATTGTTCCTACTACTTTATTTCCCGATCGCCGAATCCTCCGACCATTTGCAAATTACATATATATTTTTTCTGTACTAAATCAAATATTATGAAAACTCAGTGTAAAAGTCAACAACTAAACAAACGATGAAAACCAGAGCCGCTTCGTCAAATTCTTCAAGTAAGTAAACACCAAATCGTCCTTTCCTCCTAATTCTTTTTCCCAGTGGTGTCCCAGATCATCATTATAGTTAGTCCAGGGATTTTTCTATAGTTAGACGCTTACGCCAGCTGTGATAGAGATTGATCTTACAATCATCCATATGTTTTTCTCTCCTTAACTCCCTCTGACTTCTTCATACAGGCCGAAAACACCGGTTGAAGTAGAAGTCAACTCCTTATCTCCCACCTTTCTTGACGCATAGGTTTCCCCTTTGATTTCTACGCTTGACCTCCCAAGATCTAGAAGTTCCTCTACTCCATTACAAGCCTCGATCCCTAGCTCTTAGTCTCGTGAGACTAAACTAAAAATAGAGGCACGGCTTTTTGCGCGTCCCTTATAAGCCAAGTGACGCCGATGTCACGATGGACCCGTGAGTCTTATAGGATCTTTCAAATTTATGTTTCTTACAAAATCCTATTTGTACAAAAAAAAATGAACAGAGATATTATTAAGATGATATCAATTATAAGAAACTAATGGAACAAATAACGAGTCAAACGAGCAAAAGTGCCTGGCGATGATATGTACATTGAGGAGGTTCCAGCCATACCTCGAAGACGGGCGATTTACGCTGACGATGGATAACAAAGCCATCACCTAGCTGGGCAAGATGAAAGACGGGAAGATGTATCGCTGGGCGCTTTTCCCTGCAAAAATTTAATTTGGAGATCGAGTACCTTGCGGGGAAAGAAGGAGCTGCTGAACGCTATCTCTCGCGATCCGGGCGAAGAAATATACAAAGACGCGCAAACCGAGTTCGAGGCTCGGTTCGAGGCGCTTCTGCCTCCCGAAGTGATCGAGACCCCGAACCCGGTGTGCGTCGCGACCCTTATGACTATCAACCTGGTTGATAAAATGTATCAGGCTCAAGGGGAGAAGGACGTAAATTACCGCGACCAGAACAAACCCTGCAGTTCCTGGAGGATGCGAATTATATTTGCGAAAACGGGGGGAATTGATGTACGCGCAGCCTAGAGAAGAGACCGAACGTCTTTTCTCCCACGGCGATTAACCGCCTCACGCAAAAAGGAGAACCTCAAAAAAGCTTCTCAGGGCTACAAGTTCCTCGCTGGTTGCCTCTTCGAGCAAAAACGGGGAAGCTGGAGTTTCTGTAGAGGCAGCCTGAGCCACCCTCGGCCATTCTGCTCCGACCCCTGCCACCGCGAACCTGACCGTTGCGATCACGCGAAAATTGTAAGCCGGAGTGCTCGTCCGCGAATTTCTAACAAAACAACCGTAGTCTAATTATTAATCGTTTGCATCCTCATCTGCCTCCTTCTGCAACTAATTGTACGGCATCTGCTATTAGTATTTATACAGATTGTATTATAATATTATTTTTTTATAAATGTGTAAGTTACAATGCATTAATCAAACAAAGGTATATTTTTATTGTGTAATATTTTAATATTATCTTGTATCTAATAAATTATGTAATAAATGTATAATAATAGTAATTCCTATCGAGGTGATAATCTTTTGATTGATTGTGATCACGTAGAATTTGTTATCAGATTTGGAACCAAATATCTTTTTTATTTAATGTTTGATATATGTGATGGGGTGTATCACAAAAATTATTAAATCAAAGATGACTGGTCAGCTACCTTCACACTATAAGCGCACTGTTTTCACCAAAAAGGGAATAAAGGAAGAATTAGAAGCCTGGAAATTACGACTCAACTAAATGACAATTTAAATATAAATAAAATACAAAATTATTTTTGAAATTGCTACCGTTCGATTAATTAATTATTAATAAAGTTTTATTTTAAACTCGCCATCAAAAACAAAGGAAATGAAAGAAAACGAATTAATTTATTATGAAATACATTTACTTAATTTACGCTAAGTAACTTTGAATATATTTAAATTAGTAACAAGAAATATCTTGACGTAAATCTTTAAGGAGACATTACAACCTAAAATTTTCAACAAGAATATCTCAATCTAACTTTAAAAAGGGAAATGTATTTTAAACTACAACTAGATCTAAACCGATTCAATACTTTTTTGCTTTGAATATATGACTGGTTGGTGGGTAAGAGTGTAGGACCATGTAGGACCACTAAATTTGGGACCCTCAGGTGCCTACTGCACTACTTTCAACTATATATATGTAGGCACACGTGATGCCCTACACATATAAACTTCACGTGCAGTAGCTGCCAGAAATAACATAAGACTGGAACAAATTTTATTCTGTGAAATATAAAAATGAAAAATAAAACAAAATAATTTTTTAATTTTTTGCACGATTGTATAAATTACATATTTAAATCATGACGTACTTACAAAATAACAAGAAATTCGATTGTCGGTAAGAGACCAGAAAAGAGTCCTCATTCTAAAAAAACCTAACCTTTTATTACTACATACTCTTAATACTATTAAGAGTTGTTGTTATTTATAATCTTTAATTATAATTAATTTAAAGTTATTTATATAAGTTCTTATATTTTTAGAGTCAGCTCTGTGTTAAATAAGAATGTGAAAAGTTATGGAAAACAGTTTATGTTTGACAACAATGATGAAACCTGTTGGAATTCTGATTCTGTATGGCTGTATAACTGATACTAATGCAAAAGAATACCTAATTTGTAAACTGATGATGTTTTGTTTTATAGAATTTTACATTAATTTAAAAATTTGTTTTTATAAATTTATAGTTTTATGAATCCATGCAAACATTTTTATAAAAATATATAGTTTATAACATGGAAAATTTTTGTATTAAAACTTTGAAAGTTATAATGTGAATATTTATAAAGATATATATGATCACATACATTAAGGAAATTTCCTTTTGAAATATTTAACAAAAAAATCATTTGATTTACATCATCCATACATTTTAATAATATTCTTCTTAGCGTAGTTATGGAGTTTTACAAAACAAATTTATTTATGTATATCATTTATTTTATACAGGGAAGTCCTCAATGGGTTTTAATTTCTTATTGCGATGAAATTGAATTATCTTCATTAGAAATACAATTTCAAGGAGGTTTTGCTGGTCAAAAATGTTATTTAGAAGCAGGAGTGGATTCAAGAAATTTAAAATACATACAAAATATTTTTCCAGAAGATATTAATTCTAAACAGTTATTTATATTATCTTCAAAAATAAAAGCCAAATCTTTCAAAATTGTTTTTGAAAGCAGTACTGACTTTTTTGGTCGCATTATTATATATAAATTATATTTTAATTAAGGTTGTAGATATATTCAATAATTTATTAGACTTTTTTATAAAGTTATATTTAATTTATACAGGGTATATTTATACAGAACTGTTTATTTTTATCTTAATGTTTAACATATTATAAGAATAAGTTGATCTACTTGGAATTCACCTACTAGATTTAATATATGGGAATTAGAACACTGTGATTAATCAAGAAAGATATAGTCTTAGCAAAAATACTATTCAACAAAGTACTATTCTAGTAATTCCAAATTATTCTCAAGTGATTTTCAAATATTTGTAAAATGAATATTAATAATATTTGTATTGTTTAATAATTTAATGTGTAAGTACATCAGTATTCTGAGCTTCCCATAAATTATATAATTAAAATAGTACATCATATGTGTAATAATAATCCTTTTAAAAAAATTTATTTTATTTTTTTGAATACATTAAAATTTCTTTATTACAGCTTCAGTGCAACTAGATCATCTAGTTACTTTTATCGATTTAATCTTAAATTTCATTTTTATTATTGTTAGTAGCAGTAAATTAATTTTTCAGTTACATTTTTTGTTAATTTTGAGATTTTGAAAATGATTTGTAAATTAAATCAATAAACTTTTTAAATATTCTTTAACTTAATTGTATTAAATGCTTAATAGCTTAAATCTAAACTTATACGAAACAAATATTTTATAACAATTTTTCATTAATTATAACTATATTAAATAAATTTCAAAAAAGTATGTATATACTCTACTTGCGAATTCAACTATTTTATAGAGTTTTTAGCCTATTTATATCATTGAATAAAATTTACAAAATACATTATTAACAAAATTTTATATTATTTCATCTTTAGATTTAAGAAAAGAATTAAATAAAGCAACGGTATTTTCACTGATCCATTAAATAACTATGTATTCAGTTTCCAAATATACCATAGAATGATCGTTATTTTTTATTTATAAGTTCTACTTGTTCTTGCTTAATCAAATCAAAATCTTCAGAGAGTTTAGAGGTGCAGTTTTTTACACTTCAAGAATTCCGTGTTTTTTCTTTTCGATGGTGGAAATATTTTTTTTTCACGTAGTATAAAACTATTTTTTAATATCTTATGAAAAAAGGAACAGACAGTTCCAAAATTTATAAAAGCGCTGTTAGTTCCAAATAAGCATCAGGTAACACTGGTACTAAAGTTTGCTTCTTAAATTTTTTTTAGTATGTACTATGATGCTTCTTTATTTATTAATTTTCAGGCATATATATACATTATGTATATATAACACTAGGTCTCAATCTTGTTTCAATTCTAGACGCTCTGAAGGTCCTTAAATCCTTTTACTTAGTGTTCATTGGTACCTAAAGCCTCAGAGATTACAACGCTTTTAGTGCCAACCAAAATCTATCTAATAACACTTTGAATAATTTGTACTTTATCTATTTAATCTCATACAATTTAAGTATGCCAGAGCCCATGGTCTAATTTCATTTGTTCGAATTTTTTAATTCTTTTTGTTTTTTCTTTGTCTAGACTATCTGGTGGTCATAATGCAAGTTTTCCACGTAGGGCAGCCGTAAGGAGGCAGTCACCAATCACCTCTAGTTTCGACATCACTCGCCAAAGGAAAAGATCCCGGTCAGCAATGGATCTGTCACTCAAAAAGCCATACAAAGTTCTAAACAACCACCTTAATACCAAAGTTTCGTCGCCATTAAATGCAAGGAAAAAGAAGTTACAGATTAGATGCAAAGGTCGTTTTCGAACAGCATAGAATCCCTGAATCTTCCTCAGGATAATATCGCCGATCCCCCTAAAATTGAGTTTATAGATCAAGACGAGAACACCAGTATAAAAAAAAACACAGATATCTTATTCAAAGCAGCTCACTCTCTTTATCCTTGCAAGCCTCATTCGTCTTTTTAGCTTCCTTTTGAACAATTGGCGAGATAAGCGAGGACCCCTGAGCCCCTATGGTAAGATGTGGAAAGCTTCACTACAAAAAAGACTAGAAAAGAAGCTTCAAAAAGCTTCACATTAATCGAGACCTATATTCACAACTTAATCAGACCAAAAATAGAACCAGGGAACATTTCCCGTGAAAGAAAAAAAGGCCCTTGCGTGCACGTTAGTCTCAGACATCGAATAACTACCGGACTTGTCGGCCGGGTAGATCACGCTCCCGAAATTCGCGGCCAAATTAGTAAACACGGTTGCGACCTTGCGGTCCCTCGGACTAGACGAGCACCTGTGTAATCCTTCACTAGCACGAAGCGTAGAGGCCAAAGTGCCTCAAGCATTACGATATGCCTACAATCGATATGCGGCCAAAGTAGTCACCCCCGATACCAATATTGAAAAGTGGGCAAAATTTTTAGCTCGCGAAGCCGAGCGCTCTGTCGCGGGCGAGATTTTTGACTTCGCCGATGAAACGGCCATGCCGCGGGCAACAAAAGCGAGACAAAACGCACCGCGAAAGCGTCCGGCGGCGGTGTACACGGTATCGCTCGAGACCGAAAGTCAATCACCGGTTGAACGCGAACGAAACCAACGGTGTGTCATATGCAACAGAGCGAATCACGAAATTGATACGTGCACGTCTTTCGCACGAGACACCTTAGCGCGAAAATGGTACCAAGCCAAGCGCCTGTGCTTGTGTTACAAGTGCTTAAAGCCGGGTCATCCCCTTATCAATTATTACATGGGCTCGTTAATTCAAACGCGGCGTGAACACTAAGCCGTCGTCGAAAAGCATCGCTTGCTCCGAATTACAAGTCGAATCGGCGACAAGGTTACCACCCCGCGTGTCGTAACTAGAGACCGGCACAATATTATTGAAAAGTTCTTCCCGTGGAAATCATCGGGCAGGCGTGTACCGTGAAAACATTCGCATTTCTCGATGACGGCTCGACGACGACCTTGATTGACCGTCAGCTCACACATGACGTAGGATAGTGCGGCAACACGGTAAACGTTCGCTTAAAGGGTATCACGGGCGAGATCGTTTTCACCTGCTGCGAGCGAGTGAGCCTTACGATTCGCGGCGACTCTAGTACGCATGAAATCAACGATGCTTACGCGGTCCCAAATTTATGTCTTCCCGCGCAATCGTTACCGCGAGAGACGGTGCAATATATCGCCAAAACACATAGCGTGTTTTTGCAGCCGTTTGAATACGCCGCACCCAAGGTATTAATAGGCCAAGACCATTGGGGTCTACTAGCTAATTTAGTGCTACGACGCGTTAGTAACACCGCAATGACTTTATCGCGATCGAAATTAGGCTAGGCAGTGCACGGGCCGGAAAAACGGCAAAGACGCGAGACGCCTTCATGGGAGCGTGCTAGTACTCAACAAAATGCGAATGCATCGATGGAAATGCTAAGTTAGACGAGCTAGTGCGAGAGTATTTTGTCATCGACAATTTCGGAGTCACCGACGCGCCGAAGCCGCTTCCGCGAGACGGCCACACTCTCGATGTACTTAAAAACACCGCGCGCCGCGACGGTAATGCCTGGGAAATCGGTTTGCTGTGGAAGCAGGGGAACCCGCAACGCGTGGACAGCCATGCGCAGGCGTTAAAGCGATTCGACTCATTAGAGAAAAAATTAGATCGCTCGGCATAATATGCTTCTTTGCATTACAAGCAGATGCAACGGCTTATCAACGAAGGCTACGCGGTGAAAATCGACGATGACGCGGCGCGACCGCGGGCGTGGCATTTGCCACACTTCGGAGTCGCGAGCGCGAGTAAACCGGGGAAGGTCAGACTCGTCTTCGACGCTGCGGCTAAGTCGTCGGGACTTAGTCTCAACGATTAACTTGAGACAGGGCCTGACTTACTACAATCCCTGGTAGGAGTATTAATTAGGTTCAAACAATTCACCATAGCTTTCAAAGCAGACATTAGGGATATGTACCTTCGGGTCAAGGTGCGCGAACAAGACCGTACGGCTTTAATGTTTTTGTGGCGCGAAAACAGACGACGGGGCCCTCCGGAAACATTTACAATGACTCGCCTTATTTTCGGAGCACGCTGTTCGCCCAGCTGCGCAGTATGCGTCAAGGATGCCAATGCCCACGAGTTTGCCGACGAAAAGCCCGAAGCCGCGTAGAGTATCATAGACAATTTCTATGTCGATGATTACCTGGGTAGTACAAACACGGTTAGCGACGCCAAGTCGCTCATTTGGGACGTTATCCGAATAAATGCGCGCGCGAATTTTGAGCTTCACGGCTGGGCAAGCAACGAGGAGCGAGTTCTCGCAACGGTTGCCGACTGCGAGCGCGCGCAGTACCGAACTCCCGCGTCTTTGTGACCGGGGAAGGGGGGAACGAGTACTCGGTCTCTCGTGGGACACGCGCCGCGACATGTTGAGCTTTAAAATAGGGCTCGATAAGATTCCCACCGAAGTAGCCGAAGGAGTCAGGAAGCCGTCCAAGCGCGAATTTTTGAGTATAATCATGTCCGTTTACGATCCCCTCGGTTTATTGAGTCCGTTTACGATAAAATCGAGGGTTTTAATGTAAGCCATAATATATATATAATATATATTTAATGTAAGTCACAGCGGTGTGAATTGGGACGACGCGTTGCGCAACGAAAAGTTCGCCGAATGGCTCACGTGGCTAAATTTGTTGAAGCGCCTAACAGACTGTAGCATACCCCGGTGGCTTATGCCCCTCGAAAGGTCGCGCACACATGTGCAATTTCATACTTTCTCCGATGCAAGCCTTAAGGCATACGCGGCCGCGGACTATCTCCGAGTTCCACTCCCGGACAACTCGGCCTACATCGCACTAATAATCGCTAAAGCGCGCGTCGCTCCGTTAAAACTTCTTTCTGTGCCGCGACTAGAATTACAGGTCGCGGTATTAGGGACTCGCTAGACCGTCACGGTGGCTAAAGAACTGAACATCCAAATCAGTCGGCGATGCTTATGGTCCGATTCACAAACTGTGATCCGGTGGATGAAAACCGAACCGCGCACCCGCCAAACCTACGTAGTGCATCGCTTAGGCGAGATCGGAGATCTATCGGCAACCGCGGACTGGCGATGGTTTCCGACGAGCGTAAATGCCGCTGATTGCGCGACGCGATGGTCGAATGCTACTCTCGACTCTAGAGTTTCGAGAAAGAGCTGCGGGTTCTGAAGCGAGGAGACGCGATTCCCAAAGGCAGTTAAATCGCAAAATTCACTCCTTTCTTGGACGATGACGGCATATTACGAGCCGAAGGTCGCGTCGTTTCGGTGGAAAACTCAACATTTAATAACAGCCCCGCCCTACTTGGCGGCCGACACGCTATAGTAAAATACCTCTTACAAGAATACCACCGGAGATACCACCACGCAAGTAGCGAAACCGTCGTAAACGAGGTGCGTCAAGAGTATTGTATACTAGGCGTATGCACCGCGTTAAAATCCATCGCATTTTCGTGCCTACGTTGCAAATTGCAACGCGCGAAACCACGTAGCCCGATTATGGCACCGCTCCCCGCGGGACGTGTGGCTTATAAACATCGGCCCTTTAATAATTGCGGGATTGACTACTTCGGCATGTTGATTAAAATCGGACGACGTCGAGAGAAGAGGTGGGGCGTTTTGTTTACTTGAGGTATTGTACACTCTATTGACAGAAATCGAGCATGCTGTCAACTCCCGAACACTTACACATGTGTCCGTTGATCCGCGAGGCGCAGAGGTGCTAACGCCCAACCATTTTTTGTTAGGCGCGTCGTCAGGTGCGGTACAACTCGGGCGCTACGTTTCTCGCGATATATGTCTGCGAAAGCAATGGCGCATAGTGCGAGCCTTCACTGACCAGTTTTGGAGGCGCTGGTTGCGCGAGTATCTGCCTACTCTAATCGCCCGGCAGAAATGGTACGAGCGTACGGCTCCCCTTTACAAAGGAGATATGAGTCTGATCGCGGATCTGCAAGCTCTGCGCAATTTATGGAAAACGGGGTGCATCGTCGAAGTTCTTCCTGGGACTGACTGGGAGTTAGAGTGGCCAGGGTTAGCACTCTTACACGGGAGCTAATACGACCAGCGCAACGATTAATACCATTGTTTAATGTACAAAAATGCGCTTATTTTTGTACGAGGGCAAGCATGTTAAAGACAGGTGCTCCTGCGCGGCGCTAGGCATAGAGTGACGGGTTGCGGGTGGCCGATTCGGTAGAGGTAGTCAGAGAGAGGGCCCGGCGGAAAGGGGGAGCTAGGCATGCGAAAATCTCCGTGGGTGGGGCAACCTTGCGTCGGGGCCCTGGCGCGGCGTTGTCGCCGGCCGTGAAGCCCAGAGCTAGGGACAACCATTGTTCTTAGGCTCGTTATCAACCCCGCTGAAGGCTCTACCTTATAATGAGGGTTAATGTGTAAGAGGTGGCCGCTCAGGCACCTCTAGGCCGTTGAAATGGGCTCGGGGGAAGCAGCGCACGTTTCGTGCCCACCCGAAATTCGGAGACCCGCGGAAAATTACACGCCGCTCTCTGATGCTCCCGCCGAGTTGACCGCTCGCGGTGGTGAGGGAAACTCAGGCGTACGTTTCCCGCGCTCGGCTCCCGCACTTCCGCGTCGAAAACCCGACGGAGTTTCCCGAAGCGCTGTTCGTTTCCCACCGATTTGTGGCGGCGGAGGGCCGCGTGAGTGGGGACAGGCGATGCGAGTGGTCGCCTGCGGCCCTTGCGACAAAAAGCATTTCATTGTTCTTGCTAACTGCAACCGAGCACCATTGAATCCGAGATGCATTTATTGTTATATATATATATATATTATATCTGCAGCTTCATTAATAAATTACTACACATATTCACATCATCTACTTGTCGCCTGCCTTTAAATTATCACCCTCATTTACCTGGTTGCCAATCAACGATTCCTCCTATACAAAGGCTATGGTGGATCTCATTACGATAATCTATTCTCCCTTTAATAAAGATAAAAAACTCTTAGGCTCTTTTCTTAAAATAAAGAGCCTAAAAGTGATACTAGTCTGAATCTCCAGCCATTTGGTAATTCCAGGCAATGAGGGAACTGCATTTGTATCCATAAACTAGAAATAAAACGATATAGTTTTATTCTTTAGCTTCTTCATTTGAAAATGTAACTTTAAAGCGTTCCATTATTCAATTGCTGTGAAAATTGCTTTTTTAATCACTAGAGAACAAGTATCGCTAAGTTTTATAAGCTTAATGCCTCCCTCTTTTGTCAATAATTAGTGTATAATTATTTTTATATTTTGACTGCCGTTTAAGTGTCGTTTCGTACTGTTGCTAAACCAATTGTGTTTCTAGAACCATATAATCCAATTGTCGAGGAAGATAGTCGCAAGCTTTCTCAACAGTTAAATGCAATAAATTTATTACAAATGCATTTAATCACCGGAATAGACGAATTTTGTTTTTATAATTTTATTATCAATGAATATTTTTTGCTGATATTTAAAGTAATACCATCTACATCTAAATTTAATACTTTATTTATACTCAAAATTATCCATTTTTAGTTGTACGATTGTATCTACTAACGCATCTGATGTTCCCGAGTACACAGAAATTCAGGGATTAAAATGAAGTAATAATTTTATTTTTCTATGCTTGTATAAAATCCTAGGAAATTATTGAAAATTTTTGATAAAAGACTTAACTAAAATTACCAAAAGTTTATCTTGATTAACTCAAATAACAACAAAATTGAAACTTTAATTAGTCAGAAAAGTTATTCAAAACAAATTATTCAAAAACGTGCACAAATGAAAATGCCAAGAAGAAACTATATTTGTGGCGTCCCCGCGGTCACCGCCCGCACGACCGCCGATGCCTCCGCTGTCGCGCCGAAAGCAGCGGCTTGTCCCGCGAGATTGGCGATAGCCTCCAGAGATGGCGTTAAGCGGCCCGAGTGCCCCCGCGCGGGCCTGCCACCTTAAGGTAGCGAGCGCGGGCAATTATTCGAGTTTCGACCGGCACGTACGCACGTCTCGCCGCGTCCCGCTCTGTATCATCGAAAGGCAAATAAAGAGATTAGAGGAAAATACTTAGCGAGAGTTTTCTTGGGCGCTACGCCTAGCCGACCCATTCGACTTCCCGTCATCGCTAAAGTGGTGACCCCGAAAAACTCAAAACGTCCTTCATCGCACACGCCCACGAGGGAGCCGCAGCCTGAGCCGCCACTCGCATCACGGCCTCACCACCCGAAGGCCATCGCACGCACCGAATCGCCACGCTGACCGACCATCGCAGCACCGCCGCCCACGGTAAATAACCGAAATAGTGCGGAGTTCTGAGCGGGCATCACCTGCGTGGCGTCTGTGAAGCGCAAGTGGTTTTTCGACGACCACGTGTTCCAATTCCTTTGTTCGGACCACGCAGGCGGCCATTTTTCTTTCCGCCACCGCGCCATATTTGCCCGGCTACTTCCGCTCGCCATGAACGAGTCCATCATCACCGAAGATGGCGAAAACCGCGCGCCACTCACCAACAATGGCACCAGCGGCTCTGGTGAAACCCGGACACCCGCGGTTGACGTCGCAACGCACTGCCGGCTACCACCATATTGGGGCTTTAACCCTGAGCTGTGGTTCGCGAAGGTCGAAGTCGCATTCCGATCCAGCCGAATCCGTGCAGACGCCAGCAAGTTCGACCTCGTAGTATCGAGCCTCGATCCGGAGATCGCGCAGGAGGTCGCGGACACAATCCTAACCCCACCGCCACAGAACGCCTATACGGCTCTGAAAAAGGCGATTATGGACAGGCTCGCCGAGAGCGCTGATCGACAGCTGCACAAACTCTTCTCGGAGTTGCAGTTCGCCGATAGGAAGCCGTCGCAGCTCCTGCGCCAGATGAAGTCGCTGGCCGGTACCGCTGTCTCCAACGACGCACTCCGCGTCAAATGGCTGGATCTTTTGCCGCCACACGTGTCCAGGATCCTGCGCCTCCTCAAGGACAAGGTCGTCGATGACCTCGCGACGCTAGCAGACGAGGCCTCTGTCGCCGACCCAGCAGTCGCCGCCGTCGACTGCCAAATACGATCGCCCGCAGCCAGGCAGGAGAGTCAAGTAACGCAGGAGCTAGCTGCCCTCCGAGTCCCCATAGCCCAGCAGGCCGCGTCGAATCGCCAGCTCCAGCAGCAGGTCTCGCAACTGACGCAGCAGCCGCAGCGGCAGTCCAGAAGCCGCAGCCGCACTTCATCGGCGTGCCGTGGTGACACTCCATCCGGTCACGCCCCCCCGTCAACGGCGCAATGGTGCTGGTATCACTGCACCCACGGCAATTTAGCCGGTAAGTGCAGGCCACCGTGCAACTTCGTGCCGGAAAACTAGAGGCGCGTCCGCCCCCGCAGGTGGATGCGGTCACGGCGCACAAGGAGAATCGCCTGCATGTATTTGAGAAGGCAACTCGCCTCCGCTTTCTGGTGGACTCAGGATCAGTGGTATCGCTGATACCTCACCGGCACCTCAGGCGGCAGGTCACTCGCAGTCCACTAGTGCTGCAAGCAGCCAATGCCTCGGCCATAGCAACATACGGCACCGTGACGCTGCCTCTCAACCTCCACCTTCGACGAGAGTTCAGCTGGAAATTCATCATCGCCGACGTCGAAACGGCTATCCTAGGAGCGGCCATCCTCACCAACTACGGCCTCATAATCGACCTCGCTGGTAAGTGCCTGCTCGACCGCACGACCAACCTCGCTGCCGCAGGCACCCTGGAGGCAGCCAGCGTGTACAGCGTGTCCCTGCCATCTTCGACAGCAGCCATCCACCCAGAGGAGGCCAGCGAGCGACGAGTTTCCGCCAGCCCCGCAGGCACGCAAGCCCACCCTCGTCCAGCCGGAGAACTCGACCAGCGCTTTTCGAGGCTCCTCAGCGAGTTCAGTGACCTCACAGCGCCCACCAGCACAACGGTATTGGTCACCGACTTCCCAGTCCAGCATCACATCCAGACGACGGGACTGCTCACGAGCGCTCGTCCACGCAGACTGGCGGGCCCCCGCCTCGCACCAGCAAAGATGGAGTTTTCCCAGCTTCTCAAGCTGGGTATCGTCCGTCCCTCGGCAAGCAGCTGGGCCAGCCCGCTGCACCTAGTTCCCAAGGCTGACGGCACTTTCAGACCAACAGGCGACTACTGGAAGCTGAACACCAGGACGATCCCGGACAGATACTCCCTGCCGATTATCGCCGACCTCCTGCAAGAAGTCAGAGGCAGCATATTTTCCACCGTCGACTTGAAGCGGGCCTTTTACCGAATTCCGATAGCTGAGGAGGACATTCCGAAGACGGCGATCACCACGCCCTTCGGCCTGTTCGAATTTACAAGATCCTCACTGGGCCTTCGGAACGCCGCCCAATCACTACAGAGGACGATGGACCACATCCTGCGACATCTTCCATTCGTCAAGTGCTACATGGACGACATCCTGATCTACTCGGAAAACCCCGAGGAGCACTTGACGCACCTCTCGCAGCTGTTTGATACGCTGCGCACCGCCAGCCTGAGGATCAACCCTGAAAAATGCATCTTGGGCTACCCGCACGTCACCTTCTTGGGCTACGAGATATCGAGCACCGGTTTCAAGCAGCCGGCTAATAAAGTTCAGGCCATCTCGGACTTCCCACGGCCGACCACCTCGACCGAGCTCCGCCGTTATCTAGGGCTCGTTAATTTTTACAGGCGCTGCATTCCGAAGGCCGCTGACCTTCTTGCCCCGCTTAATGAGCTGCTCAAGCGCCTGCCGTCGCTCAAAAAGGCAATACCCCTCGTTTGGAATGAGGAGGCGGAGACCGCTTTCGTGGGCTCGAAGAAGGCCGTCGCGGACGTCATCGCTAGCACCTTCCTGCACGCGGACACGCCGCTGCGCTTGGCTACAGACGCCTCCGACACAGCCATCGGCGCAGCCCTGGAGCAAGAATACCCACCAGGCACCTGGAACCCACTGGGTTTCTTTTCGCGCAAGCTCTCCGACACCGATTAGCGCTACAGCGCATACGACCGCGAGCTACTTGCCGCCTTCGAGGCCACCAGACATTTCAGCTCCATTATAGAGGGTCAAGCATTCACCATGTACACCGACCACAAGCCACTCATCGCTGCACCCTACCAGCGGCCGGAAAAGGCTTCTCCGCGCCAGGCACGCCAACTGGACTACATCCTCCAGCACAACATCGAGCTACGACACGTCCGGGGAAAGGACAACGTGGTGGCTGACGCGCTCTCGCGTGTTGCCGCTATCACCATACCGACAACTCTCAGCCCCGAGATCATCTCTGAAGCGCAGCAAAACGACACGGAGCTTCCGAACCTCCTCACCGCCGCCCTGGGCCTCGAGATGGTCGAGCACCAAGGGCTTCCAGTCTATGGAAACATCAATAATAATGTTTTCCGGCCGTATTTGCCGACACCGCTGCGCAAAACGGCCTTCGGCGTAGTTCACGGCCTCGCCCACCCTAGCATCAGGTCGACAATTCGCCTCGCTCAGCAGAAGTTTTTCTGGCCGCACATGCGTAAAGACGTCGCACGCTGGGCCAGAGAATGTGAGGCCTGCCAGCGAGCCAAAATCACTCGCCACAACCGAGGGGCTATTGGTTCCTTTTCGCCGCCCGACGCCCGCTTCGACCAACGAGTCAAGGCTTTTCACCGCGCTGGCCCAGCTGATCGGCTGCCAGCAAATCCACACCACGCCGTACCACCCGCAATCGAATTGTATGGTGGAGCGTTTTCACCGAACCCTCAAGGCCGCTCTCAGCTGCGACCCCAACACACCATGGCCAGACGCACTGCCCTCCGTCCTCCTGGGCCTTCGCACCTGCTACAAGGACGACCTCGATGCTTCGCCGGCAGAGCTCCTCTACAGAACAACGCTCCGCATCCCAGAAGAGTTCTTCGTGCCGACAAGCCACTCCAGCGCCCATGCTCCGACAGTCGTCGATCACCTCAGGCGCCTCACGCAAGCCCTGAAGCCAGTGCCGGCAGCGCACCACGTCCCGGCTAGGAAGCCGTTCTTCTTTAAGGACCTGCAGACGTGTACGCACGTTTTTAAGCGCGTCGACTCTATTCGCAAGCCTCTGCAAGCCCCCTACACCGGCCCGCATCGCATCATCCGACGCATCGACGCCCGCCGCTACGTACTAGACATCGACGGCACGCACCGCACCATCTCGACTGATGGCCTAAAACCGGCCTACTTAGAAAGCGAGGACGCCTCCTCGGTGCAAGCATCGCTTCCAACTCCAGAACCGCGGCATTCGACGCCCACCTCGTCTACGCCATCGGCGCCTACCTCGCTTTCGCAATCGCCGCCGCCTGCACCTGGCCAACCGACATTAACATCGCCACCGCAGCAACCGAAGCCAACCCCACGGCTCAGCAACGCGTAACATTTCTCCTGCACCCTGCAGGAGCCACTGGAGGGGGAGCAGCTGAGGCGTCCCCGCGGTCACCGCCCGCACGACCGCCAATGCCTCCGCTGTCGCGCCGAAAGCAGCGGCTTGTCCCGCGAGATTGGCGATAGCCTCCAGAGATGGCGTTAAGCGGCCCGAGTGCGCCCGCGCGGGCCTGCCACCTTAAGGTAGCGAGCGCGGGCAATTATTCGAGTTAATAAAGAGATTAAACGAAAATACTTAGCGAGAGTTTTCTTGGGCGCTACGTCTAGCCGACCCATTCGACATCCCGACATCGCTAAATATTTAATGATATTTAAATAAATTATAACAATCTATTAATTTATTATTTTTGTTAGCATAAAAATATTTAGTTTTTTAACCAATTTTTTATTTATAATTATTTTGTTTATTGGTCTAGCAAATTTTTATGCTGTAAAAGTTAAAAACTTTAAACATGTTTTACAATAAAAGCCTTCATTTTGTGCATTTTTCAATGCTCTTTTTGCCAATCTATATTAAAAAATTATATGTTACGGTTTACACAGATACAATTTATAGCACTAGATTTACTTAAAGTTTAAATACATTATATCGTTGAATGCGGCTTCATTTTCCCATTTTTTACTTCTTTTGTATTAATAAAAAATAACAATTAATTGATAAAGTATATAAAATATAATAGAAATTTATTAATTAATAATAAATTAATTATTGACAATATATTAATAATAATAATATATTTTTTGTTCTATGTTAGGAATTTTACGAAGCTGCTGCTCGACTGTGTTGATGCTCTTTTTGAGCTCCCTCATATATTTGGAAATTATAAGGGAGTATGTCAGGCAGAACATCCCTAACTCCAAGGAGAAAGATGGCAAAGATTAATGAAACCATTAGGCTGGACTTCGTAGCTGGTTTATTAAAAATCATCATTACAAGAGACCGCGAACGTGCTGAGCGAGCTCTAATGCAGAATGCTCGATCGTATCTGGTCTTCATGTGTCGCAGCGGTGACTCAGTGTTGCATAAAGTGGGCTAATTTTGGAAGGTGGGTGTTAACGTTCCCAGCGACAATTTGTACCCAGCATACACATTATTCTGCCATGACAACTTTCCCATGAACTTACCTAGCGCAATGCGTTACTACGAAGCACGTGTATCTATAACAATTGCGAATCCGAGTCAAGATGAATTATTATTAAAGCTTAATGCTACTTAAGCTGAATTTATTAGCTTTCACAAGTGAACATTTTAAATTTGATATTAATCACAAGGAATATTTAATAATACTGTAAATTCTTTCTTTTTGTTAGATACTCACTAATCTTAATAATACGGATGGTGATATCAAATTCACAATTATAAGTATTTTGAAAACTACATTTGAATCGTGGAGAATATTTTTAATAATTTCTTTTAATTTTATATCATAAATTAACCTTAATTTTATTTTATTAGACATTAATAAAAATATTTTAATGAAAATAAAATAATCCGTATTTTCTATGAATATCAACATCTTCTTTTACTAAAAAAAAAAGAATTTTTATTAATTTCGTAGTTAAGTTGATAAATTTGTCGACTGACAAAGTTTTTTAAAAAGGCAAAGTATTAGGTTAGCAAATATCTCCCTTCAGCCTTTTTGTTTTTTGAATTTCGCGGCTATGTACAAAGCGCTGCAGAGCTCGTATCAGAGATGAATAAAGAGATCGCCGATACAATACAACCGACCCGCGCTAGTTTCGATGCGCCGTAGTAATACGCACCCTCGTGGATGAAATCGTAAGTCGGTCCATTTGAGGGGAAATGAGCGGAAACAAAGGAGAGGGAAGAATGGAGTAAGAGCGACGAATTGTGTCCATGAGGCCGGGCTGTTTGTGTGCGTGACTGCGCGCGAGCGAGCTGTTTGTCTGTATTGATACACCCTGTTGCAGAAGTAGGTTAGAAAACTAATAATAACCACCTTCTAATTGGTAAAATGTATTTATTATTAATATTGAGTTACAAGGCACAACTTGCTCATACCGTGGTCTCGACAAATCTAGTTAGATTCGTAGCGGGGACGAACGGCGGCGCTGACCGAAGTGCGGAGACTCGGGAAAGTGGGGGCACTTGACTCCAGCACAAAAGGGCACATCGAAACATACAAGTTATTTACTTTCAACACACCCCATCGTTACAGAAAGCCAACTCGGCTCCGATCGGATAGAGGAGTGAGTGCGCGTAAAGAAACGCGTTCATATAGCCTGCGCTGTTTGTTGCAGCTGTGTATGACGTACCGCCTGTATTGATGAGTCCAATTGTTGGAGACGATCGGCCGACTGTCGACATACGGATTTGCGACTCTCCGCGAGCTTTGGTAGGTTTCATCTGCAACCTGCCCGTGACTGCTTTAGTGCGACACAGAGGCCTAACCGTACAGCCCGTAATGCGCTCGGTTATCAGCAAAGTAAAAATACTTATTGCGTCTTCATTTAAACAATTTAACATTTCTCAGACAGTACTCAACCTAGCAATCGATACTGTATTTGTTTTTAATACAAATTGTTCAATTATCGCCCGTAAAATGCATTCGAAAGATGCATTTTACTCGTTTCGGCGCATGGTTTACGGGCTGCCGTACAGCCCGAAACGCGCACGGTTATCAACCATTCAAAAATACTAATTACGCCTTGATTTAAACAATTTTAGATTTCTTAGTCAGTACTCGATCTTAGGATCGATACTGTTGTATTTGTTTTTAATAAAAACTGTTCAATTATCGCCCGTAAAATGCATTCGAAAAACGCATTTTACTCGTTTCGGCTCATGGCTTACGGGCCGCCGTACTGCCCGAAATACGCTTGGTTATCGACGAATTAAAAATTCTTATTGCGTCTTTATTTAAACAATTTAACATTTCTCAGACAGTACTCTACCTAATATATTTTATAAAATCTAAGAAATTATTCTTTAATTCAATATCTCGTGCAAGATCGAGGTACAGTAAATTCATTGTTTATGTATTGAGTAACATTGTTTAATATAAGTACGTTTAGAATTAAATGTTGCCCTTAGTTGTAAATATTTTCATTGGCCCTTCATAAATATATCAATGTAGTAGAATTCACTTTAAGTACGATATATATCAAAATTTATTTTGATATATTTTGATATAATTGGATTTTTTGTCATATTTTGATTTTATTACATGTATCGATTTAATTTGTAATACATTCAAGTTTTTTTTTATATATTGCAATTACTAAAAAGAATTATATTGTTTTTTATATTTAAATATTCGATAGAATAATATGTCAGTAAGTCAGATGCCTGAAGCAAATAAATAAATTTGGTTGAATTTAGCAGTTGTAAGAATAACATTCATTTGAAATAATTGGATAAATATTATGTCTATAAAGGCTGCTATTATTTGATGTATGTTGGAAGGGCTAAGTCTATCATTTGTTGACTTTAAAGACATTTAGTTCTATATATTAAACAAAAATAATGAAATAATTATTTCATTGATTAAATATCCCTTGTTATTCAATGAACGAAATATTTACTTAAAATTTCTCCGTAAATTAATCTTTTTAACATCTTAAACAGATTTTCAAAAGATTTTAATAATGACACATTTCAACATTAATAAAATTAAAAAAGTACTTAAACTTTATACAAATTGCTTAATCTTAAATTTTTTAATTTTAAATTAAAATTGTATTAGTGTTATTCTCAATTTTCACAATTATATTTTAAAAATCGCTTTAAACATATTAAAATTCAATTTTTTTTCAATCACATGCCGTCGTACTGCCCGAAATGCACTCGTTATTAACGAATTACAAAAACTTATTGCGTATTTATTTAAATAATTTAACATTCCTCAGACAGTACTCGATCTGAGGATCAATACTGCGACTTGATTTTAATAGAATAATAGAAATAATCGCCCTAAAAATGTAAATGAATTATACGTGTAACTCGTTTCAGCTATTTAATTTGCAACGCCGTATAACTCACAATATGTTTGGTTATTGAAGGGTAAAAAGATTTACGAATTATTTTAAGCATTAATGATAATTTATTTAAACGTTAGTAATATTATTAAACAATAAATTTCAGTACAATGTTATTCATATTTACTATTTATAAAATTCTAAAACTATATTCTAAAATTCAATATTCTATTGGTTGTTTAGCCGAACGTACTCATTACACAAATAAAGAGTTATTAATAATAATTTGCATGTAATTCTGATTTTATTTGTATCATTTTTTATTTTAATAGGAAATGGATATGTTTGTTTTCAGGGGGCACCACGGGAAGGCAACCAATACCACCCTCATCTGAAACATAAAAATCTACACTAAAACGTATTAAATATTAGTAATTTAACATAACAGCAACTTTTATAAATTTAATTTGTACCTTCTTTGACTACAAATAAATCCTTAATGCTTCCTATTAAAAAGATAATTTTTTTACAATTTTATACAGTTATTATTGTTAAACGAATTATAAAAACATTTATTTATATATCGATAGAAACTTATAGAACAAAAACATATATACATACAATAATTATTAATATTTACACCAAATTTACATATTTTTACTACCTTATTAGTATTTGTTCTGCTATGATTATGTTCTCTAGTTTTAGAAAAAATTTTAACTAATAATAAAAATTTACACTATGGTTATAGCAGAGCCTTTCTTGATCAAACCAGTCCGAGAATTGAGTTCGCGTATAAGCTTCAACAAGTTCTACTAATTGAGATAAAAGATTTTTAGTATGCCATATATTTTTATAACAAACATTGAATGCTTCTAATTGATAATTTACAAGCTGAACGAAATTATCTGTTGGTCTAGTTAAGTACTCAATAGTTGGAGTAGTTTGATTACAATGCACATACTCTCTTAAACTTTTTTTTAAACTATTTGTGCAACATATCCGGCCAAGTATGTACTTGTGTTCACTTCGTACAGATCTTTTTCCTTTATGTCAGTCAGTCGTTCATTGTATTCAAAATTGAAATCAATTAAAGTTGATGCTTCTAAAAGTTCATTAATTTCTTGATTTTCTTCTAAACTGTATTCTAGTTCTTGTATAGCAGATAAAGATGGTGGACTTTCATTTTAAAATGAAACAATTTCGAAAATAGAATTGTCTTTTGTAGAATTCGTGTTACCTTGTTTACTCGTATGAATAAAATCTGTAGATAAAATATATCTGAAGGATAGGCGGCACATTCGGCAAGTAGGATTCGAATTGAATCCTCCGCGACCGCGAAGTTTTGAATGGACATGCTCTACAGAATCTTGATTACACAGGCCTGTTGCAAGTTGAAATTCGGGAAAAACTAATTTGATGTCCTGATATAACTGTATGTGGCGTCCTTACACACACACGAGCGCGGGCGCGCACGCACGCATACACGCGCCTACGCACGCAACGCCGAAGGACAGTGCGAGCGGCAACCAGCCGCAGCAACGTCTCGCAGGCGTCTCGAGATTTTTCCCGGGCAGTTCCGATAGAACGGCGGGGCCCCGAGTCAACCCGTGAGCGCCCGACGCGGCTAACGAGACCAACGCCCAGAGAGGCATACGCGCCGATACCTGGGGTGTCCCGGAGCGGCCGAACGGCGGCCGTTAGCGGAGGTCAGAGGACAATAGGAAACGACGAACAGATCCGCTTCGACTGGCGACACGAATGCTTCGTGCTCCCGCCAGTGACGTTGCCGATAATATACGCAATATAGAGTCAATTACTTATTTGCTCCTTCTCACCTTATTCCTGCGCCCGTACTCCCGAAATCCCAAATATACTAAAGACTGGTCCGGCATAATAATCTGGTTAGCAAATTCATACATATGTTCCTTAAATGTGTACTTTTGCAGCTGATATTGTCACATACCGGCAGAATTAACATAAGAATTCGGCTCAACATAAGAATCTAGCTTAGCAAATTGATATACGTTTTCTTAAAATTGTGTATCAGTAGCTGATATTATGTTTTGCTGAACTATGGCCGAAAGTTTTAAAAAAATGCCCTTGTGCCCAGCATAACTATGCGCTTTTTCGCTGCTTGACGCTCATTTTCGGTGACTAAATCGAATTCTGCTGCTATGTGACGGTGACAGCTGCAATGGTACACCTTTAAAGAATACGTCTATTAATTTTTTAAGCTCGATTATGATGCTGGGCCGAGCTATAACTGAAAGTGTGAAAAAATTAATTTTGGAATTAATACTGGCAATTTATTAATTAGAGTCTTTTGTAAGAATCTATGGACAAAAAACGAGGCTTATAAACCTCGATATAAAAATAAACCGCGTGATCCGTTCACGAAGAACAGCAATTCTACAATGACACAGTGAGGCTGGTATGATCGGACTTTTATACATTTATTAATAAGAAATGAACGTCGTTTTCATAGATTTATTTATCGCTTTGACTTGTCGCCGCAGAAGGGTATACAAGATTGACCAAACCAGCCTCTGCGTCTTATTTCAGAATCGGAGTTCTTCGTGAACAGATCACGAGGTAATAAACCTTGTTTTTTGTCAATAGATTGGTACAAAAGAATCTATTTAACCTTTTAAGGACGGGGATTTTACGTTGAAATTCGACTTTTTTTTAATACAATATTTATGCATAAAATGAAAGAATATGTCACGTGGAGTGCCTGACAAAATTGGTGGTCGATATATCGACCAGTCCCGTCTGGAACGTAGTCCAATGTTAAAAATTTGAAAAAAATCGCGATTTCAAGGTCAAATATGCTTTTTAGAATAATAACACTATGTTTCCTGTATTTAACATATAATATTACCCCCGAAACAATTCCAAAATAATATGATACCGAAGTTGTCGATACATCGACCAGTCCCGTCCTTCAAAGGACATACATGTGATTGAAAAAAAAATTGAAATTGTATGCATATATTTACTTAAATAAATTAAATACGTACTTAAAGTGAATTCTACTACATTGATATATTTATGAAGGGCTAATGAAAA
Source organism: Sycophaga agraensis (assembly GCA_018906755.1). Classification (NCBI taxonomy): domain Eukaryota; kingdom Metazoa; phylum Arthropoda; class Insecta; order Hymenoptera; family Pteromalidae; genus Sycophaga; species Sycophaga agraensis. The sequence goes on along the minus strand of JACCIE010000057.1, from coordinate 940,451 downwards.
TATTTACAACTAAGGGCAACATTTAATTCTAAACGTACTTATATTAAACAATGTTACTCAATACATAAACAATGAATTTACTGTACCTCGATCTTGCACGAGATATTGAATTAAAGAATAATTTCTTAGATTTTATAAAATATATTAGGTAGAGTACTGTCTGAGAAATGTTAAATTGTTTAAATAAAGACGCAATAAGAATTTTTAATTCGTCGATTACCAAGCGTATTTCGGGCAGTACGGCGGCCCGTAAGCCATGAGCCGAAACGAGTAAAATGCGTTTTTCGAATGCATTTTACGGGCGATAATTGAACAGTTTTTATTAAAAACAAATACAACAGTATCGATCCTAAGATCGAGTACTGACTAAGAAATCTAAAATTGTTTAAATCAAGGCGTAATTAGTATTTTTGAATGGTTGATAACCGTGCGCGTTTCGGGCTGTACGGCAGCCCGTAAACCATGCGCCGAAACGAGTAAAATGCATCTTTCGAATGCATTTTACGGGCGATAATTGAACAATTTGTATTAAAAACAAATACAGTATCGATTGCTAGGTTGAGTACTGTCTGAGAAATGTTAAATTGTTTAAATGAAGACGCAATAAGTATTTTTACTTTGCTGATAACCGAGCGCATTACGGGCTGTACGGTTAGGCCTCTGTGTCGCACTAAAGCAGTCACGGGCAGGTTGCAGATGAAGCCTACCAAAGCTCGCGGAGAGTCGCAAATCCGTATGTCGACAGTCGGCTGATCGTCTCCAACAATTGGACTCATCAATACAGGCGGTACGTCATACACAGCTGCAACAAACAGCGCAGGCTATATGAACGCGTTTCTTTGCGCGCACTCACTCCTCTATCCGATCGGAGCCGAGTTGGCTTTCTGTAACGATGGGGTGTACCATTACAGACAAACAGCTCGCTCGCGCGCAGTCACGCACACAAACAGGCCGGCCTCATGGCCACGATTCGTCGCTCATGCTCCATTCTTCCCTCTTCCTTATTTCCGCTCATTTCCTCTCAAATGGACCGACTTACGATTTCATCCGCGAGGGCGTGTATTACTATGACGCGTCGAAACTGGCGCGGGTCGGTTGTATTATATCGGCGATCTCTCTATTTATCTCTGCTCGTATCTGGTAATCATATATGGCAATACTATATATCATTTGAAAGGTTTTGACATAATCTACAAAACGAAGCTATGCATGATTAGTTTGGATATTGCATTCAACAGTTATAGATGTGTAAACATGGAGTTTATTACCACCGAAATTCGCGCTATTTTAAAGTTTTCTTTCGGTAAAGGTAAATCCGCTAGAGAAACGTTCCGTGAGATTAATGTTTTGGAGGATGGTACTCCATCACTTAGAACCGCGGAGGAATGGTTTCGACAATTTAGAGCCGGTGAAAACGATACCATGGATAAGCCAGCCAGCGAAAGACGTGTGACGATGAATACCGATCAAATCATGGAAAAAATCAAGTTAGACCGGCATGTGGCATCTCGTGAGGTCGCCCAGGAGATGGAAGCTAGTCACCAAATCATTTTAAACCATCTGCAGAAGGCTGGATACAAAAAAAAGATTGATGTTTGTGTGCCACATGATTTGACGCAAAAAAATCTTCTGGACCGAATCAACGACTGCGATACGCTGCTGAAACGGAACAAACTTGACTCAATTTTGAAACGGATGGTGACTGGTGATGATAAATGGATCACATATGACAATATCAAGCGAAAACGGTCGTGGTCGAAGGCCGGTGAATCATTTCAAACAGTGGCCAAGCCGGGATTGACGGCCAGGAAGGTTTTACTGTGTGTTTGGTGGCATTGGAAGGGAATCATCCACTATGAGATGCTCCCATATGGCCCGACGCTTAATTCTACCATTTACTGCGAACAACTAGACCGCTTAAAGCAGGTGATCGACCAGAAACGTTCAGAATTGGTGAACAGGAAGGGTGTAGTGTTCCATCAGAACAAAGCCAGACCACAAACTTCATTGATGACTCACACTTTTTATAAAGTGTGTAAAAAGTGTGTTACACTTTTTATAAAGCATTGAATACAGAGCAAAAAAGCGAAAGGGAGATATTTGCCAACCTTATATCTATAATTTTTTATTTTTTAATATCACCATTCATTTTCCAACCATTTATTTTCTTAAAATTAATAAATGTCTGTACATTATCTATGAAATTATATAACAATCTGTAGCGTACTCGCTTGTAAGAATGTGCGAGAGGTGTTTGCCGTCGTATACATAGGTGATTTGTAAGGGAGGGGGACTGACGGTCTCTCTCCTTCGGCTTTGCGCGCAACGAAAAACTGTACGACTATTAGAATTTGTTCGGCGGGCGGCTCGTCAACAAGCATCCGCCAGAGTTGTCATCGCCCGATTGGGGTAAAGTTACCTTTTCTTTATCTCTTTGTTCGCACGCACTGGGGACTTAATTCAAGCGTGCACTTATAGCGGTGCGAGGCCTGATTGGAAGAGCTACAGAGCAACTCTGCCTGGTTGTCTGCACGCCCCTGGATTGCCTGCGAAGGAGCCCAGCCGAGCCTCGACTGCATCATAGGACAACGGCTGGACATTGACTGCGACTCGCCACGCGTCATCGTCGTACAGGCAGCGAAAGCGCGCTCCGTAAGTGTGACTCCGACCCGCAGATCGTTCCGACACTTATATTGTCACGGGTACGTGTCGGTATTGGTACGATTTATATAATAAAATAATCGTAATAAAAGAAAAACATTACAAATCAATGACTAATAAAATAAAATAAAAACGCTAGGCACGTTGACACTCACCTATTTTAGGCACCAACATTGCCAACTTTATTGATAATGCTAGAGAAGGAAACCCAAGCCTAAGTTGTTCCAGAAGTATATAATAGTTATTCACGCTTTGTAATGTTTTGAATTTACGTTTATATTCAAAGACTGTTTTTAGAGAAAGAACGTTTCGTGAGTGGTCAACACTAAAATCCACGCTTTAAGAACGGTGATTTTAATGTCGAGAATCGGCATTGCGGCAGAAGAGGAAAGATTTCGTACTGGAGGCATTAGTTGTTAATGACTTGTGTTAAATGATTATTAAATCGCTTTGTTACCGCGACGAAGAATGAATCCAGTACTATAATCCCAAGTGCAGAAAATCACGAGAAATTCCCGGACATACCTTAACATCGACGTCCAGACCAAATATTCACGGTGCTAAGATTATACTCTGCATTTAGCGAGACCAGCTCGGTGTAGTGTATTATGATGTATTAAAACTGAGTGAAACCATGACAGAGGATCGGTATCGAATGCAATTGATGCATTTGAGTCAAGCAGTGAAGGAGGAACAGACACAATACTAAGAGAGATATGATAAAGTTATCCTGCAACATGTCAATGTTCAGTCACATATCGCGAATCCCATCCCACACGGAAATCTTACCCCACCCGCCGTACTTTCTAAACATTGCTCCTTCCGACTACGATTTTTTCCGAACGCAGCCCAGTGCCCCCACTCGGCGCATGGTCAAGGCTGCGAGCGCGAGCTCAATCCAGCGGCGACCACGGCGAGATTCTCGTCGCACAATTAACCAAAAGATGGCAAAAAGTAGTGACGGACAGTGCATTGAATCATAAACAAGTAATCACTTTTTAAGAATTAAGCCTCCAATTTTGGAAAAAAATCGACGAAAGTAAATTAGACTTAGACTAACTACTGTAGCATTGTCAACATTACTTGAAATTTTGGTGCCCAATATTAGCCCACTTTATGCAACCATGCTCACGTGTCCATAAGACGCTTGTCACGCTTTGTAATGATAGTTTTAACTGTGTACATTGTATCCAATTTAAATTATTTATAAATATATTTTAAAGAAATTATTGAAAGTATATGTGCGGGGGCACATTCGCAGCCGCAACAGCACCGACGTAAACAAAAGCTGCAGCCGAGACGTGACCCGGACGAAGTGGCAATGCTGTGCTTGCTACGCGCGGCCCCCGCCTAGGTGGCGTAGGAGCCAACGACCCATGCAACTTTAACCAGTTTCGCTCTGATCATCGAGTACTCAAGTACGTCCTGCACGAGCGCCTGTCGGCACGCTTGTAGATGCTGCACTCTTTTCATTTTGATTTCGAATAAAATTCGAGATATACCGCACCCTCTGCGTTGCTTGTTTCCTCCACGTCCCTTCCCTTAAACTCGCGCCTTGGTTTCTAAAGTGGTAAGGCCGCATCCGGCCTTACTTTCCTCGCAGTTTACGGCGAACGACTTTCGATGTCACCCACATCCTCTGACACCCGAGCATTCGAGCAACAGTCCGCTTCATCACCGAGAAATACTGTTTGCCGGGCATGCGGAAAGATTCCGCTCAATGGGCCCGCGTCTGCCAGCTGTGCCAGCGAACCAAGGTCCACCGTCACAACCACGCAGTCCTGGGCGACTTCACCACCCCCGACGCGAGGTTCGACCACATTCACCTCGACATCATCAATCATCAATCACCATCATCAATCAGTTCTCCAGATAGCCAACGGCCATCCCGTTTCCGAACCAGCAGGCCTCCACCGTTGCGAGGGCTTTCTTCGATGGCTGGATCAGTCTTTGGTACGCCGCTCACCCTCAGCACGGATCAGGGCATGCAATTCGAGGCCGAACTCTTTTGGTTCGCTCTGAGCGGTTCACTGATGTGCAAGCCAGTGACACCATGGCACGAGGCACTACCCACAATCCTTTTCGGCCTTCGTACGACCTTCAAAAAAGATCTAAAAGCCTCCCCGGCCGAGATGCTCTTCGGCACTACCCTAAGGGTACCGGAACATTTCTCACCACGTCTTCCCATCCAGAGGCCGACGCTCCATCATTCGTCTACAACCTGCGGTATCTGATGAATGGACTTCGGGCAACGCCCGGCACGAAACACATCCCACTAACCAAACCGTTCTTCCACCGAAATCTCCACTCCTGTCCTGATGTTTTCAGGCGGATCGATGTGATAATGAAGCCGCTCCAACCGTCGTACTCCTGCCCGCAGAAGGTACTGGAGCGAATCAGCGACACCCATTACAGGATCGACATCGAAGACATCGCGAGGGTCGTCCTCCGTCAAACCAGCTTATGTAGAAGCAGCCGACTAGCCGCCAGACGCCCCAAACCTGGCACACGGCCTCAACGATCAACGATCGCCTTCATCTCCATCGCCTTCACCGCCGTCACGTCACCAGCAGACGGTGGTTACACCTTCTTCATCGCCGCCGACTCCGCTGCGGCCACCGGCCGTGCCCTCCCCTCCGTCAAAGATTTCCTCCGCAGCCCCTGCACGGCCCCAGAAGTTCGTCACGTTTTGTCAGCCTCCTGCCATCATCACTAGAGGGGTAGTAGCTGTGAGGGCTCATCCGCAGCCGTTTCCAAAATAAAATCAACTTTTTATAGAAATAGTTAATTATCTAATAATAAATAATTTATTTATTTTATATAAATATTTGCATAAAATCTATACAGCAAAAAAAATTAATCTTTAATTCTCAGAAAAATATAGTAAGCCAATTATAATTATATTATTTAATTATTATTATTTTTAGCTAATTATAGTACCTAATAAACTACGGTGTTAACGGCTCCAGCGTGACTTGGTAACTAGCACACACATTATTCTACTATGCCAACTTACATAGTGCGATGCGTTGCTACCAAATAAGCATATCTAATAATAACAATTCGACTTCCTGCGACGACGAGCAGTTCACAATCTTGGATTTACGTTCTGACTCGATTCCGCAAATTGCATACATACGTATACTTGGTAGTAACGTATCCGCTAGGTAAGTTGGGATAGGAAGATAATGTTTGTGTTACGCGCAAAATCACGCTGGGGCCGTTTATACCCACCCATTTTGACGAAAAACGCCGAACTATTAGCATTGTAATATATCTATATATTACGCTGTATAGTAAAATACAGGGTGCTGCCCTCAAATTGACCGAGTGGCAACGGATCATTTAGTACTGGCTAACCCGATGGTAAGCGCTGCATTAGAATTTTTCTGATAGTTCGGAACAGTTCGGACCAGTTCGGACAACTTCAAATTAATTCGAGTTTCGGTTCACTTCGATTATCACTCATTGATGCTCATTACGCTTAATGTGTCGCTTGTATGCGTGTATTACCGTCATTGCCGTAATAGGCCTGTGAGAGAATATACGTCGCAATTTCTAAGATGTATTATATTTATATTAAAAGACATTACGTGTTATAATGTTTACTTCGTATATAGAATACTTTGTGATATACACCAAAAAACTACTAGAAATGTTAGTTATATTTTACAAATACAAAGACTTTAATTATTTTGTTATATTTTATTGTTTATATGAATTATCAAGAATTAATTAATCTATAGTTTGCCTATTTTATCTTGGGTGACATTTCTATACTTTACTTATCTTAGTTTCTTTACAGTACTTATATAAGCTAAATTTTATTTCTACTTATATGTAACAATATTTTACTTTAACTTTCTTTTACTGAATTTAAATTATCGCGCTATTTCCCGCGAGAGTACAACGGATCGTGCAACACTGAAAATCGAAGGTAGCCGAATTGGTACCAATCGAATGATCGCAACTATGGATTAGAATTCAACTGTGGCGCGCACCAGCGGAGTTAGCCATAACTAACCTGCATAATTAATTAACTAATTTTGATCTCTTTTACATTATTTTAAATAAAGTATTACATTATGTTATATTATTCTCTCTTATCTTTAACATATATTAATTCATTACAAATGCACTTTTATTATAAACACTTTCTCTCTGCGTTTATTTCGGTTTAAGACCAACGTGCAATAAGCACGGCCGCATTAAAAATGTTACATATATATGTATGTATGTATGTATGTATGTATGTATGTATGTATGTATGTATATATATAGTATTAGTATAAGTAAGAATTATTTGCAAGGTAATAATACTTTTAGAAATACATCGATATTTTTCTGAATATATTTCTTGTAAATATTTTGAAACTCACGAGATTGCTTAAACAAATAATACAAATAATAATTCCCAAACTACTGAAAATATTGATATCTTTACTTTGATACAGAAAAATGAATATTTAAAGAAAATGTGCTTTTAAAAAATTATCTTTTTTATTTTTTTTCGGTTATTAAGTTCATACATTAATATGGAAACAGAATACTTTTAATTTCTTGACTTAATGATTCAAACATCTCTAACCAATTCCATATCTTTTACCACTTATGATTTTTCAGTTCTAAATTTGATTTTATAAGTAATTGAATACATCGAAAGTCCGTTGTCATAGTTTAGAAATAAGGAAAACACTAAACTAGTATTTTCTAATATCGATTTTCTTGTAGGATGTGTCAATCGCTTCTATCACGGCAGTATTATATATACAAACGATAATTATCGACATTATAGATTTTCATAGGAAACGATAGATTTTCATATTACGATTTATAGTCTTCGTCTAGCTGCACTTCTACTCGATGTTTATTTAACATATCTATTGACTATCAAAAAATGCAGTAAATCAGCTTTGTAAAAAATATTTTATTTAAACACTGAGCAAATATATATAGTACTATTAAGAATAATAAGTACATAAATATAATCTAAAAATGTTGTAAAATTTACTGTAAAAAATACTGAAAAATATTACTCCAACTAAGACGCGAACCTGTGAATTTCTATTTTGAAAAACTCAATTGTAACAACTAGATCAAGAAATGTAAGAAATAGTATAAATAGAGATTTCGTCGTAGAGATTCGGAATTCATTACTTATGTATTCTACAATCGCATTTTATTTTTAGGATGTGCAAACAGCTTTGATCTTGGCAGTATTTTATACTATATCCACAATTACTAATGTTACAGATTTTGATAGAAGATGATTATCGATATTGATATTACTATTAATGGTGTTCTTATGCAGCTACTCTTGCAGAACTTTTGTATAATATATCAATTCATCATTAACATATATGCAATACCTGTAATGGCAGTTCTGTAAACAGTATTGTATTTAAATACTATTACATATGAATAATTCGAAAATGTCAAAAAATAAATAAATTTGTCCTAAATAATTAAAAAATATCCACACCTATATCCATCATTCCACCATAAGTAGTTAAGGTGAAAATTTCTAAACTTTTATAAAGCAGGATTAAGTATGTGGTTTCTTGAATTTTATGTAAATATCTATTTCATAAAAAATAAACTTCGAATATCTCTCGAATATTTGCTAAATTTCTACACGTGTAAGAGCATGTTCGATGTACATGTCCTTCTAACAACGCTTCTAATAACGCTTTTCCATAATACTGCTACATGACCAAGAATATTCTATGATTAAGAATCACGAAGAAAGTTTGTCAAAATATAGTAAATATAGCTCTTCAATGGCTATAGATACATAGATTTTAACTTGCGTTAGACACACGCGTATATATATATATATATTAAAACAACATATTAAGTAGCACATAAAAATTATACCATTGCTTACATTTTGCAAAGAATTAGGAATAGTAAACAGTAAACGAAGCGATAACTATCGTTATTACAAAGCTATTACACTCATATTACAATCGCATTAATGTATAAATTCTACCCATAGTACTCAATAATTAATATGGCTAATTGATAGCAGTCAATCAAACCGAGAAATGAAATGAGAAGTAATTTTACCTAAATTTAAAAAAAAATTATATTTCATCTATTTCTTTATTGAATGACTCAATTAAAAATTAATTTTCGGACTTTCTACATTTTTTCGGCAATGTTTTTTAACATTCTTGGCACGCTGTTTGTACTATAATATTGTTTTTATTTGTTTTAGATTTCAAATTTTATTGCGTTCTCTCTCATTCCCTTTGGAAGCATTGAAAGAAAATCGCGAGAAGCGTCATCATGTCTAATACGCAGGTATAAACTCTATCTCACTGGTTTCACTTAACTCTCTTAACCCTTTGTGACCAAGCTTATATATAAAATGGCCCTCCCACCCCCCTTACGCCAGCCGAGCAAAATGCAAATTTTTGCAAAAAAAAATATCACCGTAAAATGCACTAATGGTACCCTCCCGTAAAACTCATTAGTCTAATTGAACTTCCTTCAAATTTGAGAAAAAATTCCCAAAAATTGCAATTTTTATTATCTCGACATCTCTGCGAAAAATGAATATTATGACAAAAAATAGGATTTATATAATTGAACCACCGCAAGTTTAATTGAAGCACCTTCAGAATCTCAAAGAAGTACCTCAATTTTGAGCAATAATCGACAAAAATGATTTAGTATAGTTGTGGCGTCTCCGCGGTCACCGTCCGCGTGACCGCCGACGCCTCCGCTGTCACGCCGAAAGCAGCGGCTCATCCCACGAGCTTGGCGCTAACCTCCAGAGATGGCGTAAGGCGCGTGCTCCCGCGCGGGCCTGACACCTTAAGGTAGCGAGCGCGGGTAATTCACTCGAGTTTCGATCGACATGAGCGCGCGTCTCGCCGCGTCTCGCTTTATATCGTCGAAAGGCAATAAAGATAGCAAGTGAAAATTATTAGCGAGTTATTTCTTTGGCGCTACGCCTAGCTTGACCCATCGAGATCCCGACATCGCTAAATAGTTACATATGTGTAATAAACAAGCGACACGTGCGCATGTGTAGCTCAATTATCCAAATAGATACAGTACCAATTATATAGCGCCAATAGAAACATCTCAAGATTGCCTTCTACAAATCATAGACATTTGTTTGGTTTCAATATTGTTAAATTAAATCGTTTAAAATATTAAAATCACATTGGAATAAACTATGTGCTCCAAGTGTAACTAATTTTACACATTAACGAGTATACATACATAATCAAAGAATAAAAGTGAATTATTTAAGTAAAAATGAAAAAGCGCTTCTTCGCACCCACAGAATATATGTAGCAACATTATAAATCTTTTCACTTGTTTAAACAATATTGAAATAAATTTTTAAGCGGATATATCAACGTAAATAAAAAAATAATCTAAGGAGAGTCCTTATTTCAAACTTAAATAATGTTGTGAATTTCATATCAATGATATTTATTGAGATTCTATATTTTTTCCTCATTTTGTGAACAATAATTCCTTGGCCCGTGAATAGACCCCGCCGTATAAAACATAAAATTAGATTAGGACTGATCGGCCAACGAGTTCATTTGAACTTTGCATATAGAGGCCGAATTTCTAAATGCACCGCACGTCAAATAATGCCGCATAAGAATACGCAATTTGAACCACATTGATTATTATATTAACTTGATACTCTCTAAATATGAAAGAGTAGATTTTTTACTTTTTAAAAGTAAATAATCACTTTTTCAAAAAGTCCAGAGTCGGCCACTCCATAAAAGTAAATATTTACTTTTTAAAAGAGTAAATTAATTACTTTTTTAAAAAAGTAATGATTGAACTCTTTAAAAAAGTAGTGATTGAACTCTTTAAAAAAGTAAAACATACATATTAAAAATTAAACCACTCGAAAAAATTTTTTTTTATTATTTATTGATATATCACTTATACATATAAAAAATGTAAATGTATAGAAAACAAAATTGAAAATTATTTATTCTCTATGCTTCTTCTACATTCTCAATAACATTAATAAGATTTAAATGCAATGATACAACAGCGTTTATTGCTTTTGTTGCTGGTATTTTAAAAATAAAATAATCTATAAAATTATAGACATACTTTAATTCTACAGGATATTCTGTATTGAATAAATAATAAATTTTAAATAATAAATCCATAGCTGCTATAAAATCGAATGGATCACTTCTACATACAAAATAATTATCAGCCACGACGAAATATTGTGTCTTTTCTCCCGCAACAGATACTATGTATGGCTGTACTGGTGAACTTGAAATTAATTTTTTTTGATTTAATATAATTTTCTATAGCTGTTCCTTGCTAAAATTTAAAAAATGTATATGTTTATATTCAACTATAAATAATTACAAAAATAATGAATATAAATATAAATTGATGATATAACTAACCTCCACAGATTCCATTAATGCTTTTATTGGATATCTATAATAACGTGTAGATTTTTGCCCTTGTTTATGCAACTTCTTATTTTTCACAGCATTGGAAACTGGCAATAGTCCAATAAGAATAAGAACAGCCTTTAAGTTATCTGTAATTAGAATATAAATATTAATTGATTATTACTAAAATAAATAAGATACATCTGTTAAAAGTGATCTTACTATCATTAACATGTTGATGCTCAGTTAAAAGATTAACTCTATAAATTAATAAAAATAACTCTATAAATAAAACGTGGGAAACTCTGTAATGAATTTATCCTTTAATTCTGGGAACATTAAAGAAAATTCATAGTCAACCTAAAACATATAAACGTGATAAATTCTTTAGAATTATTAACTTTTACATTAATATAAAATCTGTACAAAACTTACCATATCTCCATTATAATCTAATAATTTAGGATATTTTTCTAAAACCGTGCTAATTGTTGGACATTCATCCGAAATCCATTTTCTCCTATTTTCAAATGTTTCTTTTAAATTTTGTTTGATTTCATTTTTTATACATATACTAGAATATTTATGTTTCATCCACTCAATCTATAAATGCAATATTAATAATAATATTTTATTTCATACTTACAAAATTATTAAATAGAATTAATCGTAACAGTAGTATAATCAATAATACCTTTTTTTGAAGATCTTCGTCAGGAAGTAATATCAAATCATCATTGTTTTGTTTCGAAACTATAGTACACCTTTTTAATCTTTTATATTTTTTTTCTTCTTTAGGAAGTCTAGATTGCACAGCTTGTAGTCGATAATGAATGAAGCCGCTCTTTGATATTGGATCATAGAAGTGTTCCTAAAACAATGTTACAATTTATTTATAAATTTTGTTTTAAATATAACACATAACGGAACTTACAAATCCAGTTGTAGCTAATTTATTTAAAAGATTTGGGAACTCCGTTACTATTGCTTTTGCAAGTTCAATTTTGGCTTCTATGGGTGGGTAACTAAAACAAATGTCAGAAGTATTAAAAAGTTATAAAGCATTAACATATTAATAAGGGTAAAAGCTTGTAGTATAGGATAAAACTTACGCAGAATGTACGCTAACTAACTCTTGAACTAGCAGTCTAACCATTGCTCGTCGATCAGATTCGCAAAAACTGGATTTAAGAGCTTTAACGATTTCAGCTCCTTGTTTGTGTTGTAACAACGTGGCTTCTACTGTTCTATAGCGCTAAAAATAAATAAAGAAAATTATTAAAATTTTCTATTTATCTGATCAATAAAATGAGTTGCTTTTTACCGTAAAGTGGTGTGAAGCAAATTTAAATATTTGAATTTTAGAAGTTTCAGCAGAAGTGGAAGGGGTGTTTGTATCGTTATGTTCAATTTTATAATGGATCTCATCATTTTCAACTTCATTTTTACGTTTCATTTTGTTAGTATTTTGATCAGTTTTAATAACAACTAGGTTAGAAAGATCTATAATATTAGGAGAAATGTTTTCAATTTCCAAAGGTTTATCAATGTCTACATCTATCTTATTATGTACAGGAGAGAAGCCTTTTAATAAATCTTTGGTTAAACTTCCATTTTCATTAACTAAATATATTCCTTCAGATCTCTAATCAATAAATAAAAAGTGAAAATATAATATAAAATATATTCAAACATGAGATTTAAATACTAATTGCCAAAACTTACACTTTTTGCTCTGTTTATTATTTTCATTAGTTCCTTTGCCGGGCCCATCTTTATTTTCATACTAATTAAATCATCTTGCGTCAACTCGAGAAAACTATTTCCATTAATACACTCATCTAAAAATTATGAAGTAATTACAAAGCAAATTATTTATCTAAATAAATTAATAAACGCAACCTTAATAAATAACACAGCTTAAATCTTTCACCAATAAAACCAATTTAAAATAAAACCATTTCACTATTAAAATCTCATTTCCATAACAATAACTCATATGCAGTTAGTTGACAATATTTTTAATATATCTGTTACGTTTTTATAATATCTTACCATAGTTTAAGTGTCATAATATTAAATGACGAAGACTTATATAGAGATCTTTTGATGTTGGTTTGGTCCAATAAGAAACAGGTTTGTAAAATGCTAAATCAGATACTTCTACAAATCTAGATAAATTCTTAACATCATTTAATTCAATTGAATAAGCATGAACATTAACATCAAAACCCATAGTAATACAAACTGAAACTAGCAGATAAATTTTGTTATCCAAAATTACTATTTCCTCTATACGTCCAAACAAAAATAAATCATTATTTTTGGAAATCGCTTTTTCTAAAATAACAAATAACTTTTTACGAAATTCTATTCCGTTTATTTTAACTCTATTTGCAATGCAGATATCATCGTTTTCATTATACTGCATATTAAGAAGATATTGACAACTTAAAACATGTTTTACTAATAATCTTGAGCTAGATAACACCTGAGATTTATTAAGTTTAACATCTGATTTCCACACAGAACATTGAACACATTGTGAAATTCGTGCTAAAGTTTTTGGTGGGTTTTTAAAATTCTTCATATTTAGAGCTCGTTGCTTTAATTCATTATGTTTACCCTCGAATCTCATACAATAAAAGTGGATTAATGGACCTGACCAAGCTATGCATTCAGGGTAATGTGTTATGTGATGAAATTTATTTATTAAATTTATATGAGGAAATGTTTTTTTGAAACAAGTAATGAATTCGTTAATCAACTCATCTAAAAGAGGTAAGCAAGATTTAGCTATTCGAGGGGCAAATACGATTTCCATTACTCTCAACAGAAGTAAAATTAATTGCACATTTTTATCAGAAGGGTCAATTTTCTCGGATAACAAAAATGGAAGTACTCGAATTAAGCACCACATTTGCATAGCTTTTTGATTTAAGGTATGTTCTTTTCTTGATAACATGCTTTCAGTAAAGTTGGCTGATGGTTTATTTTTAATTTCCATGAAGCTATAATTAAATAGATGTACAGATTCGTTAAAATAAAAAATATCGAATTTCTTTTGGACGACTATAAATTCATGCAAAATAAGCTTTACTACCATTGGACATATACCACATAGAAAATCATGCATAGCATCGAATATTTTATTATTTGCAATATTAAAGTATTTTGAAGAATTCAAACAACATTCGCCTTTCAAACCCGTTTCTGATTTTGCAGCACTTGAAAAATTGGACGATTCCAAAATTGATAACTGTTCTTTGAAAAGATGCTCATTTCTTTGTGTAAACTTATCTAAACATCCTGCAAGTAAGTCATTTCTACTTATCATGCATAAGCGACAGAAATGTTTTGAAGAAGGAGACAGTAAGTTAAATACGTCATGAACTGCTAGTCCATCGCCACAGAAAGATTCTAATGTTGCTCTTAATATGAAAATTTCAGTGTCAAAGTTAATTAATACTCCATCATCACTCTCTAATTGCGATAAATCGTTTAAAAAAGGTTTCAAAATTTTTTCAAAACCATATTTTTGAATGTCAGCATGACAACATAATGAAAGTATATGTATACTGGCTAAATCAGAATTTATATAAGCAGGCAAATTAGATATCTGATAATAAAAAGCTCCTATTTTATGAATTCCAGTTTTTGATCCAAGAGGGTTAACTATTTCTAATTCATCATAGTACAGCTTTATTCTTATAGCATTCTTAAATTTTTGAAAAAAGCGATGCTGTTTAAAGTTTAGACCATCTTTAAACGAGGATAATATATTTGAAGATGAATCTGATTCCTCAAGTATACATTCTCTTATCGTTTTGTTCGAAAGAATTAATTTTAATGTTTCAATAATGGGCACGTAATGAAAAGTTTCTATAACTGGCCATAGAACTGTAGTGCCAGTTTTTTTGTCAAATTTCATATCCATGCGCTGACCTAGAGGAATTTCTAAAGGTTCTATATAACTACAGTTATCAATCAGAGCTTGCATTTGATTATCATAGCTTTTTAAATTTTCGAATGGGGATTTAAATTCTAAAATTTGATTAACATCATTTAGAAGCACTTGATCAATGGTTTCTCCTACTTGAAGTTTAGTAAAAATTTTAGATTTTAAAGAATTATTGTATTGAAAAAATAGCTGTTCAGTTTCGTCAAAAAAATGTGTTATCGTACTGTCTGTTATAGAAGGATTACTATGATATCTACCTATATCATACTCAAAATATATGATTTTAAGTCGAATTCAAAATTAGGAGTATCTTTTTCAATATAATCAGTATTTTCATCCTGCAAACGCACTTGACCAATGTTATCATTATTTTCCATTATAGATGAATCTTTTAACATGTCTTTGTCATGAGAATAATCATTTTTATTAATATTTTCATCTATATCTAGTGTCTGTAAATTTTCAAAGTGTCTACTTCTAATATGCTTCCTTAAACTATAAAATTCCTTGTAACTTCTATTACAATTATTTTGAGCACAAATAAATCCAGCTTCACCAAGCCCCTTTGTAATTGAAATATTATGGTCATGAATAAAATGTCGCTTTAATTCATTTAAGTTATTAGCAACAAATTTATTGCATTCAAAACAGTTTAGTCGATTCATTTTAATTCATAATAAATTTATGAATAATCTATAAATAATTTATATTTATTTTAATAATCTTAAATATTTAAACCTTTGTTTGTTTTACATATAAATATATTTATTGTAAACGAAATATGTACTAAAAAAATAACAATACTTTAATAATATACCTTCTAAAATGGTTAAAGTTGTTTGATCTGAAATAAAAGAGCTCAGGAATTCTCTCAAGTTTTTGCCGCTCAATCTATTAATATTATTATACACGTCTTCCATTTAAATTGACAATTTAAATATTTATACAATCCAATTTATCTGAAAAAAAAAGAAAAATTTTAGCGTACTTTAAAACTTTGTTTATCACCTTAACCTTAAATAAAAATAAAAATAAATAAACTAATTAATTTAAAAAATTCATAAATTTAAATAATAACATATTTTAATTCAATAATAGAAATTTTTCAATAATTCAATGTTTAAAAAATAGTTTTATTCACAATCTTTTAAATATTTTTGTATTAAATTCTAATTTATATTTATATATGAATTTTAATATAATAAGAAACTTAATAAAAAGGATAATACATTTTTGTGAATTAAGAAAAGATATAGTTATCAACCTCGTGTAAACTTTTGCTCGAAACTATATACGCAATAACCTCAAAAATCTACGTTGCGACATCGGTTCAGGTTATATTATTTTTACAACATTGATGATTATACTTACCTGAAAATATATATACTATTATGTACTATTATGAATATCGTCTAGAACTGTTGCTGAAAAAACTGATGTATAAGATGTAGTGGCTCCCGATTTATGTTCACTCGATTTTCGCATAAATTGATAACCGCACGTTTACAAAACAGGAATTTGTACGTTAGGAACGCATGCACATACGCATACGTATACCCATGAGCATATGCATAGCACACGTAAAGCTATGTATACAATATAAGTCTACCTTGGACTACTTACTTTTATTAAAGTAAAATTTTTACTTTTTTAGATGTAAATAAAGTATCTCGACAACTTTCTAAGATATCCGTTTACTTATAAAAAGTAAAAATACACTTTTTAAAAAGTAAAAATTATAATTACTTGCGAAAAAAGTAATAATTCTACTTTTTCATATTTAGCATATATGCTAAACAAATTAGCTTTCAAAGTAACATTATTCAATATAAATCAATCGAGAAGGATTATTTGCTTATTTGTATAAAAATTTGTATAAAGATAGCAAAAGAAAAATCGAACAGAGTATGTAGTGATTTTTTACAAAACTCGAAAATTTAACTTATGTATATTTTATTAATTTTATGGAGCTCGCGTGTAATTGCATAAGTCAAATGCTATTTTCGATTTACCGGAGGGTGAGAATGCGATGAACATGAAAAAGTCCCGAATATGCAAAAGTACCGAATGCGCAGAAGTGATAACAGCGACCGAGCGCGACCGAGTTGAAAATAACTACATTGACGTTGTGAACCACCCGTATAGTTGCAGTAACATAGGAATCGCATGGAGCGTTACCGCAGGATTATTATATCATATATAATAATAGGAGCGCGTCCCGTACTCTGCAGAAATCGAAAATAGCATTCGAGTCATATAATTATACGCGAACTTTATGAAAATAATAAAACCACCTTCTCCGTTGATATAACAAACATTTAATAAAATATACATAAGTTACACTTTTGCTATTTAGTTATTTAGTATTTTTGCTATGTAGTTATTTTCAACTCTATGTTTGGCTGTGTTCGGGTGTCATCGCCTCTGCGCATTCGTGTCTTTTTCATATTCGTCACATTCCCACCTTCCCCTGTCATCACCTCTGATTGTTCGGTATTTTTGCACTCGCGCGCTTTTGCATGTTCGTCACATTTCCACCCTCCCTTGCATGAAGAGCGCATGTGGCGGTGCCAAGTGGCGCGGAGACAACATTACAGCTGATTACAGCCTGTCCCTGCGACCATCCGCGACTTTCGTCCCATTTCTGTAACCTATGAGCGTTCTTCTATAAGCGCGTCTATATTCGTCAATATTCGTTGATACTACGAGAAGAAATTTTCATTGTTAATTTATTTCAAATTATTTACATTTTTCAAAAATTTCAAAATATATTTTGACAACTTTTAATTCCAGTCATCGTAAAAAATCAAAACAGTTTAATAGATTCATATTCAAATAATTGTTGCTTTCATTGATATGGTTAATAAAACTAAAGAATCTGAAATAGATGTTTTTCGTGATACCCCTGTAAGATATTTGGGTAATAAAATATAGGTTATTATTGTTGTGTTTCTGCTACTTAATTTTATTTTTTTATATTTTTGTATTTTACATCTTTTATATTTTTCTTAGTATTTTTTTTAATTTGATGTTAATTATGTGTTTTATTCAGGATACACCAATGAAGTTGGAGAAGCATTTAGAAGCCTAATTCCAAAATCTGTTGTTTGGTTTAGTTATATTGCAGCAAGTGGATATGTTCTTGCAGACACAATTCATAAAGGAATAAAAACATATAATGTACACTTGATTGTTTATGAATTAATTAAATTTATTCATAAATAATATATTTTAAATAAGTCATAGTTTCTTGTTTTAGGTTGATGAGTCACCAAAGAAAATAAAAAGATGTTTCCTTTCAGCTTCAGACACACTTTTGTGGCAGAGTTTCGCATCTGTTATAATTCCAGGCTTGACAATTAACAGATTGTGTGTCTCTGTTTCTTATATGCAAAAGAAATTTTTATATTCTAAGTTGCGAACTCCTTGGATACCAACTATAATTGGCATAGCGTCTATACCTGTGATAATACGACCAATAGATATGTTTGTTGAATATTCTATGAATGTTACTTATAGAAAATGGATTGGATATCATCCTAAAGTTGAACTAAATAAAACCTAGAAAATTATTAGAATTTTTTGATAATAGACTTACAATTAAATTAGCCAAAATTTATTTTGATGAACAAAAGTAACTTCAAAACTAAAACTGTAATTATTAAGCAAAGTTATTGAAAACTAAACATCCAAAACCTTATACAAGTGAAAATGTCAAGAAGAAACTATATTTAATTATATTTAAATAAATTTAATTCTTAATCATGGTTCAGGTTTTCAATAACTAACTAAACATTTTAGTTAATGTTATTGTTGAGAACGATTGTTTTTCAAATTTTAACTAATTTTTTGAAGATCATGTTAAAACTATATAAAAAATACATTAAACTTTCTTAAAATATAAACAAAAAAATATAAATTAAAAAAAAACTTCATAAAAATTTCTTTAGAAAAAGTTTAATAAATGCAATATTAATTACTTAAATTTACATAAATTCATGATGAATTTAGTGTAAATGTTAATAAATAGTCATAACAGTCAACATATAAAATGTAATGAAAATTTTTATAAATAATGTAAGTCGAAATAAAAGAAAAAATGCTATAAAACTAAACAATAAAATAATTCTTATTTTTATCAAGTTTCATGATTCTATTTATTCGAAAAAAATAAAAGTACTTGTTTTGACTAATCAAGATCCTCCATCTATGGTTCTTGTTAAATTATTCAAAAACAGTTGACAAAGAAAAAACAAAATCTTGTTAATTTATTATGATTTGTGTTTGTAAAAATTGATTTTATGTTAAATGATAATTTTGAAATGTTTAGAAAATTTAAGTGGCTGCTAGTTATAAGCCTGTAACTTTAATCTCTTAGTACATTCTTGTTTAAATGATAATCAAAAATGAAGTTCTTTTGATAAATTACTTATGATAAATTATGATTTTGTAACTTCTGAAGTCAAAAGCTATATTTTATAAACTATTGTCAAATCATATTGCATCAAAAATGTCTTTTGTAGTCCAAGATATCTGAAGTCATAATTCCAGATAAAATAAGAAGTAATGAACTAATCTACTCACAGTCTATTATATAAATTAAATATATATATGTAAAATTGTATTACAAAGATGCTTCTTAGAAGCTATATTGATATAGTTATCACAATCTTGTACTTTATGTAATACATAGCAGACATTTATTTAATACATAAGTTCTGTAAGTAACTAAAATTAAAAAACAAATGACTGTTATAATAGCAATAATTATGCTACAACCTTTGCACCATGATAACATTTGTATTTCAAACACGACATCAGTTGGATATTCATATACCTTTCCACCTGCAGGTTACTGTATGCAAGAATTAAATTAAGAATAATTAAAATAAAATTTACATCATATTAACTTCTAACGGCGAACATTGCAGCTGAAAAGATTTCTAAAGATTTCCTAAGATTTCCTTTAGATGGAAAAATATCTACTTTACCGACATTCTTTTTTTTTATAATAATATAGTCAATAATGTATGTTATAGTCAAAAATTATATTTCTGATGTTTCATATTATTTAATTATTTTTGTTTTACTTTGTTTAAAATAATGTTTTGCTCTCTGTCAATTAAATAAAATTTTACCCATTTCGAAGTGTTTTATGTTAATACGTTATTAATTGTTATTTTATTTAAAAAAATCGTATATGGATATCGAGATAATAACTATTTTTTGTATACAACCGTTTCTACAACAACTGGAATTGTGTAGTGCTTTTTACGTGAGCATTATGTATTAATCATTTATCTATCCATGATATAAACAACGCTGAACTATAATATAAACTGGTAAAATTCTCATCTACCCCTATAAGGTAAAAATTATGTACTATTATCTTCACAATAATAAAGTTTTATTGATAGCTCTTCTACTGTTTTAACAATAATACAAATTTGATTTCAGGAACTTATCTTTAGAATACGTTTTGAAAAATTTAATTGAGAATTAAAAAAATCAAATTTTTATTTTTAAAGTAAAAAATATTAAGAATAGTTTAATATTAATTTTTCGCGACTTTATTGCATGTAATTTACGTGTATAATTTAGATTTATTTACTGATATATTTTGTATATGCCAAGTATTTACAAGTATGCTCATTGCCATTCACTACCGGTTACTAGGTACATGCACAATAGAATTCATCACCAAGCAAGAAAAACCTGAAAACCAAATGTAAAATAATTGTATTTCAAATATTATAATAGATTGAACAGTAGATATCAGTATTGATTTAATATACTGTTATTTTTAATTATAATACAATATTAAATTTTATTTAAAAAATGATAAGAATAACAAACTGAGGAAAGTTAATCATGTTCATAATGTTCAATATTCACTTTATACGTGATTTAAGAAATAGTACCTCAAAACATGGTTTTTTTTGTTCAAACAATACTTTAGGCCCACAATAATAATACTGTGTCAACTTCATTAACAATCCTCAAGTACACATAAACATGCAATGTTTAAAATGCTCTATATATATATAATCAGAATAAAGACGTAATGCTGTCAGACACTAAGTTTTTTTATTTTGAACACCGATGTATTTATGCTCCCTTTTAGTGCTAATCAACGATGGCGTCATATAGTGAGTTATAAACAAAGTAGATAGTAGTATTCAGTAGTACTTATATCAATCGAAGAGACTCTTGAAGAGTCTGGGAATCGAACCCGGAACCACCGGAATTATTAAATGGAATCATCTCAGTACTATTTGATTATTGCCTTGATGAATTAAGTTTGTTGTTTTTACTTTATTTCCTTTACATAGTTTTTACTGTATCGTGCATTGGTCGATAACGCTACCTGAAGAGTAAATTTTTCTTAATTTTTGTAAATGAAAGACATTGTTTACTGCCATGTACTATATATTAAATTTCTTAGGTCATTTTGATTATTAATGATTACTAGGCTACGTATGTACAAGATGCTTTTAATAAGTGAAACAAACATATATGATTCGTGTTTTTAGATATTTAATTTACGATGATTAGTATTTGTATAAAATTAAAAAGCTTCTTTTTGTAATTTTCCTTTGAGATTTCTTACAAATATCTTTTATGTAAAGATTAGTTTCTTTCATTAAAGTATTTCAGTTACTTAAAACTTTATGAAATTAATATTTTTTATTAATATAATTAATATTTTTAAGTGCCGAGTATTAAACAAACTCGCAAGAATATTCTCAAAAAACTTGCCAGTTGTCACATTAACCCGTGACATTTACTCGCGAGAAAATCTCCACAAACCTCGCCAAATTAAAAACATAATGATTATGACTGTATACAACCTATTGATACATGGATGATGAATCTGATTCAACTGTAGTTTTCCTGCAGAATTTAAAATTAATAATTTCAAACAATTTATTTCTAATATTTTTTTTAACCATACTTACACCTTAAAATATTGCTTAATTTTATTTATTATATTATATATATATTATGTTATTTACAATCTTTAGTTTTTTATTTAGTAAATAAATATAAAAAGTTACAGAAAAAGTTAAAAATAAAAAATATATTAAAAGAATTAAATACAACGCCGGTCACTTTTTCGCTTCTTTTAGCTATTAAATCTGTCGGTAAAATCTAGGTACTTACTGTTGTGCGGACGAGTTTTATTGGTGAAATATTTTCAATTTATTTTGATTATACATGTTTTGATAATACCTAATTTCTCTATTAGATTTCAATATTTTTTTTATACAAAAATATTTACGTGTTATCGTGATCGATCATAGATTTTTGACTGAAATAATAGTTTGGAGATATTTTACTTGGACCAATCATACGCACTTTTCATGATTTCATAATGATTTAAACATTAAATTCTGTAATCCTCTCCAATTTCATGAAAATCAAACTTATGGAATAAAAATAAGACACAGTATTCGAAGTCAATGCATATAAACTATATTCACGTGACTGCTGTACAAAGTGAAAATAATCAAAACAATCTAGCAATATAACTATTTTTGTTAATCTTACCTTTAAAAAAATGTTCATAGTGAATTTTTTATTAATAGTCACATCTTTTTTATTATAAATATTTGCAGAGCAAGCAGAGTATTATAGTATAAGATATCTTACACGTTTGTTCATTTAACATGAAAAAGTTAATTAAATCTCTCTAAGGTTATGCATGTATCTAAATTAAACGAAGATGTCAACTTCGATCATCAACTTGGGTTTTGTAAGGATACTCTAATGCGTTAATTGATAATGATATTTCAGTATATAGTTTTATCAGATGTAGGAAAATTAGCATTAAATTGCTCATTGAAAAATTTAACTGCAAAACATGAAAGTAAATAGTAAATACCCTATTATGGAAGATAATATCCAGTATCTTCAGAAATTTCATGTTATTGGTCTGGATTATATCCTTGTAGAAGAGTTAGTATCTTATACAGTGAATGTAATAATCAAATAAAACGATTGAATTAACTTCTTTAGATGGCTTTATTGAAGACCAAAAATTAGTTAAAAACTATCGTTAAGAATACTAACAGTATACCTATAGAGCGAAAAGTTATAATAAATAATATAAGTTGTAATATAAGTTTATGATAGATAGATGTCTATAGTAGACATTATAATACTGTCTTATACAATCATTCAAATCTTGATACTCATATAAACAGTGCTGTGACCATTGATAAAATTATATACGTAGGATCCTTGGAATTAATGTAAACGTTCCTTATAATGAAATTATTACATAGCATTTAAGACATTAAATAAAATAATGTTTTATTGCAAAATTATAAATATTTAAAAAATATCAAATATGAGTATTTATTTATTTTGTCTTAAACAGTTGATTTCGTTAGTAAAATGAAGAACATATAACAATAGAGGTATAAGTATATAGTCTGTAGTTTAACCTTATAATGTTTAGTAAAAATCACGTCACTAATCAAATCAGTAAAAGTACAGGGTTTTTTAATAAATTTCCTTCGATATTTCAATGAAATTACTACTAATGTGCTAATAACCTGATTTTTACTAAACTTTTTAAAAAATTATATATTTTTTTTAAATATAACTTTCGCGCGGATTTTGAAATTCGCGTATATATAGTAGATCGACTAGTTTGAAATATATACATTTGCTATTTTCAATAAAATTTAAATGATAACACAAATAAAGCAATTGTCCTTATGAAGAGTTAATAATTGGTAGTCTAATGTTTTTTGGATCTGAATTGCTGACTTATATACGCAAGATATATTAATGTAATATGATATGTCAACGTACTCGATAAAAACAATGAGAGTGTTCATTGTAAAATGCGACCTTGAATCATTTATTAAAAATAAAGCGGATGATTTCTTTTCCAAAAAAAGAGTTCTGTAAAAATAATTGCTGCAAAATTCTTTAAATATTTAAATAGAATAACTGTTTGGTTAAGTCCATATGTAATTATGTATAAATTAAATGGGCGCTATATAATATATTTTTGTCTTAGCACATTGTACGTGGAATTTTATTTGAAGTGTTGCAAATATAGCATAAAATTACAATTATGATTCTTTTAGTATACATATATAATGAGTTACTGTAACGTGCACGTTAACTTTTTCTTAACATCACGCTGCCATCTGATTCTGTTCACATAGAATGTATTCTGCGGACTCGCTAATATTGTTTTAAATGATTATACTAATAAGGAAAAATTGCGCAGAAACATTAATATTTTTATCGTGTTCCATTGAAAATAATAAACTTATTAATGGTTTATAATTATTATGTAGATGCAACTAAATTTTTGTATCGTTATTTTAAATAATAGGTTGATTTACGGAAAAAGTATTTTCTGTTCAGAGTGCACGAGTATTAATATAAAAATATATGCGGCAATACTTCTATGCGCTCGTGTATTAAGTACACATCATCAAATTCTATAATAAAGCTTTAAAAGCACGTGCATGACTGTGTGAATTATAGTTAATGTCGATGCATCAAAAAATGAGACACAAAATCTACAAAAAGCAGTGGCGGTTCGATCAGTAGCAACGTAGATAATGTGGTGTGAACAAGATAGAGTCAAGTGGACCGATCTAATTCGAAGGTAGCACTGCACTTGGAGTTCATATTATGATGCGGGCAACGAGAGGTCCAGGCTACAGAGGAAGAAAGGCAGATGCATAAGGAGCGGAGCAGTCGTACGGGCCGCTCGACTCCCGGCGGCCGACTGCGGGAAGCGCGGGTAGCGGCGGCGGCGGCCATGTCCGGGCGGGGCGGTAGGCGGGTGGTGCCCCCTCCCAGGCGCCGGGAGCCAATGGGGCCGGGGCGCCGCCCGGGACCGGGGGCGGGGCCCCAGGGCGCCGGGCGCGGCGTGGGGCGCGCGGGCGGCGCAGGTGCCGGGGCTTCGGCGGCGGTCAGTTGGTGGCGAACGCCTGGTGGAGCGCGGCCGCGGGACCAGGGCGCGCAAGAGCTCGAGGGCGCGCAAAGTTCGAGGCAGTGCAAGCCGCAGGCGGGCAGAGGCGCGCAGGGCCGAGTGGGCCGCGATGCGGGCCGGCCCCGGGCCGTGATCGCCGCGGGCGCCCGGGCGCCCTGGGCCCACGCCGGATCAGTGACAGTTCGCGAGGAGTCCGCCACCGAGGCGCGGGGGGGCGTTAGCCCTGCCCTGGGGCCCTCGGGGCCGTTTGCCCGCTACGGGCCCGCGGAGGCCGGGCCCCCCGAGGCGGCCGCCGTAGCCGCAGCCGCAGCCGCCGCCGCCGCGCTGGTGGGGGTAGCCGGCCGGACGGCCGCGCCCGCGCCGGGGGAGGTGGAGGGATACGGGGCCCAAGGGCCCGGGGCCCCGGCCCCTGGGGGGGTCGCCCAGGGCGCGCCCCGCATCAGGGTCGCCACCCTCGGGGCCTCCTGCTGCGCCCCGCTCCCCGTCACCCAGGCTCACAATTTAGGCATAGGTAAGTCACACGCTCGACGTCTCCTCCTGGACCCTGCCTCCTTCACTGGCCTCCCTGCGAACTTGCTGAACGACAGAAGCAAGCACGCGTAAACAACGCCCCACTGCTTTCCACCAATAAATGCAAATTCAATCCATCGAATCATTGCATCAATCTTTATTGTTACATGCGTGGAAATAGTGCAACTTTGTATGTTCATACCATACGTCAAAATTCCCGTTAAAAATCAACGAATATTATAATTTATTCGAATATTAATTATTTAATCATGTTAATTAGCAATCTAAAACAATGAATCACTGATAGCATAAAATTTGTTATAGTAAAATAATAAAATCGCACTTAATTGCAATTGGAATATTAAACATAATCTTTTAAATGAATAAAGTTATTTCATAATATAAAATTATCTTCTTCTGGCGCCGTACCTTATGAAGAACAAACAACTAATACGGCGTGTTTATGTTTAAAAATATTATTATTTAATTATCGCAGTAAGAAATAAATCTGATTCAGAATGCATTAATTATAACCATCGAAGGTATCTAAACATTTTGTGATACGTTTATCAAATACCGCTATCATGATTATAAAAAGTGAGTTTTTAAATAGAATTGTACAGTTTGTTAATGTTTGTGCAAAACATGTTCAGTAAACTACATGGTTTGTTGCCAACCTAATAACAATAATATAACTTATTCATCTGTAAAAATGTCGAATGAACGAGTACAGATGAAAGTGTGATATAATATTTCAAATATAAAACACTTGTTGAAAAGTTAAGCAATCATAAGGAATATTTTATATATATATATATATATATATATATATATATATATATACACGTGAATAGTTTCTTAACTGTATTTGTTGTTTAGTTTATACTTGGATTTAATTAAAATGGAATGTACAATTTTTGTATAATTCAGTAAAACCATTAGATATGATAATATTGCATTAAAGAAGATGCTAAATATAATTTCAGTGTACGTTTAGTAACTAATTATTTATTAGAAATACGAAAACGGATAATTTATGTTGACTATAAATTATGAAACGTAATTACCGTGTGTAATATAATGTAAATAAAAACATCAAATTAGAATGTATAGACCGACGAAAATCTGGAACTTAAAAAGAAATAACTCGTGAAACAAAACCAAAAGGTATACATATTCAAGTACAGAAATAGTTTTAAATGTTAATATAAATCAAAAAAGATCAGTTTTTAGTACACTCTTGTAAACGCAAAGTGATTAATTCAGTATTTATTTTCATGATACACAGAAATGATAAATAAATTAAACAAAATTCCTATTTATTTGAAATATTTTTTGAAATTTTAAGTGTTTTTTAATTAATAAATGTGTATTATACATCATTTCGTGAATATTATACATTAAAAATAAACTGGCTCAAAATTGTCATATTCTGTATTTATACTTATAGAAGACTATTTGGATAATATAATATAATATACTGTGATATAATGCAAAATATATATAATATATGTAATTAATACAGCAGAGAATCATAGAGAGGTATAGAATTTATGTGCAAAATCAAAATCAAAAAGAAAGGTAATTTGTAGAGTTAGGTTGCTTCGTGTGTAGGTAATATACGTACAGCGTCGGATGCTCAAGTTCTTAACTTATACTACGAGAAGCTAATTTAAAATTTTTCTAGATCAGAGTTTAAAAAATTGTGTAAAATATGATTATTATTTTAACAATGATATAGTACACACAACTATGAAAGAAATTAAAAACTATGTTAAATCTTTTACTGAATTGTGGCATGATTACTTATTTATTACATTAGCTTAATATTATATTATGATTCTACATGATAAAAGTATATTCACTCAATAGTTTATTTATTATACAATGTTTGTTTACAAATGCACTAGAACTATGCATGAAAGTGAATCTAAAAGAAAGCATCAAGGAATTAAAAAAATTTTTATTAAGGGGTATTATAAAATTGTAGATATATGTATATGTATATATATACACATGCAAACACATATATACATGCACGTGTGTATGTATGTATATATAATCCTTACAAGTAAATTGAAATAAGTAAAATTAAAATAATTGAATGAGTCGTCGTATTATGCTTTTGAAAATAATGATATATTAGATTAGACAAGCTTTAAAAAATGCGCAGAACAAATACATACATATCAAGAATTATTTTTTTACTGGACACTATTTGCATTTGTTTCACTTGTGGTTTAGATCTTACACAAGTTTTTTCTATTCTTGCATTGCCAGTTTTTGCGAAATTGTACAAACTTAAACTTGTCAGTCATGTTTACAAAAAATGAACGAGTAAGTTTTGAATATTTATGTACTTAAAGTAGATGTGTGTGTATATCGTAATTAAGATTCTTACGTTCTAATTATTATAACATGTCAAGCAACTGTAATCGATAGTCAATGTGTATTGGATAATATACTAAAAAGAACAAATTATTTGTTGATTTTATTTTTATTTATATATTTAAATATTTTTTGAATATTTATTATAAAATTAAACAATTATATCAAGCATATTAAATTTTATAAAAATTATTCCTTAATTAAAAAATATGATATATTTAATGACATTTGTATACGTATTGAAAGGAAGAAGTTTTGCTTAAACCATATAATGTTACAGATATGCATATTAAATTAAAAAATATTTGGAATAAAATTTATTATAATAGATAAAGTTATTAATAAATGAATCGTCTCAATTAATATCTATCTTTTGTAAATTATGAATTTACTAATTACAACGCAGTTATAAAAATAAGAAGTATTAATCCTTCGTATTAGTAAGATTTTTTGGGCATACTCAAAATTAACTTGGAAAACTTTAAAAAAAGTTTGTACAATAATTGGAGTGAGATTTTTATATTGGTATTACTTGAAAAGAAGACCCTGAAGATATATGTTAAAAGAAAGCGAAACAGAAAAAAAGTTGACGAGAGTAAAAAAGGAGTAGTTGGAAGGCAGATGGGGAAGACGGAGGGCAGAGGAGAGAGAGAGAGAGAGAGAGAGAGAGAGAGAGAGAGAGAGAAGGCAGATACACGATAAAGCGAATGTTAGACTGGTTTGAAATTTCAGGCAGGTGTGGTTTGGCGATGCTCCTGTCATGTGCGGGATGCGACAAGCCGATTATGGACAAGTTCCTGTTCAACGTGTTGGACCGAGCATGGCACGCGGACTGCGTGCGCTGCTGCGACTGCAGGAATCCGCTCCAGGAGAAGTGCTTCTCGCGGGAGGCCAAGCTTTTCTGCAGGAACGACTTCTTCAAGTAAGTAATTCAAAAGCTTTCTCTTTTTTATAACACTCGTATACAGACTGTATGTGAGCCCACGTACGAATTGCAGTCACCCTTTGGATCGTATATGCCGCGCACTTATATTGTCATATTTTCATTCGTATATGCCAAATCTCAACCTTCGTCTATCTTATTCAGGGCAGGATCTTTTCGTTAACGTCATTGCGTCACTATTTTTCCACTTCCCCTCGCCTTTTTAGGTTTGTTAGCCAAACAATTATCTTTAAAATCATTATCTAATTATCTTTAATCTAAATTATCTTTAAATAAAATTTGAGTAGATTATATACAATTTTATATATACATTTTATAAATATGTGCAATCATTTTTTGGCACATTGTAAATAAATTTTTTATTGTGTTAAAATTAATTTTATTAAAAATTAAAAAATCAAATAAATTGATTGAAAATTAAATCAGAGAAAATAATTTACTTAATACTTTTAAAATAATACTTTTTTTACACCGAATTTACACTAATTTACTAGTGTAAAATCTGTTAAAATCGACTCGTATAATTTACATATATCCCAAATTTAATAGGACTATTGAAAACTATTATTACTTACTATATAATTACATACTATAATTTTTAACATTTTAATGTCTATCATAGATCAGCGTATGATCAAAAAATACATTGTTGTTACAAATTTTATTTCAAAGAAATTAATCAAAATGTAATCAAATAGCTGAATAATAATTATTAAGCTTTGTAACTAATATGTAGATATACTTAAAATAATTTTTGAGTGCATTTACGCTTTATTTTAATTTCATTTAATTATTCATTTCATTTTAATTATATTATTATTTCATTTATGTAAAATCGAATAAAAATTATAAAATTTTAATGCATTTTAATTTAAACAAAAAACTGAAAAAATTGAAATGTATAAAAACCAAAGCTTCATTCGAAAATTAAATAAAAACTTAAATATAAGTTATAGAGTTTAAAAATTTTGTGAGCAGTTGAGGCTAAAATGTACGCTAAATATTAATATTGAAATATTAATGTATACGAACACTTTAAACAGTCTGCACAATTATTATTCATTCATACAATGTCTTTTTGTCTATGCATTTGTATATATAATATATGTGTGCACGTGCGCGCGTGAGTGTGTCCAAATTATAACTTATTGAGCAAGTGTATGCAATTTACTATTTTTGATTTTTCGATTCTGTTATTTTGCATTTTTTACTTAAATTTCTCTTTAACTTTCTTCAAGTACCTTTAGTATAAAATATCTTATATAGTTCTTAAAATCATTAAAGAATATTATTTAATATTTTTCAATATATTAGAATACTTTTCTCTCGGTGGAGCATTTGTAAATTCTGAGGTCCTGGACGACCACCACATTAACCCAATCTAAAAAAATACACTTTTTATAATTAAAATGCTTGTTTAATCAACGTCTGAGGTCCGCCCTCGAGATCGGTGGTACACTTTAGCATAATATTGCATCAATGTTTGAAGCTTAGATAGGAAATTTAACTCTCTAAATAAAGATATTCATAGCAGTGGATTCGCAATATTTTATTTTAACATCAATCACTAAACTTACACATATTCAATAATGATCCTCATATTAACGAGCCATTTTTATTTCTTTAATATCATGTTAATAAATTAACTTTGATTTCTAAATAAAAGATTGACATATATTTACTGATACTATTCTATTGAAATAGATACCATTAATTTTCACATGCAATTTTTTATATTATGACGTTTTATAAATGAATATTTCTAATAGAATCGCGGAATAGCTTTAATATGAAAAATGTCATTGAATAATCAAATGATAACTTTACACACACTTAATAGGAGGATAAATAAAAGCTTAATTTTTTTTAACTTAAATTAAATTTGAATAAATATATTATTCATACATAAATTAATATAAACAATAACTATATATAATAATTATATGATAAATACATTTTTGTTTAACATCAATTGAAAACCGATGGCTAATTTTTATTTTTTGTAATTGATTTATCTTGTCGAATATTTAAATCTACTTAGAAGTACGCATTCAGAATAATGGAAAGCTCGATGGAAAGCTATACAACGTTAGAACTCAATGGAGGTAATTTGAGGTTGCGATGCGGTAGGTAATAGTATAATGTATAGATTCAATGCCAAGTTTCCCTATGGTATAAGCCATATACTTATTTTACATCCGAATTGAGCAGAAATGACTTTCTCGCAGAAGATTGGGCAAATGTGAGGACTATTGTGTAGAAGCTTTGTGCGATCACGGCCCGTCAACCATGATTACGGTATATCATGCGGGTGCTTGGCTCGTGCTCCGCATCACTTGCGGTCCTTGTGTTGACGCAAACAGAAAGAGTGGCATTGTACCGTATAGTCCTCGGATGAAGAATGCAGAGGTGCCATTTGATAACGATTGGCTTTTTCATGATCGCACTATATAACTCCACTATATATTATATGTGATTACGTCGTGCCAACAAGTGTGCATTGGTGTATTATTCGAACCTCAATTCAAACGCGTTCTTCAAA
The DNA here is from genome assembly GCA_018906755.1 of Sycophaga agraensis. Classification (NCBI taxonomy): domain Eukaryota; kingdom Metazoa; phylum Arthropoda; class Insecta; order Hymenoptera; family Pteromalidae; genus Sycophaga; species Sycophaga agraensis. Next base: position 909,074 of record JACCIE010000057.1, on the reverse strand, counting down.
GCCTCCTTACTTGATACATCAAATATTTGAAGGGCCTGCACGTATGTTATTATATCGAATGTTACGAGTAGTACATAGGGAAAGTTCGCGTTAGTTCTAAAGTATACCAATAGTCAGATGGGTCTCTGTACCAGTTGAGTCAAGCTATGCAAGTTCCTGTGCTTAGACGAGTCTGGACTGTGGATTCTCGCGAGTCAATGGTCGGCGCTGAAACGTTAATACACTACTGGGACAATCGTAGTTCCGTTGCATTATCTAAATACGGCGGCACTAATATCCCGTGGAGATTAGTCAATACATAGCCATTACGCCGCATGCATTTGCACGAATACAGCCAAGTGGCCTTAAATAATGAAATAAGAAGACTCGGGCCTTGATCTTGCGCAGAATCGCGGCGAGCGAAAAGGAAGCGATGGAGCGCTAAGAGGAGCGATGGAGGCACGCGGGAGGGGACCCGCGCACTCTGGCCGAGTGTTTATCGGCGCGTCGCGGCAGGTGATTAGCCGGGTGGACCGGGGCCCGATAATGGCCCTTGGCCGTCTCCGGGCCAACTGTTATTATACGGGGCCGATCGAGTCGCGAAGCTCGTAGGAAGCGGCCGATTAGCTGTGCGCGCCCCAAGCCGGCTCTTCGGGCCCGCTCCCTGCCTCCAGGCCGCTCGTCCGCTCGGATACTGGCCGAATCTCCCCCCGGGCCACCTACTGCACCGCACGCCCTCGGCGACCCTCTCTTTCATTATCGAGCATTATACCTAATTGCCAACGGCACTGCGACTATATCGAGCCTGCATTATTTCTTTGTCCCATTCCACTCGATCCTGCGTAAATTCTCGCGATCTATCTTCGCGCGCGCTCTCATGCTTCCCATCCAGGTTATTCTTGTTAATATAACCGAGGGCCTGCACCCCGGAGCAACTCTTGGGAAAGAGGGCCTTTTGGCTATGTATACATTTTCCCAAATTGCTCACGTGTATTGTTACATGTAATTAGACTGCACTTGCCTTTTTCATGAATAGGCGTCGATCGATAATTGTTCATAATTACAGCTACGCAAAGTGTAAAGTTTGACTATACAGTTGTATTTTAAAACGGAAATGTCTAGTAAAGCAGTAAAGAATATTGGGAGAAAACTTGTTGTTGCGATATAATAGTTATAGCTGCAAAGAGCTTTGATGACTATATATAAATTCTAATTGTAAACATAGTATATATATACAGTGCAGATCGTTTAAAACGTTGATGGATGATGGTCTTCGATGAATGCCAAGAGTAATATTCTATACCCCCGCGTGATTCAAATAATTAAATGGTAATCATTCAAATAGCAAGCATCTACGGTACATTATTGATCGCAGTTTTTTTGCTCATTGAGCTAATTAAAAAGAGCCTTAAATCTATAAAATGAATGCACATAAGACGAGAAAGGAATAAGGACAGATCGCGAGCACCTGTGGAATGAGAACTGATTCGCGCGGGAACACGTGCATGTCGCTAAATCGGATTTACTTGTGAATGCAAGAATGTACTTGAGACGCGTGCGTCGATTAGCCAAAGCCGCGCGTAGAGACGGGCTTCGCTAGGAGAGGGCCACCTAGCAGCGGCCGAATTTCCAGAAAGAGCGGCGGGCAAGAAAAGCCCGGGTGCCGTGGGGCAGCCGAGTGGGCGATTAAATTAAGCGGGCGAGAGAAAAAAGGGGCAGCTCGCGAGCGGCGCGCACGGAGGTGCCATTAAGCTGGGCTCCTCGGAGCGCGACGCGGGCGCGAGGTAAAAAGCCCAGGCAAAAAGCCGGCGGGACGGGGCGTCCGAGCGAGTAAACCCAGAGGAAGCGCTTGATTTCACGGGCCTCGGGCCTGGGCGGCACGCGCGACGCCCCGGGCGCCCGGGCCGTCGACTCCCCGGGTGCGCGTAACGAGCGGCCCCGTCGGCCGTGGGAGCGCCCGGCCCGGCCGCAAATGCGCCGTGACGCGCGCGGCCTCCGCTGGGCGTGACGGGCCCTTCCCCGAATCTCCGCCCCGCCCCGGTTGACCCTCTTTTTGCGGCTGCGCCTCGGGTTACGGCCCGCGCCGCCCTAATGAGGAGAGCCCCTTTAAACATCCGCCCCCGTCCAGTCTAGCCCACCCCCGCCCGGGATAAATAATATCGTCCCCGAGATTATACCTCTATCTTCTGTGCCTTCCCGTGTGAATTCTGTGATTTACGCCCGAGCCCGGGATTCGACGCGCGGCCTCCTCTCCGGATCGTCCATGCTACCGCTCACCTTGTCAATGCAACTTGCGTACTATCCGCCGCTCTTGTCTCTACCTCTTGCAACGAATTTATTCCTGCCCTGAGGAACTCAGAAACGTCGTTTAGGAAGACTCGCAACTTACACCCTTCATCCTTTCAAAAGAGGCACCGCTCTTTTAGCTTTTTCCTCCTATTATAAGCTGATGGCATTTCCAATTACATGTTACTTTTCTATTCTACAATAGTTCTTATATTACACAAACCAATTATAATAAAGAGATGCACGCACGAGATTAAATCATGTCTGCAACAATGCAACATGTTATGAGTACATTATATTATAATTATGATTTGCATATATTGAAAAGCACGAATGAATTATCGATTATGACAACTAGCTGATATGGATAGTAATTGATTGAAGTCGTAGGTGCTCTTGAAAGATGTTAATGTCATTTTAATACAAAAACATAAAGCAACTACTTTAGTTACTTTGGTAACAGCTATAATCAATTAAAATGTTTAGACGACGAGTCGCTCAAGAAATGATACTGGTAAATGCATTTATGCATCTATAATTTGAATTATTATAATCACTACATTTTTTTAGATATGTGACAATAAACTTCACTTAAATCATAAATTACTTTAAAATCAATTAATTAAAATCTAAAATACATACTTTATACATAACTCAAGTAATATTTCAAATAATATTTTAATTTAATATTTTAAATCATAGTGAGTATGAGTAATCGGCGAGTGTCAGAGTAGCTGTAAAAATGTCGGGCAAACTATTTTTACTAAGGTGAAAATTTGGTCGTGTCGGAGGCAACCAGTGGGAGTGGAATAAACTTGGAAGATGGAGTTATTTCTCGTTGGAGGCTAAAATGAGAGAATAGTTACATCAATGGAGGATAGTTATTTAGATCAGGAGAGGCGCAGAGGTAAATGCAGAGCGGAGGAGTCGTATATTAAGGGGTGATGGGGGCTACCGCAAGAGCGGAGTAAAAATGCTGGGCCTCCTTTGAATAATCCGGTCGAAGGCATCGGACGTAATCATCAATTATGGTTTTACTCTTGTCAACGTCAAGCGTTAACGATGGGAACGGACGGGAGGGCCGGCAGAGTTGCGCCACCGAAGTTGGCACACGGGGAGAGGCCGACGGCCGGGTCTGGCGAGTCCCGGTGCGAGGGCGTCGCGCGGGCGAGTCGCGTGGCGCCGAGGCCCAAGTACATAAATCCGACAGATTCCCGGAGCCGCTTTACGGCTTTTTCCTCCCCGCGGGCAAAGTTGCCAGCGGCGCCGGGCTTCGCGGCCCTCGCGCTCTTTCACTCAACCCACCGCCACTAAAGCAGTCTATTAATGATCTTTACGGCCGCGCGTGCCGCCGCCTTTTCTTCCTTCCCGGATAAAGGCGACTTTAAAGGAAGCCGCGCCTTGGCAGCGAGCCGCCACCCCATTATCTGCTTACCTAATGCCGCCGATCCGCCAAGTTCAGGGTCGAATTATACCGGCTCCTCGGGACTCTCGCGCTCCCGATGATCCTGCTCCGCCAAAAAAACACCCGGTTACATAAACTATCTTCCCCTCGGACAGCATCGCCCGTGCGCGTAATAACGAGTGCGCGATGAGTGCATTGAATATCCCATTAGGATTTGGACCCTCGAATTAAGAAGAACAGATACCAAGGTCTTTGAAATAGATTCTACTTAATAATGTTCTTATATCGATCCATCAAATAATGCATATCAAAACAAATATACATACCAATTGAAATATTTAATTTAGGAAAGTTTGAATCGTTACCCTAGTATAAAAAATAATATACAGAAATGGCCAAAGTTTTCTAATAGAACTAAAACTTCAATGTGTTATTCTACAATAGTTTTTATTTTATTCGTTGCTTTGATCATGAAAAATGGAATTTTCCAAGTGCGTTTGCCAGTAGAATACCGACACTTGGTCGAATCCTCAAAGCGAATATTGCAAAAGAATAAGATATATAAGTGTGATAATTGTAAAGGATTGCATTTTCTAAGTGGTGTGGTTGTTTGCATGATTGCAGGCGTTACGGGACGAAATGCGGTGGGTGTTCGCAAGGCATCAATCCGTCGGACCTCGTGCGAAAGGCGCGAGACAAGGTATTCCACCTCAACTGTTTCACCTGTCTGGTGTGTCGGAAGCAAATGAGCACCGGCGAGGAGCTTTATGTCCTCGACGACAACACCTTCGTCTGCAAGGAGGACTACCTCTCGGGAAAAACTTTGCCCATAGGCCACCACATGCACGGACGGCACGGTATGAATATGAAAACCATAAGTACATCTATCGCTCTTTCGCGTGATGAATATAGGCAAATGTTGAATTTTGATCGGTCACTTGGTTAAAAATTTACTTTTGTTTCTGCAAGAGACATAGATATTCGAGCTGACCATTAGTCAAGTTCGTCTCTCATTAAGTAAATCCACGATAAAAGGGACAATGATTATATATTCATATCTTGGATATTATATCTGGAAAAAGACGTATTATTTCAAAAGCTACAAAAGCAAAGCTTGTTATTCATACCTGCATAACTTTTTTACCTGTTCGATCGTTCCTTGCAATAGACAGTTTTTATATAGATTATTTACAAATTATTAAAATTTAATCCGATTTAGTAAATTTCACGATTGAATAATTTCAAAACGTTTAAAGGTGTGGTAGTATTTTGTGCGGTAGACAAACGTTTCATTTCTATCTATTTTACTTAACATTATACACATACTTTATATCAAATTATGCACTTATATTTTTGCACGTGGTTATAGAACTTTTTAAATAATTCTAGTAAGAAACTCTACGTAACAAACCGAGAAAATATATTTTAGTTATCTTTGCAGTAAATAAATATTAGTATTATTATGTTATATGTATAAAAAATCAAAGTAAATCGCGTATACATTTGATATAATGTAAATTTTTTAAAAAACATTAATTGCATTTGCGTAGTAAAGTTACAGGTTATAAATAGAATCACCTGTAAAATTATACATAAATGCGAATCCCAATTATAATATTATTAAAACGTTATTATTTACTAATATTTACAAAAATATTTACGACTTGCTTATTTACATTGGCTAATTAATACAGAAAGCCGCATTTATCAAAGGAAAGGCCGCGCATATAGATATAATAAATGATAATATTTAAATGTTATAGAGGAGTATCTCGTGTGGAGCAATGCTATAATGCGATCAGAAGCGACGGATTCGAGCGATGAAATATTGACAAGGGCATGCAGAGGCAGGCGTATAATACCTGGTAAAAAGGCCGACGGGAAAGATAGACACGTAGTGAGTAAGAAGCGTCAGTCAAATGGGATGTTTCGGGGAAGTCGGGAGAAATAAAGGCGTAGCCGACAGGGGGCCGAGGTGAGGGCCGAGGCCGGGGTCAAAGATCAGAGCGCTCGTAGCGAGGAACCAGAGCGGGCGCGCGCACTGCGCGTCAAGGGCCTCGCGCCCCGAGCGCCGGCACCGATTTGTAAGAGTCAAGTTCGTGTCACGAGGCCAAAAACGGGGAGAAACGGCGTGAAAAGAGGGCGCGGCAGGTCGCGGCGTGGCGGCGAGGCGGCGCCGAGGCCTCCCTCCCGCCGCGAGGAATGTGAGAAAAGCTTTCTCCGAGCGAACCGGCCCGAGGGTCACAGTTCAACGCGACGGCCGAGATCCTCGCCGCGAGATGCGCGCGCCGGTCCAGACGCCCGCTCGGAAATTGAGACAAAGCCGCGCGCCGCGACTACTATATTACCTGCGCCTCTTTAACTGTCTTTCTGTACTATATTATAGAGATTATGCTGCCCCGGGTTGCTTTTATCTTCTTTCCTTGGGTCTTCTTATACGGTGTTGTTGCACTCCTCCGTTACGTGCACTTTCGTATGCCTTTCCCACGTTTATAAGTATACACCTACTATTTTGAGGTACAGTACTCGTGTTATTCGACATGCGCTTAATTTTACGCTTTTATTAATATAATTATTCGTCGGTCTATGAGAATTTGAGGTTTCAGTTTTTTAACAGAAAATGACAGAATTTAACGGGTGCGTAGATTGTGTGCTCAAGCCTCCGCATTACGACGTTTAGAATGTCATTTTACAATTTTGAATTTAATTTTCAATAAATACGTTTGATAAACAAGGTAGAATATGTACAACAACCGCGCGCATAGAAGCAGCAGCCGAGTTAAAGTAATGTATAACTATTATACGTCAAAGGAACAAGGCTTAAAGTCTGTTAAATCTACGCGCATACACAGTCGCTCGCATTTGAATATTTAAACAACGTTTTATAAAATGTGCAGACAAAGTGTGCGCTTTGAATAGAAAATTAGTCAAATTTGAATGGGGGGGAAAAAGTGCGCCGTTATTGAAATCAATATGCATGAGAATCGGGAGGCAGGTGCATGCGGTTCTTGCACTTTTTGCCGAAATTCAAATGCTACGCCGGCGACGGTGGCTCGAAAAAGCGAGAGAAAAAACGAAAGGTTAGAGGGGAATCGGACGGGAGGAAAGCGAGGCGGCCGGAGAAAGGTCGAGTTCGATGAGAAATCAAAGAGCAAGTGGGATCGATCGCGGGAACCCGCGGAGAACAAGGGGGCCGCGGTAAGGAAGAAAGAGGAGGTGGAAAAGGTAGAAGAAAGAAGAAAGAAAGAGAGGAAGAAGGAGGGAGAGATAAAGCGGGAGGTGGGCAGAAGGAGAGAGCGGGCGAGAGCGCGAGGGAGAATAATGAAAGGGAGAGGTGGGCAGAAGCAGGGGGTCCGATGAGAGCCGATGATGGAGGCACCTTTCGCCGCGCGCGCTCCTCCTCTTGGCCGGGAGCTTCGGCCCGTCGGCAAGCTGTGAAAATAGCGCCGAGCGGGTGGCTCTACGATCTCGGGGGCTCGTTGCGCGTCGGCCTCGCTTTGTGCCCGCCGGCTCTGATTATTCGACTCCGGGAGCCCGCGGAGCGCAGGTGCTCAAGGTGTCCGAGGTGCCCAAGGTCCCTTGCCCGCGAGCCAGCTTCGTCTCCCGGCTTGCGCGAAACGCAGGTGGACCGCCGCTCCGCCCGGGAAATCGGACAGTCACGCGATTAATGGTCGGCCCTGCCCTACCGATTCAGAACCCCGATCCGGATGCTGCGCCTCCACTGCAGCCTGTGCGCGACTCTTCACTTTTGATTTCTAACTCACTTGGACGCCGCCTGGTTATAGCGGCGGAACTAGTGAAACCGATCGCTTCGCGCCCCCTCACAAGAATCTATAACCATATATAATGATCGTAGACTCAGTCGACGCACTCGAGTCCATCGTTTTTTCTTTGTCCAGTGCCTATTCGTTCAAATAATGCTGAATATATCGGTACTTATAGCGCATTTATCAAGAATGTCCAATGTACCATTTTTTTTAATGTACAAATCAGTGCTAATTATGCTAATATGGAACATGTTGACCTTCAGGCTGTTTGTATGTATACGGGTCGAGCATGCGGGTATTGTAAAAGGTACCGTTCATTCCTTTCGCACGACCAAGTACGTCACTGCTAAAATACAAATAAACCTTCATTTGAGAGAAGGCCTGATGCCTTATATTCATTGCGCGATAAAAAGGTGATATAAACCACTGTAGTAATATATAGGTATTATATAAAAGAGTATGACTCTTATGCAAATAAGTAAAATACGGCTTGCTCCGGATGATTTCAGGTGGAGACTCGCTAATGGGCTCGGGCTCGGAGGACGAGGACGAAGAAGGTAGTAACGTGGGCCACCAGCATCCTGGAGGTGTTGGTGTACCTCACCTGGCCGTACACAATGTGGGCCCGTGCGGTCCAGGGGATCAAGTCGTTGGGCCCGGCGGCGACTTGCCGCTTGGTAGCGACCCCTGCAAGCAGGAGGACTCAGAAGACCAAGGTAACAACTTCTTCTCTCCTATAATAATACCTCCCAACTGTGTATTTAAAGACCACCTTTATACCCACTGTTATATCTTGTATACACACTTCTGCACTTTTCTATTCTTACCCTCCAGCTTCCATGCTACCGGACCTTGCATCCGATTCCTATATATATTTCATTCTCGCCAATGAACAAATCAATCTTTCCCCGAGTGAATGTATTATATGCGGAACCTCACATTTTTTGAATAGCAAAAGGGAAGAGAGAAAAAATAAGGTTTTCCAAAATCAATAGTTGCGGCTTATGATACTCCAATTGCACGGAGAAAAAAAATTATACGTTACAAAAAAGATAGGGCAACAAAATGTTATATGTAATTATTTGAATTATTTAATTTTATTATTTATTTTTCGTGTTATATACATGCAATCATGAATTTTAAGTTGTGGCGAGTAATTTCCACATTAATACTAGATTTACGTACAATATAATTCCGTATATCCTACGTGGCAATTTAAGGAAGACAATAAGCTAAGATTAAGCGATATACTATACACTCAGTGAATTTACATAAATCATCAAATATCAGCTAATTCGGAGCCAATAATTGTTAAGAAGTTGGTTAAAAGCCTTGAAGCATCTTAGTCGTCACGTGGGTGAGCCCGTGACTGGCTGTGCACAGCCAGCTCGTGAGTAGGTATATCAGTGCCGGCGTGGAGACTCGAATGGTCTCGGTCTGTCGGGCCTGCGAAGGGACTTGCAATCGGAGCGAGCCTTTGAGGCGTGCAGGGGTCCAGGCGCAGCATCAGTTATGCCGCAGGAGAAGGGTAGGGAGAGAGTCGGAGGCGCGAGCGGAGAAAAGGAGACCAAGTGTCTCACCTCCCGGCTTTCTTTGGAGGCTGACACGGCCTAACGTGGCCTGACACGGCCTGACACCCACAGAATAACTCTATAAGCGTGCAAAATGCACCGGCGCGGAGTCCTCCTGGCGCGCACCGTGGCCTGACCTCCGATCCCCGTGGACCCTTCTCTCCTTCCATCTCCCTCGGCTCGGCTGGATCTCGCGTCCGCGGGGAGCGGACCTACGCGGGCACAATGCCTCTAGGCGTGTGTGCGCCGGGACTCATCTGGCGGCTCGGCGCACACACGGCCCGCGGCACGGGAGGGGCGTTGGCGAAAAAGCCGGGCGAGACAAGAGCCGGGCGACGTGCCCCCGGCGCGCATAATGGAGCCTATCCTCTCGGCCTAGTGCGCCCCGACACTGTCCAAACATTTTCTTTGTGGGCCGGCGACACCCCCTAGGCGGCCGGGCCTATCGCGTCTTAACCCCACGGCCACTTGGCCCGCCGGCGGCTCCCCGGTCCAGATTATCGGGGAGCACGCGTGTGGATTTCAGGGGGGGCGGCCCCGCCATGATAATCCGCTGCGGCCTCGCGGGGCTTCCGGGTGGCGTGCCCTTACCGGCTTTGTTGCGCTGCCGCCGCCGCCGCCGCAGCCGCTGCCGCCGTCGCTACCGGTCGTCCCGATAAAGCCCGCACATGGCATTTTCCCCGTGCAGGCACCGCACGCGTACCTGCTCGCCTCCTAGGCCGTGTTTGCCGAGTCATCGAGTCCTCCGAGAGCCGGCGACGCGCGGCCTTTACAATGGCGTACCCGGCTCTCTCCCTCGACGCCACGGGTCTCGAGGCCCGAGCTCCCCGGCCTTCGTGGAACTGCCCGCGAGAAGTGCGCCCAAGTGCGCCGGCCAACCGATCCGGGATAGCCCGCGCACCAAGGGGGCTTGAGAATTGCATTTGTAACCGAGACCCCTGCTTAACCCAATAGCTTTATCCCAAGCCTTATCCTGTTAGCTGCGCCTCCACCTCCAAACCCATGCTCCAGACCCAACCCATTTCACGACTCTCCCTAGCTCCCTACCCCTCCCCCTCCTTCACCTTTTCTCTTTCTCTCTTTCGCATTTTCTCTCTTATACAACTTATACCCGCAACACTTCGAACAGTCAAGTTCATTTTATCTTCAAATAAAGGTTTCCATAATCATCACTTCATCGGCCTGCAGTTGAAAACAAGTAAGCCATTCTCTTCGTGCCTTTTCACAATTCCTCCTTTTCATTTACTAAACCATTTTCTCGTTACTGCGCTTTAACTTTTTCATTATCAAATTGTCTTTTCAATTAGCAATGACCAAGGCTATGACCTACAATATAACCCCTAAAATCTGGAATATTTTATGACTTTGTACAACAAACAATTTGCACCACTGTTACTTTTTCATTTTTTATCATTTTATAGTCGATTACGTGTTATAATATTATAGATAAAGATATTATATCTTTTACAAAGATATTTTTAGAATGATAACATTTGAAACAAATGTATTAGTGTCCAGTCTTTGTATTGCACATGCAGCTGAATAATATTTCTAGAGTAGAATTGGTCCACTTAAATTTCGGGAGGAAAAACAATAGTACAGCAATTAGTTTGAGCCGCGTAGGAAGATCTATTGTGCAGATAAAGTACAATTGAACATTAAGTATCAAAGCTACGAGTCACAACATTTGTAAAAAGTAATTAACTCATGGAGTAACAATGAATCCTTTATCCTGTGGAGGGTAAGCGGTAGACCTTACATCTTAACGACATAATCCGAGCGTCCATTCTACACTGACATTAGATAAAACACGTGAAATGTATGTGATCCGACCAAAGCGGTCGAGTACGAATGTAAATTTATCGGGGGGCCGATAAGCATAAGCAATGAGGAGTGGAGAGCGAGGTGGAAGGGTGCGATTAACGAGGAGTCGGTCTCATTGCAGGCTCGTTGGATGGAGATCCAGAGACGCGCGACAGCCAGACGGAGAACAAGAGCCCGGACGGGGGCGCGGGCGGGGGCAGCGGGGACGGCGGGGCGGGCTCGAAGCGCCGGGGGCCCCGCACAACCATCAAGGCCAAGCAGCTCGAGATCCTCAAGACGGCCTTCTCGCAGACACCCAAGCCGACGAGGCACATCCGCGAGCAGCTTGCCAAGGAAACCGGCCTGCCCATGCGAGTCATCCAGGTGAGCTTTTTACCGCGGACTCAAGTCCCTTCTTTCTTACTGCCTCCTGGGCTCGCAAGCCCACCGAAAAAGCTCCCGGTTGCCGTACTTCCGCGGCGCGATCGAGGCTTTTCAGACGCGCGCGACTCTCCTTCAAGGCCATCTTTCTGCGATGACTTTTCACTTTGGTGCGCTCGCTGCGCTCGGTAGACGCAAACTCCGACGCGAGCACGAGTTGGATACTCGAAGCAAATCCACAATCTAGCCACAGTTGGAAAATAGCGTTGATGCTCCTCACTGAATTTCTTCGCATCCAAATTGTAGCGTAGATCATTAATAAATATTATTGATAATCACTTACATATTCAAATTTGACTTCATAGTAAAAAAATTAACGGATCCTTGAATGAGCATTTTCTGAATAATAACTATAACTCCGCATACAAATGTTTACGTTAACTTTTTCGTAGAATACTGTACCATACTTCATCTATACACTTTTTTTCAAATATAAATATTTTTACAAAACTATTATTTAGTTGAGTTCATTTCCAATGACGTGAGTAATAGCTGTCAATTTTTGCTATGCACTAAGACTATTATAATCTATCCGCGATCACTTTTTACCGTGAATTTCAAATGAAAAGGCGAACCGCGGATTAAGGTGAGTTTCCGTCGTGTTGCTTTACGGTCTGTTCGCGAGGAGCCACATTGATGAACGTGCAACAACGGTTGGGCCTTGTTGCAGGTGTGGTTTCAAAACAAGCGTAGCAAGGAACGCCGGTTGAAGCAGCTGACGTCCATGGGCAGAAGCCCCTTTTTCGCGGGCTCCCGTAAAATGCGGGGATTCCCGCTGAACCTGAACCATGGCGGTCTCGGAGGCGAGGATGGCCCGCCGCCGGGCTTCTCCTACTTCGCGGACAAGTTCGAGTTCAGCTACGGGGCCCCCGTGGCCTTCCACCACGAGGCTTTCTTCGGCGCCCACCCACCGCCCCACCCCCACGGCCCACCCTTCGGAGGACCTGGCAACCCTGGTGAGTGCACTCGATACGTCTAGTAGGAGCTCCTCTTTCGCTCCTCGTTACTCCGACAAATATACCTTCGATTGAAAAAAATGTGAGGGGGAAGGGCCAGTTGGAGAACTGTCCATGACCAACGGACGCCTTGCTTTGGAGTCGTCCTTCTGTTGAGAAATTCGTAAAAAAATTTCGGGCTAGTCTGTAGCGCACATTAAAAGATGCAAATGGTCAAGGTCGGCCACGGCTCTTTTCTCCAGGCCGTTGCTCCAACCAGTGAACCGTGCAGCTGACAAATCGCCGGAAAAGAACGCGTACAACGATTAAAAGCGATAAAAATTTGATTTGTTTTGACAAAGGGATTCGGGGAGATAATCAGGCGAGAACAATCCGGGAATATCTAAGGTAGTATATGTCGATGGAAAATATATAAAAAGATCCGAAAATTCAAATACCGAAATAAGAGCAATAATTATAAGCAACTTACTGCCTCCGATTTTGTTCACTAATTTATTTAATTATTTTTGAGTTACACGCGGTGAATGCATCTACATATACATTCGTGTTCAACGAATTTATAACGTATTTTGATACAATTTCTCAAAATCGTTGCAATGCAATATCGTGATTTTCTAGCTTTCGTATCAATTCCTCCAGGGATTAGAGAGTTCGCCTGGCAGGCTTGTTATGTGCGCAAGTCGGATAGAGAGTCGGCTGTCCAGACATGATTTCCCCCCCCTTTGAACCGCGCGTTGTAAAACAATAATAATACGTTTAAAGTAACGCGCGAAGAGGGGCGAAGAGGAGAAAGTATAATACATAAGGCGAGCTTGGCCAGCACTTCGGAGATGAGATCTCGACTTGGAGGTAGGCTGATATAAGTGCCTGCTATGTTTGGGACAGGTCTCGACCCGGCGAGCATAGCGGGAATGGCCGCGGCTGCAGCGGTCGCGGGGGAGTATCCGCCGCCCGGGGCCGGCGCTGGCCCGCCCGAGTTCCTCACAGGGCCCCCCGGACAGGGGCCTCCGGTCCCCTCCTCCGGTAGCCCCGGCGAGTTCCTAGCGCCTCCAGGTAAGTCACACCTCCGATCTCTTTCTCGGTCCCCCACCCCCACTCCCTCTCTCCTCACGCCGCTCCCGCGTTCTGCTTGGTGCACGTGACCGGCGCCGCGCATCGCGTTCCAGTCGCACATCGATCCCCATCCTCCTTTCTCCACGCAAATTAGTCCTTTTCTCCTAGTCAAGACTGCTTTATGTTGTTGTTTTCGTCTTGTTGCTTTTCTTTACGCTTGTACGAAGATGCCCCGTAATGATCTCAATCTACAAAATCCACCCGCCCGTCCTACCAAAGAGGGCAGTGTTAAGCGTTCTGACTCTGAAAATACCCTGGATTATTTTTTTCAATTTGCCTATTGTGTTTTGGTAATTACGTTTAATTAGTCGACTGTAAGCGCGCAATCGATTTTTTAATGAATCCTGTTTTATATTTATATTTTTTATATTTCAAATTTTTATTTTCCTACTTTTGTACAACCTCATTAATCCAATGGTAATGTTGTCTATGTTTTCTGCATAAAGTGAATACGTAATCAACTTTTCTTCGACTTTTCTTCAGATCTATCCATTACACTCTCCGTTCTGTTTGATTACGATTAATTATTCATTATCCGGCAAACTTAAATTTAAAAGGTTCAAAGAGCCCTTTATTTGCTCGCAATACATCCAATCTCATTCAACTTTCGACTTCAGATGAGCCAAAAGGGTTAAGCATTTTTTATTTGATGCATACAAATAAGCAATTACTTGATTAGCCCAATCGTTCGGCATCCCATTTCAATAAATAATTTAAAAAATTGATGAAATCGCGAAATTGCATTAATCACAATATAGCAATGCGATAAAAACCAATTGATTACATTGGCAACAACACGAAGATTAGCACTTTATCCGGCGGGCGGATTCCCGTTTCGTTAATTATGGCAGCGAAGATCTCTTAATTTGCATGGGGTCGTCAATCGTCTGGACAACTCTCGTGCGCCACCTAACCGAATTCCTAACACGAGAGGCCGCGCTAACATTCCGATCGGTTGGGCCGATCGGTCCTTGCCTGGCTCATCTGCAAATGGGATTATGCACAGTTGCGTAAACCTGAGATTATTGATTACGGTCGGTGCCTCGGGAGCATTCTTCAGTAACTGCGGATGATCGGCTTCATTGTACATACAATGCACGCGTATGGGCAGAGGAATATTGTCCATTTGACGTGTTTGCGGTCCTGGCCTTTGTCGGCGCGGCGGCGGCGTGATTCAATGGGCGGCGTAGCCCGACTCCTCGAGGACCGGCCCCGTGATTCATCAACCGGCGAAACTAGCGGTCGCTAATTTTCGGCCCCTCGCCGCGCGCGCAACATACTTAAGAGGCTAATGCGTTATTCCCAGAGCCGAGCCTCGGAACCTGGCCAATTTGTCAAAGCGGATCGCCCTCCGCTGCGCCATATTCTATTTGCATCGATATCTTGCCGCGTTGCGGACGAGAGTAGCTTCACGGTGGTTTCTATCTTGAATCGAGCTCTTCTTTACAGCTAAGGATACACTTGTACACAGCCTCCAACCGCTTGTTTTTCTCGAAATACATCTCGCATATCTACCCATATTCTCGCTCCCGATACAGGGTCCCCGTTCAACCTTGGACTTGTTTCACGCGGGATCAGATTAGCCGATGGAGCTATCTTCATCTCGTGGAATCGCTTACGCACCGCGACGGTGCGTGACGAAATAATAAGGGAGTTTGATCTCGCTTTATTAGTCTGCATACGATTCGTCGGATCTCGTCTACTCCTTGTGCATGAGATGTGGTAAAATTTTTGTCGGTAAGGCTATGTAAGAGCGGATTGAGGGCGCGTAAAAAAGTTGTTTCACTCCGAACTTGAGCGCGTTGACGCCTAATTCTCGGAACGCGAGCAAAAAAACTGACGAATCGAGAGAAGCCGAGCGAGGCGAATCGTGACGCTCGCAGTAATATAATCAATGGGCAAGCGGCGCGGCACGATTACCCAAGCAGAGCAATCCATCCTCCCCGCATCCAGGCTCTCGCTTGGCTGCTTATACCATTGCGCGCAGACCCACCCGAACACCTGATACTCACCCGACGGCAATCATTCTTTGCCGCGTACGCAGCAAACTTAACATTTTTTGCCTGGCCTCTCCTGTTCTAGGTGGTGGACAGGGTAATCCCAGTGGAGGCGGCAACGCCGTGGGTCCAGGGGGCGGGGGAGGCGGCAGCGGCTTTCCCGAGCCCCACCAGATGCAGCAGAGCGAGGGGCTCGTCTGGTAGGACGAACCCGCCTTTAACTTCACCTTAATGTTTCATTAATCCCCCTTTTCCCACCACAGAGCCCCGTCCCTTTTCCTCCCTGTAGTCCCCCCATCCGTTTTCCCATCTTTACGATCGGCCGACCGTGTGGGTACGTTTTCCTACATGTCGTCGTTCATGTGCGTTCACGCAGCCTCCGACACAACGACTCCTGCTGCAATCTCGAGCTTCAACTCGCGCCCTCTAGAGGGACGGTGAAAGAGGGAGACAACACGCAGATAGAAAAGTTGTCACGTAAGGAAACATTTCGACACGACTCACAAGCCCTGTCGATCATTGTTCTTATGCTTTTTCTCGTGTACTATAGGCCGAAGCCACTGCAATTGCCGATACCGTGTATTAAATTTGCACTATTACTATTAATTATTATTATCATTATTATTATTATCACCATTGTCGTCAGCATTAGCATCGTTATTATTATTATTATTATTATTACATCAACATTGGAAAGAATTCATAATGTTTAAAAATCCAAGCCTTTATTAATATTATTATAATTTTTTTATTAAATGTGGAGTTTGATTATTATCGAAGATAATAATCGCGCTTTATTGATTAAAAAATCACCTATTATAATTATTATTATTATTATATTATTAATTTTATCATTGCTATTATTCTGTATAAAATTTTGATCCTAAAATGTAATATTATACCCCTCCCCCTGTTGATTAGTTTAAAAATCGTACGTTGATTTCCAAAACGTCCTGTAGATATAATAAATAAATTAATTTACGCTGTAACAAGCGTAAGCTACATTAAGTAAACATTCAGACTTAACACAAACTCTACAATGCGTACTTACATGAGGATATCATACATTTTTACTTAACATGCCATGTATTTTATTAAAAGGCTTTAATAAAAATTCAATAAAGTACTGAAGAAAGCAATTTTGTCAACGGTAATTACTGCACGCACCATCTTATAAATGTATATCGATAAAGAACGTTGAATACTATAACCTAACTATTAATATAATAAAAATTTCACTGCGTGTTATATCAACAACATTAATATTATTGCAGTAAGCGGATATTGATTGTAAGTGATAAACTTAAGATTCTTAAATTTTTGTATAAAATACTGCACATGAGTAAAGAAAGGCATGCGATTGTTCATGATGCAAGCGTACACGTATCAGAGCTTTATTGATTTTTAGGAGAGCATTGTAATGAAATAGACATGAAAGTGGCAGTGGAAAAAATACCAAGGTCGCACCGATTATGCTCAGGTGAATGTGCGCACGCAATCGCATAAAGTACTAATTATTGGTATGAATATAAATATAAATATAAATAAATCGGTCATATATAGATTATCTGTTAAGACAGCGATCGATGTAAATATATGTGAAACAAAGTAAAAGTTAATGGAATTAAGGAGTATCAGTGACGCGAAACGACTAGCGCGCATTATACAGAAGATAATAATTGTGGTGAAATGAATTTTATGCAGATTTACATAAAGCTAGAACTATGTATACACCACACAGCTACACCGCCACAATGCATAATGATTATAAATATAATTAAAATAAACAACCACGTATTTCCGTACAAGCATTTGTTTCCATTTTATTCAATCCTTAAATTCCTTTATTTAATTAACACACTAAACAATATTAACAGAGAATATGTATATTTCTTTACTTGAATATAAAGAAATAAACAATAATAAATGTAAAGCTTATTTATTTTAATTTTAGAATTCTAGTCTCAAAAATTATCTAATTATCCATACAAAATTCTTTGTTTACTTTCTCAATTTGTATGTTTGTTTCATGTCAGTTTATGAAAAATTTTATCTGATATCGCTAATAATATATTTATATAATAATATACTATAATTATATTACAAAAGTAATCATCAAAACCATACAAAAGAAATTTTTAATGGATAATTTACTAATTACATCGAAATCTAAAAAAAGTGGTTTGCATATTTATCCAACTCAATATATGTGTATGTATATTCGTGCTTGATTCGTATTTTTCTAGTTAGTATACGCTCAAAATTATAAATTAATTTCAAAAATCCACTAGAGGTTGACAAAATTTGCAATCAACAACAGTTACAAACAAAAGTTTTAAGTGATAAATAGAAAATAGAATAATTAACTTAAAGCAAGTATTTTTTATGTATTTTGAATCATAAAATCTTAAATTTTTAAGATTTTTAGATAAAATAAAATAACAGCTATATAAATATTTTACGTAATAGAATCAGAGAATATGACTTTTTTTGCAATATTTTTAAATAAATAATTTTTAAAAGTTTTTTTTCCAAATCGTTGTAGAATTAGAATATTTTTATAAATTATAAATACATCTTACAAAAGAATGGTCATTAATCTTTGACACATCTTAATATATTTTTCTGTTTGAAAATTTTTAATACAAAATTTAATTGAAAGAATAATTACGATGCACAAGTTATATGATATATAATACAACTTATAGCAAATGTTTTCGAATTTATTCAAAATTTGAAAATATATTAACCAAATAAATATTGAATTGTAATTGAGGAAGTTAAAATATATATCGATGCATTTATCGGATCAAATACACAAATCACTTTTATTATTCATTTCAACTATCGAAATGGCACTGAAAAAATCTTGAAGGGTAATTTCATATACTATTTGAATATATAGGCGTAGAGATTTTCCGTAAAATGTTCCATGTTATTTCTACAATTGTTAAAACTTAAAATACTGTGATAATTTTTTTTCAATTTAGACAAATTTTAATTCGTCTTAATGTTTTAATAAAAACTAAACAATCATGAAAATAAATGTTTTACTCCATCATGTATTCAAAAATCTACATTTGACAATGTTCAAAACCTGTCTATCCATTTCCATATACCTAACTATATGTGTATTGATATAGATTTCCGATAATTATTCGGGAATTATACATTATGAAATGTTTACATATTTACATAATGATATGAGGATAATATCTATAAAATTTATGGTGTATATAATCTTTTTGGTTAAATTAAAGCAATTTCTGGCCAGTTTATGGTTAGCATTGAAATTTTATGTTATTTTTTAGGTTTCCACTTCTAATGAAAATAAAGTTTTTAGACGTACAAAAGGCGCGTACACATTATTTAGCTTACGTTTCAGCATGGTTACGTTTTAGCGGTTTTTGGCGATTTTTATTGCAACGCGTTATTCTTATTGAGTTACTATTTGATTTGGTTACAACATTGCTAACAATAGGCTGATTAATTTTCTTCATATTTATACTCAATGATTTGAATACTTTGGACAAATCCTTTGATATACTCCCGACATACTTCCGACATAAATCAAAAGGTCTTTTTGGCTTTCGCCATTGTCAAGAGAATGTAGAATTAATACAAAAATAGACGAAAAGCGAGTATGGTTAATGAAGTTGGAACCAGAGAAAAATGATTGGCTGTGGTCGGTCAATGCTTGCGGCGTAAGAACCCAAATGCATTAATAACGCGCAGTGGAGGCTATGCTCGGGAGAGCAGTACCCGAGCGAGTGCAGGAGATAGGAAAATAATGATGGATATACCGGGGCTCGGGAGGTGTGATCCCTCGTGCGAGTTGAGTAATCCAAGGGCGTGGATAGGGCAGGGAAGGGTTTGGCAAAAATGCTCAGAGGGAGTAAAATCCCACATGTTTACTAGGAGGAGACTGCCGCTTGGGAGCGGTCCTGAGTCCGGGGAGTCGGGCCGGTAATAAAGTGTCGCTTTTCTCTTTCCTCGGGAGAGTTGTACGGGGCGCCCAGGGGACTCGGCGGCGGCCCCGGCGCAATTACCATCGAGTTATCACACGCTCGGGCGGCTCGGGCGCGCGAGTGCCGCACCGGGGGCTCGGGCGTTTAGCCGGATCGCGCGCACCGCGCGCAGCGAATCGGGCCGCCGGCGCGAGAAGGACGCGCGCGGATACACAACATGTGCGGGCGGGCCGATCGCCGCGTCTCCCGTAACGTCGTTAGCCTCCGCTCGGCGCGTCCTCGCTTCCCCGGACATCTGCTAGCTCGGTTCTGACGCGGAGCTGCCCGCGGGGCGCACTCGAGCATCTCTACAAACAGCCCCCTGTGCGCCGCGCGTATAAGCCACCTAGATAGGGGGCGGCGCGCGGAGCCTCGGGGAGAGACAGCAGTGCGCTCGCTCCCTTGGGAAGGATTCGTCCGCTGGCGCCGCCGCGATTTCGCGAGTCTTTCAGATAGCCCGTCGAGCGGACGTTGGATTATTCTTCTTTCTCTCGCTAGCTTAATCGATTTATTCTTTGTCTTTCATCAAACAACTGTCTAGCTTTTTTAAATATTATATGTATAATCACCGGTATCTTAAGGGTCTACACTAATTACGTACAGTGCATAAACAATTGCGTAAATAAATAAAGCTTAACTCGTTTGAATACAAAGTTATATTGGTCTACTGGACTTTTCAGGTACTCGCTATATCCAACAAAAATGATAATATGCAACCGCGCATCTATAAACGTTCCTCTACAGTTCCCTTTCAAGTTTTTATTCGTGGAAGCTAGCAGCGAATTCCCTACAGCGAGATTCTCCGGATAAATTTGGAAAAGAAATGGACGCGCGAGTTCGAAAGCCATCGGTACAGCGGCGCAAGACAAACAGGCCCTGGACGAGAGGAGCGTTAGAAAGGCTGGCGAGAGGTCGAGTTGGAGGGCTGCGGAAAGGCGGGCGCGGGGCTCGGGGAAAGGTGGGCTCGGGCCCTGCGCGCCGGCCAACTGGCTGCCTCGCGAGGGCGTGCGTCGAGCGCGCCGGCGCGCCAAGGGCCCGGCAGAGAGGGGCGCCAGATGCGCGGAGGCGGCTCCCGAGGGAGCCGGGGCTACCTCGCCCGCGCGAATCGATTCGACGGGACGGGAGGAGCGCCGGAGGGCCGGGCGCGCCCCCGGAGTCTGCGCGCCCCGCTCCCGCTCCCCACCGCCGCGCGGACTCTGCTCGAGCCCGCCAGCCCTTCCCCGCGCCCGCCGAGCCTGAGCCGGCTCGTAGCTAGCTTTTCCCCAAGTCAACGGACTTTTACCTGCAAGTACGCGCGTTACGATTCGACGGCCAATATCAACCGACAGTTTTCTATAGATTTATATATTTGAAATTTTTCTTCACCTAACATGCGTGCAAAACGATGCATTCTTCTCGACCATTGAGTGATTTCAAGCTCGTTTCAAGTGAACTAAGTAGGAATACGTACATTACAATGATTGCAGGGAGTCGTAAGGGTTTTTAAGAAAAAGGCCTAAATTGACTGTCCTGGCCCCGGACGATAACGCGGTGGCGCACATGGTACGCCGGCATCGAGGAGCACCGGGGAGCACCGGGGCATCGGCCTCGAATTATTACATCCCGCTGCAATCAAGTTGCGCGCCTTTTGCCGCTGACCATCGGCTGACACACCGAGGAGATTCTGGGGAAGCGAGAGACTCGTATATACCTGGGCGCGCGCCCGATTACAGCGGCTAATCCCGCTTTCGCGGAGTTCTTTCAGCGGTTGCCGGCGCCCACGGAGGCTCAGCGGCTGTCCGTCCGGCCGCGGCTCCCTTTCAGGTCCCGAGGAGGCGCTACTCGCTACTCCTAATCAATGCGCGTTATGTTATACGAGTTACGCGACTTATACGAGGGCGGCGGCCTTTGAGTCGGGCCTTCGCCTCGATAAATCACTTTTGTGCCGCCGCGCCGGTCTCATAGACAAAGTTGCCCGCTCGGCTGAGGCCCTCCGCCCGGGGGAATTCCGCCGCGGCGCAGGGAGCCGGTCCCGTGCACTTGGCCGAGTCGAGGCTCGCGTTAGGACCACGCTCCCGACGCCTCGGCGTACGCGCGGTGCTCATGCTAATTTACCGGGATGCTGAAATCCGAGTTATTAATCCCGGTTCAACAGTCCCACCCACCGGGATCCATGGGCTGCCACTCCGCATACATTGGCATATATTGCCAGGCCCGGAGCTGTCCGCGGGGACGTTCCAACTCTTACAAGGCCCGCGCGCTTATTTACCGCGGCTGTATTATTAATAGAACCGACGGAGACCGGGCGCTGCTCGTTTCCCTCGAGCCCTGGCCGCGCGTCTCTCGCCTCGCGCTTCGCGCCTATAAATTAGACGTAAAAACTTTAAGACCGCGCGCCCTGCCGCCCGAGTTAAGAGGCACGTAGAATATCAAAGGTCCAATTTCGCTCTTGACCCAGATAACGCACTGGCGCTTACGCCGCACTTATAGCCTAGCTAGACGCGTCGACGGCCGCCCGAGAGGATTCTACCTGTGTGCGCCCCAGAGAAAGCGACGGCCGCCAAGTGCGCCATCGAGGAAAAAGCGCCCGCTCCGCGGACAGATAGACGGTTTATGTGCCGTGCGCTGTCCATGCGCACATTTCCTCGATTCCCCGCCACCTTTCACACTCCGCCTCGCTTCTCTGCTTGTTCTCTATCTCGATCGGTTGGCCGCTTTTTACGGTTCCTTCGTTATATCCGTCCTTTTATCTGTCTCCTTTTTCGCATCGCTCGCACTCGGATGCGGTGTAACGTATACGAGGAAAGCTGCGCTGCCACGCGAAAATCCTGTAGCTGTTTGACTTTGAATACAAATGCTTAATTGTATGACGGCCCAGCGTATTCACATTTTCATCCCTCATATACAATTTATTATTTATGATCCTACTTTTTGCGATAACTTAATACAAATAAGGTAAATAAACAATATAATATTAATTATAATTCTCATCGACCACCTTTGTTTTAACTTTAATTTCAAATTTTTCTCACTTTTTTTCACTCATAATTTCAAATGAAATTAAAACAAAATTATATCTATATTTATATATAATTATATCTATATTTATATATAGATATATGAAGAACTTTTTCCCCACATTCTAACAGTCCGAATCATCATTCTTGATTGATTCGTTGAAATCCATTTCTAATATTTTAATATATTCTATCAAAATTCTAAATCAAACGTCATATTTACAGGATTCATACTACTTGGAGGTCAAAAACCAATCACATTTTTCCACTCTATTGTCAGCAAAATAAGAAAAGCAATTATTTTACTCGGCTTTATTTAAAGTTTCGCAAACGAATCAAGGAAAATGGTAGAATTGACGAACTTTTACCGTTAATGCATCAATTGGGTGTTATATGTAAGAAAAATAAAACAGAAGCTAAAAAACTCTGAATCCAGAGTTCTAGTGATCTGCATGAAAACCAGATGAGATGCTGCGTTGTACAGCAATGGATGGGAAAATAGGAGCAAATCCAAGATGGAAATGAGTGCCAAGGTGAGCGCAGCGCATGAACCAAAGCAGTGCGGGAGCACTAATGAGCGACTCGACTTAGAAAGATAACCGGGCGGCCGGCGAGGTGATGGAGCGCGCGGATGGGTGTAGCGGGTAGGGGTGCGGAGGCGTGGGTCTTGGGCGGAGGGAGGGGGCGGAGGGCGACGATGGCATTGGCGATAAGGGAGCGTGGGCGCAGAACGCGAGCGAGCACCCCCCCACCGAGATAAGTATTCTCTATTTAAAATACCAGCAGCCACCACTCGGGCGGCCTCCCCCCGGCGTGCGCACACTGGCTCCCCAGCAACCCCCCCGGCGACCCCCAAGATAAACTGTTCCGCGGGGGTTGATTATAAACCGAGGCAAGGGCTCGGGCACTCGGCCGACGGGGCGCCGAGCTAGTCGAGGGGCCCCGAATCAAGAGGGAAAACAGAATTTGCCGCGCCCTCTCGCTCTCCCCCGCGGCTCGAGCACCCGCTCTCGCTTCTTCTGTTATCGCCCCTCTCTCGAACCTCCTCGCTTCTTTCTGCCCTCCTGCCTTTTTTCTCCCTTTTTCCTCCGACGCACTCACCGAGCCTACCTCCTTATCCTTTTGCCTACGGCCTCGTTTCCTTTTTTCCTTCTGGGCTCTTTCGCCTTTGTTCCCCTGCCCTCGCCGATTTGGATGCGACCCAAACTATTCCATCTCTCTAATACAATCCTTTTTCTCTGCGGAACAATTAGCATTTCTGTGTGCAATAGTCATCGCTATTTCTGGAGTACGAGAACAAGAGATGCACAAAATCAATTTCTTATCGCCAACTAATTTCTACGGAGGCTTGTATAACAATGCCAAAAAGACCAATATGTTTGGAGTTAATTTCTGAATTTAACCCTGGTATACTTGTAAGTGTCATATAGACAATCTAATTGTAAACGTTTACATTATTATACATTAACACATGTAAGCATCGGAATTTCAATGTACGTAACACAAATTATTCGCTGATTTATTAGCAATATCCCTTGCATCGGTAACATCGGTAAAATTCTCTGCAATATGTAATTCGATTTCATATATGTAAAAGATACGTTAAAATCATTTATACACGATCACTAACAGAAATATGAAATATATATAAAAGTATAAACAAATGTAAATAATGTATGCACAAGCTTCATCATACAGTTTTTATTTAAAATTTAGTATGCATTTTATATTTATTGTAATTATAAATTATAAAATCATTTTATTTAAAATAATCAAAATTTATCATTAAAAAAATTAACGATATTGCAGATAAGTATAATCGAAACCTTTAAAAAGCATAATTATTCGAAATAATTTATAAGAACGTGAAATAATGGTATTTATCTTTTCAGAAGGTTTTAGCAATAAAGTTATGCCGTGTAATAATTTATAAACTGTGAATTATGAATTAAAGACCAAAAAAGTTATTACTATAATCAGTAATATCAGGAAAGATGAATCTATTGTGCAAAGCGAATGCATGAAAGCGGCAGTACATTTGCTACTATGTAAGCCAACCCTAATCGTTAACTATCTTTTAGCTAAAATTATTAGCTAAAGTTTAGTCATCGTTAGTGTCGATTTGGTAGCTCTAGGTCATTACAGCGATATTATTCGAGGTTAATCTATTTTACACTCATAGTGATCTCAACATTAGAAATCTAAATATGATTATCAATACAATTGATAATTTATTTTATGCTTATGTTATAAGTAATAAGTGTTTGTACTCTTTAATTTTCAGTTAACTATAAGTGCTAAATAAAAAGCTGTTCCCAAAATGGGATACAGGTAATCCCATATTAAATATCTTATTAACATGAAAAAACAGATCATTTTTTATGTAGTTGTAAACAAAATTTTTATTTAAGTTATAGACGTTTTTAATTCTCATATATTTATCGAAATTTGCATTCACGAATTCCGGGATCTTCTGACAATGCAATCAACGATTGTACAGATTATCCAAATAATTTAGGTTTCAAGACAATACTAAATTGTAACGCCTTATATCGATAAGTTGTTGATGTATACACACTTCCAACTATGGTTTTATACAATGGTGTATATAATGGTCATAAAATATGAACGAGCTTTGTTAGAAAAGTTGTGGGAGCGTACGATGGAAGTAGACATAAACTAAGCATGAAAGTAGAACAAAGAAAAGGGGCACCCCGGAAAAAATGGATGAAGCAGAAGACAGAATCTGAGAGGTGGGCTTTTGGCTCGTATCGGCCGTGTCGCGCGGGTCAGGCGCACGTGCGCAGATGGAAAAGCGGCGCGGGCAGTTAGCCGGCGCGTAAACGAAACAGGTCTGGAGGCTGGGTTACACATGGGCGCGCTCGGGTTTGTCCCCCGCTAACTCTCCAGTTTCCTCGTCGTGTCGAATCGCTGCTCCTTATAGGTTATGGAGCGGAGCGGGCGCGTGCGGTGGCGGGTGGGGCGATCAGACGCCGGCCGGCGGCTCACGGGGGTGTGCGAGGAGCATTGTTGTATAAATAGGTTTGGCGAGTTAGGGGTTGCGAGAGCTACCCCAAGGGAGCTGCACATGTCCGCATCGATTATACCGCCCCTCCAGCGCGGGCGCCGCTCTCGCGCGCAGCCCTCGCCCTTGCGCCGGCGGCGGTCCACGGGTGGGGGCGTCGTCCGGCGGCCCTTGCCCCCCGCGCGCGCACCACTTGCTTATTTTCGAGCCATTTGCTTTGTAAACGCGGGCAATCTCGGGCCCCCGACGAGTCTCAAGTATTCAGATTGACGCGGATTTGCCGGGAAAATACGCGGCGGGCCGGGCAGGTGGGAGCCGATATCCACCGAAGCTCGCGCCCCTTGTTTGCGGATGCTAATGCCCCGCTCTACGGGCGTGTTTATTATTTAGGCGCATTGTCCACGCGGTCAGCCTCCGGCCAATTGGCCCCGACCGCAGGCCCGACTTTTCCCCGTAAGCCCCTTTGTCCTCCGCCGCTCCGGTTCATTTTTCCGAACTGCCGCGCGCTGCGCCAGACAACCGGTCAATCACCGGCTCAATCACCGCGCCACGACTTTCCAACTTCCGTTTTTCTGCGAGCAGTCTCTTGGCTGCCCCGCGTTTGTCGGCCCGCTCGCGACGCCGGGCTTTTTTCGGCACCGCTTGCATTGAGGCCTGTCTGCGTCGCTGAAGCGACTCCCGACCCGCCTACTACTGCCCTATTACAAATCGAAACTGGTTCGCTCTTGTGCGCATTCTCTCCTCATTTTCAGTCATGCCCTATCCAAACACAAGTAGATGTATTAGCGACTTTAATTCTAACTATCTGGAGATCCGAAAATCTACAAATGAGTACATATACACTGCTTATTTGTCAGTCTTAACAATAAAATTCAATAGCAATTCTATATGCACACTACAAACAATATGTAGGCGGACAATCATTCCCTATATAAGTCTAGAAAAGAGTATTAGCGAATTTCGTTGTTTTACGGTTTATATTAGCTCGATACTTAATCGTCAAACAATTTTGTTTCTGTAATATGAATGAACATTTATTTTGTATAACATTAAACTAAATTTGAACTATATAAAGTGTTTTTACTCGCCACGCAATATAATTGTAATAATTTAAACCATGGTTCACTTATAAATATGTTTATGCAGAGCAAATAAATTACTGGATTTTATTTTGTCTTTTATCAATGTCTTCCCTATTTAATAAATTGCGTTTTTATTGATTTGCTTAAAACACGAAATCCATTCATTGGCAATCATCGGCTTCTGTTAGTACGCTGTAGGTGACATTGATTGACGCAACGAGCTTCGTAAATTTTTTTAAATTGCAAATTTTTCATGTATTCAACTTACTGATTTTTTTTAGTGCAATGTCAAATCTCCATATACACAAATTCACATCACCTAAGGAGCAGGAAAATCGAAAACTCGACCTGTCTGGTAACACGTACTACGAGTTACGACGTGGCGCGATCAATGCTTACCAATTTTCAAAGTTGTGGCAATATTTAAGAACCGAAGCAAATCTTGAAAAGAATTTGTAGTATTTAACCTATATAAGCATAATAAAATTAGATCTACATTTCTGACTTATGCACAAAATCGATTTGTTAATTTCTCTTTTACGTATATTCTACAATAATCGTATTTTGCTATAAATACGTAGTAAACGTTAGGTTTTCTTCATATATTGATGAATTCATGAATCTTATAAACTTAATTTTTCTACAACAATAGATTATCATTGCAAATAATTAACTTTAAAACGTAATATTATACTACTTACGTTTGTAACAATTATTACATCAGGAAGTTGATCCATGTTACTCTTTAACGCAAAATTTGAATTTTTTTACTAAAAAAAATTATGCTTAGCTCTCGAATCAAAGCGTAGTCTAGGTGACTTTTTAGAAATCCAAATCAAAAGTCATTGGGTAATATGACTCAGCATGCAGTGGACTGCATAAATTAGCTTTATAACCAATCGCTATTCGCTTTGATGAGTGGCCAAGCGCATGCGCTGACTCACATAGTTGCACAGATAACCGTATCATATTCTGTATCGTTCATCGCAGCATCCTGTGCAGCGATATTTCGTGAGTCAGGAGAAAGAAGCGGTACAATGATTTTAGATGATTTTTGAAACGAAAAGTTTGAGGTGGCTAAATTGGTTCGAAATTGGTGTGCCTTTTGGAAAGGTGCCGTACACAAAAGCCGACATCTATAGTGAAAGAATAGAACGCAAAAGCGTACCCTTGTGTACATTATACATGGAGTCAAGTGTCTTTCGTCATGGGCAGAGAGCACTTTCGTAACATCCCCCGGAAGCAATAAAATTGGCTTTGTGAACTGCCTTTTCCCTCTCCGTCTTTCTTACAGTGCACGTTACTACCCTACTATCTATGCCCGGTCTAGATGGCTTTCCTTTGCCTCTCTTCTAATTCTATATCTTTCTGGCAAACATATTTCCCCTTTCTTTCTTACTTATCCTTGAACCCCTCGTTGTTTTCTCTTATCACTGCCTCGTATTGTTCTCGCTTAACTCTCCGTTATTTTCATTCCTATATATTGCTCGCTTTCTTCACCTTGACTGTATTATACCTGCCAAGTACGCGATAAAGTTTAAGAAGTCAAGCTATTAAAATTGCATAAAGATACGGGTAAAAGACTTTGGTATAGGCTCGATTCGCAATTAACATGCCCACATAGCTCAAAAAATGGTTTAAATCGACATCAATTTTTACAATTCAATATTACATTAAATCCTATAAATATTTTGTTTCATAATTTGATCATTAGATGTGATAGCACATGAGTCATTCTGAAGCGGTTGTCTTTTGTAATATTGTGATTATGAGGATACAAATTTGTGCAATATAAAATCTATTGACGTTACTATACTCAATCGCACCTTCAGTTTCACTAACAAAGCATCTAAGTTGTTGTTTTCACATAGGCATGCGTCTTTTCTTTGAATTGGGATTCTTATACAATTGCTGTTTCCAGTATAATTAGAAATAAGAATACAGCAACGGACAATTGAAGAAGGAGAGTGACAAGAGCGGAGATAGGAGACGGCTAGAAGAGCTTGGAGCCTAGTGGAATCGAAAGAAAAAGGCGGGTCTTGTGACACTGTCTGGATCGTCCGGGACAAGCGGCTGTATTTGAAAGTACACGTGCGCGCTTGCACCGAGTTGGGTATTGTTAGCGCACTCGACACTGTGTGCCCAGGCACTCAAGAAGTGTTTACGGCTTCACCAATAATGCAATTACAAGAAGGGCAGGAGTAGCGATGGCCGTGTATACACGGTGGACGGGCAACGTTTTTCCCGGTCGGCAGTTCGATTAATCGGGCCGGCTCCCCCGTGTGCCCTCGAGCGCACAAGAACCCCTGGCGCAGTTGGAGTCTTGATCCCCCTGACTCGGCCCCTTCCAACCCGGAGCTTAAGCGCAAACAGTAGGCGCGCGTGCGTGAGCGGCGTCCGCGCTTTTGGGACCGAAATCGCGGGCTATTCCCCCGGCGCGGCCGGCGGGGGGCGAGAGAAAGCCGACGGCACGCGCCGCCCTCGGTCCCGCCGCCCGCGTGCGCCCTCTAATTTCTCTAATTTCGCCCTGACGCGATCTGTCACCACAAGACGGGAGATCGGCCGAGAGCTCCAGCCTCCGACAATGCATCAGACAGATACATCAACCGGACTCCCGACTGCACTCCACCACTTCATTCTACGCTCTTTATCCCTTTCACGCTTTTATTAATCCCGGTGCGACTAGCGAGTAGCTCCTGCTCCTGCCCCGCTCCTATATTCGTCTCGCTTCACCTCCACACTTAATTTAGTCTCACATTTAACTCGACACGGTTTTAATTTCACTCTTTTTCTTCAGTTAAAACATTTAATAAATCTACATACTAGAACTAAGGTAATTAGTTCAAACAGATTAAGTACTATAAAGAAAAATCTATTATTTACCCATTTCATACACTCATATTCTAATTCTTTTTTATTGAAGCATATAATAGTTTTATTATATTATATATATACTAACTGCTACATATATTTGTATTAATACAACCAAATTTTTATTTCTATATATTTCTAAAGAATAATCTATTATGTGTAATTGACACGTCTTTTTAAAACATTTTTATTATCGTTTTTAAAACAAATGAGTAAAATAATTCTTCAATCGATACCGATATAGTCTACGATAACCATACTGTCTAAAAATGAATCAATTATATAATTCAATCATATAATTAGATGGTTAACTAAATCTGTGTCTTTTCAGTAATTTGTTAGTGATACATCATTAAATTTCATTAATGTTTGAGTAAATTTATCACTAATTTGCTAATAATCTAATTTTTGTTAAACTTTAATATATTGTCACTGATTCATTTTTAGAGATTATGTATTATAAATTTCTTGATATATATAAGTCTCTACCTAAAATTACAATCTAAATTAACACACAAAATGTGATTGCATAGTTTACAAAGTATAATTATTCATAATTTCAAAAACCATGGATATTTGAGTGCTTGCAAACTTATTAGCTTTCTACCAAAGGAAGTAATAATAAACATCTACCACTACTATATATCTTTTATAATATGAATTATATTTAAAAAATAAAAACAATCATAAATGTAATTTAAAAAATACTCATTAAATAATAAATTCTTATTGAAGATTTCTCTATAGAAACGGCATAGTATATAAAAGACAGTTCATATACATAAAGCAAATACTGAATTTATGTATAAACTCATGAATGCAAGAATCGTAATCAAAGGTTTAGAGCTTAAATTAAGACCCCTATAGTGAAAAAATATAAAAGATTAGATAAATCAATTCATATACTGTACAAGCATTAAGCTATTTTCCAAAAATCTATTTTCTTAAATGTTTTATAAAGTTCACAGCGATTGATAATTAATATCTTCTACAAATTCAGAACCATCTCCAAAAAACATTTCAATCATTTTAAATTGTTGACAATATTAAATAGATTTCTAAAATTGAATCAAATAGATGTCTATGATGATTTGCACCAATGGTACGCTCCTTGTCTTGTATAGGTTTTTAAAACTTTAATGGAGTTTTTGGCTTGTGATCGTGTCACGATATGCGAATCGTCAAAAATACTTTTTTTTGGATTTTAAAGCATTCTATGATCGAAATTTAATTCTACAAACAAAATGTAACTAAAACTCTTGGTTAAATAATATCAGTTACAAAAACTATGGAATGATACCTTTTGAACCAACAAAAATACTTAAATACGAATAGTTTAATAATCGCCAAAAGTATTTACTCTAAAAGTGTGCAGCATATATCTGAGCATATAGTATAGTGATTTAGCAAAGAGAGAGTTTTTGAATAAAGCCAAAAACTATACATAACTGCATATTACCTAAAGATGTAGTTAAAAGACCCTTGCTGGGTACATACCAGACTTTATTGTAAGATTCAATTATGAGTTCCTTAAATTTTTGAAACCCTAATAAAATATCGAAATTAAAAAATTTGCAACTATCTTAAGTAAAAACAATTAAATTAATAATAAGTAAAAAAGAAAATTATATCGTTGAAGCATTGATACATGCAAAAATCGGCCTAAATAAGAATTAATAGCATTGGAAAATAATGTTTTTATAATATAAAGATTTTGAAAAATCATAGAATCATCCAAATTTTATTGAATTATCTAAGAACTATATAAATAATTTCGAAGAAATGATTCACTAATAAAAATTATACTAAAAGAAAGTTTCACGTTAGTGGCTTCAAAACTTCTCGTAAAGATCGTACTGAAGAAGGAGGAAGGAAAATCCTGGTGCTGCTCTCCGCATGTCAATTTGGCATTAAAGAAGCTTCTTGATTGAAATAGCTGTAATACCTTTGCAATAAAACTAACCAGTCTATCTATTATTATAAATGTAAAACTCTACTTTAAGAACTTATAGCATGCTATTGATACCGATTGAATCTTGCGTTATTAAAAACTCAACTCTATCTACAAAAAATAGTGAACCAATCGCTGTTTCTGTCAGCAACAGCTATTTCTACCAAGAAACAGTAAAAGAATGTTATACAGTATGAGTATTTTGCTGTATTATATCAAGGAACAAAAAATATAAGTTTCTTGCATATTTAGGTTATGAATTAGGTATTTATTCATATAGATGTGTTTTAATTGAATTCCTTTCATATGAAAGCTTGGTTAATAATTTTTCACGTAAATAAATAAAAACATCATAAAATTAATGTAATCTGACACAGTATAAAATATTTCTGGCGTTGGGAAATGCATTTTCATTATATTATGATATTACGTTTTGACATTTATATGATCTAACAAAAAAATTAAAAGTATATATAATAACATGCAAAGAATGTGTAATCCTACTTAAAATCGTAACGAAAGTTTTTCTTATTTCATCGATTCCATACAAAATTGTAAAATTAGTGTATAAACTTATTAGAAAGGGCAAATAAAGGGGGAAAGTAATTTCTTTACAATCTTGAAATAGTGTGTACACACTTAATTACTGTGACTTTTCACTGTTTTTTTGGATAGATTGGTTTTAAAATGTAGGAAACTTTAAGGTAAATACCGTATTAGATAGAATCATAAGTGAAACAATATTATTACAGAAGAATTTTGCGATAGAATATATAGAAAGCATAAATACTTTTCTGTACAGTGTTAACATTTTATTATTTTACAAAGTCGATATAAATAGAATAACTGCGTACTAAATTGATTCGCATGTATATTTATTGAACTCGGGTACAGGTTTATTATCAGTTTAATAAAATGTCGTAAGAATGGATTAAACAAAAGAGGAGAGAAGAGCCGAAAACCTCTAAAAACGTATAGCCCACCTAAACAGAAAAAGATATCAAATGGAAAAAAATACCCGTAGGTAATTTCATAATCGCATAGGCTGAAGCGTGAAGAACCGCGCCACGGCGGAGCAGAAAGAGAGAGAGAGCGAGCCCAAGAGAGAGAGAGTGAGAGAGAAATAGAGGGGAGTGAGGAATAATGAGGGAGAGAGAGAGAGCAGAGAGGTCGGCTCCGTTTGGCGGCAAGCTAGTCACGTGCGCGGGCGAGTACGCGGGATAGGTGGAGGCAGAAGGCGCGGGGAGCAACAGCGCTATAGTACGGTTGCAGCATTGGTAGCTCCGGCGAGATGAGGAGCGAAGCAAAGTACGTGTGTAACGCTTGCAACCACCTTAAGATGCACCTTCTACACAGATCAGAACGGATCTTTAGGAGTAGCTGCAGATGCAAATAGAGCGTCGTATACGGCCAATTCTCCTCCCCATCATCTTTGCTGTTAGAGTTTAATGCATGGCTTGCGCGATGTCCCATGTGTCGCTCCGATCATTAGATGCACACCCCCTGACCTTCCCTCTGACTTTGCGGCCTCCCCATTCGGCACATATGTACCTTCATTCTCATGCGTGGAACTGGTACACGCGCGATAACCATTATACATGAGCATTGTACTCGCTCCCTATCCAAGAGCTCCTGCGTCTCTATCGAGGTCTCCATTACAAATATATCATCGATATAAGTGAAGTATGCAGGTATTACCTCCGACAATGGACATTTTAACAAAACTGCAATGTTTATTACTATACTTATTAGACCGAACAAAATCAGTGTTCTCGGTTAATTATATTTAACCAAAATTTAATTATATAATATAATTTACAAATATTTGATTTTAGTGCTTGTGAGTATTAGACTTTTTAATGTATAACCATGCCCAACGCTAAGATCTATGCGAAATGAAATTAATAATTGGTTAAAAATATCATGTTATTAAAAAAAAGAATTGACAATCTAATGCTATTAAAAAATATATTTTATTCTATCTTGTATAAATAAGTATTGAGCATTAAGTAAACTCTGAAAAATGTAATAGAAATTTCGACCGCCAGATAGAAAATTAGTAAAACGCGATCAACTGCATAGAATCCACATAATTAAATATTCTAGAAAAAATTTAATGCGATTATTTCTTCATAATTTTATAATTTTCTGTACCAAAGTGACGGCAGACAGAGTCATTGGTGTGGTTTATTGACTTTTTACCTAATTTGTGGTAAAGCCATCAATCAAACTATAAAAGCTGAATTAGATGCAAGTGTAAGTTTGAGGACGAGGATTTGTCTGAGATACGCCATGAAAACATAACCTGAGGATTTTGAATGAAACATTGGTGGTGAATGAATGGCAGAGGAGGTGGCAGTAGGCAAGCTCGGGTAAGGCGTCGGACTCGGCGAGCGAGGCCCCGAGCGAGTTGGGGGCCGCGGCCGCGATTGCGGCCGGCACAACAGCCGCGCGAGCGGGGCAGGTTGAAAGGGTCCGAGCATAATGGGCCGGGATGTCGGGCCCGCGGCCGCCACCGCCCACCGCCGCGGCTTTGTCGCCCCCGGGGCCGCACATGTCGGCAAATTAGGCGGATTTGAATTATTATATTCGGGCGGGGCCGCGGCAGGCGGCCGGGCTACTTTGCGCTTCACGCCCCGGCGCACTGCGTACTTTCCCATTTGGATTATTGTTACGGACGGCGCGCAGCCTCCGGTGCCCGACCACCGCCCATCGCCATTGTCCCCCGCGCGGCAGAATGTCATCATTTCCTCAATCGCCGGCGATGCTTTTTCCCCGCGGCCTGGCAAATTACCCGCCACCCTCCTGCTCCGGCACGCAAAGGGAGCCCTTCCCGCTGCCTTGCGACCGCTTATGCATGTGCCTTGTGCGCGGCGCTCAAAATCACGATTGTAATTACTAATCCCCTCGGAGTCGAAAAGAAACCCGAGTACTATTCGATGAACCAATGTGGTTACGATCGATGTTAGTAAAGTGTATACACGTCAAAGTGAAAGCACGCAAGCCAACTGTATTATTTGCACTGCGACCAATCTAACTTCAATATTTAGAGGACACCAGTCACAATGTAAAAGAGAAGACTGTAAGCCGAAATGATTCTATTCAAAGTTGTTATTAGTCTGGTAAAATATTCCTATTAATTCATAATGATATATTTTCTTCGTAAACTTTTTCACCATTTGGAGTATTCTGTAGGTTGTTCGTGGTATCTTGTTAATAGTACAAGTGATTAAATTATTGTTTGAAATTAGTGAATAATATAAATTAAATAACATGACTTACACATTAAGCATGCCAAAAAATTTTCATTTAATTAAAATTAAAACTCATCAAACTAGTTTCCTGCAAAAATCAACTCATCACTTCCCCTAAATAATAAAATAACAGCTAAGTATTATAGAATATAGAATTTTCACACAGATTATCTAAGAAGAAATATGGTAAATTTGATACTAAATAAAGAATGTAAATGAATATAGAAATGAAAAATCGTTTAGATAAAAATCATAAATAATATGAATAAGCTCACAATACATATGTGAATATGTTTATCCATTGGAATATCATTATATAACTATAAACTTTATATTAGACGTATTCAGTATAAATTAATGATAAAATTTGCTAATATGTATTGACTTAAAATTTGATATGTAAGTAATTTTCTATGAAAAAATGTAGCCTAATTTCATTTCAAAATTTTTAATATTATCACAGTGTAAATGTTTTGTTTTTAATTTATACTTCAAAAGCAAAAAAGAGATACACCTAGTTACATGCTACTATATAATCGCATGTTAAAAGAATTTTGTTATCGGTATAAAAGAGAATGGATTTTAACCAGGGTATGTAAGATTTTGTAACCTCTTTTCTGGATAAATCGTAAATAATACATAATGCATGATCAAGAGGATGGTTATTATTTATAGTAAAAAATGCCCAGTGATTGGCGTAATGCCTCCTCGCGCACATATACTCGTCGATGAAAATGGTTGAATCCGCCTGGGATGATGGAGCCGCCGAGAGTGAAGCAGCCAGAAGTAAAAGAAGTTGGGAGCAAAGAAGGATCCGAAGAAAATAAGAGGAGAGAAGCTGCACGATCAGCGTACAGTCGTGTAGAAAGGTCGGCCCTGCTGGGGCGCGCTCGCGCGGGCCGTCCGCGTCGTGCCAGGCCGATTAGCTTTTGGCACTTTTATCACATGCAATCTATTAAGGAGGTCGGTGCGGGGGTTAATGCATCCGGAGACGAGGCCGGCAAATCGCTGGCAGCTGAGCGGGATATAAAGCTCCGACGCGCCTTCATTACCGGGACCCGATCGATCGGGGGCGCGCGCGTCGAGAAAAAACAGCCGCAGTCAAATTGGGGAGGGGCCGCCTCCTGGGGGGAGGGGGGGGGGGAGAGGCTCGCCCCGCGCGGGGAGCAGGTGTCCCAGCCCGAGTGGGTGTGGACCCTCGGCCGAGTGAACAGAAGCCAAAGGCCGGGCAGATTCGCCCGCATTACCCGAGGGGTGAGCGCGGATCCGATGGGCACTTTACGAGTCCGCCGCGCCTGTGTGCCGGACCGGGGGACTTGACTCCTCGAGAGCTGCGCCCTTTGTCTACCCCCGCGCCCTTATACACCTTGCACCACAAACTCGCCTTCCCGGAAGGTTACTGCAGGATCCTGTCACGAGGATTCCGCGAGCCGGCTGCCAATCGCGGCCCCGACTTCCATTCTTACTGCTGCGTATTTTTACTTTTGCGTCCCGGCGTTTTATCTGCAATGTTAAATTGGTCTGTTGGATAGAGATTATGAATTGGAGATCGAAGATGCAGATGCTTTATATACACCGGTCAAATTCTAGGAAATTGTTGGATAGTTAAAAAAATTGGTTATTTCTAAATATATGTTTTCATTTTCAAGATTTATTGTACGAAAAAAATTTCGTGCAAGTGACCATCGTTAAAGAACACAAAGCACCTGGAAAGTTTTGAATAATTTACTCAAAATAAAGTCGCTGGAATTAAAATCGTGGCGCGAGGAATGAATATTAACTTAGTGAAAAGCGAGTGATGATTACACTCCGTGAAAAGTAACCGTATTTCTACTGTGCGAGAATTCAGAATTCACAATATATACAATTTAAGAATTTATAAAAAATCAATTGGAAGATTCTCTTTGTCACGCGTGCCTCGGGAAAGAGATATTTAACAAGCGAGACAAACATGTTTCTCTTTTTTATCCAGTAATGAACATGATTGGACATCCGTAATATATTAAACAGCTACATTTCATTATGGTAAAAGAATCTAATTCAATCAAAAAACAACCAAATTGTTTCTAAAACGTTCATACCTATAACGTGCAGTTACTGTATGCTTAAGCGTATATGCCATGGAAAGCGGAGAATTTTCTAGCAGAATTTTTGACCGAAAAGTGGAGGATTTTGCCAAAAATATAATCGACGGATGGCAATTGATGGAAGTACTTTGCATGCCTTGGTTTCTCGGTCCTCCAAGCCGCAATTTCCTCATACAAGCCTCCCTCGATACGAAGGTAGGGGAGAGCAAAGGGTGCATGGGGCGGAGAAGATCCAGAAGAAGTTGATGATATTTAATGGGGAGACAGGTAGAAGATGCAGGGGCGCATGCACGAGAGCCGTGGGTGCGCGCAGAGCCTCGGTCATGAATCGGTGGCGAATCGGCGGACTCTAGACTAAAAATAAGATTAAAACCGCGAGAGGGAGGGGGCAGGTAGGCGGGTCGGAGGCCGGTTTTCTACGCGGTGACGGGCCGGGGATGGGTGCGGGTGGCGGCCTGAGGGCGGGGATGACCCCGGGCGCACGTAGGGCCCGGAGGGGCGGCTGCGGGAGCGCAGCAGCCGTGTACGTCCAGAAGGTGCAGGAAGGCCCGGGGCGGCCCCTGGCCCACTGCCTCCTCGCGCCCAGCCTATACTTATCCTCCTACTAATAGCGGCGCGAGGGCCACGGCCGCCGGCGGGTCGCCGTATACTTATTTGCCCAGGGGCCCGAGATCGCGGCCCTCGGATGCAGGCCCGGGGCCCGCTTATTATTATCTGACATTATCTGTAATTCCGAGGCGGCCAGGAAGCCCACTTAGGGATTGTGATAGCCCCCGTGATTAAACCTCCCTCGGACCCACCTCGCCACGTACACCTACGTACGCCCGCGGATGCCTCGGCGGGGCCATCGCTCAGATTGCCCCCCACCCCGCAACCCCCCTTTGCGCCCGTAGCAGCCGGCTTATTATTCGCCTATTCGCGACTACTTTCACTGTCGTAACGCGACCGAGCCTCCTGTGCCCCGGCATCTAAGCCACCCATCGCCCATTCGATCCGCCGCGCCGCTAACCTCCGCCGCCTCTTCTGTGCATCGCCAATTCACCATGCACCGCCGATCATCGCTCCACCTGCCCTTCCATTCTCTCCCAAATCCAATCCCTAACTCCTTCTTGTGGATTAGACTCATTTGATATTATTATTATTTCTCCCTAATCCACCTCCTCATTCGTCGTAGAATTAGAAATGAACAACATTCGCGTTTCCATTATAATTCAATCTTCTCTCTTCGCGGATCGTTGCCGCGGCATATTTTCATGCTTCTGAATCCTGTATCAAGGTCCGTACATCTTCAGACTCACTCTCAATAAATAATTCTGCTTCTAAGATATTCTTTAGAATTCTTTTGTTTATAATAAATACAAAAAGTTTACAATTAAAAAATCCATTATGGTATTCTACATCTCCGATCACTAGCCTTGAATAATTTTCAAAATTATAATAAATTTCAAAAATCATTTTCCGTTTGACATGTTTCCGAAAAGAATTTGCATTTCCCGAACACTACCAACTATGTAACTTTTTTAGATTACTCTATGCGATAAATAGTACATTAATTAAGATACAAGCTCAATAATGCCATCTTTATGATTAAATTCAACGAGTTAACAAACCAAATAATCCTTGGTTAAACCATGCGCAGATAACGCATATGTTTATAGTTATAAATAAAAAGAAATTTTTAACAGGCTATTTTTCACTTTGATCTAATTCGCAGCTCCTCCCTCACCGTCGGCCAACTTTTCTTGGCATGTAATAAAAAAGATAGAAAAGCAAACACTTATATCGATTCCCGGAAGCAGATTAGGGCCAATTTCTCTTATGCAATTTCAAATCCCTGTAAGATTTCATTGACCGCATAATTGTTTCAATGATGTATAATGAAGGTTAGAATCAATCGACGCAAAATTAACTGATTTACTATATTAAAAAGCATGAAGTATTCATGAAGGCCTTCATGAAAATGTATGATGTGTATTTTATATTTAACAACTTAAATTTTTAATTATACCACTTTTCTAATTTTTATGGCATAATTCTTTTTTAAAATTTATATCCAAGTCTGAAAAATTATAAATTTTCGTAACTGCAACGCCTTTAGCTATACACGTAAACGAATTCTCATATAATGCTAGTGTTTTGCTGTTCATTCAAAATAATGTGTCAATTTCTTTACGCAAATTTTCTGGTTTATTATTTTAAAGTTCTAATTTGTACTGACAAACAAATTTTGAAATAAATATTTTTAATGTATAGGCTGCCTGTGCCACGATATAGTATGGTTCGAGCGAATAAAGGATTTTTTTAAAAATTCATCCCGAGTTTTGAAAAAAGCGTTACTACATACAACAGCGATTAAATAATACAGAGCAGAGCGTAAGTGTACGCGGACGTAGAGATTGATTAATTAATCTTACAGAGGATGGAGACGCTGGATTTCATTCGCAGAAGGAGAAAAGGATTGAGTTACGCAAAAATAAGAATTGACAAGGCGTTGTTATATGGTGAAAAGAATTTAACGACTCTATGAGTTATGATTAGGATTGTAAAGGCTTTGTGCGAAGCGGCGCGCGAGAAGAGCGGAACGGCCTGGGGCACAATGGTGAGCGCGCGAGCGCCGCGCGAAGGAGAAAAAGATAGGGTTTGAATGAAAATATGAAAGGGACTCCGGTCCGAGAAGCAGCCGATAGAGGGCAAACAGTCGGAGGAGGAGGAGGGCCGAGGAGGAGAGCGGGACTGGGGGAACTGCGTGGGTGCGGGCAGCGGCCGATTCCCGGAAGTCGGCCCCTGGGAGCTTCTCCCGGAGCGGATGTAGGTGCAGCGTCTACGGCTGCGGGGGATAAGTATCGGGAGCGCGGCGTCGCCGCCGGCCATATCTGCGGCCGATCTGCGCCCGGGGCGAGGCCGCGCGACGCGGAGGCTCACCCCCGCGGGCCGCCGGTAGCCAGCCTCGCCTCCGTAATAGCCCGCAGATTATAGCCGAACAAGCCGGAAACCAGTTGTGGATAGGGCTGTGGAGCCTACCTGTCGGCCCGGAGCCCAGGTGCCGCGGCGCGTAACCCAGAGCGAGGACGCAACCGAACTCCTCCGAGACGACCTTGCGCGAGCAACTCGTTGCGCTCGACCATTCGCAGCTAAAAGATTTTGTAGGTGGCTCCGTACGCCCAGCCTTCTTCACCTCTCCTTTCTTTTTTCACATTCTGCTATTTCTAAATAATTGCTATTTATTCGCCGTCCAATACGAGCAGCTGATTAGAACTGTATACTATTAGTTTCTTGTACTCATTTAGTATGGCTGTTGGCCTGGTAAACATTATTTATTTATTATTAATAATAACATTAGTTTAGTTAATAATAATGACATTATTATTAACTAAAATAGTTTGATCGATAAGATCTGTGCACTTACCTGATAATAAAATGACGCGTCACCTTAGATTTATAAGACTGAAGGTTATGCATCAGTAATGGTTGAGGTCACTTTCGGCCAATTAACAATGAGTTAATAATACGTAAAAATTATATGGAAATTGTATGGAAATATCATATACATTAACAATAATAATTATTTTTTACAAATCAGTCAAATTACTATATAGTATATTCATATAACATTCATTGTTTGTATTAGATGTGTGATAATTTGAATGCATTAATAAGCATGCCTCTGTGTACAACTCATTCTGTCATTTAGTGAAAATTCCTATTAAATTCTTCTATCGGAACCTCCTGTCGCAGTATGTTTAAATATTTCAGTTTAAATTTATAGTAACGTGTTCATAATCATTTGTATAATTAGTAAAGTTGTATTATAACTAAATAAGTTTCAGATATAACCAAGTACACAAAGACATATACATGTTATTTATGTAAATTTTAGTACGTCATTTTAATTAATTTCACTGATTTTACTGCATTTTGTATTTAGTTTAATAATCGTAAAAATTTATTCGCTTACACACAGTATTTCTTATGATTAATATTTAAGGTTCTATTTGAGTGATCTGTAGAATGTAAGATCTAGTCAAATTTTTAATGGGAAACATTTATAAACAATGTAAAAAAGCGTAGTCAAATTTAGCCTAAAAACTAACCTAACCTTATAAACACACGTAACATTTGTATCATGCAATGGAAAGAAAGAATACGTATACAGTCGATCTCGAGCGAAAAAATGGAAATGTTGTCACTTTATTGAGAGCGTACACAAGCATACGCTTATCGTGGGTGGCAGTTAGAAGCAGAATTGTCAGTCAAGATGACTGGTGATTCCTAAACAAATTCATGAAAGGATAATAAAAGCTTGGAGGAGATGAAAGAAGAAGGTAAGACGGTGGTTGAGGAGTAAGAGGAGCTCCGAAGAAACGGTCTCGATATTACAACGTCGGCTGGAGGATAAGTGGATGACAAACGGGCGGGTTACGATCGGGCGTCGCGTGACGTCTCAAGTGTATCACTGGCCTCATCAAAACTCAGCGGAGCGAAGGATACACAAGCCGAGCCGCCTAGGCCGCAGAGGAAGCGCGCGGCGCCCGCGCGCATGCCGAGGACATCGATGGGTATCTCAAGACCCCCGCGGCTCGGCAGCCCCGGTCCCCACTTACGGCCGATCCCCAAGTGAAGCTTTCTCGCTACCGTGCCTTCCGCCCACCCGCCTACTCGCCCTCTGGACTCGCGAATACGCGGTGCAAAGACGCCATTTCTTTCTCACGTGTCGAATGCACCGATCGTTATCGGCCAGGCTCATCTCGCGTTACCTTGCACATTTCGGATGGATATTTCGTGCACCCGGCTCACTTTGCTCCATTTGCCGGTGTGCCGGAGAACGCGGGCTCTTTTCACGCGGGCCGAGACCTCATTTAGAAGCTAATCATTCTTGGGTCGAGCGTGCGACCAATTGAAATGAGGAAAAAAGGGCTCGTGCGCATACACCCGCAGCCAGATTGCAAAGCATCCCTTTGCTCATTTTAAAAAAAAATCCCTTATTTCCCATCTTGCGTGTGCGCAAAATGTGCAATGTAATATATACATGCTAGTTTGTGTTTGTATCTTTATTATAGTTATATGCTAGTTAGTGTAGCTTTTAAGATATTTCTTGTTACCGCATTTCTTGTTATAAATGTTAAATATTGAAACCGTGTACACTTTGACAAAGGCGGATTATTAAACTTCAGGATAAAAATATGTATTAAGTACAGTCTACACTAGGACGTAGATTTTATATACGAAAATTCTATTACATTTTGAAATTATTTGTTACCTTTTATTTAACGTGCATTAAATGTACATGTTCGTATTTATTATAATACGGTTCAAATTATTCTAGTAAATGAAAAGAAGTAATTAGCCTCGGTACTTAATATCATCAATATATTAACAATAAATAAATTCATTGATTTATATGGAGATTTAAAACCAACTTACTTAAAAAAAGATATACCGATCCCATTGTAATTAAGAATGGATATATGTTTTCAATTAAATATGTAATAAATAATCGTTTTTATTATGTAAATATTATGAAACAAAATAAAAATAAGTATAATTATTATTATGCTCATATATTTATGTTTAAAATGATTAATTCAGTACAACTATACAATACACAATACAATATATAATTCTAATTAAAATATTCCACTCTTATAATAGATAAAATACTACATATATAATAAATATTATAATATATTTTGAATAATATATTATTGTTTAATCGAAAAAAATTCCATTTACTGAAAATTATTATAATAATGATATAATATTGCAGTGTTTCTTCGTATTTACGTTTACTGAAAATTCTGTCAGTGTGTTTATGTAGCTAATATTATTGTATTAGTACGCAAGTTTTGAAATAAATCACAGTCGCACATGAACTAGTCGATTAAAATGGACAATAGTACAATTGCTATATTTATACATAATATAAGATTCGTAATTATACATTAATTTGATGTATATAAAGGCTAATATAAAGAAATGACACATGGTAGGTTTAAAATGAATTGGAAAAAGTATGGAATAAAGGGTGCAAGTGCGGTTTATGGGAAAGCAGCGACGTAGCTTGTAAGCGACCATTCTCGAGTACATAGATGCGAAATGTGCCGCGTGGGCGCATTGTGTACTGTAATCCGGGGGAAAAGTGTCATAAGCACGCACGGGTTGGCGCCCCCGGGCCCAGGCAGCTTCGCGGGGCGCTCCAAGATAAACAAATGCTAATAAGATTTTTCGGAAGTGGGCAAAAAAAGCAAACGCGAGAGCAGCGAGTCGGACCTGGACCAAAGGGGAACAAAGGGCAGGCGGCCGATAGCCTTATCAGATGGGATTAATGCGGGGCCCGGGGCGCATCGGCCGCGCCCCCCGAAAAGCTCGCGTGAAAAGAGGGGCGCAGCGCCGGGGCCGTCGAAAGCACGCGATCCTCGCGGGCAGCCGCGCGGAAACGTCATCGGCAGCTGGGATCGCTCTGGCGCGAGGGCCGCTACGGGGGCCGCAGCCCCGCCGAGCTTATTTCACGAGCGAGCGGCCACCCCAGGCGAGGTATCTCCGCTACACTCTACGAATTTCAGCCTCCGCTGGAGCCGCCCCGCACGTGCGCGCGCCGCCCGACACTGCGTCCGTCATTACAAGTCATTCGGGGCTCGGGGTGTAGCTGAGGTGGACGCACTGCGCGCGAGAGCCACCTCGGACAGACGGAGAAATGAGCTCGTATCTGGACCGACCGCCAGAGCCCAACTAGGGCGAAAAAAGTTTGCGCTACCGGCAAATGCAGTTGTGTGCGCCCCGGCCGATTCCGCAGACTTCCGATCTCTTCCACACCTCCAGCTGCTGCGTTCAACGTCCTGATCAACTTTTTATCCCTCGCTTTTTACCAAACCTCGGGTTGGCCGCCAGATACGCACTCCCATGCTGCTTATGCAATTTCAATTATTTTACTTTCTCCAACACGCGGGCCTAAGCTGCGTAGTGGAAAAATTGTTGTTTACCAGTGCAAGCTAGACGCGTTACGTGATAACGCCCGTCTATCCTCAGAAAAGGTTCACGTATCTCTTATCACGAGGCAATGTCTGCACCTACTTGATGATTTTTACCTGCGTACATTACGAATCAAATCAAATTTTCAATATATAATTATTCAGTTGGGATCAAGTTAAGATTGTAGCTTCATTATCATAGTATATGTACATATGAAAAATCCTACAACGCTGTTGAACCCATTCTCCCACAGAGCTTATATGCAGAGCTCTCCATTTCAATATCAATCGAGGATAATTCGCTGACAATGCCACTGGCTTATCTAATGAAAATTCAAATGCTGTCGCTCGTATTCGTATAACCACATACGTCTAATCCGTTTGATAAAAGGGTCTCGTATACTAGTGTACTAAACCTTTCTAATCTAACCAACGATACTTGGAATTTTGATTGCGGCTTTCCTAGAAACTTTTTCAACATATGCGCACACTTACGAGCTTACATATATTTTAATTTGCAATGACGATGTATGTTTTACCATTCATTCTTTATTGATTTTTTCTGTTTAAAGTTAAAAGACTACATTAATTAATTACATTAATTACATTATGTTTTTAATTGAATAATGCTGTATGAAAACTATTCGGTGCAATTTATATATGCCAAATAAAGGATTAATTTTTTCTATAAAAGTT
This sequence comes from Sycophaga agraensis, assembly GCA_018906755.1. Classification (NCBI taxonomy): domain Eukaryota; kingdom Metazoa; phylum Arthropoda; class Insecta; order Hymenoptera; family Pteromalidae; genus Sycophaga; species Sycophaga agraensis. Next base: position 864,822 of record JACCIE010000057.1, on the reverse strand, counting down.
TCTAATTTCTTAACTGTTATGAGTTATTTAGTTGAAACTTATTTTGATTTAAAACTAAATCAGAAACTCATCATAAAATTTCGTTGAAAATTTGAGAAAGTTTGAAGCATAATTTTTTTGGCTATTATACAATAATTTATATTGTATTATGATTAAACACTTCTATCAATGTTTTTGATTTTATGTTAAAACCAAATTACACACATCATATGTTAATTAAATTTTTTGTGACATAGACTTTACTCATATATTGTATAAAATATAAACTACGTCAGAAATAATATGTAATCACGCAATAACAGGCCAATAATCTTAAAAATAATTTAAATGAAAAAGAAGACGAGAAACTTATGAAATTATTATATATAGTATTATTATAAAAAATTCAAAAAGAAATACTGCAGCAATATGGCAATGCATCTTTAGACAGCACCATGTGTATTTTTCTATTCTCTAAAAATAAATCAGTAAAAATCCATTAAAGTTTAGTGAAACTCAGGTCATTGATTAAATCAGTGGATATACTCTCTCATTTCAGTGGATTTTCATCAAAACATGGAGATTTTTATTAATATTTCAGTCAATTTGTTACTGTTTAGCTGATGATTAAGTGATTTTTACCAAACTTTAATGAATTTTTTTTGCTTTCTAGAGATTAATGTTACTGCTTGATTTGATTTATAATATCTAAAGCAGAAAGATTTTTTTCAAGAATTAAAGTAATCAACTCAAACATTTTCTATCTATTTTTATATAAATAATAAAAAAGCAGGTAATCGGATTTTGGTGTAATTGTTTTCATTATTCATAAGATTGGGTTCATACAGAAGCGATCGGAAATCTCGAGAAAGACAACTGTATTTAAGCGGCTCGAGATTCTTTTCTATTTCGAGAAAAACAAAGCCGGTTCTAAAGAATGGAGATGTGAGCGATAGGAAAGGCGTGCAGAAGTCGAGTCGAAGAGGAGTATCTATCTATAGAGACTGGTCGTGAAGAGGGAGTGCAAGAGAGACAGAGCTTGGGGCAGGGAGTGGGCGAGAGGTTGGGTGGGGGTGGCGGCAGGGTTGTAGGGTAGACCAGGGCAGACGAAGGGACGATCTGTCCAAATGAAGCGATACGCACGGGGATATCTGGAGGAATCAGCATGAGAAAGGAGCCAGGGGGCGGTACGTAGACGCAGGACTTCGACACCCGCAGCCAGGCGGGGGAGGGTCGGGCGAAACGGGAGAGGCGTTATCTACCGGCTCCCAGGCTGACAGGGCGCGCCCTTCGGGAATAGCGGCGAGATAAGCGGCAGCGGCGGTGGTGCGCTCACCCTCTACCGGGCGCGCGCCCAGAAATGCAAAGAGATCTTGATACGGGCCAGAGAGCGACACGAGGCCGCGCGCGCTTACACGGTTACGGGTCCGGCCCTTCGCGCCTCTTTCGCCCGCGCGCTCCGGCGCACATATATCTCGGGCGGCTCCCCCAGGCGAAATGGCAGCTTACGTCGCCTCCCCCTGACTTATGAGTCAGATTTATCTGGGCCGGCGCGCGCCCCGTGCTCCGCGGCCCGCCCAGCATCTCTCTTGACTGATTGTCGCCGCCGCGCGCCGTCGATGTTCCCTCGCGCGGCCGATCGACCCTCAAATATTTATTGGCTCGCGAGGCGGAAAAGGGAGCCGAGATAAGGCGCCTCTGCCGGACTATCTAATCGGTTCGCAGTTGCGGACAGAGGAGACAACCTCACCTTGGCTCCTCTAAAGATCCGAGGCTAACTCACCAAGCTTGCCCTGCTATCAAATTCTAATTAAAATTCGAAAACATTTGCCTCTTCCGCCTTGACTAACGTTTGCACTTATCCTCGCTGCTCGTTGAGTCATGCAGTAAAAGTATAATACTGTAATTAGTTTTCACATATCATGCATAAAACATTGACTGATACAAGGGCTAATCTAGGTATAAAAGCTTATCGCACGAGTTATTGGTTGCGAAAGTAATGGCAGATGCAGCTTAACGGGGATTCGTTAGCGAGCCCTATTTTTACCTGGTACCTAACTGGAAGCCTCATGCGGGTAGAAGCTGCAGATTACAATAGTGTGAACAATTAAGACAAGGAAAGACAGAGATAACTATACAATACTCGTAGTACCTAGCAAGCATAGTCTAGCAAGCTTTTCGATTGCTAAATAAGTTGGTTAGGAAGGTTTTTTTTCGGCGGCAAGCCTCAGAGTAAAAAGAATGGGGGCGGTCGAAAATCCTTGAAAGGATGTGCCAGCGGGAATCGAGCGGGCGCGTCCGTGCGAGCGAAAAGGAAGCGCGACTAGGCTAGAGGGAAAAAAAGACTGGGAGAGGCGGTCGCGAGCGGCATAAGCTCGGTTAATCAAGCGGAACCGGTGGCCTCGCCGAATCCCGACATACGCGTGGGCCACGCGAGGAACAATGGGCCAGGCCATCACGACTGACGGACAGGTGGCACCGTGCGCACCTCCGTGCGGTGCCGGGCGCAGGCCCCCCTCTTTTGTCAGCGCGCCTTTTTTTCGCCCACGCCCTTCGTTAACTGCGCGCTCGATAAGGCAAGCCGGAGTTTTCTTCCCAACCCGGGAGCTAGGAACGCCGATTCGTTTATGCATTTATTCATGGGAACGTATGCCCTTCTGGGCGCGCGCAGTCGATCACCCTCCTTGTATTATGGGTTTGCTGGGCGCAATTATTCCAAGTGTCCGGTCAAGTGTCGTTTTGATAGGCTTCAACGTTCCTTTTGCTCCGTGTATTTGCAACTAAACATGGTTTAGGGTTTAGTTGACGATTAAAAAGTGCAATAAGGTAATTTCAGCTAATATAATGAAAATGAATACCTAAAAACTTATCCAGGTAGTTTTCAAAAGTTTCAAATTTAAATTCAAATAGTAGGTGGTAATTCTTAAAGAAATAACTTTGCTTCTAAATACGCAAAAAATTATAAATAATTGTAGCTACATACGTTGAGACATAACGCAACTTATATGTTTATTTGATCTCAGTGAATCTAAATATTTTACTGAATTGGAAATATATGTAAACCATAAATTCAGACCATAAATTCTATCCGTAAAATAGGCAGAAACTCATTTACATAGATTAGGCTACTATAGACTTTCTCTTGCATGAAAATATCACGTAGACAGTTTTACTAGCAAATATCTACATTCGAAGCAGATACATTTATTGGAAAATTAGTCAATTTTTGTCGAATGTTGATTATGGTACGCGTGATTGAGATATATATTAGATTTGACATGGACTGTTGAGAGTACGTGAAAAATATGAGGCAATTAATCACCGTGAACGGGCTAAATAATAACATCTAATATGTTTTGCTAAGCTTTTTTCCTATGAGGTTGATTACATGTTTTCCAAGGAAAGTTAATGTATTCTAATGCCATGGTTCACAGTTAATAATTCGACATATTGTTATATTTCGAGAAAAATAGTATAACTAGATGATGCGACTATCGCGATTTTGGCCTTTGATGTACATTTTGACTGTCGCTTGACGTATTGTATAGCAATAGGGTTTGCCGATGGCGTAGAACTGCACAGGATTGGAACAAATGACAGTGAAGGAGGTAGGTTTGTGTTGACAGGCAGGGCGCGTCTTGGATGTTTAGAGGAAGTTGAAGGCTGCTGCAAGATTCTGAAGACTCGCGTGCGGCGATCATAGGTGATTAGTTTGGCCGTGGGCAGGATCCAGTAGGGAAGCTGGGACAATTGCGGGAAAGGCGTTAAAGGGCTCGTGGGCGTGGGTCGGGGCGATGGGGCGCGGGGGGCCGGCGGCGCCCCGGGTCCAGGTGGGCGAGGGGTTGCGCCCCGGGAGCGGGACGCGGGCGGGCGGGCGGACGGGCGAGCGAGCGAGCGGGCGGCTGATACAGTTAAAGGCTTTCATTTAACGGCGACGGGCATTGGTATTCGGCGGGGTGGGGCGCGCAGGCAGTCTGGCGGGTTGGCGGACCCCCGCGGTGCGCAGTTTTGTAGGCCCGCGGCCGGCCCCTCGCAAGCAGCGAGGGGAACCCCCGGGGCGATAATTAGGGGCCCGCGTGTGTTTCTGGCCGGGCCTCGCGGAGCCTTGGATCCTCGCTTGGATCCGTGCCGCCGCAGCATCGCCAGTCATCCCGGCCGGGCCCCCACCTTTCCGAGAAGGCGCGCGCTCGGGACCCGCTCGGCCCGCTCCTCCCGTGCGCATCCAAGGCGCTAGCTGTCATCTGGCGCTCGCCGAGCGCACGCCTCTTTGATCAATGCGCCCCGGCCCCTCGCATCTGCGCCCCCAGCCGCCCGCGGTTCCTCGACTGATAACCTTCCCACTCCGCCGTGGCAACCGCCTCGTTACCAATTTATCACCCGGTCCTCCTAGTGGTCCGCTTCCTCCGGACACCCGCCCGCGCCCACCGATCCTCTCACGCTCCTCCCGCCGCTGCCCGTGCACTCCTCCGCGGAACCGCGGCGCCGTTTCCGAGTGGCCGATCGCACGCCCTCGAGCCGACGTCCACGTGGCAGCTCAGCCAAAAGACCCCTTAACGCTTCAATCTTGCGCTTTTAGCTCGGCTGCATGACAGAATACCGAGGGACAGTTGAGATATCTCTCCTATCGACTAGAAATTAGATTTGTACATTTCTATATCTTATGTAGAAGCTTTCATTGCTTATTAGATTACAATTAGAAGGCCATCTTCGTTGGTAGCATGGTTCAAAAATGCGCAAAAATGCTAAAGCTCTTTAAGTTTCGATATTTTAGTGCAATCTTTTCAATTCACACACTACAATTGTAAATGGATATATCTTATCGGATAAGCATTATAAACTTACTTAATAATTCTATTCTGAGCAATAAAATAAATTTTGAAAATTTTTGGAAAGTTAAATTGTAAAAAATATCTTTCCAATTTATTAACAAAACCTTAAAGGAATTACTCTATAGTTGTTCCAATATTTATTTTTTCATCGATTAGCCTCTGCTTAATACGGGTGTAACCACATGATGTACAGTCTTAAAGTGAAACGCGGAAAAAAATACCAAAGAGTTTTATGCGTCCTCAAATGACTCTTTTCAAACAAAACTTTTGAAGATAATTGTAGCGTGACAACTTGCTTAAATCTTGCGCATGAACTGACAATCACCCACCTCCCTCTGTAATTATATAGTTCCGAAGCCGCGCTTGATAGACGATTTTTACCAGCTACTCGAAAAAAATATAGTTTACAATTACCTAGCAATTCTAGTTAATTATCATACTATAATAGTAGAGTCAGAAGTTACGAATGACAAAATAAATTTAATCACCATTTTATATGATTTCATAATTATATTAAGCTAATATTAATAATTAAAATCTTAGGTACATCATATTCGAAATTCAATTTAATTTAGATGAGATTTATTGAATATGAATTATTAAGAATACATTTTTAAATTTAGTACATAATAATATAAAGTTACAAAAAGAGTTGCTCTTTGAGTTGCTCTTTATAATTAGGTTTTTTAATAATTATAATAGTTTAATTGCAAAGAATGCAAATACATCAAGATTTATTTAAAAACTCGTTAATTTTTTATAAAATAATGACGTTTGCACATTCGCATATTTATCAAAGTACTGAATGTAGTTATATTACTTTTGGAGAGTTTATGGTTCAACAATATTATTTTTATTTTCCAACTTTGCCTCTCACTGATCAAATGCAAAGTTTTTGATACAATGCTGAATTCAGGAGGATAACATTTTGCGAAAATCAAGCAATCAGCAAATTAATGATAAATTTAGTGAAATATTAGTGAGAGTTGACACAAGTATTAATGAAATTCACTGAAACATCAATGAAAATTCTTTAAAATTGCAGTTTATTTTCAGTGATTGATTTTTAGAGAGAATATTTTGGTTGAAAAACAATTTTATCAGAATATCATGCGATTGACTGACAGTACAAATCCTTGAACTAAGGTACGAGGCTGCAAAATGAGAGAGCAGCGAGTTCTCCGAAGGGCAGCTAGAGGCGGCAGTCGAAGGCAGGAGCGGGTGGCTCCCCGACGGAAGCGCTGATCGCGCAGAAGAGGCAGACTCGGGGGGCCGCTGCGGGCTTTGATCGAAGCCGCGGGAGGCCGGTCGGCGGCCCACACCTGGCGGCTCGCCCCTGCGCCGCCCGAGGGATGCTCGGGGGGTTGCACGTCCGCGGGGCTGGCGTGCACGAGCAGCGCGGCTCCGGAGGGAAGCGCCGGCCGGTAGTTAGCGTCACGCGGCGGCTGATCCCGCGAGTGACGGCCCGGGCGGGGCGCACGCGATCGCCCGGGCCACGTGGGAAGCGCCGAGCCGATCAAGCGCCCGCCGCCCGTCAAGAGCCCGTCCGGGCGTCGCGCCCAGCCGCCCACGCCCTTCCCGACCAGCGCCCGCGTGCGCCGCACGTGCTCACGCGACCCCTGCCTCAGGGCCCACGGTCCCCCTATACCCCCGACCTTCCCCCGGCAGCCCCGGTGCGCCCCGCGACCTTATCTCGCATGGCCAGGCCGCAGCTTATCCCTTTTATTCTTACGTATCTCTAAGACGCCAACTATCGCCCGCTAATCGATTCACCCGCCGACCTGGCCTATCTAACTATGCCACTCGTCGCCTCGCCTTCCCCTACATCTTCCAGTTTGAAGATTTCCTTATAAAAGCCTACTTATAGACCAACTGAATTCTATGTTCTAGCAACTGCCAATTCTATCGTAATAGACAATTCTGATTTATTTTCCAAAATAAATTTTTCGTAAAAATTTTATTGTTTTGTATCAACCTTATGCATTTTATATGATTTTTCAAGGTATTCGTTCAAAAATTGCAAAGACTAGAAAATACTGCCCATTTCGTTATGCAAAAATTTAAGTTGTATTTTAATAGAAGAATTTATTTTTACAATCAAAGAATATTTTATGATTGATTAATTGTTTAATATTTTTCGCATGTGATAGCAGCAAATATAATATCCTTTAAATGCTCAAGATTCTAAAAAAGTACTTTTTTTGCTAATAAAGAGTAAATAATCGGCGCGATTCAGTAGAACTGGTCGTATACAGCCAGACAAAGACCGATATCAATACGTTTTGATGATTTATATGTTTAATATGTATTAACAAATGACGAACAACAATCAAAAGATTGTTAGAATTCGTTGATAAATAAAAAAAGGGGGAAATATACAACAGTAAAATCAAACTATATGTATCAGATTTTGAATACCACTAGCGTTAAAATCAAGTTTTATGTTTTATTTTCTACTTTGCACTCGTGTCTCATAAATGTAATCTATTGTTGTGCTGAATTTTCATGCAAGCCTAAAACGAGTGCAGATTACTCACCATCATAGACCGGTATCACGAGCAAGAAAAACTGATGCAAGATCCAGATAAAAATAACATAGTGCCCCTGCTTCCAAACTAACGACCCTCGATAACCTCTCTAATACTAGAAAATCATTAATTAATTAACTAATAAACATATATATCGCATAAATTTCTATAAATGTGTTTCTACACAGTAAAAGTGACCATTTTTCATACGATGCAAAGATTAAACGCTTTGCAGGTGTAAGGGTTAAGTTGTTTTATGAAATGAACAAAGAATCAAAATATGCATATAATCACTTGCACGGTCATTTTTCAGTTTATTTATTTTAGAATATATAATTAAGAACTACATTTATAATTTTAAATATATTTAAGAGTCAATCATATTTTATAATTCCTATTAAAAAGTTTTGAAATCATCTACTATTATACGTATGAAGTAATTAAAATTTGTTATATTAGTGCTCTAAAACTATATTATTGTTCCTTCTAAAAATCAATTGTCATTCTAATTCATGTTAAAGTGTAATATAACTATTATTTCTAATATTTTATATTAGAATAATTATATTTTCTATGATTATTGTATTTGAAAATCCAGCAAATATTGTTACATAGATTTAGCCACGCTAGCTTAATTTGATTGAAAAAAATATTTTATACCTTGGCTTCTAATAATCAGTTATATTTTAAATACTTACATTAAATAATGCATTGGAATCGGATAGATATTTGAAAGGTTCTTGTGATTTTTACGTACGTTTAACTATACTTTCGAGATTTTGAAAATGGGATAGTGCTACTCACCTCATTATAGCCAACAAGATTGGCAATTCGGTGGTTTTCCGTATTTGCCCGAATAAAGGGGAAGCCGCGGGTCAGCACGTATTAAAGCGAGATACCAAGCTGAAAGAAAGCGGTGCGGGCAGAAGGAGGGGGTATAGAAGCGCGCGCTTCGGCCATTAACGAACAAGCCCGGGCTTTTTTAATTGCGGCCCTGTAACAGGCTATTTAGCCTAAAATATGCATATCGAGGCGTAGAGGAAGCGAGAAGCGATGGCTATCGGTCTCGCGGCCGGCGCTATCTCCCTCGGATCTGGGCGTAGACACCTTTGGCGACTCGAGGCCCCTCGCGGGCTCAGCCGCGTTCGGGAGTTTCCCGGCAGGCCGGCGGCGGGCCCTCGGGCCGGGGACCCAGTCGGCGGCTACCTCGGAAGCGAAGGGGCCGAGGCTGGGCGGCGGAAGGAAGGGGGACAATCGGATGGGTAATTGGCCGGAGGCAAGTGCCCGGGGCGGACTGTGCATCTGCGGGGCCCGGGCGGCGCGGCCTAGTGCAGCGGGGGCGGGGAGGCGGTGGCGGGCGGGGGGTTGCCGAGCGCGCCGCCCAAGCGGGGGCCTTTAATGAACCAATTTAAATGCATGCGATGATCAGTTGGCCTCCGAGGCTCTCTTCTTATTCTTGCGCGCCCCTCCCGCACTTGTCCGTCTCGCCCTCCGCCCCCCGCCCGTCGCACGGCCGGCGCGGGGAGGCTGCGCGCGCGGCCCGCGGACCGAAGCGAGGGTGCAGCGGCGCTTCCGCGCGGCCCGGGCTCTATCGGTGCGGCGCATCGATTGCCCGGCCAGCGGACGCCCGCGCCCTGGCCCTCGCGCCCGCGCCGCCCGGGGGCTGCCCAATTTATGCCCGCCCCGGCTGCCGCCCGCCGCTCGATTAATCCCATTCGACCTGCCGCGCTTCTTTTTGCCTGGTGAGTTAATGGCGCGGCCGAGGAACCTCCCCCGGCTGCTCCGCGCCCCAACAAAAGCTTGCATTTTGCCTACGATTCTGCCTTACAAGTTTAGCTCCAATTTCAAGATTTTCCACCGGTGATAAGATTACCTTGCAAATTTATAACGTTTTTTGACAGTTTCCAATGTGTACTGTGCGTTGGAATAATTTCTCGCACTTCAATGCGTCATTCACAAATTATCCGCTAGATGGCCACGAGTCTTTCCCACACTCCATTGTTAGAGAATTGTTTTGCCTATTGAATGTAGTATATAACTAAAATTTAACTTCTCTTCATATATTATAATACAAGTGAATGCTTCTATGTCATTATATATATTTTATCATTATATTAATGATCAAAATAATATATGTAGCTATCCAAGTAGATAAATTCAAAACACGTGAATCGATAAAAATTCATTTAATGAACTGATCATTAAAAACCTGCAATAAAGGTTGTTTAATTTACATTTGACATTAAAATGTACTGAAAAAATAGTATGTTGGAGTAGCAGTAAATAGATGTGGTTTTAATATTTAACAACCACCTCAAATCTAACAATAGACTTAGGTAGCTTTGGCTGAGTATTCACTTGTTTTGCTTAACCATTGTAACGATATACAACTATCATTTACCATGTAATACTGAGGGAAAAACTACCTAGTAACTAAGGCAAATTCAAACTTAATATTTCACCGAAAATATTTAATACAATGTACTGTAATTTTATTAATTTTTACACATTTTATTAAACAATGCAGTCGTATGTTTACTCACGCCTACTCCGCTTGTCTTCGTACACTAGCGTAATCCTATTCTTTACCGAACTGCGCCGCCTGCTCGATGGGTTGCGTTGAACGAGTCATTTTTGTAGGCGTGTTCGTTGCCTATGTAGCGCCGGATCCACCGTGAAACCTTCTAAAAGTCTTTTTATTTTTTATTCAAAAAGATTTTTTACATTTTACGTTGGCTGTTCATATGATAACCTTTTTGAATAATTGCTATTTTATAGTCAACTTCTTACCGTAAATAAGGCATAATCTTAAATCTCATTATCTTTCTATGGAATCTTATTAAAAAGCAATGAAGAACGATAGTTTTGTCGAAACTCGAAATGGGTTACACGTACGCTCATTATGACATAGTGCAATAACGACTATGCGACAGTGCAAAAGTAATTGACTGCAACCAATTATCACGTGAGCTTTGAGTTTTGACGAGGTAGAAAATTTTATTGCTTGGTTTATACCCGAACTATTCTTAAAGCAACGAAGATTTTTTATATTTATTAATTGTTTAAAATAAATTTGTAATAAAGATTATCAATGGGGTTGTTATATAGTTATTCATGCCTTATTTATAAAAACATATGAATAATGATAAATAAATAGTTATTAAAAATAAACAATAAATAGTACTATAGATTTTAAATTACACGATTTTCCAAATATATTCAATATATTAATATGATAATCTTACGTTTGAACGTATATCCTTAGGGTATTGATTTTTGTTATCTGTTGCCTGTACCACATCTATCAATAAATTTTGTCCGTAAATGAAGATGAGATCTATAAGCGTTACACAGCATAGCTTTGCAAAACTAGCTGAACTTTTCAATTACATTAAATGTTCGTATTTTCAACATTCTTAGAGATAAAATTTAAGTTGTGCGCATAGTAGTTTTTTGATACCAGATGTATACTTTACTGAAATTCGATCTTTAGGTATTTAATATTTTTATGGGACGTGTGATGTACACGAATATATCTTATGTTTGTGGATCCGTGATATTTAAAGATTGAATGACAATAAACCGAACATTATGATAGTTAAAAAGCTCATAATCGTTAGAAATGCTTAACATCGACAATTGAAACAGCCCGGTGCGTATCACCTAGACGTCATGTCAAAAGACCCTATATAATTCTGTTAATCTTGAATATCTACAGGTTCCACTATAAAAAAATTGTTATTAAAATTTTGTTATTAAATTATAATGCTTTTTTCAATAATTGTGGCTCTAATTAATCTAAGTCGAAAAATCTGGTGATTTTTCTAAAAGATTTCAAATTACTGTATAAAATAAATTATAAAATTGAAAAATTTACTAACAAATTTGTTAAAATTTATAAGCGTTTTAAACAGTTTCACATTCAGATAAACGCAGGAATAGTTGTACAGAGTATGAATAAATTATAAAAAACCCTAAGAGTATCGACTGCAGTGTGTCATTACATGTAACGATTGTACTAACGTAACTCCTTGTTCCAACTAGTTGCTAATAATTGGATCATGACTAGTTTTTATACATTAGCGATTTAATAAGTTAATTATTTGAGTTTATTAACACCTTTAGAAATAAAAATACTAGAATATTTTCATGCTCCTGTAAATAGTGTTACACCATTTCAGACTTATTTAATAATATATATTAATCGTAAGATTTTACTTTACCCAATTTAAAAAAAATTGATCGATTTACTTCGAACATACTTTCAATTTGTATCAATATAATATATAGTAGAAAATTACTGATGCTTATTACTCAATTGTATACAATGGGATTCCTAAACCTTAAAACTGATAGAACCACAGGATAATATTTTTATTTTGAACTAATTTGTAATAATTTATTTATAGGAATAGATATAGCAATAGATTAATTACTTAAAAGTTAAAACTAGTATTATTTAATATTTTTAAATACAGTAATATATATTAAATAAACTTGATGTTTACATTTAATAAATTATATATTAGAAACTGACTTAACTTATATTATTCGATTATAATGAATTGCGTACGAGTTAACTGCTTATACTAATATCGCATGGAGAAAATATAGTACAGTTGAAGTACCGACTGAAGAGAATATAAAATGAATACAAGTGCGAAATTCGAAATAAAGCCATCCAGTTGGTAGGTGCGACGCACGCCTCTTTGGGACAAAAGCGCTTCTGTCCATCCGATCGGCAGGGTGTTGATCTCACCCACTGTGATCTCCTGCCAAGCAGCGACACCCTTTTATACACTCATCCAGTCCTCGCCCTTTTTTTCTATTTCGATGCCTAATTGCTCTTCGTATGCTTGTTTTTCATCCAAATGTCTGCAGCCATTTATGGTCGTAAATTTTTATTATATTTTACGGTCTTGTAATTTTAAGTATATAAGCAGGTATGCAACCTGGTATCAATCTCAATTATTTTTATTATAAAATCCAGCCATAGAGAACTAGCTAGAACAAGGTGTAAATTCTGGATGTACCGAATTACTAATAGAAATTATTTAGTAAAGGAATGTGTCAAAATCGTAACATCAGCTGAGTATAATAATATGCCAATGTTGAGATGACATCGAGTTGACCATCTTATTTAGTCTCTCAAAGAAACTATAATTATCATGCTTATACTAATTGTAGTTGCACGTACTAATATTGTATAGATATAGTAATTTGTATATTAAAGAATTAAATAAAATATTAATACAATAAAAGTTTGTACAAGTTTATATTGCATAATTTCCTATAAAATTGTCATTCAATGTAGATTTTTGTTGGGTCTATAGAATAAATAATAAATGAACTACCAGAGCGAAAAATGAAAGAAAAGTAAAATCTTCGAGTTACTACTAGAGTTGTTATATTATATAAATATGTAAAATTCAAGGAAAAAAATGAAATGATTACTTAAGAAGGACAATTATCCTTGTACCTTTGTCCAAGTAGTTATTATTTTTTTATCGATTTCATATGTAGAATGTGTGGAGGCAAACTATACAATGCATATTAGCGGCTAATATAATAGTTGAGGAAAGAAAAAGGATCGAATGATCGACATCATGGATCACGGATTGCCATATGATGTATAATATATGACTGTGTATAGGAGGTATCAACGAATCAAAAAGGCAATATAAAAATTCAAAGAAGCGAAATAAAAGTTTGAGCGAGATGAATAAAAGAGGCTCCTTTGATGGGTTTCGGGCAGGGAGTGGTGGGCTGTATTGAGGCATCGGGAGGCGCAGAGGTGGAAGAAGTAAGTAATTGCCCCGTAGGCGCGAGGAAATGAGGCGTATTCCTTCGGGCCGTGGGCTTTGGGCGGGCTCGAGATAACTGGAGCGCGATCGGTTTCCCAGTGACAGTGGCGATGATCGGCGCCCGGGGCGAGGCGGCAGCGAAAGAAAGCTACCGATCGGCCGGGCGCTCCGGGGCTGGGCGGCTATTGTGCGGCCTCGGGCGCATCGAGGGCCGGACAATGGGCAGCCGGGCGGCCGGGCAGCCGGGCGGTCATTAGTCATTGATTAGCGGGCGGCGCAAGGAGCCGGCGGGAAACCGAGGGAAAGCCCTGGGTTTCAGGTCCGCGGGCCCATTGTGCGTGGGAGTGACTCGCGGCGGCCTGGGCGAGTGCAGCCCGGTCTGGCCGGCTCGGGCGCTCGCGCGCGCACACCCACAGCTGCAGAGTCACGCCGGTGAAATTTAGTGCCGGGGCACTAAATTTCTCAGGTATTCGAATATATTGCGCGCGCGCGGCCGCTCGCGAGAGTCTGCCTGCGTATCTACCTGTTGGCTCGGCGGCGCAGCGCCCGACTTAAGAGAAAAGGTATAAAATGAGGATGGGGCGTTCCCGTCGGAGTTATTAATGGCTTTGACTTGGTTGCTATGGATATCCATAAGTTAGCCGCCGCGGCCGGGGAGCGAGAGCCGCGCACCGCCTCGGCCTCTCCGCCTCGCTCGGCCCGCTCTCCCTTTCTTATTTTTCCCCCCGCGCGGCTTTTTTGCTCGCCGATCGGCTCCTTTCCTTCCTCCGGCGCTCTTTCTATTAGCGGCCCACCCCTGGCCCGCGGCCCGAGCTACCGCCGCCGAGTCGGCTTTCCGCCCGGGGCCGAATTCCTCCGCCGATTTTCCGCTCGCGGCGCTTGATTGGAAAAGCGCGAACCGAGGGACGCCGGACTCCCCCCGCGATACTCCCCATCTTAATTGCTATACGCGCCCGGCTTTCCAATGCATCAAGCACGAGCTGCGCCCGCTTATCCCTCGCTTCTTTTCATTAGGCATGAATCACTGCGAGCCCACAGCCGCTCCAGCCGCTGAGATGAAATTCGAGGTACCTGTTATTTACGACTCTCCATTATACTCCCTTCTTTTTTCCCGATACGAAAAATATCTGCCCACTGTTTTATTTCTGCGCGCGCCCTGCCCTCGAGCCCCGACTCACCTATCCTTACCCCTTTCCCCCTATCTTTCCATTTTCCTTCTCACGCCCTTTTGCACATAGAGAAACTTACCGAAAACCTTTGCTTATGCATCTTCACCCTTTCCTTACATTGCCATACATCTAGTAACATTCTTATTCTCAATTGGAAGATTATTACGTTGATTTTCTTACATTTACCTTCAAGTAGGCGGAATGAAAAAAATAACAATAAAAACAATTATTCATTGTATTCTAAGGATGATAAAACTAATTAACTTATGTACGTAGCAAACGCAAGTAAATTAGTTAGTAAATGCAATACATAAAAACAAAACGTACACAAGCAAATGCTTGAAAATACATTAATTATTCAAACAAAAAATTATTAGTCGTTTGATTCGCAGTATATAAGGAATCCCACCAAATGAGACTTCGAGCAAATAATCCTTTAAAATGATTTTAAAAAAATCTGGCGACTAACACACCTTGCGAATGCTCAATGGCAGGCCAATTCACAAGTAGACCGCTTAATCGCGAGACAAATGACATATACGGCTAGATTTAAAACTCAAGATTATTTCCATATTGACCGTAGATACTCGCGAAATACTCAATCAATTTAGTATTATCCGACAAGTTGACAAAAAAGTTATTGTTTTAAGCAGTATCATCAATTTCCATTCACATATATTTCAAAATATTATAAAGTAACAATCTTAATCTATTTTATCAAATGTAACCGTGGTTTTTAATACATCATTTATTATATGGTACATCCACAATACTAACATCCACTGTGAGTAAAAAATGGTTGTTGAAATTAGTGAATGTATATTCACTAGACTAGATATTCACTATGACTAGTGGACGAGCTAATGGATGTGTAAAAGTAAAAATTAGAAATTATATAATAATTATATATTATCTTATAATGATACAAAACCTAAAACGAAAATTTACAACAGTTTTACAAATTTTATGAATCTTTCACGTAGTGTAGATATTTTAGTTCTTAAAAAGAAAACTTCCCCCGCAGGCCACAAAAGCCATTATAAACTAAATTTAAAATATAAAAACTGTACAATTTTTTAACCTTGTGGTATTCAGACATGTTTTGCATAATGATCGTATAATTAAAAATGAATACTATAAAATGCACTAAAATTAGAGTAAAGTATTTTTATCGTAGATAGTACGAGTATATCTATAATAATA
The DNA here is from genome assembly GCA_018906755.1 of Sycophaga agraensis. Classification (NCBI taxonomy): domain Eukaryota; kingdom Metazoa; phylum Arthropoda; class Insecta; order Hymenoptera; family Pteromalidae; genus Sycophaga; species Sycophaga agraensis. The sequence continues at coordinate 849,310 of JACCIE010000057.1, read as the reverse complement.
TAAACGTACTAATACTAATAGATTCATATACATTTACTGGAAAACCGTGTTATTGTCATTAAACATAGTAAAACAGTCATTCCTGCGACAGTGAACTCGATAATGTTTTATCAAAATGAGATTAAAAAAACCACAGTGACCGAGTAACTATTTAAAAAGCAGAACAAGGGCTTGTCTTGGTTTCTAATATTAATTTTTAATTCTTTCTCTTCTATATGTAGAATACGTATATAATATAATGTACACTATATAACAGATGCATATTTTAAATGGAAATAATTATTAGGAAGATAGTGTCATTAATTGATCGCTCGCTGTAATCTGAAAAACGTAGCTCTGCAGTATACTTTGAACTCTTATACGGGCCGGAACTCTTATACAAATTTGATTTGTGAGCTCGGCTCCTAGATGCATGAATATTCCAATGGGCATAGAGTATAATTATAGGGCAAGGTAACGAATAAAAAATGGCAAGTCAGAGGATATCGGTTTCCAGCAGGCGGCGCAGCTCCACGCATCAAGCGATCGCGGCGAGCCAGTGGAAAAAGAGGCTCGCGCACTGGAGGCTGGAAAATCGGAGAATCGGTGCCGCGCAAGCGTCTCGGCTGTGTCCTTCGCCAGCAACTCGCGGGCGCGATCCGGAGGAAAAACGCGAGGCGGCGTCGGCGGCGGCGAGGAAAAGGAGCCGGGCGAAGAGCGGCGAGTGTGTGCTGGGCACTGCGGGGAGCCGCTCGCCGCGGGGAGCCCGGCCCGAAAAATCTCATCCTCTCTCTTTTTTAACGCAATCCGCCCCGCGCGGCTGCCTCTCTTCCTCCTTCCTCCCGCTATATACGCGCGGCCCCCGCCTCTCTTCTTTCGAGCCGCCGCCGCCGCCACATCCCGCCTCCCGTACGCGTAGTTCATCTTCGAAGCGAGACAAATGAGCGGCATTCGTCTGCGTCACCTGTCCGTCAGTTTCTACGTAACTTTTGGCCGGAGGCACACGAATATCGCTTTAAGGAGCGACAAAAAAAACCCGCTCGAGGGATCCGTTTTTCTTCCTTTCTTTATCTTATTCCTCGTGCCCCGCGTGTTTTGCTTTTTTGTTGTACACCTCGCTGTCGCCTTTTTTCCCACTCCTTTTTTCCCTCCCTTCCCGCCGCTCTCGCGCGCGCGCCCTCTCTTTATTGTGCGCGCGCGCCTCCGCCTTTTGCTCGCGAGCATTATAACTAAATTTCACGTAAGCAGGAATTAATAAATTCCACTTCTTTATTGCCCATGACAATCAGTCAACTCATCCACGCAAGAGAAATCTTTTATTTACGCTGAGCTTATTCATGCCCAGATTTACGCGACTCGGTGTAAATCAACTACTCAAAACTAGAATTGCAATTTGTATCGGGATTATAGCTTGTTGTTAGATCTTTTCCTACCCTACAAAACCATTAGAAAATTGTTCCATTGTTTAACTTTGATAGACAATGGATATTAATATAAATTTCCTTACATTTTCGTCAATCAAAATTTCCACCTATATATAGCTATTTTATAATTACAGAGTAGAAAAAGTAGTAGAGAAACCTACATGTTAAATATACGAATCGATATAATTAATGAATTAATTAATTAATTACATCGAAGCGCAAAATTGTGCGATTCGACAAATGTTTGATCAAATTCGGTTTCAACGCATCAAAAGTCAAAATAACTGGTTATTCGGGGTAAAATTTCTTATGCCTCGTCTTATATAGTTTATATATATTGAAAAATACGACTTTTCGCAATTTTTTACAATTTAATTGAAATTCTGAGTTTGTGTAAGCCGCAATTAATTTATATTTATGTTTAATAATATTGAATGAAATTCGAAGACTTGTATTATTATCAAAATTTTTTAATTACCTATTAAAACTATATAACATTTTTCTTTATGCGATGCATCAAATAATTTATAATGTGTTACACTAATGATATATTTTGGTAGTTTTTTAAATTATACATTTTATATATGCTTAATAATTTCGTGTACATTTTACAATTCAGAATAAAACTGTTAAACATGTTTAAAAGAATTTATGTAAGCAATAAACTGCAAAAAGTTTTATTCTTGTCTACTAATAAAGAATATTAAGCTAGTATCATTCACATTAGTACTTGTAAGTAAAGGTTTTTTAAATCTAAAATAAGAATTTAGAAAGTACAGCTTGTGATTCATAATGCAAGAGTAAGAATCTCACGGTCGGTAGCCTCCAAGTTGTTCAAAGAAAAAAATATTATGTCCTATTAGTAAGAAAATACTGGAGGTTTATAATCTCGATGCAAGGAACAAGAAAAATAAGAGAGGGAGAGAAGTAGTTGAAGTGGTTTGCAAGCACCGCAACTCAAGCGCTCGGCGCACGCTATACCTATATTAATGCATGGTGTACTATGGCATTAGCTAATCACTCGACAAATTATTGTGACTTATTGGGATAAGCGAAGCCTTGAACTGCTTCTGTTAATACCTGCATCTTCATATTACTAGCGAATTTCTGTTGTATAGAAAACTATGAAATTTTAAGAATTTTAAAATTCGAATTTGAAAACTGTAACTGTTTTATTTTAATGTATTTTATATTTTAAATGATAATTAAACTATATAATGCTCTTTTATTGATAAAATCTGATAATAGACCGATATACTTTTATGTAAATTTTGCGATAATATTTCAAAATTTGATTTACTCGTGTACTGTTTATTTCTTTACGATGTTGTTATAAAGAGAAACAATAGGACAATCTATCACTTCCACTACCTACGCAATACACGTTTCCATTAAATTTTCATTAATCATTTTCTTACCGTTTCATTATTGATCATTATATCACAATACCACATACTTTATCTTTAGTCCCAATATAATACTGCAATTATTGGTACAAAATATGTTACCTTTCATCAGCTAGTGAACTTTGAAGAAGAACCAACGTCAAAACGACTTCTCAAAATTCAAACGATTATTAGCATTTAATTGTATCCTATATAATATTTGTAAATTCCACATAGTAATTTTTGTATAATATATCTACACAATGATAGCCTTGAAAATGACTAATAGTAATTTTAATTTTTAGAACAGTAGTAAATATAATAGTAATTTAATTTTAAATTATTTGTTTAACGTATAATTGTGATTTTTCAATAAATAATGACTTACAGAATTTAGTTGTCACATTAAATAATGTATGCATAGAAAACATGATATTTTTTTATAACAAGAAAATATATGTTTACTAATCCATACGCTTGTATTTTAATTCGAATAAGAATAACCGTATGAATCTTATCCCACACGAAAAAATGAAAAATTATATTATTGAAAAATTAATCAATTAAAGTTTTATTGATTTATTTATTATTTCATAATTTTTTGTATCTTGATCGAATTTTAGTAAATAGCGATTCAGATGCCTGTGCATGCATAGCATAATTCGAGACTAGGTGAATAGGTGAAATAAGAAAGATGTTTGGTAGCAAATGAAGAAAATAAGATTGGTCACGCGGGCGGCGATCGTCGGCTCATTTCCACTCGCACAGGGTCGTTCACGGGCGCATTATAACTCGGGGCGAATCCTCGGCGAGTACAGAGGTCGGGGCGGCGCTATAAAAAATGGCGGGGGAGGGGAGGAATAAAGGAGCGGCGGAGCTGGCCGTTCGAGTGTGACAAAGAAGGAGGACAATGAAGGATGACGCGTCAATTCTTCCCGCGGCCAATATAATTCAAAGGGGCCTTCTTTGGGGGCCAGAGGCTAATCGCCCGGGCCGCCCGGCTTTCGGCAGTCACAACACACGCCCGACGGACTCGGCGCCCGCGCACATTAGCCGCCAGGTCTGGTGTGGGTGGGCCTAGATAGGCCGATAGCTGCCGAGAGATAAGGATCCGAGCGGGATGCTGGGTGTGTCGTCCGCGTCCCCGGCACTCCCTCCCGCGTAGAGCGACCGAGCTTCCGTCCGCGGGCGCCGTCGCCTAGCCGCCCGATGACTGATCGACGCCTTGGCCGCGCACCGGCCGCCTAATCTCGTGCGGGCTCGCTTATTTACAGCCAATGATATAGTCGAATGCATCGGCGTTCGACGGGTCGGCGCACGGGGGCCCGGAGAGGGGGCCCCCGGCCGCTTCTTTCGCTCTCGGCCTTTTCGCTCTTCACTCTTCGCTCGCTGCAGCACTGTTGTGACACTTTCTAACTACTTGTCTCTTGTATACCTCTTTATCTCTTATCGGCCTCCGCTCATTCGTTTTTACCTTTTCTCATTCCTACAATATGAGTATAAGTCAAGATCAGGCCTCGGCGCTTGTGTGTGTGTGTGTGTGTGTGTGTGTGTGTGTGTGTGTGTGTGTGTGTGTGTGCATATTTCCTTTATTTATTTTTTTAAACAGCTGCAACTTACTTTTACTTCTGTATACTAAAGTTCATCAAATTTCATAAAGCATGCTATATTAACAACTTGTGATTACTATTATGATGAACAAGCGAATTAAAATTAAATATTGTGAATTATCATCTATTTTATTATTAAGATTTACTTGACCATAACTCAAGACTAATCTAATTGAACAAAAAAGTAAAAAAATGTTTACATAATTATACATTAATTTATTAATTAACTTATTCTAAAAATTAATATAGGTACCAAATCGTGATAAACACGATATAAATTCATCATTCTGTAGCTGTTTTCATGAGATTATACACAAAAACAATGTTTTGTGTCTTTTACATTTTAGAAGATAACAAACGCATCAAAATAAATGTAGTATTTAGAAAAATGTTTAATTTAATTATATTTCACATTAGAAATCAATTTTATTATTGACGTACACTTTATAATGAGTGTTTACTTAATATAATTATGCTGGAATAGTGAAGAAACGTAGATGTCTAGATTTTAATTACTTACTGAATGTAAGTTTGTTTATACTTAAACAAAATTAATATTCCACCACGAATCAGACAATAAATTAGTCGAAAATATAAGATATTAATTTTGATAGGAGGACTATTTATTATATAAATAGTCTTAGAATATAAGTGATAAAAGTCTGCATGTCAAATTTAGAATATAGCGTAGAATTGAATTAGAAGTAACACTATTTCTTGGGCCGTCTCATAGATAAAAAGTTTTGAATGCTTAAATGGTCGAGTAGTCGCGTAGCAAATGATATTATGATGGAAGACTTTTATAGCGCGAAAAAATCATCATTAGTTTACAACTCTTTTATTATATAGCTCGAATTCATAAGAATCATAAAAGTAGGCTAATCATAAATAAGGTTAAATTTTTTATTAACTCTGGGGAGGATCTAAACGGCAGCCGCTAATGATGGAATTACCTAAGCAAGAGTGCTTCGCTATTCCAGACTGATTTAAAACTTTGTTTAGCGGTCGCGAGCGGGAGGTAAAAAAAGCAGTACAATATATAATAAAACGAAGTCGAAAAATGAAAAAAGAACCAGGAATGGATGAGAGCCGGTGGGCAAGGGGTGGAGGGAATAATATCGCGCGAGAAAGCTGTAACCTGTCAGCAGGACAGAACGTAAGGAGGGGGAAGGACGGGGACAGCGGGGGACAGCGGAGGACAGCGGGAGACAGCGGTGGATATCGAGGGACAGTAGGGGGTTGGCTTGTCTACAATTAGCCAGAGGGCCGGGGTAAAAGTACGCTGGGCGCATCCGGTGTCGTGGGCCTCGGGGCAGCGGCTCTCGGCGCGCCCGTGAAATAAAAAGGCCCGGGGCGGGCGGCGCGCGGCCGGTGGCCCGCCCGCCGGGTAACGATAATCATTATCACTTGGAACTTTACGTTTCGGAACGGCCGACCGTCTTACGCAACGGCGGAAATCGGCGGCGGCGGCAGGTTAGGCTCCCAGAGGCACGGCGACGGCGGCGGTTGTAAAGAAAGCCAAAAGAGAAATAAAGGAGCGGGGGCAGGAGGACAAAAGGGAGTAAAAAAAGTGGGGGCGCGGATTTTACGACGCGGCGGCGGCGTTCGCGCTTTACGATTTCCTTCATTGACTTAGAGCACGGCCCTCATTATCGGGGCCGGTGGGAAGGATAGAGGAGAGCCCGCCGAGCGGCGGCGCCCGTAATGCGCTTGCGAAAGGACTCGGGCGGAGATTTTACGAGCGACAGCGCGCGCTTCCTTTGGCCCGACGCTCCCGACGTCCTCCTGATGACGATGCGATCGGCCCCGCCGCCGATTGCCCGACACCGAGCCTCGGACCCCGAGGTACCTCTTTTCACCCTCCTGCGCCCAGTCTTTTTGCTCCTCGCCTCGACTCCCCCCCCCCCTCGTCCCCCGCTTCCCTCCTCCCGCCCCGCCCCGCCCCACCGTGCCGCCTCTCTGCCGCGGCACCGCCCGCCACCTCCTTTTCGTTGATTTTTTCTCCTTCCTTTGCAGCATTACCTGCAAGACTCCGCTCGACATATATTTTAAAAACTCTTATTTACAAAAATCACCTCGCTCCAATAAGCTGACGAGTCACATTTTTATGCGTGTAAATATTGAAATAGCAGCTCGTACTACGAAACGCCTAACAAAAATGATTGTTCAAAATCTTTATATGCGGGCATCCTATACTATAACTCATTGCACAATTATGTTACAACGTTATACTTTAATTAACTCATTTTACCTATCGATAATCACTTAACTTATCTTTCAATTATTTAGGAATAAACACATGTATTTATACAACATTCCGGTATATCTTGTTTTAACAAAATCATTTATTTAAACGTCATTCGCACATTAGTTTTTATTATTAAATTCATACGTCTATGTTCTAAATCAAACTAGTAACATTTATCACAATTTATCAAACAATGAAACTGAGATAAAATTTTATTCTATAGAAAATTTTTGTATTTATATTTTTTATATATTTGCAAAGCATTTCTGTTATATATATTGTTATTATAAAGTACAAGGTATTGGTAAACAATTATTAAACTATTATTTTACCAATGAATCCTGACGAATAGTAAGAGACATTTGAGAGATTCATGTAGTACGATAAACATAAAATAATGAGCATAAACCAATACAAATTGTACGCGAAATAAAGGATTTAATAACTATTTGTGTAATAATTGCCAAAATTAAATTATATTTTTAATAACTTGAATTATGTTTGGTAATGATCTTAAAAGTTTTTGAATCTCAGTAATTTTTTTATTTCTAACTTATTGATTATTTACAAAAAATGTAATTTCTTTATTTATATGATTTTGTTTGTTTATATAATGCTCAAACGTTATTAAAATTTAATTTACAATAATTTGAAAACTATCACTTTTGTTGTCTTTTACTACTGCATGTCCGATAAAATATTGACTTTATCACTTACTTTAATAAAACTTAATTAACTTCTTCTAATTTTAGTCTACTTTTCTAATTGATGATAAAAGATAACAACGAAATATCTTTAAAAGACTGAACACATATCTAGAACACAAACCCTATGGACGGTTTATTACAACATATATTCTTTGTTCAAATACATTAAAACCATCTGTAAGTGCGATATGATGCTGTACACATAATTTATATATATAATTTATGTACTTTTTTATAATATAAGTATATATAACTGTTATTAGTATGACACGTACATGTCAATGAAAGAAATTAATATTATTTATTAGATTGGTTTTTAGTCATATTTGAATCGGAATCCATAAATGTACTACATTATAGCAGTATAGAAGGTCTAAATGTATACATAATAACAATCGGAATAAGATAGGGATCTGAAAAACAAGAGAATGTATAGACATTGATTACTAAACTACACAAAACTTCTTTCTCAATCACTGAAAATCAGCAATTTAACTCCTGAATTTTATATGTATTATCTTTTCCACATTATATTCAAATTCCTATGTTTCTCTATTATTGACTCGTGTGGAGTGCATGATCAAAATATTGATATTATAAATATAAGTTAGTAGAAATGAATAAATGTGGTCAGACTTTTAGATGTAATATAAATAGATATTTTGCACTTCAAATTGAAAGCGTTAAATATTTTCACAACGTTTTTAATATGATGTTATCATTCAGTAAATTATTTACTACAAATCATGAAACGCTATCTATTAAAATAGGATAAACATACAATATTTTTTATAATATTTTTTAAAAGTTTAATTAATAATATAAGAAAAATGTAGTTATGTCGTCGACACTTAATAGTATTATAAAATCTTATAACGTTTCGACTAGGAGATTCGAGAGAAATATCATTGAGTCTTATATTGCCGATCGGTTGTATGCCATGAGATATAATATTTATTCGTATACGCATGGCATTAATGACACGAGTCATGATGCCATTAAATTTAAGAGGTATAACTTTTGCTCAAAGATATTTTTCTATCATAATTAATACATTGTAAAGATATCATTATCTCTATATAGTGACTTTCAGTTTATTCGATGGGAAAGATTTTTCTCGTGAGTGCAACAAAAAAAAAAGAATACTGTTGTGAATACAGAATTAATACAAATTATAGAATTTAATTATTGTGAGATTAATTTTCTACTCAATAGAAAGGTTCGATATATGTCATTACTTTACGGGCATAGCGACGGCACTACATGTCTGTTAATTCAATTAAATCATATTAGAACAGTGTATAGTTCCAAACGAAGATTTTTGAATGTTTCGTTTAATCGGGCAGGTGACAAGTTTCTGGCAGTGTATACATTACGCGCTTGCATGGTGTGGATGCCATGACGTGCTCATATACTGATCGAGTTTGCTTTGCCTCTCGCGGGTCCATTTAGCTTTGTTTACGGACCACATTACGCTAAAGTTTGTACGTGCAGCGACCTCACGAGATCTTACGCCAATTATGCAAATTCCTAAGTAATTCGAGAATTCTCAAACGTCTTAATCTGACAAGATTTTGTACAATTTCTTTGCTTTTTTATTGCTCGTCGAGAAACGCGGTTCTCAGAGCAGAGAAGTTAATACGACTATTGCACGCAAGCTTATTATTTACAATTTATTTCCCGTGCTCTGTTTGAAGTCAGCATCTTTCCACAAGTTGATTGCTATCATTTTTGAGTAAATAGTAATGATATCTGATTTTTGAGGGAAAACAATTATGTGTATAAATATTTCTGTGCTTACTTAATATCAATTTTAATTTCTAATTAATTCTAAAATATTTTGAAAATCTATCGGATTATTCGATATTCAGATAATAATCAAACTATTATTGATAATATAATGAAACACTTTTATATAATTTTCAACAGTTATTTCTCTACATTATACAGTAATTGTTTGCATCAATCATTTAACATTTTCAAACCTTTTCATTATTAATTTATACGTGGAATGAAACTTTATGAGTTATGATGAAAATTAATAGAGTCCATTATTTGATAGATTCGTATGCTAGATGATATTATATTAAATCTATCAAAGTTTGTGTAACTATTTAATTGCGTATTATAATTTACTTGAAATTTTTTTTATATTTACGATATTCAAGAATAATAATAATCTACATATAAAACCATTTGTTATTCGATGAAAGCAGAATCCAATGTCTTTGTCTCACATTAAAAAACAATTGATTAAAATATAGTAGATTGAAATATTGAACTAATAAATTTATCTACCTAATTGGTAATACTATACTACAAAAAATAAACAGCGATATTTTTAATTTAAGTTTGGAAAGATTTTTGAAAAAAAAAGGAGAAATCTAAAAGAAACACTGTTCAATAGCTATTCGAATCTGTTATATATCAATAAAAACCGTTCTTTTTATTTTGAACTGACAATCAGATATAAGCAAATAAAAGAAAAGTATGAAGAAGTAGTGAAAAGCAAGTTCTAACGCAGGAACTAAAAAAGCTACGATTGATGAGTTAACAGAGTGCAGAAGAATAATAAGCGTATATATATAATAATATCATAAGCAAGTGAGGAAGCACGCATACGTTTCTTTGTAAATGCATATGTCAATATTTTACTCATGTATTTGATTATGACTCAACCGGCATGTGAAACTTTTCTTAAATAACGAAGTATTTTTTTCAAATTTTTAAGTAACTGTACTTTATTGCTGATATTTAAATTAAATAATTTGACTAATATAAATAAAAATTTAATGTAGATATTAAATATTGGTATGTTTGCACGTGCAAACTGTTTGAGCTTTCCTTGATTTAATTTTTGTTTAAGAGTACGTAAACAAAAATAAAGTTGTGCTGCACTGCAATATCTGACTTCACAATCGGGAGTGACTCTTATTATTTCTTCTGGAAAGCGAAAAATTATAATGTTATATTATTATATAGATTCAAATATATATTATACACATAGATATACATGTTTCTCTTTATTAGCAAATATTTTCGATAAACTTAACAGCATTACAAACACAAATTTTGTGAAGTATATAAAATTACTAAAATGCATATGCTTTCTTTTACTTTTATTTGCGTTTGAATAAGATTAAATTTTAACATTTCTGTATTCTAATTAAATATATAAATTAGACTATAAATATATACGATATAAATATTTTGAAGTAAATTTAGAAATTGTCTTTTTAAAATTTGTATCGAAAACTCTGATCATAATCTCTTTGCAAGTGTTTTGATTTTAGCAAGGTCTATGTGTACATCCAGTAAATATGAATATATAATTTAGTACTGAATATTTATGTAATATTTTTTTATTCACGACCACAGTCATAAATTTTTAGCTTTATATCAATGCATATAAAAAATTACGCGATAATAAAAATAATATTTAACTCTTATATTTTCAGAACAGAATTCGATCACTATACTGGATATATAACTTTTTTATTTATTGCACAATAGTAGAATTCTTTTTCGAAGTAACTTTTCAGATATTAATAATCAAAAATATCATAATACTTGTTTTATGAAATAATTATTATTTAATAAATCGTATGCTAGGTGATATTATGCAAAATCGCTCGTACGTTTCATGAATGCCTATAGGTTTATTAACATATATCTATGTATTCATTCAAAAGATTGAAGGTTTTAAATAATTTAGAGAATATTATAATTAACTACAAAGTGTTATACTTAGTATATTAATTAACTTAATGATTGGTCCTACTAAATTTACATTTTATAAAAAAAAATTGATGAGGCTCTCAATAGAAATGGTCACGTATCCGCATTATATGGTATTCAATATTTTATGAGACGTTCGATCAAATTGTACTTGATTTTTATCGCAGTTTGATTTTACACTGGGTTGAAATCTAATCGCGCGGCTCATAAAAACTGAATTCATATAAGAGTGACTTGTTTGGAATGGGCAAGGTAAGTTTTAAGAGTTTAGAGTGCAGGCTGACTTCAAGCAGAAAGTGGGTGCAAAGTAGTATAAAAGTAGGTTGGGCAAATCGGAAACTATATACCGAGGCTGCCCACCTGTTGGGTGACTCCAATCGATTAACGATTACCGCTCGACGCTTCATTCCGAAACTGCGAGTCTCGATATCCCGCGCCTACCTGCTATATAATTACCCGACGGTCCTAGCGAACAATGCTCCAGAGCTCGCGCAGAATAACGAGTAGGTTGAAGGTTTTTTCTAAATCTCAATTAATTATGAATTACTCGCTTCCGCTCTTGTTTTCCAAAGTTTGGTCAACAGTTTGCGAAGAGAGTCGACAGTCAGCTGTTCCTCCTCGCGACCGTTACACGTGTACATTTGCGTAGCGCAAAATGTGGCAGCAGAGAAAAATTCCTATCGTGGCATTTGAATCAGCGAGTTAACCATAAGATGATATTGTATTTAAGCTGTAGCAGGTTCAGAAAAACTAATGGCGATGTAAAATAGCAACTGAGGCTGTGATCGCGAAGAAAATCCAGGTGGGCGGAAACGGAATTTTGCCACAAGATGAAAAAGCATTTGTTTAGCGGAGCTGGTAAGGGCGGGGGGCGCAGGGCGAGATTGGGTAGAGGGTGCGGGGCAAAGAGGAAAAAGCTCTCCGTGAGCGGTAAGGGCCGAGTGGGTGGGGGTGCGAAGGGCCTCGGGGAGAAAAGCAGGGGGTTGACATTGGTCTAAGAAAGTACACAGTGGTACCGGGGAAATGAAATCGGGAGAGGCTGGGCGGGATCGGCCGTGGTCGGGGATCGGAGGAGGATCCGAGGAAGATCAGAGGACAATCAATAAGCGCTCGAGATCTGGCGGTTCTCGGGGGCTCGGGGGCGGGGAAATCATTTCCCGGGAAAGTTGGCAATCCCGGAGGAAGCCGGCTGCCTGAGTGTGGGTGCACGCGCGTACGAGTGTATGCATGCAGGCGGGCGAGGGCGGGGATGGGGCAGGTAGGAGGTTCGGAGGAGGAAGACGCGGGAGGGGCCGGCGCGCCGCTGGAGGAGGAGGAGGAGGAGGAGGAGGAAGACGGGGAGCCTGGCCGGAGGAAGGGTCGTTCAGTAGTCGTAGCGGCCAGTAGGACCGCTCCTCTACCTCGCGGGCCCTCTAGCTCCCTGCTCTGGACCTTTTCCTCCTTTTTCACCTCCTCCTCTCCGGCGCGCCTCTCATTTCGCCGGGGCAGAGGCGGGGAGCGCGGAGGCAAAGCGAGGCAGCCCGGAGCAAACCGAACGAAACGAAATGAAACGAAGGCTCGCGTTCTCTCTTATTCGATCTTCGCCCCAGCTCCTCCTCCTCCTCCGCCGCCTCCCATGCCGCACCTTCTGCACAACGCCTCTTGCTCCTCTTTTTTCCCCGCGCACCTCGGCCCACCACGACCCACCTCGGTCGTCCTCCTCGCTCTCGCGCCCGTGCCGTCTTTTTCTCTCGCTCGCGCCTCCATTTTCCCCCTCCGCGCCTCCTCTCGCTCGGCTGCCTCGCGGAGCCCGAGAGCGACGGAGAGAGAGAGGGAGAGAGAGAGAGAGAGAGAGAGAGAAAGCGTGAGGGGGACGAGGCGAGAGGAGTGGGGCGCCTGCGCTCGCCCCGTCTCCCTCTAATTCTATCTCGCGGCTTGCCGCTCTCTCTCGCTCGAACAACCTATCAACTCGGTGGGTCGACGTTGGTCCCGGACGCCGATTCTCTCATCCCATCGACCCACGTTCTTACACCGATATCCCCCGTAGCCGGGCGCTCGCCGCTCCCGCGCCTGTGTACGAGCCCCGCTGAATACACGCGCGAGCTTACCCTTATAACGGGTGTCCCGCGCAATCCTCCACGCCGTGCCTCACCCGCCGACAAGCTGCACAACTTTTTTCCTACTCCGACCCTCCCTCTCGCCCGCCACCCCATCCCGCTTTTCCAACCCACCCCCCGCGCCATTTTCCCTCTTTTTTCCCTCTTCATTCTCTATTCCTTCCTATTACTTTTTCCTTCTTACTGCATTTTACCACCTACGCCAGCCTTCGCTTCTATTTATATTCCTCTGCCTGCATAAGCTTGCCAATCAGCCCAAACCTCTTCCGCAGCCTCCTCTCAACTGATGCCGCTATTTTTTTACCCTCCCAGTCAAATTCAAAGTTTATAGCCCACCTAGTGTCCGCACTCCTGCAGCTAAATCAATTAATGGTATTTTTCCATTATTATTACCTGCAGCCTGCACAATCTTCGATAACGTTTGCTATACACGTAAATTTTCGATAAGGTCATAGTAAGCCGAAGCACATGTTTTACAGGCTTATTTTATTTTCAGGCTTTTTTCCAATACACGTGCCTGCATTGACCAATATTTAAAACAAAAGTATTTCTTTAAATTTATTTATACTTTCCTTTTTTATTTATTTTAAAATATCTTTATTTTATAGATTTATTTTAAACACTTATTCTATAGATTTAATACAATAAGCTTAACTTAATTTTATAGTTAAATAATACAACCATCTCATTCGTTGGATTATAGAAGAAATTTTAGAAATGGACACAAAAAAAGATTTTTCTTGGTTTATTTGATTTAGAATATTTAATTACATGTTTGTAGAAATGTATAAGATGAATAGGAAAAAATTTGCTATTTTATCCCAGTGTACGATTTCAAATTTCTCATGACTTGTAATCAATTTAAAAAAATTTTAAACTTATATTTTAAATTTTGATGTATTGTTTCTTAATGTGGTAAATTTACTACAAAATAAAAGCTTGAAAAAAACATTTTTAAGCACAAATTTAGATTTTATCGAACATTATGCTTTGTGATTTTTCGCCTACTTTTCTATCTTAATCGCGTTATTTTATTTTTTAATACTTTCCGTAAGTTATACTTACAAAATACTATCATTGTTAGAAAATATCATATTTTATAAATATTATAATTTTGTATACTATGTATTTCTTGGAATTGGTACTGAAATATTTTTATATTCAACATAATAAGATCAAATAATAATTCAAATTTTGTTTTTATGCAATTTGTAAAGTTTCTGATCAACGTGCAACTAATTTGAATGTCTAAATATTAAAAGCCAAATATTAATATTAATTGTAACACTTATAAGTGTAAAAATACCAAATCGAATAGATTGCAATCTTTTACAAAAATCCCAAATTGTATCCGTATTATTCTTCTTTAAAATATGACTATATAAATAGAAAATCTCATCCGTAATGTTAAAGTTGAATAATTATTCTTTATGAGATATTATTATTAATATTATAACTTAAAATAACGCAATTATTATCAAATTCTGTGTAACTCTGTACATGCATAACGTATATACTATACATTTCTAGGAATATTCAATTGTCTAAAAGTCTTAATTTTCTATTAAATTTTATATTTCAATCAATAAAATACTAAACAGATTATTAGATCATTAACTTGTAGTTTCCATACATAATTATCTTATTACAGAAATGCCTGGGCGGATTCATCTATTACTACTTAAAACGCTATTTGTACTGTTTCATAGATATATTTACAACTTTTATTGTTTCTTTTATTGAGATGTTTTCCTGAATGACTAATAATATTATTGATTTTAATTTATGTTATTACTACTTTATTATTATTACTTTTAACGCATGTACTTAATATTTTATTATATAAATTTGTGATATATTTGATAATATTTATGAACGAAAAAATTGAAGTTCTATTGTTATATACTATTGTTTAAATAATAAATTTCCTACAGCACAGTCGCTATTGCATACCTTTTAAAACCATCATATTTCCACGATAATAGTGTTTGGAAATATTACTTACTAAACATTACTTTATAAATATTACTAAACTTATACAAATTTGGTTGCTTTAGACGTTGTTAGAGCAATAAGAAAAAAAAATTGATATCCGTTAGATGCAGCGATTAAAGCAATATATCCTTTAGTCGACCATCATACTCAAACCAAAAATAATCTCGATTAAATAGATGCATAATAATACGGCTTCTATTCGCGAAAAGTGCAGCTTCATTTGCAGAAAAAAATGAAGAAAGGGATAAGTGTGCAAGACAGAGGAGAACAGAGGACTAGAAAAAGTGTAGTAAGCTCAGTCACCTCGTCGAAAGGACTCGAATGTGTCGCCGGACCTCGAAACCGGCGGGCTACTCGATGAGCGTAACTCAATTAGGCGGCGAATTTGCATCTAATTTGAAAGTACTTTACGACGGTGCATCTCTTCCCCTTGTTCTCCTCCCCCTACTTCCGCGCGGTCGTGCGCTCGTTCGCTCATTCGCTCCTTGGCCCCTCGACGCGCGCTCGTTGACTCCGCGCCGAGCGATACAAACGAGACTGCAACGCATTCTGGATTCAATTCCGCGCGATATCGATCTATGCAGCTTACTCCGACATGCTCCTTATTCTTCTGTCCCGTGCTTTGCGCCTCTTCCTCGCCCTCTCTTCTCCTTGCTCTCGCTCCCACTCTATTATTTTTAATCTTACTTTCGACCATCTTTCTTTATAACGCGACGTCCTTTGGCAACATCAAATAGTCGGTGGCTGCTTTGTTTGCTGCATAAAAGAAACTTTGCATCTCGATACCCCTTATCGCGTTCACATGCTACTCTTTTATAATCCAGTTCTCGAGGCTCTATTTCATTCTGCTTGTCTCCTACTCTATTTAAATTTTTTTCTACGCTTGCTTACAGTTATGCATATAACAATGCATTCCCATGCGTCGCGGAATTAGCTATTAATACAATTTTTTGTACGAGACACTTAGACTTAAAATCATTCGCATTGTATTTATATGTAGAATCATTTTTAATGGTCTATCATGAGTTTACTTAACTTAATAAAAAATGCATAATCAGTAAGAAATTAGGCGCAGCTGAACTGACCTGTATTGATTCACTTAATTATTAATCTTGAAATGTACAATTTTTAATTAATCATCAAAAATTCAGTTATATAACTGTGTATCAATTAGATAATATCATTGTGGGTGCACTTACTACAATTGTTTGTAATATTAAACGTACTGTTAAATGCGCCAAACAAAATTAATATTCAGGATTCATATACGTTAAGGAAATATTAAATAAATTATCAGATTTTAGAATCGGTTTTGAGTTTATTAATTACGACAAACAATATTACAAAACCATCATTTTTACATGCAATTTTAAATACTGGACATATTTTACGTATGTTTATTCAAAAAACCGTATGTATACGTGAAAGACAAATACAACATAAATATAATAATCTATATGAATAGTTGATATACAGTTTATTGGTTTTAACTTCGTAAGTAACAATTTTACATATTAGACCCTTTACATTTTTTTTATTTCGAATTAAATTATAAAAATTTCAAACTCGTAGTAAAATTTTTGTATTTGTACAATTTAACGCAAATGTAACTAAGATTTAAATAAATAGGAGATTATTCAATCAAAATGAATTTCATTTTTATAAAGTTTTCATTTAGGGTTGAAAGATAAAATGTATGAAGAAGAAAATGGAATCCATTAAAGTTATAGCTCAATAAATTCATCAAAGCTGTCTTTTTCTTTCTCAAACATCGAGTTCATATTATCACGGGGCGATATATGTGCATGCTTGCAAAACTTATTAAGTAATTTTTTAAACTTCGTAACTAAGAAATATTTACTTTCATTTTAAAAATAGTATTAGAAATAATATTAATTTTTAAAACAAAATTTAACAGATATAAATTTTACATTACTTTTTACAGTACTTTTCTCATGTTTTTTGCATGATTCATCATATGCGAATATTATTTAATAACTTGACATAGATCGCTTTTATTTTTAGTCAAAAGTTTTCGAGGAACCTTGGTAGTATAAAACAGCATTAAACCAAGCCCGTTAACACACTTCAAATGAACACACATAACATAAAGCACAATTAAAAGATCATAATGGTACAAACTATAAGTAAAGAGAATGCACCAGATTATAGAAGGAACACCTGCGGCAACGATTAGACCGAAAAGTCAAGCCGATTGCCAACCGAAATAATTGAGAATCGTTTTCATAAAATATAACGCGCATATAAGTTAGATTTGCGCAGTTCAAGTACGTGCAGAGCCGCGCGATTGGCGCTCCGGAAGCGGCAAGAATGCCACCCCCGCGGTTGCCGGGCAACCTCAAAACTGCCCAGAAAAGCGGTTCGGGGGATTTTCGCGAGTCTGTCGCGCGGTGAAATCGCAGCAGCCGTAATCACGGCGATCGATCTGCAGGCGCAGGGGCTGCCCGCATCGCCTCTTCACGGCGACGATCGAGTTAATCCCAATGCCTCGTTTCGCGCGGGGAAAAAGCCGCCTCGGGCCGCGCGCTTTATCGACTGAACCATTAACGAGGCCGCTCGAATTAAGACTCCGGCGCAGCCGCCCCGGAAAAAGTCCACGTGCCCTTGACAAATGGCGGCGGGCGCAACCGGGACTCTAGCCTCGGTCTTTGGCGCTTGCCAAACTCCAGTTTCAGTAGATGCGGACGACGTTAGTAAGACAAGGACCCTCGGCGCCTTTCCCGTTCTCCCGAACTACGACCTTTCTATTCATTCAAGAAGTCTTTGTGCCACTTTTCTTTATTCCTCTTCGTTAGACGAGTGCCCATCAAAGACTTTGTTTCTTTCTCTCTACGCCAATCGCTGCGGAAAAAAACCAACACCTAACATTTTTGTCCGAGAGTTAGTATTTATCTAGGAGCCCTTATGTTATTTGGTTTGCCTCTTCACTTAAATTTCTTTTAATTTACATTTGATTTTTAAAATATCAGCTTGGATTATTTTTATTAGCGAGATTTGTTTCAAATAGTGGTTTTATTTACTCTCACGTGAAATTGATCTAAATTTAGCTAAATTATTCGAGAACTCCGTATGGCAGAGAATTAAATTAGTTTCCAATCAGAAACTATCTATTTTTAATAGACTACTAGTAAGAAACCAAGTGTAAATTGTAAGTTGTCTGATGATAGTGCTCGACACAAAGTAAACTTCGTCTTCAGATAGCTACCACTATCTTGGGACAGATTATTCAAATTATTTAATTCTTATATGAATCAAATCAAATGAAGACTTTGATATTTTTAATTTATCCATAAATACAATAAAAGAATCAAATATTATAACAATATGTTTAAATATATATAAGTAGGAAGTCAAAAACCGATTTTCCTTGGTTATGATATTTATTTTTTGTTAAAATATAGACAAAAGTATAACTCCTATATTTACCAAAATAATTTAATTTTGATCTATCACAATCAGTGTACTCATTTGTTCAGTTTTTTGAATAAAATTTTTATAATATTTCTTAGATATATATCTATTAGGAAGAAGGTTTAACTTTTCTGCTTTTAATTTTACTGATATCGACAATAGATATGTATAATTCGTGTCTTATAATGATTGAAATATTTTTGCTATATTCATATTATCTATTTTTCTTCTAATTAAAAATAGTTGATTCTAATATAGTCATGTATGTTATTATCGAGCAGAAATTCTTAGCAAAATAGCTTATTGGTCGAGTCTCGATTTTCCAGATCTTTCGAAATTTAAACATGAACAATATTTAGACGGTGATGCGAACTGCGGGCACTATTTGAGATGGAAAAATTAGTGAACGGTAAAATTGTTCGATTCCGTGTAGCAGGTGGAAAAGGAAGCGAGCTTTGAGAAAAATCTCTTCTGGGCGGGCGGCGCGGCAGCGGCGGCAATAAGTATCAAAGAAAATGGCAGGGGGAAAAAGTTGCGCGGTCTTCGAAAAAGGTCAAGCTGCTTCTTCCTTGCCAAGTGCTGAGAAAAAGAGGGGTAAAAGGAAACACAGTGAAGGGCAGTGGGAGGGTGGGGTGGGGGAAAGGTAAAAAGAGGGGCGCGAGCGAGTGAGCGCAGGAAGGCGAGTGGAGAGGCCGCAAGTTATTAAGCGGACACCCAGTACGTGGCGGCGCTCATATATATATTTATGTACGTGCACACGTGCGTGCGGCAGTGGACGGGGCGCGGGCGCGGGGAGGGTACGTTCGTGTGCGCGCGCGCGTGTCTGTGGAAGAGCGGGAGTGAGCGGCGGCGGCGGCGCGCGCGGTAGACGGCAAGCTTTGGGTCGCCGCTAGCTGCGGCCGTCCGGGCGCGTCGTCGATCCCCTCATTTACCATTTGGTACCTATAGATAGGTAGCCTCCGAAAGACAGAGACGCGGGCGCGCGCCACACGTACACCCTCTCTTAAAGCGCGGGACCCGTGCCACCCGAGGTACATTACGCGCCCGCTCACGGACACACGCGCGGGCGCCTGTACATGTTTTTCTGCGCCAGGACGAGAGGCCGCGTGCGCGTACACGCACAACGCGAAAATACATATCGCGAGCTTGCAGGACTGCGGAAGGGAGCCTGTGACCGACGCGTTCTTTTCCCCCGCCCCGCGCACCCCACCCTTGCTCTTGCTCTCCTCTCCTTCCCGGGTCCCACCCTCGCACTGCGCTTTCCCAAATATCTCCCGCATTTTTCCAAATGCTCTCTCCTCTGCCCAATTCCCCTAGCTTCCACCTTTCGTTCTACCTTATACATATGTGTTCCTTTTTCAAAGTCTGAACATGATTGGTTAAAAAACCATAATATTTTTTTAGTATGTTGCTTTACGCGTACATCCGAATCCATGCCAGCTTCATTTTCCCCATTCAGCTATCTCAACATTTTTTCTTTTTGTAGACATCTTGACAACGTATTTGAATATACGATTAAAATCTAACAATTGTGATTGTGTATTTTTTTTACTATGCTATTAAAGTTATAAACAGCTTTTTATGCAAGGCCTTGATTGATCCATATGAAATATTATCTAATTTTTTAACTCACTTTAATTTGTATAGTAAAAAAATATAGAAAATTATATAGAAAATATTATATACATGGGATTTACAGTTTAATTTACATTGGGCTTTTAATTCAACCAGAAATTTTCGTTGTAGCTGAATTCCGTTTTCAATTTTGGCTGGAAATCGGACAATTTGACAACTTATTTTGCTGTCATTTTATGCAAAAAAAATGATGGCAGATATAAAATAAAGCATGATAAAATTCCTATTTGTATAATACTCGAGGATGTACAAAGTTCTATAAAATATGTACCTCGTAATCAATGTAATTTTTGCATAACAAAATTATGATTTTGAATGTTTTGATTTTAGACCTAGTATAAAATTCAAATATAAATCTGCATAATTCATGTCAACCATTTCTAGCAGATTTAGCTAGTTTGGCTAAAAAAGTTAATCTGATCTGTATCAAAAAAAATTTTCTATAGTTTTTGTCCTTTAAAATAGCAATACGTATCAAAACTTTTGTAACAAAAATTAAATTAATATTTTACATGTATACATACTCAAATTTTGACAACATTTATTGTAGCAAAAAATGTTTCACACAAAGCATTTTTTTGTTAAAAAACAAAATAAGAAATATATTTAAAAGACATGCTCGATCAGATTAAATTTGGCTTAGTCATAAATTGTACCTTAAATTGCTTAATAAATTCTGTTTTAAAAGTTCTTAAATTGAATGTTGAAGGCATTTATTGTAATTTTTGAACATAGATATTTAGTATTTATTAAATTAATAATCTTTGTATTTTTTAAAGTTTTACTCGAAATAACAAAATTTTATATCTTAAATTTTTAATTACAATTACTACTACATATTGAATGAAATTTAAGAAATCTTTTAAAAATAATACTCATTCAGCAAAACCAAAATGAAAAATATATTATTAATCAGATTTAATTAAACCTATGAACTTTCACTACATATTTTGCAAGTTGTACCTACATTTTTAATTTTCATTAAAAAAAATTTCTAATTATTTCAAATATTTTATGTGCAAGTAAGAAATTAGTGTACTAGCTCTTTACTTAATTTTTATTTATTAGTATTTTATTGATTTTTCATTGAAAAAAACTCAGTATGTTATTATTCTTTCGAGTCTGTAATAACCAATAATCAATCAATTTAAAAGTACATTCTAGCTAGAATTAATATTTGAATTGAAATATAATGATGTGCTAGTTATTGGGAAAGTTTCAATAATGAAGGTTAAAAGAAGAATAACTTTTATGATTCTGAAAAAATTTTAATTGAAATAATTAATAACAAATAAAAGCGTATGATGTTTCACTCAAAAATATTCAAATATGTACCATTAAACAAAACATCTTTTATTGAAGTTTAAGAAATATTGTTATTTTAAAGTTACATATGCTGATTTTCTAATTATTCTACTTGTGAATCAATTTATGTTTAAAATAAGCTAGTAAAACTTAATAACATAATGGCTTTCATGTTAGTTGAACATTTTGTAACAAAAATATAAAATGATTACAATCAGAAATTGTCGATATAAAGTTAATATTGCTATATGTATTCAGTTAACAATTTAATGTCCCTAGTTTTACTTTACTTATGAGAACACAAAAAATATTTTTATTCTTAAATAATTAGTAATACTTAGAACTATTTTCTGAACGCATTCGGCCTATATTTTAAAAATTTGTAACAAGTCCGCAAATTTCGTAATATAAATTTGTTTTTAATAATTATATAATGCTGTAATTTACGGTTTTTCAATGAAATAACTTCACATATTTCATGCATTAACAATATAAAGAGAAATTTAAGTACATTTATTTATATGATACAATAAAATAAATTTAAATACTATTGGCTATTACAAAAGCAAAGTAGAGAATTAAAAGATTAACAGCAATTTATAAAATCTTCATAATGTGAGTTCAAAACAGCTCAGTAAATTGACTGCTACTTGACTTTGGTAAAAAACATTCTAAACAGTATTTTCAAAATCTACTTGAGTAGCAAATTTGCCCTATGCATAATCATTAATACTAATACTGTTTTGAAAAATCTGGCATAATATGGTTTGTGTGATTTTTTTTATTTAATTACAATCCGATTGATACTTGCCATTGCTACCAAGGGAGTCGAGAGTGTCTGAAAATAATAAATAATGCTCAATTTTCCCTTTTATCACTCTGTGAATTGTTTGGAATGCTTATATTCTTCATATAATTGGGTTTACTTCACTGACAAATATAATATGAAAACTAACGGCAACCTTCACAAGCAATTTTATAATTCTTAATCTCAGCATTCCGGTTTTCAAATAGATGCCGCAATTCTCATAATAATATGCAACAGGATCTTAAAGTCCTCTAATAGTCTAGGATTATATATTTTTATTATTATATTGCTAACCTTGAATATGTATCGCGCACATGCAGTTTTCAAATGAATAAATTAAATTATTGTAAAGTACATAAAAAGCGAAATTTGTTAACTTAATAAATAAAAAAAGGTTTCTGAATTACCACACCCTTCCCTTCATATATTCACTGTGTACTTTACTATAATATTTGTAAACAATGCAATATTATAATAAATGCTTGAATTTTGCAATTCTTTTTGCGAAGACTGTGGTATTAATAATTTTAAAAAGATTTAATAAAAACAGTTAAAAAAGTAAAAATTATATCTGTATATTTTTATTCAATGAATAGGAATACTTATTGCATATGAAATAACCTATTAGTCTAAAATCTACATTAATTATTCATAAGTAAACATTTCAAAAAAATTTAACTGAAAACACATATTTAAAAATAATTATGAATTTAAAATATTATTTCTGCAAAAAAGGTAGGATATGTATTATAAAATAAAGAGGTTACATTTACTTTTTGTACGATTTTTCAGTCGCATTTTGAAAAAAAACTAAAGTTCTGTGTGAAAATATCATCACAGTAAATTAATCAAACACACAGAGATCCTCCAAAAACTTGTAGATCAAAAAGCACCTTATTCGTCATATATTTTTAAGCTCCAAATTGATTTTAGCAGGGGCTGTAATGAATAGTAACGTAAGAGTAGTTAAATAGCTAGAAAAAAGTCAAAGAATCATGATAATTAGGCAATTAGTTCCACAAGAGTAGCTTAATCGGCAGCACGCGCACGCATACTCAGGAAATTTCCAGTAATGATTAAGTAGCTGCCGAGTCGAACATGTGTGGTGTTAATTACTTCTTGAAAAGGGAAAAATATACTTGTGCCACGTATCATATGGCTCTGCAAGATTTTTTTCGGTGGTTTAAAATAACTTCTATTTTACAGAAATCCAGTGTTTTATACATTATGTATAAAAATAGACAACAGAATAGAGTATTCATTTTTGTTAATATTTAGTTGAAATTTGTCCACATTATTATTGCACAATTTATATTGTGGGCTTTTATGAACTTATAAGGAATATGGTAAATATGTAGATATTTTGAAGTTTTTACGTAGGTAAAATAAGTTAGTATCAATGCATCAATAATTATTAAATTTTAACTCAAATTTGAGTTTAATAATTTTTAAAGAACTTCATATTCTAATTTCTTTTTATTATTTTAATTAAATTTATCATCAATGTCACAAAGTTTCGAATTATAAAATAATTGGTATCATCATTTCATAATTAACTTAAACATACAGAATATGCATGCATTCTTGTCTATGCATAAAAACATTGGTTTATTCGATTAAAGAGAGGGGTATAAAGTATATACAACTGACTAACGATGAGGAGTGGAAAGCAAAACTAGCATGTAATTACAAGTCAATATTAGACTGAGTGCAGCCCTGATCGAATGGTGTGACGCACATGTGTGTTTATGGACTATTGAAAATATAGTTCTTCTCAAATACCTACTTTAGGATGACTATAACTAGCACCTATTATTAATCAATCAACATTGTGTCAACTCGAAATTAGTGAAAAAATGTCTCGGCAAATATCGCATTTAGCGTACATCCTTAACATTAATGCCGTATGATGACTTAATCGGTTCGTTTTCGAATCTCAAGTTTTAAAAAAAGGCTAGGGATGTAAAAGAAGAATTATCATGAAAGTTGGAGGTTGCGAGCTCCCCTATTCATATACACCGCAGTTCTCTCTTTCTTTCTTCTCGCCCTTCATCATGCGCGGATTTTTTATTCTTTCTCTTAAGTTTTCTTTGCCTCCCAGACGAGGGCCGTCAAGAAGAGAAGACGAAATGAGCAAGAAATGCAGAAACACAGGCTCGCTGTAGGAAACAGAGAAAGAGGTACACGGCTTATGGAGTTGCGGCTGTATGAGTGCCCGCGCATGTCCTGCGCGAGAGAGAAGATGAAAAATTCAATTTCCTCGTACAACCATGTGTATCACGAAGAAACGTAAGAGCTTGGTAATTTATCCAAGAATTAGACAGTAGCAGATTTCGATCAACTGATTTATCAGAAACGCATCATTCTCGGTATAATGTTTTTACAAGTTTATAATACATTTAACTGTTTTAAATTCAGTTTAAACTTACAATTATATACGTATATAAAAATAAAAATATATTTAATATTAATTCAAAAAATTTGAAACTAACCATTAACAATTTACTAAAATTACTATTAAATGAAAAATAGTTTGTTTTAAACTCTATTTTAATGTTCTGTTTTATATAAAAACATTTGATTAAAAATTTTTAAATCAGTGATTCGCCTCCCAAATTTTAACCTTTATTTTGAACTAAAAATAGTATTCCTAAAATTATAAAACTGAAATTTTTTATACTTAGTTGATCTAATCATGCATTTTGTAAACATCCTGCGTTTTTAGTAAAATTTAATCATTCAAAAATTAAATTTGTACAATTCAATTTTACTTAATTAATCTCTAAATTTTTAACGATTTTGTAAAATTATTGTTTATAGTCGCATCAACTGTACCGCTATTCGCAACTTTGTAATGATGTCAGGTAGATAATGTGAGGGTATTTTAAAAAGTCCGTGCGAAATCAGAGAGGGCACTATCGGTGCGCATCTAAATTATTTTTAGTCAGGACATGGACAAAAAAAAATTTCGTGTGTTAATTAAACATTACTTTATAAAGGGAGAATCGCCTCAGGCAACTAAAGAGAAGCTTGATAAACATTATGGTGACTCTGTACCTTCAATTAGAATAGTTTATAAGTGGTTTCAAAATTTTCGGAGTGGCCATATAAACGCAAGTGACACTGAACATTCTGAGCGCTCTATTTCATATATAATATATTTACGTGCTCTATTTTTTACATATTTATTAAATCATGCTTATAAAACGTATGTCTTGATGAAGGTATTTGATAACGCTTACAATGTCTCTATGAATACAACAAATCATTTTTGTTTCTTGAATCGTTCAATTTTAATTTAGTCAGTTTGTCTGAAAAGTGTTTTGCTGTTATTTATGTTTTCTACGTATGACATACTGATTGATTTTTTGAAGATTTTTTATAAAATTATTAATTAATTAAAAAAAAGTTGCTCCAATATATTTTCTACTGCTTGAATGAAAGTTTATCATCGCGCTGTCAAATATTGTTAATCTGAAGTAACTGAGAAGAACCGGTATAGGTATTAATTGTTACTTTTCTAGTTTCTATCTTTGTAACTTATACATTTTGTTGATATGTTCCATAGGTTACCTAGTATTGTGTCGATTGTTCATAAGAAAGTCGTGTATCATCTGCTATAATTAGCACTAAACTCTGTGTATATTTAATTGCTAAACTGAAAGATTAAAATAATGGTTAAATTATATTTATTTTTTTGATTGGATCATTTATAGTTATATTCATTATACGATGTATTTAACACCGATTCTGTTTGTTGGACTCAACACTATATCGTATTCACAGCCAGACCCTGCTTTAAAGACTATTGTCCACTACTCCCCTCTAATGGTCTTATTCGAATCGATGTTACGGTGTTACTGATGCGTATATTTACTCTAAACAACAAACGAATGCACGTTTTTTTGTTAACAAGACCATTCCCACTTTCTATAGTCTACACACTCCACGTTTTATTTGTAGGAACTTACGCCATTCTTTCAAGTTACCTTTACTATTGCCTGTTCGTCTAATTTTTAGAAATGTTTTCAAGCATATTTGCACATTTCAAGACCCACATTTACTGAAAGGTTGAAAGTATTAAATTAATAGCAAGACTACTTTGCAAAGACAATCAGATAATTGGTAATTAATTTTAATTCAAATCTTTTACGAGCATTTACGTGTCATCTCTTTTCTCTACACATTACATTTATATTTCTTAAGGGAAGTTTACGCTTATTCTTGATCTGCAGTTAAAAGCCTATAACAAAAAATACAAACCATATATATATATATATATATATATATATATATATATTAACTATTATATAAATCTTTTAAAATTTTAGGTTAGACGAAGATTTTCTCTTGAACGAATTAATGAATTTTTTTTCATAAATAAAATGTAAATATTTCGTATATAGAGTATAACTTTGTTATTAATAAATTTAAATTATTTCTATTTTATAATATTTTTAAAATAAACTAATATATTTACATCTTACCATTGAAATTGATAAAAAATAAAACTATACTTGATCGTACATAAAATATTTATAATTTAAACCCTTATAGAAAAACATTCGTTAATCGATTCAAGAGACAGTTCACTCCAAATCAAAAATTTAAAAAAATTTACATGTATAGTTACATCAGCTAACACGCTTCCAACTTGTCTCATTTAACTAAAAAATACATCTTATCAAAAAACTTTCAGATTTCTAAATATTATATATTTTTTGTTAAAGCTCTTTCAATCACAGACCAAAGATAAGTAATCCTCCTTAACGTAGTTTGCGGTTATATACCACTAACTTGTTTTTATTATCATTATTTTTGTTAAGTTTTTGGCATAATTTTTCTGTAATCTTTATTTTTAATCTTAATAATTATACTGACAGTTAAATTGTATTTTTCTGTTCATTATTCTATGTCATATCTAAGGTAGCTTAGACAATGGGTATCACATCAAATTTGAATTAAAAAAAATTATCGATTTATTATAAGTGTAGTAACTAAAATAAATATAAAAAATATTAAAATTTTTTGGAATAATAACATAAATATGAATTTTAGTCTATACGTATAATATACTGCAGAGGTTAATGAATCAGTGATGACTGAGATCAGGCACCGATAGGAAGGGTGAAGTAGAAAATATGTAAAAGTGGAGAGGTCTGTGCGAAAGATAATGTTTAGAAAAAGAAGTGTAAAAGAAAAAATAGTTAGTGAGCGATAGAGAGATAGAGGGAAATACTGAAAGACAAAGAAGAAAAAAAAAGAGTAAGAGAAAAGAGGAGAAAATTGAACCACGCCTGCTCACTCGTAGGAAGTGCACGTATGCGTAACGTGCAATGGCCCGTGAAACTTGACTGCGTCGAACTGAGCGCTTTCGTGGAGGCGTTCGTTGCAGCGGGAGTTTTGCTTTTCTGGCGACCCCGAGAGCTGCTCCGAAGAAAAGAAAAAAGGGAAGAAAGAGGGGCGGAGAGGGGAGGAGAGGAATAGGATGTGGCTGAAGCAGCTATGTTAATTAACCGAATGTCTAGCTTTTGCACGCGAATGTAGGAAGTTTGGCAAGATAGAAAAGGAAGATGGGAATTGATAAAAAAAGGGGAATATAATAGGAATATACACAAAAGAGAGACATCGGGAGCTACGGAGTGTGGCCGCGAGGCGTAATGTATATTAAGAGTAATAAGCAAGAGCAAGACAGGAAATGGGGTGCAAACTAATAACATGTCCCGTACCGAACGCACCCGCCATGTCTGTCTTACGTTTAACCTTTTACACCCTACTCAACCTTAGGCTTCTTATTCCTACAACCTTTACTGTCTACTCTCTTTTCAACTTCTTCTTCACCTACACCATTCTGCTTTATACTATAGCTAGTCCCATTTATGTTTTCCTTACTTTTATTTTTCGCATGCAACTTTCCTTTTTCCATGGAACTATATCAGATTATATATATTATATAAATTCAATCATAAATGTTATGACTACATAGCGTAATTTTTTAACGTATTAACGTTTTTCAATTATTATTACGCTTTTAGAGAAAAATAATAAATATTATATATACCATGATATTTCGCTTTTTAGCTCAATTGAAACCTGCATTTTACCATATGCAGTTAAATTATATTAAATTAAATACAATTAATTTAAGAAATATTAAGAGATTCTAGAGTATAATAAAAAAAAATATATGTTAGTCATCAATTTTACTTGAGAGGAAAAGTAATACATCACAAGAAAATGTTTGCTTCGTAGTTATTAGAACAATGATTATCATCGGTATGCAATATATATTATATTTTCATATTTTTGAAAAGTTAAATAATTGTAGTTCTTCTCCTTGATTACGCAATGAGTTTATTATAATTTTGTTAAAAAACTAGATAAAAATTTATTAGGACCCAAAAAAGCTTCTCACAAATATGATTCGTCAAACCATTTTTAACAATAATTTGAAATTGGATGTTAACTGACAGCCAAGGTTATTTCTGATTTTAAACGATTATGCATAATTGTATTTATTTTGTCACTAATTAAATTATTTTTCATAAAATTATATAGCTAATAGTTTATATGAGATTTGTATGATGTTAAATAAAAAAAGAAAAGTTAAACAATGTTTTACAACGTTATAATATCTACTTATTTCAAATATCTTGTATATAGGAAAAACTATGATGTTGCGGATAACTGCTATAATTTTAATTTAATACACATTATTTGTAAATATATAGTTGGTATAAATGTAGTAGCAACACCTGTACTTTAATTTTAAATCATACATTTTTTAAACAACTCAACTACGGTATTGTAATGTGTACATCGGTTGAAATGTAGTGTTGAGTCGCAAGATAAGACAGCGATAAATAGCCACATAGAAAAGAAAAAAAAAAAAGAACTATAGTGTTTGTTTTAGAAGTAAAAAAGTTTTTCCGCGTACGGGCTTATGTTTGTATGCTGAACAAGAATAAACAGCATAGAGTAAAGGGTTGTTATTGAAGCAATGGAGAAGGGACTTCACTTCAATGAGTACGCCTAAAAATGAGCTGATCAAACTACGTAAGTGTTATCTTATTATTGTTCTCTAAATTTTGACCACAAGCTCTGAAGTCGCAAGTATAAAAGGACCGGACAACCTAAGGTCTATCCCCATAAGCAAACATATTATCCCATCAATGAGTAAAATTAAGACAGAGGTGAAGTATAGAATAATAGAAGGTACTATTTAAACCTGTATTGAGACTGTCTTGATTTTGTTCGAATTTGAATGCGCAGTTGAGAGCCATAAGAAATATTAAAGGTTCATAGATTATATAATGGATCTGGTACTGAAATTTAAGAAATGAACACTAATGAACACAACCACCAGTTTCAGACAAACCGTAACTAGAGTTCAACTCTCGTATTTAAAATACAATTAAGAAGGTATATTATCTGAAGGTCAAAAGCAACAAACTGAATTCTGGATACTCAATACTCAAATAAACTTCAACTTTAAATCCTCTACAATTTGTTATTATTAATGTACATTCGCATCTACTGTTTTGTCATTAAATAAATATATACATTTAAAAATTAGGAAAAGTATCAGGATCTGACAGCTTTTCTGAATTCGCAATATTTATAAAATTCACATGAAATATGTTTTTTATAAATTCACAAGAGTAACTGCTAAGGGAATTCATATATTTTTAAGAATTAATTCGGTACCGATATCCATTAAAAATTAAAAGTGTTATTAAATAAAAATTATATTGTCAATTTTTTTCAAAACAATCTGTAATTTCTGCAAGAACAAATTTTAGTGAAATTACATTTCCAGTAGGTTTCGTTCAACTGCAATTTTTATTATATTCAGAAATTTTTTATTTTCAGTTATAATTTATATTTTATTAGAAATACTCATTATTCAAGTGATCTTAATTATGCATTAACTAACTTATATTTAATTTTAAAATAATTATAATTCTTAGGGACTGATTACCTTCCGTATTATTTGCATGTTATTGCATTTCGAGTAATTAGTAATGAGTCCCTGAAATCTCCACCACAAAGTCCATATGTACATAAATAAATTATGTACAAATCTAGAATTTCCAGAAGTTTTTGTCTTCAATTTTATACTTAACTTAAAATAATCCTAATGTAAAAAAAATAAAATAATTGTTTAAAATTTGAGCATACTTTTTGTCTACAACTTTAAGCAGAAATCACTTTTTTATTTTTATTACAAAAATGCTATTATATTTGGAAAATTAAAACTGCAGTAATCGTTTCAATAGCTGTCATAAAGTTTATTTTATAAGTATAGTCAAAATAATAATTTCATAAATTATAACAAATACTTAACGTACTGATTAGCTATTAAATCTAAAACCATCAAAAGTTAGATTCTAAATTTTAATCTTCAAATGTATTCAGGTAAAAAATTAAAATTAATACTAATGATGGTGAAAAATTTTAATTCATAGAATAAAAATAAAAGCTTGCTCTGAAACTATAATACGTTCAACTCCATCTAACTGCGTATGCAGATAAGTGTTAAATGTAGGTCACATCGTTTTCTATTTTATCTACCAACAATATAGTGGTACGCTACGGACTTTACAATCAAAAAGCAGCAGAGATCTCATTTAACTCTATTGTAGATGCGATGCCTTGAACAAGAAGAATTTTTGTGTTAACAAATAAGTGTATCATCTATATGTATAAGTTACATTAAAATAAATATATTTAAATTAATTTAGTAATTTGTTTATTATTGTTATTACTACTTATATTGGAAATGAAAATTCAATATTATAATTCTTAATATTCAATAATTTTTAATTATCATCCTGATAAGCATTGATGCAAATAACTTAACATAATAAATTGAACATAAATTAAAAATTGTGTATTACATTATATTGTAAATTATTAATACAAAACTCTATTCACTATAAAAATTTGACTTTTAAAACATTGAACATCCTATTTTTTCAGCTAATGAAAATAATTTTTATTAATTAATTATCCAACATATGAATAAGCAAATTTTTCTCAAGTTTAAATTTACTTTAACACGCCAATGTGATACAAAATCAAATCATTAAGCAGATTTGTGGAAAACTTTAAAAATTAAATCCATAAATAATCTTTTTGTAAAATTTTGACCAGTCATAGAAAATGTACTTAAAATTATTTTTAAAAAAGACTGATTTAAAAAACAGAAACAAGATTTTTAATTTTAAATAATACAAATCAAGAAATGTCGATATAATAACTTATACTGAAAAAATGAATGGTATAGTTACGGAAATATTATACTGCACTGTTAGAATTTTATAATCGTAAAAAAATAAAAATATTATAAGAATAATTTTACATAAAAACACAAACTGATTATGAAAAAAATTTATAATACAACGTAAAAATTCTAATTCAGGGTTTTTTTCAACATTTTTACTTATCAAACAATTACGTTGCTAAATAGTTCATATACTGTTTTTGACGATCGTTGGCGTCACGAATAATTGCTGCAAGCTTATGTTCATCTTGCAAATCAGATTTGTTCATAACATGACCATACAACTGCGTAATACGATTTTTATCACCTATAGCCAAATTTTTCCATTCTTCTTCAAGATCCGATAATAGAAGATCTCTAACAGCTTTGTTTTCAGCTACTTCGAGTGCTGTATCTTCCCGAACCCACTGTTGCCATAGATCTTTGGCTTCATCACTGAATACATAAAATTTATATTATAATACAGGTAATTGTAGAATTTATGAAAATGTAAGTGAAAACTATATTATAAATTAAACATACAACTTAAAAGTGAAACAGTAAAGAAAAAATGTTTAAATATGCCTAATCAAAATATATAGATATACAAATTAGTTTTAAGTATAATCATAAATATGGCCGTACTTAGCTAGATTTAGATTACTAATTTGAATTTTATATATACATCCAGTTTATTTTCTACTTAAAAAAATTAAATTTTGTATGTTCGACTTTGCAAGAAAGGCTTACATAATTAGACTAATAATTTAAATGTTATTTTTACGTTAAACGTATAGAAAAAGTCAATTTTTTAAATTTTAAATAAACTGGATATTTAGTTAAAAAGTCCATATAATAATTGGAATCAAGCTACAAATAGCTGTGTAATATCATTTTTATACATATATTTTTAACAAGGTATTAGCGTTTATTATACCTTCATATTTAACATAAATATTTATAACATTTTAGTAAAAAATATCAATTAAATATGGTCAAATATTTTATAAAATTATGAAAACTATATGTTATTTTAGGAAAACTGCGAAATCCTCTTGCTTTAATGTACATACCTACTCTCATACCTACTGTTGCATATGCGCATCATTCTTATTAACGCTGATACGGATATAGTATGAATTAAATAGAAATATAATTCTTAAACCAAGATTTAATATTTATTTTTAATTTAATTTTTTATTTAAGACATTAGATCAAATTTACGAGTTAAACTACTATTAAATAAGTTTACAATTCGTACAAAAAAATAGAAATCACTGACCAAAATTTAGTTTCAAGTTAAGTTTATACATAAGACTTTTGTGAGGACTTGAGAAAGTGATATTTTTAATAATTATTACAACCCGTAGAACCAGCTCAATATACTTAAGAAAACATGTTTCTATTATAATAGATGTTTTATTAACTCGAACTATTTTAAGTAAAAAATTATTCACAATTAATTTTAAGTTATATTATTCACTAATGAAGGCAATATTTTTCATAGATTTAAAATTTCATAATAAAATTAAATTTTGAACTTTACTAGTCGAAGAAATCGCACAAATAAATAACATATAAATCAACATAATAAGATGACTCATAATACAAAAAAAAACGACAACATCCGTGTTGGCGTGGAATAGCGTAGCTGAGACATTATAGGAAAGGAAAGATGGTAGATTTTGGCACGATTTCGGAACAGATGCAAAGAATCTGAGGTGTGCAAACAAGCATTGTAGCTTAACTATTTTGTACTAATCTCCAGATTAATAAATTATTATTCAAAAAATTTAATAGAGTTATAGATACAATTCAATTATCTTATATTTTTAAGTATTGGTGACCTGCTGATATACCCTTAGAAATAAATGTCATGAAATACATATTAATATAAATTTTCTTATGCATTGTATTTGATAATTTAGCTCATAGTTTTGTAATTTTAAATACTTATACAGAATAAATGACTATCGAATTATTATACATACATATTATGTAATGTAATGTCAGAAGCTTACCAAAAATATTATAATTGTATTCTTTAATATTAATAATTTTACTAATTAACCGTTTGCTAATAAATATACAAAAATACGATATTAGCTTATTAGATTACGAGTTTATTGAAATAAAACGAAAGACATAGGTGAAAAATATGTGTTTCAGTTTTCCGAAATCATTTGATGGCTGTTAGCCAAACCAGAAATGATACAATAACAGAAAATACGTAAAAGTCATCTAACAATTTTACATAAAACAATCATTTAATAATTATCTGTAAATCTTATTGATTTTTGCCTCATTTTTAAAAATAATGTGTAGTTTATTAGATAATGGATAAATTGATTAAGATATCAGTGCTTAGAATAAATAGCTGTACTTTTTTATCTATTATAAAACAATTTTGTTTAAAATAATCGTAGCCCGTTAATGATTATATAATATAAATTGTTTAAATTAATTAATAATTTAATTATGAATTTTAGTTCAAAGTTATGTATAATATTAATAAACTTCTTTTGGTTATTAAAATTAAAATTAAAAAGTATGAATGATAATTTTGTTTGAAGGTTATTTTACGAAAAAAAATGTTCAATCTATTAATTAATTTAAAATTATCTACTAGATAACGAATTTTTTAACCATTATAATTATATTACCTGTACAATAATCGATCACTAACTCTTGCTCGGGATTTGTTTATTTTCTCTCTGGCATGCATGACAGCCAAAGCAGAGTTCCTTGTACTTTCTTCAATATGCAGATCATGATTCTCATAGAGATTTGTATTCTTTAAAAGTATCAGCTTATTTCTCATTTCCCGTAGCCTTAATCCTTCATCCCAGGAATGTTTCGCAGCGCATAAGTTCTCTCGTTTTTCTAGATCTTGGATCTCGCGTTTCAAGTCATTGTGTTTTAAATAGCGATACATCTGCACCGATATATCGGCTGTACCAGAACAATCAGGTTCCTGTTGGGTCATATTTCCTTTTCGATACCGATTAGCGTCTATAGGTAGAGCATGAGACTTAACACGGCGGCTTTCCGCACTAGAAAGGCAAAACGAGAGTGACTCGATTTGAGACTGGCTATCATCCTGGGATTTTTTATCCTCATTTAAGGAAACCTCGGTTACGGGTGCGGTATTTGACACAATTACTTCCTTTTCTTTCAACAAATTTTCTCTTAATGTACTTTTCTGAGATTTACTCATATTGATACCATTAAAATAGTCATTAGCGTTTTCAGTGGATTTAGTATGGATACTTCTAACCATTTTTTTATCTCCATCAGCATTAATAATTTCATTATTATTGATATTAGTATTCGTATTAGTATTAACAGTGTCAATAATATCGATATTCTGATTAGCATTAATATTTTCATCAATACTGAAATTTTCATCAAAATTATTGTCTGCATCGATTTCTGTTTTTTGATCGACATTGATGTCATCCATTGTGACATTGGCATTGATAGTGTAACTTTTATTATCACCATTATCAATATCTCCTTCGGTATTCATTTTACCACTGGTATTGATATCTTCACCGGTATGGATATCTCCATCATCTACATCTTTTACTTGCACACTGGGGTTATACTGAACTCGAATGTTTGTGCCGTTGAGGCTGTCATGTTCGGTTGTGCTTTGGTTACTCGATTGCGTGTTTCCTGACATTTTCTTTAATCTTCGTAAATCGATATTCTGATGAGAAAACCTTCTGTTTCCACTTAATAATGAAATGGTTGTCTCGTATTTAGATGGGAATAAAACTTTTTCAATATTTGTATCCGTGGAATATCTCTTGTAACTTTGACTGTAAAATATAACCATTTAAAAATTAATAGGTAGTACATTAAAATAATAATTCTATTATTAAAAATATTTAAGGCCTGACTAAATTTATTACATTGCAATAATTTAGACTTGAATTATGTTTTAGTTTATTTAGTAGAATTTATAACATTCAAACTTAAAATTTTTATGTCAATCAATTTATGATTTAACATTTAAAAAGCATATTTATATAAAATGCATATCTAATATTTTGAAAGAATAAATGACACTTGAATCAATAACAATTCAGTTGTTCTTTACGCTAACGTCGGTAGAATGTATAGTTTTCTACGACATAATTATCTATATCACCATCTATTGTACACCATACAATACAAACCTAAACTAATTTCAAACATCATTCATATAGCTATCAATGATTTTGTTTTAATTTTACCAAAGTAAAATACATTTCTTTAAATAAAGCTAAAATGAAACTTTTTTGTATATAAAATCGATTAAGATAAGATATTTTCAGTAATTTAAAAGGTACATGCTTAGTTAAATATGTTGTTGAATAACAGATTGAGCACAATAAATCCCATCATTATTAGTCCTCTAGTTGTCAAAGAAAATCAAATCTAATGAAACCTCTGAAAATATCAATTACTTCCTCAATTCATTAGTTTTAGAAATGGGTTTTCAAATGATTGCGCTAATGCATTATGTCGATAAAAAATCATTTTCTCCTGCAATTAAAGACCTTTTCTGGCATTTTTACATCTATCTATAGTCCAAAAAAATTATAATCTCAATTTTGCTGATACTAAATCGACGATCGAAATTTTTATGGTTAATGATGTTAATAGTTTTAATTTAATTTTAAATTTTAGTTTTTAATTTTATTTTAATTTAATTAGAAAATTGATCTAACTGCAATGAATATTTTAATCACACCTCAATTATTATTTAAATAATTTATACATCAACTATAAATGGAATATCTTTTACATTTCAAGCAACTAACGCTAATATATTTTGTATATTTTTTAATGCAAATTTACTTAAGAGACAAAGGTTAACATCATTCCTTCATCCTTTTGGTTTAGGATGATGGTGTCAAACCCAAGTTTTATTCGTGACAATTAAATCAAGCATATCACTTTTTTATTCTTTTAATGATCAACGATTTTATAAACTCATACATATTATGTAACCATTACTACAGCTTTTTCAACACTACCAGCAAACTAGCTAGCTTAATAATAATTGTTTTTGAAGGAGTAGATTCACCCAAAAAATCATTGTTTTCAATCAGAGTCCACTTTCATTATCTTTCAAAATTATTTTTCAACTATTTAAGTACAATTTACTTCGACATAATAAATTATTTCAATTATTAAAAGATACGCTTTAAATGCCTTCAGGCGGAATCGGCAATGGGTATTGTATCAAGCGGTAGAGGTTCAAAAGAAATTTGAATTTTTTTATAAATTTTACTTATAATATTGATTTAAATTATTTAGAACTTATACACGGATAGAAACGCGACACTAGTTTTATAATAAATATAGGCTAGAGATATTTTCGCTCTGATATTCTGTACATTTTTATAGATTATAATTGTATAATAATATAATAATTCGTAATTCTAAATATAAATTATTATACGTAAAAAAGTCCATAACCTCATATTTTATTATTGTTAAATAATTTGCCATAAATTAATGTTTAGAATAATCGATTTCCTAAAGCTAATTTTATTATAAAATTTTTTATATACAATTTTTTAAAATCTATCTTTACGGTAACATTTCTTGTTGATTATAGTTAGTATACCATACTTTAAAAGTGTAGTTTAATCTTTTTATAAATTTTTACTCTAAAGAAATTAAATTTTAATTATGTTCTTATAAATGAATAAATATCAAAACATCGTTGCAGTTTTTGTTCAAATTTAATGAATAAATGGTATTCCACAAATTCATTGAACAGTATAATAATCAACATATATAAGTGAATTATATATAGAATTTTTAAATCACCAAAACGCTCACAACTAAAATCATTACGAAATTCCCGAAATACACTTTAAATGGTTAATGAATAAGAATAATTAAACTGAAATCTAGAAAACTGTTAATAACTCGGTTAATATATGATAAAACATTTACAGTTTCAAAAAAGAATAATAGTCTGCAAGTAAACTGCGTGTATTATTCAATATTACCTATTTCCATTTACTGTGACAGATCTTGTACTTTCTTGACCATTGTCAATGTCTAACAATTTTAGTTTCCTAGCTGTATCAGTGGGGCTACATACATAAGAACGGATTCTGTGACACGAGTTGGGGTAATAAAGACTCTGCTCAGCCCTTTTCTCTAACAATTTCTGGCGTAACTCATCAAGAGTTAATTTTTCCGCTGTAGGTTTTTTTTTTTTCTTTTGTTCAAGTTCTTGCCCATAAAGCTCATTTTCCTCTTTTAGAAGCTGCCTTAATCTTTCTTGTCGTATAAGTAATTTTTCCGCCCGCTGTTTTTTTTTTAACCTGTCAGAATGGGCTTCAGGGCCCCGCGTGACCCATGAATTGAACTGTTTAGCTGCTTCAGATTGTCGAACAAAATAATGTGCAGTTTGTCTATAAAAGTCTTCCTTCAGATATTGTTCATGGCGTTTCTGTGCTTGTAATTGATACTGTCGTTCTAAAAACTTGTGAGACCTGAAATAAACAGAAATCGATAAATAATTTTGCTATAAAATTTAAGTAATAATTTCAATGAAGTGTTCCAATTAACTAATTTTCTCATCTGTCTTTATATTATTTCAAATAGCTTAAAATGTTTTTAAATAATCATATCAAACGCGTATTCTTTACACCAAAAATAAAAACCTTAATAAGTGTAATTTAGTCTTTAAAAAAATGTTTTATAAACATTTATTAAGTATTAAATTCTATTATTAAATGATTCTATCTTTTTAAATAAAAATTTACGTTCTTTAATATAATGAATATTTTTACTTCTGTTGTAATAAATTTGATACCAAACCAGAAGATAAGATTTATTCACATTATAACTCTAATTTTCTATACAATAACAAAGTATAATCATCCAGTTTATGTTTTATAATTCGAATTTGTACATACTCTTAGAAAATCAATAACACTACCCTAATCTATAATTTTATATAAAGAAGCGTTAAAACCATAAAATTTCACCTTATATTTATTGATACTTTACATTTTCACTAATTAGTGTCATTGATTGAAATACATATAAGTGTGTAAAAAATGCTTAAATTATATTGCAGTTTTTATCGCAATTTTATTCGAACTTAACTAGTTTAATTCTTTTAATTTTTTTCATAAAGCTTCATAAGGATATTTGGTTTTGTTTCATTCATTTTATCTCAAACAATTTAAAGTTTTGCAACATATAACTTAAAAAGTAGATATCAATTCCATTTTTTTTGGAATTCTTCTGAACCCTGTTATTTATTAAAATTAATCGTTTTAAAGGTTTGGCAAACATTTGTCTATTTAGATTTTTGGTTTAAACCCTACCTTGAAAATCAATCATTGATATTTGCTGTATGAAAGAAAGAAAGGTCGATAGATCCGTTTGTCTAACTAATTAGGCCACTAAATTAGGTATGTAAAATTAATTATAAATCATTAATTATTAATAATACCCATAGATAATATGTGATTAATAATACACATAATATTTTATGTCTTCTGCGAACAGAACCAAGCATGATTATTTCTTTTGACTCATATTTTTAATTTCAGCTTTTTTGCAGATGCGAAATATCAATATTAAATTTGTAAGTTGAATTTCCGCTTAGAATTCAGCCAAAATATTTCACCAGGTAGTGAGGTTTTCAGCTAGAATGTAAAATTCTACATTACATGTTTATTATTATTTATATTTAGAATTCATATTTTTAGAATTGATTAATATATAGTGATTAAAGTCGAAATTCTTATATAATGGTGGAAATTTTTTTTTACTATATTCCATTATAATGTTGATTTCAGCATTGTATAATAAGTCTTATATTTTACGTTTTACCCTACATAAATGGTACCTTTAATTAAAATGTGAGCTTTATGCTTTGAAGTGATTGAGAAAGCTGGACATTATAGATGTAATTTAATTTCACACTACTGTTGCGATCGTCTCAAAATAGTTACTGTGTTTATAATCGGATATAACTCATCCGAGTGGCGAAAGCCAAATAATAAAGAATTTATGCCGGAAAACAGGGAGAAGAGGAGTATGAGAGGAAACATGAAAAAGTGAGAAAGAAACAAGAAATAAACGCGTGCATCCTGCGGAGGTGGTGTGCAGTGCAAGCGTCATACGAGTAAGCGATCGCAAGTGAAGGCAAGAAGGCGGTGGCTTGCCACTGCGCCATCCTCACGAGCGAAAGATACGCGGGGAGGAAGGAACGAGATGGTGCGGGCCGCTATTTCCGTACTAATAGCTCGTGACGTCACGGTGTCTCAAAAATAGCCGCACCTTCCGGCGGGGAGACGTCGCCGAGGGAATCGTCTTGTCGCCTCACCCGACCATCTTTCCCCTAGTTACGGAAAGTCCACGCGCGCGCGCGCCTCCTGATAGGAAGCGAATACGATTGCCGACTAGTGCTAGATTCCTGAGGCCAGAAGGAAAAATTCCTGTTTTTGGAAGTTGACGCAAAGGCAAGTAGAAATTCTGGATATCCTTTGCCGAGAGACCGGCTTCCACCGGATTCATCTAGAAGACAGCGTGTGACTCGTAAAAGCGGGGCACTACCTTTCGAGCCACTTAGGTACGGAGAGATCTCTTGCAGACGGGGTACCAGGATTAATACCGGGACTTCGCCTGGAGGGAAACGTCGTGGTCGCGATTAGCAACGAGTGAGAGTGCAATTTCCCGAGAATGTTTTCTTTTTGTAACGAGTCGAGCTCGGCCAGTCACTTCGGAGCGCTGGCTTGACAAAGTCCCTCTGTGTGTATTTTTATCGGTGCGACTGTCTTGTATGTTATTTTTGGATAGTTGATGCTTTGCAATCCAATGAAGACTTCAAGAAATTTCGGCATATATACTGCACAGCTGGATTCCATGGTAGCATACATTCTTTTATTTCTGTGATTATAATGGTTAATGTAATCGTTTCCCGAACAAGGTTGATAAATGATTCTTATTATGATCATCGTTATTATTATTCTTATTATTATAATAATAATTATTATTATTAATATTATTACAGAGTTTAGATTTTTATTACCAACGTGATTAGTATATCGACACATAACTTTATCAGCATTTGTGATAGTCTAATTTCAATGATAGAAATTGCTATTTAATATTTTCACCTTTATCTCGAATAATTTTATTATTGAAAAAATATCATTTATAAGATAGGATTCAAAATCCCAATGCAATTTTAATTAAATTAATATGTTTCTAATTAAATAGTAGAACCGTGAATCTGTATAAGAATTGAAGATGCAAATTATAATAAGCTTATCATAAGCTTTGTAATAGAAATAGACGACACTTTAATCAAATTATCAATTAAATATGATAATTAAATTTAATACCCTTACATTATG
The DNA here is from genome assembly GCA_018906755.1 of Sycophaga agraensis. Lineage (NCBI taxonomy): Eukaryota > Metazoa > Arthropoda > Insecta > Hymenoptera > Pteromalidae > Sycophaga > Sycophaga agraensis. The sequence continues at coordinate 808,294 of JACCIE010000057.1, read as the reverse complement.
CCACAATAAAGATTAACATAGCTTTGAATCAGCAATTTTAATATATTGAGAAAAATATTTTTAGACATTCAATATTTTATTACCACATCTACTACAATTTAGCCAAGTTACTAATTTCTTTATTATTTTAAATCCTTTGATTAATATTAATATTAAGGGAGGGAGACAAATTAATCCGCGAGATGAATTCTCGTTTATACCAAATATTAAAAAAAAATTCTTTAATACTAGACATTTTACTGTAAAATTAATAATAATACTATATTGCAACTAATTTATTAATATTGAATGAATGAAAATCATTTTAGATCTAACTGAAAAATATTAGAAAATTTCTTATAATTTAATAATCAATGTTAATGTGATAGTCAATATTGAAAATCCTAGTTTTAAATAACAACAAATAATAATGTTAACTTAGTAAGTTATCTAAATTCAAATTCATAAGATATGATCTACTTATTTTTATTTTTTACATTTTGTTATCATTTATATAAATCATATTGGCAACGAAATGAATCTAATAAATGATTCTGTTCTGAGTCAAATAGTCTGAAAAAGCAAAATATTTCCATTAATTAAAGTAAATTTTTATATTAAATTAAATCATATCTAGTAGAATAAAACCTTTGAAAGTCCTAATAATAAATTTTGACGATGAAATTATATTTTCTGTCTAGATTTTATTCTGAACTGTAGTAAAAGATATAATACTTTTCAAAATTAAAAAAATAAAATTAATTAAATTTTTTATTACAAAAAATTATTTTGTAATAAATTTTTATCTTTAATTCTGTCTAAAACAGCAATAATCTAAAGTAACATTTATATTTTAAGCACTTTATGACTGTATTCTGCATAAAGGTTGCACAGTAAAGAAAACAGTTGAATTATTTATACTTCAACGTAAAAATTAAAAAGGCAAAAATCTAATTTGATTTTTATAAAAATTAGTAAATGAATGTATTAATTTCATGTCATTCAAAATAGTAATATTTTATGAATATAATAAAAACAACACAATACTAGAAAAATTATTTAAATTTGATTGTTTTCAAGTTAACTAAAAATGTTTTAATTATTCTTTCTATTAATGTAAATTGTAGACATGCTTTAAACTGATGTAACATAATTACAACTTGTTTCAAATAATTTGTTGGTAAACATAATATGTATCATAAAAACAAATTAATTTTATTGCGAATGAAAAGTGGTGGATAATTAATTGGTCTAAGGGCACAATAACATCAACAGCGTAACAAAAATTTTTAGCTAGTATAATACTTATAAATTATACTTTTTTAGGTTATATGAATATAGCTATAAAAAGTTCAATAACAAATAAGAAGATAGAAAATCATGCCTGGCGCGGGGGGTCAACAGCCCCAACGTACGACTTTTAGGCCACCATGGGTCAAAGATGGACCACCGCCTATACCAATGCCTTCAGCTCCATGGACTCTAAATTCTCGAAAAGATTCAAAAACTTCAGTTGATGATGCACCAGCTTTTACCAAAGTTGCACTCAAGGTGATTTATTTGTATACACATAAACTTCATAAATTGAAATACATCATAAGATTTTAAGAATCAATACTTTTTGATTATTTTAAATTATGATTTTATTTATTTAATTGGATAGAAGAAATAATACGAAGAGAACACTATATCTTTAATTTCAACTATACATCATTTTAATTGTGAATAAAAATGATAAATTTTTATAAATTATAAGATATGGGTAAAAGACAATTAAATTAAGTTTTTAACGCGCTCTCTTGGATTTTAATCTAAATTTAAGCAAACCAATATTACTGGTACAATTCATACGATCTCAATCGAGCTATAATCGAGCATTTTTATACGAATACTATGTATAATTATAAATTGATGATGAAATTTTTGTAATTTAAAGTGATGTGAACTATATTTTGAAATTTAAAAACAACTATTTTATTGACTATAAACTTACAAAAATTAATAATGTCGTAACCAAAACTTACGTTTACAGTTGTTTACTATCATTGCACATATTTTGCAACAACATATCAAGTTATATAATACATAATAGTCAAATACAAGTCAAATACACAATAGCCTAATACATTTACAATTATATATTATGGAAAAATTAATATAGCAGCTATTCTATTAAAAATTCGACCATTTTTAGAAATTGAATAATAGTTGATTACTATAAATAGAATTCTAGATTTAATAAAGGACAAAAATATTAATTTTAATGGTGGCATTTAAGATTAGTTGTTAATTGTCCTCCCTGTAAAAATTTTGTTAAAATTTTTATTAAATTAATTATGTTAAAATTTTAATTAAAAATTTTGTTAAAAAGGAAAAAATGTCTTATGTATACTGCTAGAGGTGCAATTAAATACATTACTTAAAATTTTATTCAGAATGACATTATCATTATCTAATTACATTATATCTGATTGTATATGAAGTACACAATCAACATATTATTCTTGAGGAATTAAAAGCATACATCTCTTTTTATATAAAATAATAATTAAATGATTGTGGCCAGTAAATAGACTTTTCATATCTCTATTTATTACACTATTATCAAAATTTCATATCTCTATTTATTATACTATTATCAAAAACGAACTACACGAATAATAATTGATTCAAAGGAAAAATAAACTCTTCTGTGTCATTTTCATTGTGCATATCAAAAATAGTTTAAAATATATTTAATACCTGATCATCAAGATTCCAAAATTAAAAGAATTTAAAATGCCAAAATAATTTTACGAAAACTAATTGTAGAAATTTGTTAAATTTATTAATATGCATTATAGGAATGTTAACAATATCTTGCTTTACTGTATGCTCCAAAAGAATAAATAAACAAAAAATTATTGAAAGTTTTATAAAAATTAAAAAAAAATTTTCAAAAGCAAATTGCCAATTGCAAAATCAAACAAACTTTTTTTCTATATGATACGTTGTACAAAACACTTTTAAACCCAGAAAATCGTATAATGTAATTAGCAGATATAACAGTTAATTTTGAAATCTTTCAATAAAATCTCTTATTTATTAACGCTTTGATCGATTTCGATAGTCTAGTGTTTTTTAAAGTATAGTAATTTCTATGATATTTTTTATAAATTAGAGTAAATTTACTTTGATTTTGAAATTTGTAATAATTATTACATAATTACATTGCATACTGTTTAATTCAATATTTTTTAAATGTCTTTTAAAATAGAAAGATGTAGTGTGGCCTATTATTTATTTTTTTTATACTTAAATGAATTGTCAATTAATTAATGATCTTATTATAAAGTTTAAAAATCTCACTTCCGTTTTCACTTTAATAATTGAAAAATTAGTTAGTTGATACAAAAAATATTTTACATTATTAGTCAATTATATTCAATATATGCATGTATTATTTCTATTAATGAAATTTTACTCTATCAAAAAAGTATAATTAGGAAACATTGTAATATGATGTTAATGAACTAATGCTATAATTTTAAATGCATTGTTAAAGCAGTAATAAGAATGCTCATGCTTGCAGATATATAAACCTTTGGGTCATGATTATTTAAAGACGCGCATCTATTTCAAATGTCCGGCTTCGCCAGCTACGTCTTCCGTCAGTTTGTTCAAATATAACATGAATACAAATAGTTCTTCATTTAATGATATTTATTATTTATCACTTTGAAATAAAATACTTTTTTATTCGTATGTTTTGAAAACTTGCATTCTTCTGAATTATATATTTTTTTATATTTAATTAAATTATTGATATTTTAAGTTTATTAAATCAATATGATGTCACGAAAACAAATATAATCTTATTTACTGTTCACGAAGAGTTTTATATATTAAAAAAGTAAATTTAAAAGAAGAAAAAAATGACATTAAATTGAAAATTATAATAGAAATTCAGAATAAACTACATTAAATGTTATTTTACAATATATATTTATACAAATTAATAAGTACGAGCTTAATATAAACGTTGCACTTTGGAGGAAAAATTAATATTAATTTATTTATAAATATAATTTGTACGTACAGAAATATAAAAAATATGTTTAGATTGATAAACTAAAATTTTAAAGCATTTTATCCTTATTTTGTATTATTTAAAATAGGACAATATAAAAATATTAATCTACATATCTATAATTCTATATTTACCAATTTCCATTTTTAAAAATATGCAGTAAATTTATATATTTTAATAATTTACTGTAATGTAACATGTATCAAATTATTAATCTAAGAGAGTAGATTAATATTAGGTTAAATTAAAATATACAATTTAATTCATTTAAGAGGGTTTATCCATTATTCTTAGTTTACAATTAAAATGGCTGAAACAAAACATACATTATACATAACAATCTGAATTTTCTTCGATAAAATATATATTTAAATTTATAGTTACATGAAAGAAATTAGAAGTATGTAATCTCATTTAATTATAATAAAAAAATTTCTCAAAGATGTAAGTTTAGCATAAAATTTTTTTAATGAATTGAAACTATTTCTATTTTTTATGTAATTTTAAATAAAAGAAATTTTAAATTTATTTTTTAACCCCTTAAAGTTGATATTGATAAAAACTTAAACTACACCCTGATAGCTCATTAAACACATATACATTTACAGTTGTTATGAAATAAAATTCATTGATTGGTTCAAAAAAAAAGTCTACGGCAAAACTATAAATTTGAAAAATTTATGTAATACAGTTAAAAGAATCTACAAACTTCTAATTTGTCTCATTCAACTGCAAATTTCAATATATTTTACTAACAAAATTTCAAATTTTTATTTATTAGATATAAATCCCACATAACCTCATTTTTTCCCAAGCGGATATTGTGTAGACGATATCTTCTATACACTTATAGTCAATACTTGAAGTTTAAACATCTTCAGGAGGCCATATTTGTGAAAATTTTTTAAAATCTTACCTTAGCTTCGGAAAGTGCAGTGACTATTAGATTAATTGTAATTCTAATCCATACTTCTTAATAGTTAATTATGATGTTTAACTATAAAGACTAGCATTTAACTATAAAACAAGAGAGACGATTAATGAAAAGGATTTTAAAACAAATCTAAATCAAATTAACAAAAATCAAATTTAATTAGATCTTTAAAAAATAGCATAGAATTTAAAATTTTAAAGTGAAAAACTAAAATTGTATTTTGAGTGTCAACGAAGTATAACAACTTTGTTTATGAAAATAGTTAATTAGTCAAACAATTGACTAAACACATACATTCTTGCAATGGAATATATTGTATGTGCTTCATTAATAATTGACTCTAATTACCCATGGTTCATAATCGATTTTTCAATATTTATGTACTAAATTATTGATATATTATGCAATTATTTTTGATTATTAAATCACATTATTGTGTTAAAAACGTAAATATTTAGTTACCAAATGCAAAATACGTTTCTTCAATAAATTAAATATCTGTAATAATATATGCTACATAATTAATATGACTTTATTGATTGCATATAAACTAATATATGTTTTAACGTAAAAATGCTTCTCGAAAAATGATTAATATAATCGAAAAGATTCGTATTTTCTAATTTATTCCTAAAAACTTAGCAGTTATTTGAATTACTCGTATTTAAACTATGCTTATCCAAATAGCACACTCAAAAATAGTTATAGAATATATGTAATTTGAGTAATCTTTTTCTAGATTTTTATTAACATACGCTTTCGATATTTGTTTTCAATTATCTTTTTATTAATTATATTATTATTTTATATTTTTCGCTTATTATCACTTTAACTTATTAATAATTAATATTTCTACTGAAGTACTTACCTTCCTAAAATAAATAGAAATTACTAATTAAAAAAAACATTTAAATAAAATTAAATAACAATTTTGATTTTCTATAGAGCTTGAAAAAAACAGTACAACATACGTGAAATTTATTAAAACTTAGTTTATATTAATATTAGATGTTTTATAGCAATTGCAGTTACATAAAATTTGTTTATTTTTTCAGAGTGTACCCAAGCCAGCAGATTCAAGACCGGTAGAGACAAAATCAGCGGCACCTGTGGAGGGCCGAAAAACGAGCAAAGTCAATATTGTACCATCACAGCCAAAGAACGCTAAAAATGCAGGCCAACCCCCAACACCAGCCCCTTCGAAAGCTCGCGAAAATGGACGACCAGAGCCAAGTTCGAGACCACAGCTCGAACGACAGGTACGGGTGGAGAGTTCGAGGCCTCGCAGTGACCAAAATCCTCTTTCAAAGAGCGAAAGTACAACCGGTAAGTTTTAGTAATTTGATGATATTAGGAATTATTAACTATTAATTTGTTTAAACTTTTGCTATATTAAATATTTTAACTTTTCGACGATTTTTTTTATTTAAAAAATATATACATGTATAATAACAGTTTTTATTCAAATTGCTGTTAATTTTATAACCTCATAATAACGTTTTTTGATGCTTAATACTACAGTTTTAATAAGTACATATTTTTATAAATGAAAAATATGAAATAAACATATAATCAATAATTATTAAACTACATTAAAAAGGGGCTCCAACTCTTTCAAAAAGTGCTTCGCGAGCAAACATACCACCACCACCGCCACCTAGGCCACCACCTCCACCCCCTTCAAGAACCATATTAAAGGACATACCGCCTCTCACACCAAAACAGCAAAAAACTATTGAAATGCTTAAGTCAAGACCGAGAAAGCGTCCGGATTGGGCATGTATGATGAAAGAGGTTGAAAGTGGAAGAAAATTAAAACATGTCGTATGCAATGACAGAAGTGCACCTATAATTGAAAGGGTCATCACTAAAGTCACTGTTGACCCATCATCTGGTAATTATAATAATTTTAAAATCATTTTCATTTATTATCAAACTAAAGATTTGTCTCAAACATGTTTGCAAAATCAATTTCTCATAATAATAAAATTCAATTAAAAATAAATACGTTACACATTTAACGTGCAATAAAAGCTTGTATATTTGAATAATTTTTAACAAAGTGTAAAATATTACTTGTATATATTTTATTTTTGAATTTTTGTTGGAATTTAAATTTATGCTATAGATAAAAATATTAATGCGCAGATGTAGCTTCGATCACCTCAAATTGGATCAATTGGCTATCATCCAAATTCGTGTCGTAAACGTGATAAAAAAATAACTGTTATAAGTATTATTATATTTCTTTGGTGCATTATTTTCTTTATACATTAAAAAATATTACAAAAATTGTATATTAAAAGCAATTAATTATTCAATAATAATAATAATAACAACAGTTTATAGCTATTGTATAATATTTTGAAAGAATTACTATTTCATACAATCGAATATTGATCCAAGGTATATACTTTAAGATTTTTTGTAATATCAATTATATTTTAGGAAATAGATAGACTATTTATTTTTAGTTTTCACTTAAAAGATATACAAATAATAATAATAATTAATTTATAAAGTTTATGCAAAGTAAAAGAAACAGATTTCATCCCGCGGTTTAGTAAATCTTTAAATTATGCCTTGTCTTTAATTTGATACAAAAATATAATATAATAAGTCATCTTAATTTAACAGGAGATGCACATTTTGTCTTTAACTCAGAGAAAACGAATGTGCACAACAAACTACTCCAACAGATTCAAGAAGGAGTTAAACTTAAAAGTGTGAAAACAAATGATAGATCTAAACCAGTACTAGAAGGTCTAAGGAAATTCAGAAGACAATTAACTATAGAAGAACAAATACAAAAAGCAGAACAAGCACCTGTAGATGAAGTTATACCAGACGAAATGGATGACATCGATGCCGTTCGAGATGATCTTCAAAGTACAAAACAGATGTTAGCATTGGAATTGAGGAATAAAGAAGCTTTAGAAAGAGAAAATAAGAGGTTACAGGTAAATTTTTATAATAATGTTAAACATGGTAACTACATTCATTTTACACGCTTTTTATTCAAAGTAATGTTCAAGTTATTAATATACGAAAATATATAGCTATGTATAATATGCAACCAGTATTAATTTTTTTATTATTTCTTTTCTTATAAATTTTTTTATAATAAAAAATTAATAACATCCATTTTTAGAAAAGGTACATGCAATAAATGGATATTTTTATTAAGTAAATACATTAAAAAGAATTTTTAATTAAAACTTTATTGTTAAGACATAAATATCTGATCAATTGACAAACTTTAAACATTGATCATCAATAAAGAAGAATCTATTTTACTCAAATAAATTTAAGTGCATAATATATAAAGCAATGCATTATTGTATAGTTGTATATTTCGTATGAATGTAAATATGGAATAGTAAAAAAATTAAATTCTTTTTTTATATGATGGACTTCCATAATTTATCCCTTAAAATAATAATGACTAACGTGAAATTTTTTTATATTATATAATGATTATTGGCAATAAAAGTTTTCAAATTCTTCACGGTTTAAACTAAGCTGATATATAAGTATTTGAACATGTCATCTGCGTAAGAGCTTCATTATAAATCAATGATAATATTGTCGAATAAACTGCTCAAATTGGTGAAAATGATTCTTTATCTAGCTTGTTTTTGAGGATAAATTTCTTTTAAAATCAACTCTCTATTATAGGAGTGACAATAATTGGACTTGTTTGAAAATTAATTATAAATACAATTTTGATTATTTTTATTCATTTTGAAACATCTTAGCTTAAGACACGACACTTAATAACAATTTATGCTACGAACATGTTTACGCACAAAATTTAATATAGAATTATTTATATTTAAGCATGAATGAGCTATTAGATATAAATATCATATAAAAAATTAGTTATAGTTGCAATATCTCAGTAATGCATCATTCAGCAGAATGAGTAGCGATTAACACTATATTCCAAATCTATTTTATGTGGACAATTTCGATTTTTGTAATCAAAACTACATTTTTATAAATAATCTAAACGTATAAAAATGTGAAATATGAATATGATTTTTTATCAAATTTTTTTGATTTAATAAAGTATTATTATGATTAACTTTAAATTACAGTCAATAGCGATATGAATACTTACAATTCCATAAAACATTCTTATACTTTGATTTAATATAATATCATTTTTTAATGGTAGAAATAAAGTAAAAATTTGTATTTTTTTCATTTACAAATTTTATCTTACTACCATGAAAATAACTTTGATTTAAAAATCGTTATATTGTATTTTATCATCAACCATAATGGATTTATGCTTAAATTTTTTAAATTTATTATAGGATTCGTGATTTAATCACGTCGAATTATAAAAGAATTTAAATTTATTACTTATTTTTTCTATTGATTCTCTACTTATTTTTTCTATTGATACTATTTGAATAGTTCTTGCGCTTGTGACGCTCATTATTTTTCCATAATCAATGTTAATTTGGTATCAGATTAACTTAATAGTGCAAAATTAAAGAACAGATATATAATAATAGTGTTTAAAACAAAATTACACCCAAATAAAGTCAATCTGGCCAATATACTTATTTTGAACTTAGTAATTTGATTAATACTTACAAATCTGAATTTTATTTTACTTCCATCACTTTTTATTAAATGTTATAGTGTTTTAAATTACAGAAATATATTCAAAAACTGCTACATTAATTAGTGAAATAAAATTTATTTAACGATAGTAGAAAATAAATTTAGTACAATAATTTTTACTGTATTTTCTACAAATAATTCCTATAAAATATAGTAAAAATCTTTATGATGGAAATCGTATTCCACTGTCAGCTAGAACATACTAGTTTTCTCGTTGTAGTCGATACTAATTTAATAAAAACATTTCATTATTAAATTATAGTTTTAAGCCTTTTGATTAAGAAAGGACATTTAGATTTACTCCAGCAGGCATTCTCATCTCATTCGCTGATACATTATTTATTTATTAATTTTTGTATTATGTATGATGGTTTCATCATATAATTCAATGTTTATTAAAATAATTTCTAGAATTTGATGAAAATGTAATTTAGTATTGTTTCTTGAAAATAACGCATTTGATCACAACCGTTTTTAAAGGTCTTTAAAGGGAATGAATTAATTTAAAATTAATTATTGTTGATTAAGTAAATTTTACATCCTATTTATATGAACTTTTCAATTAATATAAATAACTACTCTTTATTAATTTCGATCAATTATAAAATATGAGAAGAATAACGCTAAAATATTTATTCCGTAATTAATACAGAGAAAAAATGATCAAGGATTCAACTAATTTAAAAAGATGTATATTTGTTTTGTATGCATATCAGAAAAACAACATTAAAGTATTTTGAATATACATAAGCGCATACGTATATGAAAACTCGTTGTTAGATTTTAAATATATAATATCGTTTTTGATTGCAACATTACATTACTAATAAACATAAAAATATTTGTATTAGAATTACTGAATATACGGATAAAAATAGGTTTCCTTCTCTGACTCCTCACTGCTAATCACTATTGCAATCATGTTCGGTGCGATCAACTACAACATGCCTTTTTTATTAAACTATATTAGTATGGTTCTGGTAAAGATTTATTTAAATCTTATTTGTTGATTCATAAAAAAGCTTTTTCCATAACCTTATTTCTCTTTTAGTTAGTCTTTTTACAAAAACATTAATGAATATAACGTTCTTTTAATTTTTTCTATTCTTGCGTTTCATTGCGTCAATATTCATTAATTCTTTATTTTAATGCAATAACAATAAAATCTATTACTGAAAGAATATGTTGCATATCTATAATTAGTTTATATTGATAACATTAGTTTTTATTATGTTTAGGATTATTATTAGCTAATTATGCGGCCATTCAATTAAGGTTAAACCAGTTAAAATAGTGAAATTAATTCAGGGGAGTATTTTTGAGAATATTTAATAACATCATTAAATCGACAAATATTCATTCCCGTTATTTTCTCGTATTTAACATATTATGTCACTACATATTTAATCTAATAAAACACTATTGGAACGCTAAAATTTTATTTTAATTAACTCCCTAACGATAACCAAAAATTTCGAAGCTGTATAAATAGTTAGAAAATAGATAAATACAAATAACATTAAAAGAACCCTGGTAGGAAATTGACCATAAATTATAGCCTTGCGACTAACTTATGGTCAGATTTCTTTAAAGATTCTGCTAGTTAGCATAATATGTTCTACTATCTTAGCATACTATGTCCATATTATGTTAAATGCTTTAAACTATACATAATTCATAACCTCAAATTCACGATATCAATAATATAAGTTATTGGAGGATCGTGTATTATTTTAATAGTTAATGAATGAAAAAATTACATTCTTATATCAAAAACTACTTTAATGCTAAAAGCACTGCCCATTACATTTTTAAATACTAGTAGTATACATGTATATAGGAGAAATAGGTACAGATATGAGGAACAGCGCATAGCTGTGCGCATCGAACTCTTTCCACCTCTCTACTTCGATCTACCAGCTTTTTTCCTTATATTTATTCCTTGTAAATCCTAACCTCTTATCCTGCCATAATAATACAACCATGAGGAGTTAGACGCACGTGTGCGTGTGTGACTCTTGAACAAAGAGATTGATCTGAATCTGAACTATCTAATGTATCCAGAGTATTGTCTCGTCTCCTCTCTCTCTCTCTTTCTCGCTGAACGGCCCTTGAGCTTGTATTGTTCAAACTTAACAGAGCGAGCGAAGCAAATAAAGCTTCAGATCAAACTTTTAATTTCATTTGCACACTATTCGAATGAGCATTCTTGTATAGCGAGCTTTGATTAAGCCTATCAATATCTGTATGAGAAGGATTTGAGGTTACAAGTCCTAATCATTCTTAGCATAACTTCAACATCATTTTTAATATAGCATGCCCAACTACCGTTGTCTCCTAGAGGTATATATGAGCATAATATGGTACATAATCTGCTCACAGAACATAAAAATTAACATATTATGGGCATAACGCCTCAATTATCTACCAGGGAAGATATTGAAAATATATAAATCTAAAAATAAAACAAGTTATTCTCTCACCTTCTCAGAATGAAATTATAAATTACTTAAACCTATTATTAATAATTTTCGAAATTATAATCCATTTTCCTATAAAATTAAAAAATAGATTATTTTTTCAAGTACATTTTTCATATATTCTAAAATTTCATTAAAAAATTGTTAAATCAAATAGTCTAGTTTTGCAACATTATTAGACCAAATATTGAGAACAAATATATGATAAATGATTTTATACAAACTACAAATTTTATTAATTTAACATTATAATGTATGAATTAAATTTATGAATAATGTAGGATATTATAAATATAGCATTTTTTATAATTTTTTCATAAATACATCATTCTTCTGTTAATATTTTCTTGCAATGGCAAATAAAATTAATTATTTAAAATATTAATTTATAAAATTAATACAATATTAATTTTAATTAACGGTAATAATATTTCACCGTTTTATATAAACGGATAAATATATTCGTTATATATTTATTCATAACTTTGTATAAAATTTGCTTGATATACGCATACTAAAGTATACAACATAAGGAATTAATTGAGATATATGTACAAATATACTGAGTACCTAAATTAATTATTAATAAAATAATTTTTTCTGTTTTCTTATATTTGAGTAGTATACTTGATTTTATGAATAATTCTCATTTAAAAACTAAAATTATTCGATTCTGAATATATACACATAATATATTATAGACCTATTGTAGCCATCTTATATAATATATATGCAATTATCTTACGAATTAATTTATTATATCGTATCAAAAATACGTATTTCGAATTTCATTTAATACTTTTACGCCTTTTTATTTCAATATGATAGTATTTTTATGCTAATAATTATGTACAATAGTAAACAGCAACATATGATAGACAAACTATATATCACGATTATTTACATAATGATCGATCTTAATATAATGTAAAAATTCCCTGGTAGAAAACTGTAATAAAGATGCTTATGATACGCAGCTAGTTATTGTCATTTATATAGTCTTTTAGTTACAAATGAGATTGAATTTATCGTTTATGCCTATTCCAATGAAGTAAAATCTAATAAAAATAATGATGTCAAAACCCTCCATATATACAAATAAATTTTTCCTAAATAAATAGAATACTTAAGGTACTTCTTTTCTCAGATATAATACACTCCAAACACTTTAAGTTAAGTACTCTTAATATTAAGTATGCAATCAACAATAATAATACTTGCATTTGTATATAGCTTGTCTTTTAATTACTTATCTCCGGCTATACCATGGGATAGCTGAGGCAATTCTAAACATTTTTCTTTCCGATTGCGAAACTGTCAGATGCATCCTTGCGAAGATGCAGATGTTTAAAAAATGGTAAAAATTCAGCCCCCGCAGCCTACTCGCCGCAGCGCAGCCAATGAGAATAGAGGAAACAGTCAATGATAGAGAGTAGGGAGGAGTTATCGGGGTCGGAAGGCAAACAGCAGGCCTGTCCCCGCCCTCCAGGCTTAATCGCGTGCTAACTTGTCGACTACCGAAATTATCAACAAAAGAACGTCGAGCCGCAGCAGACTATCAGCAATACCGCGGCGGGGGGAAAGGCGGCCGGCCTGCGACCCGACTACTTCGACCCCCATTCCCCTTTACCCGCCACGCAGTCACTCGATCTTCTCCTGTTGACAAGTAATTAAAAGACAGGCTATGCATAAGTAATGTATCGTCTTTTTGCATCGTAAATCTGCATTAAATTGCAATTCTTCGTAAACCAAACGATAATATTTTACAAAATTTTGCTATCATGTTTGAGTTGTAACAGCAAACAATCTGTTAGTCAAGAACCGTTAACTGAACCTAGCATACTATCTCATCCAGTTCAAAATGATCAACTTTATCATCAACATATCATGGTCAGGTCTCGATTCAGGATTATGCAAAACAAAAGAAATACTATTTGAGTTTATATTTTCATTTTTTTTATTTTGAATATCATTCTTTGTATTTTTTTAACATGGTTATTCTCCAAAATTATTCAAAATTTTTCTTTTCTTATTTTATATCATTCAAAAATTATTTATCAACATTTAAATTATTTTAATGATAACCTCTTTCGGTACCTAATTTTAAAGAAATTATAATTGAGACTCTATTTTAGAAAGTCTATGTTAATAAATACACATATCTATACTGCTTTATTACTTATTACTTTTTTTATAGCACAGTAAAATTCTACAATTACTATTGTTTATTATTTATAAGTTAATCATGAATTTTGAAAAAATATTTCATAAATCATGTTTAAATGTTGTTCACTACTGAACAAACTCACTCATCAAGTTCATTGTTAATTTGATGAGGACTATTGAAATATTGCTTAATAATTCTACCAGGGTGATTTTATAAGTATATCAAGTAGTAGTTAAATATATTAAAAGCATTTTTGGCTCATAAAATACATATATAAAATATAAAAATATGTAAAGGATATGAACTTATAATGACAGAAAGAAATTGAAAAATTAGAATATGAATCATTTTAAAAATTAACAATCTTCTGTGTGACAGCATATATACGAACTACATATGCTATGTATTGACTATGAGATCATTAAAATTATTTAACATTATAAGTTTGTTAAAAATTATAGAAAACGTATAAAAATTACTGATGATTTATTATCAATAATATTTTTCCTTATATGCGTTCATTTTAGTCCAAATTTAATTCATGACTTTTTCATTTATTTCTATTTCAAAAATATGTTTGTAATTTATTTACACATTAGAGAAAAAAATGTAATGTAATAAAGAAAATTCGATAAACCTCTTTCAGAGTTTACATAGGCAAAAACTTAAAATTACACATTAAAAAAGTAAGAATAATATATTTATTATATTCTGTGATAATTAATATCAGAAATGCTCCAAAAAAATTAAATTTGTTTTAATCAAAATAACTATTTTGATTTTTTTCTCTAACCTGTAGTTAACGTTGATCAACTGTTGGTTAAAGCTTTTGCAACCATTGATTAAATAAGTTTTTAAAATTGGAAATAATAACCTCATGCATATTATAAAGTGAATTCCACTTTTTTGTTAGATTGAACAAAACTGACAATTAAAACACATGAATTTTTTTCGACTTTTCATTCGACTTTTTAATCACATAATTCTTATTATTAAGATTACTTAAATCAATATTACCTTGTAATTTAAATAACTGATAGCTTACAGCAATGCTTGTTTGTTTAAACAAATCATAAGTTTAAAAATATTGTGATAATCATTGGAACATGTACTCATATATGACTTTTTCATCGAAAACTGAATACCATAAAAATAAATTCATTTATAAAAAGAAATGCAAGATTTTTAGTGCATCATTAGAAGCTACATCACGCAGGTAGTGCTGTCATAACATAAACTCAGTGAGCAAACGCTATCATTAAAGTAGATAAAAACATAGCAAAAGCTCGATTAATGTAATATTACAGAGTCCTTTAGCTAGTAGCCCCGAACAACTACTCGAGCTTCAAAAGCTTCAACAAGAACAATTTCGATCGCAGGCAAGGATTCTAAATCTTGAAGTTGAGCTGGAGCGCGAAAAGTCACAGAAAACTGTAAAAGAGAGCAAAGAACAGGATCAAAAACTAGCAGAATCTTTAAAAAAAGCAGCAGAACAAGCTAGAAATGACGCTGAGAGGCTTGAGAAACAGTTTGCAGCCGCAGCTGAAGAAAGAGACAGGGCCAAACACGAACTCGAAGATATGAAGAGAATGTACGCAAATTTGGAAAAACGCATGAAAGCTGGTAATTTCTATTGGATAAAATCTATAAGTTTATAGATTTATAAACTAATATGCTAATGTTTACGTGACCTATGATTTAATTGCATATATATTTTAATAACACATATATTATTAGTTCAATGTTATAAAAGTATAAAGTTATAATATGTACACATGGAAATGTGTGCAGATGTGTGCTTCTATCAATATATTTTTGTAATATTCTATTAAATAATTTTATATAAACTTAGATTGATGTGCTGATCAGTGTATATAACGCAAATTATGTCGTGTTCAACTAATTATATTAATATGCTAATTAATAATTAACTATTGAAATGTAAAATAATTGCAGTTTAATTTAATATTCTTTGCACACATAGAGGTATATTATTGCTATCTATAGCTTGTTGCAAATAACATTAAAGATTAAAAGATACACTGGAAGAGATCACATCATTTGTATTAACAGGTTATTTAAGTGGATTTCTGCCATTCTAACTTTTTCTCCTATTGAAAAATTATTTATAATTAAGTGAATGTATTAAAATAATATTTTAGAGATTTTTCCCATATAAAAGTTTGATCTGAACCTTAGGTATGAGTTAATCAAAAGTGTAATTCTTAAGATACTATGCCGGGCTATTGTTTAGCTTTTATTCATTGTCGTAATATATTTATTCAATATCTACATAATAATTTATTTATTATTTTTCTTCAATGTTTTAGAGATTTACGCTCTCATTGATATATTTTACATTTCAAAATAAATTATACATCACGTTATATGAAGCAGAATTTTTGATTCTCAATATTATTTTACTATTGGGTATCCGCATTTTCGTAATCTATTCAACGTCTGCATCAGAAAAAATATCTTTGAAAAAATACTTTTTTACTTGTTTCAAAATATACTTAAAAAGTTAATTGTAGCAATGTTGATATTCACATGACATGTTTATTTGATCTTATTCTTAAATTTTAAAACCTGATAGTTATTTCAGGGATAAATGGGGTCGAAAGAACTACATTAAAACATTTATTTCAAATTTTACGAGTATAAAAATTGCAATTATAGTACAAATAAAACGTAAATAATTATAAGTATTTAACAATATTCACATAAGTAAATTACCAAACAATTAAACAATCTGTTAAGTTTCACTAAATATTAACGACATATACAATAAATACTAACAGTATTGTAATTTTTTATACGTAATTTTTGAAATACGCTCTAAAAAGAATATTCCTTCTAAATGTTTTTTTTTCGTCAAATACATTATTAAATAGAAAAAAATGTATTAGTTTACTTTTATATTAATATTTTGAAAAAATATTGTTATTTATTCAATTATCGCAAATTATGAAATAAAACGTTTTTCTAGTGTTGGTTATTAGGCCTTATTCGTCCCTGGATGCAGCTACTTTCAGTATCGCCAAAATTCGCATAGATAATAGAATCCCTCCAAGGATTACAACAAAAAATAATTTGAATATTATATATGCTTTTAACACTGCTTTGCTTAATAACGCTTTTTCGCTTCTGTTATTTTTGGCTACAACTTAGGCTGCATAAAAACAACGCAAGAACCTGAAAGCAATGTAGTCGATAAATTTGAAAGTGAATCCAAATATCGATTTAATATTCCACCACAAAGTGAGGGAAATCGTAATGGATTAGAATACCAGAATGAGTCCAAAGTAAAGTTAGCAGAACACACAGTAGATGTGGCTTGGTGGGATGTTTCAGGAATGGCCCTGGGTGGATGTCCAAGTGCTAAAGATGTAGCCAGAATAGCTTCTCAGAAGAGTATGGATAAGCCTGAACCCGAAGAAAGTGAAGAAGAGGAAGAAGAAACCTCTGAAGAAGAAAGCGAAGAGGACGACGATCCAAAAGTAGCGGAAGAAAAGCGTCAACAAAGAGAAATAAAATTAATGAAAACTAAAATAAAAAATTTCAAGTTAGTATTAATTTTTACCGTTCATGATTATAAACAGTCTAAATAACAGGTTTCAGTAATTTTCTAAACATCAGTAACAAAGATATATTGCTATTAAATTTTTTTAAAGATTTTAACAATAAATGTAATCTTATAAAAACTAGTTAAAGTTTATAGGTACATTTAACACTGATCTATCAAATTTTCAACATTTTTGGTTTGTTATAAACTTTAATTTGATTTATATAATTTTGAATCTGCAAGAAAATAAAAATGTTTAATAATTAAATTTTTTAATCTAAATATCAAAATTAACATAAAAACATTCTTAGCCTATGTATTCTTAGCTATCTTACAATTTAAAAGTCTTCATAATGAAATTTACAGGAATTAAACTGTAATTATAATTCCCCAACTTTTTATAAATATATCTTATGAGTAGTTGGATTAGTATAAATATTTTAGTATTGAAAATTGCAGCATAAACCCATTATAATGAAACAGTAAAAAACATGTGACAAAAAAGCATTAAGCAGAAGATTCTTATAATTATTTTTAAATCTCTGAATGAATATGTTTTTTAAATGCATTTGGCATTTTTTTAAACATTAAATAAAATAAATTGCAATATTGTAACTAAAATAAACTACACTATATTATAGCATAAAGTGCAACATAATATTAAAGTCACTTACTACTAACATATGAACATATGTTTTATTATATATTTTAAAAAAACTTGTACACTATGATTCTAATTTTTATTTTGTTAATTCAATTTACTTTTAATAATAATTGTGTTTAATACTATACTGAAAACTAATATACATGTCTGATGATTATAGCTACTCTTTTGAAGGATACAAATTTATCATAACGGTTAAATCAAAATAATATTTAAAATAAACAAATAAGTTTTGTTTTAATACAAAAAATATTATATAAATGCTAAATATTAAATGGATTAACAGAAACATACTAATTGCATAAAAATTTAGTAATGAAGTTATTAGCATACATAAATGTAAAATATATGTGAAAGATTTTTATATTCAGATTTTACAAATAGTTTATTTTTTCATCGTGATACATTTAATTTTTAATTAAATATTTTTTAATAGAGATAAGACTGTTAATTCAAAGAAAGAGAGACAAGTACTGAAAGACCAAATTAAACAACAACAAAAATTATTAAATGAAGAAAATAAAAAGTTTAAAGGACTTAAAAAAGAAGTTGATAAAATGGCAAAACTAATGGCTGGAGATGACGAAGATGATGATGATGATGAAGAAGAAGATGAAGATGAAACAGAATCTGAAGAAGAATCTGAATCAGAAGAATCAGAGGAAGATGATGATTCTGAGAGTGATGATGAAGAAGAACCAATACAAAAACGTAAAACTAAATTACAGGCAAGTAATTTTATGCAATAAATAAATAAAAAGTATTAGTATTAAACCATTTTCAAAATTAAATGTATCTAATCTAAAAAGTTAAATTATTTATATAATTCATTTAATCAAGAATAGTAACAAGTTTAAAGACACTGTAAAAAAAATATAAATTAATTTATTATAAATTAATTTTTATATTTATTTAGGGACGTGTAAAAAGACATGAAGGAAGATTGGCAGCATTGAAGAAAGGCAATTATTTACTTAAGGCTCAAGTTGATCGTTTAAAAGATGACTTAGCAAAACAGCGAGTAGAAAGTATTTCTTTACAACAAGATTTAGATTCAGTTTTAGCAGAATTAGGTTAATCATAAAACACAACCTTTATACAAAATATAAAATGCAAATACATACATTCAGGAAAGCATAAGACATAAAAAATACACATTAAAAAGAACTAATAAATGAATGAACATCATTTTGAAATGAAATTTAATATGAAATTTCTTATGAAAATCAGATGATATACTATTTATAACTATAAACCACACATTAAAAAATGCTTGTGTTAAATTGTAAGATAATTTTTCATACAATTATTGATTGGTTAGATGTTTTTCTTTTCCTGTAATATCAAAATATTGTTTTATTCTAATACATTCATCCAGTTTGTATTCTAGAGTATAAAATGTTTTTTATTATTGTGTTATAAAATTGAAACTATTAAGTTTCTACAACATAGACTATGTTTATAAAAAATGTATAAACCTTTTAAAATATTGTAAAAGATATAGTCAAAATGATTTAGAAACTTATTGTTGTTGATAAAACTATTATAAACCGATGATGTTATTATTACTGTTTATATTAAGAATCTTTAAAATAAAAATATTCTGAACAATGAACTGTGCACTTATTTTTCAGTAAAATACATTTAATTTATATGCTTTATTTTGAAGATCTAAATCGAAGTTTAAACGCTTATGAATACGAAATTTCAAAATAAACCACTATTATAATCGTTCTATTATTTTCCCTGTATCTATTACATATACAATACGTCTATATTATTATTTGAAGTGCTTAAATATTTCTTTTATTAGCATAATTTTTTTAAATTATAGGTTAGAAGTATTTAAAAAATGTCAAACTTACATATTTATTAATGATTTATTCACTGCTCTTTTTCAAAACAAACAAATACACATGTTTAAAAAGCATATTGTAAATTCTATATATACAAAACAAATTAAATGACAGATAATATTTTGCGATCAAACTCTTAATATTTCTTGGTATAATATTGCTACTTGATTTAAAATATTTTTAGCGGTTAACGATAATTATATAGGGTAAAATTTTAAATTTAACGTAAAGTGGTATAGCCTGGTATAGCCCAAAACAAAAAGTTTATAGATCGTGAGGGTGGCAGGTATGAGTATGCGCTCAACTGTACGAAACTATACATTGGAAGTCGTAGAGTTTATATACAATGAATAGTTAACGCTTAGCATCCAAGTTTTTCTTATACATGTACAGAGCTCTAGTTGTCGTCCCTCAACTCGATCCACAATTTAAAAATAAGAAACTATATAAACAAAAGACTACACATTTAAATCATACATATTTTATATTATGAGACAACTTAATATCATTCATCGTATATATATGGATTTATAAACAAAGAATAGTGTTGCCAAGTTAACAGCTGTATAGAAATATACGGAATATACGGAACGGAAATGGAACATTAAACCCCCAGATAACATTGGGCCGGCAATAAGACGGCAACACGACGACACTCGAGCGGCTTTTGCTCCGGCAGTATGCCACGGCTTTTGGACGGCAAATTGCCGTATATAAGCGACAACGGCAAAAGCGAAACTTGATCGGCTTTCATGCCGCTTATAAGCGTCGCAAAAGCTGGTAATTTGTCGGCATTTTATAATCTTTAAGCCGGCAATAAGCAATTATGAAACTAATTTTTGCACTTGCTTTTATAGGTTAGGAAAATAAAAAATTAAATTAAAATAAAATTAAAAATATTTATTAATTAAATATAATTACATAAATATTTAAATAAAAGTAATTTTAATAGAATTGTAGTTAATTATAAAATATGATGCAGTTAATACATATAATACCTATAATCCACTTCTTTTGACTCTAATTTCTGGTTTGTTGTTGCTTTCATTAAATTACGATGAAACCAATTCTTCGCCAAATGCGCCACATTGCCATTTACAACGAGTAAATGTACTGAAACGCAAAAAAAATTTAATTAATTATCCATGTATTATTATATTTATACATAATATTAAGACAAATGTACTAACTACCTGTATAATATGATGCAGTTATTACAGAAGTCGACTTTTCTCCAAGTGATCCTCGGCTCGGAAAAAGGAAAGAAAATTAAAATTTATTCATGAAAATATAAAACAATAATTAGTAGAATATCAGAATTGTAAATGAAATCTGAGTTGTCTTCAAAGACTGTATAAAGGCTAAATTCTTTTTTCAAAGAGTATCATAGATAAATTTAAAATTAAACAGTCCTTCGAAAGCTATTGAAAAACTATTTGTTCTTAAAAGAGAATACAAAATACGTAATTAATAATAAAAATACAAAAGCAGAATACTCATATAGTATTCGAAAGCCTTCGAAGAACATTTAAATTTAAAATTATCTCTCATAGTCTTCGAAGAATAAAATATATCTTTAACCAGTTTTCTAGAGTACTAAAATACAAAATCAACTTTATAAGCTATCTAGAGAATAAATTTTGATTAAATGTAACAGTTAATACAAATCAAAACTTATTCTTTGGACAGCACAAAAAATGTTATGTAATAAAAAAAATAAAAATGTTAATATTTTATCTAATTTTATCTGTGCAGATAAATATTAATTTTTTTATTTTTAATTGTGAGAGGGCCCCGACCATCCGCCCATCTCCGTGAGGTTCATCCACTTTACTAACCCCTCCAGCGTTCCCTGACTTTTGGATAAAAAAGAAATTTATTAATTAAAAATGATAACAAAATTGAAATTACAAAGTTTAGTGAGAACAAAAAGTAAAAGAGCGCTATTCTGCTGGAATAGAGAAAGTTATAATAATAATATAAAAATGTTAAAGATACAACCTTTCAATCTAACTCTAAACATTACCCATATCTATTCGTATTAAATACTTATATACCGCATCCTCTTCGTTGAATCGTTTCCTTCCTCAATATCTTGACACGCATCGTCTCCATCGTTGTCACTATTATAGTAGAGGGCCTCTCTTATTTGGATTTCGTAAGTAGAATCTTTATTTTCTTCCTCTTCCTTCTTGACTCTTTTTCTTGTTTTTTGACTCTGTCTCTTTTGCGTGTCTTCTCTGTTATCATTGTCTATGTCACTGTCTTCTGTAATGTATGTGTCGTGGAGATCCTGTCTGTCGTGATTCTCAACCAGGCTGTCTCCATCATCACACTTATTGAAATTATAGAGATGAAGGTCCTGTCTATTGCGTTTATCCTGCTCTGTTTCTATATCTTCGTCAGTAACATGTAGAGTGTCGTTCATGTCCGATTCATATTGTCGTTTTCGTTGTGGTTCAATTGAAGTAGTGTTCTGTTCAAGTTTCAACTGTCTCTTCACTGATACGTTTCGCCGATAAACCTCCTTAGCGCTTTTTAAAGCTTTCCTCCTAACATATGAAAATTCCATACTATCTGGCTTTGAAAATACATCATCGTGCATCGACATGACCTCTGCAAATAAAAAAACAAAGTCAATATTAAATAAATTTAAAATTATTGTAGTATTTAAAAACATTGAATTTATAAAACCTTCGCATACTGTTGCGAAACGTGAGTCTTTTAACGCCAAAATTTGATTTTTCTTGTTACCAGTCCACGTAATTTTGTTAACAAACTCATCACTAGATTTGAAGCAGTTTTTAATATAATCTGCTACTGCAATTGAGGTGTTTCCTCCTCCTAAATAAGCTAAATAATTTACCTGAAAATAAAGACATAAAATATAATACATTTATTTTAAATCAATGTAGAAGCAAAAATATGTAATTAATAGATAAAAAATTGAAAACTTACGAGGTTGGCATATTCCTTATCATTTACTTCGTTAAAAAGGAGGAGATCAGCTGCTGTTACAAATGGCAGATATTTGGGTTTATCTTTGTTGGTCATACGTCTTCTTTTCGTCGTTTGCTTTAATAATTTGCTGTTTACGTGGCAGTATTTGAGGAAGCGTTGAGGGTGCACGCGGTGCTGGTGACTGAGACGCTGTCATTGGCGTTGACGATCCTATTGGATTGATGACCTGCAAAGTTGCTGATCGCCGCATCTTGCTTGCCGGGGTATTTTTTAGAAGCAGAGATGATGATTCCTGTTTCTCCAAAGAATTATCGTAACAATGCTCATTCATCACATGATTTATTGTTTTATAAGGAGCAGCCATTGACATTAGTTTCAAGCTACTCCCAAGGCCACTCCGTGAAATCGATGTCATTTTTTCCTTGAGCTTCGCCACAGCAACATCTGGAGGTAACGCCTCTTTGTTTTTTGACCGATTCATCTAAATAAAATTTTTTGTATTATTAATTAAATAATTATAAATTAATTTTAATAATTAAAAATCCTATAAGGTAAATAACTAGATTAAAATAAAAAATAAAAAAATCTACTTATGCGAAGACATAATTTGAACAATAACGAAATATTCGGCACAACTATTTATTACAGGCAGGTCTGGCCAATATGGTATCCTAAAACATTTTCCTTTAATCTCATTGAAACTAACTAGAAATAATTCAGAAGAAAAATGCGAACATAAATAAACTCCAATCGCCGATGAAGCACAAGAGAGATAAAAAAAATTCTCTATTATTGTGAAAGACTTTACTAGAAGATAGCAGCCATCTGGAATTTCGATGATATTCTTTACAAGAACAGTAGATCTATTTTGAAGGATAATGGTATTGTCTTGCTGTAAAATAGATATTTGAAGATCCCCTTTGATGAGTTTTCTATACTGATTACAACCACGTAATTGGGGAATTGGGCCCCTCGAATGTTTACCGATGAATCTGAAAACAGTTTTATTGACGCTTTTATGTTGATTTACTTGACAACCTTCTATATGCCAGAAAACAATCTGCTGCAAATGCCGACATGGCTTTCTACGCAATTTCTTACAATAAGTGATGTTATTCTCATAGGGAAAAGCCGAATAAACATCGAGTGGGCCAAAAGATCTAACGTCGTCACAAAGATGCAATAAAATATGGGTATTATAGGAGAGAAATTCAATACCATAGACATCTGATGCTGAATCAACAAATAACTCAATGCACTTTTCAGCAAAATCAATACAATCCCTAGAGCTTGAAGAGTTAATTAACAATCTAATTGCAGTGTGAAGTAAAAGAAAGTGCTTGTAAACAGCACAATGTAATAAACCGTTACATAAAGCAGGCCCACTATACAGAAGAATTTGTCGATATTCGGTTGCTTTAAATTTACCATGCTTGTTGATGTTTGTTGGTTTACGAGCAAAATTTTGTGGACAATACTGCTCAACTTGGATTAACCGATCATTTAAAATCTTAATGTTTGCAGCAGAAAGTTTAACTGATTTAATAAATTTTTCATCTACGATACCTTGAAGAATTTTAGCCATTACACCAAACATACTAAATGCATGTAGTCGAATACAGTATTCTTAACTACATTGAATGGAAGACTACTAATAGCACATAATTCTTTATGGTGATTGACATCTGTACATAAAGAATATTCTTCTTGAGTACGAAGAATATGATTAGCCCCTCTATAAATCATGACACCGGCACGAATCCACTCACCACTTACTTTACATCGAGAACAAGGAACTCGAGAATTGTGACCAGTGTGACCTTTTATAAAAGCACGAGCTGGTGCATCCGCAATAAAGCACCTTAATTGAACAGATTTTAATTGATTAGCAATACTAATGCCATTTTGAAGAATGGTCAATAGTTCATTCACGAATGGTTTCATAAAATCAATCGCGCTAGTTGGTTTCCTTGAACCTTTAAAAATTCCAACAATTTGGGGAGCACTTCTTGGTATGTTGCCTATACGAATTTGTATAGGCCACATCAAGACTTTACTAGAGTTATCTACCGATGCCTCGTCCGTACTGAGATCTATTTGGAGAATATCTGGGATTTCATTTGGAGGTGTTAATTGAAGGATTTGAAGAAGACCTTTGATGCCCAGATGAAGATATTCTCCTCCACGTATGTTAGAAGTAGGGATAGCATAAGTTGGGGTTTGAAGTACCGTTCGAGGATCTATATGTTGCGACGAGTATCTCGCCGTGGTCACCGCTGTACTGAGCACGTGCTCGCAGCCTTGACCATGCGCCGAGTGGGGGGCGCTGGGCTGCGCGAAATTCGGCGCACCGCGGTAATTGTCGCGCGGGAAAGCGCGCGGGCCGCGGCGGCTAATAAAGGGAAGAAGGCAATTAGGCGCGCGATCGGCCCTCGATCCTTGTGTGATTGCGCGATTGCGATCAGTGTGCCTCGGGACACGGCTTCTCCCGAGACGTTTAGCGGCGAAGCGCCACGCTTTTCGCGCGACGCGCTATAGTTTATAGAAAGAGTGAAGTGAGAGAGATAGAGAAAGGAGAGAGAGAGAGAGAAGTGCAGCACAGTGCAGGTGCACTCGAGTGGAAATATAGCGATAAATAACCTTGCGACGCTTTGATCTCGCCCTTGCGGTTGAGATTGGTTGAGCAAGTGTTAGTTACAACAAAGCGAACTTTGGGACGCTTCGATCTCGCCTTTGCGGGTTGGAGATTGGTGGAACAAGAGTAAGCATATTCCCGCCAATTCGGAGATCGCCGCCGCCACCAGCGTAAGTAAAAATTGAGATAGATATATTTTGTAACGCGTGCGCGATCATCCGCGTCGGAAGAGTGAGAGAGAGAGAGAAAGAATTATCTAGACAGTGTCGCTCAGTGTCGGGATTCGTTTTTGTAATTTTATTATAATAAATATTTATTATTTATTTTACTTAAACATCCGTGTAATCATTTCGTGCGCCTTTCCCATTTTTCGCGTCCCTTATAACAGCGAGCACCCAGGCTCGCCCCGCCGCGTCCGCGGATTTTCCGTGCGACGATACGACACAAAGGAGGAGAGGACGGAGAGTCCTTCTGTCGCGTGGTGGCTGGGAGCCGGGGCGAAATCAGCCACCTGGTAACCGCCACGTGACAAATTCGCGACCGTGACAGGACGCCGGCGGTAGGGGTCGCGAACGAAAATTTTAGTTTTTCTTTCGTGAGGGAGTGGGCGCGAAATTTGCGAGCGAATAGTGCTAGCGTTAGTGTGTGAAGTGTGTGTGAGTGTAGGAGGGGGGGATAGTAGCTCGTGGCTCCGCGCTGTAATAAGCGCTGAGCGGGAAAATTTTTATTTTGTTTTGAGTAATCGAGTAAAAATTGTAGTGATTGTTTGCGTTCGCGCGCTGATCCAGCCGCGGCCGCCCCTCCATTTTTGTGCCTGGCTGTCGGAGGTCCCGTGAAGAACAGGCGTCGACTGCGGGGAGGTAAGAGCTTGCGTTTGAGCGAGCTCCTCGGAGGCCGACAGCTGTCGAGTTAGAGCCAATAGCAGAGGGCGCGTCGGTGGTTTGCACTGACCCCTCGCGTGGAGGCTCCAGCGGGCGAAGGGGGGGGGGTTGTATTTCTTCGTGTACAGGGGCACGGAAGAAGTGCAGAAGGAGTGCACATTTGTGCAAATATTTTATTTGAATAAGGTTGTGTTTGTGTGTATCGCGGCGACCGTAGCGAGCGTGCTGTTATACTTTTAATATTAGGATAATTTTAAAATATTTTATGATAATAATTTATTCTTAACAAATAATATTTTTATTATATTTAATAATATTTTTATGATATTTAATATTTTTATTATATTTTGTAATTTCTTTTGTATTTTGTAA
The DNA here is from genome assembly GCA_018906755.1 of Sycophaga agraensis. Lineage (NCBI taxonomy): Eukaryota > Metazoa > Arthropoda > Insecta > Hymenoptera > Pteromalidae > Sycophaga > Sycophaga agraensis. The sequence goes on along the minus strand of JACCIE010000057.1, from coordinate 781,093 downwards.
GTTGTTTTCTTTTGTGTTTTGTTTTATTTAGCATTTTTCTTTTTTTTTGAAATTGTTGTGTTTTGATTTTCAGCTTTAGAAGGGGGAATTTTCGCATTTCAGTGCGTTCCAGCACCTAGTAATCGGGGGGAGGGTATTGCCATTCGGTGGTGCCTTTTGTACCCGCCTGAAGTGTTGACGCGACCAACCTTTGAGTGTGGTTGGGGCCGTAATGGCGGACCAAAGGAAACGGTCCTCCATTAGCGGCGTGGAGACTGTAAGTGTTGACGAGGAGGAGGAGGCGGCGATGCAGCGCGCTCGCGACAGCGTCGCCGCCATTAATAAAGTTTGCGAGCGCTATGGTGAGCGCGTGCGTGCCTTGCCACTTGCATCCGCGAAGGCCAGGCGCCTGCGGAGGCATGTGCGAGGCATGCCAATATATCGTGTTGTGATGGAGTTGTGCCGAAGTAAGCTCTGCTTTCAAGGCGACCATAATGAGTTGCGGGAGCGCTTATGGCGTTTCCTGCTCATGGTTGCCCGGCCTCTGCTGGACGTTCCCTGGGTCGAGGGATACGACGACAACTACGACGCCGAACTATTGGATCCTCCTTTGGTTTGTTACGATTTGTGGTTGCCGTCGATTTCTCCCCAGAAGCGAGGAACGGATCGTGAGGACAGCCCCGCGAAGGATGCCGGCGCGGCAGTTATCACGACCAGCACGACCGGAGAGGATAGCGAGAGTTCTTCGGGAGTTCGCGTTCGAGAGATTGGAGTTGATCCTAAGGATCATCCCCCGACTGTTTTTAAACAAGGGGTAGATGTCCCGGGAACCTCCAAGCCGGAGTCGACTGAGGTGGACGGGCTGACCCTCCGAATGCAGGAGCAGGTACGGCAGATCGTCTCATCAGTGATGACAGAAATTTTTGCTTCTCAGTGTGATAGTATTCCGCAGACGCTAAGAGGAGCAACTACGCAAGTTACTCCTTCTATGGCGTTAGCAGGTGGGCCGGCTAACAAGGGTGAGAGCCCGAGTTTGCCGCCTAATTCAGTTGAGACAGGGAAGCCTCCTGCAGCGGCCTCTACGCCGCATAAAAGGAAGGTTTCCTTGAAGAAAGCAAACAAGAACGTGTTGGTGAGTTCGGATGCGGATGATTCTTCACAGAGCGGATCGTCAGGAGAAGAATCTGTGTTGATGTCGGCGCCGCGTCCGAGCAAGTTAGTGAGTCGTCGTGATAGAGTGAGGATCAAGGATACTGCTCCGAGGCGACGCAGTCGGCAGGTTTTACCTTCGACGACTGAGTCAGCCGCGGGCGATCTTCAGTTGGCAACAACCATGGCCCGGAAGAGTAGCGATGATAGTTCGAGTAGAGAGAGAGACGTGAGTTTTCGCGATATAACTCGCTGCAGACGGGCGTTGCGAGATGCACGTCTTTCTTTCGCTGGTAGAGATACGGAGGATGCGTGGGATTTCCTTGAGGGTCTAGAGTTGTTCAAGGAGCAGCTGGGAGTTTCAGATAGATGTTTGATAGGCTCCTTGCAATCGGCTTTCGTGGATGACGCTCGGAAATGGTACCACCGCGTCCAACGTATGTTTGTGGACTGGGAGTCTTTCGTGCAAGCCTTTCGGAACAAGTACTGCACAATAGTTAGCGATTCAACTCTGCTCAGAGATCTTCAGTGTTTGCGCCAGAGAGAAGGAGAGACGATCGCGAGGTTTGTGGATGCGTTCCAGACGAAGGCGAACGCTATGCGTCACCCGCCGTCGGAACGCCGCCAGAAGAAGATAATCTTTGAGCAGATCTTACCGACTTACCGGCGGTATATCATGGATAAAGATATGCCGGACGTGCGGTCGCTGATTCAGTGGGGTAAGCGCTTGGAGGACGTCCAACGGATCGATGATAGGTTTGAGTCTCCGTCACTCGACCAGTCATCGAGCAAGAAGAAGGTGGAGAAAAGGAGTGAAGCTAAAGTTGGTGTGAATGCTGCATCTACGGCTCCTAGTCTGCCGCCCGCTGCGTCGAAAAAGAAGAAGAGAAAGAAGAAGAAGAAGAGTACGTCGGCGAGCGGTAGCGGGAGTAGTGATAGCGGTGAGGTTGCTTTGCTAGAAGGCATAGCGAGGCAACAGCACCAGCCGGAGCAGCAGAGTCGCGTTACGGGGCAGATAGCGCCAATGCGCTCGAATCTGCCTCCCCAGGGGGTTGGAAAACGGGAGTTTGGAAGCGGACAGCGAAGCGGCCAAGTGCAGCCATCTAAAACATGGCCCGGGCCCTCGTATGTTCAGCTGCATGCCCCGACTCCAATGCCGACACCTGTGGCGAATGCTCCGTTTTATGGACAGTGCTACACGTGTAACGGCATTGGACATAGAGCCTCGATGTGCCCGAAGCGAGTCTGCTATAAATGTAGGCTTCCGGGACACAACGCGAGCGCCTGCCCAACTGCTAGCCCGCAGGTAGCGTGTCAAGTTTGCGACTGCCCTGGAGTAGTTTTCCGGACTTGCCCGAACTGTGCGCACGTAGGGAGAGCCTGGGAAACGTCAAAGCAGGGCAACAGACGCGTCCCCTGGGCCCTGCGGGGAAACGGTAGCGAGCGAGAGGACGAGTGAAAGATTGAGTGTAGTGGAGAATCGAGAGAAGGAAGTCAGGCATGAAGAGTCGAGTCAGGAGCGTCAAAATCGAGAGACACAGAGTGAGTGTGAGAAAGAGAGAGAGCATCTCGAGAAGACGCTTCGAGCTTCTCAGGAGTTGACGGATGAGCTCCAGAGGCTCTCCACAGCCTGTAAGCTGCTCGATACAATGCCGGACAAGCCTTCGAATCGAGTTCGCGTTGAGGTGCCTAGTCGGACGCCTGCGCAGAGTTTGGAGTTTCCGCCTCTACCAAGCAGCAGAGAGGCTTCGAACAAAGCTGCGGGTGAAGGATCCGCGAGTTCACCGAGGAATTCGCTGTCCCGTCTGGCTACAGGCGTACTCAATGCTGCTGTGCCGAAACAGTCGAATAGTAAGGAGCAGACGGTGGCCGGTGTTATAACCGACAACCGAATGTACCTAACGGTTCGATTGAACGGCAAAGATGTGTGTGCGTTGTTTGATCCATGTTCCATGATTTCTTTGATCGACCCTGAAGAAGCAAAGGCGTTTAAAGATAAATGGAAACCGGCTCAGCTAGCGGTTCGTGGAGTTACTGGAGGAACTCAGAAAATCCTTGGAGTGCTTGAAGTTCTCTTTGAAGTAGAGAATATCGAGCAGGCAGTTGATCTTAGAATCGTGCCGGATACTGGTCACCCTGTCATTCTCGGGGTGGATTTTGGTCTCAAGTATGGTTTTGAGTTATCGCTGGTAGGATGTTTCTGGAGGATTCCTGGTGGAAGATGGCGTCCTTTCTCAAAAGTTGGCGAATTGAGTTCAGATCCGAGAATTTTCGCAGAATGCTGTGGTATCGTTGAAATACGAAGCGAGGAGCGAGAACAAGTGAAGGCTTTGATGGAAAAGTTACTTCCAGAACCCGGAGAGCTTCACGGGTTTACGACTCTTATTGAACACCACATCGATATCCAGGGTGCTGTGCCGGTGAGACACGCGCCTAGGCGTATGTCTCCCAAGGTTCTCGAGTTTGCTCAAGAAGAGGCGAAGAAGATGTTTGAGAAAGGGATTATTGAGCGTAGTGCTAGTGAGTGGTGTAGTGCACCAGTGATTGTCAAGCGAGAAGGGAGCTATAGGTTTTGTATAGATTTTAGAGATGTAAATAAGACGACTAGGCGCGATAACTATCCTTTACCGAATATAGATTCGATTTTGGATAAGTTGCGCGAAGCTAGGTATATCTCTAAAATCGACCTAAAGAAAGCTTACTTCCAGGTGTTCTTGACTGAAGTTAGCCGGCAATTTACAGCTTTTGCTGTGCCTGGCTCCGGTCAATGGCAATTCGTTCGTTTACCCTTCGGATTGAAAAATGCGCCGATGACGTTTTGTAGGTTAATCGGGGCCTTATTCGGACCCGAGGTAGAACCTCACGTTTTCGCGTACTGGACGATCTGATAGTGGTGACGCAAACGTTCGAAGAGCACCTGAAATGGGTAGAGTTTGTGTTGCATACGATTGTGGAAGCCGGACTCGAGGTAAATCGTGAGAAATGTGAGTTTTGTTGTTCGAGTGTGCGTTTCCTAGGTTACCGGCTGGATGCTGACGGATTAAGGCCGGACCCGGAAAGGGTTGAGCCGGTCCTGAACTATCCGGCACCCAAGAATGTGAAAGAGTTATGTATGTTTTTGGGTATGGTGGGCTGGTACGCACGGTTTATTGAGAAAGAGTCCGAGCTTAAAGTGCCTCTCACGAAGTTGTTAAAGAAAGATCAACCGTGGAAGTGGCAGAGAGAACAAGAGGTTGCGTTTAATGCTTTGAAGAACGCGCTTGTAAAGGCCCCTGTGCTTGCTCGTCCGAATTTTTCTAAGTCATTTACGGTCCAAAGCGATGCTAGTGATTACGCCATTGGAGCCGTTTTGACTCAGGAAGATGACAATGGGTTTGAGCATCCGATCGTGTATATCAGCCGTGTCTTAAATCCGGCTGAGAGGAATTATACTACGTCGGAAAAGGAGTGCCTGGCCTTATTATGGGCAATTAAAAAACTGAGGCCATATTTGGAGGCCTATGAATTTGTTGCTAAAATAGATCATAGCGCTCTAACGTGGCTTAAAAATCTTAAAGACCCTACAGGGAGGCTAGCGCGTTGGGCCCTCGAGATGCAGCAGTGGGATTTCGAGATTGTGCATACAAAAGGCGCACTCAACAAGGTTCCTGATGCTCTCTCTAGAGGGATCGATAGAGAGATCCTTGGTATCATGACAGAATAAACGAAATTCAGCGTTGCCCTCGAAAATTTCCGGGATGGAAAGTGATAGATGGGGCATGCTTTATCGTTATTCTCCTGATGAGATCTTGGATCCGATCTCGTTTGAAGAGGAGGGGTGGAGACTCGTCGTACCACCCGTCGTCGGGTCATCTTGGAATCGAGAAGACTTACGACAGGGTAAAGAGGGAGTATTATTGGCCTGGTTTTTACTACCAAGTGCGTGCATACGTGCAGCAGTGTAGCGAATGCCAGCGCTATAAAGTCTCTCAGGCGGGTCCTCAAGGGCTGATGGGTAAGCGAATCGTGGAGAGGCCATGGGCAGTGGTGGCTGCAGACGTGATGGAGCTGCCTCGTAGTAAGAGCCAATTTAAATACATTTTAGTGTTTCAGGATCTTTTTACGAGGTGGATTGAGTTGAAACCATTGCGTGCGGCTAACGGGAAGGCAGTGGCGAAAGCTTTTGAAGAGTTGGTGTTATTTAGGTGGGAGACTCTCGAGTTCTTATTGACGGACAATGGTACAGAGTTCGTTAATAAGCATCTCCGGGAGATGTTGGAAGATTTTGGTGTAAAGCATGTAACCACGCCTCCCTATCACCCCCAAGCCAATCCGGTTGAGCGTACGAATAGGACGTTAAAAACGATGATTGCCATGTTCGTTGAGGCTGATCATCGGCAGTGGGACGAGCACTTGCATGAGTTTCGACATGCAATTAACACGGCCGTGCAAGCTAGCACAAAGGTCTCGCCAGCGTTCTTGAATTACGGGCGCCACCCACAGCCAGTAAAGAGTTTGCGACGTGAAGTTGAGGGAGAGAAGGTAGTTGTTCGTGCTGACCCTGAGCATTGGCTTGACCGTCTGAAACGATTGGACGTTCTTTGGGATCTCGTGAGGAAGCATAACGATGAATCCCAGGAGCGCAACGCCCGCGCGTATAATCGCAATAAAAGAGGCACGTCGTTTCAGCTGGGCGACCTCGTATGGAGGCGCGAGAGCACGCTTTCGGATGCTGCGAAGGGAGTCTCCGGTAAACTGGCACCAAAATATTTTGGTCCCTTCGAGATTAAAGAAGTGCTTGGTGATACAGTCTTTCTTCTCGAAGATGCTGGCCGGAAGACCTCTAAGGTGCATATTCAGCACCTAAAGCGATATATACCACCGAGGCGAGCTAACGTACCGACCGACGAAGTGTCGGAAGTCAGTATCTGTTCTTGTGTCGTGGTAGAGGTTGAGTGTAAGTGTAGTGTTTAGCGTGTTATTAAACAATTTTTCCATTTTTTTTTAGGTGGAAAACGGTGGAGAAATGGAGGGAGACATCCCCGTCGAGCCAGCTCTGGGGGTGGTGGATGGTAAGGGCGATGAGGAGTGCCTCGAAAAGCTGCTCCGGCTGGAGCTGTAAGCTCGCCGGGACAGCGTTCCGACGGATGAGGAGGAGGCACTGCTCATCAACGCCTCGGATGAGGAGATGGAGGTGCCAGAGGTGATGAGCGGCGGGGCCGCATCAACATCTGCGGACCCAGGCCTGCAGACGACGACGCCCGGCATCAGCAACATCACGGCGGTTACGCCGCCCGTGGGTGACCGGCAGGCGGCCGTCGTAGAGATAGCGGTGGCGGCGGTTGAGCCGGCCAGCCCTGTCGTCGAGCCCATGGAGGTTCCAGCAGGGCGAGAAGAGGCCCCGCGCAACATCTTTCCCGCCGGATACGCCGAGGATTTGCGTCGAGAGGAGGCGATGCGGCAGAGGCTTATGGCGAGGCGCCGTCTCAAATGGAATCCGCGACGTCAGCTCGAGATGGACGACTACTTCTCGAGCTCGACGCCTGCGGATGAAGATTTTGAGCGCCTCTACAAGGCACTGCCGCAGAAGCCGACTTCAGGCGTACTCCTGCCCCAGCCCACAACATCTACAGGGGGGCCGAGTCACCTCACGAAAGAGGAGGAGGTAGGCGCGTGGAGGGTAATTATGGGTGGCGCTGGGGGGTGTAGCGACCCGAAGGGGCCGTTGGTCGAGAGCGCTCCTTATGTGGAGATAGCTCGCCAGTGGTCTCCGACTTCGAGAGGGCAGGCGCGCGGGGAGGAGCAGGTAGTGTCCGGCCTCAAGGCCGTGAGTTGCGTGGGGCACGCAGCCTCGTCTAAGCGCTCCACCGGTCGATCCGCGCAAGCAAGTTATCCCGGTGAGCTGGGGTGGGGCTGCATTTTCCGTGGGAGGATGGATGTGCCCGTTGATCCGGCCGTTGATCCGCCACCACGCTCATGTCACCGTTGCTGGCGGAGGGGGCACCATCGTGTGGATTGTCCCCGGCCCCTGCACTCGGTGTATTGCCACAACTGTGGGCGTTTGGGGGAAACCCTTAACACTTGCCCCCGTTGTGGTGAAACGCATGCAGCGTGATTGGCGAATATGGGAGTTCGGCGGATCCGGGAGAGCCACCCCCAAACGCATCCCCGCGTGGATGCTGGTGTTGCGCCGAGTGTGGGTACGGACGTGGCGGGGGGATGGGAGATTGCAGGTGGCGGTAAGGGCGGAAAGCGCCGGCGCCGATCTCCGCGATCGGAGACGGCACTGGCGCCAACGCCGGTAGCCCCGCGCCTGAAGGCCCCGAAGCCCCAGCCACCGCCACGGACGGACAGCACCTCGGTGAAAAAGAGTTTGAGTGCGCCGCCTCGGGTGGTTTCGGGAGCTAAGGTAGGAGCCACCGTAGCATCGCGCACTCTGGCACCCCACGTTCCGGTCAGCTTCATACGCGGAGATCCAGACCGCACGGAGCTCCGCGGCTGATCTGACGGTGGTCGGAATGGGCGCTGAAGCATCCGGTGTTTCCCCGCTGATGCCTCCTGCGGAGACAGCAGGGTCCTTGGAGGCCAGCCCTGTGCAGCCCAAGGAAGTGGCCAGAGAGGCATTTGACGACTCGGTGGGAAGCGGAGATTCCGTTTCCCTGGGGCTTGCCCCATTGTCAGGGCCGATCGCCGTGCCTGCCGGAACAGGGATCGAATACGTACGGATGGCTCGCGCTTTCCAAGAGGCCAGGCTGTTTCTCGGCGAGCTCCGGAGCGCCGAGCCTGCGGATAGAGTGTGGATGCGAGCGGCATTGGCTCGGATATTCCCGGACCACCCGACTCTGCAGTAGTGCTTGCGGAAGAGCGGTAGCGTTGAGTTTGCGAAGGTGGCCTCAATAACACCAGAGGCCACCGCCCCTTCTGAATTCGGTTGCTTGCCCGACTTTGCACGCTTAGTTTCCTGTGATACCTTGTAATATTAATAATAAGTATTTGATTTTAGAGTAATGGTGAAGAAGAGTAGCCAAATAAGCGTGTAAGGTTGGCGGCGACCAACCGGTTGAATAAAATTGACATCTGGGAAGATGTGAAGTTTAGGGGGGAGTATTGCGACGAGTATCTCGCCGTAGTCACCGCGGTACTGAGTACGTGCTTGCAGCCTTGACCATGCGCCGAGGGGGGGGGGGGCACTGGGCTGCGCGAAATTCGGCGCATTGCGGTAATTATCGCGCGGGAAAGCGCGCGGGCCGCGGCGGCTAATAAAGGGGAGAGGGCAATCAGGCGCGCGATCGGCCCTCGATCCTTGCTCGATCGCACGATTTGGATCAGTGTGTCTCGGGACACGGCTTCTCCCGAGACGATTAGCTGCGAAGCGCCACGCTTTTCGCGCGACGCGCTAATAGTTTATAGAAAGAGTGAAGTGTGTGACGTGGTGCTTCCGTCGGGAAGCAGCAGGCTTCCCGCGGACCCGGAGCACCGCGCCATTATCCCCGGTCACGCCGTCCTGCCTACGTGCAGGCTCTCGCGGTCGCCCCGGAGGGGACCCGGCCGGGCCAGCCCGGGCGGCTGGCCGACGATGGTCGCGGCGGTCTGTAATCGGGGGAGGGAGGGGGCATGGCGGGTGAAATAAACAACAATGAGAGGCCGCACTTCTCCTTAACTGCATATGCTTTATTCGCGGTCGGGGAGGATGACACCTCCCCGCCGCACGCCTCCTTTACAAAACAACATCTTCCCGATACAAATATCGGGCGCCGCGGGGTCACGCGCGCTCGCCGAGGACGTCCGCCCGGGCTCTCGCAGAGCCCTCCACGGACGCCTACAGCCGGGTCGCCGCCGCTGGAACACCGGGCGCATTGCACCCAGGCGGCGGGCTCCGGAGAGCCCCTACACCTGGGGCGGGCGCCCACAGTCCCGCGTACCCCGCGCCGTGCCCGCGCCCGTCGCGTCCGCGCCGCTCTCTCTCTCTCTCTCGCTCGCGCGCGCCTTATGGCCTAGGGCCTACCTTGGCTGGCACGGAGATGGTCCTCCCGGCCACAGACCGGCCGGGAATGCTGACCCCGGCGCCTCCCCGATGTCCTGGGGGTCGCGGCGCTCGCTCCGGTCGTTCTCTCTCTCTCACTTTTGGCGCGTGTCGCGGGGAAAGGGGCACACAACGGGTCAGTAGGCCACGGTCGTCGCCCGCGCGAAACTCTCCGCATCGATCCGCGCCTGTCGATCCCGCCGCGGGCCGATAGCTCCGCCCTTTTTCGGCGCTATGGGCCCGCGCGCATCGATTGCTCGGCCGCGGCCGCGGCGTCTCGCGAGATCGGCTCCGCGCGCGCGCCGATGTCATTTGCCCCGTCACAAGTGAGAGAGAGATAGAGTGAGAGAAAGAGAGAGAGAGAAGTGCATTACAGTGCAGGTGCACTCGAGTTGAAGGATTCGGATAAATAACCTTGCGAGACTTTGATCTCGCCCTTGCGGTTGAGATTGGTTGAGCAAGTGTTAGTTACAACAAAGCGAACTTTTGAGACGCTTCGATCTCGCCCTTGCGGGTTGGAGATTGACGGAACAAAAGCAAGCATCTTCCCGCCAATTCGGAGATCGCCGCCGCCATCAGCGTAAGTAAAAATTGAGATAATATATTTTGTAACGCGTGCGCGATCATCCGCGTCGGGAGAGAGAGAGAGAGAGAGAGAAAGAATTATTTAGACAGGGTCGCTCAGTGTCGGGATTCGTTTTTGTAATTTTATTATAATAAATATTTATCATTTATTTTACTCAAACACCCGTGTAATCTTTTCGCGCGCCTTTCCCATTTTTCGCGTCCCTATAGAATGAAGATATCTTGATAGTCTGGCAAGGTTCTCCTCAAGGAGGTTAAGACAGTCCGCAGGGTTAGAAAAACATACAAAAAGTACTATATCATCAGTAAAGCAGATGTTTTTGGAATTATTAGAACATTGATTTTGGATGTTCATGGCGAAGAGGGACTGCTGTAGCAATCTTTTAGAACGCCTTTGAGAGTTTTAAATCGACTTTTAATTTCTGCATTAATATCAAATAGGATGGCCCTTTCGGATGAAAAATTGTAAGCAAACTTACAAATCTTACAAATGTAAACGAGAGTACCAAGATCAACCTCATCAAAGGCGGATCTAACGTCAAGGAAGGCAGCAGCGATAAATTTGTTTTTAGCGAGAGAGGAGTAGATGTTAGAGGTTGAATCGTAAGATTATCTAAACAGAATTTGCCTCTTCGTAAACCAAATTGGTTAAGAAGGAGGATCTCGTAGCGCTGAATCCACCGAAAACCCTCTCCAGAACCACCCTTTTCATAACCACCCTTTCCATAACCTCCATAAAATTGATTAAAAACTTTTAGAAGAAATTGTAAAGTGGTGTCGAGAAGCTTACAGATTAAGTGATTATCGATACCGTCTGGCAAAGTCGCCAGCGAGAAAGACTATTATATATGGATAAAGAGTTCAAAAGGTTATCGAAATGTACATATGAGAAAAGATGGACGGGAGATCGATAAACGGAGACGATAAGATATCGAAATTGTGTAAAAGAGAGACAATAAAAAGTTTGCGCTGTCAGAGGGCAAGCAGTTTCACTGCAAAATTCGGAGAAAATTAGTAAGATGCGGGGCCATTGCTGGAAAGGTTGCTGAAGAATTTAAAGAATCTGGGTGAAAATTAGATCGAGGAGAAATTCAACCATGGGATTGGTGTGTCAATCCCTACAGTCGAATTCATTTTAAAAAATTGAGTTAGAAAGAGTGTGGGATAATGACTCAATATCTTGATTGTTTTGAGTGTAAGAGGTTGGTGTAAAGTTCTGCCTATTGCCTGAAATTACCAAGAGAGCTTGATGCTCTGACGAGTAAGGGTCTCGGATGCGCGAAAGAGATGGCTGAGAGAAGTTCACACCAGAGGGCTGATTCAGTTTCCAGAATAGGGCATGTGCCTTTGCTTCGGTATGAATTTAAATGACTTGTGTAAAGCGTTATATGCATACTTATAAATATTGCAAGAAATTAATATATTGTTTTCTATCATTAAACAAAAATCTTGTTTGATCAAGATTTAAAAAATTTTAATGGTTTTTGGGACTATCCATAATACTACAAAATAACTACAATACTATTATCTAAAATATCAGGTTGACTAACACAAAATGTTTACATTAATTAATAATGTGAATCAATTTTATAATTAATAAGCATCGATGAGTTAGAACATAATCGAAGTGATTCGAACCACCCGAAGTAATTCAAAGTTGTGCGAAGTGGACTGAAGCTGTTCGAACTATCAGAAAAATTCACATGCAACGCTTATCATCGAAGTTTATCAGTACTAAATGACTCGTAACCACTCCGCCTATTTGAGTGCCAGACGCCTGGCACAGACCGCGATTAGATCTATCTTTACGAGGCACGGGATTATAAACAAAGGAGATCAGTTGGGAGGCTGGGCAGAGATTATCGGAACTACGATTGATGTCAGGAAGCTCACAGCGATATGGGCAAAAGAGGCGGCAGTTATCGGCGGAGAGTAAGATGTCGAGGAATGGAGTCCGAAAGGGTTGCTGGAAGCTTTTAATCTTCAGATTACGGTAATCACCGATTCCCCCGAACCGAAAAATCTTAAACAGTTTTGTCACTTCGTGGGAATAACTCATGGTATCGCCGGTTCATCAACAACTTCGCATCGATTGCGGAGTCACTACATAATCTCACGAAATAAGACCATCTTGTGGAGCTAGGTCGAGGCGGCACAACGATCGTTCGACACGCTGAATCAGACATTAATATCAGCTATAACTGGCGCCAGGCGCTGGACCCGTTAAGGCCAACGCGGGTTGAACTAAGTTTACCTGTTAAGGTAAACAGAGAAAAGGTGGGGAGTCCACGAATTTTTCAGGTGCGAATCACTCAAAGTTTAGTGTCCTCTCGACGCCCGAGAGAAGCGATCACCGCGAAGCCGACGCGCGCATATAGTTTTCCCGATAATCTCCCGCGTATCAGTGTATGGATACGCGGAGATTACTGTGCCGGCCACGGAGATAACAAGTGAAGCGTGGTGACAGTGCGAGGAGCTGGGAGTAGTGCAGTCTATCGCTGAGAGAGCAGACTGTACAGGGTTTGTGCTCCACCTTCTAGAGCGACGGCTGGCACCTGGGAGCGCGACCCGGAGCGGTACCCTCACAGGAAGATTTAGCTCGTCGCCGCAGCGCCTGCCAGCAAGCCCAGGTAGGGCAAATGCTAATTCTATTTTATTATTTGTGGGCGGGAAATGCGAGTTTTACACGCGGCTGAGAGAGAGAGAAAGAAAACTCCTCTCTCTCACTCGCACTTAAAAATAAGCAGAAAAAAATTTTTCGCGCAGAAGTCGCAACCGAATCGACGCTAACGCATGTGCGGTGGGTGCGCCGGTCCTGAGCGATAGGGGGCCAAATTTTCTCGCTCTTCCTCATCCGGTGAGCTTGCTTAACCGGAAATTTCTAGCTAAGCTCCTCGTATATAGCTTCAAGGCGGGAGGTCAGGTCTCGAAAATCTGCGACCGTTTCCGGGTATATACGAAGGAGGTATTTACTGCCCGGCGGTAGTTAATATCGTGATTAGCCATTGTGGCTTTAAGTCGGGGCCACAGGCTGATGTCGCGTACGAAGATCGGGGGAGGGAGCCGTGAGGCAGAGGGATATTCTTCGTTCGAACTCGAAGAATCCGAATTCAAGAGAGCTGGCGGTGTAAACCGACAACTGTAAAGCAATGGATTGCCCAGCTTTCTAAGGGTGTTGAAAATTTAAGACTTGATTAGATTATTTATCAAGAGATGCAGCTGGGAGGTAGCCCGAAGTAGTAGAGGAGCCCCTAGGAGGAGCCTTAGGCGCTGCACGAGCGCAGTGGCCAGGGTAAAGCCCTGGAGATGGAGAGTGGACGGCGGCTGGTGTTGCTGCGGCAGCTCAATGGTGCGGTGGAGTGGGGGAGCAGTCCCCACTCCGGTAGAAGTATAGAGATGCTCTGAGAAGGGCAGATTATACTTGGAGCTGCACTACACTGCCCTGCACTGCGAATAAGACGTGCTCTGCTCAGCGGTCGACGTCTAGGCAATTACGGGGAAAGGGTGGAGCTCGACACCTGGCTGTGGTGCGAGAAGCCACAGAGTACCGCGTCACACTTATAACCATTCTTTTCACCTAAAAAATATAAATAGTACTTACAATGATTTTTAATATAATTTAATTTAATTCAGTAAATTTAAAGTACTTTATTTAGTTTTAAGAAATATTTTATCAATGTTTTTTAAATAATTTTCAATTTTAATTAATTTAAATGACTTTTTTAAGCTAAAAATATTGTTGAAATCTCGATTCGCGTTTCCAAAGATCTCACTATCACGAGTTTTGAATCTGCTGTGCACGCGAATTTAATCGAATGCACCAAACAATTATGAATAGATGAATAAAAAGAATCTAAAGTTTACTGTAGCAATGTTGGACTTTATATCTCGTGATGTACAAATTGGAGAGTCCGTGTGACCTCTCAGTGTGACTGAATACAAAATAAAAAGTAAGTAAGACTGAATACAAAATACAACGCATACATGCAATCCTATGGGTTACAGAATTAACGCAGGTATGCCTAGTAAACGCGCTGCCTTTTATTATGATGTACAGAGACAGTCCACACCTTGATACCTTTCCTCTCTTTATGCATCCATAGTTGTGCTGTACTGCATAAGGGACGAAGGCTAGTTTCACTTAGGTAAAAATGTGTATCTCTTCAAGTCAGTCTCAGTTTCGACACGACAGCAAGCAGTCGACTGAGCGGCATTGTCATTCGCCATACTTTTAAGTGTTCCTGTATATGCCGTTTTAATTTAAATAAAAAATATATTTATACAGTGAATGAACTTCAATACAGTGTCTTGGCCTTATTTTCTAACCGAGCCCCAACATATTTATTTAGCCGTAATAAACATTAATGAGCGGGAAACACAGGGAATCGTCTGAGCGACAATAACGGCATTCTATTGTATCGTGTAGCTACAATTGTATGCAATAATAAGTGATAGATTGTAACCTCTGTAGAGGAGGAATCGTTGATTGGCAGCCAGGTAAATGATAGTTTAAAGGTGATAATTTAAAGGCAGGCGACAAGTAGATGTGGTGAATATGTATAACAATTTATTAATGAAGCTGGAGATATAATATATATATGACAATAAATGCGTATCGGATACAATGGTGCTCGGTTGGAGTTAGCGAGAACAATGAATCGCTTTTAGCCGCAAGGGCCGCAGGCGACCGTTCGCGTCGCCTGTCCCCACTCTCGCGCGGCCCTTTGCCGCCACAAATCGGCGGGAAATGAACAGGGCTTCGGGAAACTCTGTCGGGTTTTCGTAGCGGAAGCGCGGGAGCCGAGCGTGGAAAACGTACGCCTGAGTTTCCCTCACCACCGCGAGCGATGGTTTATTATGATTTAGCTAGTAAACGAGATAGATCTCAACACAGAGAGCCTGCAACTTGCCAATAATTGTACCGGCAAAGGCATCTCAAGTGAACTTTAAATTTTAGAAGTAAAGAGTTTATTTTATACAGTCGCGCATCCGTAATTGTAAATTATAATTGTAAATTAAATATACGAAATAAATACTATTAATTTTGAATTAACAACACAGTGTCTTTTATTTCGAATAAGACGCACCATATTTTGGCCCTTTGAGCCGGATATCTAAGTGATTGTAAAATTGAACTTAGCGAACTTTAGTGAACTCAGAACTTTAGTAAACTCAGTGACTTGTATTGTGAAGTGTAAAAATTAAATGCAATTGTTTCAAATCAGGATTTACGTGAATTTGAATTTGTGAAAAATTGAGAAACTTAAAAAATTGAAAAATAATTGAACTTGTGAAAAACAACCTTTTGATTAAGCAGTTGTGACTAAAGGAGTAAACCACCAAGGATTTGGAACTGCTGTGTAACCAAGGAGCAACTTCAAGGATTTCTATCGAACAAGTAGCGAACAAATCTTAAATTATCTTAGTGGAGCGACGGCTCTACAACAACCTCGATATTGGTGAGTCTCCAATTATTTCTATTCCTTCCTTCTAGATAAACTTTAACCGTAAGCGCTTAGTACTGTGTATCTTTAAAAAAATGGAGGCACTTAAAAGAACGCGTGCCATGATAAAGGGATGAATTACGCGTTTTTCGAATTATCTCGCAGCACTGGAAACTGAATTTAATGTTATCGATTTACAAGCAAGGTTATCGAATTTTGAACCGCTGCTCGGGAAATTTGAGGAAGTTCAAGGAAAAATAGAACTCCTTTTTGAGGATCCCAACCAACTAAGTGCAGAGGATGAAGAATGTCTGCACTTCGAAAATCAGTATTACACTGCAATTGCTACTGCGAGGGAACGATTAGCTTCCGCAAGTAAAGCAGTACAAAACCGTGCCCCTAGCGTTACTTCAGTGCACTCTGTTGTGTACGGTGCAGAATCGGGAAATATCGGTATAAACTTACCGAAAATTAATCTCCCAAACTTTGATGGTGCATACGGGGATTGGATCAAATTTCGAGATACTTTTAAATCAATGATCGCTTAAATAAAATACAAAAATTCCATTATCTAAATTCGGTATTGTCTGCAGAAGCAGCACACGTCATAAAAACTCTGGGAATGTCGGAAGCAAATTATGAGCTTGCTTGGTCCGCATTGTGTTCGCGTTATGAAGATATTGAAGCCCTACGTCACCACCATGTTCAAGGATTATTTGATTACCCAGCCCTCGGAAAGGAATCTTACGCAGAACTACGGAAACTAATTGACAATAACAATACACACCTCCTCGCATTAAAGGCACTAAACGAAACAACCGAGCAATGGGACACGCTCATTATTTATTTACTTACATCTAAATTATATTTTTCGCTAAAACGTGAATGGGAAAAATTCTTAGCTGCCCATTGTGAAAAAAGAATTAAACTACAAACGCTAACCGAATTACTTGAGAAACATTGTAGATACTTACAAAGACTAAACGTCGAGAAATTAAATAGCAATGAACAGAGACAAATAATACAAACATTAAACTAAAATTTAAACAAATAAAATCATATACAACCATGACAAAGAGTTGTGGACACTGCCAGGGTTCACACACCATATATGCATGTAAATCCTTCAAGGAATTAATCCCGTCGGCCCGGGTCCAAAGGGTACAGGAACTACGCTTATATTTTAATTGTTTGTCTGACAAGCATCAGAACAAACAATGCACTTTTGGGCCATGTAAAAAATGTGGCAAAAAACAACAATTTATTACACATTGAGAAGGCAGCTACAAGCAAAAACGAAGGCGCAAATGCTCAACCCTCTCAAGAAATTATTGAGAGTACAGAAACTGAGCATTTAACTAAAGTATTTAATGTACATTCAAAGCTAAACTTGAATTCACCTTCAAATTATGTACTTTTACCAACGGCCCTAGTGAAGGTATTTGACAAATCGGGTAAGGCACATGACTGTCGTGTTTTATTAGACCCATGCTCGCAATCACATATAATAACTAAAGAATTATGCAATCGTCTAAATTTACCTGTAAAGGGAACAGTCGTCGATCTGATGGGAATTGAAGGGGGCAGCCGCGCAATAAAAAACTGCACGAGTTTAAAATTACGGTCGCGCTTAAACAATTTTAATGCAACAATATCATGCTTAATTTTGGACAAAATAAGCACGGATATGCCTGAACGCAAAATAAGCAACGCAGCAATAACTATTCCAAAGGGAATTGAATTAGCAGACCCTCAGTATGATAACACAACTAAGAAGCGTGTTGTTTTTAATGGGTCGAAGAAAAGCAGGGGAAAAAATGGAACAGTAGCTCCTTCCCTGAATGAGATACAGCACGTTGGTCCACCTGTACAAGATGACCTATTTTCAATAATCATTCGATTTCGTGAACACGCATACGTTCTTACTGCTGACATAGAAAAAATGTATCGGCAAATCCTTATAAGGCCAGAAGAACGAAAAATGCAATGCATCGTATGGCGCTTGGATTTTAACGTACCAATAAAAACATATGAACTGAACACTGTTACGTACGAAATGTCATCAGCACCTTTTTTAGCAACTAGATGCCTTGTACAACGAGCAATAGATAATGAACACCAATATTTCAAAACCAGTAAGATTTTGCAACATGACTTTTACGTAGATGATATGTTCACCGGAGCGAATACAATAAAGGAAGCTCAGGCAATAAAGAGTGAAATTACGAAGATTTTACAAGCTGCCGGTATACAACTGCGGAAGTGGGCCTCCAATGAGCCATGCTTAATCCAAGAAAAACGAAACTCCAATAATTCAATATTCCTTCAAGGCGATAAGGATCCTAAAACTCTAGGACTTTTCTGGGAGCCAAAAACGGATCAGTTACAATATAAGGTAAATTTCCTTGATCATCGTAGAGTAACTAAGCGAACCATCTTATCCATCATCGCTCAAATCTTTGATCCATTAGGATTAGTAGGACCTGCCATAATTCAGGCAAAAATTATTATGCAAAAATTGTGGTCCCTGAAATTGGATTGCGATGAAACTATACCGCAGGAGTTGCATCAGCTATGGATTAACACATACAAGCAGTTAAATCATTGAAATAAAATTATCGTTAATCGACATGTCACCACGAAGGATAGTAAACGTATGGAATTTCATGGATTCTGTGACGCATCAGAAGTTGCTTATGGGGCGTGTATTTATGTGTGTTCGATCAACAACCATGGTGAACGTATTACACAGTTACTTTGTGTAAAATCCAGAGTAGCGCCCTTGAAAGCAACTTCCATCCCACGACTGGAACTTTTGGAAGCATTATTATTAGCACAATTGACTCATAAAGTCTCCCTTTCATGCAATTTAAACAAGAACATCTGGTATTTCTGGTCAGACTCTATGGTTGCATTAGCCTGGATAAACTCTCCATCAAACAAATGGAAGCCATTTGTGACTAATAGAGTGGCTGAAATTCAAGATCTGACAAATAAGAACTGGAACCATGTCGAGTCCACACTGACCCAGCGGACTTGATATCACGCGGTGTCAACGCCGAAGAATTAGCGGAATGTAATTTATGGTGGCACGGACCGTCGTGGTTAACAAATGAACCAAACACTTGGTCAACATATCAAGAATTCGACGTAGAATCAGATCTAGAGCAAAGAGAACGTATTAAAACATTTACAACTATTTTAAGCAATGAAACCCAACATGAGGTTAAAAACAAGAAATGCACCTCCAAAAGATCCGTGATACAATTTGAAAGATTTTCCTCTCTCTCTCAATTAATGAAGACAGTTGTCTATGTTAGACGATTCATCGAAATTTTAAAACAAAAACTTAATAAGGAAGACAGTAGTACCGTAAAATTAAATTCATTACCTTTAACAGGTATAGAACTGCAGAATTCCATCATTCACATTGTTAAATAGGCTCAAAGTGAATCCTTTGCAACAGAAATCAGCATCTTACAAAACAAGAAGAAATTAGATAAACATAGTAGACTATTATCACTATCACCTTTATTAGATAATGACATTATCATGAAAGTCGGTGGTCAACTAAAAAATGCTAACTTAGCTTATAACCAAAGGCATCCTATGATAATTGTACCGAATCATATCATAGCGCAATTAATAATTAGATATGAACATCTCAGGTTTCTTCACGCTGGATGCCATTCTGTCTTAGCCGCCCTGCGATTAAACTATTGGATCATAAGTGGAAAAAACACCGTAAAGAAAGTACTACATAAATGCGTGACTTGTTTTCATGCAACACCAACCAGTCAAATTTTTTTCATCAATTTCAACACGAGCATTTTCAACTTGTGGAGTTGATTATGCTGGACCATTTCTATTAAAGGAAAAAACTCTCGAAAACATCAACCAAGGCATACATCTGTATATTTGTGTGTTTTGTGACCAAGGCCGTTCACATCGAACTTGCCAGTGACCTTTCGACCAATGCATTCCTAAATTGTTTGAAAAGATTTATATCCCGTCGCGGCCTCTGTAACAACATTTACTCCGATAATGGTACAAATTTTGTCGGGGCAAAAAATAGTCTCGATGAAGTAAGTAAATTAATTAAAAACAAGGATTTTCGGAAGGAAATAATTAATTATGCAGCAACCGAGCAGATAACACGGCATTTTATTCCACCTCGAGCGCCTCATTTTGGTGGCTTATGGGAAAGTGCTGTAAAATCAGCTAAATACCATTTGAAACGCATTGTCGAAGAAACGCGATAACGTTCGACGAGTTATACACAGTACTTTCACAGGTTGAAGCATGTTTAAACTCCCGACCATTGACACCCTTATCAAATGACCCCCATGACCTGACTCTGACTCCTGCCCATTTTCTAATTGGAGATTCTTTAAAAACACTTCATCAAGTCGATATATCCGCTACTAATGACAATAAGCTCAATCGTTATGAGCATTTGCAAAAAATGGTACAGCATTTTTGGACCAGATAGCAAAGGGAATATTTGCCACGACTACAACGCCGTGCAAAATGGACAAACCACTAATCATGCATTAAAAAGGATGCACTGGTTATTATCAAGGAAGATAATCTTCCACCCATGCACTGGCCGTTAGTAACTCAGAGTTAGTAGGACTCATGTAAGAATAGTCACAGTCAAAACAGCTAAGGGTTTCATTAAATGCCCAATTAAATTTATATTATGATCTCGTATTAATAATATTGTAATTCATTATATAATTATGTAATTATTGTAATCAACTAAACCTGTGTTGAAAGACAATCTTTCAAGGCGGTATGTTCAGAATTCGTAATAAACATTAATGAGCGGGAAACACAGGTAAAGGTTCTACCTTCAAAAAGGATTTTGAAGGTGTTCTCAGTATCGACTATACTTAACGAATATTTGTCTCCGTTGATCGTTAATGACGCTTTAGTTTAATAATCTTGCATTGAAATGCACGAAATAACCTGAATAAGTATCTAATACAATTGATGCAATACTAACTCAAAGAACTTATAAATTATGACATGATAATACGACTAAAGTATGAATTTAACTAGAATTTTATCGTCTTGACAAGAATGCGTAATATAATGATGGATATTTGAAAAACGAGTACAAGCACGTTTAAGCAATTATTATAACTTGAATTATCTAAATTATATTGCCGTGACGAGAAGAAACATGATTCTAAAATAACACTGAAATCTTAACATGTCGCCCGCCTTGAACGAACATCGTTCAAAATATGAATTTTATTGCTAAGCGCTTTATACCAACACTGCTTGAGGTTGAATGTGTGTATGCTGAACAGTGTAATAAATAGATGTTTACAATAGCGAATACAAGAAGTGATGCCTTTAACAAAATTCAGTTACTGATTGCATGAATGATGTTACGACCATTTATCATAAATATAGTTAATATTACTTAAATATACACAAAATTTTCACTCAATTATTGAATTGGTAACGGCGATACACGAGTAATACTGCGACTATAGATCCCGGATTGGTTTTCACTGCAACCGCCCGTGTTATGCCATCTTCTCTTGGAAAAGCCTCGATGATGCATCCAAGTGTTAACAAATATTACTAAAATAGTAAAAAAATAGTCCCATGTGCATTCGAACTTGTGCCCTCCAAACGAAATAAAATAGAACGTGCCTCTTAACCTACACAACTAATAGGATGAAGACACTGTAGAAGTTTATAAAATGGTACATGAACTACATACAGAAGAACTATTTAAATTTAGCGTTTAAACTTGATAAGCTTATTTAATTTGATTAAGAAACTTATAAAAAACTTTGAAAATTGAAAATTTCTAGTTTTCCAATATGAATATGTAATTTTATAGAAAATTAAGCCTTTTTAATAATATTTAATGTTTATCGGTGAATAAAGAACAAACATTTAAACTTGTGAGATTTCATTGGATAAAAAGCTTTTTATGTGTAAAAGGTAATTATAATTGTTGAGGAGGATAAGCCTTGCAGGTCTCCATTTCGTTTTAAAACCATACATCCCATTTATTACAACTTAAAATGGCTAAGGGGAAGTCCGGAGAATTTCCCGAGACAACAAGGACTGCAACGTCTACCGCCTAATATTGTTAATGTGCTACGTATATAACACGGTACTTATGTTATATACTTAGATGTTCGCATCGCAGGTAGAGAAGCAAGCCTTCCTTGTTTTCTACAAATGAAGCATGTGTTAGTTTGAGCACAGACATTAACGAAGAATGGGTAGGTATTATACTTAATTGTTTATTAAATATTTATACTTTGTTTGCAACCTATTCACCCACAACAATTATAAAAGTTTGCGAATCCAAGATAGTATAAAATTGAATCATATTAATCGGTTGGTTAAAAATCATTGAATTCTCATAGAACATGTGATTTGTTGCTTCCTCTCTGAAGCTGACAAGCCTCAAAGGGGCCTGGCACCAGTCTCTGCTCTCGCAGGTTTGTGCTCGCTCCGGAGGGGACCCGGCCGGCTAGTCTCACGACGGTCGATGCGGCAAAGGATAGCAGAGAGAGGGATGTGCTCACTGAAGAAAAACTCGGGTTTGAGGGAAATATAACATTTATTTGATCTGGGCAGACAATATACTTATCTGGACGCATATTCTTGTCGAGTACGCAGCGCTTCCTTCTACAATATGCCTGGTGAGGTCGTCCGGAGAGACAATTGCAGGTACGCGAGGGCCCTCATCTCGACTCGGACGGGTCGCTTCAACCTCGCGGTTGCCAACGGCCAGAGCCAGCGACAGCCATTGTGCACGCTGGACAATCGCCGCTTAACACACGCCCGGGCGGTCAGGGTCGGTGAGAGCCCTTCCGCAGCCCGGGATGCGCTGGACGGCTGGGGCTTGCAGGGCCCGGGATTTATAGTTAAAATGTGATCAATTATATATAATTTGTTTTCTAACATAATCTTTGATTAAGTCTGTCTGTTTATCTAGATAATGTTTTAATTGTTATAAGAGTGTTACTGAGGGAGTTCTTGTTGGAGGTGTGTGGAAATAAGAACACTGATAGTTTTGTTTTGTTACATTTAATTTAGATGAAAAATGTCACAAAGGTCTAATTGCTCGTATGAAGGTATACAATGTAAGAAATCACGCGTTGATTACACGACTTGCTTGTAAGGCGAGTTGTAGAAGAATGCGGTTGAGTGTAAGCGTGCGACGGTCGACACCTTTTCCCCCTTTTTCGGATCCGACGTTTTCAGCGGGAAAATGGAAGGCGGTGCGCGGGAAGCCTCGCTGTCCCACGCTTTTCTACTACCGCGATTCTCTGAATTTCGAGCGAACCGCGAAGCTCGCTTTTTGCCCTTGAACCAAGAAACGGCCTCAAGGAACCCGAGGCCCCCTTAAGACGCAAAATCCAACAGTACCTCAAGATTTCCCTCATGAGGGATTTAAAATAGCCTGGGTACAATTTCTTGTCCCTAGCTGACGACTAACACGGCCGCGACGCCGCCTAAAAACGACGCTGCGCCAGGACTCATGCGAACCTGTGCCACTCACGGAGTCTTTTTCCTTCTCAAAATGCGGGTCCCCGTTCCGCTCTCCCCCGCATCGTCACTCGCGCCCCGGCTTACACGCACCCGCTCTTTCTTTATATTAAATTAGCAAATAATGACAAATCTATTGAGAGTTAAGCGCCGCATATAACGCGTCGGGTACGCCATTCAACTTGCTACATGTGTCTTTTATAAATATATATGCGCATCGTTAACAAGGAGTTTTGTGACTTAGTTCCTTCAAAATTATGAAGCACAGCAAATGTATATAAAAATCTAAGATCCCTATAAATTGCAATATTAAAAAATGAAAATTAACATGATACCTAGTAGTAATATTTTGATACGGAATAGAATTGTATAGAATTTTTGTATTCTCTATTGTATAGAATTGAATAGAATTGTTTGTCTTTTGAAGCAAACCAATCAAAAACCCAATTTTCGACTTCCTCATAGGAATAGAAGTGCTTCTCAGCCAATGTGTGTACCATCGATGAAAACAAATGGTAGTCGGATGGAGCCAAGTCTGGTGAAGAAAGCGGGTTGGGTAAGAGCTCCCAGTTAAGAGCTTTAATTGTATTCTGAACCGGTTTTGCTTTATGCAGATGTATTGTCATGGAGGAAAATTACCTTGCCGTGTCTTCTGGCCCATTCTGGTCGTTTTTCGACAAATGCATGATTCAAATTAATCATTTGTTGTTGACAGCGATCAGTATTAACTGTTTCACCAGGTTTTAACAACTCGTAATACGCCACGCCACTCTGGTCCCACTAAACAAACAACATTGTCTTCTTGCACTGTCGATCTGGTTTTGCAATCGATGTTCAAGATTGTCCCGGATAAACCCATGATTTCTTTCATTTAGGATTCTTGAAATAGATCCATTTTTCATCGCCAGTAAGAATTCCATACAAAATTGATTTTCTTTCATGTCTTTAAAACAAAATTTGATAAGTGGTTTTTCGGTTTTCCATCTGTCTTTGACTCGATTTATGTGGCACCCATTTTTCACACTTTTGGAATTTTTCCATAGCATTTAAAGGGTCAGAAATTGTTTTTTGTGTAACATTTAACATTTGATCCAAATCACATCTTCATCCAATATCGTTTGTAATTCGGCGTCTTCAAACTTTTTTGGTTGTTTTCCATGTTCTAATTCTTCTTATCAAAATTATTATTTCCAAACTGCCGAAATCTTTTGCATGCTGTTTTAATAGATCATAATTACCATATGCCTCTACAAGTATTCTATGCGACTCTGCAACAATTTTCTATAAATGAAAACAAAAAATTTATGTTTTTCGCAAATCATTATTTTCCTTTACAAAATTCGGCATTTTTAACACGATTAAAAAATATGATGTTTTTTGTTCAATAACTTGATGTATACTAAGTATGTTTGACAATTGCCATAGCAACCAAGCAAAAATTAAAGCTCGTTCACAACAAATGTTTCGTATGGAGACATTTGTATTTTTACGCTCATTTCGTACCGGTATATCTTGGAAAATTACTTGGTTTATGTTTTCGGGAAAAAAAATTCCAACTTTTGCAATATTTTCTTACTAAGTATTAATTTTAACTGAAATATTTATAGCGAATATTAACATCAAAAGTATCTAAATTGAAAATTGTATTATTACATTTAATTATTAATAATTTCTAATAAGATATACAAACATTAATAATAAAGAGTAACGATAAAAAATAAAATAAAAAACAAAAAACACAACTTTAAATAATACAATAAATAGATCCAGTTAGCAATTACTGATTCCCTTTTGAGCAATAAATATCATCGTAACTTCTAGATCTGTGTTAATTTTTTCAGGTTCTGTATTTTCTTTTGTGTTTTCGAAAACCATCATTATGACCCTTATTAATTTTAAAATTGGCATTGAATCCTTTATGTTGAGGCGTGCAACCTGAATCAACCAATTTATCGATATCATCTATATCCTACATTAAAGAACATACTAACTGACTTAATTCTAATTCAAATGCACAAAAAAATTTATTTTAATCTTCAAATGTGGATTATTCCGTTTTATCGAGATACTTTAATAGACGATTTAACACGACTGCTAATCAATCAATAGTATTATATATTAGAAGTGCATTAGAAAAGCATTAAGCACAGGAAGAACCCTCAATCCTCGTTCTGTTTCTGATCAACTCTATCGATGGAGTTCCGCGCCAGCGTGTGTTATGTGACAAGCTTTTTAAGTAGATATTTATTGTTTCATATTTTTATTTATAGAGTAAAATATTTAAATAAACTCTTCAATTGTCAACTGCACATCTAACAATAGATGTAGATCTCCAAGTAATATATTTAATATATTGTGATATATTATAATATATTTATGTTTTGAAAGAAATCAATGAATTTTTTGTTTTAAGTTTGATCGCTAGTACCAGTTTTGCTTTTGATATTTTTCAAATATACGAACATACGTAGTGAAAAGTTATTTTAACTTACTAAACTAAATTTAGTACGATAATTTTTAATAAAGGCGCAATAGATCTGTAGGAATTCAGGCGTGGGCAGATGAGATAGAAACGCACAGTTCAAAAAACCAAAATGTTTTGTCACACTTTCAATGTTACCAACATGAGTTAATATACCCCCAAATTCGTATGAGTGGCGAATATGATAAAACTGAAAGCACAAGTGCTAAACGATGGTGGCTCGACGCGTGTGGGCGAGTAAGCAGATAGCTAGCTTCTACTTACCCGATTACATTGTATTACATGAGATCGGCAATTACAACGAATAAATAAGGATAAGTATATAGTGGAGTAACCGAAAAACCCCAGAAGTGTATCCTAGTTCTATGACCATCCATCTTCGTTTTCACTGCCCTGTGTCCACTGTACTATGTACTCTGTATATACATAACATTGCATAGCATCATAACTTCTGCGTATATAATATGCCTCTACATCTATGAATTCGGAAACTGAGCACAACCGAGGCATACAAAATCCTTGTATGGTTCGTCGTTTACGCTACTATATGCATTTTATTTGAGTTGATACGAGTGTACTTAAAAATATACAAAACACGATTAAGTAAATCAACGAAATATTCAATAGGAAACTGGTTGAAAATTCAGGTTATTTAAATATGGCAGGTAATCGCGATGTCATTCTTGCAGATTTCCAGGTAATTAAATAATTTTCGCATACTTTACTCAAGCTTTTTTGTATATATTACGAAGCTGAATGTTAGGTTATGAACATTTTCTTTGTGAACGATGACATTGACAGTAATGGTTGACTAAAATCATACAATTTAAAAACTAGGAAATTATTGCTTCAATAATTATTTAATAATAATGCATATATTTTTTACTTTAATTTAAATTGAAAATTTTATAACTATTCTAACAGTACTACACTTCTGTTTATTTTTTTAGAATATGAAATTCGAAAACTTAATATATTGTTTGATAAAAAGTTTTATTAGCATATTTAAAATATTGATCATGTGTAAAACAAAGAATGATTGCTGCATATATATACTAATATAGATTCATTATTAAAGATTTGTTTAAAGTAAAATAAGTTGCAAAGTTATACTACAATATAAATTATTTATTTCTTTGTTATGATTTGCTTTGTCAAACAGATTGTACATTGTGAAAAAATTTTAAATAATCAATGTTTTAGGCCTGTACTGATATTGATGATGTTAGTGAAGCAATTCTTCATTTAGAAGGAACAAATTGGGATTTATTAGTAAGAAAATATTTCATTTTATATCATTATATAAATAATAAATGATATATAAATAACCAATATATATATAATACAATAATAAAGTAATTCCATATTGATAAAAAATAATTGTTATAGGCTGCTATTAATAATGTTATGCCTCAAAATACACAGAAACTACCATCAGAATTAAATAGAGATGTAGAAATAGTTGACGAAATCAAACATTTACCTAGAAATGCTTCATCAGAAGTAGCTTGTTTACCGCAAAGTAAAAATCCTAGTTTACCTGAAAAAGTCGAAAGTTTACCTGGAACTAGTAATTCTAAAAATGTAGGAAAAGTTCTAGCTGGGTCTAGTAAATTCAAAGGACAAATGAGAACTCTTATATTCCATATACATTATCAATCTGAAACTTATGACATTGGTATTTCTGATACAAATACACTAGGTATATTAATAATAATATGTTTATGATGTATTTATGTACATCTATGATTTTTATACTATCTTGTATAAATACCATATTTATATTCAACATTTTTAGGAGACTTAAAGTTATTAATCTTTAATTATACAAATGTTTCACCTTGTCAACAACAGCTGCATGGATGGAGAAAAGAACCTAGAGGGGAGTCACATACTTTAGAATCTCTTGAATTACCTCGTGAAAATGATTTATATATGTCACCAGTGTCTGAAACAGGAGATACATCATCACAAACGTATGCTAAAAAAAATTTTTTAATTTATTCAAATTTTAAGTACTTCTATTATTAATGACCTATTAATATATTTATTTTTTATAGAATGAAAATTTCTGATCGTCTAACTAACATATACACTTTAATTGTCAAAGATGAAGTGAATCAGTTAACATATAGACTAAACTTTCCTGGTACTCATACTATATCAGAAGTAAAAATTAATGTATTCACATTAAATAATATACCTGTAAGAAATCAATTATGGAAGGGATGGCCACCAATAGTTAAAAATGATTCTATTACTTTAGCGCAAAGTGGTATTTCTATTCCTGAACACCATCTCACTGTTGACAGAATACCTACAAAAGAAACCAAAAAAGTAATAACTTAATTTAAGATTAAAATTAGTCATCCTTGATAAATTTATAATAGATGTATATAATGAGATGAAGCTTGCTTCAGATTGTAAAACCCTTACTGTTTAATGCAAAGATAATTGAAGAATGTAGGTTTGCATTCCTTCATCAAATCTTTTTTGACATTTTGAAATAAATTTGTTTGAATTATTTCATAACAGAATTCAAATAATTCATTTTTACATATTTTACAATTAAATATAATTATTTTTTTATGTGATTTAAAATAATCTAGTTTCTTTTTAGGAAGTTGTTGATTTAGTTGATACAGATAGTTCTGTGGATGAACAAGAAGATGGAGAAGATTTTGAAGATGCCCCTGAAACGTTTCAGTTAGATGATGATATTTTTATAGATCATGTTCAACCTACGAAAATTCAACATTTAAGTGAGTAATAACAAATAAAACAAATATTTCAATATTGAAGAAAATTCCGATATTTTTTATTGTTTTTAATAAATTAGAATTGTATAGATATTTAATTTTAATAATTAATTTTAGTACCTGATAATATTGAAGATGAAATGGTTGGATCTGTACACTTTACAGAAGAATATAGAAAACGATATGGTTCAGTTCATCCTAATTTTTTTACTAGTACCTTTGAAGATGCAGTGACAGAATCTTGTTCTAAGCAACCAAGAGAGGTAATTATCATTTTAAAGAGTTATACAAACAAAATTATAATAATGTAAAATATTTATGATTTAGAGAAAATTATTAGCAGTTTATTTGCACCATGATAATAGTATTCTAGCAAATGTATTTTGCACACAGTTATTAGGTTTTGAAACTGTTTTGCAACTTTTATCAGCTAATTTTGTAGTGTGGGGATGGGATTGCACACACGAATCTAACAAACAAAAGTAAGTTATTTAGAATGCTTTTGATACATTTAGTTATTTGCAACTAATTTTAAAAATATTTTAGATTTCTTACATCTATACAACAAGTATTAGGACGAACTGCAACTATGGCAGTCAGAAATATTGATGTTGATACAATGCCTGTGCTTATGATTATAATGAGATCTAGATCCAATACAGATATTTTTACAATAATACATGGAAATGTTGGAGTGAATGAATTACTTACTATTTTAATAGAAGCTGTAGGTGTGTTTCAGGTACAATTAAAATAAGAATCATTTAATTATTTTACACACATATATAGATCTCTATTTCATATAAAAAATTTAATTTTAGGATCAAAGACAAAGTGATATTGAATTTGAAGATGAAAGGCAAGCTAGGGAAAGAGTTAAAGAAGAGCAAGACCAAGCTTATCAAGAAAGTTTAGCTGCTGATAGGTAAAATATTATTTAATTTAAATAAAAGAAGTATATATGTTATATTATTGTTTATTAGAAGTATATATATTATTACTTGAAATTTTTCAAAAATTACAAATTTTAAGCCATTTAAAATTAAAAAACTAGAATATAAGTAAATTTTATAAGAAAGTTATTTAATAAATAATCCTGATTAATTAACTGATAATTCATATTTACAGAGCTAAGGAAGAAGCTAAACAATTTTTAAAAAATATTGAAAAACAAAGGAAAGAACAAGCAGAAAATGAAAGGTTGGCTGAACAAGCAAGAAAAGAAGCTCATAGGTTAGCTGTAGAATCAAGCTTACCACCTGAACCACCACAAGATGTAGGTGAGGGAGTTTCCAAAATAAAAGTAAGACTACCATCAGGACAATTTTTGGAACGCAGGTTTAATTTAGATGCTACACTTCAAACCGTTTTAAATTTTTTAATTGTCAAAGGATATCCAACAGAAGATTATAAAGTCATATCAAGCTGGCCTAGAAGGGATGTAAGTAATTTTTATATAATTTAAAAACATACATTTTAGTGAAAGTTACTTTAGAGATAGAAATAAAATTATTGTATAAATAATAAGCATGTAATATTTTGACATTTTCCTTGATGTAGAAAACTTTTACTATAATTAGTATAAAACTACTTCAAAATCAACTCTATGTATGTAACAATTTTTTATTTATATTCTAGCTCACAACCATGGATACGAATCTTACACTTTCTAAATTGAATTTTTGTGCTCAAGAAACATTAATTTTAGAAGAACGATAAATGCTGGTTTAAATAGAATATATTTTGAGATTTGTGAAACTGAGTAACGTGATTCATGTGTATTTATTAATTAATTTTCTTAGTTTAGATAAATCTTTGTCTATTTGTTAATAAAAAACTACGTTTGTACTCAGTGCATTTTTTATACAATAATTTATTGCATTTCAAACGCAGTTATATTTATGAAAACAATTAAATTGGAAAGAAGCACATTCGTACATGTTAATTGTATGATTAATTATAAAAATTGTAAAGAATAAATTAGGTGATTAAAATCGTTATATTTCACGTTTTTTTTTATTTATTTTCGGTAATGATGAGAAGAATTCGTTATTTGCCCATCATGAGAATCTTAGCAAAAACAAAATATTTTTATATGATCGAAAAATTTAAGATGTATTTATTTTCATTATTCAGCAAATGTTTCATCTAATTTAGTCAACACTTCATCTATAGTACAAATAAAAATATAAAAATTAATACAATAATTTTTATACAATAATTTAAAAAACTCAAAAATTCATAATAAAGAACGAAAATTAAATATAGAAATTTAGTTATAGTGCATAAAAAAAGGAGTTAATAATTGTTTCGCTTATTTAATTATTAAATTGCTTATTAATTGCATAGAACATGAAAAAATAACCATCGAAACAAGATTTTTAGGGATTTATAAAATTAAATAAAAAATGGTTAAAAATAGTAAATTATGCCTTTTTATAAGAGACACGAGTTCAATGCTTTCATTTTTATTTTCTTTATGATTTTATATGATAGATTCTATCTAGAATTCTAGAATTAAGATATTCTACAATAATCCAATTTATTTTATTAAATTAGAGTTCTGTTACATCTTTATTTGATTTTTCACAAGCAAATTATTTACATTCTTAAAAATAGATTTAATACAAATTTGACGCAACAAATATTTTATGCTATCACTTAGGAATTGATTGTAAGATAATATTTTTATTTTGATAAAACAATTTTTTAAAAAAAGAATTATTTTTTAAAAGTAGTTTTCTTAAGATAGAAGTTTTTAATCTAAATTTTCTTGTTAGAAAGCAATGAAATTTTATTCAGTAAGTTACAGGTAGTTACTATTTCTTGTGATAAGTTGGTCTAAAACATAAGCAATTGATGATTGATTGTTAATTAATCGCGGGTGATATATGGATCAAGAAATTACATAGGATCATTAATTTGCATTTAATTTAAAGGCTAAATAAAGAAAATAGATATAAATTGTTATCGACCATGTAAAAATACATTAATTTTATTTTAAGTACAGAAATGTGATGATGGAAAAATTAATATTAAAATGTAAAATAAAATTTTATAAACAATTATTTTAATATATCAGTTTACAAAATATATCGAAAATGTACATTTGTAACAATTTTAATTATAAGTATAAAGAAGCTGCAAATACAATATCCCTTTTAAGTAACTTAATTGCTTCACTAAATTTATTTTCAAGATCTGTATTGCCAATATTTTTTGCAGCTTGCAGAAGTTGTCGAAGGACTTCTTCTAATCGTCGCATACATCGGATAATTGAACCTAGAAAAATACATTTTAATTTGAATTAATAAGATTACAAAAACAAATTATTTTTGGTTTTAAAATAAAATAACATTTACCTTCAAATATATCTGTCATTTTGCAAATTTGTAAAAATGATGAACCTTTACACCAAGCATAAACAACGTCCATTAAAAATGGTTTGAACTTTTCTACATATGAATCTTCATCCAACTCTAAATTGGATTCTGTAGACACTTTTGCTATTCGTCTTGCTATATCTTGCATTTGCCTCAGTGGTCCACTTAATTCTTCAATACTTTTTGGATTTTCATTTGATTTACTATCACAGACAAAACAGCTAATTAATGCAGTCATTTGAGGAACTGTTAAACTATTAAAAAGTCCATTGAAAATCATTTCTGTCAGTAATAATTCGTCAGCTCCATTTAATTCGCAAGCTACGCGTCCCTTTAATTCTATAACATCGGCTGCCGTACTATATGCTAGTCGACGTAATACTCGTTTTCTGCATTTTAATTCATCCATTTGTAAAACAGACTTCGCACGCTTTAATTCCGTTTTAGCATCTAATAATTTCTTCCCAATTTCTTCTTTGGCTAAGAATCTTTCATACAAGTCACTCAAATTAGGATCCTTTAAAATTCAATAACAATTCATAAAACTTACAAAAAATATAGGTGTAGTCACTTCAATGAATAAAATTCAAGAAATGAAAATAAATATATTAAAGATTTAGATTTATACATAATATACATTCTTTTACTTTGGAAAGAATAACTTGGATAATTAAGTACCCACCCTAGATTCAAGCAAATGACTGTTTTTAGTAAAAATTATGACTCACAATTTATTGGCGTAAGTAAATAGATTAGACGGTTTAAAATATAAAATGGGCAGAATTTTTTGACTCAAAATACTAGCATATTATATTTATAAATAATATAATTTAAAACTAAGAGTAAAATGTAAGTTCCGTATGCAATTGATTTTATTTAAGAAATATGTTTTATGATTGTGACCATTCATAGCCTATGGTTTGTGAATTACAATATAATATTTCAGATTTCATATTTAATATTTTAAAAACCTTACTTTGTGCATTGGGTGAATATATAACCTTTCTTCGAGAACTTCTATTCTTTTAATTATATCTTTAAATGCAGAATCTTCTATATGCATATCAGTTATTGGATGAAGTAAAGGTGGTCCATCAGGAAACCTAGATTTAACAACTTGTATCGTTTTTAATACACTCTTTCTATTATCAGGTGGCCTTAAGTCTTTTGGATAAAATAACCTAAGTGAACTAATTTGCGATATAAGCGTATGTAATACAGGAACAACTTCTACTTCTCCTTCTTCTCCCTGTGGACAAGGTATAGGGTTGGCTTCTGTAGAATTTTTAGAAACATGGAGTAATACATCTATAATGATAGTTGTTTTCTCTTTCTCAGGATTTTTTGGATTTTTCTTTTTGAAATTCACTATTATGCCCCAATCAAAAGTATCCTTATCATTTTTTACCTGCATAAATTTTTTTTAAATGTTATTATTTTAATTTGTAAATATTAATACATTATGTAAAAAAACTTATAATTTTATAAAAATAAATTTGCATTATTTACTTTAATCATTCTTCCTGGTTGAAGAAATGGAAGTAAATATTCTGGTTTAGTTAAGAATAATCTAAAATCTACACTGAGTCGATCTAGTTGCTGTCTAATATCATGATAAGATGACATAAGATCATATTTTTCAAACTGTATATTGTCATACTGACTTTGTAAGTCTTTTACCTCTAAATAAAACAATAATAATATAAATATACTTATTATAATTAGTTACTAACAATTAAAAACAAAAACTTACTATTAAATAATTCAGGAATAGCAGCTTGATTTTGAAATTGATAAAAACTTCTCTCTAACATGTATTCAGGATTTATTTCTTCAACTCTTAAAAGATTCAAAACCATGTTATAAGTTAAATAAAAAGCAGAATTAATTGGATCTGCTTTTCCTTGTACAATTTCTTTTCCAACAGTTGGACTAACTTGTTCATCAACCATTAGAATAACGATTCCTTTTTCATCTAAGCCTCGCCTACCTGCGCGACCTGACATTTGAATATATTCACCAGAAGTAATCCACCGAAAATCTTTTCCATCAAATTTACGTGGTCCAGTAAATAAAACTGTTCTAGCTGGCATATTTAAACCCATTGCAAAAGTTTCAGTTGCAAAAAGAGCCTTAATTAAACCTTCTGCAAATAAAATTTCTACAGTTTCTTTTAAAATTGGAAGAAGTCCACCATGATGAATACCAATTCCGCGTCTTAGTAAAGGTAGAACATTTTCAACCTGCGGCAATTTTCTATCATCTTCATTAAGAACATCCATTGCATTATTAAAAACTTCATCTACTAATCTTTTTTCCTCAGCAGTGTTAAGATCTAGCTTAGCAAGCTGCATGGCATAAACTTCACAATCTTTCTTCGAAAAACTGAAAATTATAACTGGTGCAAAATTTCTTTCCATTATCATTTTTACAATTTTAAAAATATTTGTTTGTCCAGCATTAGTTTTGTGCATTCCACCCTTACGTCCTTTTGTATCACCTTTAGCCACTTCACCTTGTAAACATGACATAGCTCTGTTGAAATTATCCTCTTTAAATTGACCATTTTCATCTACAACCTGTAAATAGTCATTATTTTTTTGCTTAATTCTGTATACATAATCTAATATATCTTTCAAACTTCAAATATTGAATAGACAAAATTATAGTTTTGCATTACAAATTGTTATTTATCAGCAATTTTTTCTATTAGTTTTTCATGAATTAATATTCATCACAATCAAATATAGGAATATTTATGCAAAATGACTTGAATTACTTTAATATTTAGATTACACTAACCAAATGAATCCCATCTCCTCCAACAGGAAATATATAATGTTGCAATGGAGTGGGCCTGTAATCTGTATAAACAACGTGACAAGGCTGCCGATGTAAATGAGCAACCCATTCAACAAACTGACGAGCATTTGGAATAGTTGCAGAAAGAAATACATAATGAACATTATCTGGCAATAAAATTAGAGTTTCTTCCCAAACCACACCTCTTTCTTTATCCCTCATGTAATGAATTTCATCAAATATTACCCATCCTACTTCACGCATGACCTAGATTTTTAAATACAAAATAATTAATTATTTATAAGATATTTTTATAAACTATAAATTTACCTCTGAACCTCTGTAAAGCATATTTCTTAAAATTTCTGTTGTCATTATTAAAATACTTGCAGTTGGATTAATCGTAACATCTCCAGTTACTAATCCAACATCTTTGAATTCTTCATAGAATTCTCTATATTTTTGATTACTTAATGCCTTAATTGGAGTTGTATATATAACTCTTTGTTTATCTCTCAAAGAACAAGCAATAGCATATCTGTGTAATTTCAATTACAAAAATCAATAACAAAATTAAAAATTACTTAAATATATAAAAAAATAATAAGAATATTATTTATAGTAATTAAACTGTATAATTTTGTTCTAATAAATTTTTATTACTTAAATAATTAGTATGTAATTTTAATATTTAATTAAAAAATATATTTTTACAAATTCAATTCAAAAGAAAATAATAAAAATCTGTAGTAGAAAGTACATTCAAATCAATATAATTATATTTCATTTACTTACTCTGCTACTACTGTTTTTCCTGCTGATGTGTGTGCAGAAACTAAAACAGATTGATTATTTTCAATACATAAAATTGCTTCTTTTTGAAAAGGATCCAAAACAAATTTATATTCTTTAGCTGGTTTAGTGGTTATATCCTCTAATGGAGTGTATTCTTGATCTGGTGGCACAGCAACTTCATGTGTACAAGATTCAATCGTTTCTATTCTATGAACTGTTATTCGAGATTCAATTTCATTTAAACTGCAATAATTAATATTTTTAAAAAATGATACAAATAAACATCAGATAATTTTCTTTAATTTAAAATTTAGCTTACTTAATATCTTCGAGAAGAGTATCTGTTCTTAATTTTTTAACTACTACTTCCTCTTTGGTGTTATCGTTATCTCGTTTTAAACTATTTGATGATCTGTAAATTAGAATTAACAAACAATAATTCCTACATGAAGGATGTGATGCACATGTAGATAAGGTTATGTTTTGGTTAAAGAACTTCGGTAATAAAGTGAAATAATATTACCTAATTTCTGTAGTACTATCATTATTTTCTTCAAACGCGTCAAATAAATCATCATTCATAAAATCTGCCATTATCGGAATTCTTAGAAATCACTGTTTTCTTAATTTATAATTCTTTCATCTCAACCACGGCAACTAAACTGAACTAAACTGAACTAAACCAACATTGACCTAGGTATATTGGGTGATATTGGCAACGAAAATCGACGTAGAAGAACAGAGTGTATAAGGCGGGTGCAGGCAGAGATGAATAGAGAGATCGCCGATACAATACAACCGACCCGTGCCAGTTTCGACGCGCCGTAGTAATACGCACCCTCGCGGATGAAATTGTAAGCCAGTCCATTTTAAGGGAAATGAGGGGAAACAAGGGAGAGGGAAGAATGGACCGCGAGGGACGAATCGTGTCCATGAGGTCGGCGCTGTTTGTGTGCGGGACTGTGCGCGAGCGAGCTATTTGGCTGTATTGGTACACCTGATCTTTACCGAAAGCCAGCTCGGCTCCGTTCGGATACAAGGAGTGAATGCGCGCAAAGAAACGCGCTCATGTAGCCGGCACTGTTTGCTTCAGCTGTGTGTGACGTGTCGCCTGTATTGGTGAGTCGATTGTTGTAGTCGATCAACAGACTGTCGACATGCGGATATGCGACTCTCCGCGAGCTTTCGTAGGCTTCAGCCGCGACCTGCCCGTGACTCCTTTACTGCGGCGCAGAGGCCTAACCGTACAGCCCGTAATGCGCTCGGTTATCAACAAATTAAAAATACTTATTGCGTCTTTATTTAAATAATTTAAGATTTGTTTTTAATACAAAGTAATCAATTATCGCCCGTAAAATGCATTCGAAAGACTGGGAATGGGAATGAATAAGGTGCCCGGGTCCCAAAAAATTAAAAAAAAAAACTTATTTCTTAATAAAATTATGTTTAATCGTATTTTTGAAACGTTTTAAAATTAGGGGCCTCAAAACCCAGGGCCCCCTATTGGTTCCTGAGTATCTGTTAGCATGAACCTGAAGCTGGCAGCCAGAGCTATCCGCCGGTTATGGCCAAACATATGCCGCGGTCCCCTGACAAAAAGAAATTTAGAATGAATTATTCTAAGAACTACAAATGTTAACTCAATATAAATAATAATTTTTAATGAAAACAACATTTGTGTTATTAGAAAAAAGCATGAGCTTACAAAAAAGTGCATAGTTATTTTTGAAACTTTCTCCTATGCAAGAACAGTCGCTCCCCAAAGAGCGACCCTCTCCGCTTCTGCCACCTCCCCCCTGGCCAACCAGGACTTCATTCGTCAAATCACTGAGGCTATGACGTCGGCCATGACGGCAGCTCTCGCCGCTATTCTAAACCCTCTCATAAATGGTTAATAGTCCACCAAACCTCCTCCTGTTGAATTGGAATGCCTCCGGCATCCGAAACGAAACACTGGAGCTCTCCCTCTATTAACTTGTTCATCCCGGGCTTTACCATCTATCGTAAAAACCGGGCCACTCAAGGTGGGTGCGTAGCCATTCTGGTTCGCTCCTCCCTCACTCATAAAGCCATAAACGCCGACCTCGGCTTCAACGAGTCTGTCGGCGTCGAGATGGCTATTACTAGCAATTCTATCCGTATCTTCTCCATATACTGCCCCCCTCACGGAGTGAATAAACTCACTGCCGTCAGCAACTATTTTTCAGGCACCCCAACCGTCCTGGTAGGAGATTTGAATGCCAGAAGCACTGCTTGGAGCTGCCACTCAAACAACCCCAGGGGAAACTGCCTGCTTCACGCTTCAATCCGCAACACCTCATCATCGAGGCCCCCCTGAACCCACACACTTCCCCTTCTGCGACTCCCACAGACCAGATATCCTCGACCTATTTATCACACGACACACACACTATGCCTCTGATCCCAGGGCAATTGTACAGCTTTTATCTGACCACCTACCGGTCCTCTTGGAGCTATCCTGCATATTCTCTTACACTCCCCCATCTTGTAAGACAATAAACTGGCTCCAGCTCCGATACCTCCTAGAAATCTCACCACTCAAGTGCCGTTCCATCAAACAACCTCTCGACATTGACGCCGCTGTCAATGAACTAACTACGGACATAAATAGAACCACCCTCCAGGCCACGCACACTAACCCCGTTCACTCCCACTCGGACCTCCCAGCACACATCCGGCTCATGATCCGCGAAAAAAACAAAACCAGAAAACGCTGGCATTGCACCCGGGTTGAAACCTTGGTGAACGCGCAGCAAAGCGGCTCTGAAATCGCAAAACCCAGCTGCCCGCCCTTGTATCGAACGGGAACAAATACTTCCTCGATGCAGAGAAAGCCGACATCCTCACATCGACTATCTCACAGTAGTGCTCACCTCTTTCGAGCGACTCCGAGGATGCCACACTTCACCAGAAACATTGCCAAGAAGGTGCGCAACTTCTCCCCTTCTGAAGTCCGCTTTAAGCCCGCCTCCCCGGATGGGATCGGTGGCATCCTCCGCACGCTGAAAAATCGCAAAGCTTCCAGATGCGACGGGATTCGCAACGTTCTAAAGCTACTCCAACGTAAATACGTTACCGCCCTGTGCAATATTGCTAACGTCATCATGCGTCATCAGCATTTTCCCTCCGTCTGGAAAGAAGCTACTGTGGTGTGCCTCCCTAAAGCCGGGAAGCCACTTTTCTCTCCCTCTAGCTACAGACCAATTAGTCTGCTGAGCGCTCTTAGCAAGGTAGTTGAAAGCGTTCTCCTCAAGCGGCTCTCCGACCACTCTGTAGCCAATAACATTATCCCCGACAGCCAGCACGGCTTCCGATCCCGATACGCTACCACCCACCAACTTCCTCACCCCAAATCGATACGTGCTCCAAACACATAAACGAATTCCTCCCACTTCTTCTCGCCTGGTACCGGAAATGGAGACTCTCCATCAACCGGGCCAAATCAGAGGCCATTTGCTTCTCTCGCCGTCAACGACACCCGCCCAGCATTCAAGTCGCCGACCAGATTTGATCGCAAGCTCACATGGCGTTCCCATATCCAAGCTACACGCACCAAACTAAATGGCGCTTTCATAGGTCTTAAACCATTCTTCGCCAACAAGAAGGTCTCTCATAGTACTAAGCTCCGAGCATTCAAGGCCATCATTCTCAGCATTGTAGTCGATACGTCACACAGCTACAGCAAACAGCGCCGGCTATATGAGCGCGTTTCTTTGCGCGCATTTACTCCTTCTATTCGATCGGAGCCGAGTTGGC
Source organism: Sycophaga agraensis (assembly GCA_018906755.1). NCBI lineage: Eukaryota > Metazoa > Arthropoda > Insecta > Hymenoptera > Pteromalidae > Sycophaga > Sycophaga agraensis. The sequence goes on along the minus strand of JACCIE010000057.1, from coordinate 742,406 downwards.
TTTCTGTAATGATGGGGTGTACCATTACAGACAAACAGCTTGCTCGCGCGCAGCACGCACACAAACAACCCGGCCTCATGGACACAATTCGTCGCTCTTGCTCCATTCTTCCCTCTCCTTTGTTTCCGCTCATTTCCCCTCAAATGGACCGACTTACGATTTCATCCACGAGGGTGCGTATTACTACGGCGTGTCGAAACTGGCGCGGGTCGGTTGTATTGTATCGGCGATCTCTCTATTCATCTCTGGCCCAGGCGGGTGGTCCGAAACCGAACTTCGAAATCCGAATTGCTCCAAACTCCCAAATCCGAACACTGCGAGGTTGTAACTGGTTGTAACCCCAACTGATTGGGACGCAGAGATCCTAAATTTTATATTTATATTATAACGAGTGGACATGTGTTGCAGAACACATGTGTACTCGTTGATTACTCGGGGGGGGGGGGGGGGGCACGCGCCGAGCCAGAGGTAGCCGCGAAAGAGAGGAAAGCCGCGGAAGAAAGAGAATAGGACGCGTTTGAGGGCCGGCGCGCGCGGAAAAGGGCAGTAACGGCATGGAAGAAAGGGGAGCCGCGCGGAGAGAGAGAGACAGTAGAGCCGGGTAGAGTGAGAGCGCGGATGGGGGGGGGTAGCGCGCAAAGAGAGAGAGGCCGCGGGGAAAAGGAGAGAGAGGCGCTTGGTGGCGCGAACGCGCGGAAGGCGGAAGGAGGGACCGAAGAGAGAGGGATACGAATTACGCGAGATAGAGAGAGAAAGAAAACCGCGTTTCCCGAAAGTTCGATAGCTAACTAGGCGCGAAAAGGGGAATTTTGGGAAAATTCCGCTAGTTGGGAAGGCATTAGGAAAGTGGAAGATTTTCGGCAGTTCGTCCCGAGCCTTAGTCAAGGAAAGAGGTAGTAAATTTGGAAGAAGTTTAGTAAAGACAAGAGTTAGTAAATACGAGAAATAGGAAACGGCAATAAAACAATTGAGAGTAAGGAATTTGAAGGCAAGAGAGAGAAGGAAAGAAAGAGGAGGAAATTAAAGATTGATAAAGACGAAAGAATTGGGAAAAGTAAGGTAAGAATTTAACGTATTATAGGGTGAAGGTTGATTTATGTGTGGGATTGGAGGGGAAATGAGAGTAGGTAAGGACCGATTTTAGGAATTTTGTTGCCAAGGGAGTTTTCCCCAATTTTGTTGCCGTGGAGAAGGAGGGAGATCAGGAATAAATTTCCTTCCCGCCAAAATAAACTGGTGTCAAAAAAATTAATGATGCCGAAAATTTATGTTGCAAAAAAAAAAGGGACTGATGCCAAGCGATATTGGTGAAAAAGGAATTAGCCAGCTAAACCAGTAATTTTGTTTTTTTTTCTTTTGTTCTATTTTATTGCGGTGACGTCCTTGTTGCCGGTATTAGTGGAAGGAGCGCGGGACCTGGAGGAGCGGTGGTCGGCGACGCCATTTTCCTCCGTTGGAAAATTTGAAATAAAGAAACTGTAGGAAATAATTGTTAGAAATAAACCCCGCTAAATTCCAGGAATTGAGTCCGATTAAATTTATTGTTTCCCCGTTTCCTGTAAACTTTCAATTTCAGGAGGCTCACCACCAATAAATTCAAAAGAGAAATTAAGGCGTAGAAAAGAAACATTTTTCAGTTCGGTCGATGTAAAGTTTTAAATAAAGCAATTGGATTGTTTTTTTTTGTTAATTGATTTGTCGCGTTTTTAAGAATCAATTCAGTATAATTATTTCGTAAGTCGCGGAGAAATTTCGAAGGACTAATTGAAAGAGCCCAACGAATCCCGCCATTTTGGCGCCAAGAGGAGGCCCAGTCTGTGCGGAGTACTGCCGAGGAATTTTCCAAACTTTGTTGTATTCCCCGAAGTAAATTCGATTTTGGATCGTCGAGAAATTGTACTAGCTAGTGGAGTAAGAAAATACTTTGTGCGTAGCTAGGGAATAGACCTATAGGGTGTTACGTCACAAATGGCATCCCTTGTGGGGAATAAATCGGAAATGGAAAATTCGACGGAAAATTATTGTTGTGGCCTAACGTTATAATTGTAGCCTTGGACAAAAAAATTAAAAAAAAAAAAAAAAAAAAAGAAAAAAAAGTGTATCCCTGTAAGTGTATCCCTGATTAATGGAAAATTTTAATAATTGACCTCCCAATGTAGTATTGACGATTTTGATGAATTTTATCGTTTGAAATCTGAAAACTTTCAGATGAATTTTATATTATTTGTGTAATACATGTGTGATTTTGAGCATTGTTGTCTGGTTGTTGCCTTGAACTACATTGTTGTCGAGGAATTTTATCGAGGTAAAATTTTATTATTAAATATATCTTATTAATTTCGAATACTCGCAAGTTTCAACAAGTAGGCAGGGTAATTTTCTGGGTGTTTATTGTGAGGACTGGTACGTTTTGGTACGAAGGATTGCTGTTGTGTGAGAGGGTTAAGACGGGTTTCCCCGTCGCGATTTTAAGACTAGTTGTTTTGTTGCCGAGGAAATTCCGATAAAATGGAGGACGTCGCCGAACAAATGAAGATTATTCTGTCATCTTCAAGGTCAGCCAGGGCATTGAGAAGGAAAATAGATCGTTTACCAATAGAGGAAGTGGAAAGACAGTTAGAAGGTTTCAATCTCAAATTAACGGGGGATGAAGGAGTGCTCCGGGACAGATTGTTCCGGAATGAGGCGCGTTTATTGGAAGTTTCGCGTTATGAAATCCCGTGGTCTATGAGAGAGGATGAGGAAGCTGCAATGGCACAGGAATCTGCCGAGGAAGTAGAGATACCGGAGGCGGAAGAGGCAAGCAGGGCCGAGGCATTTAACAGAAAGAAAAGGGAAATAGAGGAAAATAGGCAGCAGGAATCGAAGTCGGAGTTTCGAGGTGCCATCCCAAAGACTTTTGCTAACTTATCACTGGCTCAGCCCGGTGATAGGGGTCAGATCGCCGAGGAAGAGGTGCAAGACACTCATGATCCAGACCGATCCACCACCCCGGTATTATATAAAGGAGTAAGATATGAATGGCCTCCGTCTACGTCATTCTATAAACCCAAAATCACCTCCGTCAAGAAGGGACAATGGATTACGCCCCGAAGCGCAATGCCATCAAAAAGAAAGGTGATCCCGGTTCCAGCTGAGTTAGAGGCATCAATATCGGAAGAACTCGAAAATTTAGACCAAGCGCAGGAGCCGCCTAGGCGGAGGGTTTTCGGGGCCATCGAAAACAGCCAGGGACGTGGATATACCGACGAAGAATGGGAGTCGGAGGATGAAATTTTAGGAAGCCATTTCAGACAAATGAGTAGAGACAAGGGGGCGACAAGGACGGTCGGTCCGGCAGAAAGCCATAGGAATGAGGAACGGAGTTGGATGCCTAGGGGTAGGGAGGTGATGAGGAGACCTATCTCTACGGCAAGTGGGATGTTAACCCATATTAAACTCCTGCAAGGCAAGCACATCCGGTTTTCGGGCGATAGGAAGGAAGGACCGGAGGACTTTCTCTCGAGATTAGAAGGAATTCGTTTGAGATCCGAAATGACTGAACACGAACTGTTGGACGTCTTAGATAGCGTTTTTTTTGGTGCCGCGGGAATGTGGTATAGGACGGTTCAGTCAAGTATTGAAACATGGGGTCAGTTTAAGAGGCTTTTCCGGAGTCAATTCATGGGAGATGTGGACGAGGACGACTTGCTCGAGGAGTTCAAAGCAAGGACCCAGGGAAGAGGAGAGACGATCTCGCACTATTTATTGTGTAAAAAGTATTTGATTGGCCACTTGAGGCACCCACCGCCGTTATTGACTCAAATCAAAATTATTTATAAAGGATTGTTGCCGGGATATAGATGGTTCATGGAAGGCCATAAAATAGAGTCGTTGGATGATTTAACTAAAGTGGGTCACCGCTATGAGCGGTTGAAAGAACTAGATAAGAAGAGAACGTCTCCTCCGAAGGACGATAAGGTTTTGTTAATAGGTGGTGCCTGGGGAAACAGGGTTAAGACAAATAACTCACATGGATTTTTGGAGCAAGACGCCGTAGCTGAACTGACGATGGGAGGCCGAGATCAGGTGAATAGGAATCCTCGAGAGAAAGTAACGAAGTCTCAGGAAAACACAAAAGCCAAGAAACGATTAGACTTCCAGGTGGACACTGTAGTCCCTTGTTTAGAAATGATGCCGAGGGGAAATTTGGCTCAAATGGACGTGAGTGGTCCAACCAGAGGGGGGGGGCCACTGAAACCACCACCAAATTCGTATTACTCGCAAGGACGAACCCAGAGTGATGTAAGAGAGTCAATGGCTCCCACTAGTTATAAGACGTTCCAACGTGTGGCAGATGGCAGGCCAGATGAAGCGTGCTATTTTTGCAGGAAACAAGGGCATAGGGCTTTCGAGTGTCCGCAGAAGGTATGCTATAGGTGTAGGGGAAATGGACATTTTGCAAATCGTTGCCCCATGTCGCGGCCTGTCCAAATCTGTCAAGGCTGTAACCAGGTCGGTTACCAGCTGCGGAACTGTCCAAACTGTGTGGCCGTGAGACAGTTATTGGGAAACGAGGAGGCAGGGGTCAGCAACCGCTCGCAACCTCCTGCCACCCAGTAAGAGCGGAAAGAATTCGTGAGGAGGTAACATTCGCTTTGCCGTCGCTATCGGATGTTAATCAGGAAAGGAGGATCTTGAAATCAAGCTGTAGCCAGGTTGTGAGGGCTGAAATACATGCTCCAATGCAACCCGAGAAAATAACGGGTCAAGAAGGAGATAAGAGTCGCGTGTCTGATTTGGAAGATAAAATTTCTGATCAGACCGATGTTATTAGTCGCGTGTCTGATTTGGAAAAGAAAATTTCCAGTCAGACCGGTGTTATTGGTCGCGTGTCTGATTTGGAAAAGAGAATTTCCATTCAGACCGATGTTATTAGTCGCGTGTCTGATTTGGAAAAGAAAATTTCCAGTCAGACCGATGTTATTGGTCGCGTGTCTGATTTGGAAGAGAAAATTTCCAGTCAGACCGATGTTATTGGTCGCGTGTCTGATTTGGAAAAGAAAATTTCCATTCAGACCGATGTTATTAGTCGCGTGTCTGATCTGGAAAATAAAATTTCCGATCAGACCGATGTTAGTAGTCGCGTGTCTGAGTTGGAAAAGAAAATTTCCGATCAGACCGATGATATTGGTCGCGCGTCTGATCTAGTGAAGAAAACTTCCAGTCAGACCGATGTAAGAAGCCGGATATCTGCTTTTGAGAATAGAAGGTCAAGGCAGATGGATGGCGTGAGTTGCGAGCCTGTACAGGAGGAGACTGTCCTCCAACAGGCCGGGGGAAAGGAAGGAGAGGATAGTGTAGATCCCGAGGCAATTACAGTATTAGAAACAAACGATACGGGCAAGGACACGAATGGAGCCGAGGGGAAAGGAGAATCAGATTCTGGAGTCGCGAGGATTAGGACTGACAAGGAGGTGATACCTCCTTGTACAGTCCTGGGAGGGGGTGAATCTGGATGGGATCCAGATGAATCCAGAAATACGGTGGAAGAGTACCCTCCCATGGTAGAAGAATGCAGTGTGGAAAATCGATGTTATTTATGGTTTTATATTGGAACAGAAAAGTATAAGGCCTTGGTGGATACGGGAGCAATGGTATCATTAGTAAGTCCCAAAATTGCGGAACGATTTACCGATAGATTGGAACCGTCAAACTCCATGGTAAAAGGTGTATCGGGGGGTGTTGCCAAAGTCAGAGGAATTTTATATCTTAATATGGAATTGGATGGATGTAGCCGACGGTTAGGTTTCAAAGCCATGGGATGTTGTGATCAAGATATAGTATTGGGAATGGATGGGTGCAAGTTATTTCAGATTATAGTTGGCACGGAGCCTCCTCGATGGAAAATAGGTAATGGAGAGTGGAGGGATTTTGCTGATGAATCGATGAGGAAAGAGGACATGGTGTACGCGGAATGCGCAGGCATTGTGGAGTTAAAAGACAATCAAGCAACTCAGCTGCGCGAGATGGTCACGGAGTGTCTAAAGCGGCAACCAAAAGAGTTTGGGATGACGAATTTAACCTGTCATCGAATAGAGGTGGTTGGACGGGAGCCGGTGAAGCATAATCCCCGACGGATGTCTCCAATCATGTGGGAAACAGCCAAGAAGGAGGTGGACAAGATGTTGAGGGAAGGGGTCATAGAATTTTCAGACAGTGATTGGAGTAGCGCCCCGGTGATCGTGAAAAAATCGGATGGATCGTGGAGGTTTTGCATCGATTTCAGAGATCTGAATAAAAGAACGATACAAGATGCGTATCCGATACCAAGTATTGATTCAATTTTGGATAAGTTAAGAAGGGCAAAATATATATCGAAAATTGATTTAAAACAGGCCTATTTCCAAATACCGATGGAAGAAGGTAGTAAAAAGTATACAGCGTTTGCAGTTCAAGGCGCAGGACTGTTCCAGTTCCTAAGAATGCCGTTTGGTCTATCGGGTAGTCCAAAAACTTTCCAGCGTCTAATAGACTATTTGTTTGGCCCAGAGTTCAGACCTCACATTTTTGGGTATTTAGATGATATAATTGTTGCCACGGAGACGTTTGAAGAACATCTGAAATGGCTAAAAGTTACATTAGATCGAATTTGTGAGGCTGGCTTAATGCTGAATGAAAAAAAGTGCGAATTTGGTTGTTCTCGGGTGACCTACCTGGGATATATTTTAGACAAGGATGGTTTGCGGCCAGATCCGGAGAAGGTTAGACCAGTGATAGAGTATCCAGCGCCAAGGAATAAGAAGCAGTTACGCAGTTTCTTGGGAATGGTAGGTTGGTATGCTCGGTTTATCGCTAAAGATTCAGAAATGAAGCTACCACTTCTCCAACTAATTAAAAAGGATCAGCCTTGGTGTTGGGGTGAGGAACAGGAGGAAGCTTTCAGGCTATTGAAACAGGCCCTAACCAGTGCACCGGTGTTAGCAAGGCCAGATTTTTCTAAGAAGTTCACCATCCAGTGTGATGCCAGCGATTTTGCCATTGGCGCAGTGTTAACACAAGATTTTGAAGATGGTGAACACCCGGTGGTATACGTGAGCCGAGTGTTAAATAAGGCGGAAAGAAATTACACCACCACCGAGAAAGAATGCCTAGCTTTGGTATGGGCCGTGCAGAAATTCAGACCGTATGTGGAGGGCTATAAGTTTAAGGTCATTACAGACCATAGCGCCCTTAAGTGGATACGAAACCTGAAGGACCCGACCGGAAGACTTGCTCGATGGGCGCTGCAACTTCAACAATGGGATTTTGAAATAATTCACCGAAAAGGAGCGGATCATCACGTACCGGATGCATTATCTCGGGGTTTTGTTGTAGAGGATGAAGTAGCGGGTTTTGGAGAAATACGGGATCCATGGTATTTGAGAAGGGTGGAAATCTTGACCAATAATCCGGAAAAGCTGCCGGAGTGGAGAATGCAGGACGGCTTGATGTATATGCATCGGAAAGATCAATTATTGGACCCAATTTTATGGCCAGAGGATAAATGGAAGTTGGTAATCCCAGTAGAGCATAGGGAAAGGGTGATGCAAGATGCTCATTGTCACGCCTCCTCCGGTCATTTAGGAGTAGAGAAAACGTACTATCGTGTTGCCTCGGAGTACTATTGGCCGGGATGTTGGTATGATGTGAAGGAGTTTGTGACGACGTGTGGGAAGTGCCAGGAGCATAAAGCATCCCAGTTAGGACCCCAGGGATTGATGGGCCATAGAATAGTGGAAAGACCATGGGCGGTGGTGGCAGCTGATGTCATGGAATTCCCTAGCAGTAAGAGTCAGTTTAAATATGTCCTGGTGTTTCAAGATTTGTTTACGAGATGGGTGGAACTGAAACCTCTGAGGAGGGCGGATGGAAAAAGTGTTGCCAAGGCCCTAGAGGAGCTAGTTTTGTTCCGATGGGAAGCACCGGATTATCTATTGACAGACAATGGAACGGAGTTCATGAATAAACATTTAGAGGATTTACTGCAAGAATATGGCATTAAACATGTTACTAGCCCACCCTATCATCCGCAAGCCAATCCGGTGGAAAGAAGTAACAGAACATTGAAGACTATGATCAAAATGTTCGTGGGAGAGGATCACCGGGATTGGGACGTCCATCTGCATGAATTAAGGCATGCAATGAATACGGCGGTGCAATTCTCTACTAAAGTATCGCCAGCTTTCTTGAATTATGGTCGGAATCCAAAGCCAGTGAAAAGTCTACGCCGAGAATTGGAAAATGGGAAATTCAAGCAAATATTGGATAAGGAGGCATGGTTGGACCGGTTGAAACGCCTAGACGCGTTGAGAGACTTGGTGGCGCGTCACGTGGACCAAGCGAGTGACCGCCAAAGGACATATTATAATCGTGGACGCAGGGATGTGGTATTTTGTGTTGGGGACCAAGTGTTGAGGAAGGTACGAGTCCTTTCGAATGCTGGACAGAAATTTTCAGCAAAACTCGCACCCAAATATGAGGGTCCGTATAGGATTCAAGCGGTTATTACTCCCACGATTTATGAATTAGATACGGGGGATAATCGGAGAATAGCGCGGGTGCATGTGTCGGAATTGAAAAAGTTTGTGTTGCCGAGGGGAGAAAGGGGTTAGTAAATGGTGGAGGTTGTGTCGTCAGTAGCTGTGTTGTCCTGTTGTTGTATATAGAAAAATTTTATAGGAAAAGGATACGGTTAAAAAAACAAGAGTTGTTTTCAGGTATATCCTAGGGATTATGGCCTATTCAGGAAATGTTGTTGCCGAAGTGGAGGAGATGATGGTGGATGGGGCTGTCCAGGAGTTGCAGGTAGAGGAGGTCATGGAGGTGGCCCCCGTGTTAGAAGGAGGGTCAGGTGAATTGATACCGAGGAAAAGTGAGATTGGTGTGGCCAGGGAGGAGGATATAATAATGGAGGATTCGGTTATAGGTAGCGTTCCTCAAGAACTGGTGAGCTGGGCCGACCAGCTAACCAACATGATTGAAGAAGATCTGCGGGACCAAGCACGGCAGGATCCGGAGGGAGCAGAAGGAGAGGAAGTTCCTTTGGTCGCAACCGGGCCTGAACTGATTTCCCCGGTGTCCTTCCATTTGATTTCAGAGGAAGAGTTACAGCGGGACGCGGAGATTTTGGGGATAGACCACACTGGGGTAATGAATGAGCCACGGGAGGAAATAGAGGAGGTTGTTCAGAGGCAGGCCACCGCGGTGGCGGAGTTGTCCTTGAACAACCCCACAGAGTTGTGGCATAGCGGCAACAATTGACATGAATTTTCCTGATCAGGTAGGACGGATCGAGGAGAGAGCCGAGGCGGAAGGAGTTGTTGCCGAGGTCGAGTAGGCGGAACCGACAACTCCGGAGTGGATCCGGGATCCAGAGGTAGCGGAATGGGATGAGGAGTTCGTCTCTCCCCTGGAGGCGATCCGACAACGAAATCTGAATGCCGAGGCAGAGAATGGTATTCATATACCATTTTAAAAACTTCTACAATGTTTTTGCATTTTCAGTTGCGTGGGCGCACGTCCGATTTTATTTCGTTTGAAGGGCACAAGTTCGAATACACATGAAATAATTTTTTACTGCTTAGTATATTTTTAGTTTAAAAAAGTTATAATTATAGATTTAAGATTCAAATACTATCGAAATAAGTTTTGTATTTTTTAATGCGATGCGCCTCTTACCTCCAGCAGAGGACATCTCAGCCAGGCCGGCCTCTGGTGATTGACCGACGACTGTCACTGCGACCGACTGAGCCGTGGAATTGGGGAAGGATCTACTCACAATAAATTAATATTATACTAATCACTATACTCGATACTTGAAGGATAATTTCTCTCTCGGGAGTCCTGCTGTACATATTCTTCCGGGTATACGTAGCGCTGAACTGCAATCAAGCCGATCTTAGCTTACCTATAAATATATTGGGGATTGAAGAAAAATACATGTTTAATATATCCCGTACTTCACCACAAGTACGAAATAAAAGTGCGAGTTTAGAAAAACATCCTATGTAAATACTTCTAGTGTGACTGAATAGACCCCAAATAGGCAATACGATGCTATTAGCAACACTCGTAATCTAACTTAGACAGGTTGCCTGAACGACCCGGACGGTCGACCCACGATGGTCGCGACGGTTATGGGAGTTGGGAAGAGGGACGGCCGGGCACAATAATAAATCACGCACTCCAATCCTTTGGTAGATCTATTTATTCGCGGGCGGCGGGACAGGCCCCGCCGCCGCACAACTCCTTCGCCTCCTGGCGCACAGCTCCCGCTGTCCGCACGCGGGGTCTACGCGGGCCGTCCCCGGCGGGCCCCTTGTGGGCCCCCTGCGGCTTCTGCTCCGACCCCCAGTGCGTCGCTCGCCGGCCTCGGCAACCCTCGCAGACCACCTAGGTGGCCTCTGCAGAGTACCGAGGGAGTCGCCTCTGGCTCCTCGCGCCTAACCGCGAAAACGCTCGCGCCGCGCTTTCTCTCCGCCGCGCATCAAGGCTGGGAGGCCTACCTTGGCCGTCGGCGGAGTCCTCGCGGGCTGCTCCTCTCCCGTCCCCTCTCGGCTCGGCAACGACGGGGCTCGGCGGTGCGACGCACCCTCGTCCTGGGCACGGCTCGGGTCGGGGCGGCTCGCAAAACTTCTCTCGCGAGTTTGCGGGCACAGGAGTCGGCCTCGGGACGTGCTCGAGGCCAAAGCCAAAACTGAAACTTTTCCTCACAAAAACTCGAGCACGCCCGATTTCCGCGGCCCCTGCGCCTCCCCCCCCCCTCGCGCGCGTGCCTCACCGCGCCCTGCCGATGTTAACATCGGCTCGGGTCCGCTCGCACGGCAGATCCCCGCGCCCATCGCCCGCGGCCCGACGACACCACGTCAGACATTAACTTAACATTGGCTCAAAATAGCCATCTTACCTTCACTGATTCTAGACTTCAGGTGATGCCAATTTTCCACAATACCCAAACAAAATTGCTTTAGGTCTACCAGCATATTTATATTGACGTCCGCGTGACCTCGCGGAGGCGCCCTTTTCTATCGGCCTCTGGGGGAACTGAGATTTTTGAAAATCATGTTATACCATATCATCGTTCATATGAATTAACACTAACGAACATGTATCACGGATTTCCATTACACAATTTGTTTTATTTTAAACCTATGTATACATACAATTTAAGTAGATCGCTACATCTTAAACCGTTTTTCGGATTTGAACTTTTTCAGTATCCCATTCAATGAATTATAAAAAAAGTCAATTCTTTTTGTGTTTGATATTTTAAAAATAATGTATCTAATAATGTATATATAATTATGAATGTGAAATTAATTGAACTTTAAATTTATATTACTTTGGAAATAAAATTATTTTGTTAACATAAAAAAAGATCCTGGAATTCATTTCGTTTTATAATTATATAACAGATGTGACGTCCGTCTCTTGTGATGATGGGAGTCCCATCTACGATAAATTATGTTTGACTTAACTGGTCGATAGCCTCGTTTTTAGCCTGTGCTTGGAGCACGAGTTAGGGAAGAGGCAGAAAAATTTACTTCACAAATCTTAAATTATACAAAGATAATATAAAACTATTTCTTTGTGGACGCCTATTCGAGGGTTACTAGAGGTTGAAGTTTTTCTTGTAAGGAATGGCTGCTGCAGATAAGTTGTACAATTGTTTGTTGAGCAGCTGGATAAGGATATTCGGGTGATTGGCTGATGCCTACAAAGGAATCTCGTCCTTAGTATGGCAACGCCCTGGGAGAAATTCCGACCTACTGGATTCTGCACAGAAGCAGAATCAATCCTCTATCCAGGTTCTCTGCAACTTGAATCAGAGGAGGAACCAAAAGGAGATGTGATATATAAAATAAGGACTCAGTGATTTAGTAGGTATTAAGATATTGACTTTACAAATTGTTTCTTACTTACTTTTATTACACTGCTACAGTGGTCCTTTTTCGAATATAAGATTATAATAGAACTTGATAATAAGGTAGAATGAACGGACAGTACTGAGTTGAATTCTGAGTTTGCAGATCCTTCACGACTTGAAGTTGATTCAAGGAGTGCATTGAACTGATAGCTACAGTGGAAATAGTGAAACTAACTTTTGCATGGCCCAGGCTTTTCTTTTATAGTGTAAGCGCTCCGCGAAAACTGTAAGTGTGAGTGAAATGCTCTTTTGGACCTCTCTGTCACTCCCACGCGTCTTAATGTGCACTCGCATTTATTTATTTAGATAAAATAACTCTAAGGTGTTTGCAAATTTGTAATATTTTTCTCTTCTTGTTATATTTATTTAGACAATTGGAATTAATTATGTAGTTTGTTGTCAATTTAAAAAGTTTGTATACGCCTTGGTTATTTTATCTTTACAGGTTTATATAAAATTCTTTTTACTGTATGTATAAATATTAATATTTGCTCTTAAATAACTTTAGTTGCATATTTATAAATATATATACATATATATATGTATGTATGTATGTATATGTATATGTATATATATATATATATATATATATATATATATATTGTACAAATTTGTTTAGTTCCGTTTTTTAATTATCCAATATATTTATTTTGGAGGTTTTTCTGTTGGTTGAGTGGATAAGGTATTGTTTTTGTTTGTATTGATTTGGTTTTGGCTGGGACGGTACGGTTCCTGGAAGAGCTTCCACCTCTGTTGCAATTTTTCGGCTGCCGGTGTGCCGGTACAAAGTCAGATAGCCATGGAGTCATCGTCATCGTCAACACCTGCTTTGTAGATGAAGGTGAGAGAAGGGGGAAGGAATGCGTTTTGTCATATCTTTGGATTCCTTATGTGGTAAAGAAAGCAACGAGAGTGCTACCCATTCCTTTCTTATCAATAGACGTTTTATCGGTTACCGACTGATAGTGGAGTGTAACATACATATGTATTAAAATATAACTCAATTTTATCATTTTATATTAATTTAGATCATATAAACATAGAAGAATTAAAAGAAAATGCTTTTCTTTAAAATTGTTCAACATAATGATGATTCCAAAAAATTCATGGGTAAAAGTATTTCAGTATCAGACGTGATTAAAGCAGCAATTACAAAATTTTCACTTCCAGATAATGAAAAGGAAAAAAAGGTTTAAATAATATTGTATATTCTACATTATGAAATCAAATATAAAGATAACATTAAATATAGTTTAAAGCTTATACATAATCTATAACTATACTGTTGTGTGACGGGAAAGGTGAAATAAATGCATTCTTTTTCTTTGTTGTTTATTATGTTAATGTAGCTCGAATAAATAGAAGGTTGAAGTTGTGCGCTTTCAGCGAAAGCAGTGAGGCTAGTGGCGCGCTCGCTGCCGAGCTAGCCACGCAAGCCGTTCGCGCGGCGCTCAATGCGCTCTCGGTCCATGGTCGCGCGGAGTTCGACTAGGTATGCTCGCGTCTTGCGCATCTACACGAAATCGCGGGGATCTGGCCTCCCCCCTAACCAACGAGGCCACGAAAAGCGGATGGCATCAGGGATGGTATCCTCCCCCGCGCACTACTCCACCCCCGCAGGGGAAAAAAGGTACGAGGACACAGGAGGACCCCCACCCCCTTGCTCACTGCGGGTAGGCGGTTGATTCCTGTGCGCCCTGTTCTCCCGGTGCACACCTGATCGCTTCCGTCGTGATCGGAATCTCGCGGCTTCCCCGGCGCCGGGCATGAAAACTCCATCACGCAAGAGCGTTCGCCCGACGCCGAACACTACGCTCCTTCATGCGAGAGCGGCGCATGAAATATAAGTTTGCGGGTCGGTCGGTTTAACACCCCATGGGGTGTGCGAACTCTTGCGACTCGAACCTGTCCGTCCGTGCCTGGAAAAATTTGCGTTATCGTGCTTCTTCGTCATGTATTTCGCGGCACTTGATGATCTAGTATTAAAACGAAATCACCCACGGCTAGAGGTTTCTCGCTAACAATGTTGGCGCGAACTCGCGAACCCAATGCCTCCAAAATGCGCCGGCGAGCGCCTGAGTTGCCTGCCACTGCTCCGTTGGTCGAAATATTCGTGCCTCGTATGCACCTAACTTCATCTGACCCGACGAAGTGCCGATAAGAAAGTGATTCGGTGTCAGGAATGAAGGCATACCTCTACGACCCGACATGCGCAACAATACGATGATCGCATTTCCCGCGGTCAAGCTGTGGGCGACCTCTAGGTGGCTTGTCCGGGTGGTCATGCACGTGAATAATACCCACCAGCGTTTCTCGCCGCGTCTTCCAACCTTTACCAATATCGGACCGAAATAGTCGACTCCGCAGTGAGTGAACGGCTTCTGCCTGTAAGCCAATCTCCCCGCTGGCAGGTCTGCCATCCGCGGACTTTGGGGTTTTCCACGCCGAAGCTTACAGCCCAGGTAATTGTTCACTACACTGCGGAGTACGCGGACGCGTATAATACCATCCGTATCAAGGAATGGGTGAAGACCGCCTTCGCGGATCGACCGATTGCGCAGCCCATAGAGCTCGCAGCTCACGCGCAAAATGTTCCTCCTAATTTACATGGAACCAATATTTTTCGGCTTTCGCTACTGCGACTACATCGATAACGCTCAGCCATCCCTTAAAATTGTAGAAAGACCTGGGCATTTTGCGTGCTAGCGCGAGCATTCCAAGCCATTTAAGAAATCTTTGCAGCATGGGACTCCGTTTTTCTGACCTATTCGTTGCGTAGGCCACGCCCGTTTCCCCGGTCGTCACGCCGATCGCTTCCCCTTCACGTCCGCGTAACATAGCGAGACGGGCTACTCGCTCTCGAGCTGCCTCAAAAAGGTTGGGCCACAGTACCACGTATTTTGCGCGCAATATTCCGTACACCGTCCTCGAGTCGCTTGGTCTGCTGGATTTTCGTTCGAAGGCACCCATCGCCACTCCGAGATCGTAGTTATCCCCTTTATTTCCTTTATACGGTTTTGAACGAAAACCTGGTCTTGTTTAGGCTCTGACCGCAGCCACTGGAGGACGTTGGTGGAGTCGCTCTACAGAACATGCCTTTCTACCCGAAAATCGATTTCTTTCTCTACTGCACGCAATAAACGGGCGCCGATAAGCGTGGCCTGCAGTTCAAGCCCATGGCGCCGCTCACGCGTGAAGGAGCATAGTGTCCGGCGCTTACAATAAATATATTACACGTCGAATTTCGTCGATCGCGCTTCAGTTCGCATCATCTACATAATATATATTTCGTAATGTATTAATAGTTAGTGCTGAAATGTGAGTACTGTGAGGTAGATAATGATGATGTTTTAGTCGAATATGCAGAAGAATGTTCCAGACAGTAAATACCAACAATAATCTTAGTGGTTATACCAAAAGATTGCAATGCTGCTATCGAAATGGTTGTATGCGAGAATACTAAGGGAAATAACATGCATTATGTGAATCCTTTACAACAGTTGAATACTAATATAGCTAAAAACTCAATATCCTTAAGAGATTCAAGACAAAATTATTGAATTAATTTCCTTAAGCCTATAAGTAAATTAAACACAAAGGTTGCAGAGAAAAACAAAACTATATTTATTGAAATAAAAAGTTAAATTATAGTGACAAACAATATACATAGAAGAGCACTCCAAGAGTGACGCGGTCGCTCTTCGGAGGTCTGCACTCTACTGCGCCTAAGGCGTCGCTCTAGACATCATATTCCGCCAAAAATGCAGTGCGCTGCATCGAGAAGGGATTATCCCTCCTCGGAGCTTTTATTGCTTTAAAGGAAACTACGCCGCATCAACGATCAGTTCTTGAGGCCCTATACTTTATGATTGTGCGAGCCTCCTGCGTATAATAAAACTGAATAATAAAACTAAAGGCAAATATGCTACTTCTTACATCCAAAATACAAATTGACATATTCAACACTCCCACTTATTTTGAGTGATCGATTACATTTAGTTTAGATCTTAAGTAACTAAACTGCTTCATTAATAGAGCTTTAGTAAAAATATCCGCTAATTGTTCACTTGTATGTACATATTCGATATTCACATCACCACGGCTTACAATATCACGAATGAAATGAAATTTCACGTCGATGTGTTTGGTACGCTTATGTTCATCGGTATTACCTGCAATTTTAATGGCTGCTTGATGGTCTACAAAGATCTTGATGCTTTTACAGGGAAAATATAATTCATTTAAAATTCGGCGCAACCAAACAGCCTCTTTTACCCCATGAAATAAGGCAATATATTCAGACTCTGTCGTCGAGACAGCAACAACCTTTTGAAGTTGACTGGTCCATGATACTGGCTCATTGTTGAATTTAAAAACAAACCCACTCCTAGATCTACGCGTATCTTTGCAACCCGCATAATCGGCATCTGTGAAACCTGCAATATCAGGCAAACTCCCACTGTTTCCGTAAACAATTCCGTAGTTGCGCGTACCATTTAAGAATCTAAAAATTCTTTTTACAGCTTGCCAATGTTCTTTCGTAAAGCACGCTAAATATTGACTCGCGTAATTAAACGCATATTTAATATCAGGGCGAGTAACTCGGGCGGCAAGCAGTAAGCAACGTATTGCTTCGCGGTACGGTATTTCGCTATTATCTACATCTGTGTGCTCTTGCACACTGGGATTTGATTCTGCGGGGACAGTCAAAAAATGAGCATTTTGCATGTTAAATCGCTCTAAAATTTTTTTAATATATCCCGATTAATGAATTTTTAACATGCGTTTCTCGCGATCGCGTTGGATTTCTATACCTAAAAATTCGTTGGTGCGATCGACTGTAATTTTTAAATTACCTTTTAAAAATATTAACACGCTCTCAATCGCATCCATACTATGGCTCATTATCAACCCATCATCAACATACACAGCCAAAAACACTCTACATTTTGCTATATTTGAAAACTTATGCTAGGTCTTTAAAAACGTCTGCTAAGAATTTATTAAATTTCTCATTCCAGCATCGGGGTGATTGCTTTAATCCGTAGAGGCTTCGGTGTAGTTTAAGCACTGCTGTCGGTTGATTTTCATTTACATATCCCGGAGGTTGCTGCAGGTAAATCTCTTCTTCTAGTTCTCCGAATAAGAACGCTGTTTTTACGTCGAATTTCTTAATTTCTAGATCATCTCTAGCAGCTATGGCATGGAGAATCCTTATCGACTCATAGCGAACTACAGGTGCAAACGTATCAAAATAATCGATACCCTCACGTTGCCGAAATCCCTTCGCAACGAGTTGCGCTTGATACCTTCTTATATTACCAGCTGTGTCTTTCTTGATTGTAAAGATCCATTTGCAGCCAATGGATTTCTCTCCTGGAGGTAATTGGCAAAGGCTCCAGGTTCCGTTTTCTTTTAAAGCTTGCATCTCCTCATTCATTGCCATCTTCCATTGCGATGCAGAATCACTCTTCACGGCTTCTTCGTATGACGATGGCTCTGTTTCGACCAAGAACGCGACAGGGATTCCGTATCGGTCAGGTGCTGCTATAATCCTTCTATCTCTGAGCTGCCTACCTTCTCGCACGTTTTCATTTTCAGCGGCTTGTTCTATTTCGAGATGTGCTCGATTATTTTCTTCGTTTTCGTGTTGTATGTTTTCTTGAGCTTGGTTTAGTTCTTCATTAAGCTTCTCATTTTTTCAAGCTATGTTTTTCTAAAATCCGTATTCTCGTCTTTGAATATTAAGAAAAAGCGCGTGCCATTAGGCGACTCTACGTTTATGGGTCCGTAAACGTCGGAGTGAATTTTTTCAACAAAAATCTAACTAATTCTAACGGTAAATTTGAATTTGTGAAACATAGAGACTTTGAGTTTTCTTCCAGCGCCTTTCCCGCGGAGCGCTTGTTCGGCTTTAAACCCTGCGCTCAGAACGATTCGAACAGTGGTGATCCCAATTTAAAGAAATTTTTCCTATCTCAAGCACAGTGGAAGGCTCTTTGTTCGCGGCCCTCACAAAATGGCTGCTTCCGGCTAAACGGCCATGATCACGAGGCTGTCATCACGTGTGTGTCATAGCTACACACTTCATCGCCGACCCACGGTAAGGAGCAAACACCGCTCGAGCCTCACTTCTCGAGACGACCATGGGTGTCGCGACCGCACCGTAAGGTTCGAACCCAACAGGATGCAAAACGAGCACGCCAATTCTACATTTTGGCGAGCGCAACCGCAGCTATGGTTTTACTAGATCGAGTCTGTCTTCTAGGCAAACCAAATTCGCGCCGATGAAACCAAGTACCATCTGCCAGTTAGTGCGCTGGACCCGGACATGGAAATGGTCGAAATCGTGGACCTGCTCAGGGCTGAGCAGGGAGACCGCATCTACGAGCTGCTCAAGCAGCGGATTTTCAAGCGGCTAACAGATTCGGTAGATCGCCAGCTGCAGAAAATGTTCAACGAACTCGAGCTCGGCGACCATCAGCCCTCACAGCTCTAATACCACATGCGCATCTTGGCCGGGAATAAAGCGATGGAAGACGTCCTCCGCATCCGTTGGCTCGCACTTTGACCAACACACGTGCAAAACGTGCTCAACGTGTAAACGTGTTCAAAACCAACTACATGTAAATTTCACTGCGGCGGCGGATCAGTCCATGGAGACGCCTATTGTGCCAGGAGTCTTTTCGATCAGCAACAGAGATAAGCAGCTTATAAGCCTGACCAGGGACATTCTGTCCAAAGTATCTACACCTAACAACAAAAGTCGAATGTCCCGTTCCTGAGCATCCTGAACTACTATCGATCATTGATTCCGCACAGAGCATCGGCGCAGGCTCCCCTCTCGAATCTTCTAAAAAGACACCAGCGGAAGCGAGACAGTATGCCCGGTCGCTTGGATCCCAAACTGGACGCAGCCTTCGAGCGCTGCAGGGACAGCATCTACCGCTCACGCCAGCTTTCTCATTGCCGGAGCTCCTCTCTCATTCTCGTCAGATGCCTCATCCTCCTGCTTAGGAGCAGCCCTAGACCAACTGATTGACGGCACCTGGAGGCAGCTCGGGTTCTTTTCCAGGAAGCTTTCACCGACCGAGTCCAAATACAGCTCGTACGATAGGGAACTGCTCGCAGTCTTCTCGGGGATAAAACACTTTCAGCACCTCCTCGAAGGACGAGAGTTCACGGTGCGCACGGACCATAAGCCGCTCACCAAGGCCCTGCAACAACTCCCGGAGAAGGCCTCACTGTGACAGCTCAGACAGCTGGACTATATTATCCAGTTCTGTCTGATAGTCGCCTTCATAGAGGGCCATAGTAACGTGGTCACCGCACGGTCAGAGCGGTTTGAACAAGATCTTTCTCTATTCAAGATGCTCATCTGTGGAACAGACTGCCATTCTGCATAAGAAATGCATCCTCTCTTTCTCGCTTCAGGGGGTTATTGATGGAGCATTTGAGGGGTCGGGAAATATCACAACGGATTACTCTAAACAGTCGTCCTCATAATCTTGTTTTGATTTGCGCCCTAAATTAGTTGTATGCATATATCTTGAGTATGTGTGCATTCATCCTTCATTTTATATTGTACATACATTCATTTCATTCATTGTGTATATGAGTGTATGAGTGTGAACTGACTGATAGATAATGTAAACTGAGAGAAGTAGACTTAAGATGATTGATAAACGAGGCGCGCTCTCGCTCTCAATAAGTCTCTGGCCATTCCGCGTTCCGAGACACACTGCTGAAATCGTGCGATCAAGCAAGGATCGAGGGCCGATCGCGCGTCTAATTGCCCTCCCTCCTTGATTAGACGACGCGGCCGCTCGCGCTAATTGCCGCGGGCTCGCCGAAACTCGCGCCTCCCGTTGCCCCTCCCCCCGGACCCGACTCGAGATCGCGTCTTTAAGCACACGCTCATGTAGCGGCGACCACGACGAGATACTCGTCGCAGCTATTATTAAAGAAGTAATTTTTTAGGCCACGTTATAACACCAGAAGGAATCGAGTCAAACCCTTGTTGTCAAATCATGACCGAAATATCCAATCCGATGTAATTGCCCACGATAGCTGAACCTTCCGACATTGCATCAGTATGACATTTTATTTCCGGATGAATTGTTGCACCGATAATGAGTCGGTCTCTATCAAATGTTCAAACTGTAAAGATCTTTATAAAATCTGAGCTCACCCTGTATTCTATTGTTTACCTTATATATACAACGATCCTATAACGTAACAAGCGCGAATCGCATTCAAATCGAAACAATGCGGCTCGCGACGTAGGAACTCACTTTGTCTTTAGCCCATTACTGTACTCACTATCACTACTGTACGCTCTCCTTATATTATTTCAAATTTATTATATTGTTTCAAATCTGCAGATTTAAGTGAACCTTAAAAATACTTCCAACGTTATATTTTATATTTCTTTCTTTTTCCCTGTACCTCTTCTTTTACATATACTGTATAATTAAACCGAAACGGAGGACCATGTAAACTACTTGTCTAAGACTACTATGGAGAAGTCAATAGCTACAATGTGTTCATTTTACTTGGTTTAGACTACTCTGTTCTCTAGCTTATAGCTTACCTAATCGTTTTTTTATTCGAACCATCTTAACTAATTTTTAAACGATGCCTCAAGTCCATCCTCTATTAAGTTACCTTAATCGAGTTTGATCAAATTCGACAGCTGTAATCTTGTTTACACAACCAACAATATCTGATACTATACTACGGTTAACACTTCCTCTAGGTCTCGATATTCGTCTTATTAATCCATTTTTTATAACTAATCCATATTTTGTAATACTCTTAACTCACCGAAGTCCAGCTTCCTTCTAGTTCGTTTGGACCAATTCTAGAAGTGGCTTACCTTCTTATAAGCAATCAGATGATCATTTTATCTTAGTGCTCCTATAGTTAACTGCCTATTCATGAATTCATAATTATTTCCATATATTCTCTGATACATCGTGTATTAATTTTGTAGTATGTTTAAATAATTAGTTAGTAGTATGTTTAAAAAATACAACCTACATTCATTAATAATCCTACTGAAAATATTTAGGTGGATAAACAGTTAAATTATCCAGTCAATTCAGTTAAATATTTATAAGGAAATACATGTTGATAACCAATTACACACCCACCCATATATTTTCAATACCATAAGTACCTTACAATAACGCGTATCTAAATTGCTTGTTTCCAAGTCACGCTTCCAATAATAAGAATATAATGTAAGTACTATCAACATCGTCATAATTAAGTTAGGAATAAAATCCAGTCATTTTTTTAAGTCGAAAAGATCAAGTAATCATTAATAAACTTCACATATAAGTCATACAATCATAAGTTACTTGCATATAATTTCTAAAGAGGAAATCAAAACAAATCAATTTTTTAACCATTAAAACTTAAATAATTAAATATTTTGTCATTTAAAACAACCTGAAAATAAATTTAATAACTATAATTTTGTTTATTTTATAATTCTACCTAAAATTAATTTTAATTAAAAAATATTCACATTAACAGTTGAAAATAACATAAAGTGTAAAATTATTCTGCTATTTAGCGATGTCGCAACTATTTAAGAGATCGCATCTATGAGGGCATGAGCTAATGTAATGGAGAACGGATCGAAGTCAATACGATAACTTGTTATTATTCAGTCATATATACATTTATTTATGTTATTATACATTCTTAATTCTATCATGGGAGCTAATCGCGATACAGCCGAGCACGCGCTTCTCCTTTCCGATACAATTAACATACCTATATATGTATTAAACGATGCGGTTAGCAAGTTAGTTACAGAAGGCAATTTTTTGGCTTTTGCTCGATGGGCGTGTCCCGCTTGGGATGATAAGCATTTATCTTAGAGTCGCAATACATAGTGGCTTCTCCCTCGGGGGCTCAATCTCGATCGGACGATGTGGCGATATGTCAGTTGGTGTTTTTTAGCCGAGCGTCGGATTAGCGGAGAAAGGTCCGGTTGTTAGTCTCGCGTAATTTTCCCCGTTGCGGGCGGATTGCTGTATGGCGCTAAAATCCAGTCGTTGCGGGTCCTTCGAATTAATGAGCGTCGCTTCGCCTTCAGCGCATGTTCTGTGTCCTTAGTCGGGTCCTCGATCGAAATAGAGAGAGCGAGCCCGGCAATTTGCTCGCCTGATATTGAGCTAAGCACATCCCAAGTACTCGTGTTCTTAGATTTCTTCGGCGTCGGACAACTCCGTACGCAAGCGCGATACATTGCACTGCTCCGATTTCGTACCTCGCACCCAAGATATAAAATTGCCATGTTATAAAGCTTGACTTACATATTACTTCTTACTTCATTTTCGGAAATTCAGTCATAAAAGTGCTTGCACTTTTCTAACTATAAACACTAGATTAGCCTTCAATATACACATTTTATTGTATTTTTAATTACTGACTATGTATATTATTAAAAGATATATATTTTTTTAATTGCATAAAACGCTCTGGAATCTATATATTTATGATACATTATAATAAGTACAGTATAACTAACAGTTTTGCGTTTAAAATAATTATTGCGACAAGGCTAATTTGTACTATACTAATATTATACCAGAATCAGTTATTATTCTATAGTTAACAGAATAAAGTATGAAGTGTATGTTTTAAAAGAGAAATATTATTGTACTGTTAGTTTAAATGAAAGAAAAAAATTGTAACTGAAAGTATAAATTGCATTACGTTCAAAATGTATACGCATAGTTTTTTCCTGCTAAGAAATTTTGGAATGTGGCGACCGAATAGTTGGACTTCTACATTTTTGATATGGCTATATAATATCTATTCTATACTTTTATTTACAGTATTTTACTCTTTTATGTTATCAGAACTTTTAGATATTATATTAGTGGCAGAAAACATTCAACAAGTAATACAGAATATGATTCAGCTTGTTAATGTTGCAAATGTTGCACAAAAAAGTATTTGTTTTTTATTTAATCGTAAAAAAATTATTAACTTCATAAATTTATTTTATGAAGAGATATCCTTGCCACATACACGAAATGAGGAAGCTATTCAAAAAAAATTCGACAACCAATCGAGGTACATATGAAGATTCGACAATTGATAAGTTATAAGCTTTTATACTTTTTTTAATGACACAAAAGTATATGAAATATGATTTATCAGAAATAAATATCATAGTTAACCTCCATGTTACGTTTTTATTTCGCAATACGTTGGGTTAATTTATAATGAAAAGTCTACGCTAATTGCTCCGTATCATGCATAAATAATGAATCGTAAAACATAATTTATCGCCTCACAGATCCACAGGTACAGCAATAGGTATCAGTACAAGTGATACACTACGTGATGTACAAATTCGTTCCTTGATAGATAATTCACCCATTTATAGCCCAATTACCCAAAGTTCGAATTTTTTTAATGCATTTGTTTACATTCTAGAAACTAACTTTTTTTACTTCGTTAACAAAATCTATCAATATATAAAAATTATTATGTAAATACTGGCAATGACAACTTATTCCCACCTATCTACTTAAAAACAGCTATAATAAAACTTAGATCATTAAAGAATTTTATGTACAAAGCAATGTTTCATTTGTAACCATTGACTCTTTGTTAAATATATAATCAATATGTTTGTAATTGTAAAAGTTATTTATAAAACACAAATTTATTTAAAACTCTGAGCATAAAAAAGTTTATTAATTTGTTTTTAAACGGACTATTTATTTGATTATTATTTTAGTTATCAAATAAATTTTATACAGACTTTTGCTAAACAAATTTTATTTATATAACTTAATGATATATATGTTTTTAGAGGAAATTCAATCAAATTATACATCTTATATTCTACATCTGTTTTTATATACGTATATTTGCCATTTTTAATGTCAGACGTTGAAGATAGATTTCTACCCTATAGAGGATGGAGGCCATATTCTTTAGATAATGTAAACTATTACTATTTAACATACATTCATGAGGCTTGTTCAGTTACTATAGCTGCAGCTGGAAACGCTGCGACAGAACTATTAGTTAGCGGCTTTATGATCCAAATCTGCGCACAATTTGAAATTCTCGAAGAAAGATTTATTAATCTTCCGAACTTAATAAACCATATGAGAAAGAAAGGAGCACTTGAAATCAACATTTTATCTACTGAAAAAAATGTAATTATCGAACTTATTCATCATCATTTGCATATTATTAAGTAAGTGAAAAAATAATATTCATTTTAAATTACTTATTAAACATATTAGTAACTATCCACTGGTATAAATTTAGAAGATTTTAGCATTATTAGTTAAGACTGTCGAAGCTCCTTTGCAATCATTCATGACCTCTGTGATTCGTAATCCCACAATTGAATATTTATGCTAAAACAGGAGCTTATCAACTGGGTAAACAGATTTTGTCGACCGCGCATATAAACCTTAATTAAAATTAATTCTAATTTTTTATTTCTATTCAAACTTTTCGAATCATTTGATAATAAAATGCATATTTAATTAATATAAAAAATATGCATTAAAATAATATTAATGCATTATTAAAACATGTTAATGAATGATAAAAATATATACTTCAATTAATGTTGTGTAAAATTTTAGGATGACGAAAATATTCAACGATATTTTCTTTGTTGTTATATTATTTCAATTTGTAACAAGTATAACTATTCTTTGTGTATCTACCTACAACATGGCAGAATGTAAATCATTGAATAGTGAATTTATAAGTATATTTCTATATTTAATTTGTATGTTACTACAAATATTTTTGTATACTTGGTATGGAAATGAAATAACATTGAGGGTATGGCTACTTAATAAAGTATATGCTTTTAATTATTACACAAATTTCATCGTTTTAAAATAAATAATAATAAATAATAAATCATATCATAATATATAAAAATATACGTAAGAATTTAAATACAATTTTCTTGAATTCTTCATCGTTATATTTACTTATCATATTTATTTTTAGGCAATTTTTAATGATAAAGAAGTGGGTTTGATATTATTATTTCTGTTTTGTTATTTTATTGGAAACCCACTTTAGTAACATGTTTCTAACGTCTTATGTTTGAAGTAGATGTACCTTAAATTCTTCTCCAATGCTAAAATAACCATTTAAAAAATCAAAACCTTAAAAATTAATACACATTTATTTCACTTTCATAAAAAAGTTGAAAAATATGTTATTTAAATGTTCTAAATAGCACCGATAAACATAAAAATTTGCAAACAATAAATTAATTAAAAAATATTGCAACTAATAATAATTATTAAATTAATTGATCTCGATAAATGAATTTTTTTAACAATTTTTATCATTTGACAAATGTAGGTGTTTTGGTATATAAGATCTTATTTATCTTTACGAATGCATAAAAAATTGAACAAGATATATTATAAAATACATTATTAAAACTAAATAAAATCTATCAAAGTATTTTATAATGTACACAAATATGATATCACATATTACCTTTCACGAGCATTAAAAATTACTGAACATTATGTATGTATCTACAGAGTGCTGCTTTAGGATATAACATATTTCTGATTGACTGGAGACTATTAACTAAGAAAGGAATAAAAGATTTAATGATTATATCTCAAAGAACAACAAAACCAATAATATTAAGCAGTGGTTATGTAATAAAACTGTCTAATGTCGCATTTACCAGTGTAAGTATACCATAATATTAAAGCCTTGGTAAAGAAGTTTAATTTTTAGCAAAGCCTAAAAACCTTTTTTCAGATTGTTAAAACCTCGTATTCAGTTTATAATGTTCTAAAAGTATAAACTGCTTTATATTTTATATGCGTAATTGATTTCATTTTCAAAATAAAAAATATAGAACAAGTTAAGTTTATTATTTCCAATAAATGTTTACTACAGGTAAACAACTCTACTTTTTTATCAAAATGAAACATTATTATAAACTTATAAGAAATAATAATATTGATTTGCTCGATTTATTATTTTACAATTATTTAAAAATATAATACAGCGTGTTTTTAAATCCAGTGCCTTCTTTTAAATGTTAATAAAGTTGTGTTAATGTTAATGTTGATTAATACAAAGAGAGTGTCAATCCTCAAGCTCAGAAAGGCAATCGCTCTAAAAATTGACTGTTCTTTGACCACGAGCAAAATAGCAATTTCTATACGTACGTAGTGCGAGCTCTATTACGCCACATAATTTTAACACCTATATTTTCAATAAAGTGGGAAAAGATAGGTACAATGAATCTGTCTGTCTATTATTTTAGAACTTGCGGATAAAGAAGTACATGCATATACTAATCTATCTGAAAAATATTGCAAAACGTTTATTGCATTACATCCTTAAGTCACCTTTTTAAAGTATTTAACAAACATTTTTGATTTCGAATAAAAACTTGGAATCTTAGTACGCGACATACATGCTCTGTACTCACTAGAAGAATGAGCCATTTTCTATCGAATTCTGAGCCTAGACTCTATAGCTTGAGACATTATCGCGAAAAAAGCTCAAAACAATTTTTTATGGCATATCATTGCTGCGATTATTTCTAAGGCGGGAGCCTACGGACGCTATATTTCTAACATTTAATAGTGCTATATATTTATGCTTGATTCACTTACCAAAGAAAGTAAGGTAATTACATAAAAATATAGACTAAACCTTACTTTGTTTTCTTATATCCGTATCTGTGAGACATGCAAGTATTATCAGTCTGAATTGAGACTGAATTCGTAATCGGACGTATATAAAAGTTGAATGGAGTTTATCGTACTTAGCGAACTGTCTTACTACAACCTAAATACAGGGAGAAAATCAATTAATTCTCGGCGCAAAGCGTATACGGTTAATACAACTAATGCCTCATACAGCCTGTTTTTGAAAATATCATCTCGAGCAATACCACTGGATAGCTGAAAAAATTCTAAAAATTTATCTGGCCAATCGTGAAAGTGTCAGAAGCAGTCCCGCGAAGATACGGACGTTTAAAGAATAGTAAAATTCCAGCCCTCGAAGTCGAAAAGCGCGGTTCTTTTCACCACATCGCTACGAATAAGAGTAGAGGAAACAGTTTATGAAAGAGAGTATGGTTAAGTTGTCAAGGCGGTAGGGCAAGCAGCGGATCTAACCCCGCCCTCCAGGCTGATACGCGTATCCATTCGGCGACTGCCGAAATTTTCAACAATAATTACATAAAAGGAGTAAGATTGCAAGACGGGTATGGGGGAATGGGGGGAGCACAGGAGTCAGGCCGCAGATCGGCCACCGCACTCCCCGCCACGGTACTATATACGGCCCGACGCAATAATGATCGAGCGAAGATAAACAAGTTGCGATGGTGACGACTTAATTTAATCGATCAATCTATATACGAGAAAAGTATTAAAGCGGTACGCAGAACGTAATAATAGTCTCAATTATCGCGAATTTTGAACCCTGTGTGACTCATTTAGTAGCGTGTCGGGTTGGTATTTCGGTGGTTCTGGGTTAAATATCCAGCCTCTACGATTGATCTAAGCACCAATAAATCTTCTCATCTGCTTTGCTAACCACGCATCATATGGCTCCGTTGTTAACGAAAACCGAAGTGGTAATATAAATAGAACGACGTTAAATAAAAACAAAAACATACGAATTATGTTTAACATATTTTAAATTCAATTATTTATAATAAACACAAAATATTTAAAATACAATAATATAAATATTATGTTTGTCAATCTTTCAAAATGGTATTCCATGTGTAACAAATTTAATTTTAATCTTAAATATTTTCTTTGAAACTAATTAAGGCGAATCATTGTTCAACATTTTATACTTCTTTATTATAAAACACTTATAATTCTGTAAAACTATAATGACAATTCATCACTATGAATAATTTATTGTCAAAAAATATTCAATGTAAAATAATAAAAATAAATAACAAATATTTAACATGAAATACTTTTTTATATATATTTTTTCTTATGTCTAAAAATTTTCTTAAAAAGCTTCAACATAGCTATTTTGTATTTGGTATCCAGATTGTATCTTTAATCGTGTAAATAATATGCAGATACAATGAAAATATATCTAAAATAAGCACTACTGCAATAAGTACTCACTAATTCTTCAAAATTAATTATATGTGATTTGACTATAGATTATAGTGGGCAATGCCAGAAACATTAAGATAGACATTAACATATCACTATAGAAGTATGTTTATAATTTTACATGAAAAATTGACAATGAATTGACAACTCAAAGAGCGGCTTTATATTAGGTTGGCAAATATCTCTCTTCTGCGTTTGTTTTTTAATTTCGCGGCTATGTACAGAGCTCGTATCTGGCAATATTATACATCATTTAAAAGGTATTGATATAACCTACAAAACTACGCTATGCATGATTAGTTTGAATATTGCATTCAACAGTTATAGACGAGTAAACATGGAATTCACTAACGCCGAAATTCTCGCTATTTTAAAGATTTCCTTCATTAAAGGCAAATCCGGTAGAGAAACGTTCCATAAGATTAATGGTGTTTTGGGGGATGGTACTCTGTCACTTCGAACCACGGAGGAATGGTTTCGACCATTTCGAAAATTACACCATGGATAAGCCAGCCGGCGGAAGACCTGTGACGATGAATACCGATCCAATCACGGAAAAAATTGAGTTAGACCGGCATGTGGCATCTCGTAACATCGCCCAGGATATGGGAGTTAGTCACCAAACAATTTTAAACCATCTGCAGAAGGCTGGATACAAAAAAAAGCTTCATGTTTGGGTGCCGCATGATTTGACGCAAAAAACCTTCTGGACCGAATCAACGCCTGCGATATGCTGTTGAAACGGAACGAACTCGACTCATTTTTGAAGCGGATGGTGATTGGCGACGAAAAATGGATCACATACGATAATATGAAGCGAAAACGGTCGTGGTCAAAGGCGGGTGAATCGTCCCAAACAGTGACCAAGCCGGGATTGACGACCAGGAAGGTTTTGATTGAGATTGGAAGGGAATCATCCACTATGAGCTACTCCCGTAAGCCAGACGTTTAATTCTACCATCTACTGCTGGACCGCTTGAAGCAGGTGATCGACCAGAAACGTCCAGTATTGGCTAACAAGAAGGGTGTAGAGTTCCACCAGGACAATGCTCGACCACACACTTCGTTGATGACTCTTCAGAAACTACGGGAGCTCGAATGGGAGGCTTTATCGCATCCACCATATAGCCCGGACATAGCGCCAAGTGATTACCACCTGTTCCTGCCGATGGCGAACGCCCTTGGTGGTGTAAAGTTGAACTCAAAAGAGGTTTGTGAAAAGTGGCTGTCCGAGTTCTTCCCAAATAAGGAGGGGAGCTTCTACGAGGGGGGTATTATGAAGTTGCCGTCTAGATGGAAACAGATTATCGAATAAAACGGCGCACATTTGAACTAATTTCGATCACTGTAACACTTTTAATAATGCATTGAATACAGAGCAAAAAAGCGGAAGGGAAATATTTGCCAACCTTATATTAAAGTCATGCGTACTCTAGTATTGCCAAGATAGAAGAAAACATCTTTCCGGTTTATCAATTTTGCTAATATTTTAATCGCTTGCTTCAATAGCATTAGATGTTGATAGCAAAGAATCGAATACTATTCTATTACATACACCGCATCACGATGTTTGACATCTACTGAAACTGTCACAGTTTATGCAACTATTCATTTTTAGCCTCGACTTTTTCGTATTGTATGGTATCACCATACGTAATCCATTTTTCATTAACTATAATTATTGATTTCAAAACAGGCGTAGTTTTAGTTAAGGATAAATGGACATTAATTAATGGACATCTTAAAGGACATCTTATTGTGTGTAAATAGATTGAAACTGCATGGTCGATGTTTAGTTTTGCAACAATATAATAAGATTGAATAATATACCTTGAAATTTTAAACAATTTTATCGTTCTTTTATACGATTAATTGGCATGAATAAGGATTACAGTAAGGCATAACAATTTCCGGAATGAAGGTGAGTAATCTGATTTTAAAATTTAAAAATCTCCATTATCTTCATATTCGCGTTCGCGTTTGTGTGTGTGCGTGTGTGTGTGTTCGGTATACCGATATGAAAAGAGCGTCAAGAATCAAATATCTCGATAAGAAACATTTAAATGAGCCTTAATTTTGATTGTTTGGTTGTTATGGAAACTGCTGTCAAGCATATTTAATATACATAAAGTCATTGAATCAACAACATCATATTTATTCATTGTGTTAAAAATGTCGAATTTTGTTCCAGAAAGTGATGATTTGCGGAGAAAAAAGAAGTGATAATTTTTTTTGTTTTGATTTGCTTGGACTGCCTATTGAGGTATATGAATATCATGGTCTGTCAGAAGCAATATGCAAAACATGGTTTCAAAAGTTTGAAAATAATAATTTTGATGTTAGGAATGACAAACGTGGAAGACCACCAAAAAAGTTTTTGTTTGAAAAGTTTAAATATTGTACAATAAATAATTTCTGACTGTTTAAAAGCTGTAGGAAAGATCCAAATGTGTGGAAAATGAAACCGCATGAATTGAATGAAAGGAAGATTAAATCCGAAAAAAGATTTGTAAAATTCTTCTTCATGCAAGAAAAGACATGCAAGAAAATCAATTTTGCATCAAATTGTTACTTGTGATGAAAAATGGATCTATTTCAAAAATCTTAAACGGAAAAATCATTTGGCTGAGAGCTGCTACCCCGCCGATTGACAGTGACTAACTATTGACTAAGACACTACCATAAGTTCATATCGATGGGACACGCATTGGCTGAGCAGTACTTCAATTCCTACGAGCAAATCTAAAATTAGGTGTCTGATTGGTTTACTTCAAAAAACAAACAATTTTATTGTCATGATATCTGTATTGATATTCCAAAATAGCAGTGGTAAGTCTGCGTGCTGAGGAGCCCATGAAAGTAGTCCGAAGCGTTCGAAAATGTAACCGTCAGCTGGTAAAACTATGGTATCATTTACATCTGCTACTTTAAAAAAGGAAATCCATCAACAGCAACTATCATAATGAGTTATAGATACATTTAAACGACGAAATCGCAAAAAAAGACCAAACGCGAAAAAAAGTTACATGCATTACTTTATGAATTGCTTTCTCACCCATCATACTCTCTAAATCTAGCCGCCCGCGACTATTAACTCTTTGCTAATTTTAAAAAGATGCTTTAGGAAAAATGATTTTGCTTAAATGAGAA
The DNA here is from genome assembly GCA_018906755.1 of Sycophaga agraensis. NCBI lineage: Eukaryota > Metazoa > Arthropoda > Insecta > Hymenoptera > Pteromalidae > Sycophaga > Sycophaga agraensis. The sequence continues at coordinate 711,167 of JACCIE010000057.1, read as the reverse complement.
AAGAATCATTGAAACTGAAGTTTATTTTGAAAAAAAAGTTAAAAAACATTAGGATGACTATATTGCACTTATGGGTGATTATATTGATGCCTAAAAATTTTACGAAACACATATTATTCTCGTAATTAAGCCTGAGACTTTTGAATGATGTGTTGTAAGTATCAATATGATCATAATCTGAATGAATATTTTTCATTTTTTTAACACAGTGAGTAAATTGTTTAATAACTGCGGTAGAGTACATTGGAAAACGTAGTATCTCATAGGTATGATAAAATATAGAATAATGTACAGAATAAGTGCAACTGATTATAAGCCTGTAATAGGTAGCTTTGATGCAAATTTTGTGAATAATATCGAAATAAGGCGCTATTTGGAATGTCATGTGATATATTAAGATTTGATAGATTAAGATGTAATTAAAATATGTTTAGTAGTTATTTAATAGTAAATTGCTATGCAAATTTTCTAAGTAAATTCTACCTCATGTCTAAGAAAAAAGCGCAGGTTGGTATGCCTTATACTATAAAAAAAAGAAAACAAAATTGCATTAAAATTAGTTGTTTGAGGCAGTTCTGCCTTCAAGGGGCCGCATCTAGGCCAAGCATTAAAGATTTTTTTGTAAAAAACTCTAAACAGTTAACCGACTGTGCAATAACGTTCATAATAGCCTGTACATCATTAAAATCAAAAATGAAACGGCCAATTTTAACGACGATATTTGTTATTAACGATTTATGCAAAAAATGGCACTTATTTGGTTTTTGCTTATAACTCAAAATATTACTGAATGATCAAAATACTATAAAGAATATGTTTATAGATAATATAAATACAATCAATTATAAATTTAAAGCAACCCGATCGGATAATTAGAAGCGGAGAAAATTCGGAAATAGTGGACATTTTTTGTTTTCTTAAAAAATTCATATCTTTGTTAATTACAAAGCTCAAGAGATATTTTTTCGGAAATAAATAGCTATTAATGCATTCTTATTGTGTACGAAAAATGGCTTCTATCACTTTATAAATTTCGACGCAAACGTATTTTGAATTTTTTTCTGCTTCTAAATTGCAAAATCCTTCACTCATTGGGAGATTATTTAATTACAATTTTGAAACCGGATTTGGAAAATTGAAATTTTGCTACTACAGTTGCATATCTCGCTTTTTGGTTTAGTGCCCTGAAAAAATAGAATGAGCTGTGGGGAAAGGCGCACGAGCAGCGCGTATACTGCGTATTATACCATGTATAGAATACGATTTCTATCTCTATTACTATATACATTACAGCGCTACCCCTGAACTCTTCCCCCGCCACTCGAAAGATTTCCCGCACGAGACCGAAAACTGTCAACTTCGCAAACATTTTTAACCGGCTTTCAGGGCACTAAACCAAAAAGCGACATAACTTTATTCAAGGCGCTAATATAATTATTTCTACACAATATATATATATATATATATATATATATATAAGTCTCATAATTCACCAAAAATATTTTTCCCAAATCGTCATTAATTAATAAAGTTACATTACTTTAATCAACATATTTCTTATAATTATTGTATTATAAAAAAATAAATATTAACTTATTTTTAGAGATCAGGTGTACAAATAGTGTCAATAATTAATAATATAAGAGTTATTATTTAACAATGTTAAATAGTATTTATATTTTACATTATAACTTGAAAACTCACCGAAAATATGATATACTGTTATTAAAAGTCATTCAACTGAAAAGAGATACTGAACTGTACTCGCTAGATGATATGTGTAATATTCATTGATACATCTAAACCTATTATTGTTTCCCTTTCTAATCATCTCTACTATCCACTTAGTCTCTAACATGTGCTTTAGATATATCCGACAGTAACCGTTTAGACCGTCGTGCAATGCCAATAAATAATAGAGTATAAATAACCGCAGAAATAATTATGAAACTCTTGTTTTGAGACCGGTTACGTTTAGCCAGTGTAGAGTTAGTATTACAAAGTATATATCTTTCTAATATGTATACAATCCTTTTTCTTTAATATTTTTGAGAAATTTATTGTTTATTTTGTTGACTATAAACATAAATTTAAAATGAAAATACTTCCAGTAACGTTTAATATTATGACTATTATTGGACTTTGGAAACCAACGAGTTTTAATACACGTTTTAAAACATATATTTATAATTGCTTTTCATGCTTAATGTATCTGTCAATCTATACGTTTACATTAAGCCATATGATAGATATAATAATTAATGCAAATAAATTTGAAGATTTGGCTGGAAGTTGTTTTATGTTGTTGTCAATGATGAATTCTTGTTGTAAAATGACAAATATTTTATATTTCAGAAAAAATATTTTAGAGTTGTTAAAAATTCTTGTTACAGATCCTTGTAAAGCAAAAGATGTAGTAGAACAGAAAATCCAAGAAAAGTTTCATAAAAAAGCAAGGTACATTTTATAATTATCATATGCTTATTACATAAAAAATACAATTTCTAAAATAAATCTTAGTGCAGAATTTAATGAATTAAATATTGCTTTTAAGGTTCATAAATTATAATATAATATTTTATTACAGATTGGTTACGTTATATTACTGCATTTTAACTGAAACTACATGCTTATTAATAACAATACGAACCTTTTTTGCAAGTAATAGAAAAATTTTACCATTTAGAGCTTGGATACCATATAAAATAACGACCTGGTATAGTTATTGGTTAACATTTTGTCATCAAAGTATTGCTCATATGGCAGCAGCTAATGTTCAAATCATTACTGAAACATTAATTTGTGGTCTAATGATTCATGCCTGCTCACAATTGGAAACGTTAAAGTATCGGTTGAAGAAAATACCAGGACAAATCCATGCAATAAATGATTGTAATTTTAAAAGTACTTGCAATAAAACGAAAATAAACGCAAAGAATGTGTTAATGGAAAATATTCAACATCATAGGTGTATTATAACGTTTGTAAATTTAATATAAACCAATAGTTAGTAATAATATTTTGCAAATAATTATCATAAAAATTTTTAGGTTTTGTGCAAAATTAAATAGTACGTTTAGCATAATTCTTTTTTTCCAATTTGCTATTAGTTTATTAGTTCTTTGTTCAAGTGTTTATATTCTTTCAAAAATGCATTTGTTTAGCGTACAGTTTATGTCGCTTTCATTGTATTTGTCTTGTATGTTGTACCAGATATTACTATTTTGCTGGTATGGAAATGAAGTTACGTTACAGGTAATGTGTATTTTTTAAATTAAAGTCTTTACAATGTAACTATTATAGGCAATGTTTTTGATTTAATATAATTTGATAATATATACCTTATGCTCACAATAATATGGTTGTACAAGTTTTTTAGCGTGTATATAATTCTAAGGATTAATGAAGCTTTTTTCGAATCTTGTAAAATGAATTTATAATGTTTATAGTGACTAACTTAAACTTTGAACCTCAACATTGTTGAAGCATGATCGAAATAAGAGCTTACACCATTTTCTTTACTTTTGAATATCCCAGTTCACATAGATTCCTTACTTGCGAACTTCGTATGCTTTCAATGCGCAGTTATTCGTTTAATTTAATTTTATTGTTCTCTTAAGTTTCTATTATATATATTACATATTCGCCTTACCTATCTATTACTAAATTTAATTTACAAAATTAAGAATATAAGCATATGAATTTATTTATTTATTACGTAATTTCTATCTTTGTTTTGACTGAAAATTTATGTCAAACATTGCGATAGTTCAGAAATTGATGTATGCGTACAAACTCTGAATATATACTCTGTATCTTGAAAATCCTTCGCGATAATATTACATATGCAGTATTAAAAATTCTTGGTTATATGACTATTTGTGGTCTCTAAATAAAAAAATTAAAAATTTTACTTTATTATTTTCGTATTTACATATTAAAAATGAAGACTTTTGCATAAAATATGTAATTATTAACATAAAGTAACATAAAAGCTTTGATCTTAAATATTAAAAATATTAGAAATGAATTATTTTTCAATGCATTAGCTTTAGTAATTTGTAATTATAACGCTTTGATCAAGTCTGATTAGGTTCTCTTGGTGGTACTTAAAAGATAATATTTTATTCTAAAAAAAACTATAACCATTATAAACTCGTACAAAATATCTATAATAGGTTTAGATCTAAGGTATAAAAAATAGATAAATACTTAATGAGAATCAAATGGCTTTATAATCGCCATATACATATTGTTAAATAATCATTATTAAGGATTCTAATTTATATATGCATAAACGTGTTATTAAGCGTATATTTAATTAATATATGTTAATCTATCTTATATTGAATTATTATTCATAAATATAAATTTAAATATATATGTATATAAAAGGTAGACAAATTACTTATTTTAATTACTTATAAGGTTATAATGGTTGTATATTACTTTTAAGGTTAAAATGATATAATTAATTGATACTTACTTTAGGTAAGTTAAAATACTCTGTTAAATCACTTATGATCTCGTAATATATTTCGATTTGATTTGTCATATTACTATAAGATTTATTTTAAGACACTAAATTATAAAATATATACATAGATCTATTATATTAATTATATCATATTTTTAGGTTATATTTTTTCATGTTATTTCAATCATGATGTTATTATATTTTTAATGTATCTATAATATCAATAATTATAATTATAGATAACTTATATATTAAGAATTATTATGAGGTTTTTATTATAACTTAATATAGTGAGATGCATTTGGTTATCAATATAAATTATTGTAAATGTAATTTCATTTTCGATCTTTAAAATTATTTATTTTCAATGGTTATTACTTATTTTGAAATATCTATGCATTAATTTCAACCAATAGTTATAATTAAATAGCAGACAAATATATTTTTAATTTCCTATATTAAATTTTAAAAATGCTAGAAGGTTGCATATTTCTCTGTAGTTTCCAACGTACGTAAATACAAAAAATTAGGAAGTGGAGATTCGACTTCTGTTTTACTATTCTACAAGTGTCGCGGTCGGTTTCGATTTACAACGGAATTGTAGTCATATTAGAATTTAACACTATTTTAAAATTAAAATTTCTGTGTACTGTGTAAAAATTATTTAAAATAATAAAGGACGTAACAATGTAATTTCACGAAATATATTTTTTCTATTTCAAGTATTTAAAAATCATCAATTTTATGAGTGTAATCAAACCCAAGTCAATAGGTATAGAACTGTGTAAATAAAAATACTATTATAGTAAAAAGGCAATTAAAAAATAACAGTTTAAAATTATCAAATTTTCATTACAAATTATATTGACGAAATAATATTTACTTTAAAAAGAACTTGGATCTAAATTTATAAAATATTTAAAATTTAGAGAAAACATATTTAATTAAAATTACACTAAACATTATGTGCTTTTTATTTTTTCTTTGCATACATGTACTTATTATTAAATTTAATGCATGAACAATAAACAATTATTATCTTTTTATTACAGAGTTTAGATATAGGAAATGCTATATATCAAATGGAGTGGACAAGATTGGACATAAAAGATAAAAAAAAATTAATTACTATCATGTTATTTGTTTGCAAACCAATAAAATTTACTAGTAGTTTCCTCATCAGTCTATCAATTGATGCATATTGCACAGTAAGTATAGTAAAAGACGAAAAATTTTACTTTTGAGTGTGATCTCAATTTTCGTCCTAGATCTTGATGACCCTTTATTAGGTCAAATTACAATATCTTGGAAAGTTCAAGTCTAAGCATAAAGTAAGCTATTAGGAGTTCAGAACTTTTGTCTGACTATCTAATACTACAGCTTTTAATTTAACTCTGACACTGACATTGCAGTTCGTTAACATAAACTAAATAGAATTTAAATTTAAATAGTATGTTTGATTAGCTTCGTTTTTTCAGAGTATCGTATTGCTTACAACAAAAAGAAAAAGTAATTTTGCAAAAATTAAAATTAGCTTTTTGTTAGAGTTGAATGGGGCAACAATCGGGGTCGTAATATAGGTGAATGAGATGGTTTGGCGATGGCTCAGCTTGGTTAGAGGCAATGCTGTCGATGGCATAAGGAGTTGCGAAGGACCAACAGCTCTAAGAATTCAAGGCATACTAACCCATGCGAGTGAACAAAGGTGCACCTGCTTTCGGATCGGGAGAGGACGTCGTAAGCTCTCTCGCTTCGTTTCCCGAACGACGAGAATCCTAAGGATGTCCGAAGAGTCGGGGCGTGGAAGGGCGATCTCTTAAGAGGCATGAACTGATTGATCATCGACCAAGAGAACATCAGACTTACTTGTGAACTGGTGTATGTTTGGTCTCGGGCCTGAGGTTGCGACACGGACTAGTTGATTGTTTCCAGGATACACGTGCAGGACGAGGCCGGGCGGCCATCGACCATCGCTCGCAGGAAAGTCGGATACACTAGGAGCACCAGATCATCAACTGCGATGTTGCGATTGGGATGTAGTCACTTCGTACGGTATTACAGAGTATTTTAATACTCCCGGCTCCAGCAGATTCAGAAATGATTTTGTAGACATTGGTCAAGCTTCCAGCGGAATAGATGGTCCATAGAGGAGTCAGCAACAGATGGTCAGAGACCGCTCCCAGCGATGCCCCATGAGGAAATGGACCGGAGTTAGTGCATCGAAGTCATCCAGATCGTTGTTCAACATGCTGCCTTGGTACTGAGGTAGACAAAGAGGGCGATGTAACCCTTCGTGGTACTGTAGTCGCAGCCCTTCGATCAATGGAGCGGAAAGGGGCCGGCATAGTCCAGTCGTCTGAGACTGAAAGGGTGAGTTGGAGAGACCTGCGCGACCGGTAAAGGGGCCATTGGGGGCTTGGTCACAAAAGAGACAGACGGATCGAAGTGATCAGCACGAGTGACTAGTGAAGTATAGTGCGAAAATGAAGGAGCTCCGAGTATCGGAGATAGCGAAGGTAGGCACCCGCTTACCCCTCTTCGACACAACGGTAAAACACAGTTTCGAGGCCACGGGTAAGCTGCGAGAAGAAAACAAGATTCGACTACGTCGCGGGAATTTTGGAGCCGAGATTCGCGAAAGAGATAAAGGACATATTATTGACACCCTCCCCCCAGCGCAGCCATATACGGTGCTGAACACAGTGCAAAGATTAAGTACATCGCAGGACACCAAAAACCGTCAATCGATAGATGTGCGGACGAGAAGATGGGCGAGCGAAAACTATCACAATTCCTAGGACACTTAAGAGACTTGGAAAGTAAATCCGTTAACGACGAAATGCTACGGACTCGACGATCCTGGCGGCGCAAAAAGATTTGCGCTCGGATTTGCGTCTAGATAAGGTGGCTGAGATCGCAGATAGTATTGTGGACGCCTCGCTATCAGTCGCGCTGTCACCATATGGGTATATAGCAGCAGCCCAAACAATATGTCCCGCAACGTTGAACGGAGGAGGCTCTCCCCTACATCAAGCCTTTTTTGAGATGACGAGAGATTTAGCGACACTTCTAGGATTTTTCTCAAAAAATCTGAGCCCGGCGCAGACAAAGTACAGTGCATTCGATCGTGAGTTATTGGCCATTTACTTTGTAATAAATTTATTTTATATTATATACTATATCTATTAATACTCAAGGGGGTTGAGGTGAGAGGAAACAAAAGGTCAACGAATACAAATAAAAGCGGTTAATTAATAATAACCAAAAGAAAGATAATTTATTTGGTTCAGCGGATGCATCCGAATTCGCGTCTAAATTCATAAATTACAAACACTCGTCTCGCGCAATATAAATCTCGCTCGCACGTCTAACGATTTATAAAGATACAATACAATGAAAACGGCGCGACGTCCGCAAATACTCGATAGCCCAATTAAGATCACCGGAGCCCGTGGGTTCTCCGACGGTCGGAAAGGTTTCACCTTTATATCCTTGTATCGCCGTGGAGATGTCGGCGGGGTCGTCCTAGGAAACAGGCAGCACCAGAAGTTCTTTCTCGTCGACTCGTGTGTTCAATTCGCTCCGTGTAGCTTCAGGTCCCGGTTGCTCGTCTCGCTCCCGATCCAAGGCGCCAAAGGTAGCAGCACGTCTGCGGCTTCCAAAGATGTCGGCTTAAGCGTTGGGCTGGACGAGTCCAAGTCGTCAATTTGAGAGGTTGCGATGGCGGCTCGATACAATAAAAATACTGAGCACGGAGGGCTCAGGTCGGCTGGTCGATGAAACGATGGCAGCGGAGACTTGAAGACGGACAGCAAGTCCAAAAACAGCAACGGGCTTCGCTCTCTGCGTCGAGCAGCGACCCTGATGCGATGCTATGATGGGCTTCGCTCTCTGCAGCGAGCAGCGACCCTAAGTTACCAGGCTCTCGGGCTGGGCTTCCGGACTCTGACCAAGTCGCGGCCAAGTCGGCGAGGCAAGTGGCGATGCGAGCAGCGAACGCCGGTACACGCGTTTCGTCGCGAGGGCGCGCGGCCCAGTCCTAACTCTACCCGTCGCGGCATAGCAACACACGCACTCCGCACACATATACGGTCCGTACTGACACGATTCGCTACAACTTGGAAGTCAAAAATTTCAGACACATTCTGGAAGCCCAGGACTTCGTAAAAGCGACAGACCATAAACTGCTGACAAAAGCTAAAGAAAGCATCACCGCGACAAATCCGATCGCTAGATTTCATCGGTCAATTTTCGACATATATTAGACACGTAGCGGGGAACGACAGTGTTGTGGCGGACGCACTCTCGCGAAGTCAACTACGAACGACTGGCGACCGAGCAAGTCACAAAGAGCGGACATTTTTTGCGATACAGTAAGGGGAATGACGCGACCGTTTCTTACAACATCATTTAGGCGAGCTGCCTTCTATGCCGTCCACCAACTGGCGCATCCAGGTACCAAGGCAACAGTAAAGATGATAACGCAGAGATTTGTGTGGACATCGATCAGGGCTGATTACCGCGCATGGGCACAAGCGTGCATACACTGACAAAAGACGAATGTATCTAGACATGTAAGAACAGCATCCAGAAATTTCATGCCGCCATCTTTAAGTTTCGAGTACGTGCACGTCAACAAAGTAGTCATACCTGTATCCGACGGAAATAGATACTGTCTGACGTACGTGGATCGTTTCTCGCGGTGACCCGAAGCAATCCCGTTGCCGGACCAAAAAGTACAGACTGTATGTCGGGTTTTCTACGAAGGGTGGGCATGCCGATTCAGGACGCTGTAACGAATAACAACAGATCAAAGGCAGCAATTCGAATCATATCTTTTTAAGGTGCTCAATCGGATCATGGGCACGATGCATCTTCGAACGTCTCCACATCATCCACAGGCGAACGGGATAGTCGAGAGGATGCACCGCCAACTGAAGGCGAAAATCAGATACCACGATAACTCGAAGTGCACATAAGGACTCCCCATAGTCCTGCTAGGCATAAGAGCCGCGTGGCAAGAGGACTTGCAAAACACAGCAGTAGATTACATACGGAAAGCCCCTCCAATTGCTGGGCGAGCTCTTGGAACAAAGACCGTCTCAAGATACCGAGGCAGCAGAGTTCATCCATGCACTACGCGGACACATACAACAGCTTCAACCAGCGGAGATAAAAAGACACGGAGCACCAAAGTTATTTATATTTAAGGAGCTGGCAACCGCAAAGCAAGTGTTGCAAATGCCATATGACGGACAATATGAGGTGATCGAACGCTGAGAGAAAACATACATCGCACGAGTGAAGGACAAACAGATCGTCGTATCTATTAACCAGCTTAAACCTGCTCTTGTATTGACAGCGGAGAAGACGGATGACAGGGAGCAAGAATAATAGTCGCAGAACTCGCAAAATGCAGGAACAAGCGATAAAGCAAAGAGCAATCGCAGGGAACTCGCCGGTCCGATAGATGCATTCGACCTACCAGCTCCTAACAATCCGGGTTCACGTAAAATACAACTCCGTTGCTACTCAGGCCCAAATGATGGTTGAATATGACATCGAATAAAGGCTGTTATAAATCACTTACACAATACTACCTATGTCATAGTCGATTGTTCTACATTTACAATAATTATTATGATGAGAGTGAAAACTACAAATTTTATTAGAAAAAATATATATTTCACTTTCCATTCTAACTCATGAATTGCTTCTTGCTGCAGTCTAGGTCAAAGTCAACATTTTTTAAAATTTATATGTAAAAAAATACTAGGCCTACTAATTCTTGATTGAGCTTATTCAACTATAGTTTTTAATGATGAATTTCTATGAATTTTTGAAAAAATATATTTCTTATTATAGATATTTATTGTGCAAATAGATAATTAGTAGAAATGCTCTGCAGTTCATACGACCACGTATTTTCAGCTTATCCATTCGCGAAAAGATTTTTATTAAAAATCATTTTATAATATAATTAGTGCATGCTCCTTTAGCTTAATTTTTATTATCTATCCATGCACATATTACTTTTCGAATGACTGAATAAACAGTATAAATTATATAAGAAAAAGATTTTATATAATAATTAGTTATATTTTTTTAGATACTGAAAACTTCGTACTCTGTTTTCAATCTGCTGCAAAGGGCATCAGTCTGATAATAAAGATATTAGATCTTTTATTATTCCTTTGTTTTCCACCTAGTTGCAATATACCTTGTAAGTAATTGAATTCGATTATAAACGAAACAATGAATTTATTTTACCATAACCAATATTGTATAATATATCAATGAAAACATACAATCCTTATAGAAATATACCAATATTTAAACACATTATTTTATTACTTTTAGTTCAATATTTAAAAAGTATTTCTATCCAAAGCATGGCTACGAGGGTTGTTTAAAAAGTCCGAGCAAAAATGAAAACTACTTAATTTTTTTAGATGTATCATTTTTATTTTTGAACATAATCTCCTTTTAGAATGCACTTCGTCCAACGATGCTCTAGTTTCCTTTTTGAATAATAGAATTTGTCCAAGTCTGTAAAATAGGTGTGACGTCCAGTCCCTATTCAGAAACAAGCTTCACAGAAAATGACAGGTTGCGTGAAGCGCAATCTGTCACTGCCTCCTTTTGAGCCTGTGCTCGTTGCTCAAAAGCTCGGGGTGAGGCTAGAAAAGAAAACAGGGGTATTTAATAGGCTCCTAGTCTGATTAGTTATACCCCGTACGAGGGACACTTGAAGTGTAGGAGTAGTTAGGATTGACCGCCGCTGCACAAGGTCCAGCCCTGTTTGGTGCCGTCGGTTTAGAGGTTACGAAAATGGGAGTGTATTCTCACACAGGCGCAAAGCACTTGTTTAGGAATAGCGGTTCGGTTAAGATGAAGAGGTTGGGAGATTGGCTACTTACTATCGAAAGTCTCCGCCTTCGAATTTGTAGCACCCTCGGATTCTATTAAGAAACAGAATCGATCCTCCCTCCAGGTCATCTCAACAGCCTAAAATAGAAGGAGATCCAATAAAGTATAAGGAAGATCGGTAATGGAAAAAGGTTTTGTTAATAATTATAATTTAATTTTTGTTTTACTCACTTTTTATTGGTATATGTGTTGCTTATATCCACTTGGAAACTTTTTATAATTTTTTTACTCTATCGCACCTTTGGCGTAATTATACAGTAGATTTGCGAGAGGAAAATTTTTTAATTAGAGGATTTGTAAAACTATTCTCACTAGGTGCTGAACGACTTGTTCAGAGATATAGTTGTATCTTAAGGAAGTAGTGGATTCAAAGGATATACAGATTCTACTAATTTCTGCACAGGTCGAAGGTCTGTTTAGAAGAAATAGTAGAGAAAGAGAGGCAACAAAGGAAGCAGAGGATACAGAAAGATTACTCTTGCATGGGCCCCAATTTTCTTATAGGCTTGCTCTTCCACAACGGCATGTGAGCGGGAGAAGATGGTCTCTTTGAACTCTCTGTCACTCTCCCTTGCCCTTATGCATTTCCCGCTTTTGTATAAGTTTCTTATATTTTTAATGTGGATAAAATAATTTCATAGCATAGAGTTTATGTATTTGATTATTTCAATGGGTTATTATAAATTTTTATGCTGTAGCTCCTTTTCGTGAAAATGTATTTTAATGTTTTCTTCGCAGAGCTTATAGCTTTTATTATAATTAATTATTTTATTAAATTTTGTGACTTTAGTAGTTTTCGCAATTTGTGTAAAATTTGTACACAATTTCAATATGTTATTGTTATTTTATCCGTACAATTTTTTGTATTGCGCAGTTTTAAATTTAGGATGGCTTCTCTAAGCGTTGCAAGCTATCATGCTTTGTTTTATTAATTATATTGCATTTGATGACAGTTATGAAATTTGGCATTATGAGGTTTTGTTGTTAATTATTATTTTTGTCTCTTTTTCTGTGTAGTTAGAAATATAATATTATTATAAATAAAATAATTATTATACTTATACTTGTATTATAATACTTATATTATACTTATATTAAAGATTCTTCGCTAAATTATTATTATTATTCATAACGCTTTAGATTGATTGCTTTCAATTTAGCATTTACTAATTCTAATTACCAAAGAAAACAATGGTTTTAAATCTATCGTGTATGAAAAGGAATTATCTTTGTGTCTAGTATAGGTTTTCTCTCACTCTACTATATTAAAAATTGTTTTTAATTTTTGTTCTTTTTTTTCCATGAATTTTGTGTTTTTTTCTAAATATTTTTTCTAAATTTGTTTACTCTTTTGTTTTGTACTTGTGTTGGTAATTTTTCTGAGTTTTGGTGTTCTTTTGAGCGAAAATTTGCTTAGTTTTTAGATGGGCGATAATTACATTTTTACATATTTTATTTAATATAGTATATTGAAAAGGATTTAACTTTTGAAGTTGATTGTACATCTCAATAGAACCTTAGTTTTGAAAAATCTAACCAGGTGTGTGCTTATCTACATAAAAGAAAATCATTAGACCGGAGACTTTTACAACTTTGCCAAGAGCGAACATGATCTCAGCGCGCAAATTTAAGACCGGTCGCAGGTTGCGTGGGAAAGGCTGCTCTAGTTTTCTCTTTACTTCGGTAATTCTCACATCGTTTTTTGGCGGGAATTTTTTCTATAGCGGTCATAGGGTATGGGTAAGAAAGTTTTTAGGCTTGTTCCCTTCTTTATCGGCAGTTGAGTCAGAATCAACTATTAGTGTTTACTTTTTTATCAATATCAAGATTCTACAACCAACGTCAACGTCACATAGACTTTCGTTTCTGCAATCATCTCCTCGTTTGAGTAACATTTCTTTCCCGTCAGTCATTTCTTCATATTTGGGAACAAGTAATAATAGAAAGGACACAATTTAAAGAATAGGGGGGATGTGAAATGAGTTGGAACCCTACTTTCTTCAGTTTCGCAGCCACAACTGCTGAGGTCTGAGCTGGTGGGTTATTGTGATGAAAAAGGATTTTTTGTGCCCTAATCGTGAACGTTTTTCTTGCGGTCTAGTACGATAAATAATATGCACTTGTACTTTCAAATAATCAATGAAGATTACTCCTTGGCAATCCCAAAAGATAGTTGCCATAACCTTTTCAGCCAAAGGAACAGTCTTCGCGTTTTTTAATACAGATTCTCCCTTGCGAACTCACTGTTTAAACTGTTCTTTGGTCTGAAGAGTGTAATGGTGTATTCATATTACATCCACAGTCACGAAACTTCTCTTAAAGTCTTGTGGATTCTTTTACAACAGCTGCAAATCGTCCATGTAACACTTCACACGATATAGTTTTTTAACAATCGAGGCACACATCTTGCAGATAACTTTTTCATGCCCAAATATTGGTGCAAAATATTATATATCCGTTTATTCGAGATGCTGACAACACTAGCAATCTTACGCACCTTCACTCTTCTGTCGTTCATCACCATATCATGGATTTTATGAATGATTTCTGGAGTAGTGATTAAATCAGGGCATCCAGAACATTCAACATCATTTGAGTCCATATGACCACTCCGAAAATTTTGAAACCATTTATAAACTGTTCTAATTAAACGTTCAGAGCCACTATAATGTTTATCAAGCTTTTGTTCTTCATAAAATAATATTTAATCGACACATGAAATTCTTTTTCGTCGAAAATTTCTCATCTTCTTCCATTCAAATGAACACTAAACACAAACAAAAACTAATCTAGCTGAATCTTGGTGTGTTCTTCTAAGAGATGCTGCAAACTGAAAATAACCTCGATGCGCGCCAGTAGGACCCTCTCTGTGATTTTAAACGGACTTTTCAAACCATCCTCGTAGATGTACAACTATAATTTTTGTTAATTATGAAAATCAAAATAGAATCAAAATAGAAAATTTGCAATGGCTAAAATTATTCAAAGTAAAGTAAGCAAAGGCCTATTAGTTTTTATTTTAATCAATCTCTGCTAGGAAATGGAACATAAATTTGTGCCCAGATTCCATTAGCATAATATATCCTACTATATTAGCACAACATGCCCATATTATGTTAAATGCTGTACACTATATCTATTAGTACATATGAGGAATAGGTACGGATGTAGGGAACTGCGCACAGCTGCGCACATCAAACTTATACCATCTCTCATGCTCGATATACCTTTTCTCTCATATAGGTATTTCATCCAATTAAAATTTTATAGGATATATAAATATACACCGAAATTTTGTAAAAAATTTCTAGTAAAAGTTAAACTAGCGATGATACATGTGAGACAACACTTGATTATAATGTTATTCTAAGCTTTTATTGAATCATAACAATACAATCGTATTTTAGGTGTGATGTGGTGCTTTCACCTCGAGGCCGACGAGCCTCGGAGGGGCCCGGGCTCCGGATCATTAGCCACTCTCCAGTCGCGCCCGCCTGCCTGTCGCGCAGGTTCGTGGTCGCTCCGGAAGGGACCCGGCCTGGCTAGCCCCGGGCGGTCGTCGCAGTAGGGATCGCGGAGGGTGGGAGGACTTAATAATTAACTCGGGGCTCTTGGGGAAACATGCTTATTCGCACCCGGGCGGACAATACCCACCCGGACGCTAACTCCCTGCAGGCGCGCAGCGCCAACAACATCCTGGCGGTCGACACCGCCCGCGAGGCGTAACCGGGCCGCACTAGGGGCCCTCCACCTCACCGCTCGCACGATGACGACACCCTGGGAGGTCGGTACCGGGCCACACTACGGGCCCTTGCCTCAACTAGGTGGGTCATCGGAGATCACTGGCTGGCACGGCTCCGCACCAGTCGGCTCCGCGCGGGAAGGCCGCCGCTCTCACGGCCCCAACGCCGTCTCAGAGCCGCCGCAACGCGTCCGTCGCGTCGCGCGCGCTTTCTCTCTCTCTCGCGCAGGGTGCCCCAAAACCAACCTGGCGGTGAGGCCTTCTGGCCCTTTCTTGTATGCCCGGTCCGTCCGGACCGGAGACATCGCCGTAACTGGGACGCCTAGCCGTCGTCCCCTGGTGGTGCTAGGGAACTGGCCCTCCGCTGCCCTTGGCCAGGCCTATGCCTGCTGTCGTCCAGACGCTTCTGGCGGCCTCGTCTCTGGCAACCGACCCCGGATGGTGGTAGGTGCCGGCTCTGGCGATGGTAATGGCTGGCGATGGGCGCACTCAAGGGCAGTAAGGGCAGTTTGGGGCTTGCGACGGATCGCGGGCTCCGGGATAACAACGGACCGAGAGCTGTCGGGTCCGCGCGGTAAACCGAACTGCCAGTCGATCACCCGGCGATTCACGCCAAAACCGCCGATTAGAGAGCGCGCGCCGCGCTGACGGAGCCTCGAGCACCTGTTTACCAACACGCCGCCGTGTTACAGATGACCCGAGGCCTCCGTCACATAGGTTATAACTCCAAATCATTCTTAACATAATTCAGCAAAATTTTTAATATATTATGCCTAGTTAGTTTGTAATATGCCCTCAGAACATAACATTTAACATATTATGGGCAGAAACGCCGCAATTTCCTAGCAGGGATATTAAAAAGTAAAAAAAGTTATTTAATTTCTTAATATACAATATTTTAATATAATTTAATTAATTAAAACTGGCTGTTTTATTTTACACTTATACACATCGTACTTCTTCATGAAATTTTTACTAGTAAAATGGCGAATAATTTTTTTATCCAGCAGGTGGAAGGATACAATTACACATGATAGCATTCGGAATCTTTCTCTATTCGGAATTTTTTGAACATTGGCCCTACATAACTAATAATAAATTATAACAGGGTCAATATTGGAGAATAAAATAGAGTTATTTTTAATAATAAATAAAATTATCATGTGAGTTCATGTGAGATTGCGTGTAACTTAAACAACACATATAATATTATAGATTATTTAAAAATAAATTAAATAAAAGCCTAGAATTATACTTATTCTTTAAACTTATATTTAATATTGATATGCAATTTAATATGCAATAATTTTAATAAATAATCTAATAAATCTATGAATAACAAGTGGCAAATTAATAGTTAAGTATATAAACAATTAAAAAATTTGGATTTTCAACAGTATTTAACGTACTTTTTTCTACATTATAAAAAAGAAATTGATTAGTTACATCGTTTATCAGACCATTTTTATTTGAAACCATATTTTTTAATATTCAAATGTTCGCGCATGCCCAGGACATGATAACAACTATTATTAATAGTAGGTCGACTGTAAAGAGCTATTATAATTGTCTACTCACTGTAATATATACTTGAACGTAGCAATACCCTCTTACATGCATTATTGAATATGATTTCCAAGTTTATTATTGTTACCCCATTCTAATTATCTCTAGTATCTACTTATTTCATAACTCGAATTTTACGTCAAATAAAGGAACAAATAATTGAATATCAATATCCGTAGACAATTATTAAGTACTAGTTCCGAGACGAATTAAATTTAAACTGTTTAGTATTTTCTAAATGACTTATGATAAAGTAAAATTTTATCTAATAACTTTCAAAATTGTGACTATTCTGGGATTTTAAAGATGCACAAGTTGTGAAATATTTAAAAAGAATGTATTTATAATTGTTTATCAATTTTTATGCATACTTTTTCATTTATATGCTTACATTAAGTCACATGATAAATACGAGTAATATAATTACTGTTAATAATTTCTACGATTTAGCTGTAAGTTGTTTCATGCTGTTATCAATAATGAATGCTTTTTGTAAAATATATTAGCAAAATAT
Organism: Sycophaga agraensis; assembly: GCA_018906755.1. Taxonomy (NCBI): domain Eukaryota; kingdom Metazoa; phylum Arthropoda; class Insecta; order Hymenoptera; family Pteromalidae; genus Sycophaga; species Sycophaga agraensis. The sequence goes on along the minus strand of JACCIE010000057.1, from coordinate 693,938 downwards.
TTTATATAAAAAGTATTTTAGAATTTTTGAAAATTCTGGTTACGGAACCTTAATAATACGAAACATTTAATAAAGCCAAATACATATATGGAAAATTTTATAAAAAATCAAGGTATGTATATTTTATGTTTTAAACATGATTCTTCTTGCATTATTTTATATTCTTTTTGTGTACAGCAAGTATATTAAAATAAAATTATTAGAACAGCATAAATAATTATGATAGCTATGACGAACACCGCAAAAAACAAGACTGGGCCGGCTCTGTTTACACGCGCGAGCTGGGAAGAAGCGCTGGGCAAATAGGCCAAGCATGATAGACTTTTTTTGTCAAAAAACCTATAGTTAGCTGACTGTGCAATAATGTTCGGAAAAGTTTACACATCATTAAAATCACCGGCTTATGCAGCCGTAAGATCTTATAGATCTGCAAGTACATATAATATTCCACCCAACTGTCCACTCCCATCCAACCCAATCGAATCTTGAAGGGGGTGATATGATCATCCCACTAAACACCCATCACATATCACATGTCCTGAGCTCCAGGGACGCATCTAAGTAAACTATAGAGCAATAATTGAAATAAAAAAAGACCAGAGAATGCACCAGTTTGTCACTAAGAGTTTCCGTGGTGTATTGACGGAAAAAAACAATTTTTGAATTTTGAGAGTCGAACAGGCAATTATAAATATATTTAGTCCTCGCTTGATCTACCTTCTCATGAACGTGTTTGCGGAGATCGAAAAAGTCCTCAAGGAATTGCCTTTGTTCTGTTCATCTGTAACGTTTGTACAATGTCCCATTCTTGCGCTGCAAGTCACGAAGCTCAAGTCAAATCCAAGGAAGGCGATCTTTATTTAATTTCATAATTTTCATGGGAGTCAATTGCCGTCATTAAATTGTAGTTGAGCCTCGCAACTGCGTATTCAACGTGAAAATCCTCCGCCAGTAATGGTTCCCAATCATAGCTCGCCCACAACTGTACAAACCCGTCACTATCAATGCTCTTACTGTAACATTAATTATGTTGTGTTTACTATGAAAAAGAGCAGGTATATCGGTAGCAGAGATCACCGTATGATTATTCTCCACAAGAATTACATCAATCCAGGCGTGGAATCTGGGTGTTATATACGTAGGGCCATGTTAGATAATCTGCAAATACAGCTCCACCGCAAGTCTGCGAAGAAACCGGACCTGGCCTTCCAGGTCCCTCAGTGTTTGAGGTAGAGAGAGATATGCCGGCAATGAGAAACCAGCCAGCGGATTGTGTATTATAAATAGAATTAGGAAATAAAAAGCGCACACATTTATAATACATATATTTCAAGTACTTTTTTTATTGAATTTACCACTATTCGTCACCGTTGAAAGTTCACTTGACGTTCCGCCATTTCGCTACAGCTTACAGTGCCTCCTCTGAGTAAGAGATTCGTGCGGGGCTGGTCGGCGTCGACTTGCCTGGCGCATAACTACAAATTCGGCAAGACAGTGGACCGCGCGCTGGGGAAAGGCCCCTACCTAGTTACCGGCGTTACAGGCACGACGTAGACTGTGAAAATAGAGAAAGTGCTCGAGCACATGCATACGGCGCGTTTAATGGGTATACAGCAGTGCATAATATAAACATTATGTTAGTTGGTGGCGCGGCCGGACTTTGATTTCGATTGAGGAGATCATAGCCCGAGATAGAGTACAGTTGAGCGCTCAAGAATTCTCTCACCAAGCTGAAAATCGCCGCCTCTACAATAAGTAGTATTATATAGCCTGCATAATGAATGTAAGAGAGAGAGAAATTTATTATAATAAATATTATATTTATTATGATTATTTAGATATTCACGCGTATAATTTTGCTTCCCATTTTCCTTTTTTTCGCGATTCTATAATGGCAAGCGCCAGGCTTGCTCCGCTGTGTCTACGGATTTTCCGTGCCGCAGAAAGCGAGCGTATTTAGAACGGAAAGTCCTCATGTCGCATGGTAGTTGGGACGGGCTTATCAACCCGGTAACTGCCGCGTGACAAACTACAATCCTTTTTTTTTGCTACAAACAAATATATATGTAGACCAGTAGTCCATTTAAAACTAAATCTCGTAAAAGTCGTTTTACCTTAGCTTTAAAACATCAGTTATAGTTGTGTCACAGATTTGGACAGAATTTTGGATTTGATACAAGGATTTTTGCAAAGTTTGATACACGCTGGAGTCACTATGACCGCATATTCGAAATAAAAAACTGTTTTTCTTTTATATACAAGTCAGCACGCGTTCATTTTGTGCAATAAGTTTTTACAAAAAACACCAAGAAAATGATATTTAATTGTAAAGGAAACGAATAATTGTTTGAAAAAGTCACACAAGACCATAGACTGTTCTCAAGCTTCGTATAATCTATGTAAAAAAAGGTACAATACTTTGCTTCATTTTCCAAGGGATTTTACTGGTCAAAATATACCGACAAACGTTTCTATTTAAAATCAACAAATAGAGTCTTTGATTGAAACTCCGTGCATTACTACTTCCTTCGTTCATTGCCCGGAGAGAGTTAAAATTCAAGTCGTTCTCGGCACCGCAGTCGTTGATATATTAGAGGGCAACGGAAAATACCACTCTTGTTGAGCTCTCTTAGATAGAGGTTCGCAATGTAACTACATTGCTACACTACATCAAAGCATTTGTAAAGGCACTTACTTTACCCAAACGTAAGATTAATATTCAACTTAAGGTGTTGAAAACTTAGTTGTCAAATATTTAACCGCTACTACTGTTAGGTCGCGGTACGAAAATGAATCGATTCAACTATCTCTCTTAATTTTATGCGAAATATCAGAGCAAATGCCAAGTTGCTCTGGTATTGCAATTGGTCCCGGGACCAATACCCGGCAGAAGTAGTGATGATGGGGGGCGAGACTCGAAGATAGAGATCCGAAATTAGAGAGCCCTAGGAGCCCGAAGCTTTGACTGTGAAGTCAACTTGTCTGACATACCGTCAGTACAATGTGCGCGCGGTAGCCCGAACGTCCGCTCTGAGCGCATGGCGGGGCCCCGACGGCACCGATGCACAGACGGACGACAAGACGATAGGTCGCAGGCCCTTCTTCCCGAGGCTCTGAGACGTGGCGGCCTCAAGCCAGCCCAGCGTGCGGACAGATCTCATGAGGAAGGGCGAGCCTTGATAAGTGAATGATAAAGTACGCTGCGGGTTAAGCAATGAAAGCTAACCCGATGCGAGTTTAGCAAGAGCGAGTCGATGGCCAGAGTCGCCTCGCGGTTATTAGGTCTCCAAGCCCGAGGAGAGAGTGCGCGCGCCTAGGAGGGAGCCAGCTCTGTCACCCGTTGTGGCCTCGGTGGCGTACGGTGTGCGACCTCCGATCGCCTGGAGCGGGTCGCGGGGAGGGGAGCGTAAGAGCGAGGACGGGCTCTGCCGCCTGCTCTGCAAAAGTGAATCGCGACGGTGAAGTGCCGCCGCCCGCCATCTTGAATGCTCAATCAGAGCGAAAGCGCGATGCCGGATAAGACGTCCACGATCGGAGAAAAGCACAAGTTCCGTCAAGCTTACAAGCGCGCGTGCAGGGAAAAGTCGGGCGACCGAGCAAGAGCGAGCTCGGCGTCCATGGTAGCGGATGATCATGGCGGAGCCGCGGAGCGAGAAGCTAGCTCCGCTGTCCGACGTCCCAGGCGCCCAGAATATATGCGCTTAGTAGAGCGGCCTGTGCAGGCCTCGTGCTTACCCGGATCCATGACTAGGAAGGCGAGTCGATTCGGCTAGAAGGACCAAAATGTTTCATTGATGAACGGACGTAAGTGTGGTCCGCGCTGGTGTTGAAGCGCAGCGGCGAGATGTCGAGGGCCGACGGCCAGGAGCTGCGGTTGGTGCCTGTGGGAGCCCGATGTTTAGTGGGCCTCGTGAATGCACTTGTAGAGCAAGGGTGGAGTCCCCTGGGCGGTAAGGGTGGCCACGAAATAGAGCGGCAGACGGGATCAGCGTTGGACTCGTCGAACAAAAGAAGACGGTTCGGTGCGGCTAGACTTGTCCGTTCAGTGGGAACGCGGCATTCTGAGTCGTCGTTCAGCGATTCAAGCAAAGGATGCATGGAGTGAAACGTTGCGCAGTAGATTCTCTATGTTTGTCAAACTAATTCGAACGACAGCCTACATACTTCGCTTTGTAGCTAACCTTAAAGATAAGAAGGTAACAGGAGCTGTTCTCGGCATCAATAAAAGGATTCCCATACCTTTAAGGAGCGCCGAATTACAAGGCGCTATGCGACACCATATTAGGCGAGTTTAAAATAACGCCTTCAGCTTCGAGAAATCGCTACTGAAACTTAAAAAGAATATACACAGGTGCAGTAGCTTATACTAATTGTACAAATATAACAATAAGTAATATACAAATTTACAGATTTGCTCATCGAATATGAACACTTGCATTTATTGCATGTCGACTGCCAAGCCGTAACGGGCTCCTTGCGCGAGCGCTTTAGCTACTAAATCCAAAATAAAGCACATAATAAGGAGCCGTATGAAACGCTTTCGAGCTCGACCAGTCGAAATCGTATGCACCATGGGAGATCACCCGCGACTAGAAGCAGTTCAGCGCGACCATTCTTTTACTGCAGTGTAGACTACGTAGGATACATGCAGTTGTAGGACGCGTACATTTGCATTTTCGTGTGCTTCGCAACAAAGGCAGTACACATCGAAGTGACTAGCGATTTGTCAACCGAAACATTTTTAAATTGTTTTATACGCCTAATATCAAGTCACGGTCGATGCAAAAACATTTATTCCTGTTGAGGTCAATGCTAATGCAACGATGAACGCACATACTCAGATCAATGTAGTAGAACAATAGGAAAAAGAAAACTGAAAAAAAAGCTACCTGGCTAAAGGTTTATTACACTCGCTTGATCATCGACACTCACCAGCAGAGTGGCATTCAGCCCTCACTCCCAAAAGAATCGCTGATGAGTGAACATTCTCTCTATCTAGCTCACTTAATAGTAATCATTTCTTGAAGCAAAACTGTGTTTATAGTATTATATTTTTAACTGTACATATACATATATACATTAATAAATATTATAATAGTGCATCAATTCAGTGTCCTCCATTCATTTATTCCAACAGGTTATGTACCCAGGACTAGTGTATATGGTTTAAAAATAAAGACAATTTTTTTGTATTAGACTTTAAGATATTTTTCAAACGAAGTAATAAACTGTAAAAGTATATAAATGAAGTGAGTGTTTTTTTTATAATGACAGATTTACGTGTTACCGTTCAGAAGCTCAACAGCGATAACTACGCAACATGAAGCTATAAGTGAAAGCTTATGTTAATACGTGATTAATTATGGGAAGTCGTTGCGAATGAACCAACTTCGCCTGTAGATGCAAAATAAACCAAGATGGACAAAGCTGCATAAGCTGCGATTGGCTTGTTAGTAGAAGACAGTCAGCTCAGGCTCATAAAGAGATAAAAAACAGCATACGAGCAATGGAACACGCTCAAGGAGTATTATGAGAAATCGACTCTCTCAGGTAAAATCCAAGAAAATGGCAATATAGTTGAACATATTAGCATGTTAGCATTAAAACTTTTCGGCATGGGCCACCATGTCGATGATCAGACACTCGTAGGGATTCTCCTGTATAGTATCTGTAGTAAATCCTGTGTTCCAGAATCTTACGGCACTCTGATTGTGGCGTTATATCCTGACGCTGGATTTCGTTAAAGGTAAATTGATCGATGAGTTTATGCGACGAAAAGACTCACAATGTTTAAAAATCGATTCGTCAGACGAAACAGTCATGAAAGCTATATATAATGACAGAAAGGGGTCGCAAAGTTTATTATTGAAGTTTTTTTTCTACCAGAAAAATGGTCGTACAAAAAAGGAATGCAGAAAATTTAAAGATTGGCAAGCAAAGCATCCAAGCGAATAAGGCCATGAATGTCAACAATAATGAAGAAGAAACATATAGATGCTATTTAGCTTGCGCAAAAACCTGTTTTAGAGTAAGTGATAAAGACTCGTGGATAGTAGATTCAGAAGCGACAAGTCACATTACTCAATCGAAATCACACACATCGCCCTAATCGCTATCGACACCTACAACAAATACAGCATTTTTGGTAAAGGTGGCAGCGCGAGTATCTTCCTCACTTGCAAAGACTACAAAAGTGGAGAAAGCAATGCAATGGCCATTAGGTCGCATTGTCGAGATTCCTCCTAAAGTGGACAACATTGTATGCATAGTATGAATACGCACTTCTCAAGGAACAATCAAAAGAGCTGTTACAGGTGTTTGCATTGTCTAGCAAGGAGGGGGCAGCTTGAGGCTGAACTTTAGCTAGAGGCAACAATTAACACATAAGTCTAATAATCTATGTTAATTGATAACTAAAGAAATTAGCATAATAATATAATGTTTCTAACCATATTTATCCTCATAAAATATTATTACAAAGCCTAAGTCTTTTTAATTTTTGTTGTATCCTACTTTAAGGTAAACTGAAATTGTAACATAATTTAGATTATTGCACAGAGGTAGATCGAAAGACCTCTTGTATTTCAAGGTGGGTGGTATGTGAGGGTTTTAGAGTATCATGCATATACATTTCTTTTACACGATGCCTAGGCAGCCTGAGGCCACACAATGCCTAGGCAGCTTGAGGCTACACGATGCCTAGGTAGCCTGAGGCCACACGATGCCTAGGCAGCCTGAGGCCACATGATGCCTAGGCAACCTGAGGCCACACGATGCGTGGCTACCTGCCACACTCACAGCATAATATTGTGTACCTTCATCACACATTCATTAGGCAGCTCAGGGAAACGCTTCATGACTTCCAAAGTAAAGTTTTCAATAGCTGTATTGAGGAAGCCAAAGAGCATCCCAAAAGCGTCGGGAAAGTAGTCATTAAATATTTTCTTGACGAAGATAAAGCCGAACTTAATGTCTCCTCCTTCTCAAAACAATGCTCTTCTCTTCCGAGTGACCCAGACGACTCCACTCTCTACTATAATATTTCAAAGACGGTGAACAATTTTCTCCCGTCGGATGGAATTTTCCATCCCACCTCTCCATTCACGATTATATTTCACGATTATATCACGGTTATATTCACGAGGATATTTTCTTGCGAGCGGCGGAACGCCTCCGCCCTTCCACACCACCGAGAGGGTGCAGTCCGCGACCGCGGCTGTCCGCCACCGACACCAGGCAGGACATCGGCCGGCACCCAACACCACCCAGGAGCCGGCAGCGAGGCGCCAAGGTAACAGTGACGTCCCCGGCTCGGACTCAGCCGGTCCTGAAGAAAGGGCCGGCGGGCCTCATCACCAGGTTGGTCTGAGGAGCGAAGTGCGCGGCGCGAGGGAGAGAGCGCACGCGCGCGACGCAGCAGATGCGGTGTGGCGGCGGCCCCCTCGTCATCCTGGGGCCGCGAGAGCAGCGGTTCTCCGCGTGGAGCTGACTGGCAGATCAGGGCCCCCGCGACCCTATCTGTGCCAACCGGCGGACTCCGGTGACTCGCCCAAGTCGAGGCGAGGACCCTTGGTATGGCCTGGTTTACGCCTCCGCGGGCGGCTTTCCCCGCCGTATGTAGTGGGGCGTTGCACGCCTGTCAGGAATAACTATGGTTTTCCCCAGAACCCCGAGTAGTTACTGAGAGTACTCCCTCCCTCCGCGATCCCAATCCACGGCGACGGCCGCGAGGTTAGCCGCCCGGTGCTAGTCCGGCTGGGTCCCCTCCTGGGCGATCACGAACCTACGCAACGGGCAAGCGGGCGCGACCGGGGAGTGGCGGGTGTTCCGGGCCCCTCCAAGGCACGTCAGCTTCAGAGCGGAAACACCACGTCACAAATGAAAGGACCAAGATTATTCAATTCACGGACAAAATTAATTTCTGTAGTTGTCAAAGGATCAAATATAATTCGAGCACTGATTTTTAAACTATTTTAATCATTATACCTCACTTAACAATGCATAGCTATTTGTAAAGTATTATTTATATTACAATAGAGTTATATATTATATAGTGTAACAATGCGCACAAGGATTATTTATAATTAAAACCAAATACTTACATTCAATCATATAAATATACAACCTGTCTTTTAATTACATGTCTCCAGCTATTCCAAACTGTCAACCAGAGAAAACTGAATGACTGCGTGGCGAGTAAGGGGGAAGGGGAGACGCAGGAGTAGGGCCGCAGGCCGGCCGCCTTTCCCACCGCTGCGGTACTGCTGACGGTCCGCTGCTTGCCTTGCGGCACCGATAGCTCCGCCCTACTCTCTCTCATTGACTATTTCCTCTACTCTCATTGGCTGCGTTGCGGTGAGTAGGCTGTACTTTTCGGCCGCGGTAGCTGGATTTTAACCATTTTTTAAACACCTGTATCTTCGCAGGAGTGTATCTGACAGTTTCGCAACCGCAAAAAAAAAGATTAGAGTTACTTCAGCTATTACGTGGTATAGCTGGAGCTAAGTAATTAAAAGACAGGTTGTACATGTATATGTGCATTCTCCATTTCTCGATTTAAATTACCTCGTCTGAAAGATACAGGAGTTTAAAAAGTGGTAAACATATAGCCCCCGCGGCCTAAAAGCGCCGACTCTCTAATAATAAATTAATAATAAATTAAAATAAAAATCTAATACAAAAATACTTATTTACTTTGACTCATATTTTATTAATCTACAACTCAATTTAATTTTCAGAATGTTTATTCTTCTAGTAATCCGGGAGAAGGAGCCCCTCAGCCGCCAGGAACCATCGGGCGACTGTGCCCGCCCGAGCCCATTCTACCAACAATATAGGAGGAGCAGGATTGCCGGGACCCGAGCACCATCCAGCGTTCAGCGGTGAGGCAGCAGGCTGGGGTCGGGAACAAGATAGAGCTAGCAAGATACAGCGGCCAGGTGCGTAGGAAAACTACATGGATTGACGGACGTGGTGCGACGGCGCGAGCGGCCCCCTCGACATCCCGGGACCGCGAGAGTAGCGGTTCTCCGACGAGGCGGCCCGTCTGGCGGCCAAGAGCCCTCGCAGCCCTACTAGCCCCAGCCGGCGACGGTGGTGGTCTGATGAAGGACCCCCACGGACCTGTCGGCCACCATCGTGAAACACCGGCGAAACGTCCGGGACGAAGCGAGGGCCCTAGCGGCCCTGCATATGCCTCCTCCGGCGGCTTTGCCGTCCCATGTAGGAGTGGCGATGCGCGCCCGGCGGAAGTATGCACCTAGGTGGGAATTGTCCGCCTGGGTGCGAATATATATTATATATCCCAGAAAGTGTCATGATTGCGACAACCCCTCCCTTCGCGATCCCCTACCGCGTCAACCGCCGCGAGTCTAGCCGTCTAAGGCTAGCGGGCGCAACCGGAGAGTGACTGGTGCTCCGTGCCCCTCCGTGTCGACCTCGGAAAAAAGCACACTTCACAAATCTCCTTTTAAAAATCCTTTTAAGGGATGCTAGATTATAATTATATTATTGGAGTATAAATAATGCTTTGATATTACATTCATATAATTTTGTCGCTTTTATACTTACATATCGAGAAACATTATAGCATTTAGAAATTATATAAAAAAGACTTTAATTTAATATTATTACAAAGGGTTATTTATACATAAAGAATATGTAGACATTGTAAATATCATAAATTATAAGAATCCTTAAACGAATACGTTGTTCATGTATTTATTAAAAAACATAAATTTGACTCATTGAACTAATCTTTATTAAAATTAGTTTTACAAGATCTTGTGTATTACTTTCATAGAAAACTATACTATTTTATATAATATCCTTCTTACATTGTAACATTTTCTAGAATCTTTTTTATAGTTTTAATATCGAAATTTGTAAATTATAGATTCATTTTTTTATAAAGTAAAATCTTGAAAAACTTTCTGTAAATATTTAATATCAATACATTTTACCTAGTTTTGTACTTTTTAAGCTATTTAGGTTTATAGCAGAAATGAAGTAAAATGTGCACAGTTCATTTAATTCGGTAGTAACATTAGGTTACTTTTTTATTACCACTCAAATTTTATGACTTGCATACATGTGTTTATTCTATGTGGTATATTATAAAGCATTTTTCGTAGTTTCATGAAAATAATCTCAAGACCTGAATAATGAACTGTACAAATAGCTATGTATAAAATCGAAATAAAAATGTATAAAGAAACAAGATTCTAATTAATTATCTCAGTAAAATACATTTTTATGGTATATGTTTATACAATCTTATTTAAATATATGGCAAATATGAAAAATCTTTTAAATATAGATTATAATTATTTACATATTGGCATATTAGGCACAAAATAAAATTCAATACTAATAGTTTGTATTAAAAATTAAGAAAATAAGCAGCCCAATATAAAATTCGTATTTAATCATGATTCTCAAAATATTCTAATAAATTCAACCTTATATATTGAATACATTAATTATCAAATTGGAAAAAAGACATTCTTTTTATCTTTATTTCATTTCTATTAATAGATATTGAATTCTATTAATAGATATTTAGTTACACAAGTTTAATAATTGATGCAAAATATACTAGTTATGTATCAGTTGTAAAAATGTAGACACTTATAATAGAAATAATTAAAGAAACTAGATATATTGGCATTGTATTGCTTTCGTAGTTAACATATTTTTAAGTATATATAGAGTAATAGAACCAATGAATTGTTCTATATACCATTTAGAAATTTTGTCTCTGTCTCAACTTTTCTTATAAAATCTGCTTGTCGGGGAATAACTTTAATAAATAAACAAGCTTTTTTACGAAATGGGTATACATATAATTGTAATTTTAATACATGGTGTAAAGGATGTCCAATGTATTTTATCATAAAAACAACTTCAATTCTTATCAAACATATCTCTGCAAAGATTTCAATTAATTAAAAATACAATGTCAATACCAGAACAATAAACCATTTACACTTCTTAATTTTAGCTGATATTGCGATACGAATGAACAAATTTCTTCATAATATACATTAAATTAGTAAATTATAAAAGTCAATCGTATCTAATAAAAACATGTGTATATAAAACGGAATGTGATTCTGTACAACTCTGAACTGTGTATGACATTTTATACACGATATATAATATTTTATTTTATATTTATAATGGATTACAAAAAATTTTAAACAACCATTCACACTCAAACATGTATAGCATTCTTAAGCATAAAATAATGTAATATTGACTGATAATTTTCTTAGAAGTACATGTATATTATGTATGATGCTATATAACAATGAGCGTTCCATTGTAGCTGCATGGCGAGCGGTTTCACATACTGCCAAAAATTTTTCGACCTTTTGTCACTGATAATGATACAACAACGACGCTAAGGATGAAGAAAATTAAACCTAAGATGACGACGAAAACACGACACCACTGACGTCTTCGCTTCGCTCTGGCGATCGCTCTCCCAAGTTTCTCTGCTTTGAGACCGTCAAGAGTAAAGTCTAAGTTTTTGTCAAAACCACGGAAATCCTTACACCAGGTATTCTCATTCATTGACGAATCAGTGACGCCTTCACTGGATGAACTTTCATCGCTGCACTCCAACTGAAATACCATACATTTTTTAGTCGATCATCTTCATTTAAACATTGTGCTAAAATATAATGCATTTATACTAGCGGAAACAAATATATTTAGTTTAAATCTCTTATAACAAAATGGATATTTAAGAATTACATGAAGCGTTTACTTATTTCAATTAAAAAAATCATATATCTTCTACCAACATTTATCAAACTTTGAAACTTTGCAAAAATCTTTCGAAAATACACATTCTGGATAAAAATTGAGTCATAACATATGATCTTCACTAATCTATAGCATATAGGCATCCTTCTTTAATGTTCGTTTTGTGATATTAAAATATTTTAATAGATAAAAAATAAAATATTTTATATACAGTATTGAAAAGTTTGAAATGAATTGCAAGTTAAAGGTTTATAATTACTCCCTATAGTGCACATGTATACGAATCAGAATATATACGCGTAATTATTTCGCAACAGCATTTTGTCTTTTATGTATTTAATAACGTGTCAAATATTCGTCTTCAATTAAAATAATCTTGTATAATTCAATATTATTTAAATACTAATCGGAATTTATTAACAACAATACAAAATTCATTTATTTTTAAGATTAATTTATTGTACTACAAAAAAGATAGAGAATCTTGTTATCGTTTATCTGTAATTGTTATATCTGTAATCGTTTATTGACCAAGAAAAATTCCAATAATTATTTGCTTATCGATTACATTTTGTAGATTTCGTAAAAGATTTCTGTTTGTATGCAAGCATATTCTGAATAAATTTCCGCAACTGTGTAACAACAATATTAAATAAAATTTTTTGTTTTGAAGTCTTTCACTTTACTTCATACAAAATAACACGGAATGTAATGTAATTGCTTAATTGTACGAATTATTTTTAATACTGAAAAAATAGTACTAAGTTAAAATTTATTTTTAATGTGATTTTTTTTAAATAAAAAATCAAATTTCCTCGGGAAATTCACTTTATCTTAGTTATTAGAACACTATACCACTTAGCTCCATTTTAGCATATAGATTGAATTGTAAATGTCTTTTATTATGGCAAATTATAACGATGTTTTTGAAAAATTATCTCTTGTCCGCATAGACTGAATATAAATGAAAATATAACAATATTCAGTAAAATAGAATAAGATAAGTTAAAAAAATTTTCTATCACGAAAAATATTTTAAATTCAATACTTCGATTTAAATATACTTGAAATATAAGCTATTTTTGCAGTTGTTCGGCTGTAACTTACTGCCATTACATCCGTCATGGCACTCTACCTTACCGTTATCATATCAATAATTAATTTTACTTATAATAAAAATATCTGGTTAAATTTAAAAATGATTCTAATCATAATTGCGTTTGATATACGCGTTAGAAATTTTCCATCAAGCTGAAAAATACCGTTTCAACTTTTGAAGAATCCTGATTTTTTAAAAAATATCTCTGAAGTACAAATAAAATAATTGTTCCCTTAATTCACAATAATTATTTTTATAATTACTTATAAACAATTAATACTAGTGATTAAAAAAAATCTAATATTATATATGTATATTGTCTTAAATACATATAGACATTAGAATCGATTAAGTTTTACTTTACTTTTACTTTTATTCGTTTAGAATTGACAGATTGTGTTTAGATGAGTTCTAAAACTAGACATACCTACATTATATAGAAATATTTCAGATATATAAGCTTCAATTACTAACCGTGGTATACTCGTGCTCTATGATTGATGGATAACTAAATCGATTATCCTTTACGTTACAAACATCATTTTGATGTCGAGACTGTTTTCCTAAAGCTATTTTTGAATATAACTTATTTTGAGTTGTATCACAAGAATTTATATAGTTCTTGCAGTTACAAGAAATTTTATTTTTTTCACTAACGTTGAAGAAAGATTTCGTTCTTTCATCGGGAAGTAAGAAAACGCTTGGAATACTTTGCTTTTTTCTTTCATCTGACTTTTGAGATGTTTTTTGACTTGAACGTACATGATTCCGATACAGGAAACTTTTTCTTTCGCAATAACACCTAGAAAAAGAAATGTTACATTACCTAACAAGATATGTATTATATACATACATACATATATATATATATATATATATATATATATATATATTATACTAGTGAAAATAAAGAGTTCTGAGCGATTTCTTATTTTATTTAAAATATAATCAAATTTATGTGAAAGATAATCCGATTTACATTAACTTTTGTCCATTTTAAAAGAAATTTCATGTTTGAAAAAATCTGGGTTTGTCTTAATAAAAATATTTAATCATAAAGATCTCTTGTGGTCAATTTTAAACCATTAAAAAATGTGTAAATATACTTTAAAAAATAATAATCTCTTGCTGGTAGATATAAACTACATACTTGATAACATCTTCTAATCCTATCAAATATTCAGCAAGAAATTATTATCGATAATCCGGGTTTTAAATTCGTTTAGACAGGCTCATTTCGTTTTCGACAATTGATTTAATAGAAATTTCTGGAATCATTGCTTTGTTGTTGCATTTAATACTATAATTTTTATTTAATACTGTATCGCAAAGCAGCTCTATCAAACACAAAACTATCAAAAAATATAACATTTAAGAAATATTTAACGAAAAACGCTCAGAACTCTTTACTTCTTCTATAATATGATCCATAAACATATATTATACATTGATGTTTAAAAATTTATTTAAATGTATGGTTTCTAATTTTAAATAATACAGATAAAAATAATAAATTTGATGTCTTTAATATCTGCACAAAAAATAAATATACGTAGATAAAAAAAATTATTGCGTTTTTATAACAACTATAATAGTATGAATTTATTCGAATAATTTATTTTAATAAATTAATAATTTTATAATTGGATATAATAGAATAGCATAATATAATACAGACTAGGAGCCTAAATAATGATACTCTATATATAATTGTTATATAAACTTGTAACATTAAAACAAATAATCATCAGAAATTCAACACTATTAGCACTTTTTAATGCAGCATATATTTTTTGTGATTCCATTTCATGACTTAGATTTTTTTACCACTGTATAATTAAGAAAGGAAATGGTCTTGCTGTACCTGTACCCATAAAGTCTTGAATTAATAGGATTGACGCCAATTGTAGAAGTTGATTCTTTACCGCTACTCGTTAACGAAGAGTTCCTATAAATATCATCGTAGACATCGGTGGAGTAACGATTGGAGTTGCCACTCGCTCCTTTGCTTACGGTTCGCGATATATCTTTTAAGATTTCTTCATCGGACTTTCCACAGTCACCCTCGAGGACGTAGGTCAAAGTTCGTGAAAGCTCTAGAAGTAGTTCACGAGCCGAAACCGAACTCGCTGGACCATAATCACTATCGATACCGCTACCCTCGCAACTGCTACGACAGCCAGCCGATCCATAAATACCTGCAAAATTCATGTACAAAATTATATTAATAAATTATACGTAATCCAATTTACATTTGCACTTTTTCATGTCGATGACGAAATGATCATTGTGAAGTTCTATGATTTGAAGCTGAGAAGGTAAGTTGTAATCCAGATTAACAACTCATCGATCTTTTTTCATCGATCTTTTTTTTGATACATACGATTATGTTACATCCTTACAATTTAGATCCAATCGATTAAGAAACTAATCCATTTCAATACTACGAGATATTTATTTGTGAAATTAATCTGTATTTTAAAATCATGTTAATAAATTATTTCAATCGCAGTTTATTACAAGGTGTAATAATTTTGCCTCTCGATTGAAAGTAGTTCTTTTAGTAACAAAAAAATCTAAGTAACTAAAGATGCATGTTTCTAGATTAAGAATTAAGACCTTTTTCACATGTTCATAACGTTAATTTAATACAATTGAGATCGAACATAAAGTTCGAAAAATATCGTTTAAAAATTATATTAAATAAAATAAATTATTTTTAATTTATAAGATTAAAACTGAAATCTTAAATATTAATCTGTACTACGACATCCTTTTATAATCCTATTCTTCCTCTATAAACCACACGAAATAGAATAACATATTATCCTTATTCGAAACAATAAAATTAAAAAATAAACTCAGGCAACAAAAGATAGGTAGTTGCTTGATACTACCTGTTCATAAGAAGATCATTGTTTTACATAAAATATTTGATTTGTTTCTTCTTGCTGATAATAGCACCGTAAGTGTCATAATTAGACTAATAAAAAAAATGTAAAAGTTAAACTAAATGATAAAACGCATTTGCTATAATTAAAAAGTAAACAGTCATCTGCATCTGCGGAATCAAGAAAAAGACGGTAACTTTAGATGAAAAATGTTTACAGTTTGTAGCGAATAGTGTTAATACGGACCGGAGTTGTGTGCCTGGTGTGTGCCGCGACAGGTTACATTAGGACCGGGCCGCGCGCCCTCGCGACGCAACGTATGTACCGGTGTTCGCTGCTCGCGCAGTTACTCTCCTCGCGGACTTGGCAGCGAATGGTCACAGTCCGGAAGCCCAGCCCGAGAGCCTGGGCATATTGGGTTGCTACTCGTTGCAGAGAGCGAAACCCACAATTTCATCGCATCATGGTCGCTGCTCGACGCAGAGAGCGAAGGCCGTCGCTGTGTTTTGGGAACTTGCTGTCCGTCGTCGAGTGTGAAACTGCCATCTTCCTATCAACAAGTCTACGTGAGCCCTCCGTGCGACTTCTCATCGCTGTGTGAAGTCGCCATCGCTGTCCGAGTAACTTAACCCCTTTGATTCGTTCAACTCTACGCTCTACTCAACATCATCTTGGAAGCTGCAGACATATGGCTATCCTCGGCGCCTTGGGTCTAGAGCGAGACGAGCGACCTTCACCTGAAGTAACACGGTGCGAGCTGTTCCTATACGGGTCGACGAGAAAAATTTCTGGTTCTGCCTATCCGTGGGATGACCCAGCCGACATCTCCACGGCGACAACAGATGAAACCTTTCAATTTGACGGAGAAACTACGGGCTCCGGCAATATCACATAATGGGATAACGAGGATTTGTGGACGCCGTGCTGTTATAATTTTTGTTGTATGCGAGTGACCGCGAAAGCGACGGCTAATTTCATTAAGCGATCCAGATGTATCGTATCTTCGCGAACGAGATTGTGTATTAGGCGGCGAGCATAGTACATGCATGTAGTTTATTTTTTCTTAGACTCGACTTATGCTAATCTTATTTTAACGATTATCTCCTCTTACATCAACCTCCTTGAGTGTTAAAAAAAAAACAAATTAAAAATTATTAAGAAAATCTATTACAAGCTTATTCATAAACAAGATTTAAAAATTAAAAATTAAGAGTTCTATTCCATATAAATAATTTCCTATCACAAACTTTTAGAAATGAATTCTACAGACTTTTAACTCAAATCATAAAAAAAATATAAATTTATACAATTTATTATTTATAATTCTTTAAATTTATTTCTTAACTATGGTTAAATAATATTGTAAATAAAAAAATATTGGTACATTTGCAAATATAATAATGAACTGATTTTCCTCTAGTTATTCGAATAATGAGCTAACGGTATAAATATTGTTACTTTGAATTGCTGCTGTCACATTTATAAGTGAAAATTAAGATTCGTCTGTAGTTATAGTAATCATAGCATTATTACATAATCTTGTAAAATATCAATAAAATTAATTATAATGTCGATGCTTTCTTTACAGATCATAACACTAAATAAAAAAATGCACATATAGGAACTATCTATATAAGAACTCTCTGTATGAAATAAAAAGATGATCATCGGATCCTGGGAGTAGACGAGAAAGTAGATTTAGATGTTCCAGTTGAAGGATCCAACGTTCTGACACTATATCAGTGCCGATACATCATGCAGGTCACGTTACCAAATTGCAACGTAGATCCATGACACAAGAAACATGAATAAAAAAATATCAATATATCTTACTGCATGTATTGTCTCTTAATAACGCAGTAACGATTAATCTTATTAAAAAAGCCTAACTCTAATACAAAAGCGATATTTATTACATTTCGCATAACACATAGGCTAATAAGTTCCGGACCTTGCACATAGAAAGCGCTAATTTTATTGCATTCACCTTCTTTTTAGTTACTACTAGTCGTCAAAAAACAGCCGTTAAAATTTCATGACATTCTATTCATTCGTTTATAATTTACCAGACTAAGAGTGACGCTTATACATTTATTATTTTCAAAACAATGGATAAAGCACAATTTCGTGTTTTAATTTTACACTGCTTCTTGATGAGAAAAAATAACGTTCAAGTGAAGCCATGACGTTAAAAGTATTATAAGGACTCAGCTCTATCAGAAACAAGAGTAAAATGTTAGTTTGCTAACTTCAAACATTGTCGTAAAGACACTGATGAATGCAGGTAGACATTTAAATGAGGCGGTAACATCAGAAAAAAAAATCCATAAAATTGTTTCGAATAACTGGAAACTAAAATTGTGTCAGTTAGCTGAGATTCTAACGATATCAAAAGAATGTGTTATATTTATATTACATGAGCATTTATCCATGAGAAACCAATAATGAAAACATTGTTATTTTAGTCATTTTGTTAAATATAAGCGTGTTTTAAATTGTATAAACGATAACAAATTTAATATTTTTGTCAAATTTTTAAAAAGAAAAAAGAATACTCACTTGCATGTTGTTGGTTACCATCGCGATCTGCATCACTCGAAGCAGTATCCGGGGAGTTTTCACCTGAAGAGTCAGAGGGCGAGGGCCAAATTGGCCTTGGAATAATCTCGCCCTCACGAATAATTGCCAAGCCTTTAACAGCAACTGCGGGTCCAATACCATACGATGTGGCTGAGAGGGGCGGTGAGTGGCTTGAGTAGCCTGAACTCGTCGAATTGCGGCAGCATCGTCGAGATTTTCCAAATTGTGGTGCAACTAGTCTTGATACCTCTCCTTCTATTGAGTCTGTTTCGATCCTATAAAAAATAGGTTTTAATGATCTTAAGATGAAGAGCACAAATTAGTATTGATTTATACCTATACCGGGCTTATAAGAGACTTTGATTAACTCAAATTCTATGAATTAAGTGACATTATGTACGTATACAATATAAAAAATTTACTAAGCATGGTCTGTAACTATTACTAGCACTTTATTTCTTGTGAGACTTTTTAGTTTTCTATTAATCTTTTTCTGCACATTTTCTATTTGAATATGTTGAAGGGTCTATACTTATATTACTACAAAAAAATATATTATTTTTATAAAAATGCGAAGAACATCACTTTTCTTAATTATTATATAACCTTCTTAAATAAATTAATTTTTTATATTTTATAGTGTTAAAGTTTATTTTAAAAAACTGCAACCGTATAATTTACACGTTAAATAAGTATGCAAATTTCAAATTCTATAATGAAAACATGCAATAATCTTTTATACATTAAATTATCCACAAATGAGTTGTGTCTAAATATTTCTGCACTGGAAAACCGAGGTTAAACCGAGCAGTTACCAATTTCTGTGTGTGAAATAGGCAGATGCCCGCAAAGATATATGGATATTACAAATATTGTATAAGCGCCGAATAAGATTAGATATCAGGTTTGATTCTTCATCTCAGTTTTATAAACGCTTTGCTACTCTCTAACTGTCAAAAATCTAAAAATTAAATGAGCTGAATGACAACAATATGGATAAAATCGATAATGCACAGTCAGTGCGACCGAAAGGAGTGGTGTAAACGGAAGTCGCATATACGTCATCCAGAGGAGCAGTTGCCAACTTTACCTTTATACATAGATAATTCAGATCACAAGGATTAAAATAATGAATGTGGCTCAAGACAGTCCAAATCATTAAAGAAATAGAAACTAAATTAAGGTATTGAATGTTTGAGGTAGTGCCTTATGATTTCACATCAGACAACCATATGCAAGATGAAAATATAGTAGCAGATATTAAGAGCAGCCAAACTCGTTTACTCAACCCCTTAATACAGTATTTTAATCAGAAACGATGTAAATTTTTCATCATTGATATCATATATCCGCATGACAAACAGTTAGAAATTTTTGATACCAATAGAGTTAAAAGTAGTTAAAAAGTAAATATAATTCGAAATTTTTTTCATATTGCACGAAAACCAGTTGAAATAAAAAAATGTCTATGATCATTTCCACAGGCTCAATAAATAACATTGTCATAAATATTCAAGTATCCACAGTCAACATTTTTTGTGCGTTTTCAGTGAATTGTTTTACTTTATATATTAAGTTAATAATTTTAGTATAATTTTTGTTACTGTTAAAAAATTAAAATTTATTACTGGCTTAGATTGAGCAATACAAAAAGAATCTAATTGGTAAGCTAATTAAATGATCATTTGAAATTAATGTTTGTACTATAGGTGTTATGAATCTATAATCTTATAAATGTTTTAGGTAAATCGAGGGAAATGAGTGTCATGTGCTGATAATTGCACTGAAATTGATATATACTTATAATAGATTTACTGACACAATACTAGAAATATGTCTCCAGATAATTTGAACAAATGTGCGAAAGAAAATGTTAAGAGTTTAGGCAAAAGTAAAGGCTTTTATAGCAGGTTATGTAGAAATAACACTGAGAACGTAAGAACTAAAAAGGGGCGAATTTGTACATCGCTGAGAGTACCTGTTAGGGAAGTCTTACCATTCTGGAAAGTCATGAAGTACCGTCGGAGCAGATAAGGCAGGCGCGTCCCGTTGGCAGTTGAGCTCCGGGGAAGACGCCGCCGTGACCGGGGCTCGGTCGGATGCGAGGCCGCGCATGCCTCGCTTTTCAGGCGCTAGCACATGGGCCGGAGGCCGGTTCGTCCAAGGCCAGCAGCCAAAGCGTCAGTAGCATAATCATCAACACCTCATCCCTCCACCAGCCCACATTGTGCACTACTGCACTGGGATATTCGCACTTTATATTTATATTTCGAACAGCTTCCACTTCTGAAATTATGCAAGATACCAATGAGTATGTAAACAGCTACAAGATATAGTGTGTTTCATGACTCTCTTGTAAGAGATATCGAAACGTCACAATCTCGCAGTTTTCCATAAAGAAAACAATAACTAAATACTAACGTCGTGAATAACTTCTTCTAAACCATTCTTTTTAAAAAAAAAATATCAAAAATACGACATTATAAAACATTAAATGGTCGCATTAACAAATGTAGTAAGTTGATAACTTTCTATAAAACAATGTAAAGGTGAAATATTACAGAAAGCAAGTCGTCAATAGGAAAGAATATTTATTTACAGTTGCTGTTTAAATTAATTGAGGAATTTTTTTATTTCATATACAATTTGAGGATTGAAATAGAAATATAATTGTAAGTAATTCTAATATATGTTATATCTTTTAAAAATGAATTTCATTACATTCGTGTATATAATATTACCTCGAATATGTTACATCATATGTTAATATATTATATAATTAGAAATCTTTAATATTTATTCTCACAGAGTGTGTCAGGTCCTTTTATTCTCTCCTACTCATGTTATTTACTCTGTTCGGGCTTTGAAGAAAATGCAGATGGAAACGAAAGGGAAAGTTGTTCATACGAAAGTAAGAGAAAGCGATGTAGAGGCGGATGGAAAAGGAAGCTAGGGAATAGGATTCATACTTTGATTATTATAGATATAATACAGGTATTTATATTATATACTTGATTATGTATCAATCATACTTTGTATAATTCTGAGAATCATCTCTCAACGTATTTCTGACATACATATATCTTCAAATTATATAATTTCCTAAAAAATTACAAAAAAAGTCAGTTGCCGAAAGTCTGCGCTATTTAGATCAACTTTTTAAGCTCAAAAGTGACAATTATGTGTATTGTGACTATACACGCCAATTATATTAACTTAAATTGATTTAAAAATTATGTATCTCTTCTAGATAGCATTTATATAATAATATACTCAAGAATCTTCTGTAGGTTAAAGTAGTATTGATGTATACGTTAAAATAGATTCACATATGCATGGAGCTTAGATGTCCATATCGATAAAATATCAAATTTAATCAATCAAATTAATAATAATAAATTAAGCAAATATTTACGTTTTCAACAAATATAAGCTTTTGTAAATAGCTATCTACTTTTCCCATGCATGTTATAAGATATAAAAAACATTGTAATAACAATTACATCATTATTTTTTACAACTTTATTAAAACGCAGATAGACACAGTGTAGTGTTACCATTACAGGATTGAAGTTGTATTTAATGCAAATTGTACCAAAAGTGAACCATTATTGTAAAATTGGATTATACTTAACAAAAACAGCAGTAATGTAATAACTACAAGGTTCAAAATAATAATAGTATGAGAGTACAAGATAAGGTGAAGTAGAACTAATTTAAACCAATGTTAGTAATCCAGAAGCCTCGCGGAGCAAGTCACGGAGTCGGATGGAGGTATATAAAGAAGCTTTTGTTTAAAATCACATTTTGTGGGGCTCAAAAATATCAGACATGGAGAAAAGTAGGTTACAAAAACGTAAAAGAAATTAAAAGAAAACAAGTAAGGTTCAGAGAAAAAATAGAAATAAAGGGAAACAATGATCTTTACAGTAATATAGAGGCAGTTGTATAAAGCGAAGCAATTGGCAGACAGCCGCCCTTTCAGAAAACCGAGTGCCCAACTCACGAAAATAAGTAACACAAGTGAAGAATATAGGCTCAAATTTGCTCAGTGCAAATACGTCTTTAACCATTCGGCGCTAGATTCCATTTCTTTGCCTTCCATCATTACATAATATTAAACCTGCATTATTATATCAACTTAAGTATATAAAAGCATCATATACTTACTCTAAAATAATTGTGAACTAGTCGCATAGTATAATCTCGGTCATAATCTAATAGATATTTATTTTATAACAAGATTATTTTATTGAAAGAGTACGTGCAGACTCTTCCTATTATTTTAAACAGAAACTATTATTGCCTTTTAACATATTATACAAGATAATATGAATTTCGAATATTCGAATATATATGACTTAGTTGGTCAGTCGTTAAAGTATATTCTTTTATTAAAATAATTCCTAAATATTTAAAGTAATTAATTTTTCTTTTATTATTTTTACTGTCATTAATTTTCCAATCAGGCATTCAGAGCATTTTAAAACTATTTTCAAATATTCATATATGCGTAAGTTGTATTCCATCTAACCTTTCGCGTTCAATTAGATTTATTGTAAAAAATATATTAAATTATGTGATGAATTTAAATTTAATTTATAAGTTCATTTAAATAAATGAAATAATTTTAGTTTTCATTAACCGTTTCTAAATCATTACTAAATCGATGCTAAGTAATTGATCAAAATCTTTTACAACCGTTGACTATAAAAGTTGACCAATCGTTGCTTATAGACTAATTTTGGTTATCTAATTTTTTTACCAGGGTCTTCAGTCGAAAAATAGAGCAAAGTTAAAGTTTTAAAATTAATAATTAAAAAAGACAATAAATATTTCTTAAATATAATAGATTTCATCATTCAAGTGCCAAAAGGGGAAGGAAGCGTTCTTACGCTTGAAGAACTGGCTAAATTACATAAAAAGCACAATAATTTCATTATCACAACATTTAATAATGACAATGATGATGTAACTATCATGTAATTGACTGGTAAAAGGAGAGCAAACAAAAATTCGACGTAAAATTACTTAACATACATTAAATATATTTCCGTCTTCACATTTACAGGAACTGGAAACATCAAATGAGGTATTACAATCATTGCGAAACGACTTTCACGTATATGAATCGCAATGTCTTTTTAATATTGTAATTATGCTGAAGAATATTAGAGAGAGCAAGTACACAATATAATGAAATGCGAATATGTTTTCTTCAAAGTATAACTTAATTGGAGGTGTTTTCGAAGTAAAATTTAATTTTATATCTCTCATAACTTTAATATTGCTACTGCAATATTTGGTATGAAATGCTTGTTGTTTTTGTTTATTAAAAAAATTCATTCTATGCCTACGGAGAGAAATGATACTGATTCAATAAAAATTATCATATGTTGTAATAAACATTTCTATTAGTATGCTAAAAATTAACAGATTGTACTGTAGCAATTTTTGTTGTAAATTTTATCGAATTGATCCTCAAATTGATCACTCTGTGGTAATTTACTAGACAGTATACTAAATATCACTACAATATTTCTGTCAGTGTTCATATATTTTGTATACTTGTACATTCATATAATATTAGTTTAGCTATAAAATAATATGTTAAAGTAATGTTATTTACGATAGTAATTGACAATAAAAATTATCATCTTTATCTTTAAAATGTATTCGAATAAACATACACTCTTCTATTTTCTATAATAATATCCCTGAATAGTGTAACTATATAAATTATAACATATATAACATTTTACATGTATAGATTTACTTGCTATGCTTAGATTTTATTTGACTATAGTTGTAAGATTTGCTTTGTATTAAGTAATACCGTCATAAAACTATTTTTCCTAACTTTCGTGCAGTGTTTCTCAGTTGTAAAGAGTTGAGTAAGAAATCACAGAAGTTATATGACTTATGTAATATTACATGTTTACACTGTGAATAATTCTAATTAGTACACTTAAAAAGGCAATTTTATTAGTCTCTTGAAATCATCAATTTACTGCAATGCATTCAAAATTACAAAATATATTTAGATTTAGACAGCGGTTCAATACTGACAAAGCATAAAGCAATTAGAAAAAATTTGCATCATTGGAGTTTTATTTAAATTCAAAAAAATATATAAAATATTACATCAATTAATAAAAACGGTACGTTTAGCTCGTGTACGTATGCTCATGAAAGATGAGAATGTCTCAATGAAATGAATAAAGAAAAAATGATAAACAAACGTTCATGTTATGTAAGTTTCAAAAGATAATTTTTAAGGTCGCAAATAAACTGTTGTAATGCACTTCTATATTAAATCATGAATTTGCGACAAAATTTATTAATTCTTCTCCTTTATGATACATATATAAAAATGTAAGAATATATGTAATATTTGTATTTTATAATTTATGTTTGGAGTTTGTTTAATATTAAAGCTCATTTATAGTACTAGCGTATTGAACAAAAAAGTTTTATTTTTATTGTGTTCATTTACTAACAAATGTGTATGCCAATTAAGAATTGATTAATTAACTTTATATACACACAAACAAGTATTTGCTACAATAATTACTCGAGAAACGAAAACATATGTACTTCATAAATATAGTATAATAATTTAATATCTTAATAAAATAAATTTTTATGAAGAATTTTTTTTTGAAGATTAACCTCTGTATGCCTGTGAATTATTTAGATAACTAATAGTATAAATAACTTAACAAGAATATGGAGTATACAATAAGCAAGCAGTACAAGGTGCAGAGTCAACGGATAAATAAAAAAAGATATGATGAAAAATAAGGAGTATTACTGAAATGAACGCAGAGGTAAGGGCGAATTGCATAAGAGGAAAATAATGTTACAAAAGTCTTTAAATAGCAAGTTAAATACAAAGAGGTGCCCGTCGCCATTAAGTATATATAAGATGACTCCAGACAGTGGCAGTTTCCCGGCGGTGCAAACTCATTTCCATAAAAAATAGAGCGCGTCAATAACAAGATGAAGGCAGAGTTGCAAATTGCGATATACACTATCGTCATCATCTTATGAGTGCGGCGTTACGTCACCACCGATCATCGATCTCCCCTCGAATCTCCCGCTGTTACTGTGGCCCAAAACGCCTCCAAAAATGCAACACGGCGCAATGCCCACCTGCATTGGTGGGGGTAGGCGCCAAAATATGTGGGCCTAGGTCGCCCAACGACCTTAATCCACCTCTCAAGCAGACCCGTTGAGTCGCTCGGACAACTTTCCATGGATTCTCCATCAGCTTCGCCACTTTAACTGTAACTGTACGTCTTTCAAGACTTAAAATGCAACTCGATCACAATTATTCCGGAGATGATTAAGCGCTAATTTTAAAAATCTATACGATCAGAAACAAGTTCATTCGCGTCCGCGGATGTAAACGCTAACATTACGATTTACATGGCCAATTTTTATAAATAAATGTGTCGCGCGTATATTGCATTGTATATAATCATTATCGAAATGAGCACCATAATACATATTTATTTCGTAAGAATATAATCTATTTTGTGTCACAACAATTATATTTTAATACTATATGATCTGTTTTATATAAACATATAAAAGACGTAATTTTGTCATGTACACACAACTACTATGAATATTTTTCCCTCGATTTTCCTGTACACCTAGCCGTTTTCAACCTTTCGTAAGTTCTCAATGGATATGGCCTCAACATAGGTGTCTAAGCATGAATTCAAATTTAATACTTGCATCATATTTTTTGTTTTTAAAATTCTGTTTCTAGAACCCTTGCATGGTAACTATACTGTTTTTTTCACTTTTTTTCACTATTTTACTTAAAGTAAATTAATCATAAAACATCTTATTAATAATAACAAACCAGCATTAATCAACAAAGCTTTAATTCATTTAAAATAAATTAATTAGGATTAAAATTAGTGCCAAACATCACTTGGATACACCAACCTAAGTTAATAAACACAAATTTACTCTCCTATTAATAAAGTACATTCTGCATAAAAAAAGAAATGAACCTTTTACACACATTTCTGCAAATAAATGCGAATAATATACTGAAGGACGAATCGGTATTTCCGATTTCGATGCATTAACCTTCATTATTTGCAAACAATCGGAATATATTGCCAAGTTTTGTTCGAAAACGACTCTCAATGAAGGTAGTATTGAAGGTAGTATTACACATTCCAAATCAGATGTGTGATCTTTCACTGTCGCTGGTGAGCGAATTCGCTTTTACAAACCCAATAAAGGTAAGAAATTCACAGAACAGACCTCTCTCACTAGACATTTGAAGCGTTTCACAAACAACATCGGTATATCAAGGGACGCGACAGTGCCCAGATAGCAAGCATGTAAAACGAAATTTATGTGCTACGTTACATATCAAATAATACTTGAAAATAAAGCAACAATTTTCTATATAAATACTATATACATTGAAAAAAATCAGTAGTAGATACTTTTTCGTGGGTTACTATTACTTAAAAAAACAGTATTGCGTACTTTTCGAATCTTTTTTTAATATAGTAGTTACTTTTGTCTCTTTTTGTTTAAAGTAACCGCTACTGGAGAAAAAAAGGTTTTCCCTGTTTTTGTATATTTATATTAACGTTTGGAACATAATGTATGTATTACTTTCTATAGAAATTTCTATAATTTTTATAAAATAGAACTTCTTATAATAAAAATAATAAACAAAATATTCGGAAATAAATGAAAACTCTTACAAAAACATTTATGAAAAGTAAAATTTTTAGGAATAATGTGCTGGGTGGCGACTCTGTATCAACCCTTTAACTTAAAAAAGTTATGAACCTAATTGATTACTCAAGTTTTATTTACTTTATGCATAAAAAATTGAAAATATCTAAAAAATATAATGTCATATGACTAGCTCTATATTTTCGTAAAAGAACTCCAAAAACGTTCTTCTCACCGAAATTAAATTAAAATACCTGAATGCCAGATATAAAAATTTGTTTAAGGTAGTATATAATAAAAATGTTAACTTTTGACTACTGTCTCTGTAATCGTCATCTTGTATTTTTAATTATTTGTTTATTATGTATATTTTTCAGGATAGTATTATGCCATTAAATCTTGTGAAAAAACATTATGATTTCACGATAGAATAAATGACTTCTTGTTAAAAAAACATTTATAACTATTTATATTTTTATAAACAGCTTTTCATTTAAAAAATAGCTCCAATTTAGGTTAATTTTCTTATAGAAACTCAAATAAAGAGCTTGTTTTAATCCGTGATTTATATCATCCAAAAGTCAAAACGTTAAGAATCACTGTGAAACTTCAAAATAATGCTTTAATTATTAAATATTATAGCTTAATGTAAGTGCAACGAATGTTTTTACGCTTAATAGATTTTTATGATTTTTTAAAGATGATGATATTTTTATATCATTTAGCGTTGCTGATTGATTTGATACTAATATTATATCTTTATATTTTTAATTAAATTTACAATAAAAGAATCTAAAATTTTTTATATTTTTTTCGAACAATATTTATAAAATATTCATAAATTTTCAGAATTATGCCTCAGTTATTTCAATCTGGTATAGAAATCTATTCTTATTATATTTATTTTTTTATATTTTTTGTATAATAAACTAGTGTATAAGATAAAAATTTATAAAAAAAATTTTAGTATGAATTATAAATCTTATTAAAATCTCTGTAATAATAATTTGTACTTATATATTTTTGGTAAATGAATAAAATTTTTATCCAATTGTTAAAAAAAATGTTCAATCGTACAAAGAATTAACGAAGAAAGAGAAAGTGAAGCTTACACAAGTGCAACGAGGTTATTTCAAAGGCCATTATAATTTTGACAGTCGGGAAGAGCAATAAAACTAGCGAAATCTTTTATTCGCAAAACAGACTGGCTTTGTACGCCTATTGTAGACATTTGATGTCAGGCTACACACTTTTACTTTTTCCTGACATTTATTTCGTTCTTTACTGGTTCTATCATTCTACTTCTTCAACAGCCTTTTTAAAAATTCATACTTGTGCCTTTACGTCTTCCGGCAATTCTCGCATAATAACCATTCCGTTCTGTTTTTTTATGTACTGAAAGACGTTTTCGATAACATCGAACTTTTGTAACATTATATAAGGAAATTTTAAATATTAAATTAGAAAATTTCTCGAAACCGTATTACAAATAAAATAAATTTATTTATATATTTACATCTTATACTTTTTGACGCAATCTTTGTTAAGTAATTTAGAAAATTGAAAATTATATCTTTTTTAAATACATTTTAATCATTATAATTCACACAAATAAATTAAATATTAATACTCCGATTTCCTTAATAATTTTTCAAGTTCAATGTCCATAAATTCTGTGTATGAATAATAATCAAAACATACATTATTTAAAAAATTATTTAACCTAATTGAATACACGTGTGCTATATACTTATATGACTTTGTATGCAGAGGGATAAAAAAATTAGCAGCGACATTTTCAAAGAATTGATAGAGTAAAAGTGTTTAATTTGCTACTAGAGATTATTAAAAAAATTATTAAAACTTTGTTTAAACAATTTAGGAACATATGCAATTTGACCTGCTCAACTTCTTCTGTAAATTCTATACATATTTTAAGCATTAATTTATTTGAATGTAATTATACATTGACCTTGTAGTTAATTTGTGTGATTGCCTCTCAAATTTTTATCACAAGAATTCAAGAGATGAATTCTTAGACATTCTTGAAAGTGGATTTAACAAACATTAATACATAATAGTCATGCATTTAACATTTTTTAAAAATATAAATTTCAAATGATTCGAATATATTGTTTACTATATTTACTATCAATGCTGTACACATAAGATATATAAGAGATGGACGTACTTTTTAAATGGTGCCGTTCAACTACATTTTTTATTATATATTTCAGAAAAAAATTTCTAATTTTGACATTACTCTGTTCTTGTTATAGGTAATTTACACAATAAATAAGGAATTAGTAAGTACTAACCCATGTATAACCTATTTATAATCAATTTTTTCTTATTTTATACTTCAAGTAGGGTAAATTTAGACATAAATATATAGTTATCGACAATTATTAATAGTATTTCTATATAAATCTATAGATTAGGTGAATATTATTTTTAAATCAGTTATTTTTGGCAGTTAGACTTAATTATAATTGTCAAAACTGGTAATAGATTAAAATAAATTAGCTTGCGTTAAACAAAATGAGTCTAATTCGGTAATTGTCTATTTTCGCGCCCCACTAGTTAATTCATAGTTACATAATCAAACAATGACCATTTGTTGAATGTCAACATTTTAAATAACATATATTTATAAAAATAATTAGAACTATAAATAGCAAATAAACAAAAAAGATTTGTAGATAAAAATTTTTATTGACTTGAATTTAAATTTGAAATAAAGTTAAATAAATATTTTTTAAAAGCTAAATATGGCCATATATATAACAATCAGAAAAACTATAAATGATACAGCCAACACTATCTACTTTGTACATATAATATATGATGATTTCTAAAGATGTATATTCTTATTGTTAACTTGACTATATTAATAATTTCTTATTTCATTTTCAAAAAACCAAATATTTTTGCATTTTAAGGATTTATTTCCCTCTATATATACTACAACAACTCCATCGATTGTATGTATCTAGTAATTTTTCCAAGAATATTTTAGATAAACCTATCATTAGTTAATATTTATTTATTTAGTATTTTTCACGCGCGCACGAATACATATACGAATACATTTAGCAAATTTATGTAGTTATTAACTTTTATGCTCGTGTATAGTTTTATAGCAAATTATAAAGCGATATAGTAAACGTTTAATCGAGTATTTTATTTTTTTTTAATATTACATGTTCTTTTAGAAAAAATGTGGATTTTTAATTCTAAAATAATAGACAACATATAGATGATCACAGACGACACGTTTACATCAGGTTACAATGATCAAGAAGCTGGTAACCCGGGCTTAAACACGACGTGATCACATCCTGCAATTCTCGCTCGATCGATGGTCAACCTAAATTCTCTGCGCAAAGCTGTTCTAGTACCGGTCCACAAACTAGCGGTCGATGCTCGTCATAGGTCACCTTCCTTTTTTGACCGCCACTGGTTATCGAGAACTTGGTGCTCACGTGCTGACATGTGTATTATATGTGATGCTGTGCTTTGCAATGATTTGTATATCAAGTACTACTTGCGCGAAACCGAAGAGGTAAGGAGGAATTGCGACAGGCGCTTCAGTATCATGGGATCACGCATACGAACTGTGTAACTAGCTCATGAAAAAAATCATCGTTTTCACGCCCGCTTATTATCTTTACTAGTTCTAGCATATCGAAATGCAAAAAAAATCATATTTGTTTTATCGTAAATTCATTCGAACATTTCTACTTTTGTTTTATATCCTCTAAATTATTATATATGATTATTTTTTTCACAACTGAAAACTTATAATACATTATGCACTTTAAATCTGCACACACCCGATTCATTTTCATTGTTTAAATGTGAATTTTGAATATTTTAATTGACGTGAAAATTGAAATATATGTTGTAATGTATAAACTTTGATCATAAACGCAATAATTATGTCAAGAAAATGTTTTATTTTTTAAAATATTTCTTATCTTTTATAAAATCTAGCACATAAATATACCCTATTCATAGCTATTTCACCAAATATTAATAAATAAAAAAAACATATTTTTAGAAATAGTTGAATATTTATATGATTGAGAAAATAAATTTACCTATTGAAATATGCTGTATTCAATAACTAAAGCAAAAACTAAAAATTAACAACTAACCTTTACTTTCTAATTTTGTAATATCTAAGCAATAAAATTTGTATAAATATGGGATATTTTAGATTAGGTAATATTATATGTATATATTATACGTTTACAAATTACTGGTTTACATCCAAGGTACTCGGTTCAGAAGTTGAGTCAAATGCTCGGTCGAATTGTTGCTCTAACTACGGTGTCATTCAAAGACCGTAATGCTTCAAAGTATAAGGACATCATAATGTATAACATGAATGTTTAATTCATAGTTTTATTTTTTGATTTTTTGTTACATGTTTGAATCTTCAAAGGGAAAATTACATTTGCAAGTTAGACCACTTTTCATATTTTAGATTTTTTTTAAAACTAATATAAAGTATGGTTGTATTATTACAGCTATTCGATACGCGTATAAATCAAATAATGTATAATGGATAATATTGTATTAGCTTCAGTCACGGAGTTTAATTTAGTCATATCGTCTATGACTAAATTAAGAATTAACTAATTTAAAATAAATGTTATAATAAAATATGTATCTCATTAACATAATTTAGTAAATAAATTAAAGTTATACAAAAAATTAATTAAATAAAGTTCTATATATATAGGCTTTTATGTACAGTAATTGGATATAGTAATTTAACAAATAATAAATTAAAAAAAAATTAAATTTTTTAATTTACTTAAAAATTAAATTATGTATAATATAATTTGCAATATGAGAAATGCATTATAAGGACTGCAGGTTATTGCTTAATATGAAAGTTATTTCTATATAATATGTACATATCAGAGTGAATATTGAGTTTGACTATCTGAAATTAAAATTATAATTTATTCTATCCTAGTAGAAATTTATAGGAATTTCTCACAAAATTATGAGTAGAATTATAGTTTATGTCTGTTTTTGCATTCTTATGTAAGCCAATAAAAATTTTAAATGTTCAAAGATAACGTACAGTTATTAATTAACACGGGTTTCAACGTATTGGATGGTTTTTAATAGTATGTATGGGTTATTTTTTTTAGAAAATAGTCAATTTTTTAATACTCTATAAAACTTGTATCTTTTAATTATTAAAATATAGTACATTTATCTCTATTGTTAACTTGCAATCATTTAATTTTTCATCAATTGTCGATGTTTTCTAAATTTGATTTATGATATAAAAGATAATTTTTTTTATTAATGAAAGCTTTTAAAATAATATTAAAAAGAATAATTTAAGTTTATTATGCTTTTTTAAAAGTTACTATATAAAGTAAATTACTTTACACGTAAGAATTTTGTGCATTACGTAGTTTCAAAAAATAATACTCGGGACTCGACTCGAGGCCATTTACAGATTTACAATATAAATAAGCATCTCCATTTTAATATAATATAGATGTACATTTATAAATGGGAATAAATTTCTCCAGCATTTTTTGTCGAAAAATATGATTTCTATATGATTATTTTTCTAAATCTGAATATTAATATATATGAGTCCTGTAATTGAGCTAAAAATATGTTAAACAATTTTATGTAACTAATCAGGAAGATATTAAGTGAAAGTTTATGAAATGCTGAGGTTAAAATTTAATATGAATAAAACAGCTGTTTTTTTTATAAATAGACAATATTAAAATTAATAATAATTTCTGTAAAGGTTTATACAATTTTTTACAGTTAATAATTAAATTTTAAACGAAATATATGATGAACATTTTGAACACGGAATAGCTATAGAACAATAATTTTGTTTTTATTGCTGAGTTTATTTTTAGAGGAACGTTTTATCATTTATATTTTACAATACATGTATAACAATTACAATGCTTCAGATGACATAACATATATAATTAATATACATATATGAAATATGTTCGTATATAAAATATCTACTCTGAGAGCAATGCTAAAGAAAATTTTATCATATTCTCTGTTAAAATAATAACAGTCTAGTCAAATTCAAGAAATGAACGAACTTTCTATTAAAAATGATTCGGCAGTGCAGTAAAAACTAACAAAATAATAAACATTTTTATTGTAATTTTTAGTAATTTCTTGAATTTAACTAACTTGCGATCATTTTACTAGAAAGTATGGTAAAAATTACTAAAAAGTTTCTTTCAACGTAAACAAAATAAGCATATTTTAAATGCCAAAAATTTCAGTAAATATCAAGACAAAATTCTGCAAATACAACTTCAATTTATAGTAATTAGTCTTAAATTAAAAGTAAAAGATTGGGAACATTGATAATTGAGTCATTAATGAGATTACATGATGTTAAATATGAGAAGTGTAAAAAAGAGATAAGAATTTGAATTAATAATAGCATTGAACTTGAACGTAAGTAAATATTTTTAATCTTCTTGCATCTACACGCAAGATTCAAATGCACAAGTCCTTAATTGTCCGAGCGTGAATAAAAAATGTAGACTATGCATATGCACAATGGGTCTCAACTAAAACATAACTAAGAGATAAAAGCTTGTTGTTTCAAGTGTATTATTAATTAATAATTAATCAAAATTTATAAGTTTAATGAATAATTATAAGAGTTAAAAAATTTTATTGTATATAAAAATTATCGTCTAGTAACGGTTTTAACATTTTATCAGAATACAAAGCATTCTTCTAATTTGAAATTTTAACTGCCAATAAATCAGCATTCAAATTATTTTAAGTTTTCATTGGTATTTTGATGGCGATTGATTTCAAATCAAGAAGCTAGATAAAAATTTGAATTAAAATAAAACTTAATTAAAGTATGGCTTATATATATCTGAATGTAAACTCGATTAATTTGCAAGACATAAGATAAACAGACTGACTGATTGAAGTAATTCGTAATTAATTGCATGAAAAGCAATAATAATAATAATAGTTGAGACCTTATACATGGGCGAAGTTAGCTATCAATGCCGTAAATTGCGCACTCGCTCTAAAACGTTCTGCGACGCATTCCTTTTCTGCGACGAAAACTTTCACAAACGCAATAGCCGAAGGGCACTTCTCCCCTCTCTTTCTCTCACTCACTCTCACTCTTTCTCTCTTTTTCGTATCTTTCGATTAATCCACTAGACGCTCGAGTCATCGTTATAGTACAATTTGATCAATTGATCGAACACGCTGACGAGGATTTTTCTGTATATATTGAGCGTATGCTGATACATCTTTTCGCTTATCTAATATGTTATCCCGCGTATTTGATAGAAGATTTCTTTTGGGTATTTACTTTCAGCTCAGTATGAACTAAACTTTAATTTATTATGATCGTTAGGTTACAGTGGCTACATACTGCATCATAATTACCCGATTATCTTTCTAAATCTTGCTAAGAACTATAGATTTCAGGCTCATGCAATAGATTATTTAAGAGGTTATTATTAAAACAAAAACATGCAAATACATCAAATTCCTCTATCTTATAACTGAATATTTTTAAAGACATATTCGAATGCTAGTTTACACATAACATACTGTCTTTGCACAGAGTTACAAATACCAACTGTAATCTATATTTTAAAATCTATTTTATATACAGACAAAAAATTTATAAATTATAATGTATTAAAATTTTAATTTCATTTACACGAGAATTTTGCAATATATTGTTTTTAAAGAAAATATATATTAAAATATATTAAAATACTATTTGTTTTAAGTACATAAAGTTGATGACATTTTGAGTACAACGGTGCTTTTTATTTTAAAATTCTTTAATTTTTTGCAAAGATACGATTAACCAAAATTATGATAAATGTAGCAAAATATTAAAAATTCTAATTATTATTGTTATTTCTCCGTGCGCATTAAAATACATTTGTCGAAGTAGTTGCTGATAAGTTAGCTAATTACCTAGCAAATTTGTCGAATTAGAAATAGCAATTGGTCAAAGGAGCGGGCTTGTGCATTATAGTTAATCACAAGAAGATGCGTACTCCTCCTCAAAAATAGAAGGGTAGGTACGAAATTTCAGTCGTTACAGCCGCCCGACCAACAAGTTTATGCGTGATTTGATTAAACAATGAAGAAAACGCGCAGGACTAGAACTAATGGTCTAATTTTCAAGGGGAAAGTGTTTGATTGCGGGGTAATAATTTATTTTGTTTGAAGGAAGTCGAACCTCCTTCTTCGCGATTGGTCAAAATGCACAAGAAAGCCCTTTAACCTGTCACTGAATGGTTAATATTGTAAGCCATATAACTACGCTTATGCGCTCAAAGTATCACTAACTTTAATATCCCAAAATGAAAAGAATTGAATCGAAAACAACCTGTGTATATAGAAAAAAAATTGAAACAGAAAGAAGTAATATATAGAAAATAATTACATGCACAGAATTAAAAGACGATGCGTTGAGCACAGAAATTGAACTCGGATGTCCGCAATGTTCTTTAACTTGCGACACACTAAGGAAGATGTAGACTAACGTTCCTTTTGCGTTTTAAATACCTGTAACAAAAAATAAATTGCTATTCAAAAATTCTATTTCGTTCAATTATAATAGTAAATATGCTTTTTTATAAATTGGTAATCATTAGCAACACGATTTATTTTTAAATAATCCTAAAAATATCTAAACAACAGTAAAAGAACTATTGTAATTATATACCAGGTGTAAATTATGATATGAGCATTTTTTTGTGAAAATCAAACACTAATTTTAATGGGAAAGTAAAAAATATTTTATTCAAAGTATTGGCCATTGTTTTAACTATATTTTGACCACTTCTCTGGCAATTTGTAAATACCACGCCAATAGACTTATTTGTCTTTTGAAGCTAACCAATCAGACACTCAATTTTCGCCTTCCTCGTAAGAATCAAAGTGCTGCTCAGCCAATGCGTGGCCCACCGATGAAAACAAATAATAGTTGGGAGGAGCCAAGTCTGATAAATACAGTGAGTGGAGTAGCGGCTCCCAGTCAAGTGCTATGATTGTATCCTGAACCGGTTTTACTTTGTGTGCAGGTGCATTTTCTGAAGCAAAATTATCTTACAGTGTCTTCTGGCCCATTCTAATCGTTTTTCGATCAATGTATGATTCAAATTGATCATTTGTTATCGGTAGCGATCAGTGTTAGCGGTTTCACCAAGTTTTAATAACGCATAATACACCGACACACTCTGGTCCCAT
This sequence comes from Sycophaga agraensis, assembly GCA_018906755.1. NCBI lineage: Eukaryota > Metazoa > Arthropoda > Insecta > Hymenoptera > Pteromalidae > Sycophaga > Sycophaga agraensis. Next base: position 657,605 of record JACCIE010000057.1, on the reverse strand, counting down.
CAAATACACTGCAGTATCTCCTTGCCGAATCGATCTTGTTTTGCAGCTGTTGTTGTTGATTGTCCTGAATTAACCCATGATTTTTTCCGTTTAGGATTCTTGAAGTAGATTAATTTTTCATCGTCAGTAAAAATTCGATGCAAAATTGATTTCCTTTCGTGTCTTTGAAGCAAAAGTTTTTTTCGATTATCCATCTATTCCAATTCTGCCTTTCATTCAATTCATGTGACACTCATTTTCTACACTTTTGGATCTTTCCCGTAGCTTTTAAACGGCCAGAAATGGTTTGTTGTGCAACATTTAACATGTCTGCCATTTGCTTTAGAGTTAAAGTATGATCTTCATCGAATATTGTGTATAATTCGGTGTCTTCAAACATTTATGGTCTTCCACGTTTTTCATTCCTCACATCAAAATAATTATTTCTAAACCATTGAAACCATCTTTTGCATGTTGTTTCTCATAGAGCATGATCTCCATATGCCTCGACAAGCATTCGGTACGACTCTGCAGCACTTTTCATCAACTAAAAACAAACATTAATGCTTTCCGTAAATCATCACTTTCTCGTACAAAATTCGACATTTTTAACACGATGAAAAAATATAATGTTGTTTGTTGTATGACTTGATGTATACTAAATATGCTTGATAGTTGTCATAGCAACCAAATAAAAAAATTAAAGATCGTTCACAACAAATGTTACCCATCGAGACATTTGTATCTTGACGCTCACTTTATACTGGTATACCTGGTATATAGTATTAATTACTGTTATATTATTTTTAATATATGTTCAGCTGGAAGAAATATAAATAAAAATAAAATTGTAAATAAAAACTATGATTTACTTCTTAGTATCGAAAAAGCGAAAAAAATTATTACGGATCTTCAATTTCAATTCTGTCCTTGTGTAGCTTTACGAATACTTATTTACTTGCATTTAAAAACATATAAGCATAGAAATAGTTATAATACTTGCAAGTACCCCAAGTTTTTAGAAACAACAAATCGCGAAACAATATCAAAACTCGTAATTGTAATACTTTATTTCTACTTATGTTTTGTCATTCTAGTTTGTCCTGTGAATATGTCGAAACAAACAGAATAACTCAGAATAATTTCACTTTTAACAGAGAACTACATTAATAAATTTCTAATAATTATCGATCCATATTTATCTAAATATGAATTATTTTTCTTTTAAAGTGGCACTTTTTATTGTTTATGAAATTAAATATTTTAAATCATAAAATTGCTGTCAAGTTGTTATTCGTTTAAAACAACAGTTTAGACTTTATGGTAAGCTTATGAATGTTGATTATGCTATTATAAAAGAATTCAATTATATTGCAATTAAAATTAATGTATTAGGACCTTGAATAAATTCTCGCTGTTTTTAAAAAAATAAATGATTCTAACAGTACCTCGCGCAGTACTCCCTGCATGAAATTTCAAATAGTAACACACATGTAAGGAAGTGCATGTCGTTTTTTTATGCAGAATTCATATACTACCCGAAGGGTGGAAGAAAGTGGTTTTGTAATGATGGGTAATACTTTGAATGAAATGTTTTTAAGTTAATATAATAAAATCTTTGTAAGTTTATATTTTAAGTAAAACATAAAAAGATAAATTTTGATAGATATGGTGATTAAATAAGATTAATAATTAAATTCCCTTTTTATTCGAATTGTCGGTCAGACCTATGATTTCCATACGATGTTACGCACATGAGTATGTGAACTATATAGGTCAATTTTTTGGCAGTTTGAATATTAGTCCGAATAAATTAAACTATTAATGTAAATATAAATACACATTGTCGGACACGATGTGGTGGCCCCGCCCAAGTTAAGACATGAAGTCGACGAGGCGGCTCAAATAACCGTGAACGTAAATCGAAAGTGGCGCGCATATGCTTATGCGAAAAAAATGTGCGTCTGTGTATTACTTATGATGCGACGTGCGGTGTTTATCTTATAAAAGGCGTGAATAACTTTCACTCGTTCAAACTCAGTCAGGGCCATTTTGGAAAAATGTGCTACTCAAACTCGTACAAAACTCAAGACTCGCAATAATTAATCGGCCAGCCTTTTCAATACAAAGCTTTTCATTCTATACATACACGTGAACATAATAATCACATTGCAATTTAGACTCTGATAATATGACTGATTGTAATCACCACGAAGTTAAGAAATTGATAACTCCATAAATTATGATGTTTGTAGTATGCAAATTTTAGTGCATTTCAATACGGAATTTTATCTCAATACTTTTTTTAAGTAAACTTGAATAAGAATTCAAAATGAATCAACCTGTAAGCTATGAAGATTCTCTAGGCATAATATGAAATATAAAATGAAAATAGAAATTCGTGCAAAATAAACTTCTAGAATTTGTATTTAATCAATAATATTCACAATAGTAATGTTGGATATTTATAAAATAACGTTAGAATTATTGAACTTGGTAGTAATTAACAGATTAAATTAAATTCAATCAAGCTACAGTTACCAAACGGTTGTGCAAAGTACATCAAGTAATGTTACTGAAGTTTGTGTGCAAGAATAGAAAATTAGGTTACAAGTTTAGTCAATCATTGCTTTGACTTTGTTACCAAAAGAGCTACATAACACAACGCCTATTGATCGCTGCTGATTTTCTTGCCAAAAAGAGAAAGTTAATCTTTTTTAAGAAACCAGCTAATTAGTTTATGCAAAGTCAATCCTTTTACGATTGGATCATTATTCTCAAATGATATATAGCAAAAAATTGATCAATCAGCTTTCTAAAAGGGAACTCAGCTTCCAATAATTGCCTTAACAGGATTTGAAAGTTTTCTCTGCATTGACAGTGTCCATTTCGTTATTATATAATTCTGCCAACAATTAATTATTCATGCACACATTCATTTTTGAAACTCGGATTAGGGAACTGAATGCCGTATCAGTTGCTCCCATTTCGGAGCGTCACGTCCAAGTCGATATGGATGAGTTGCAGTTTACTCCGCGTGGAGAGCTGCGTTTTTTGCATTTCGACGCGAAGCTGGATATGTCAATAAGACTACGTGCATTCAACCAAATTTTCCGGGAAGTCTTTCGCGTGAATCCAGAAGTCGCGTTTGATAAAGACCTTTACGTGATGTTGAATGCTTCAAGTTTATAGCAATTTAAGCAATAAACTTAAGAACGTCGTTGGGATAAAGTTGAAGATGTACGTGCTGCGTTATGCAAGTAATAACAAAAAGAAAAGAGAATTTATTAAAACTAAAAATATTAATATTAATGTTAGAAAAATTTAATTATACAGGTAAATATTTAAAGTTAAAATTCCTTTCTTTCAATTATAAATATATAAAAAATAATAAAAATAAAAAAAATAAAATAAAAAATTAAATACAAAAAATGCAAATACATAAATTTTAGAAATAGTTATATGTATAATGTCTTGAGTGAACCAGATGTACCAAACCATAATACTTTGTAATAAAAACTGCAAAGAAATAGAATATTAACCGTATGCAAATTCAATAGAAATATCTAGTGGGATAGACATAACAAATTTAAAAGAGTGAAATACACATATGGAATGAGTCTTAATATTATGTAAAAATGTTTCTAATTTTTTACCCGATTTCTTTTTTATTGTTTAAAATATAATAACCACATAACAATATCTGCACTTTTAAATAATTTTTTAATTCTATATATTTTTTTAAATTCATTAATCTTTAACGATATATAAACAAGAAACTCAGTTTTCAGTCTATTGTGATAATACTAACTATTATACATTCTATATTAATCAATGCAATATAGTCTACTACATAATTAGACAGCTTATGTACATAGTATTTAATGACTAAACATTTAATTTGGTAGAAATGAAAATATTTTAATAAGTAATTTTTTTTATATAATTTTTAGTTCTCTTTTCTTTTTGATATCATAATACTATCTATATTATAATGTTTTTATACATAAATTAGTAATTTTCAGCATTGTATTTTCCTTGATATTGTTACCAATTAAAGTACAATCAACTTTATTAAAATAATTAATGGAATTATTACTAAAACTATCTATAACCTAGCTGATGACTAAAACTGATGCGGTATACAAAGCTCTTAACTCACCTTAACTGATTCTTATAATTATGGGATAATAATAGTTAAATTTAGCTAAAAGTTTTAGTTAAACTTTGGGTAATATTTAGTCAAGGAGTAATCGGCTCATATTCTATAAGGATCATCTTTGAGACTATCGTCACGAAATTTGAATGTTTTACTTCTTATGAATATTTTTTTAAGAGTATATATTTACAACGATTGTTATTTCAATTTTTCAAAAATGTGTATAATCGTTTAGCATACGCAAGCTCTTAACTGGGTACCAAATCAAAAGGAATCAGTTAAAAGTCGATTCACTATTCATACTATATGTATAAAGCAGATAAGAAAAGTATGTTTTCTATTTCCTATTTATCATTAAGATTTTTCCTTTAAATCTTTTTTTCCTTATATACATAATCTATGCAATATATTACGACTGTTAGGAAATTAATTTAATTTTTTCTTGTAATCGTAATCTTAACTTTAATAAGTCTCCTGTATACAACGTTACATAGCACGTTATACGGCATCTGATGATATAATAATTATAAAATTTGAATACAAGCTTATAATAATTCTACTGTTATTAATATTTTATTTATTTCTTATGATTATTTATAGAAAACTGGCCAACCAAATAGTCTGTTAAGTAACTGTTTATAGATGTTTTATCTAATGGTTGTTCGAAGTGTTTAACTGTATGACTGCATGGCTGTCTCTCTTCCCTCATTCTCTATGCAGCTGAGCTGTTTGCGGTCTGCTAAAGTCACTGAAGTACATTTCTTTCTAGGCTGTCGTTAACTACTGTTGACTATTTGTGTACTTTGCTATTTTTCGTATACTGGAGCCTTTGCACATATATTTACACTATAAAAAAATAGAATTTTAGAGGCCTTTGCAATTAAATACTTATATATTTTTTTCTATTAGTCACGTAATTTATTACTGCCGTTGCTAAGAGCCGTGTTTTTTAAGAAAAAAATCATAAAATTAATTACATTTTATACTAATGGAGAATTTTGTAAAATTCGAAAATTACAATATGGCAAAGTCTTTTATACGCATATTAAATAATACGAAATTGTATGTGAGAATCTCAACCATGTGTAATTGCAATGTCATATTTATCATTCCGAAAGAGTAGACCTTATTTTGACTTAAGAAAATAACTTCTCTTAAAATATCTAGAGGAAATGTAGAGGAAAATATGTAGTTATGTCTCGTTTGATCAAGTACTCTTCTAAATTTAGTAAGCTCTTCTGTGCCAGATTGCCATTGAGAGAACGACAATTCAATCCTACGATGGGTTGCATTGGGGCATTGTGCAATGAGGAGTTTTACAAGCTTACCTAAAACTACTAAAGGTCCATAAGTTCTATTGGGTCTTAAAACTATGCCTCTCGATATGAATTTCTTCTTTTTTTTAAAACAAAATATTTCAACTTAAAGTCAACGTTTATAACGTCGATTTAATCTGGGTGCAATGGACAAAGATTTCATATGATGTACTTCATCGCTTTACCATCTTTAATTTCTAGGGAACGATCGCTACATAGCTTACGATCGCGGATCTCGTGGGCCCGAGTCCACCTCATTCATCAGTCGTTTCCAGAATGTCGCTTACTACCATTTATAGTACCCCACATCCGTTTTCTGCAATCGAGTTTGTACTTGTTTTTCGTGTCTATATCCTTCTGCGTAATCAAAGTTATTCTCACCTAATTTTTACAATTTCTCGTGATCACAACAATAAATCTGCCATCTTTTACGTTTGTACATTTTTAAGGCATCGTAGGCTTTATACATTGCAGAGTATAAAGTACCACCGATAAGTTGCATAGTTGCATAGTTGCATAGTTGCATGAAGTGTATAGCGTATAGAGTCTAAAAACTCGGTACCTACAGCTTCGAATTCGCTGTGTAATCAAGATATGTTGAAACCTTACAAGTCGATTGTGCTTTCAATGTTATACACTTGAAAATAAGATTTTTATCTATGATATTTTTAAGCATTTGTAATGAAAAAAAAGAAACACTTTAAAAATATTGAAAAATTTAATATTATATCAGTAGATTTATTTTTCATATGCATATGCATGATATATTTTGCAGACGAATATTTACAGATAGTCAGTTACTCGCTGATAATGAAATATTTTGGTAAAAAACTGTAAAAATTCTGTCGAATTTCTACTACCATAATGAATTATTATAGAAGCAGCTATCATTATCTATTATTGGTTGAGTCAATATTAAGTCAAACAAAACCTTAAAATATAAACTGTTATAAGAAGAGACAAATACTCTATTTTATTCAGATTCAAATTTATTCAGATAGCAATTTTAATATCTGTATAAATATTATCGATCGTATGCTATGCGAATTATGAAGAGTTATAAATATACTCAGTAATATTATATTATATTAATTATATATTCTATATTGTATGTATAAAACTCAAGAAATAATATCAATTTTATAGTTATAAATTACAATTTTTTTCAATAAAATATAATTTTACTTGTACACGATTTTAATAGAATTATACATTTATTCTCGATTTGTGAAAATTACTGTATTGTTAGATCGCAATTAATTTGCCTATTTAATTCAATTTTTTTAAATTATAAAAGAATTTATTCAATCTTTTCTTCGAATTGATCGTAAAAATTTTTTTGTTGAATGACATGCATGCATAAACAAGTAGTCAATTTATGATCATAGGTTTCTAAATGACATAAACCAGATATGTATTGTATACTTGCAATTGATCTTGTAAATTGTACATAATTGTATATAAAAACATACGCGCACATATGTATAATTTTAATTTTGCAATGTTACCAAATTTTTTAATTTTAACTTTCAAAGAGCTATGCTATAATTTTTGTGTAGAACATGATTTCGTAATGTGTTTCTAATGTAGAGAGCGATTTTTTTAAATTTGACTATGAAATTGGCAGATAATGATTAGCACTCACTAGTATGAACAATGTTTAAAAAACAGGTATATAACAGTTGAGAAAATTAATGACGCGCATGAAAATTATTACGTCTTATAGAATTATCCCGTGTTAGTTCCTGACGGGAACAAGTATACGTAACGAGAGGATGCGCACTTGAATTTACACGTTCTATAGGTGCATATGAAAGAATCTGAGAGGAAATGCTACAGGTCGTTTATCTTTTAATTATCACGATGAGAAGCTAATCATCAGTTGACTCTAACGGTATTAGTTGTTTCAGCGTTATTAGGACATTATGCAATGACGCTTTCTTTATTGCCTTTTGCCAGTAGGGAAGTCGTGCCACGCAGTGGAAGAAAAATGCTTGAAAAAATGTTCGTGATAAGCACGTACAGAGTTATAATTTACTTATTACGAGACATTGAAAATTGAATTTCCGATTGCTTTTTTAATTTTTCTTCACTGAAATTGTTATACATAAGTTGCGGTATATGTAGGCATGAATCAAGATGTATAATAATTGCCGACATTGCACTTTATCTGTACAATGTTGTCTTCACAGTACTTTATTTATTTACCAATATTAATGACTTTACCAATGTAATGAACTAACTTTTATTTGGCGATTTTGGTTTTTTTGTATAATTGAAGCAATTATTGTTAACGTTATTCGCGTATAAGTGCAATGTATACGTTTGCATATTGAAGTATAAGTATTCTTATGTAACTGGATTAAAAATATATTAAAGAATGGTCGAATGAACTAGTGAAAACATTATGCTTATATTATCAACTAGAGTTGAAGCAATATTTGCGATCCTTTTTAAGTGGGTTATTAAATAAAATACTCAAGTGACTGCGAAGGTCTGCACTGTTTACGGATAGACGCACATGTAACCAGCACATGCAGCGAGTATACGGTGTACAAAACGGCCAACGATCCGGTCATTTACGTTACGTAACTTAATTCTTCTAAAGGAAAGTATCGCGGTTTTCAAGGCATGGCCTACAGTTTATCAAACTAAAGATTTATGCTCAGTCATATAAGAATTTTCTTCTATTCAGCTCCATTCTGCCAGGATTTCGTTTCATATTCATGGAATAGGGATGTGATATAAAATAGGAAAGTTTAGCAAACGAACGGAGAATGTAAATTCAGCGTAACTTTGTACGTAGAGTTTTATTAGAAAATGATTTAGACTGATGACGAAGTAGGAAATCATTTTAATGACGATTCCAAATCGGTAGGATGCTCGTAAGAGTACTTATTCGATAAAAATTCTTTACTCGTTCATCTATATTGGTCGTACTCTACAATAATATAATGATAATTTATAATTGATCTGATGTATGCACTATTCAGAATCTAATTATGTTTATAGTATAGTAATTTAACGATAAAGAAATGGTTTTTCATAAATCGTGAGACGAATAAAATTAATAATTTATTAAACAATTTATTAAATAAATTTTATAAATATATTCGATAGAAACGTGTTGAAATTATTATAAATAATTATAAATCAACATTATTGCTCAGTTATTGAACAGAAAACGTCATAAATATTCCGCAGAATTTATTAGTGTACTTTAAAGTAATTAGAGTAATTTATAGTAATATATATAAGTAAAATTCTTGTGCAACTTCTTACCGCAGTAGTTGAGCATGTATTTAAGTCGAATACAATTAAGTAAGATATCAAAGAATAATGTTGATACAATAATGTTCAGCACATTGAAAATGACATGTTCAAAAGCATGTTAATATTTGAACAAATTTCTGCACAGTATATCACTATAATATCCAAATTGTAATTTAACATGTAGTCATGTTTTTCATGGCTTTTTATAGCATTTTCCGATATAAAGATGCATTCCTTTCAAACCATATTTGATTAACATGTTACCTAGTCAAATCGGTTCATTTTCTATTTAAGGGTTGAAATTTGTATGGATTTCTGGCTTGTTTATCGACAAAATGTGTATGAGTTATCTTATATGTTTTAACATTGCACATGGTCATTTCTGTTATTTTTATTGGACTTAGAAACAAATTTATTAATTGATGACTCGATTCGACAAAAACATCGAAGAGGAGAAGTGGAAATTAGAGAAGATCAATTGCGCGAGGAATAAAGGCACATTGAAAGGACGAGAGAGGCACTGACCGAATTCTAAACTAAAAATACGCGCGAAGGTGGCGTACAGGAGCTAACGGTTATCTCTTGGCCCCGGGCTCAGTCGATCTACTCTAGCTAAGTACGCTCACACGATAGAGAAAGCCACAGAAATGACAATTGCTCCGCGGGCGGTAATTGAGCGTTACATCAGACGGGGGGCACGCCTTGGGCGCGCGCTTATGTGCATGGCTGCGATCGGCACGAGGCCGACTGCTGCGGGCGGAGATGCGCCCTGCAGCCGCGCTTTCCCGATACGCACTTACACATAGAGGAGGCTATGCCACTTCCTTGTATGAAAGTTATTGGCGATTGCACAACCGCGGGAGCTGCGTAACTATTACAATTGAAAGTCCGGAAGTCGGGCGCCGTCGGCGCGGCGGTTCCGCTGCTAGCGCGCCGCGAGCTTTTTCCCCAGGCTCAGCGCTTCGCGCGGGGGCACAGCGTGAGTGCCGATTAATATTTATCGGCCCGTTTACTTCTCCTTTAATTGACGTCCCGCGGACAATCATGTGCGAGACGTTGGGGCCTGTGCGGACTTTCAAATCGGGCAACACATTATGCACACGTGCCTCCTTGCGCCCGCAATTATATAAGCAACTCGGAAATGATTATTTGCGAAAAATTTTCATTACGGGCGCAGCGCATACGCGAGGCGTAGCTTTAACGACTTTTAAAACGATAATAACCGCGCCAACTGGTATATCGCTTTCCATTTCAGTCCAATTTCCGCCATCGGCGCAGTATCGTACGTGGGCCTCCGCCGCACGCAAGGCCGCGACACCAAAGCCCGGGTCGCAATTACGCAATTGGCCCAGCGTAACCGATCGAGGGATGCAAGGTGATCTTTTCACGCGGTACAGATAGCGAATCTCAATACTCGCCTTTCGATGGATGCCTTCTGTTTATTATACAGACTTTCTACGTGACTTTTTTGTTAAGCCGCGCAGTTACATAACGAGCGAGAAATTTCGTATTGCTTCGTCAACCGCCAGATTCTCCATTTTTTTTCTCAGAACCTCGTTCGACTGGGTGAACTTGAAATTCAAAGAGAAAGTTTCACGTTTTCCATTGAGTTGTTAGTGAATGAGTGGACACTCTTACATCATCCGAGGCGAAAGAAAGCATGCCTTATAGCAAAAAGAAGCTATTTTTTCCCTTTGAGACTTCATTACCTCATTCTCATCCTAAACATTATCAACATTTATATTAAAAATTGGAAACCTATATTTAACGCGCGTACCTTCACTTTTGAATGTATGTATATAAATACGTTACCATGGCTCGTTTATTCTTTGATTAACCTTATATATTTATTCGTTTTAATTCATTGAATTAAAAATAACTCGCACTAAAAATTCTAATTTTAAACGCTGTTTAATATAATGTGATTATTACGTATAAGATTAAAAAATGGTGACTTATATATATATATATATATATATATATATTGAAAGATATTAATAAATCGTAATAAATATAGTAATAATAGTAATCGTAGTAATAGTATATTAATAGATCGTAATAAATCAGCTTATCACGTCTCAGGTTTTGTACAAATTCCTCAAAGAAACATTTTTTCAATACTTTGATTAATCCAAAGCGTTTGAATAGTGTATACCTATATAACGTAACAGGAATATCGGCTTACAATACTTGACACGGATTTTAATCACGCTCAAGTGACTATAAATATAACCATACATAATTTATAACTATACATAATATAATGTTATAACGCAAAAACAACATTTTTATTAACTAATGTTTATGACTATTTCGAATTGATATGATTAAATGAATATACTTAACACCTGCTTATGAAACATAATGCAAATCTAGAAATATAATTGTAATGTTCGACTACAAGACACGAATAACTAATTATAATACTTATTTAAAATAAATCATTTTTTACGGCAACAGAGACTGTAAATCTATATTATTATAATATTATTTTAAATCCTTGATAACAATTTTATAAATATTGTTCATCGTATGTAGATTTTATTGCTTTTCTACAGGATGAAAGCTATTTTTAATTTTTTCTATCGAACATTTAAAAGATCATTAATAGCTTCTCGTAGCTATATTAATGATTACTTAACGTAGCATCAAAGAGAAGAAGAAGCAAAGTGCGCTGGCCGCGGCTTTGGAATTTAAATGAATCGTAACTCACGCGAAATAAATCAATATGGAAGAGGGAAAAGAGCAATGTAAATAAACCAATATTGCGATTTAGTAAGATTGTTAAAAAGGTCGAGCGACGAGATGAACCGTCGAGAAGTTGAGCGCTTAGAGCCCCTCGCGCAACTAGAAAGCGGCGTTGCAGAGTTGCGCATTTGTAGGTTATTCAGTGTGCCTGTCTACTAGTTCGTCTCTAATTTTATGCTAATTGCCAGTGTGCAACCGCGGCGATCGCACAATGGGAAAAAGCCCGCATGGCATACTCGTCGGGTCTATGTGCACAAAGAGGGGCCGCGCCTCTCGGGGGCATCGTCGCAGCGGCCTTGGACCGCCAGGATGCCTGCACCCGGATCTCGAAGGACACGATGCGCTCGCCCGCGTTCCCGAGTGAGTCATGCGCGCCAAGCTCGGGTTGCACATAGGTCGCATCTGCACTGCTATTAGCCGCTCTCTGCTCGCTGATCCCCTGCCGCTGCATCACTAGGTTAAACGCTCCTGGGCCACGCGAACCCGATCTCCGCAAGCACCCTATCATTATCTAGTCTTTTTCCATCGACTGTGATTACATTTAAAAATTTAACTGTTACGCAGAGATATATCTGCGTAGGTCTGAAAATAAATTAGATGTGAAAGAAACGCGAATATATAATGCTTATTTAGGAATAAATAAGTTACGGTGAAATGATAATTAGTAAAGGATTATTATACTTGTGTATACTATACAGGAATATTATGTACATCTAAAGGTATATAAGTACTGCCTCGTGCAACCAATCACAACGCTAATCACACAAATAACTTTCTTATTGTAATGACGCCTAATGCTATGATAGACATCGCTTACGTGTGTGACCCAAGAGGACTCACCTAACTCATCTCACTCATCCATATTCAGTTAATGATCAGTTGAAATAATGTTATCAGTGTTGACGGATGTACATATGATGGTCTTGTATTAAACTACTTTTTTCTGATTTATGTTGGACGTACCTAGGCTAAAATATACACTAAATCTCATTTATCAAAAATAAAGAGGTGAATATGAAACACTTCATTATTCGAATGAAGTGTATAATCATAATGTTTTAATGGAAAAAGTTTGTTTTGGAACATCGATAAATAAATGTATCTATATAGCAGCTTAAGTACAAGATCTATGTGCCTAAAAAAATTTTTTTTTTACATTTTCCACATAACAATTAATTGAAAAGTTGTAAGAATCCTAAAATTATAATAAAATAAATAAAACGTAATGTTAAGTGTAATTAATTAAGCAATGAATTAGAAATAAATTCTTTTAAGCGGAAAATTATAAAAACGCTAGTCGATAATACAGAATTATTTTATAAACGCTATATATTGATCCTATACAAAATACTTGTAATAAAATTCTTTGTCCGTTTAACATTAATCTAGGTTTACATGTATTTAAAACTTGAAAATCTGTTTGACTCTCAACTTCAAAAAACACAGACTTGTTCTAGGAGAATTGCGTAAACTAAGCAGGATGGTTATGATGTGCACGCGCTTGGGTAAACGCGCGTGTATCGCTGCATATATAATAGTTTTTACCTGTATTTACTCGAATGCTTACGCATTTGTATGGTAGACAAAGGAATGCATAAAGTTTTGTTCCACCTTTAAAAAGTTCTAGAAGGTATTTTCCACCATTTAATGAGCATGTATTCGAGTCTTTATCGATTACACAAGACTTAAAATTGAGCGCTGTTTGTATGACTCGGTATTAGTACAATCCGCTTCGAATACTCATAATGAGATAATTAATCCAGTAAGCGAATAATAAGCAAGGCAAACCGTGGATCAAAGGAAGAGCGTAAAAGCCCGATAAAGACTAAGGAACTTTCTCACGGTGTTTACGTGTCGGAGCGAATATGAGTTAGAAAGGGCAAAGGCGTTCGGAGTGCGCAGCTTACGTGACGGCGCATCCGTGCACTCGGCTATTTCGAAAGCGGGCAAAGAGCGATCGTGCCCGACAATCGCCATTTCTTTCCCTTCCTTATGCACTAACGTCTCGTGGCGCGCGATCAAGATAAGTTCCCGCGCGCCCATCGACGACCGGCGCGCCCGCGCCGTCCGACTTGTTGGATGCGAAAGAAGTCGAGTTTCCCATTCGAGCTAATCGCCGAAGCTTTTTCTTACCCTCGCCGCTTATTTTTTGTAATTATTTATATCGGGTGTGTGACTAGCCGCAGAAGCTCGGGACAATATAAATTCACTTGCATACGCTCGCAATACGGGGCCGTCCAACGCGCCAAGTAGTAATAGATGCGACGGTGCTCAGTGTTGTCTGTTTCTACTTGTGCATTGTTACCCTATTTGCCCGGCGCGGGTATTTTTACTCGTCCAAACGAATGACTATTATCTTGATGCTATTCACTAAGTCGTATTTTGCCTATAAATTTGTCTCCTGTATAATTATTCGAGACGGAAAAATGTGCAGTTGTAAACAAAACACCGTTAAATACATATTCCATTTCAATTATTGCGAGAAGACATCAACTATTAAAAAATACCATAAGTAGATGTAAAGAGGCACTTTGAGAAACTGAAATAAGGTAAAAATTACTGCTTCTTGAACATAAATCAATTGAGCTTATTTTTCAGTTGGAGTAAAAGTTATTGATAAACCGACAGACGCATGGGATAAATCTACCACAGATACTGATACATAAATGAAATGTGGAAGAATACAGGGGAGGACGTCAATAGTTCGGATGATCCAAAGCAAACGACAGGAAAGCGCCTATGATATTTCTGCATTCCGCTCGGATGTAGAAAAGAAGAGTGCGAAAACACGAGAGTTGAAGTTGAGAGTGAGGGTTAGCGTGGGAGAGGAAAGGGGCAAGGGCCGGGTGGCAGGGATCCGATGAGCGGCCGGGCCAATCTCTCACGAGGCGCCGGTTTCTCTCGGCGCGCCCGCGAGGTGGGAATAGGCGCGAATTCCCGGGCTCGTTACAAAAGCACCTAGGCGATCGCGTCGCCGCAAGCATTGTTCCCCCGGCGGCTGTCGAACAATGGGGTGGGGGGAAGGGCGGGCCGCGCGCGGAGATGCGCGCCGCCGTATGGTAATCAGAGAAATCCACGAGGCGATCGAGACACCAGGCTCTCTCGCGGCGAACTTTTACTGCCCTGTCCACTGGAGATCCCGACGCCCGTGTGAATATCCTAGTTCGCGTACTCGCCGGATCGAACCGGACCTTTTCCCCGCTTTTATACTGCACCGCCGCAATGTGATCGCTCGCGGCTGCTCCTCGGGCTGTTGCTCCTCTTTAACAACGCTGCTTCGTTCCTCTCCGTATTTACCGACTTGCATGTCTGTTGACTAAGTACCGCGGCTTCTGCGGCTTCATCGGTCGCTTCGCCCGAGGAAGTAGGCCGCCTCCCTGGGGCGCGCGGCGTTGCGTAGACGAACCGTGCGACTCCACATGTTGCACTGACGATTACCGCGCTATACTATCAAATACGCTTCGGGCACGCGGGCTGAGTACGCCGGGAGAAAATGGGCCACGAATGGCAGTCCGAGGGCGAGGTACATACCTGGGAGGCGCCCTGGTCTCGGCGGGCAGGAGCTGAGGGCCGCGGGCACAACTTTCACGCGCGCGCGCCTCGCGGCTCGTATCGCGAGGCGGCCCAAAAGAAACTGAAAGTGCCGCCGCGGTTCGCGGGAGCCAGCGCCAGCGCCGCCCGCCGCCGCCGCCGCCGCCGCCGGATCCGCGGCTTCGAGGTGTCTCCCCCCAGCCCCCTAGCGCGCGCTTGCGCGGGTTAGTTACGCCGGAGAAGCGCCGCGCCTGGAACGAGCCTTCGCCCTGGAAGAAACTGCCCTTCACCCGCGACACGCACACTCCTTCTCGTCTCCCCGAAGATGGCCTTTCTAATTACCTCTAATTCGCTTTCTGGGCTATCTGTGCCAAAGGGGAAGAAAGGAAAGCTATATCACCGCGGCGCTGAGCATCCAACTCCTAATTCACAGTTTAACGCGAGCTTGTAAAGTAGGCGTTCCTTCAAATTGATTCCTCGTTTGTGCATTCCGGGTCCGACGCAACTCGCAAGATGCGGCTTGCGCAATGAAGGCGCAATAGAGAGATTCTATCAAAAAAAATAGTTTTTCCAACGTTGTGCCTATATCGAGTGATGGCATGTTAATCGAGCCACTATCATTGTGATAAGTGCGTCATAAACTCGTTTTTATTTTACTTTCGGTTTCTCGACAATTTCCCACCGGAGAGTTTACGTCCAATTGGCAGACTATATTTTCCCAAGCACACTAGGCAAAGCAGCCAGCGAAAGTATATAATGTCATAATGACTCGATAAAACAATTAGAGAGAGCATGTGCCATCGGGTCGGCTATGCACCCAGAGGGCCTGTAAAACTACCAAATGCTCGATTATCCGAACGATGCCGTTATAAACTAACCACGCGGATGTGCTAATGTACATTCGGAAACCCCCCTTCTCGCGGTCAGTTTCCCCTTTATATATTTAACTGCTGTGTAAAGTGCTTTGATTATACATTCAGCACAATAGCCAATAACACCACAACCGCGATGCCTTTGTACTTTCCCAAGAAAATTCGTAGACGAGTTCATCCTAACGACACTTCTTTCTAGAAACATCATTTCCGCGTCCTATTTCAGATGTACAATGTACACTTTTTAAAAAAAATACCGTTAGCAACTAAAAAAATTCATCAGATTACACTACCGCTGCACGTCTGACTCTATAATGTATATATTTAACCAATTCTCACAATAAAATTCAATGTGAATGGTTATTATTAATAAGGAAGTTAACAGCTTATTAAATATCATATATATATTCGCAAATAGTACCATTACTACAAACATTTTCAAGTCTTTTTGTGCATAATAACGCATTATATTTGCATTTATTTTAATTCATTATATTAATGAGACGCAATATAAAAATTCTATTGTATTAAAATACGAAAGTAAAATATTACCCTGGTAGAAATTTAAACCAGTTTCGGGGCATTTATCCGTAGAATTTATAAGTTAAATCCTTTTTCGGAGTTCCTACTTTCATATATAATTGTGAATATACACATATGTGTGTGGGTGTGCGGGTGTGCGTGTGTGTGGGTGTACACGCGCGCGCACACACGCATATATATATATAATTGTATAAAAGTTAGGCGTACAAGTTTTATTCCAGCTTAATTTTATTGATTTATGACTCTATTTGTTCAACGATTTAACTTCAAAAATCTGTTTAATTTTTTACCTCGTATAGTAGTCTCAAATGCTAATAAATAACATAAATAATGATATCGATTATTACTGGATTTATATTAAACATTTTTAGCTATTCCTCACCTTTATTATATAAGTATTTAAAAAGTAGTTCCCTGAGTCTAATTGCAAATAATTAGAATACTAGTAAAAAAGATTTCTTTCCATTATCTTCCAATTACGAGCTCTAAAAAAAAGACTGTACTTTATACGTTTGTTTCTTTTTGCTTCATTATCGTGGATATTCCATTTAAGTCATTTTAACGAAGAGAACTCTGGTATCGTATTATACTAACAATATATTATGTAAATATTGTAGCATATTTTTTTATTTGAAAATATCAATAAGTATATTACTTGAGAAAAATCCTTAGTATACATTTTCTCTTCTCCATAAGATACCATGAATAATTAAAGAAACACATGTCTCAAAGCAAAAAAATATTCGTCTCTTTCAGTAATTTTCATGACTTGTTGGATCTCATTTCAAACCCTCTTATAATTGTATAAAGTGCATTTCTACGAATACTTAATTCCAGCCAACTGCGCCTGGAAAGTAGTGAAACTACGGCATTTTATCCCCCCATAAAAAGATAATTTTGTGCACCATGTAAATATTCTCGAAATGTGAATAAACGTTAATTATTGAATAGCTTGTCGGCTACTTTTACCACTGTCCAGAGATTCAATTGCGGTAAAGTGTACACAGCCTCCCGCGCATTTCGTTTTATGGCAGAAGAAAACGACGCTACCCGAGAAAATCGTCGACGCGCTGCCCGATTTAAAAGGACACAGGGACGCAGCCCGTAAGTTCACTCTGCCATTTTTTAAAAGGTCGACCGATTATCGCGCGGCTCGCCTTCATAAAAGCACCGCCTTCGCGCGGTTCGTTTCGCAATTTCCAATTTACAATTGTGGGACATTCCATATCTCCCGAAGTAAATGAATGCGCCCAAGGCACTCAAGAGGAGCGCCAAGCCGTCGTCGCCCGGGCCTTTATCTTTCTCGGGATCCGCACCGCTCTGCATATCGCATTGTTTGTGCATTTTTGAGGAGCGATTGACGAGGCACTTGGCAGTCCACTGCGCAGTGCAGCGCGACTCTCGTAAATGTGTCACTCTCCTGCGCCCATGTGCTCCGCGACATGCGCCTCGACATGCATCGCCCCCCCCCTGATGTGTAGTACCGCGGTGAAATTGCAAACCACGCGCTTTACGTAACTATTGAGAAAATGCTCCGCGGCGCTTCTCTTGAATTTTAAGAAGCTGATTTATTATACCAGATATTATACTAACCTGGTACATATATTGCTTGATTTATCCAAGCGTCTATTTCAGTTTCACGCCTCTTTACTTACTATTGCATTATTTTAATTTACAGACTTACAGGGTTGTGTCGTGACTTTTTCCAAGCAAAAACTAGCAATTATAATAATAATCCCCTTAACTTGCTTCAGCGAACAGCCGTGCAACTTTGAGCACTATAGGCTTGGATTTCTTGCAATTTTCACGTGCACTCGAAAGTTTCGGTAATGTTTATGCGCATACATTGTATACTAGCCTATAGGCTATAACATCTTTGGGTTATTTTAATATGTTATGATAGATATTATATTGAAAGAGTTTTAAACAGCCACTAAAATATTATAAGATTATAACTTATATACTCTTCAATTACAACCATACCTTTCAATTCATATTTTTTTTTAAGTTCATTGCACATTTTTCAGGATCACAATGATGCCTTCAAGTAAATACACTATAAATATTGTATATTGTTTATCAATAAATTTATTGAATTACATATCTTAATTTATATAATAGTACATTAATTAACTTTAATTATCCTAAAATTATTATTATACACATGTCTAGATATGTATTCTTGTATAGCGATAAAAATTTTAAGCATGAAAGATATCAATCAATTTTCGATAAGTATTACCAGTAGATCTCCTATCATTACCGTAAATCACTGAACCTTACATATGTAGAGGGTAAAGAAGAAGTGAAACAGCGAGCGTATTTTTTCTGTATTTCAATATTCATGCCCGTCTGAGATAAAATACACATACATATATTATATATCATTTTAGAAAATATCTTTTAATTACATGTAACAGATTTCTCCACATTTCTTCATAATATTTAAAAACTAGATGCATCACGCTCCTTAACTAAAAATGTATACGCTAAATGAAAGGCGATTCTTTTCTAATACTCTCTAATGAGGATAAATGTTATAGCTTTGGATTTTCCTCAATTTAAAAGTTTTTTAACTAATTGCTTTTTGCTGTTAATGTATACTTTTTTCCAACAGACTTTTATAATCATTTATTTAAAGAAAATTAAAAAAATTGATACGAATAAAAGTATCAATTATATTCGTATGTTATACAAAACACATTTCTATACGTTTTTGAGATTCAGTCTAATATTACATAGCATATAATGTACGTCAGCGGCTCTCTGATAGTTATAAGTTATAAAAGAGATAAAAATACCAAAAATTCTACTTTGATTGGTATACAAACAAAATGTCGCATATTTTACATAATATTAAAATTATGCGAGTTTACGAGTTTTTTTATGATCTTTTTACAAAGAATTAATACAAAAATCATAAAAGCTTTAAAATATGTCAGCATGTCTGGTCCAAAAAAGAGGAGCATATTTATAAATTACACAAAAGATCTTATGAAACAATGGGAAATAGTATACGACTTACAACCGATCATTAGATGAAAGAAATCGTGCAATAAATCCCGCGTTATCAAACCTGTGTGATGCAAACATTCGCATTTGCTGCACATTTGCTTGTGGCTCATGCTACGCTAGGCAAGATAAAACATACCAGTTGGCCATCAAGCAAGTTAAATGTTTTACTGCTCGCAAGACAAATATTTTCGACATTTAATCTTTACAAATGCTGTATTGTTACAGTAGAAAGATTGCACCGTACAACAATAATGAACCGATTAGAGTTATGAATTAACAAACTTTTCTAACAACGAGCTATATAAACTTTATAAAAATATGATTAATATAACTAGAGAAACGAGCACACAAAAATTGAGTTTAATATAAAATTAAAAATTATATTGCTACTACAATACTATTATAAGCATTTGTGTATATTAAGCAAGTATTTTAGTAATAGCTCTATTTAGGCGGAACTAGAAAATATTTCGATTTAAAAGATAAATGGGACCTACATTTAGCTAAATATAATAAAATATCTTATTTGATAAATGTAATAAATTTATACTTTTAAAATATAATATGTTTTGTTTAAGTGCCGAAATATAGTTAATATCTCTATATATACTTGGTTAATGGTTATTTTTTTAGAATTTTAGTCTATGAATTTTCTGATAATAGTATACATGCTTATGTACATAAATAAATACATATTGCATTCGTATATAATTACTCTTGTAAAAAGATTAAAAATTAGGCTCATGACATTTATAAAAAATGAATGTCAGGCTCATGTATAATCGGTTGTGAAATGTTTTAAATAAATAAATCCATCAAAGTGCAGGTGAAAGGGAAATAAAAACCTCGATAAAGACCGAGGAGACGGCTGAGTAATAGATAGCATGGAGGCGATTGTTGAAAATATAGCGAATAAATGATAGGCGCTGGCTGAAAGGAGATCAAAGTACGTCGAGGCAGAAGTTGCCTTCTGAAAGCGGCTTTCCGTCAAAGACAAATAAACGGGCGCCGAGGCTTTCCTCGGCCAAACGAGGAAGGGAGAAGCAGGAGACCAATTACCCAAGAGAGGGAACGCGGAAACGTGGGACATCCTACCACTGCGGAGTGCTGGCTCCTCTCCGGGCCGTATATACCCTGGGGTTAGATTGCGCAAGGCCCACGACAGGGCCGACCTAGCGATACGGGCCTTTTAGCAACGACTAGCGCCGATTTTCCTAGGCATGTGACGTTATGGTGCTCCGTACATGGGCACATTGAGTCGGGATTCTCCGTGCAGCACAGTAAGGTCTGAGAGCCACGCGCCCCCGGGGACCCGTGATCAGCAGTAGTAGGTAAACGGTCTTTTTTGTAGAATGACTTTGGCATGGTCTGAGCTTTTTCGACAAGAGTTCCGAATTACACTCACAATGTGCGTACGCCAGTGCTAGTAAAACACCGCGTTCATAACGAGTTGCACAAAATAAAAACGCGAATATATGTAACCGGTTAAATCGCCTAAACAACTGCTCTATCGATTAATTAACTGTAAACAAAGACAAAAATAAACAAGAACCTTTTCCCAAAAAATTGTAATATTTTCTTTATTTTCCAGTTCGAAAGTTGAAATCGCATATTGAATATATACAATACAATAAATCGAAATACGGTATATATATATATATATATATATATATGTGTGTGTGTGTGTATGTATCGTTATTACTCTCTAAACCAGATGTAACTGCGTGCGCTCACATTATTGAATTTCTAAATATATATGATATCCATTTATAATATTGTAATCTTATAATGTAAATAAACTATTGTAAAATATATATAAAAAAATATATCGAAAATATTGTATTGAATACATTCATTTACATGTAGTTTGTACTAATCAATTATTTAGACTCTCTGTAGCAAATTGCGGGAATAATTATATTTTAAACATTCAAACTAAATTAAAAACAATTGTTATCTACTGTACAATTCGTAACTAATAAAATCAATACCATTTCTATTAAGGTATCAATATTATTTCTTATAATAATAAGATATACTGTCTTGTTCCCTTTCTTTTAGATAATATTGAAACTGGATGCATTCAGGTGTTAAATTTATGGTTGACGTACATTTGTATCGCAATTTTTCGCCAAATTTACACAATATTCCTGCATTGCTTTATTGTGCATTTCATGTAAATGTAGTATAAAAAAAACTAAATATTAATTTATAAAAAATATAAATATTAATTTTAACATAGCTCACTTATTTGTTAATAAGCTTCTATAATTATGTAAGGAAACTTATTTTTTGGTGTAATAACTAATAATAAAACTTGTTTATTTTCGTTGTTTAAATAAATCGATACCTAAATTAACTTCTCGCATTGACAAATCAATGTAAGACAATTAAATTATATATTAAGTTAATTTTACTTGGATCGATATACGATCGATATACTGTAATCAAAAATACATTACCAAATTTGTATAAATTTTGATGTACATAGAAATTTCATTCTTGTAAATGTACCTCATATTGGATTACTTTTATCCTTTCCTAATTCATTAAACATTTTTCAACATCAAAGAATTATTATTATGTTTGCACCAATCTAAATAAAAAAGGGATAACATATTATATAAAGTAATCAAAGTTTTTACTAAGGTGTGTGATAAATTGCGAGTCTTATACTACACGTACTATACGGGAAAACACCGAGGAAAATACCTTATCTGGATAGCCTATTCCATCCCATTATTATTCCATTGAAGACCCAGTGACAATCGAGTCTGGGGCCCTGCGAGCACGGAAGACGATCCTGCTCGGGCTCCATAAATCCGTGCGCATCGGGAAAAATGTGCGACCGCCCGGCAAAGTGTCGCGCGTGCGCGCTGCGCACCTTTCTTCTCGCCTCCGCTCGTATGCCCCGTATATGTATAGCCAATGTGGTGGCTGTATAACGCCGGCGGGTCCCGCGATTGCGATATCTCCTGTTGCCCAATCGGTCGTTTCAAAACGCGCTGTCCGCGCGCTTTCGGTACCTCTTAAAAACGAGCTCAAAATAGCTATCGATATACGCTTTTTCTCCCATTGAACGCGCTGCGTTGCTCTATTATGCTCTTGCATTATAATTGTTGCCGAAGACCTATCGCCCGTAAAGTCCGCGCCATCTGTACCTCGAGTAAAATGTTGCTTGTTATATCGAGGGCTATGCTGAAACATTCTGACTCACTAATCCTTATCCTGTGCCTCGTTAAAATGTTATTATAGTTATAATGTTTGTTTGCTAAATTTATACATCACAAAAATACCACTCAATTTCAAGTAATTCAAGTAGTTACATATATATTATTCATATTTTTAAAGATTTAAATGCATAGTGATATTTGTTATCATTATCTTACTAATATCTAATAATTACGGTATAAAATATACAACTTCACGTACATAAATGTATGAAAGTAATCAAAATAGCTCATAATCCAAATAATTCGCACCTCAGTAAGTTATTCTTCCCCCGTTATTACTTATCGTTATAAATGAAAACAAGACTAAATGCATATCTCGTTATCCATACAGTAATAATATAACTGTGAAAGTTTTTTGAATTGAATTTGCTCAAAAACATTAAAAATTTATACAAACTTGTGTTTTAAATTTGCACAAACAATTTTTACCTAACGACTTAT
Organism: Sycophaga agraensis; assembly: GCA_018906755.1. NCBI lineage: Eukaryota > Metazoa > Arthropoda > Insecta > Hymenoptera > Pteromalidae > Sycophaga > Sycophaga agraensis. Next base: position 634,495 of record JACCIE010000057.1, on the reverse strand, counting down.
TAATAAATATAATCCAATTTAATCAATAGTTTGATTGCGCGCAATAGGCGAAGCAGTACAGCAATACACATCTTACAATACACGATTTCTCATATTACGAACAAACTTTTGATAGGAGAATTACAGTAAACAATTACCAGTGAATGTTTAATAATAATAGATGTAATAATACTGAATACAATAATTTTTTAATTAATTTATGCATTAAGATATTAATTTTAGTTAACTAAGTATCAATTTGTTAATTTAATTATACTTGAAATTACAGTATTCAGAGTTTCATAGTAAAGAGAGCATTATTAAATGACATTAATAAATAACTGACCATAGCCGTCACCGTAACACTGAGATAAAAAAGCATTAATTGTCGATTAATCTTAAATGTTATGATTATTTAGAAAATTTTAATGAAATGGCAATCATTTTGAATAAAACTCTCATTTACATATGTAAAAAACGATGCATTTAACAATTTATCGATTTTAATAATTAACTGTTCAAGATTAATCTGTAGTTGTAACAGAAATCTACTTTACTAGTTGCCAATTTACCATCCAATGATAAATACGAGTATTTTTAAAATCGAGATGGATGGTAAAGTTTGTACTCATTTGATAAAGAAGAACATTTGTGCGATTATGTTATTGTCTAAATTCACTCCACTTTTAAACTTACTTTGGTAACATTGAATATATACTGTGCATTGATAATAATATTAAAAAAACATTATGTAAAAACAAGAGCATTGATTGTTTTGCAATTATATTATTTAACTTCTTAGGATGATTTACAGATGAAAAAGATTTAATCTCTCTATGTACTATATAATTAGTTGACTGAAATGTATCATTAGTCAAAGTAGTTATCGCCTATTGGGAAAAAAGGAAAAATAATATTTTATTTTTATCAATTTTCACACTTTAACTGAACAAAAAAAATTATAATTTTAATAGGACTCGCAATTTTTTAATATTTATTGAACATTTTTTTACAAAAACAATTTTTTGCATATTTTGTATTCGTTATACGTTAAATTTTTTTGCATGAAGTAAAAGAATAATGCGATGACTTGATTTATTGAAATTTTGTTATTATAATATAATAATTAATGTTTACAAACACATCATGAGATACTGAAAGCGAAAAATAATGAATGCATTAATAAATATAACTATTAATATAAGAGTTATAAATGAGAGAAGTATAAAGATTTGAGATGTTTGGAGGGAAGGCGAAATAATTGAAAAAAGCGCCGATGGCGCAGGTAATGGTTTCGTATGGCTTATGCAAATGTGGCAACGTTGGCGAGAGTTGCGTTGTGGGAGAGTCGGAACTCGGAGACACACCTAACTACACCTAACCTCCCTATTTGTCAGGTTCTAGGGAGTAGGCTAAAGCACGCCACGATGAATCAGAATTGAGAGTTGATTGGCAGAGAAGTAGCGGCAAAGGACTAGAGGTGGAAAGCAAAAAGGATTAATGAAATGGTTTTGGCAATCAATGAGGCGTACTGATATATTTGGGGCAAATTAGCAGGCTAGAGGAGCTAGGCGGAAGGAAGCCGGAGGCCGGAGAGGCCAGATCCCGGGAATCATAGGCGGGGCAGCAGTGGGCAAGTGCATTAGTACCGAGGGTACCGAGGCGTAGAGGAAGCAGGAAGGAAGGTGCAGGTATCGGCAAGCCGGAGTCCCGCGGGGAGAGGAAGAGCGCGGGACGGGGCCACGGGGGGCGGGCAAGCCGGCGCCAGCGAGGTAGTGGTTACACGTCATCATCGGCTATCGGCATTGGGGCAGATTGGGCGTCGCGACTCTCGCGAGTCGCTCGGTGCACTCGCGGCGAGCCAGGCCGGATGAGCGCGCGGTAGGGGGGCGCGGCGAGTGCTTGGGATAGGTTGGTCCGGGAGCCTGCGCCGTTGCCGCGGGAGCGAAGGAAAGGGAGGAGGCGCTCGGGCTGCGAGCAGAGAGTCAGAGAGAGCGGCGCGCGTCGGCCGGATCCCGGATCGGTGGAAGAAGCTCCGGCTTGTGGCTGTCCTCCTCTCGTTCGCGCACTCGCCACCGATCGCTGCCCGTCGCCGCCGCCCGCGCCCCGCAGCCAGCCGCCGCCAGCGCAGCCAGTGGGCCGCGAGCGAGCAGCCGAGAGTCCGAACTCGAGAGAAGAGCGCCGCCGCCCGAGCCGCTGCCAGCCGCCTGAGCCGCCGCTTTCGATTGTTGGCGGGCGCCGCCATCTTGCCTTGGAGCCTAGCAGGAGCAGCGGTCGCCAGCAGCGAGTTCCCTCTCACTTGCTCCACTGCCCGAGCGAGTCGAGCGCCCAGCAGCCCCGCAGGAGCAGCCGAGCCGAGCGAGCCGAGTGAGCCCAGCGAGCAGAGTCACCCATTCGAGAAGCACCCACCAGCAGCCAGGATGACCGAGCGGGAGGACAACGTCTACAAGGCGAAGCTCGCCGAGCAGGCCGAGCGCTACGATGGTGAGTGCGCCCGGGCCCGCCGCCCCCGGCCTTCCGGGCCCGTCCACTCCTTCGGCTCGCGCCACGCGGCCCGCCCGAGAGCGCCCGGCCGGAAGCCGCCGCCGCTGCGACGCACAAGCCGGGCGGGGCGCCCTTGGCCTTGGCCAAGCCCACCGGGAGGCGCCGCCCGACCGCCATTAGCCCCGCCGTCAGTCCCGCCGTCGCGCGACCCCCGGCCCCGACCGACCGCCCAGCACCCCAGCACCCCGCACCCCGCACCCCGGCCCTGCGCCTGCCCGGCTAGCCCCGGCCTCGGGGAAAGTATTGATCTGCGCCGCCCTCCTCTCCCTCGCGAACTCGCGCACCGCCGACCGTCCGCGGCCTGCTTCCCCTAAACTGCCCCCGTACCCCCATCGCTATTTTTAGCTCCCCGCCGAATTATGCCCGCGGCTTCGCTCGTCTGCGCGCACCACTTCATTGAGCCCTGCGGCTTTTTGCGCCGCCGCTTCAGCTGGCCCGCCGCCCGAGGTGCCTAAAGACCCCTGAGGACACCTCCATTTTCTCACCACCGCTCCCCCCACCCCCTCGCCCACCTCCTCCTCCTCAGCCGCCCTCCCTCTCCCTCCTGCCTGCCTGCTTGCTTGCCTGCATGCCTGCTTGCCTGCGCCTTTCCTTCCTTGCCGTTTCCCTACTGATCCTCTTCCTGCTTCTCCGCTTCCTCTTCCTTTGCCCTCGACTCTAGACTTCCCGACATTTCTCTGACTTTCTCGTCTACGGCGATAATTCCCAATGGGCCTCCCGAGCCACCTGTCCCGTGCGATGACGGCTAACCAAAAACGATGGACAACAAATATCAGCGTCGATATTAACTCGAAAATGTCTTTAACCCGTTGTCCTTCAAATTGCAGAGATGGTCGAAGCCATGAAGAAGGTTGCCTCACTGGACATAGAACTCACAGTCGAAGAGCGAAACCTTCTGTCCGTGGCGTACAAAAATGTCATCGGAGCCAGGCGAGCCTCCTGGAGAATCATTTCCAGCATCGAGCAAAAAGAAGAGCACAAGGCCACTGGCACCGGCACGGCACCCGAGAAACGAGAAATGATTCGTCAGTACAGATCTCAGGTCGAGAAGGAGCTCAAAGACATATGTGCTGATATCCTGGGCGTTTTGGAGAAACACCTCATTCCGTGCGCCTCCACCGGAGAATCTAGAGTTTTCTACTACAAAATGTAAGTTCCTTCTTTTCCTTCGACAATCCGCTATCGCCGTTTTCGCTAGATCACGATTCAATTTTGACTGACCAACCTTTGGTACTTTTTTTGCAGGAAGGGAGACTACCATCGCTACTTGGCCGAATTCGCGATACAAGAGGACCGAAAAGAAGCGGCGGAGAATTCCCTTATAGCGTACAAAGCGGCAAGCGACATTGCCATGACAGACTTAGCCCCAACTCATCCCATTCGTTTAGGATTAGCTCTCAACTTCTCTGTGTTCTATTACGAAATTCTAAACAGCCCTGATAGGGCGTGCCGTTTGGCGAAGGCTGCCTTTGACGATGCCATTGCGGAATTGGACACTTTGTCCGAAGAAAGTTACAAAGATTCCACCCTTATTATGCAATTGCTTAGGGACAATCTCACCTTATGGACTTCGGATATGCAAGGAGATGGTAAGATTTGAATTTTATACTTAACCCCATTCCTTCCAATGCAAACCTTTTCCAATCTCTCCAAGAGCTCAAACCTCTCCCAAATTGTTCATAAAGTACCATCAATCATTTTCGTTATTCAGAAAACGATTCCGAGCCACCTACCATCCAAGGAAATACATCCACAGATATTACTAACCATGTGCATCCTTAAGCTTTTCCTCTTTTCCCACTACCAATGAAAATTAAAAATCATCAGGTTAGCTATATCGCGTGAGAATGCCTCATATAATGGTTAATTTTTGTGAAAGTGTAATAGCGACAGACTTAAAGTATCCCACAAAACTTGTTTAATATGTCATACATTCATTATTATTTTTATGCACAGGTGAAGGCGAGCAGAAAGAACAGCTGCAGGATGTGGAAGATCAGGATGTATCGTAACTCTAGTTGCAGTGAGTGTTAAATGCGCATACAAACGAGACAAGAAAAAACTCTTAATAATAATTAAGCAAAAGAAAAATCAGTTCAGCAAGAAAGGAGGTTGGGGCGGGAGGGGGGAGGGGGTCTTTAGCAATTTGCGTGACCCTATGTACGCACGTACGGTTACTCCAAATTCATCCAATCACACATGTTGAGTTACGGAGCACGCAGAAATGGATAAACGAAACTAATGTAAATGACACGCACCCTGCGATATAGTGAGATTGCAAGCATTTATAAGCGCGGCAATTTTTTCGTATTGCCGAAATATGCAGTGAATAAAACAACATTCGAGCTCTCAAGTGTTGTCCTTGCATAGTGTATGCCTGGATTCAAATTCCGTAGTAGCTGCATCTTTTATTTATGAGGCGTGGACTCTGCACACAAACAATTCCTATTCTTCCGGATCGCGAAATAGTGGAGGAGAGGCCCTATTTGGTGCATTGCACGAAATTTAATGGCATCTTCGTCGTGCCAATGTTGCCTTTTTTTTCTCCCTTGGACATACTCAACGTTATGCAATGTAATGAGTGACTAGCTTAATCAAAATTTCAATTTCCAGTATCATGCAAACCATTAAAGACTTGCACACTCATTTCAGTTTTCTTTTTACTCCTCACCCTTTTTATTATACGCGTACAGCTTATCTTATATATTGCAGCAACGATATTTACCGATATTTACCAGTCAATTATACCGATAAATGTTTGATCTAAATACATTTAATTTCGTAATTACGCGTCAATTTATATTTCTTAAACGCTACATATATCCCACGCCAAAAAGCTTTCTTAAAACATGGATGAATTTGCAATGTTTTGTTCATACTAAAGTTTTATAATTCGTAACAATTTTAACACTGCAATTCACTTTTTTTTCGTCATGAACATTTGTTCAGATAATCAGATTAAGTGAACAATTATTACACGTATGCGTTCAGAATGAGAATATTGAAATGTAGCTAAAATTTACGAAGAAAAACTCCTCAAACATATTTCCGGTGCAAACATATTTAAGAATCATGATAATTATGAGAAAGTACTTGAGCTGCGATATCAGCTTAGCGATCCGTTTTATCATTATTTTACTATTCCAAGAGAATGCAAATCATGTTGATCCTTTCAAGCGCCAAAAAATTCATGATAAAAACGAAAAAGGATAAAATTTTACCGTATAGCATTATAATGTTCATATAAACGTTTAGCCAAGTAGCTAGACTTATCGCGAATGTGCGTTTGCATACGTCTCTTATTTCAACTGTATGGATAGTTACGATATGAGAAATGACAGAATAAATGATTCTCTGTACTCTGAATTGCTCGTTTTTCTCTGCATTTATTTTATTTTTTAATGTAATGTTTAGTGCACTGTATTTGTTCATTGCAAACTAAAACAAGAATTTATCGATGGCAATACTGAAGTTCAATTTAAAAAGCTCGCAACAGATGTCAATCTTTTAATCGACAAGTCTTATACCTTTCGCACGCTGAAAGAAAAAGACTAAAACTTAATTACTTCATCATTAAAGAAAATGGGTGCACTCAAGACTAATGGTATTTCGAATTTGGCGTAGACATACATATGAAGCTGAAAGAAATTTGATAAAAATCAAGATTGAAAGGGGCAATAAGGATAAAACCAATGTATTGCGTGACCCCACGTTTAAGTATTATATCAATAATATTGCGTAAAAACTATATAAAAAAATAACATTAAAGTAATTATTGATAATGCTAAGTAAGATTATTGATATTTTTAATTGTGTAAGGAGTCAAGCAAAATAATTAAGATAAACTTTTGCAATAGAATACAGCATGAATAAGAGAAAATAAAGCATTCACTGTGAAATTAACCGCGAAAAGCGCATTAATTATGCGTGTGTTCAAAGCGAATTAACGATTATAAAATCGAAAATACTTATACAAAAATTCTTCAAGCAAATAAAGTGCGTTCATGACCATATGTAGATAACGTTAACGCGCTACGCGAAAATCGTTCGATCGATGAAAAATTTACGCAGTGATCTTTCATATTTTTGATCCGCATGCATATGCTCTGTACTAGAGTTAATACAATACACCGAATATAACTTTACTGTAAAGCCACACGTGAAAGCTGAAATAATAAAGTAAATTACAACTGTCTATAATTTCAAATTGCTTTTATTAAATTAAATTAGAAGCTTTTTACAAATTTACAATCGGCAGTTAGACCTACATTCTTTTATGCTATATATAGGCAATTATTCATTATTAAACATATAAAATACAAACTTATCAAAAATACTGTATAACCGGAATTTGGTATTTTATTTAGTCAAATTGAGGTACGATTAATGTTGATTTATAAGAATATATATATATGTACAATTAATTTCATTCATTAAAATATCTTAGATAAATATTATTTATATAAAAACAATTTACTAAACATGTATTTAGTTTATAACAATAATAACATTTTTAATGTCTTATTTTACAATTTTTAGACGTCATAAATTAAAATAGAGATGAGTTATGATTATACAAAACACGAGGGAGTCCGAAAGATCATAAAATAAAATGTTTTACTAAATTAAAACGGATTCCGAACTGCAAGATATAAACTTTTTTGGCGAGCTATCCTTCAACAAGTCAGATTCACTGTTACTTGCTACACTTGCTGTTTTTCTAAAAATTCTTTTATTCATATCAATTGGTTTCAATAAACTTTTTAAAGATCCTTCAGCTCCTAGCATAATTGGTGACAGGCTCAAATTAGATTGCGATCGATTTTTTAAAACTCTAGAAGCTCTTGGTGATTTGTGTTGATCTAAAGATCTACGTCTGGCAGATTTTAACTTAACACTGCGCAACATATCTAAGGATATGGCGGGTCCTCTTGGTCCAGGTATAGTATTTCTTCGATCCTAAATTGAACAAATTTAAACAATAAAATTTAGTAATGACAAAAGAATCAAATGAAATTTAAAAGAAACCTTGAGATTTTGGGGGGCCTTTTTTAATGTCACTTTTAAAAGATCTTCAACCGTAATAGTTGGTCTAGCAGTAGATGGAGTTTTCTTTTTTGGTGTCTTGCTGATTCTATACCCATTTTTAGTTTTAGGAGTAGTTGTAACGATCAATTTAGAAGCAGGTAATGCAGATGGCATCGGCGGTGGTGGCGGAGGAGGAGGCGGAGGCGGAGGCGGAGGCGGAGCTGAACATTCTAGAGTCAAGGGTGGTACATGTTGTGGAATCGAACGAAACTGTAGAGGTGGAGTTATGGGTCGAACATGCGTTACACCTGATACTGGTACTAAAGTTGAAGAGAACCTTATTTCGTCTATTTTTTCTTGTACTAATTTCAATTCCTTAGTCAATCTGCAGTTTATCTCAAATAGCTTTTGATTCTCCGAGTTTAAATTATTGATTTCATTTCTTAAAGATAAAAAGTTTGCTTCATTAGTGACTTGCACCTAAAATTTACAAATGCATAAGAATGATTTTTCTATACTCGTACGAAGCGCTTTTACGTGTAAAAAATTGTTTAATTGAGATAAATATGCGAGAAAGATAAACTACATGCTCGAATAATTACATGTTAAAAATAACAAAATAATATTACAATAAAATATTGAATTCTTTTTTTAGGTACATAATGATAAAAATTAAAATAATTTTATAAACCGTAGTATTTCATTTTACGATAAAAAACTGATGAAACAGTTAAATTGACAATTTTTATAAATATCTTCCTTAATATTTCTACAGAATATTTAAATAAAATGGTAGATGTCATAATATCCTTAATTAGATGTGACTAATACTTACTTGTGATAATTCTTCAGACATTATTGATAATTTATTTGATAAAGCAGTTAAAAGCCGATCATTTTCATTTTTTAACACAGCAATAATTTGTTCCTTTTCATGATTGATCAATGGTTTTGAATTAGACGTTGCAATTATAATCGATAAGAAATTTCGTATACCTTTATATGCCTGGTTTTTTAAACATTATTTAAAGATTAGAACGATAATTTGTTTTTCAATACAAAAATAAATGTACTTTTATTATAATAAACCTTGTAAACAGTGGTTTTTATGAATATGCTTTTAATTTATTTCAACAATAAAATAATAAACCGAAAAAAAACAAATATTAAATTCTTTAAAATTATATCAGAAAAAGTTTCATGACAAATCAATCTAATTATGTAGTAGAACATTAAATAAATAATTTGAAAATGTTTTCATTATGAAAAATTGCTAGTAGTAGAAAATTACCTTTTGAATCCAAATAATAAATTTTCCAACAATCCAATTACAAAATTTTGCTAATTTACTTATAGGATTTTTTAATTTTGGAAAATATATTTCACGTTTTGTTTGAGGACTTAATAGCGTCCGAGTCTCTGAATCCTTTATTATCAGCACCTCAGATTCCAACTAAAATTTATATGGTTTTAATCAAATAAATTAAAATATATTAATTAAATTAAATATTAATCCTATTAATTAAATTTATTTTAAAGAAAATTGTTCTAACCATATTTAATTTATTTAAAGCTAAATCTGATATCACTGGTAAATCAACACTAGTTAAATTCTGTAAAGAAGTATTCCAGTTTGACTTATCTTTGTCCACAATAGATAATGGTTTTGTTGCATTAGATTCTTCTAAGTTTTCTTCAATATTTATTGCAACAAAATTGGGTACCATATTGAATGTAGATGATGGTATTCCAAAATATCCACTTAGTGATGTTGATTCCTTTCTTGGAACATCTATTAGGTCAGAATTTGTTTTAATATTCATAGAGAAAGATTTTGAAGAATCAGAATCTTTTAATAAACACTGTGTACTTTCATCAATATCACTTTCGAAAACTTTTTCAACTGATAATGTTTTTTCCAAGTCTTTCATTATTACTTGATTTTCTGTATCTTTATGAGTACGATTTTTATCAATTTTAACATCATCCATATCCTCATTCTCTGGTATATCAAGATTTAATTTTAATTTAGGTAAACACGCACAAATTTTTGGACTCATGCCTTCATAATAATCTATTTTTTTATACTCTTGCATCACAAATTCTGGGGAACGATTTTGAAAATCTTCAATACGCTGACTTGTACATGAAGTGGCATTATCGTGAACAATCGGTGAATTTTTATCTTGACTTTCAGAAATTAAATTTATTCTTTCACTAGCAGCATCTCGCAATGAAAAATGTAAGTTATATTTTTGTCGATATTTTCTATGTAGCTTACGTCGACCCATTATTTCACTAAAACATTTATCATGCTATTATTTTAGAACATTAACTTATTTAAAAAAATTAAAAATAAATACATTTTATCCGCACTATGCGCACTTACCTTTTACAGATCTTCTAATTTGTTAATATTTGTGATATTGTAACCAAATTTAATATTTATTTATATTATTTTTGTTTTAAACTTGAAATTTAAAAGATATTAATTCTTTAATATTATTTTTGCGTAAAAACATTATAAATTAACCCACTCAGTCCAGGAAGTAATTATACGTCTAAATAATAGACTATATCAAGGTCAAAAAGGTAAGCAGTGACATTCTATCATTTAAGTAGTGTAAACAGGGGAGATCGATATTTATTGATATTTATTGTATTTGTCCAGGAATAGGAAACTGAAATGGAAGTAATGAGGTTTGATTTATAAATAAACATGAGTGCCGAAAAACATTTAACGAATAAAAAATTTATGAGTAATCAATCTTTTTATTAATTTTAAAATAATTGCAAAGTATTCAAATTCGTGATTAATATAAAATAAATATTTTTAAATATATTGGTCTTTTTAAAAAATTTAAATATACATTATTTCGTCAAGTTTTTTTAAATAGTTAAGTATTTCAAAATTTTACTTTTTCGTCATTGTATTTCTTAAACTAAATAGTTGCATTAGTTCATATTTTGTTTCAGTGTTTACCTAATAACATAATTTTTTATTATTTGTTTATGAATTTTTCTCCTTTTTCGATATTCTTTTTCAATTCTGGTATAGCGGCTTCCAGTAATTTTGTTTCAAAATCATTAAGTTTTCCGAGTCCAAGATTTTTCTCTACTCCATTTTTCTGTAAAATATTTAAGGTAAATTTTTTTTTATATTATGTACAATTTATAATATGCTTAATATCAATTATTTTCTCTGCAACTATTTCATATAGAAATGAATTTTGAAAACTTACACCAAGTAAAATAGGAGTTGAGAAATATTTCGCTTCTGTAATATTAGACCTAACATATGAACATTCAACAATATTTTGTTCACCATTCAATGCTTTAATTAATGAAAATGCAAATCGTGCTCCTGCATAGGCCATGGACAAAGTAGCAGAGCCAGTACCAGCCTTAGCTTTAACTACTTCTGTTCCTGCTTCTTGAATTCTTACAGTCAAAGCTTTCAGTTTATCTTCTGGGAACGAAGCACTAGGAGAAGCTTGAGAGACCAGTGGAATAATAGTAATTCCACTATGACCTCCAATAACTGGTATAATTACCTTTTGGGGATCCAGTCCCTAAAACCAATTTAAATTATATATTAATTTTAATATACTTAATTTTATAATAATAATATACTTAATTTTAGGTTAAAATTAGAATAAGTTTATTGTACAATATGTGCATATAATACTCATAAAATCATATAAAATGTTATATACGTGGTCCAAGCCTATACTGATATTTCATAAATATACATGAATAATTTTTTTAATTTAAAAAACGTTTTAGCATCTAAATTTGTTATCTACTAATTTGAATTTTTCTTTTAAACTATACCTTAGCCTCTCCAATAAAAGCACTAGCTCTCACAATATCAAGTGTGGTTACTCCAAAAATTCGTTTAGGGTCATAAACACCAGCTTTTTGAAAAACTTCACTAGCAATTGGAACAGTACTATTTACAGGATTTGAAATAATGGCAACTAGAGCTTTTGGTGATACTTCTGCAACTGCTTGAGACAGATCACGGACAATGGATGCATTTGTGTTAAAAAGATCATCGCGAGTCATTCCTGGTTTGCGAGGTACACCAGCAGGAATAACTACAACCTAAATAAGAAATTTATATAAAATGATTACTTTATTACTTGTTATAAATTCTATATCCAATAAAAATCTGGATTAAATTAATGTAATTATGAGATAAAATAAAGTATTTTATAAAAAGAAAGATAAAAAATATAACAAATGATATACCAAAGCATTAGAACAAAGTTTAAAACACATTTAAAATTTTAATCCATGTATTTTTTTGTCATATGCATTTAATTATTGAGTTTATGTAATAAATTAGATACCTCGACTCCTCTTAAAGAGTCTTTTAATTGTTCTGGTCCTGTGAATCCTTGAACTTTTGAGTTGGTATTGATGTGGGACAGATCAGCAGCTACACCAGCAGTATTTACAACATCATAAAGATTTAATTCTGTGACTAATGGAGATTGCTTAAGTAACAGGGATAATGGTTGGCCAATACCACCACTTGCTCCCATAACTGCAACTTTAGCATTGCACTTAAACAAACATACATTTAATTATTAATTAAAGCAGGAATAGTAAAACAAATTTTAAAATAAATTCAATACAGTGATGACCTTAAATTTAATTCAAGATATCATTGATAATGTAAATTTAGATATCCAGTTATTTAAAGAGATACCAAATATTGGCATTACTTTTTTTTATTTTTGTATGACTTTGAAAAAGACACTGCCAAATTGTAAAATTTAGATTTTTAAAATTTATCCAAGAAATTAAAATAGTTATAAATTATCAATATGCATGCATTAAACATAAAATTGATAACTTTCCTAAGAGGACTGTAAAATAACCTTGGAGTTTCCTTGACAAAATAAGTTGCATAATGTGTTGACCAGAATTTGATACCGAACATGATTATGGTTTCATCAAGTATCAAAAAAATGATTATACTTCATATCTGATAATTAATTGAAATAAAAAAGTAAAAATATAAAAGAAAAAAAATTACTATCTCAAGAAATACAATACAAACGACATTTAGGATGATAGGAGTGTAAATTGTACACACTTAAAAGATGAATAAGGTCAAAGAGGATAATTAATAAGACAACCATGAAAAGATAGCCTTAATGTTATATTAATAGAGGTACATAAAATAACGAAAAGTTAGAAATACTCACTTGAGAACTGGTTGAAAGTTGTTTGACACCATTCTGAGCTAAGGTGACAGTTGGTTTAATAAAACGTGGCAGCATTTTTATTTCTTGTTTCTTGTATAGAACACAGGTAAAAAACTATGGTATGGTAGACAGACCAGAAAAACGTGGATGAAAGAAGGGGAGACACGAGGTGGAGGCCGGGATTGAGCAGTGTGCGCGAGTGACTGACCAGCCCGTCGGAAATTCAGAAGTTCAGTGGGTCGTGACGTCATAGGCCGTTTCTCATGATATGCGCGCGCGCACCTAAATGACCTAATGACCTTGCAATAATATTTTTTGGCAGGACGGGTGCCTTTGATTTCAGTTTAGAATAGAACGTCAAGAAATATCAAATACGGCCTACTAAATGCCGATTTGAAATCAGGTAGCGTTAGTAGGTGTGAGGTAAATGGTTGTGGGATTGGATTTCCCACAAAAAATTTTTTGATAGTTTCTCTCATTATACAATGGTTTCAGATTTAATCAGGTGATACTTAAATAAAATTGAAATAAGGTTTTACGTTGTACTGTTTTTGTACTTGTTGAAAGATCTAAGTGTATCATAAGATCTTTCATTATCTAAACTTCCAAGGCTGCTGAAGCACTCAGACACATTTTAGGTTATGTTTTAGTTTTTGAAAATGATGCACGACTCACGAGAATGGAAAAAAAACTTGTGAAATATTTGAACCTTTTTTTTACTATAGATAAATAAATCTTTTATATTTTTTACAGTAGATAAATATTTTTTAATTTTGTATCAGAGCAGCTTCATGACAAATTTTTGAGAATGGAAAATTTTATAGCTATTATTATAAGCAAACTAATCCTCGACTTTTTTAAATCGGTTTAGAGCTTTTTTTGCGTCCAACTTTCAATTTTTTTCATTTAGTATGTCTATTAGGTACAAGATACTATAGAAGTTACTAGGTTCTCAACAAAACTGTATCCTGCAAGTATTTCGGAACTGACTTTTATTTATTACAATTATTTATTACAATTTGTGCTGATTATGTTTATGCAGTATACCGTGGATTTTTCTCTAATAATTCTATAAACTATATGCATATCTCTGAACATGTTACAATAACTTAAAATAGTTAATTATAAATACTAAAAAAACAACCGAAACGCTACCGCAGACGCATTTTTTCACTGTCTAACATAAGTTTGATGAAATATAGAAAACCTGCTTCAATAAAATAATAACATCAAGTGGATAATTATATTTTAATGTCTTTTAATTTGTAGTTAGAATATTTTAAATAGGGGATGAACAAGATTAAAGTGCAAAACATAGGATTCATGTTTTATCAAAATAATTTACAAATCTTGTACAGAAAAATACAATATGCATATAAAAATTTAGAATCAATTTTTTTTAATTGAATCGGTAATAATAAAAAAAATAATATATGTTATTCATTCAAGTAACACGAATAGGTCGTATTGAGTATTTAATTTATGAACATAAAATAAATAAATGTTTAAAATAAAACGACCGCTTAAATACAAAATAATTTCCATTAATTTGAATAAAAGTTATTTGATTTAAAAATATGCAGTTATTTATTATGTATTTATCCCTTCGAATCTTTTTTTTTTATAGAAAATTAAATTAAATAAAAAACATTTAAAATTAACATTTAAAATTAAATTAAATAAAAAACATTTCTTGTAATTTTTAAAATTATTGTTTTTTTTAGTTGTACTTTCTACTTAAGCTTATATTATATTAAGCTTATTAACACTATAAAGTAATTTAATTTACTTTCTAATTTATGCATTAAATACAATAAAACAACTACAATTAGTTCGTTTGCTGAATGTAGTTCCGCGCTTTTAACTTTTTATCGCTATCGGTGTTATTTACATTATTAAATTTAATATGCTTATGTTGTTCATTTTGAATGAGTAATCCAAAAAATGTAAACTTAAATGGGAAAAAATTTTTTTGTCTTAAGCTTATAGTCTCTGACGTTAGTGATGTTCGAGAGTTGGCATGATGAAAAGTAAATAATACCAAATTATTTTTGTCTTGTTATAAATATTATACTTTATATTTTAATAGCTCAAAATTATTTAGAAATAATTTAGAACCATAATATAAATGGCATTTTTAAAGGATTACCATGGAAAATTGATAGTCTATTCACGGCGCTCCTACTTTAAAAGTACATGTATTAACCCTCGTTTGATTCACTTTTTCATAAGATTTAAAAAAAAATATAACTTCTGTGTGAAGCTAATTATTTTTAAGTTATAATCGTATTTTGTGAAATATATATTTATTATTATATAATTTAATTCAATTTTTCATATTTTATATTTCATAAAATTTAATTGTAATTCGCTAAATTATTCTTAATTTTAAATACATGTTATTATATAATAATAAAGTTGAAATTTCTTATACAATAATAAAATATATTACAAAATTTACATTCCCTTTAAAATTATTCTAATATTCATTTTCCGTAATATAGTTAATAATTAATTAATTCACTACTTATGAACAATTTTAATAAATAATATTGATTAAGATGAAAATAAATTTTTTGAATATTTTCGGAACAGTATAAATAAAATAGTTTGAATAAGAATTGAAATTAATGAACAATACATCATTTCAATACATTTATGATTTAATAATATTACAATAATTAAATATTTTATAAATATAGGATTCCTTGCATTTTAAGTATTACAAAAATAACTACTTGAACATTTTTTAATTTTGCATTAACTGTTATGCGTGAACTAAAATACATTAATTTATAAATTCACAATGCAAGATTCATTTTGAAAATATTTTTCATTATTGATTTCATGGATACAAGGAAATGTTCTTTTCGTAATAACTACTTTAACATTTTGTTATACATCTATCATATAAATAAAGATTGAATACTTTGCAGTTGAAGTCATAAAAATAGCGAAAAAATTAAAAAGTGAGTATAATTTAGGTATAAGTAACTGGTAAAAAATCAAGACATTTTTATCTGTTTGAAAGTTTTAATCTTTGTTTATCAAATATTTTACAATTGTACATCTTTATTTTGCAGTAAAACAATATACTTAGCAATTGTTATAAATGTTAGAGTTTTTTTACAAATGAGTTCTCCATGCACGAGCGAAAATTAAATGCGATTCCTTTGATTTTTTTTAATCATTCGCTACATTCACAAACAATATCTCGATAAATACACTGACTTTACAATTGACTTAGGTACTATTTACAAAAAGATATTTAAAATTTTCTCAATCAAATCAGACATTTGTTTAGAGAACAGATTGATTTTTCTCTCTACTTGAACATAATTATTTCCTTTACTTTATTTTGCATAATAATGTATAAATTTCAACTTAATAAACGATTAATGTCGTTGTACTACTGTATTTTAACAAAATTTCCCATTGTCATTCGAAATATAATATCAATTTTCTGGGAACCACAAATTTGCTTAGCATGGCAAACATTCGCTCATATTTACTTGTGACATGGAAACAGTTCGGTTGTTTAGTAAAAAGTAAAACCGTTTTAGATTCGCAATATAATCTTAGGATTTTCGTAGATAACTCTACTCACAGCTTTAAGCGATTAAGCGCCTTATAAGTTTCCCTTTACATTCATAAAGTTTGTTTATTTAAATTGGAGTTTGGTCAAGCTAACGCGTCGATTTATCGAAACGATTTTCTAACACTTTAACGCTGAGTCGATGTATTTGCAAGTGTTTTGCATATGTGAACGGTACAACCGACCCTCAAACTAGCTTGCGAATTACATTTTACTCATGGTCTGATCTCAAGCATGAAATTAAAGTTTATTTCTTTCTTAAATTAATTATTAATTAATTTGTAATACATTAAAATAAATGAAGGAGTAAAATGTTATTCAATAAGCTATTTCTTCCTGCGTAATTCTAATCAATGAATTATCAACATTCAAGTTGAATTCATGAAATACTTTAATCACGCATATATATCGTGCAGTTAAAATTTATACAACACGTATACTGAACACGCACATCTATTGAAATCCAAAAATATGTCGTATATTACATCTATCTTTTTGTTTGTTTTTTTTTCTCCTGACTACGGTGTATCTATACTGCGGTACACGACTGTTTCTTACACAATTTCCAAACAGTACGTATTAGATTAATCAATTATGCTACAATTATGTTAAATCTTACGCAAGTAGTAATTTTATTCAGTTCAGTTCCTTGTGTCTTTGTTACTTGTCACAGAGTTGAAGAAAACTATAAGGGATATTTTACGAAATCTTTCAAATTTCGTCAATAAAAATCGAGTAAATGATCATTACGAATTTACAAAGCAAATATTTCAATGATTTGACTCAACTCTGAGGCAGTTTTTGTTTTCCATCAGTTGTATTCTTTTCAAATAGCTTTGGCAACTGCAATGCACAATATGGACAAGGCAAATTTTGCATCCACACAAAAAATTGTGAAACTTTATTGTTTTTATTACAGAAGAATTAGAAATTCTAGTGCTAATTTATATCTGTTATGAATAAGCGGAATAATATGAATTTAGTTCAAGTTTTAGTAATAATAACTATTAGTGATAGTAGTGATAAACAAAAGTGACTATTGTAAGTCATATGTCCAACTCTTATTATGATCGAATTGAAAATTTGACATTAATCATCACATTCGTCCAATACCATTTAGTACTTAAATTGAATTTTACTTTTTACTTATTTCTTGCACTTAATTATACTAAATAATGTTTCGGAGTGCTTTGAATAAAAGGCTCAACTAATCTATACAATGTGTATAATCCTGCATTATTTATTCATAGCATGTTAGTTTTTTCTTTTGATTTTATCTTTTGTGGACGTTCTTTGCACATAAAAATTCTACTGCTGCAAATATTTTTATGAAATTATTGTACCTTTAATTAATTTTACAGTTGTCTAATCGGCTACTTTTGAAAAACATCAAATCTTTTACGAAGTTGCAAGAAATCTTTCTAAACAGTCTACAATTTTACAATTGATATAATATAATTACGTAAAATAATACAAATACCATATAATCATGATTATTTATCAGCGTTTTTAATAACACACGCTTAAATGAGCGATAAAAATATATGTAAGATTTGTAAAGCAAAGAATAGCTATAAAATAATACGTGTTTGTTTAACAATAAATAATGTTGTCCCTTTCATCAATAAAGTTAGATGAAAAATGTAAAAATAGAATTTTAAATACTATTTTCAAATAACGAATTGTAATTATAAATGTAACGTAGTTTAATAATTAGTAATTCTTATTAATTAAAATAAAATCTTATTAATTATATGCCGTGTATATTTTCAAATATTCCTTATCTATCCCCATTATATCTGTAACACAAGATATAATTCAAAGAAAAGAGTCGAAAGTGTAATTAATTTCAAAATCGGATTTCGATTTTCAAATGTTTAATATTCAAATTGTAATTATTAATTTAGTAATTTGAAATAATCTACAGAACACTATTTTAATAAAATTGTAAACATAATTGAATACCAATAATTATAGAAAAAGGCGCACTAGAGTAGGGTGTGTAATTATAGTAATATATTTAGCTAGCCAATCTAGACATTTTTAAACATATATATCGACTTTAGTCTTCGCCACAACCTCGACTCAGTTACTTATACATTTTCGAGTACTACACTATCGAAATGTTTAGGCACTACTCCTAGCCTAACACGTACCACAAATTCATTAAGAAACATATTTACAAATGGGAATCCTGGTTAAAAATAACGTTTTACATGTTTTTCGTTACCTTTACACATTAAATACACACGTTCAGCGTCAGTACACATTTCAATACATGCATAGGTACACGTTTTTTCGTGTAGTCTTAAAAATCTCATGAACTATGTTAATAAAAATCCTCTTAGACAGTCAGTTTATCCAATATTTTCATATTATCATATTTTTAAGTATCAATGAAAGATATTAAGAAGTTTGCGAATATAGTAACGTGTCAGTGTATCGTTTTATGTTAATATAAATTCGTAATTTACATAAAGAATTTGTGCATAAAATAATTAAAATAAATGAAATGCCTGTCTCCGCATAATTAGCGTTGTTTAAAAATCTCTGCATTTGTAAGTGAATATTTTAAGGCATTAATGAGATAAAATTGCAGATAATACATAGGTATATTTTATGTATGCTTTTTACCACGAGTATATTTTCTTAATCCATTTACCAAAATGTTATAAATGTTTGTCGCTTAAGTATAGACGTGCTTACTTCAATAAAATATCACAACTAGAGCCAACGACATAATTACAATATTTAACTATCACCTCTTTGTGCTCTCTTGTTTATTTCTCTTAACTTCGCTTAGATTTTTATTTAGGTATTTTTATTTAGTCTTGACAGTTTGACTTTACGTTGCCTGTTTCTCATTAATCACATAAGTGTACTTGATTAACGTATGATTGCTAAGATTTAATATTCTTATTGATGGAAATCTATTATCAAAAAATAACATCAATGAACATACAAAATTTACAATACAAAGTGTAATAATTGCGTTCTTACATGTTTCTACTTAAATAATACTTTTATTAAAAAGGAGACAGGCTTTTTAATGAGAATAATCGACAAACGGTACATTTAAAATTACTCTAATTCCATCTTCAAATACAATACTTATGCGAGCCATTATCCTTAAACTATGATTGTATCCTTCAATTTTTTTTTCTATGCAGTATAGTCTGTTTTATATTCTCGTGTACACTTAAAAAAGAAGATTATAAAATAATTTATTATTTAAATCAGAGTCAATGTTTGTTTTGAAAGTATATATGATAATTGCAATATATAGTTTGTTAATTTCTTATGTGCACAAACTTTTTAAAGATCCGGCACAATCACATTGATTATTAAATCCTACTATCAAGTAGATAATATGTTGATATTGATAAAAAGATTTTAATTCGACAATCAATGTTTAATCTTCCGTTTCCTTTTAACCACTAAACGTATATTACGATTATTATTAAACAGGCACATCGACGTGGTTAGATAAATTTCGTACAATGTAATTATGCATTAATGCATATTAGACATCGGCACACATATTTTTGTTGAACTCTTTATCTTTTAAATACAATTTTCTGCAATTCAATAAATAAGATTTTAATTGCTTTAAAAGCAAAGCCGTTTAAAATTTCCCTAATAGTTAATGAATCAATTACATTTCTTAATTTGAAAAAGTTCAATCGTTTAATTTAATTATTATAAATAGAAGGAATCTATTCCAAAGATTTTTCAAGGGCATACGTAGCAGTAATTGCGAACTTGATCATAAAGACATCGCTAGTATTTGAGGCGTATCGTTAACTACTCAATATCAAGTCAAGGATTCATTAAAACTCAATAATGATATTCTACATAACATGTTATTAAAAGCTGTTCAATGTTTTTATAAACTTATAATATATTCATTGGATACTTTGCCCTCATATCGTTATAAACATCATATCAACCCTAACCATTAATAATAATTAATTTAATGGTATATTATTTTCTTTGAATGTTAATTTATGTAAACAATTATATTTTAATGAATGCGTACTATACGCGCATATTTATACATAAATATTTATGAATTTATTTTTCAATAAATCTATACGAAATTATAATTAAAATAAATAGAAATCACGACATAGTCAATTCATTTAATTGCGTAAACAAATAAAAAAACTTTTGCCACATTTTTGCAATAGAAAAATATTGTTAATTTTATATTGAATTTAGAACATAAATTAAATTTGTTAAAGAACAGAAGGAAGAACATGATTTTAAATAAATTGTAACCCCACCAAAGCATGAATTCTGTTTACATTCAGTAATATTTATGTACATGAAAATATGTCTAGTTCTATTGAACTAACATATAAATGACTGAATGATTTATGTTTTGTTATAATCGAAACAAACCAAAAAACCTAGACTTTAAGAATCCAAATCCTAATCGCTGTTGTCAAAACGCTTAAAAATCATTATCAATGATAGAGAAGGATATAGAACTTTTACCACGAGCATTAATTAATAAAAAACAAAACACATCCGAGAGGAAATCAAGCTATGAAAATTGTGTAAGGTATGTTTTAGAATTATCCCCTACGTGTTACGTAAAATACCTATTGATGAATTTCTTTTACGTCAGTTTTCATATTGAAACGCTTTTATATCGAACGCTTTAGCTTTCAAAAGCAAATTAACACAAAATGCATAAAAATAGCAGACATAAATAAACAAAACTGCTCACCTTATATATAAAGTTTTCATATTGTTTTAATCCGTTTTGCACTTATTTTCACCCACGACCGAATTAAGTAATATAGTTAGGGATAAACCAACAATAAACGAAGGTTAAATAGAGTACTGCAAACATTAACTAACTAGTACACAATATAGATAAAATCTACCTTGGTTAAATCATTCGAAGGGAAGCTCGCTCCATTAAAGATTCGATATTCAAAAGCAAGTAATTTTACTGATCGCCTTTGTTATACTATTTACAGATTCGTGAGACAACGGCACGATAACGACAAAAAGTTAATAAACAATAATAATTGTGATGTTTCCAGTAATAATAATGTTAATATTACTAAGCATAAATAAATAATAATAGGAATAGGAATAGTAATAATAATAACACTAATGAAATAAAAGTAATAAAAATAATATTAGTAGTGAAATATTAGCAATAATAATTGTAGTAATAGTTGTTAATATAATAATAGCAGTCGCAATCATAACGACAAATTGTCTTTAAAGATAATTATTACAATGAATAGTAGTTTACAATAAATAATAATAACAATAAATTGATTAAAGAACACAATTTTCCGCTTTGTTCCCTCTCGAAAATGCATATCCCTCATTGTTTCTAAAAATGTACGCAGTATCCCAAACAATATTCTTCAAATTATAGTTGTATATATTATGTAATGTTGCACCTTCATTGGATGACGTTAATTCAAAAATATAGAAAAAAGATAAATTGCAACATGTACAGTTTACGAGTGTAAACTAAGAATATTCTAACTAATTTGTTTAAGTTGAACTTTAAAAAGAATTCTATAACTTACACTTATTTATAACTTTTTGAGTGTATATGCAATCATGGTGAAGACAAGTACTGACACGAGCCATCAGCTGCCCTCCCAGTTTCTATTACGACGTCAAAAAGTCATTATTATTAAAAATTTCCTCTACTACTGACCCGAACGAAAAAATTCTACTAAACAATGCACACGAGACGCGTTCTTTAAAACTAAATGATTTGTGTTAAAACGTGAGCGCTAAAAATTTACAATCATGTAAGCATGATACGCATCTAGCATATCATTAGAAATGCAAACTCATATGTCCACCATATCTTTATACAGTTAGTATAATCAACGGCAACTTCTTAGAGCATGTTTAAGTCGGGATTAACCCAGTGACCAAGCATACAATTTGATTCAAAAATTTGTTCGACAACGTATGCTGAAATTTGAATGAAGTAATCAAGGTTGATGATCATTCGAGTCTCGATTCGTTTTTTACAGCAAACGTTTTCATGCATGACAGAGTTGCCAATTAATTAAAGAATGTATAACTTAATTCCGTCAATTTACAGAAATACATATTTTTCAAATTTTCGTGCATGCAGCCGCTCAAACAGAAATAATTAATAATAAATTTTCATAATCCAGTCGAAGCTCCTCTCGAAACAGCGAATGAGGGGAGCGTCCTCGCGATGTGAGAAATTAAAGAACGAGTACAATTCTGTTCAACTCCTTAGTTTTGTTCTATCAAAACATTTATAACTTACTCCTGGTAAACGCAATTTTTTGTTTTCCTTACATATGATATAGTTTACTTTAAACATTCAGCAACTGTGTCATCATTAATTGTTCTTTAAGAACAGAGTCGCGAAGCACGGCAGGAATATTTGGAGCTATAGGTAGTTTATTGAGTTTTTGCATGATTTGAAAACTTTAACGAAATAAAGATAAAACACGTATAGTAAAAAATAAGCTCATGAATAGCCTTCTTGCATACGTATTTATGCACCAGTGTACTCGGGAGCGTACATGGACTGAATAGGCAGTGCTTGGAAATCAAAGGATCTTTTGTCGGCTGTTCGAGTTGCTTAGGACAGATTGTCAACGTGAAATATTGCGCAGTTTGTTTAGTTAGACGTGATCTGTGACGTTATGAACAAAATAAAACCGCCTCTCGATATGGATTGCGTTCAGTCGACAGATCCTCCTCGTTATAAATATATATTTGACAACAAATATAGATTGTCGAGGATTTGTTTTTCAAACGGTTACTTTTTCTGTCTCGATTGAAAATCGTATACGCAATATAAAAGCTTATTCCGCAGTGCTTCGCGCGCCCGATTGGCTGTCTACCGTATCGTATTGACCTTCATTTCTTCTCGAAATCATACGAGACTTTGGTAAAAGAGTCAAGGCAGAATATGTACGGCACACATATAAAAATCGAAACATTAAGGATTAAAATAAATTGCGAAATAGGTGTCCTTCATAAAATCGTTCGGAGCGCCGTGCGCTGGAGGTGGATCCAGGACGACAAAACCTCACACCCAGCCTCTCCTGAAGGAATTTCGTAGGGCGTAAGATACACGCGACTCGACGCAAGAACTATGACGCTAGAAGGGGCCGTGTACCGCTCGCTCGTACACCCAAGAATCGAGGTTAAAAGGCCGCTCTTCTCGAGCGAGCTGGTTATTAATACGTGGTCGGACTAGACTAGTATGTACAACGTTAGGCGTGAGTGAAGAAAAGAGAGTAAAGAAGATGCGCTTCTGCCGGACTGTTTTACTAAGTGCGTCGGGCTGTGGGTCCGTGGTCAATCAGCAATCGGACCAGCCGCAGCGGCGTTCCTCGCGGCGTTTACTCCGTAAACCAGAGGCCCGATTGGTACTGGTGTTTGGCGGGCGATAGGGGCGCGAGGCCGTATACGGCCGTTGGCTGCATGTGCGCAGGTAGGGGGTGGGCGGCGTGCGAGGCTAGCAGCGGCCGCGCCGAGCTGTGGTGGGCCGGGGGCGGTAGCGCCCGACTAGGATCATACAACGTTAGTGGGGACGAGCTGCAAAAGTTAAAGCAATTCCCTCGGTTAGTCGTGCTCAATATCCTTCTGCCCTCGGATTTCTCAGATTTATTTTACTATCAGTAACTTCTAATATTTACTTTAGTTTCCAATCTATTTATAAGTAATGAAACCTAAGGAGAGGCAGCCTTCGTAAAGATTTTATAAATTAAAAAAGGAGACAGTGCCTTTGTCGAGGTCTTAACATGTCCTGTTAATATGCCGACATGCTACCCCTCGTAAGATTTATTATTATTACAGTACACTAGTCTAATAAAGTATCTGACTATATTGAAGTCTCTTGAAATTCCTTTGATTAATTACTTTAATTTTTTGTTCAGTTGTTAATTTGAAATATTTAACTTACATTTCTTTTCGGTTATCTTAATAAATTTAAGACATTATAACATTAAAAACTAACATCCTTGATTTTTTAATCAAAAGAAATGAACAAAACTTATTTAAAAAAATTATTTATGAAAACTAATAATGTAAAATTTCACTTCACAGGTAAAATTTTTAAATAATATAAATTTAATTTATGTTAAATATAATTATAACTATACCAACTAAATTATTCGGACTTATTTGTTTAATCAAGTGATGCTTTACTATTTATTGTAAAAAGATTTTCTCAGAGAATTCAAAAAGTTTTTATTCTACAAAAGAAAGTGTCATAAATATCGGTAAGGGATTCTATTTTACACTTATTCCAGAAATCATAATTTTTTATACACTTAAATAAATAATTTCTATTATTATAACAGTTTTATAATCTGAATAATAATAAATACGTTGGAATCAAGTTCATGATATCCATAGCCGAAACATGCACTTTCATAAAAATTATAGTCTAAAACGTTCACGTATTCAAGGATTTTTTTATACCATAAATTCAAATCTAGTCTATAGGTATTCATCTACATTTTTAACAAAATATTTCATATTTATTAATTGTAATCTATTAAAAAATATATTTTTATTTATAAAATAATTTTCAATCAATCTACTTCTGTAACAATAAATATTTCTTTACTAATCCAATTAATTTTATTAAATTTTAAAGTTTTTGTTTATCATGCTTTTGATGTTATAAACATCAAATATAAACACTCGAATACGAAGACGTGCGACTTCCTTTATATCGTTATATGCTAAATGAAACGTACTATGAAATGGAATTAATACGTTGACAAATAATGAACTATAAAATATACTAAGAAAATTAACCCAACAGTCTAAATTAAAGAAAAATCTATTAAAATTAATCTTAAACAAAAAAGTTTTTAGTTTCATTCTAATAGTCTACATTTTCAAAAAATTAAAATACAAACACAAATACATACTACAATCAACTGTAATATAATCATTATAATAGTAACAAATTTATTTCTAACGATCATTATTATTAAGAATATCTAATGGAATAATACATTTAGCCTTCAAATAGTTTATTACGAAAACTTAATATTTCCTTGTGTTAAGTTTCATTTTCTAGTAAATCTATACAAAGGTGTAAAGACAATAAATTTTATACTGAAGAATAAATTTAGTCTATTGTTTGTCTCTTTTCTTTTTATTTTATCACGTGTTGCCATAATCATATTTGTTGTAACTAATAATTTCGTAAATTTTGTTGGAATATGCCTTATTTGATAAAAATGAACAACTAAACACTGTATGTAATGATTATTTTTAAAATAATTACATTTTTTAAATTAGTAAGCTTTTGAGTACTTCACGTGTAAAGAATGAATATTCAATATATAAAAGAATCTTTATTACAATAGTATCTATTGGTAAAGCTTTGTAGACTTATCGGAATATTTATATGAAATACAAAATTATAATGATTTAGAACAGCTAATTCGCTAAATTTAAAGAAGAATCTTAATAACGTCGGTTAATATTCATTACGCAAATAATTGAATATAAAATAATCAAAACATAATAAAGTCGATGTAGCCGCAATGTAGATGAAGGTGAGGGATAACTATGGACATGAGAATGCAATATGAATGAATGAACGATTAAATCGTTGGATACCAGCACTGGGATTTTTCGCCCAGTGCTAATACTTGGAATAAACTCCAAATTGATACCAAGGTTGGTACGAATACGTGAGAGTGCCGAATGAACCAATGAACAATGAAAATTGAGTAATGGACTAAAATTACTAATAAAATAATAGGTAATAAAAGTGGTACACACGTGCATGCATCAACTAGGTGTCTAGGTACCCACCCGGGTGTAAATCCCTGGTAGGTGGGCAATTGCTGTTGCTGGGGCGCCTGGCTTGGGGCAGCGGTGACGTAGACGGGCGGCGGGACCGGGTGGGCCCTGGGACGCACTGCGTGCGCGTACTCCTGGTAAAGGGGTTGACCGAGGTGCTGGGCCCCGGCAATCATGGGGCCTTGGCCAGTGGGACTGCGACCGCCTGCGACGGCCACGGTACCTGGCTGGCCAACCGCAGAGCCGCCGACCCCGGAAGCCCCCACAGCGGTTCCAGGGACGGCCACGGCCCCTGCTGCGCTGACCACACTTGCACCCACGGGGCTCATGTGGTGCCCGTGATGCGCGTGCCCATGGCTCACGTGCGGGTGACCAGCGACCCCGTGGCTAGGGTGCACTGCCGCCGCAGCTACCACCTGACTCTGCCTGCAAGCATAGGCCCCACCACCTTCGTCAGCTCTCTCAACGAAGCTTTCGTCGTGTTCTTCACACAAGCTTCACGTTCCTTCCCCCTCTCTCTATTTCTCATACACACAATGGCCATGAAACCCTTTCGCCCATTTTACAATTGTCTCACTTTTTAGAAGCTGTAAATGCCTTACTCTTATACGTGTGACATTACCTACTGTACTTTTAACTTATATGTCACAAATTATTTAAGCTTAAGTTCTTTGATAATTGCAACGAGCCATTGGACCAACTATACTAAAACATTATCTAATTTAATAATTTTTTAAAACTAATTTACAAATATTAAAATTACAGTTTGAATAACTTTGAACTTCTTTTAAGTATCTAAATTTGTAATACACCATGAACACTTGCTCCCCAGTATATGTTCGGTAAATATGTTATAAAAGAAAGCTCCACTACATCTATCACTGCAGGTTTTTTATTTTTATGTAGGTAGGCGAACTAATTCATCAAGTTAATTACTCTATAATAATAACAACTAATAAAGAGAATGATTCAATCAAATACCTACTCATAGACTACTTATTGTTAGCCATATTAACACAAACTACCTGCATTTATCTATACTATCTACTAGAAAGCTACTATAATACTTAAAACAAAAAATGCATTATTTGAAACATTACCTGTACTGATGTACAGGATTAGCAACAGTCCACTTTTGATGCTCTCTCGAATGGGCCGCCGGCGGCTGAACATATTCATGCTTATATTCAGCTCGTTTACTAGGCCACGAAACTCGTTTGTCGGCCCCAGTTGTGTACACGATATGCTGTTCAAGTAAATGTGGCTGTGCGCTGCTTGTTGTTACATACTGTAATAAGTAGTCATTCATATCATAGCCGTCATCCTAAAAGAATCGATCACACAAAATTACTAATACATGTCTTAGAACGTAAAAAAATATGCAAGCATTTTTGATTCTGAAAAATTTAAAAGGTTTTGTAAAAATAACGTTAATATTTTGAATATCATAACATTTTTTGGTAAAACTGCAGTTCAGGTACGAAGTACTGAAATTGCATGTAATATAATAAATTAATTCATTTGATAATTCTCCAGAGCTGTAGACGTGATTAGTAAAATTTCTAAATAATGTCATTCAAAGGCATTGCATACCTGATATGTAGGTGGTTCTTTGCAAGCCGCTGCGTGACAAGGGTGAGGGGCCAAGTATTCTACACCAGGTTCCGGTTTTGTTGGTACATTTATAATGTTGCACTCCGACTGCACTTTTGCTAACAAACGCTTCTTTTGAGACTGAGTAGAATAGCCAGAACTAAAAAGTAATGATAATGATTACGTTTAGTTCTTGTACCCTAAGACTTAGAAATCAAGAAATGTTAATCGTATATTAAATGATTAAATAAAGAATCGATATTTTTATGTTTAGTCGATATTCAAATATTTTCCCACCTAGAAACTTATTATACAGATATCATTCAAATTAATTAGTGCTAAATAAAATTAAAAAATGAGAATAATAAATATGTAATAAGAAATAATAAAAATAATAAAATCAGAAAAGTAAGTAAGAAAAAGCAATCTAACGTACTTGATATGGTGTTGTGGCTGTGGTTCGTGCTTAATTTGTTGCGTTGTCTGTTGATGGGGTTGATGCTGGGTTACTTGTTGGTAAAGATGAGTCGGATGAGACCTGCTACCCGGACTTGCCTCACCGTCGCTGTCAGCCACCGTCACGCAATTAATTACATTCTTTCGTTGTGCTCTTTGAGACGAACTATGAGAGCTCACACTGTGTCCATTCGTCTGCGAATGACTAATAGTTGAATGCGGTAGTTGCTGCTGCGCCTGTTGCTGTTGCTGTGGCTGTTGTTGCTGTTGGGTACTATGCACTACTCGTGGTGTAGACTGTGTGCTATAACGTAAAAATAAAGGCATACGATATTATTATTTTACAATATTTTTTCATATAACCTGAAGAAAATTTATTTTAAAATGTATTCAAATGTAACTATATTTTACATCATTTTCTCGCTTAAAAAATGAATAAAAAGAATGAATGCTAAAGTTTTTTCACTAACATATTTCATTCTTTTCATTTCATTAACTGTTGATGTATAATTTGCAAAAAAATAAATTATCAGATATGTTACATTTGAACAATACTTAATTTAATGATTCTTATGCAAGATTATTAGTAATTAGTAGAATTTTTAGTATAAATGAACTCTTAGTGCCACAACCAATCCTTTTAATTATCCTGTTTTGAACGAATCATTGTCTCGAGACTAATGACTTACTAATAAAAATAAGGTCGGCAGTATAAAAAAAAGTCGAAATACACATGCATTTTTAGCGATGGGAATTTCGGTAGCATATTTATTAGGGTTATCCAAAGAGCGTGCGCATGAACCTCAAACAAATATCCATAAATTATTTTCACAACCCATGTATTAGTTTAATTTAAGAAGAGATTATGTCACAACGATATTCTACTTAAAAATATATTTTCTTCGTTTTTTTAATTAAATAAAAACAACTTTTTTCTATTTCATTATAATACATAACCAATCACATAAAACCATAAAATTAGATACAGTGAATGTAGATAATTAACATTCTCTATTTTGTTTTCAATTAAAACAACAAAAATGTTTTCTAACAATTTTCTAATATGAAATCCTAAAATTTCATATTTAATATTTTAACATAACTTATTGATAAGTTGATTGATACTGAATTGATATTGAGTACATCAAAACTATTAAAACATACTATACAATTGTTGATATAGTCTCCTCTTAACTAGCAATGTGTATTTCGTTTCTTTATTAATATACCTTCTTATGACCTCCTCACGGACAGGACGTCCATCGCCAGAAAGGCGGGATGCCAAATTTTGACAAGCTCCGCATTGACGATCTCCACAGCTGTCAATTACATTTTAGTGTGATTCTAAAGTTATTCTAATGAATTCTCATATAATATATTACTTGTATTTACAGCATATTTTGAAACATTTATATTTAATATACACAATTTATTAGAGATTCAAACAGATATACTTATTCCTTTAATATTAATATCCTAATCAAAACATTTATAATTCGTTACTTTAGTAAATCTGAGTCAATAATTACTTATAAACAAAAGTAAAAAAACAATAATATTTATCTTTTTTCCCGAATTTTTATGTAAAATTAAATTTGTATTATGCATTTGATATTTGTAGAGCAAACTCAAAGGTACAAAATTAAATATTATTTAATTTATATTTTATTGTGGAATTTAGAGCTACTTCAAATATTATTTTTTAGAATTGATATTTTTTTAATTAAAATATGCAACATTTTATTGATCTATTATCCTATTTTATTTTAAAAATTAAACGAAACAATTAATTTGCAAATGTAATCCTACTCTATAATATCCACATTTTTGTTTTTTTTTAGACATTAAAACCTTCGTTCAATATTTCGTTTCCTAGGTCGAGTGCGTTCACAAGATGTAAAGTACTATTATATTAATAAAAATTATAATCAGAGTTTTATTGTTTAATTGGTTTTATATCGAATTAATAGAGGAATATATACTATAAAACAGATAATGTAAAAATAAACTAATAATACATCAACAAATAAACTAAAAATTACCATTTTCCGGGTGCTTCATCCTCACTATCACTGATAGTGATGACCGAGACTGCAGGCGAAGGTGTATCGTGAATCGTAATCGTTTGCTGCCTAATATAATTGATCTGTTGGTGCTCTGGTTGCTGATGCTGTGCATGTTGCTGGTGTTGGTGATGCTTAGCCGTTGTGTGGTGATGTGACAAAGTTGTAGATGACTGTGAAATAGGTAACGTCTGCCAGGAGGACTGTATCGGTGGCGGCGAATGTTGCTGTCTGCGTACGTTGCTTGGTGGTGTACTCTCCTTTACACGTTTTTTCACTGGGCTCAGTTGCTGTTGCTCCTTTTTATGATCATGGCTACGGTGCTGCGACTGTTGAGGTATACTGAGGTGGTGCTGATGATGTTTGCTTACACTGCGTTTACCCCAATTTTGTGGGGGAGCGTGATCCACCAAAGCGCTTGTATTGTATACTTCCGTGACGGGGAACACCGGCCTCTGATCCTTCCCCAAAATCAGTCGAGATTAGACACACGCGTATAAACTACTTATATTTGTCTTCATCAACCATGAATAAAATTGATAATTTGATTTATTGAAAATTATTCTAATGTTAAAATACGTTTTTGTATTTGAAATTTTATTTCAAGTTACGCTACTCAAATGTTTAATTTTTAAAATTTTCAAAGTTAATTAAAAATATTAGAAAATTAAATTAAATTAATTAAAAAAGTTAAATTAATTTTAAAGTTTATTGGTTATCATTGATAATGATTTTTGTCTATTTTCAATAAGATATTTTAATAATGTACAGTTTCTACACAGAAAAAAAAATAAAACACAAAATTTTTTATAATTTTTTAAATTCTGATTTGTGTAATCACATTAAAAAATATATACTGTATGTATGAAATCGCAATGTATAGTGTATTAATTAATTAAAAAATTATTAATTATTTATTTTTAAAATACTTTGTGGATTAATTTTTTGTTCTGTGATTTACATCAAAGAATTAGCTTGTAATAATATTAGACTGAGTGTAATTCAAGTATTTTTTAATATTAATAATTTATTAATGATTAAATCGTAAATGCACAAAATTATTATACCTGTAAGATGGCTGTACTATCTACGATTAAGGGCCTGCCCCAATCACTAGCATCGCTCAGTAAAGGTTGTTGTATCGCCGCATGCTGTGGAGGTAACTGCTGCCAAGATGGAACAATGGCTGCCATTTGCCTACTTCCTCCAGGCCAAGATGTCTGCACAGCATTCTAATTATTTTTTATTCATATTAATATTACATCTCTGATTGGATTTTTTTTGTAGGCAATATTTAATAACTGTGACTTGGCTTCACGAACGAGGAGTTTAAATTATATAAAAAGAAACAATCTTTAATGTTAGATGTTTAGACAACTTACACTTTTAAATTTTTACTTCTAAAGTTTACTTTAGCAAAAAACAGAAAAGTTCTAGGCTTGATACTACAGAAATTCTCTTTGGCTTATAAATATTAAATATCGCATATATTAAGGAAGAGATTGTAATGTTTTGTCTGGTGGAATTCGCAAAGACTACTTTGGATGACTGTATCGATTGCGAACTCTGTTCGGAAGTAAAATTGTAAATGTACATGTACACAATGGTAGAATTCGAAATAAACTTACAGTTAACAACATTTGTCGACCAGTTTCTACCATTGATACCGGTACAGCGTATTGTTGTTGTGCTGCTGCAGCGGCTGCTGCAACTGCTTGCTGCGAGATAATAGACGGCTGAATTTGTAAAGGAGCTTGTTGAGCTTGAGGAGGCTGCAAAATAATAAAATATTATTGTTTTATGAATATTTATTGTATTATTAATTGTGAAATTCAATAATTCTGTACGAAAAAAAATTATTACATACTTGAGCAACAACAACGTGTTTCGCAGGACTCGGCATCGTTTGATAACCAGGGGGTGGACAAAGAATCCCTGGTACTAATTGATGTGGAAAATCATGTACCCCGTTTCGACCACTATTAGATCCACTGGATGAACTACTATACTGTGTAGCTCTGCGGCTACTATTATATATTTGGTACTAAAATTGATAATAAGTGCATTAATAAGATTAATATATTATTATTAATATAATATTAATTTAACTTTTTTCTTGTTTAATTACCAAATTATCATAACCCGATTGTGCTGTCCGATGTTCTCGTACCAGTCGCTGTACTTGGTTATTAAATGTAAGGGTAACCGCACTGCCATTTGATGTCGGTACGAAATTAGCGACAAGTGATGTTGGCGGAGGCGGTTGAGGTGCTTGAGGAGCTTGATGATGAGCGGGGCTAGCGGTAAAATCACCTGCACGTCTGCACACTTCCATCATTTGCACAGAAGCTTTGACATTATTACAATGTGCATAATCTACTAAATGTGCTAACGTTACGAATGCATGATTCAAAGCCTCTCCCGGTGTTATTCTACGTTCCTACATAAAGATATTGTAATGATTTATTTGGTACAATAATTTTCATTGTATCATAGTTCATTTATCAAACTAGTTCAATATTACAAAATATTTTGATCGGTTTTAAAAATGTCAATAATTTTAAATATAAGATTATTTACCTGATCCATTGTAAGCATTCTTTTTAAAAGATCTATGAATTCTCTTCTGTCTGCTTTTTCAGCTAAAAGCTGGCCTCCTTCTAAATCGGTTGGTACATTCACTTGGCCAATATCATCAAGGCAATTAAAAATGTACTTTCTTGCTTCTTTAGATTTAATACTTGTTTCTGCTTCATGCTCCTCTGGAGTTTTAAGTCTCCAAAATGGGTATGTACCTAAAAATTGTTAAACTACAGTTTTATCAACTTACCAAAATGTAATTTCGCTTAATTAAAACTTAAATTGCATTGGAAAACTTTATACATCTCAATTATACGATACATAATTCAATTTAAACTTATATAAAAAAAGAAAATTTTAAACTTACTGTCTATATCCCTATAGAAAAATTTGGTCGTTTTGCTGGCATTATTAAGCATATGCTCGGTGGGCAAGCCCTGTGTTTGACTAATGTATCTAATCTGATCATACTCAGAACTACCTGGATACAAGGGCCAGCCGAGAAAAAGTTCAGCAACTACACAACCAAGTGACCACATATCAATAGCTTCACAGAATGGGAGTCCAAGAATAATTTCGGGGGCGCGATAATAGCGCGATTGTAAATATGTATTGCAGGCGGCTTTAGAAACGTGGGTTGCTGATCCAAAGTCTATTACTTTGAGTCGGTAGGGCTGACGCACAGGGTCCATTAACATGATATTTTCTGGTTTGAGATCTGCGTGAATTAAACCTAATTGCTAAAATTTTACAAAATAATTAAATTAATATTTTTAGTTTTTATTGATTACTTCGATTTTTACTATATACTTTTATTTTTTATTTTTTACTAATATTCAAAATGAAATTTACTCAATATATTAAAATAAGTAAGCATAATTAGTAACTTCTTTTTGAATTGCAGTAAAAGTAATTAAAATCTATTAATAATAAAGGTATTTTAATGTTAAAATTTCCTCTTACTTTAAGTTTAAGCAATGCTGTGAGAACTTGCTGCAAAATAGGCCGAATGTACTTCAAGGGAAGAGGTGAAAATTTATTCTGTTTTAAAAAATCATAAAGGTTTTGCTCTAGCATTTCAAATACTAAACAGGTGTGTGACTTGTGCTGGAAGCATTCGTAGGCACACACAAAATTGAACTCATCCGCATTTTCCTGACTAAGACGTGACAGGATGGAGACCTACAAAATTCATAACGTTGTTTTATATTGTAATAGTGAAGTTGAAACATGTTTGCATGAGTTATTGAATACCGACCTCAATTTGACCTTGCCGTGCATAGGAAGGATGATTTTTTAGAATTTTTATAGCCACTATTTCATTTGTACCCTTCTTCCAACATTTGACGACCTATACATAAAATAATATACATATATTATTTATACGTATAATTTTCAATAGCACATTCTATGTACATTCACATGACAAACTATTAGAAAATTGCGAGAAGATAATTTAAAGGTCAAATCTGTACCCCATTCTACACATATAAAAAACTCTATATAAAAAAATAATAATCGTAGTTTTCAGAAAATTCTATTACTTCAGTTTCTAAATAAAACACACTAAATTCACTAGAGCTCTAAATGATTAATGTAAATTCACAAAAGTTTATTAATATAGCAAAAAATGCGTTAAAAGCTTATTATAAATAATTGTCATAAATAGAATAAAGATTGAATCCAATAATTTTTAACAGAAATAATTCTAGGCCATAATATTTTAATTTTTCATCAAAATAATACAATAAAAAAAAATATTATCCTTGTATAGAAAAATCGATTTAATGACTTTTTTCAAATCTTTTATGTTCAAAAATATAAAATAAAAAAGCATCACCCAAATATCTTAAATATGTACATATAACTTTTGTCAAAAATAAATATTTATGTTCCATCATAAAAATTTAGTAAATTATACCTATTTGATTAAAATTAAATCTCTATTCATGAAATAATGCAATTTATTGAGTTTTGTTTTTACAGCAATTTGTTAAAAGTTCACGACTTAAAATTCACGCGAAAATGACCAATAAAAGTTAACAATAGAAAAAAAGATAAAGATTAATATCAAAAGATATTAAAAAACTGACCTGACCAAAAGTGCCGCGACCAAGAAATTCAAGAACCTCATACTGGTTAGTCATGGAGTAAAGGACCTCGTGCTGTACCAGCTGATAGTCGCCGTCGCCCTGGGGATTGGAACCCCCACCTCCATTGCCGTTGTTGCTGACTTGTTTTGTATGAGACGTCATTGCACTAGCTTTATGCGTCTGTGTTTGTTGTTGATGTTGTGAATGTTGCAGCTGCTGTTGTTGCTGTTGCTGCTGCTGGTTGTGATGTTGAGAGACTAAGCTCGTAGTACTGGCTGCTGTGGCTGCCGCTGCTGCTGCCGCGGCGGCTGCTGCGTTGCTGCTCGCGTTGGCAGAATGAACTGCCAGACTCTCAGCATTACCCTCCCTTGACCAGGATTTTCTCTGAAATAAAGAAATAATCCAATGTATTCGCTAACGTCTACCAAGAATACACAGCAGACGCCTAGAGAAAAATGTTATAATTCCCAAAGACCCTAATGGAAATTTCGGAGTTTGGCAGTGGGGTATCACACGAAAGGTTACACTTTCTATAATCTTTAAATCCACCCTATTCCGAGTTAATCATCTCTTTGTCGGCTCCATGCAACGTCCCAAGATACATAAAGGATTCTCATTCCTTTAGCTCTGTAAGAAATTAAACTTCTATTGATGAAGGATATTGTTTCAAATGCCTATACGAATAATAAAGGGAAATTACGGTAATATAGTGTTAAATTAATTTTCTTAAATATATTTCGTATAAGGATATAAATTTTTTTAGTTCACTACTACGAAATTCAAAGATTAAACGGTATTCAACAGAATGGTATGAACGTTAAACGTTTTATTAACAAAAAGATACTTTTTAAATTATTATTTATTTCTAGTGTTACATTAAAGAGACAAAAAACACGACATAAACCGCGAACATATATCGCGATATAAAAAGTTTTAAACAAAAAATTAAAAAGTATTGACTTTTAAAGAACCTGATAAAGGTGTTTGATACATTACAAGTTTTACTAACGACTTGATAAAATTTAAAAAATTCCATGGGTGTATCATTTCTGACAACAAAAACTAAGTATAAAAACAGTTTGCCAATTAATATAAATTTATTATATTATATAAAGTTTATAAAAAATTCTAACAGTATAACTAATAAATTAAAATAATTTGCATTTCCTTCCCAATATCATATATATAAAATAGATTCATAAAAAGTTAATTTGCACTTAAATACTGTTATTCAACGAACTTAATACATATTGTGTTGTAATTTATTATACATAAATAATATGATTTGTCTATTATTAATTTATATAAGTTCATTAACAAATCAGAAATAAATACACAAATGTTAACTGAGGAAAAACCTCGATATCTAATAAATATGTATTATTGGAAAAATGTTATAATATATTCATTTGAAAAGGAAGGTTTCGTGATATAAAGAATTATATTTAAATATTAAATAAAAGAATTTAAATAACTGCATAAGTTTTGTTTCTTATTTGTTTATATGTTCAGCAGAGTTACAAAATATACTAATTTAAAAAAAATAATAAATAAGACTATACATCAGATGTAATAGTTAAAAAACTAATTACCACCTCAAAAAATCATTATATGCGAGAAAAAAATTGTGAAAATCAGTAAAATACAGCATTACGAATAACAATTTGATTCGCTTAGAACTATAAAAAATCTAACCAATAAAATATAACTGAACTACTTTCACATTCCATCATATCCTATATTATATTTTTGGATTTAAAAATAACTAACATAAATGTGAAGAGAAAACAGAAATATATACACAATATATTATTTTAAAAAATTTTCGTTATATTTTTTCGATACTATTCATTATTTTCCATTGTCTAAATGATGTTCCAAAGATTATCAGAAAATCTCTTGATAATAGTTACCTTGACCGTTTAAACGACTAATCGATCATGTTTATAGATTATAAACATTAGATTAGAGTGAAATTATCTTAGAAAAACTCATTAATCATTTTGTGAAAATTAAAATACAATAAAATATTTGAGGTTAATTTAATTAAATTATACGAGTTAATTAATTTATTTCAGTTCTAAGTTTAGTTTAGTACAAAAAATGACTTTTAACTCGGCATTAGTGTCTTTATATTAAAGTTACAGAGTGCAAACTATTTTTCTGTAATCAAATTAATGTTTATCAGTATGAGAAGAATAAAAAATAATTCTAATAACATTCACTCATTTATACGATGATGCTAATATTGTTTTTCATCTTACATCATCAGATTTACCATTTTTCAATATATTTTCCAAATTAACTTTCAAACTTTCTGACCAATTGACTAAAATGTAAGCTAACTTATCGTTCGAAATATTCACCAGAAATATTTCAGTCTTACGAAATTGATGTAGTAACGAAAGGCATAGTTTTGGTTATTTAAATCTCATAAAAATAATATTGTTTTACCATAACGGTCTAAGGGAAAAATGATATTCAAGTATATGAGCGAGTATTAATCAAATTAATTTTTAGAATTAAATGTAAGATTAGTTCAGCTGTTCCTAGCTATTACATGAGTATAACATATACAGAGTATATTATACGTACTAAATCATAACGCCTGTGCAGAGCAACTCCCTTTATTGATGGGTATGAGGTACATTTAACAATATGGAATCCCAAACAACATTTTTAATCAATTTTTCTAATATTACCGTAGACTAAACTTCTATACCTTATTATAAGTATTATTATTATTGCTAATTTATGCAATATAATTAACAATTTTATACTTTGTACCTTATTATATTATATTAATTTTGTCAAAACTTTTGTTCTATGTAACATTAAAAATTATGTAATGACTTAATACGGTCTATGAAAATACAATATGTTTTAAAACATATTACATATGTGTCTGATAAATGTATTTTTCCATCTTTTCGCTTGTGACTAAAACGATTCACCTTGTTAAGGATTAACAAGACATTGCCACTACGAAAACGACATCTTGAGATAACTTGAATACAACGCTACTACTTGAATAATACGCTACTACTTTAACACTATAGTTCCATGGAAACTGCGACATCCTTACACGGCTTATAACTCCTCCTGGACAGCAGATCTCGAGATACGAGAGTGAGATCAGCCAAAAACAACTAAAAATAACGAACTAGCGGGGCGCTGGGCAGTTCGTCAAGTAGAATAGCGGGAAATTCAATCTCGCCACAAAGGAAAAACGAAGAAGTGAAAGAATGGAAAAGGGGAGCCCGGTGTAAAAATATCCTCCCCACAGGACGCCGAGTAAGTGACGAGGTAAGTGTGCTCTGGTGAACACGTAAGTGCACACCGTTGAAGAATGGTCAGCTGAAAATTCTCATAGATTGTGTTAGGACAGCAGGTCGTCCCTCAGTGTATCTCATGTTCTTGCTCGATATGTACACCGGAATATAAAATATGAAAGAGTCTTGCAAACGAAAGCCTTGAACGGAATCGATAGCTTAAGCTACTGCGTCACGCGCGCGCTGACGTGCGCATCACACAATTGCAAAAAATCTCACGAAAATTACACCGCATCCCTGTAGAAGAATGATATCTATATGCTCTCCTGTCGTAATCTAACCTCTCTTTTGTATTTTTAAACATGCGTATTTTGACAATTTCAATTTCAATTTGTTATTTGTCTTTTGTTCGTTAGTGGTTGACAGAAGGATTTTAAAGGAGACTCTAACAAATGTTCTATAAATGTAATTAATTTTATTTTAAATGTTAAATATTACTAATGTTATTAAATATTATTAATTAATTTGTTTAAGAATATACCGGAAAGTTTACTGCAGAAATATTACAGTTCCTCTTTATTAATTTATGGTGTAATTACAAAGTCTTTTCATATTTTACCAAGATATAAACATATACAGGCTTAAATTTCTCTCAAATTATAGCAACTTTTAAAAACTGATATGAAATTTTCTTGTATGAAATAATATTGGATATCATAATTGAATTTGTGAAAAGCAAAAAGAATTTTCATGTGTAAACTTTATATCAACGGCTCGAAAAACTTAACAAAACAAAGAACTTTCCACATTTTTGCTGCTTGAATATCACATATATCATTAAACTGAGTACACTCTAAAGTAAGTAAAAAATTTATAACAACAAGAATACTATTGTTCTTGGAAACTACAGTAATCATAGGCAGATATAATTCAAAATATTAATCAGATATCGGTATAAGCATCTACATTTGCTTAGCCTTTATATAAAAATTAAAAAAATACATTATGAAGATTTTAAATTGTATTTTCACCGAGATATTATATATAAATTATAATATAACTACATGTACAATAAGTATAATAACATTAGCATTCATTTTTATAGAATTATTCTATTACAAAATTTTAACTTGCACGTCATATTGTATACGCGTAAAAAACTACTTAGAAACTAAAACGTCTATTTATCATTTGTGTCTATCATTAAATAAAATGTATTTATCAGAATAAGCTACCCTGCTTATAAAATGGTCACTGATTTTTTTAAACATTAACACATACTGCCCGATATAATTATTATAGCTATTTTTTAAAACCCCTTTATATAAGTTTTTAAGTTTTAAATAGCAATCTTAGAACTGTTTTTCTTACTCACCTTTTGGCCGCAGCGTTGATATGTGTCTAAAAGTTTGATCGTAGAAGCTCGCACAAGAGTTTGTTGGTTCGGGCTTTGTTTCTGCAGCCCATTATTCTGCAGCGTGCTGAAAGCAGTGTTGTTACCGCTAACTGAATACCTATGCAGGGCAGAATTATCCAATTGGTAGTCACTACTTGACTGAACCAAAGCGTGTTGGATGACCGGCTGGCCGATGTCGTATTCCAACTTGCGCTTTTTACTATGGTGGTGATGGTGGTGGGCGGTATTGTTGCCGCTGCCGCTACTACTGCTGCTGCTGCTGTTGACGCTGGTAGTTTGCTGTGTTTGGATGAACATGTCACACATTCCCTGAAAATTCAAACACGAAAATTTTTTAATTACAAAAATAAGATTAAAGTGTGAGCATGAGTATTTTTATTTTGTTCGTTAATATGATAAATTTTATTTCTAATACAGATATACGAGTGTTAGGGTATATAGACAATAAAGATAAGAAGTTCTGAAAAATATACAATTTATTAAAAATATGAAATCAAAATGAAAAATATTTAATATACAGATTATACAGTTAACAGATAATGTGCTATAAATGAAATGAAAATATTAATATACAAAGTATTCGATCGTTAAACTATCAAACTTTAATCTTAATTATTGAATTTAAATAATAGTTAAATAAAACATACGTCAAATTTATTTTTTCAGCATCTTTTCTATAGTATAGTATATGCACGTACACATGAGATTATTATGACATTTCAAACACAGAATTGAGGTTTAAAATGTTAATTAACTGTTGCGACGGATGAATTTATGAATCAATAAAGGACGTTATATATTGAGAAATATCTAATAGTGCATGAAACATTTGTTTCAGATAATATTGTAAAATTTATTATGCTTAAAAATTTACAGGCAGTTATTTTTACTTTTAGACGGAGAATCGGCCCAGTGCAAAAAAGGTACACTAACCGTATTTGTTATAAGTTATTGCCCTATACAGATCGAACTCATTATACGCCCCTGGCGAATCCACTGTTGCCTGCCAGCTTCAGTTACATACGAAGCATATGTACATTAGTTATTGCCTCGGCTATTACAATTTTTTATTTTTATCAGTAAATTTTAGTAAATTCAAGTATCAGAGTGAATCTACTCTATCTATACTACATATTACAATATTAAATGAGAAAAATGAGTGGATTACGGAGGTTCGATTACCGCTTGGCTTGCGGGAAAGAGAGAGGTTGTCTCCTTTCACTGCGCACGTAGCTTCGCTTAAAAGCGTGCCACTTCTTAGGCTGTATTTTTCAGTTTTCTGTAACTTCTTGGAATTGTCTCTGACATGCGATTTAAGTCTCTTGCACAGTTTTTATAACTCAATAACATTTATCCATACTTTTTTAATCTTTATATTAAGTCACATATAAGAACCTAATTTTTACTCGGCGATTTTTAATTCTACACATTGCAAATTTCGTATGAGATATAGATTTTTAATCTAAACTTAAATTAGTATTTTATTTATTTTTTTAATATTTTTTTGAATAAGTTGTATACAATAACAGTAATAAAATTATTTTTAAATTTAATCTTATATTATGTATTACATCAACCGAAAATAGCTATACACGTGACTGCATAATAATACCATAATTCTTTTTAAATTTATTATTGAGTCTTGTTAACCTTAGTTGAATTTTTTTTAATTAAATAAAAGTTTTAAATCATCGAAGATATATTAATAAGATATACATGTGTTAGTTATGACATATCTCAACACACGCTATCGAGGTACTATGATTTTCACTACACATTTGTTGGTTAATATTATTAATTTAAGACCCCATTTTTTAAAAACTAGTCAAATATTTTCACCAGAAAAGGAATGTACGTATTTACATATATTCAAAGCGCGGATGCTAAATTAAAGAATTTTTTTGTGATAATCAATAAAAATTGTTTACAAGAATTTTTGTTAAAATATTGTTGACTTTCCGTTGCATTTTTTAATGTGCGTACACTAAGTTTCTTTGAACTTAGTTTTATATAGTATAAGTATAATTGTATACAAAAAAAATAAGTTGTAATCAACAATGATTATTTTAACTACAAGTATATTTAATCATCTATATTGTAACCATATTAGATAGCGACATTTTCATGACTGTGTCGCGAGTTGTCCCCTTGATCGTCCCACTTTCAGAAGTAAGAGGCCGCGGCATTTGTAGTCGGTCAGCATTACGCAGAGAGCAAAAATGATCTTGTTCATCTCAATTTCAAGCCCTCGCACAAAAGCACCTCTAAAATTTCCAAAAGTTTCGTTCTGTACTAGTGCCATAAAACGCATTTCCAAAAACGAATGAGAATTAAGGTCTGAAGTTTCCAGAATTCAAAAAAACTATAAAAGCAAAACATACCTAAGCCAGCGCAATTTTTTCGAATTTTTTTCACCCTTAATTTCTACAAGAAGATCCTAATGTATATTTTATATTGCAATGCAATACAAATTTTATAGTACGTGATAACAACATATTTGTATATAAAAATATTTTTAATTAAAAAAATAAAAAATCTGGACCAATTTAAGAAAATAATTATCTGAGGTTATAATATACACAATAAAGCCATAGTCATACATCAAAGTCATTGAAAATATTTTAGATAAATATTGTTTTACATTTCTAATTTAGTAATATGCACAAAAATATAAAAATAATTATGAATTATTTTCAATAAATGCATGTAATAATTTGAAAATTGTTGCTCGAAGATATCCTAGTTCAATAGAAGCAGATTTATGAATTTGTTTCTCGAGGATAACATTATAGAGTAGAATTTCAGTCATGGCACGCAAAGTGTTATTATCTTCCTGCTGCAGATTTTGGAAACGTCAGTGGGAAGAGCCCTGGTTCTCTTATAGATAAAATGTGTGCATAAAAGAGACGCTACGCTCAGTGCTGCTGCATGCAGTAGCGTAACCCAAGGATCAAATTACTACGTGGGAGAGAAATGAACGGTCTGCCTGCAGTCTGCTTGTACGTTTAGGTGTGGGTACAGTGTGGTCCGTCGGCCAGTGCAGTTCAGTCCAAGCGACGGGCTAGCGGCGGCACACTATGCGCTGCAGCGGCAGAGAAGCCCGAGAAGAGCTCCGCGAGGAAAGGCCAGGCTGTTTTTATACTTAAACGATAAAGCGAGGAGCGCGCTGCACGGCGACCTGTACAGCGCACCGCGAGCCTACTTAGCTTGCTCCGCTCGTTTGGCCTCTTGCACTGAGTTCCCGATACGCCCGTTGCCCGGACGAACGTTTTAAACATTTTCCTTGTGTCGCGACGTGTGGCCTGCAAGCACAACGGCGCGCTTCTTACAACTGGCCATCGGATTTTACTTGTTGCATTTTCTGGCACCGGATGCACACTGCACTTATATTTTACTAATGAAATTCATTTAATAGCTTCGTTATTTCGGCTCGTTGTGTGCACTTATCCGATATCATAAAGAAATTTTAGCAGTAAGACCCTAGTAGAAAATTATAACAAAGTTATAATTATTAAAAGAAAAGCTTTGTTTTACATTGAAGCTAGTATTGAAGTACAAAAATGTGTATATGTATTACTTAATTTAGTGATATTAGTATTTGATAATTTTAAAAGTAACAAAAGACAAAACTATAGGTTTGTTTAAGGTATATTAACGATGTATTCACGAATTTTATATTTTATAAATTAGTTCAATAAAAACTTATTAAAACGTCCGTAAGATTTTTATAAGAAAAAAAGAAATAAAATAGCAACAACAAAAATTAGTTCTTCCATCCGTTAAAACGTGTAAGTGTACTTTGTCGAAAATTGTATATTTATAAATGTTCTTGATTTAGTTGTGAAGATATAAAAATAAAATTTTTTGTAACGTAATTACAGATTTGTGTTATAATTACAATTGTAAAAAATAGTAATATTATTAAAAATTTCTTGAAAGAATAGAAATGATTTAACTTATAATAAAATTAAATATTATGCCGTACGTATTTTGTCATTGTGCAAATATCATAGGACTCTGTATTTTATTAATTATTGTTTCATTAAAGAAAATCAGAATGCAAAAGATGTTCTATTATTTTATAACCAAGTATTCAAGTATTACGTTATACGTCACATTTTGCTCGTCTCTCGAGACTACTTCAATTCTAACTATTAAAAAATTACAGTTAGATTAAGCAATGC
The DNA here is from genome assembly GCA_018906755.1 of Sycophaga agraensis. Taxonomy (NCBI): domain Eukaryota; kingdom Metazoa; phylum Arthropoda; class Insecta; order Hymenoptera; family Pteromalidae; genus Sycophaga; species Sycophaga agraensis. The sequence continues at coordinate 590,665 of JACCIE010000057.1, read as the reverse complement.
ATAAGATGCTTATGTATTAACTACAAATTATATTAACTAATATTATATTTATATAGCCAAGGTTTTTAATATAAAAAACACCTACTGAGCCTGTAATCAAGAATTTTTTTGCGTTACAATGTACTGTACTTGCAATGCAAAATAATAAAGCATAGTACACAGGCAAAGTATTTCAACCTTAAATATACGCGATGCGCTAATGCAGCGCTTACAATATAAAAAGTTATGAATGAATATTTAACAAAAAAAGCAATAATAGAAACAAGATAAAAGAATTTCATTACATTATTTTTTAAAATATTGCAGAGCCACGGTTCTTTATAGTTCAGCTCTATTGAGTCATGGTTGATTTATTTGTTGAAGACTTTCTACGTAACTTTCACGGAACAAAGAACTTAAAAAGTAATTAAAAACAATTGAATAATAGCAGTAACCCTCTTATATAAATCTGGATAAATAGAATGACAACACAAAATTTTTCATATAAAATATTAAGGAGAAAAATAAATAATATTTTTTTTTAATTTATAGTGTAATTAAATACTGAACAAACACACCACGCGTGTACGCATACGTGACATAAAATTTGTAATTTAAGTCTGATTAACAATAACCCAAAAATTAAAAACAGATTTGTAAAATAAATTTGTAAAAAAAATATTTTGTAAAAAAAATATATTGTAAAAAATATTTGGAAAAAAATGCCAATAAAAATGGTATCCTGCACATATTGTTGAAAAACGGATGTACACTGAATCATATGCTATATATTTATCATTCATGTTCTTTCTGAACAAATATTGAATGGTTCAGAACTGGGCCTACAGACTTCTAGCAAGTCTCATTCAATTATTCTGTTTTTATAAATTGTATATTTTTCGTTACAGATATTCAAAGTTCAGAAAAACAATAACTGTAAATTCCTCTTAATAAATTTTATTGATGTTGATTGTTGATAATATATATCTAATAATTTTTATATCTTAAATGATAGAAAAATAAAAAAAGTAGCTGTGCTAAAAAATTTGTTTGTATGACGTATTACTTTAAAAAATAAGTTAATTTACTCTATAATGCATTAAAAACTTGTCAGGTTTGTGTGAAATTATTTAGCTTTGTTTAAATACAAAGCTTAAATAAATTTTTAGAGATATTTTTAATAAAGAATTAGAGATATTTTTTACTTTTTATTGTGGAAACAAATGCTGCTAATTCAATCCAATGATCAACTTCAAATTGTCTCTGTTTTTTTAATATTAAAAGGGACAGGATCTAAACCTAAGCATTGTTTGATAATTAGTAAATTTTTTCCTGAAAGAAAAAATTTGAAATACCGAAGTTCTGCTTATAATAAATTATTATATATGTATATCCTCAACATTTTTTAAATTTCTGTTTGTCACACTAAATTTTTGGCGTTATTTTCTAATTAAAAGATTATGTGATTGGTGAAATGCAAGACAAAGTGATATAACTAAAAAGTGTGTTCTAAAAGTTATAAATAAAAAAAAATAATGTTAATATATTAATACTTTTTAATCATACTATAAAAATGTTTGTACATATGTGTTACTTTGTCCACAGAACCACTTTGATAAGAATTCAAATAATAGCATGAATTAAGTCACAATAACTTTCTATAAAGAATTTTCATAAAACGTTTCTACAATGCCTGCACAATACCTAATATATATCTATAAAAATAAGCTTTGGTTATTAAAACAAATGCTTTTCATATAATTTAGTTGTATTCTTCATCTTGACTTAAAAGCACTACATACAATTATTGTAATTATTATATTTTATAACAATATAAAAAAAAATAATGAAATAGTTCCATAATACGGAAAAATCTACCGTGAATCCTATAGTGCAAAGTAAATTAAAACAGAGTGTGGTGTGTTGATAGCAGGATTGGAAACTTGATTGGAGACAAGAATAGATTTACAGTGAAAAAAACGTAGCTTATTACGAGCGATTGTATGCGAAGATAGCTAGAAATGAGTTTTTAGCAATTGAGTATTTCCAGAAGTTGATATGGAATGTACTAAAATCAATAATTTTTTAATTGCTTCCCTATTATTGAATTACACGTCTGGAACTTTTAACTTATTTAATTTTTAAGAGTATATAAACTTTTTTGTAATATTTTTCGATATATAGTCATAAGTCGTTGAAAATATTGTAATTACTAGGGAATACAATAAATTCCGTTTCATTTATATAGAATATAAACAAAATTAATTAAATGTAATAGATACGTACACTGTGCGTTTGTTATTAAACGTTTACCTATATAAAATACAATCATGTAAAAAGCGTACGTGGTAGTTTTAAAACAAACGGTCGATGTTAAAGGAATAGTCAGACGACGTTGAAGGTTGTAAATATTTCAGGTTAAAACATTTTTGCGAAATATTGCAACACAATAATTAAACAAAAGAGAATATCCGAATAAGTTTAATATTGATCGGAGCATCGATTAATTTTGTTAATAGTAAGAGGTCGTGATGGAAAATACGTAAAAATGCGAACAAAGCCGAGAGAAAGTAAATTTTCTTGATGAGGAAGTCTTTGCGTTTAATGACAACAGTCGCATGACGTACGTATTAAAAAAAGAGTCGAAACGGTTAAAGATAGGAAAAGTGTATCGCGGCGAATCTTTTTTAAACATTGGAATCGGAGGGCAGAAGAGGACAGAGGACAGAGGACAGAGCTGACGGCACTCAAAGAAAAGGTTGGGGGGGGGGGGGGGATTCGTCGGCGGGGCACACGGAGGGAAAGTAAAAAAAGGGTAAAAAGAGGAGTTGGTTTACAAAGCCGTATTTTCGATATGGTTTTGCAAGATTTATTTTAACGCTAGCTGACCCAGTTGAGGAAAAAGTAAAAGCAAGTTGGCGAGTGGAACGGCGAGCAGGTATTAGCTTGACTAGCGGGGACAGGTGATGAGGCTAGCGTCGGCAAGGCCCGAATGCGTACCTGCGTAAAAACTCGGGCGACTGTGGAGGGGCCCCGCGACGTGCAGCGCTGCTCGGGGGCAGGGCGTCCGGTGGGCTGGGCCCGGGCTGGCTCAGGTGCAGGCGCGGGCCCTGGGCGGCCTCCCGGCACGCATGTCCTCGATCTCCTGGGCGGCCCCGCTAGCGGGCCTCCTCAGCCATCTTGGGGCGCGGGGCGTCCTCCTGGGTCCTCGGGGCGGCTGCTGCTGCTCTCGGGGCCTGGCTGGCCGCAGCCGCGGCGCACATCCTCCCCGGGCCGCACTCGCGCACTCGGCCGCCCTGGGGGGCGCTGGCGTCGACCTGGCCAGCTACGCCCCGGCTGCGTGCGCCAGCTGCCAGAGCCCTCGACCACCAAGCTGCGGGCAGGAAGCCGCGGACGCCCAGGGAAGTCGCTGTGCACTCGGTGCTTCGCTCTCACCCCGGTGCAGACACTGCAGGCCCGCACGCACCCGCACGGCCGCTACAGGCAAGCGCGAGCAGGCGGCCTCTCGCCACCTCGAGCTCTCGGCGCTCCGTCTCCTCCAGCCATTCCCACTTGCCACTTTGCCAGTGAGCCACTCGCAGTTCGCACTCGCCGACAGCAGTTCGCCAGTGTTCCCACCACAACGGACCGACAGGAGCCGCGCGACGCCCGACTCCCAGGCCCGACCTCCGCTTCGGCTCCTCTCGGTCAAGATCGCTAGCCGAACGCCACTGTCGAGTGCCTACGCCGTTCTAACTCCTCCACCAGCCACCTCCGTCGAGAGCAGGGAGCCCGCTCCACGCACCACGAGTCCTTCTGCTCTATACTACAGCTCTGCTGCACAGTGCTGCCTTCCACCACCTTCCACTGTCTTCCAAAATCACATAAACTGCACGTCTTCTCCACAACAACCTCTGCCGACCCGAATCGCCTTCTCTTCTCTCCCCCTCACTCTGCCCCCGCTTCCTCACGCTGAAGCCTCGCTGCGCTGCTCGCACGTCGCACCAGTCAACAACCTCGCTGCTCGCACTCCTATCAACTGAGCATAATTCTTCAGTGTCCCACTATCCACTGTTTTCAATCACTTTTTTCTTTTTATCCTTCTCTATGTTTAATGGTATAAATGTATCGCAGGGCGCAATTGCTATGTTAATAATTCCTTTGGGAGTCATCTCTTCCTTCTTTGATACCGACCGTTTGAATTTATAAGAAATTCATCAGAATTGTATCTGTTTCCAAGTTCTAATCTATAGGTATTATGAAAGTACTATTATTCTGTATCACACTAGTCACTTTTTGCACTGTATCTACCCGTACCTGCATGCGTTTATACGTACACGCATATGGGAGCGCTAGATAGTAGGATCAGATAGGGTTATATACAGTAGGCGAAAATATAAGTTATAGACACATTTCAATTGATCTCATACAAAATTTAAATTTGAATTCACTTAACTTGATTAAACAATAGTGACATGAAATAAACCGACAGAGGTTCGAAGAGAAAGGCTTAACTTTTAAACTAATAATGTTAGACTAAAGATTTATACAATTCATTCAACTGGTTATAAAAGAGAAAATGCAACTTTTAGCGACAAGTCTTGTATTTTAAGAAAATTTAAATCGAGCGCATCGCGCTGAGTCACCTTTAGACTCTCTTTAAGATATATTGTATTTTATATTTCATCTTTTATTTCTTTGTAGGTATTACAGGATCAAACTTTTAAATAGTACAACTCGCATATCATAAAATTATAAAGCTCACTTTTGTTCCTGAAACTGCAAGATTTTGGTTGTATTAAATATGGTAACTATAATAATCATGAATTCAAATTTTGTAGGATAACGCAGATCTATCATGTCCAGATTTGAAGCTGTCGATAAATGTTATTTTTTTAATTGCTGTTAATTGTCATGAATTGTAAAATTTAAATAAGCAAGAAATTAAATATTTTCAATTATCAAAAATCATAGTATGAGTAATTGCTATAAATTATTATTAGCTACAATTAAGTGACTCAAATCCTCACTCAAATATGACTTCATATTGTTTTTATTTATTTCAATATTTATATTTTTTATTGTTTTTTATACCTGTATTGTATAAGTACAGGGTTTGTATAAATATAATAAAATATTTACACCTAGGTAAAAACTTACACGCATAAAGAGTTAAATATATGTTCCATCTTTACTGAATTTAATATCGCTCGTTAAAATTCTCAATCTATATTAATTTACAAAAGGGACTCAAGATAATTAGAAATTCCCAGGATCCTTCAAACACAGTTACCACAGGAATGTATCATAGCGTATCAAACGAAATTATATTACGTGTGTTCAAGCACGTTCTTTTTAAATATTTTTTCGAATAGCTTACGGGTATAGTTTGACTATCAGATATTACCAATCATAGAACATGTACCTCCACGTGCGTCGATACTAATAGACGTTTATTTTTAAACAAATGTAATAAAGATGACCCCTTAAATCAAAAAATATATTTTATCAGTTTCGACTAATATACCATCATAACGCGTATAAAAAACTTAAAAATTAATATAAAGATATATAAGATACACCTTCGGATAATACATACTTTTATTTCATGGAAAACTATTTTCAAAACAGTTTTATGCAAATTTATATCTAAAATACATGTTAATTATTATAATTTTAATAGAGTTTTAAAAAATACTCCGAAAAATATTAAAACGCGAGAAGATATAGCCTTCAAATATAATAGAGAGAATATATGTTTGTACGAATATTTTAATTTACTTCCACATTTAATAAAACTAATGATAATTTTTATTTAATAATTTATTTAACTGTAAAGCGGATTCTATTATAACGGATTATAATTTAATGGGTGTAGATCTATATTAAAAATGTAAAACTTAATACACTTTAATACTATAATAACTATAAAACTACAAAATAATGATATCTAGTTAAATTTAATGAAATTAACAATTAATTTTTCTATCGTATTGATTGGGCATATATATAGAAATAAATGATAAAATGAATGTTTTGTAATAATCTCAGAAATAAGTAAAAATGCGAAGATTAATGCTTCAAATGGATTCAAACGAAATTTTATGTCCGATATCAATTTATTTTTATTTTTTTAAATATATGCATTTTGATAAATAGAAAATCAAAGCTATTGAAATAAAATTTATGTAATAATGTATGTGTTATAAACGGATTTGCGTGTGTATGTGGCTGTAATTAGCTTATGGATCCTCGACCGGATTCTTGGTTGTTATTGTTTTTGTTTTATTTACAGTGAATCGATATCGTTATTTTTTTACTTGACTTCTTGCGTATGGCGTCAATCTGAGCATCGATCATATTCGCGTAAACGTGCCTCAATAATGAAATCGACATTATATATATATAGTATATATAGGAGTATAAAGCCCAATCCTACATCGAGGCACCCCAAGGCGTTAGTATACATCCCGACTACTGAGGATTGAGGAACTGTGATTTGGTAGCTCATAGATCTTAGCTGTTACTAGTCGTTATAACACCTATTTAAAAATAAATATAAAAAAGGCAAATAAGTAGTTATAAAAGATGATGTTATTGTGCAATACATGTTTCTGAAGTGATCCGAAATTAAATATTTAAATATTACATAAATATTGTTTTATTATTATTACTTATACTATATAATAATTTTATCTCAGTAATCATTTGTTATACACTACATGATAAAAAATTTGTGTATAATAATTATTAATATAATAAGATATGAATACTATAAGTTTTGTACAACTAATATAAATACATTCATTTACATCTATAGAATAAATCATGTTTATAGATAATGTTTAATGTTCATAATTCTAATAAATTGTTATTTGTTAAACTAAAAATAAAATAAAAAAATCTGTTATAAATTTGTACATTAGATTTTATACATTAGATTTTGTTTCAGTTGAGTTATATGAAAGGAGTTTAAATAAAAATATTTTAATGTTATAAATTATTAACTTTTTTTAAACTTATAAAGAAAAAAGGAAGTTGCAGTGCAGAATGATACTATTTATATCTAATGTTAAGTCGAAACCATCCGAGTCCATTTATCACCATGGTACCTTTTACTATTTCGAGTTGTGACTTACCGACTGGTACCGACAGGATGTGTGACTAGGTCTCAGCGCTACAGTGGTAGGAGCATACACTAGCACCTTGGGATGCCTTAAATTTATAATAAAGCTTGGTGCTTTTACTAAGTTAAACTTAACTTGGATATAATGTTAATCAATTTTTGGGTCTCGATTGCTGTCCACCTTTCCTATTCATTGGAAGCATCTAGTGAACAGGAAGTAATTTTATTTCTTCTTTTTGTATATTTTGTATATCAATCAATGAGCTGCATTTGCGTCGTTTGATCGTTTCGTTCTCGTGTAACTGGAAAGGCGGGAAATTTAAACACGTATAAGCACAACGAGATTGAATAATTTTTATTGGGAGGTGACGGCTCCAACTTGCAAGATAATTCCATAAAGCGGATCGGAACATAATAAAGAAAAATTCTTATTTTACGAGCAATTTATATGTGTAAAATATTAATTTTACTTTATTATCATAAGAAAAAAGAAATTTTATTTGAACAACTTGTAACGAGCTGTAAGCCGAGCGAATGTAAGCGCTGCCCTGAGATCGCGAGAATCCGCAGAAATCATTTGTATGTACTAGTGTATGAGTGACTGTCCCCTCGGGCGAGCGAGAGAGAATCAAAATCACTCTAAGTCGAACCAGCAAGAGAGCCGCTCGTCCCGCTTCGACGACGCTAGGCCTGCCCTGAACGTTTCTTGAAGAGAGCACGAGCCCGCTCGCTGTAGGCGCGCGACCTCCCCGAGACCCGAGCAGGAGATGCAGCTAAGCGAGCGAGCCCTCCACTCCGCCTTGTAACCCTGAGAGTTGGTATGAGTGTCAATTGTAAATAAATACAAATACGTACAAACAATACCACTCTTTCATTGGCGCCCGACAAGTGGTTCAAGTAAAAAAAAAAAAAAAAAAGAAAAATTTCGTTTATACTCTAGAACTTCACTAAAACAAGGTGAAACGTTCAGTTGTGTATGGCTAGTGGTCAAAATAAAAATACGGCGAAAGTAAATCGTATAATACGTAAAAAGACTAATATACATAATTATTGCACGAGATCAAATACTTCAAGAATGGCCTTCGTACCAAGAGAAATAGACGAGCGACAACGAAACGGCAATAACGAATTGGACAACCTTCGGATTGCATTCGAGGAGCAAGGCGAAGCATTCAAAAAAGCGAGCGAGGAGTTGGAAAGGCTTCGAGCGGAGCTCGCCGCCATCCGTCAAACAGAGGCCGAACTAGACGTTCATGACGAGTTACAGCAGCTTCGAGCAGAGCTTGCGTCGATACGCCAAACCAACGCGACTCCGAAACAACAATTTCAAAATCCTAATGGGCAAGGAGCACAGTCATTTCAAGTGGATCTTCAAATCGATCAAGGACACATCTTAAACACCCGAAATCAGCTATCACCGCACACAGATCAACAATACAATCAACAACATAGCGTAGGTACCGCCGAATTGTGTAGCGTTATTAGTTCTTTAAATTTCAATCAATTAGAAATCAGAAACCCGAAATTTCGAGACGAAAGCGAAAGGAATCCATTAGAGTTTTTAGAAGAATTAGAAAAATTCTTTCGCGTTAAAAATATACAAAATCAGAGTAAACTTTTAGTTTTGGAATATTCATTAGAGGGTAGAGCGAGGTGGTGGTTAAATTTACAGAATTTTACTTCTTACGAACAATTTGAAACGGAATTTCAAAACGAATTTTATTCAATACCAATTCAAGTTAAAATAAAAACAAAATGGGCTAATGAGAAATTTAAAGAAAATACAGGAAAATTACAGACATATTATTACGCAAAACTAAAAGAAGCCAGTTATGTACGACCCGTATTATCCGAGTATGAAAAAAACTATATTATTACACAACAATATCCGTTATGGGTAAGAGAAACGCTCGCATCTGTAAATTTCGAGGATTCAAATAGCATAGTCCACGCGTTAGCTAATTTAGATGTTATATGTAATGAGAGGCAGGTAGCACGTAATTATAATCGCCAGTATACACCGTATGATGCGAGACCGCCAAACGCTAATATACGAGGTATAAACATTGAGCGAAATTATAGAAATAATGGTTTTCGCGATCGAAAATATTGTGATTCTCGCTACACGTACCGAAGACCTTATAATCCGAATACTACAACACCTCGAGAGAATAGGTACGCGCACAATAATCCGGCATCATCGCCAAGTACTTGCATTTCCAATAATAATAACATAACCGAACATCATGTCAACTTACCGAATTCTCAATGCTCTATGCCATTACAACCGCCAAATCAGAATAATAAAACTCTTTATAATAACACAAATATAAATAATTTAAACTCGAACGAGGCGCGCTGAGTAGCGGTCCCGCAGCGCGTCCGAGGCCGTATGAATTTGTTGACGACTTAGAAAATGGTATAAACAAGACAGTGGACCCACTGAATAATGATAAAACACATAATATTCCTCAATCACCTCAGATTTTATTGAAAATCATCGATAGATTTACATGGTCAGTACTTGACTCGGGAAGTCAGATAACTGCAATTTCAGAATCGTATTATGAAAAGTTAAAAAATGATCACGAATTATTGGAACTTCCAGTATCGAATGTCACTGTTTCGACTGCTATCGGAAAGAAAATGACAATAGTAAGAAAGCAAGTCTTACTTAGTTTCGAGATTAATGGATATAAAGACTCGTATGTATTTTTAGTAGTTCCTTATTTATCTACAGATGTTATTTTAGGTAATGATTTTAATTTCAAAAACGGAATTATAATTAATTATGTGCAAAGAACTATAACGATAAAAAATATGATAATTTCAAAATCATTGACGTTGTTTGAGTCGATCATTGCGGACAAGATCTTATTAAATAAACAAGGCGAACAAACCTATTTGTATTTAATAGAAAAACCTAAAATGAATATGAAAAATAAAGAGGGAAACAAGGAATTTAATAACAAAATAAATGCAAATAAAGAAATAAGAAAAGATGCTTGTATAATTTTAGATGAGCCTTACAGAAACAATGAATGTATAAATATGATCGCTAGTAGAGGAAACTATTGTGAAGATGATAAATGTTTTATCCTCGATGAATCAGACAATAATAATGAGTATCGAAAAGGTATAAAAATTAATACAAATAGGAATATTAAAAAGGAAAAGACTGTGTTCGAAAAGATAGACTCTATCGCGTGTAAACTAGCAACGGTAAATGACGATGAAAAACAAAAATTTATTAAACTAATGAGAGATAACTCGAAACTTTTTTCTGTAAAACCGGGTTTTATTAAATGTTATGAGCATAAAATCATTTTGACTACAATTAATCCTAAAATAAAAAATTTTTATTCTGTACCGCGTGCATTACGAGAAAAAGTATCGGACAAGATTCAAGAGATGTTAAACGATAAGATTATTGAAAGAGCTAGTAGTCCGTATTGCAATCCCTTGCGTATAGTTAAAAAATCAAATGGGGATGTTAGGATATGTCTAGACGCGCGGCAATTAAACAAGTTCGTGGAAGATGATCATGAAACTCCACCGGTTATAAGTGAAATTATGCAAGATTTTGAAAGAGCTGTTTATTTTTCAAAGCTTGATCTTACCAATGGATATTGGCAAATTCCGTTAGATAATGATTCAAGACCGCTAACTTCCTTTTTGTTTAATCACACGCAGTATCAATTTACTAGGGTGCCTTTTGGATTAAAGGTTGCAGGTAGCGCGTTTATACGTGCTCTAAAATTAGCATTATATAAGGGATCAGAACGGTTAAAAAAGTCGCTTCGATGGTACGTAGATGATTTAGCAATAGGGACAAATACAATTATTGAACATTTATTAGTATTAAAGGAATTATTCGGGATGTTAGGTGAACAAAATTTTACAATTAACATAGATAAATGCGAATTCTTTAAAGAAGAAATAACCTTTTTGGGATTTTTGTTATCAGCGAATGGTATAGTCCCGGATCCCGCTAAAACCGAAACTATTAAAAAATTTCAAACACCGAGAAATTTAAAAGATTTACAGTCATTCCTAGATATTTGTAATTACTACAGACGATTTTGTTCGAAGTACAGCGATTTAATAGCTCCGTTTCGCGATTTATTAAGTAATAATGAAACTTGGAAATGGACGGAAACACATTTAAAAGCATTCGAAGCTTTGAAACAGGAATTCTTGTCAACAGTATGTTTAAAACATATAATGCCGGATAAAATGTTTAAAGTGCAAACGGATGGCAGTGAGTTCGGTATTGGCGGTGTAATCTATCAAGTCGATGATGAGGGTAATCAGCGAATAGTTTCAATTGCTAGTCGCTGTCTAACCTCAGCGGAAGCTAAATATACTACTACTGAGCGTGAACTACTGGCTATTGTTTATACTATTTATAAATTTAAATACTACCTAATCGGAACTAAATTTCAAATTGTCACGGATCATAAGGCTCTGACTTTTCTGAATTCAACAGTGTATCACAATAGCCGCCTTATTCGATGGAGTTTATTATTACAACAATTTTCTTTCGATGTAATCTATTGCCGAGGTAAAGATAATGTAGTTGCTGATTTTCTGAGCCGAAATCCAGAAAGTAAATTTAAAGATGAAAATAGTGATAGCTTACACATATATTCATTGAATCAGTACTGCTTGCCGGTACAGAAAAACAAAATATGTACACCAGTAGCGATTTTATCTGTATTCAAAAATGAAACATCATTAAAATCTATAATTAAAAATTTACATCAGACTCAGAATAATGATAATAAGTTAAAAATTATAATAAACGACATAGAAAATAAAAAACAAATAGATAATTATCAAATATTTAACGACATTCTGTTTTTCAAAGAAAAAAATTATAACTATTGGCGCATTGTAATTCCTGGTGGTCTGACAAAACAAATTATTGATGAAACACACATAAAGCTGGGACACCCAGGTGTATATAAAACTATATGTTATTTAAAAAATTATTATTTTTGGAAAAATCTAAAAAAAGATGTAAAGAGGCAAGTACTTATATGCGATGTATGTCAACGCGTCAAACATCTTTCGATCGCGATGGAGGGTGAATACAATTTAGTTGCTGCGGAAGGTCCAAATGATTTAGTGTGCGTGGATTATTATGGTCCCCTCCCTCGCGGTCGAGGGGGAGTAGAGTACATCTTAGTAGTGTTGGACGCGTTTACAAAATTAGTTAAATTATATCCGTTAAAAAAAGCTACAACATACATGACAGTAAAACGTATTTTTGATAATTATATACCAGAGTGTGGTAAATTCAAACGCATTTTAAGTGATAACGGGTCTCAATTTATTTCAAAAAATTGGAAAAGTAAGTTTGAAAAAGAAGGTATAAAAGTCATACACTCATCGATTCGTCATCCACAAAGTAATCCGTCGGAAAGAGTAATGCGAGAAATAGGACGCATGTGTCGCACTGTGTGTACCACGCATACATCTTGGGCAAATCACATAACAAATATTGAAAAAATGCTAAATATGACGACCCATTATACGACCAAATGCACCCCTTACGAGTTGCATTTTGGTATACCAGTGGACTCTGAAGTTGAAAAATTGGTTACTTTTCCAGAAAAACGCGTAATAGATCATAAGAAGATGATTGTTTTAGCCAAAGAAAATATTGTAAAAAGTTTTAATATGCGTAAGAAAAAACAAAAAGTCTCTAGAATCAAATTAGAAATAAACGACTTGGTTCTACTCAGAGTCAGACACCTTTCTAATGCGTTAGATCGAGTTACGAGGAAATTTTTCCATTTATACGAAGGTCCTTACCGGATAGTTAAAGTAGTAGGTGTTAATGCGTTTGTTTTAAGCGACTGTAAAAATAGCAATGAAATTGTTGGAACGTACAATCGTGCGAATTTGCGGAAGTATTTTACTGAAAGGGATGTGTCAACTTGATATTTTGTAGAACGAGTAGATCTCCTTCGGTTATGCGTAAATGTTCAAAGCATCCGTTCGTTCACTGAAAATTGTACCTTGCATTTTGACTGAATGTGATTGATTTTCGTTCATGATGTATTAAAATAGTCGATCGAGTTTTTATATGTCTATGAAGGAGTGAATTTTATTTAGTTTGTAACTGCTAAGGTTAGAATTTGTCGAGTGTATGAATTGGAAGGAAGGATCTTGTAAAAAAAACTGTGTAGAGAAAAGCGAGATGTTAATTGTAAATAATACCGTATTTAGTTATTGTGCGAAGGTGGAAACGGGGTCGGCCTGTATTTGAATCGGTGATTAAGCGCTATTTTTGTTCATAAATTGTTCTCAAAAATAGGGGGAGAAATGTAACGAGCTGTAAGCCGAGCGAATGTAAGCGCTGCCCTGAGATCGCGAGAATCCGCAGAAATCATTTGTATGTACTAGTGTATGAGTGACTGTCCCCTCGGGCGAGCGAGAGAGAATCAAAATCACTCTAAGTCGAACCAGCAAGAGAGCCGCTCGTCCCGCTTCGACGACGCTAGGCCTGCCCTGAACGTTTCTTGAAGAGAGCACGAGCCCGCTCGCTGTAGGCGCGCGACCTCCCCGAGACCCGAGCAGGAGATGCAGCTAAGCGAGCGAGCCCTCCACTCCGCCTTGTAACCCTGAGAGTTGGTATGAGTGTCAATTGTAAATAAATACAAATACGTACAAACAATACCACTCTTTCAAACTATAATAAGTAATGTGCATTTGTTACAGTTACAAAATTTATTAATACATATTATGAATAATAATCTTTTTAGCACAATGTGAGTTTGTATTAAAAATATACTTTATTTTAATTAAGCCGTTGAATTCTGATATTTTATATTTGGAAATCCGCCAATTTCGTATTTTTGAACGATTATCTTTAGTTAATAATTAAGCCATTTTTAGATACTTTGTGCATTTGAAGTAAAGATAAAATTTTTAAAGTACTTGATATTTATGAAGTTCAACAGTTTAGTAAATATAATATAAAGAAAATAAACTTTTATTAAGTGGTTTGTCAAAGCAGGATACACGTCGGAATTTTGAGTTTACGTTACTCAAGCATAGTAAAGTTGTGACGTAGTGTTTCTTTGCCCTATCCGATAAATATCTTACGGGACCGGAACACCCATTACTTGAAGGGGTTTCTATTCCACGGTTGTGCACGCTGCTCGTCAGCAGGGTCATCGTCACTCCGGATGGGACCTGGGCGGCTATACCATCACGTTAGTCGCGTTGACGGGCGTAAATTCCCCGTCCACCGTACACTCCTCTTCGAGTCTTACGGAGCATCTCATATGTTGTGGTCTTCATGCACCGATGTAAGCAGAACTAAAAGGGCCTTTCGTCGTTTTGTAATTGTGGTGCTTACCAGACTAGCCGAAGAAGACCCTACAACGATAACTTTGAACACTCACTACAGACAACGCCTCACTGATCGCCTTCTATAGAAGCCACTTGATCGATCAAACGGTTTTTCATAGAAACAGATATCGAGACGTGTATTACCGAAACTCTTGATTAAACCCTACCCTAGATTAAACTGTATCTAATCTACAAACCGATTAACATACCTTCATCTTCCGATGGTACTTCAAAATCACTTGAAGAAAGGTTCATCCACAGATCTCTTAGAGCTGCCGATGAGTTACTAAATTCTTACAGTCAATCCACATCATTTAAGCGGTTAGTCTACTTAGTCATCAATAGTCCCTCATCAAACTAATAGACAAGTCTTCTACAACTCGTATCAAAACCAAATGAAAGTTAGCGCGATAAGGATGACCTGCATAGTCGACGATTGTTGTGACGAGATGCTTGGGATTCTTGGAGTTCAACCGCAATTAGAATAGAATCCAATGGATTAGGATAATCTCGAATGACCTTATATAAACTCGACATTGATCTTGACGTCATTAAAATATGGTTCGAATTTGCGTCATTTATGTATCAACTGACCCAGACAAGAAAGTTTCAGACTGTGTAAAGGAAAGATCTTAAATGCGCGAACTGCTAAAGATGTAGCTACATTGCAGCAAACTGTAAATTCGACCGTCAATAATTCGCGATCCGAGATGCGCGCCTCTCCACTGAGAGACATTCAGTCTTCATATACGCGAGAGGGTGAGACACAAAGATGCGCGTTGAGCTTACTAGATTTGTGCAAGTTGCGCGACATCAATAACCTTTAGAAATTCCCTATGAATATCCGAATAGGTTCCTGTCAGATCAGTTAAATAAAATGAACTGAATTCATGGTACGTGGGGCTGCTCCCCACGCACTCTCTCAAAGTGAATGACAAAATATGAATTATGTGTTTTACGTATTTATGTATTTTGGTTACGGTTATTCGTTACGGTTATTATGTATTTTGTGCTATCAATGTTTGGTTTAATCTTTGACGTATAAGACTAAAAGATTTTAACAGCGCATGACCTATCGTTAACTGAAAAATTAACCAATTGTTCAATAAGATCACTTTTCTCCAAAATGGCTGCTCGCTTGTGTTCAACTCTCTCCTATCAGCACAGATGTTTAATTCCAACAATGAAACATGTCATAACTTAAATTTTCTCTATACATTCAATAATATATTTTTTCTTATTCTACTTTCCATCTTCTAATATTCTTTCCTACTCACAAGCTCACTCGTTAGCTATTCAGAGTTAAAAGGTAGCCCTTTGCGCCAAAATTTTTCCTTTGCATCTATAACCTTTTCAAATTACTGTTACGTGGGAGAGGGAGAGAGTCAAACTCTCGATAAGGTGGGAAATCTATTTATACGAAAATTTTGGGTAAATTTGGTAATCTTTTAGTGCCATTTCAATTGATATTATCAAATTAAATGCCTAAATAACTATAAACAGTTTATAGTTACAGATAGTATAACTTTTTAAGTTTTGTTTTATATGAGTTAAATATTAACAATTATTATTAATCTACAATTAAAATGTTATTTTAAATCTTATCTTGCTGCTATATGTATATTACTTTATGTATATAATTTCATATTATTTATTATTTATTATTTATTAGTACATAATCTTGTACCTGTCAGCTTAGGACTTCTCATCTCTATACATTTATACATTTATACATTTTACACATTTATTTGCTTTGTTATATTATATTCTTCCTGGTTTCTCCCATTTCGTAACTGCTTCCATATCATCAATCCTGTTCTTTACTCATTCAATAGCTCCTCGATAGTGTGTTCTATCTTTACTCCATTTTCACATTCTGTGACTATATGTTGTAGTGTTTCTTTTTTATCTTCACACATTCTACACCACATTAAATTATCATCTAGCCAGTATTTGTTTGCCTTTTCTTCGTTTCTTACCCTAAATCTTGCTATTAAGTTCCTATCCTTATATCTCAATTTTTTGGTTAAATACTTAGGTCTATTTAATGTTATTATTATCTTGTATCTAGTGCAACTTCTTGGTATCTCTACCTTTTCTCTTCTCTTCTCTTTTTCCATTCTTATATACCTTTCCCATATTTCTTTCGATAGATCGCTGCCTTCATTTCTCTCAGCTTTTTTTTCCTTTCACTCTTTATCGTGCCATGTTCTATGACCTGGTTTCCACGTCTGTTCTCTCATTATTTTTACTTTCTTTGCATTGTTGATCTGATTCTTCATATCCTTCCATAATTCATTCTTCTCCTTATTGCATCTCCATTTTCTTATGTTACCTTGATATATTTCTATTCCTTCTTCTGTCCAATCGGTTCTTGTCCTCACTTCTTCCCGTTCCTTCTTTTCGTTTGATATCTCTCCCTCTAATGACACTAACAATGGCAAGTGCTCTGACTCCGATCTATTCTTTATGCTTATGCTCTATATTTTCTCCCTAGCTTCCTCGTTTGTAATTACATAATCTATCACTGAGCATCCGTTCTCTCCTATGTACGTTCCTTCCTCTCCCATCTCCTCATCTCCGTTTAATATAGTCCATACTTTTTCACTGATTCCTTCTAATAGTGTTCTTCTTTATCTTTATTTATCGCCTTATCTTTCCATTTCCTAGTATTTTTACTTTTTTCGTTCCCTTCTATTCTTCTTCCTTTTGCTCCTGTCCTAGCATAGAAGTCCCCTCCTATAATTGGATATTCCTCCTCTATTTCATCAACCGTTTCTCTTAAGTATTTCCTTGTTTTTTACAATTTTCCACCATTCGTCTTTTATTAACACTTTCCTCTCTGCCGCATCTGCTTATCGTCACCTAACCTCTCTTTCTTCCAATCCTTTCTTCACACTTGTAATAATTCCGCCCCTCGGTCTTCCTCATCTATTTTCTCTTGTAGCTGGTTCACAATTCCATTTCCACTCCTTCGGCATTTTTGTCTTTATTTTGTTCCACTCTTTTTCTTGCATCCACGTTTCCGTAAGCCCCACTACACTGCATGTGTTTATAAATTTCTAGACCTCACTGCACAATCTTCTTACTCCTGCGACATTCAAAAAGCATATCTTTATTCCTTGTTTGTTCTTCTCTAAGCCGACTCCTTCCGAAAATTTCTATTCCCTATCTCTCTGTCTCCTCTCTCTCCTCCGCTCTTCTCTAGTTTGTTTCTATCCTCATTCCATTTTAGAAGTTTATTATTTACACATAACCTCATATAATTTATTCTTACGTTGCCTCCTTCCTGTCTTTTTCTTTTCGCAATCTCTCTGATCTTGTTTTGTATCTCCCTCTCTTTCCATGTCAGATCATCGTCTATATAAATCATTTCACTTCCTAGATTCTTTGTCTTTCTCATCACCTCTTTTTTCATTTCCATTGTTTCTATCTCTGCAATAATTACTTTTCTGTTTTCTCCTGTTCTGATTGTGTAGGCCTTCTTTATCTTGGTATCTACCTCCACTTTTTTCTTCAGAAATCTACTAACGTTTTCCGTTAAATCTTTATTCTCTAATTCCGTACCTTTGATAACAATATTCCTCTTCCATTCCCCTCTCTCTCTCTTCTCTCCTTCTATTGTTCTAATTTTCCTACTTTTTCCACCAGTTCGTCTCGCTCCTTTTTCCATTCTGCTCTTTCGCTGTCATGCTTCTCTCTCATCAATCTTATTTCGTTCAACATGTTCGACCACCTTTCTTCGTTTCTATGTTCGCACTGCTCGAACTCTTTAGTAGCGTCTACTTCGAGCCCACTATTCCACCGTTCCTTGTTTTTCCGGCCATGCTTTCCACCTATTATTCTCCTTATCTTGTCTTTCCGCTTATTCTTTCACTTGAGTCTACATTCCTTACTTTTTTTTCTTGAACTCTGATTTCCTTTAAATTTTCGTACTCTAGACTTCTCCTTTCGCTTTTATTTTACTTTTGCTCGACTCTTTTTACGCTACTGTAACCGATACCATGATTTCATATTATAACAAATGTAAAATTTACATAAACACAAGATACGCTAAAAAAATTGTAACGGCTGTTTAATAAAATTATAATGTTAATAAGTTTATTGTTTGCCTATATTCTTTGTGTAGTTTCGTATTTTTTTTTCTTTTTCTTCGCATATAATACGCTGTAAACCCTAGCTCTGACTATAGCGCTATACGAGTGACCAAAATAGAGCCGGTTGTAAGTGTAATTTTATTCCACCAGGTAATTACAAAGTTTCACAGGCAAGCCAGTTACTAGCTAACGTAAAAGCATCAATTAAAAAGAGATATGGTTAGAATAGTGTTTATGGTGATGCAAAATATAAGGTATTAACATAAAATATGCAATAATTTTTGTTAAAATCAATCTTGAATCATTCAAATAGATATGCATTTTAGATGTAAAACTCTACACTCTGTAAAAGTTCTATTATCTACAAATGTACACTTTTAACAACTATTTAATGTGTAATAATTAATAACAATTAACCTGAACAGTTTACCCAAAATTTTATGAAACCCACTCATATATTAATTTTTTCAATTTATTTATTACAAATCTACATAAATGTTTATGAAAAATTAACATATTTTTTTATTTCTCTTTTAGCAGTATGTGATGAAATTGTGGGTTCAGTATATTTTTATGTATCATTTTTAAAAGCATTTAACATAATAAACATTTTTAATCTCGGAATGTCATATACTTTATGTTTCTAAAACAAACATAATCTAAAAGAAAACTGCAGCGGGTATCTCATTGTGATAGAAAGCAGGAAAACAAAAAAAGAACAAATATTAAAAATTACAAAACTGTAAAAATTTTGTTTAACGCAGTTTTGGAACGTACTGTACATAAAAACTCTGTTTGAAAAGGAATTTTAAACAATTTTAACTTTAGTATATAGATACAGACAAAAAATTAAAGTGCTACTTATGTCAGTTTTAACAAATTTGTTTTGAGTTTAAAAAGTCAAGAAACTTACAGATTAATGTTTTGCTTTATTTGTATTTTTGTCAAATCTATATACTTAATTTTATCATTTATAATTCTACATTTATTACGTTTTTCGGTGAATACATTGTTTTTTTATTTGTAAATATAAATAAGCGTACGATCATTAATAAAAGCAAAAATAATGATTTATTGTAAAACAATTTAAATTGACATTAATAAATATCTGTTTAGGTTGAGTTTAAAATATATTTGATGTGACTATGAACTAGTCTAATTTTTATTATAAAATATTATTAGGAATCAGTAATTTGACTTTGTGATTCTAAGTTTGCATTTGTTTCTTTAGCTCTTCCATCAGGTACCCACAAACCGCTATCGATGCACCTCTTCATGTGATAACGAGCTTCCTCTTCTGGCATTGCTGATATCGTAGTTTGTAATAATGGAATATCTTGGGCTTCGAAACATTTTTGCAGTGACTGTAAAGTAAACATTACTTTATTAATATAAAAAGTTTTATTTTGAAGGGCTTTAATAAATTTTAAAACCTAGTGAAATATAATTAAAAATGCATTGTTTTTTCATATATATATAGAATAAACTCCTAGATGTGGAAAGTCAAAAAATTTGAGGAAAGTATTTTACAATTTTTTGAAGAATAAGTTCTACTTTAAGTAGAATTCATTCTAAGCGCTATATCCGGAAAGAACATTTTTCACTGCACTATTGATGACAAATTTTAAGGAAAAATTATCGCCGTAAATCATAAAATTATTTTATTCTACGATTGCCAAACGACTAATCCGGCACTAGGTAACCGAAAAATATCAAGATTAGAGGTCAAAAGGATGTAATTACAATTTCCCGATACATAACTTTTTAAATATATTTGCCCAAGTTTAATAGAAAATTCTCGAGTTGAAAATTAAATTTAGGGCATGACAAACTTTCGATAAATCAGATAAACCTATTTAAAGGAGAGAAAAATCTACTCCTAACATTAACATTTCGTATAATAATCAAAATCTCATCAAGAATTCACAAACAATACTACAAAAAATATCATTTTAATTTGACAATAACGTAACCCAAGCAACTTTGCAAATTTAAGAGTTTCTTTTTAACAATAATCAACTTAAACTACAGTAAGTAATTTTCTTCGGATTTGTTTACGCCGTATCAGAAATCTGAACCTACGTGTCAAAAAGGACTCGAAGTTCCGTAGTAGCTGCAAGGTTGAAACGATCATCCGGTAACTAGTCCAAAAATAGGACGGATCTACTTGTATAATGATCGCCGATCAACCGCTAGTTCGCGAGACTCCAATCAGTCTGGTATAAGCTCGTACCAAGAAGATTCAGAGAGTACCCCCACTTCGTGCCACTTCGCGTCGAAAGTGCTAGCGCTCTCTTGAGTTACGTGGTAAAGCAGGTGCTCGATGAGCAATGCCGAGGAAGAAAGCGAAAGAGAGTGAACAACCTTGCAGCGACCCAGTAGCTCACATTGAATTGTAGGGTAGTCTCTGGACGAAGGGCCAAGGCGGTCTGTCCCGGCAGCAATGAAGAGGCAGAGCTGCCGGAGTTGTAGCGGGTGCTCTTCAGACCCCTCCTCTACAAGTCAGTCTCGTGGAAAAAACACCGTGTATCAATGATAAAAGAAGAAAATAAATAGAAGTATATTAATTCGTTGCCTGCACGGATCGTAGTGCCTGAACTGATCACAATCACTGACTACATGAGTCCTGGAAGTGTAGTAGTGGGACTTCGAAATTCAGTACACTAAAGGTTTCCTGAATAAAGTCCTGGATATATTATCGAGGGTGTACCCCGTTGATGAAACAACGTCCCTGGTTTTTTTCTGAAGTTTTTTTTTTTCAACAAAAAAACGCAAGATTCTGACTATTTCGAAATAACATTATCTAGAATTTAATTAGAATTTTTTGAAGGAAACGTTATAAGGAGCATAGTCCAGTTTGGGTAGTAAATAACTCTGGTAGGAAATTAAAGCGCTTCTGCCAATATATTAAATTTTGTGTTATGTGGGCATATTATATATTATATTATGCGCATATTGCACCTCTGGGAGACGACGGTAACTGGGCATAATATGTTATAAATTATACTGAAATTATGTTGAGAATGATTTTACTGCTTTACACATGAACATACAGGCTTGTTTTTTGATTTATTTGTAAAATTATCACAAATTATCACAGTGTCGTCAACTTCACAGATGAAGCACAGTAACAATAATAAATAAATAAATGTACATAAATCAATAAATCACATTTTTCTTATTATCTATCAGTCGAATCACAATCATACACACATATACTCGTAATAAATGCATAACAGAAAACATAATAATTTAGGACGCAAATTGAAACACAACCATGAGGACATCAGACTAGAATAGTTAAACTGCAATGTACCGTACCCTCAGATACTCCATCACCAGCCTCCAAGCAACTAAGGGAGAAAGCATTTCTAATGCAGGATGGCAGATTGTTCCACAGATGATCACCTTGTATAGAAAATGATCTGATTCCCGTGTCGGTGCGCATCCATGGAACAGAAAGTTCTCGAGGGTCACCCCTAACCGGCCGATCGGAAGCGCTGGAAGAGAACAGATCAGGCGAGGTACTCCGGCTTATGCAGCCGTAAGATCTTGTAGATCTGCAAGTAAACAAAATATTCCCTCCAGCTGTCCACTCCCACCAACCTAATCGACGCCAAAAGGGGTTGATATGGTCGTCCCACTTAGCACCCGTCACATACCGTACACAAGAATTCTGTGAAAATTGTAGCCTTGCTCTTAGCTCCTGGGACGCATCTAAGTAAACAATGGAACAATAATTAAGATGAGAAAGGACTAGAAAACGTACCAGCTTCGCCCGAAGAGCCTCCATGGTGTACTAACGGAAAAAGCGTAAGCTATATAACACCTCGTTGATTCTTTTACTAACTAATTCGATATGCGACTTCCAGGTAAGACCCGCGTCTAATATAACACCAAGACTCTTACCGTTCCGGACAACGGTACAACCACCCCCTCTTCGAGTTCAATAGATTTGAACCCTGTAGACTCAATGTCGGAAAGAAACCTGCGTGATCCAAAAAGAATTGCAGATGTCTTTCGCATATTGATCCTCAAAGATGCGGATAAAGCCCAGCCCGAGACAGCCCGTGCAGCAGTTACCACATGTCTAGCTTCAGTCTCCAGGTTATCCCGAGGAAAACTAAGGTAAATCTGAAGATCATCAGCGTATAAAATATGTCTTACACCCATGGAGTTAAGAACAAGACCTAAGTCGTTAATGTAAAGATAGAAAAGTAAAGGTCCCAAAATGGAACCTTGAGGGACACCAAGCATAGCAGAGAGCCAGGAAGATGTATTTCTCCTGTCAGCTATGACAAACTGCTCTCTTCCAGACAAATAAGCCCGAATCCACGTCAGCACCCCCTGCGAGAAGCCCATTCGTTTCATAAATTCTAAAAGTCGAGTAGGACGAATAGTGTCGAACGCCTTGCTAAAGTCAAATTGTAACAGTAGCGTCACCTGTTTTTGTCAATAGCTGTTCGTACGTCTTCTGTTAGTCTTAGCAAGACAGTTTCAGTAGAACTGTTACGTCTATATCCAGTTTGGAGTGGGTCAAGGATGTTATGTGACACCAAGTGCTGGTCATATACAATTCTTTCAAAAACTTTTGAAAGAAACCAAAGCAGAGAAATTGGCCGAAAATCATCTGGTCCAGAAGGTGTTGGCACCTTCATGTGCCTTCGGAAGAATGGCACTACATGAGCCTTCTTCCAAACCTCTGGGAAGCTGTGGCTATCAAGTAGGTGATTGTATAGATGCACCAATAATCGGAAGAGCCTTAACAACAACACTATGCGGGATGCTATCCTCACCAACTGCCTGCCTCAGATGAAAAATTAAACATTGATAAAATAATATCATTAACACTTATACTTTTGAAACAGAATCCATCATCTGCAGCAGAGGCAAGTACAGCATCTATCCGTCTGTCATCGATGGCGTTAGACACGGAAACTTTCGCAAAGTGAGTGTTAAGCTCATCCGGCGTGAGCCCGTGCAATGAACCGCTCGCTCGCGGCAGCAACCCTAAGTTCCGCAACTCACGCCAGATTGAGCTGCAGTTTTGAGAGTCGAACAGACGATTATGAACGTATTCAGTTCTCGCCTGATCCACCCTCTCCCGAACGCATTTGTGAAGATCGGGGAATTTCTCAAGGAATTGTTGCTGTCCCGTCTATAAAGTGCCCTACTTTTGTACTGCAGGTCACGACGCTCGAGCCCAATCCAAGGTAGGCGTTTTTCATTCAGGTTAATTATCTTTATTGGCGCAAATTTGTTGACAGCCAACATTAGATTAGAGTTGAGCCTCGCGACCGTAGTCTCAACGTCGAGGTCATCCACCAACAACGGTCCCCAGTCACAACCCGACAACACTTGTACCAACCCATTACTAGCAATGCTCTTATAGTTACGGTATTCAAAGGAGCAACAAATAGGTTCAGGGACAGGTATTTCTACTATTGCTTCAATAATGTTGTGCTTGCCGTAGAAAGGAGCGGGCTCATTGGCAGACGAAATTACCCTGTCATTGTCTTCAACTAGTATAACGTCTATCCAGGTACGGAATGTGGGTGCAATATGCGTAGGACCATGCTGGACGATCTGCAAAGACAGCTCCGCTGCAAGTCTGCGAACAGACACAGCATCATCACAGTCAGTACAGAGATCAGCGTTCAGATCATCGAGAATGATTTTGTGACTGCGCAGATCCAGTATTCCAGTACCCCAGGCCTTCCAACTCCCTCCGTGTCCGAGGATGAGAGTTCACTCACTTTGAATTGCTTGTTTACATAAAGCGCAACTCCCCCATCATTAATGTTACGATCCTGCCGCACTACAGAAAATCCACCAATCCCTATGACCGAATCCGCGATGTTAGAGTCCAGCCAGGTTTCCGCTACACCAAACGGATGGTGAGTGGGACGATCATGCAGATAAAGGCGAAGTCCCTCAACGTGAGTACCCTTAGAACCTCTCAGAGAATTCACATTCATGAACCCCGCTCTCAAAAATTTTTCTTAGAGAGAGAGAGAGAGAGAGAGAGAGAGAGAGAGAGGTAATGCTTACAAGATATACTAATAGCGATAGTGTAACCCATTTAACATAATATGGCTAATATAGTAGGACATATTATGCTACAGATATCATTGAGTTGAGGATAAGACCAAGGTTATAAATGCAGATGCAGAATAAAGAGAGTCTCATTAGTGAATTTTATGGGACACTGAGTGAAGTACAGAGCAAGGATGATTTGAGAGCTAGGTGATACTCGCGACTTATATGTGGGTCTAGTGACTCTCTCGAATTATCTCCGGTTCGAGGAGAATTTTCTTCGGATTCAAGAATAGAAGGTGAGAGTTAAAGGCAGAGAAGAGTTTAATTTATACATTAATTCTGGTATTGACTCTACAGTGACAGAAGGAATACCATCCCTATTTACTGACACTGCTGTATTGCCGTGACCATTACACGAACAAAGCATAGAAATTGTTGCTTTTATGATGCACAACCAGAAGTGTCACCGTTGCAAAAGAATCAATAATGAAGTTAAAGTGCTAAGACCAACGTTTCCTTCTGACGTCAAAAGGAAAGATCGAGCGTGGTTCGGATACTGGATAAATACCAAATTATTGAAGTTGTAGTAACTGTCAGGATTTTCTCCATGCTTTCTAAATGAGGGAGATTTTTTCTGCTATCTTCTGTTTACTACTGTTTCTAGCATATGATGGTAGTCTATAGGTTGAAATTGATTAGAAGATATAACGACGAAATAACATGGATGACCCGTATAGCTAAGTAATGCAGGAATCGCATAGAGCGTCATCGCAGGAGTATTACCATGTTCATTTGTTGTTGAGTCGGTAAGCACGAATCAAGTAGGTACGTTACACAGGTCAGCATACCATACTCTGCAGAAATAGAAAATAGCCTTCGGTTTATACAATTACATGCGAACTTTGTGGAAATAATAAAACCACCTTCAACACTGATATAAAAATAAAACATTTAATAAAATACACATAAATTAAATTTTTTTTTTACCACATTTATATCAATGTTTTTGAATAAAATGGTTCACAACAAATTGTTTTTTTAAATAAATTATTTTAATTTATTGTTCTGCACAGTCAGCCGATAGCTTATCAAAACAAAAATTATATATGGAAATATAATTTTATATTTTTAAGTCCATGATTAATTTGTGATTAAAATTACATTAGTTGAGTTATGGATTTTAATGTATAAACAATTATGTTGAAACGTAATTAAAATTATATTTTCATGTAAATTTTTATCTACAATTTAATAGTCATAAATTTTTGAATAATAATTAATGTATTGGTTATGCAAACAATCGGTTCACTCTACAGAACAACTAATGATAAAATAAATAATAAATTAAAATAATTTATTTAAAAAAACAATTTATTGTCAAACTTTTTATTCAAAAACATTGATATAAAAATAACAAAAGAAAAATCGAGCAGAGTATGTAATGATTTTTGTAAAACTCAAAAATTTAACTTATGTATATTTTATTAAATGTTTTATTCTATTACTTCTACTTACTTCTTTCAAACTTATCGACTCAACATCATTATAGTAATACTTCTGCAATAACGCTCCATGCAATTCTTGCATTACTTCAGCTATACAGGGCGCTCAGAACGTTAAAGAGGTTTTCGCCATATTCCCACGCTCCCAAATAATAATATAAACGGAAACGAGACAAATAAAAAGTAAAGCAAACGCAATGTGAATACCTTATACCTTCTATTTTAGGGAACTGAGGTAACTAGTAATCATCCTACTAACTTGTGCAACCTTTTGAGAAATACGAAGATTAAGATACATGTAGAAACTATTTTTTATACCCATGGTAGGCACAAACTTCTAAAACATACGGAATGTTAAATTTACGCAGAACAATTCGAACCTCCTGATTGTAATTTAAATTGACTAACTGCAAATAAACATAAGAAGGTTATGTTTGAATGGATAATCACTCGATCGAATCACGCACTCTAGGGTAGTGGGCAGTTTCTCAAAACGTGCAAACACCTTCAAGGAAATGAAATTAAAATTCTAAATAGTAATAAAATTCGATAATTTTTAGACTCCCGTTGCCCTTTTTTAAAAGTAAATCAGTGAAAATTAAAATATCAAAATTAAATTGAGATTGTTTAAAAATTATTGAATTTTGGACTAAGTTTCTAAATTGTAAGGTTTTACAATAAAGGAGATCGTACTCGATTAATTTTCGAGGGAAATCTTATTTCCTATACCACACGAAAGAGTTTTTATCCTCGGAAGAGCACACACGTTACTTGATTGAAACTTTTGAGCTTGATTATTGAATTAAAAACAGTTAAATTTATTAGTTCAGGCGCGGTCATCACAGTGCAGGAGGCCGCACAGAAGTTTATTTTTACTTTTTGATACAGGACTGCCGACACAAGGTTTACTCGGCAAGTTTTTACATATTTTCATCATTTGAATCCATTGGTTATCGGTTACTATACCAAAAAATTTTCACATAACATTGTTATTTATGTTAAATCTATCTAAAGAATTCAATTTGACTATTTTTCTCAGTTTTATTAATTAAATTGCAAACAAAATTAATTCTAAATTATCCGTACCATAACTTATACCAATGAGATTCGTATATAATTTTGCATAAAAAGACTTAAGTTATCAAATGAATCGCATGAGTAAACTTGCGTGGGGCATGCAGGAACATGATCTTAGCTATAATAATCTTAGCACAGTCTTAGCAATTTGTAGAATCGAGTGTAACTTCGTTTAGGATATTAGAAAGTGAGTGTTTAACTGGATTGTTGTTATTTACACTCATAATTACGAATAATACTATAAGTAAAAGAAATGGTGAAATGCTTATAGCAATAATTTGAACTAAACTTTCGATAGATTTCCTTAAATTTAATATCTTCTGAAATTTAACAAATATTTCCATTTTTTAAATAAAAAAATATATTTGTGAATAGTTGGAGTTTTGATAATAAACGGTTGAAATTTGTTAATAACAATAAAACTACATGCTTTCAAAATCTAAATAAAAATTTTCTAAATGAGATAATCAAAATATTAAAGATCGATTTAAAGAACCAATGTGCTGGTTCACTCAATTATCTACAAGGGCAACAGAGATACCATAAGCATCAATTATCTTTTACATTGTCATCAGTAAAACTACTCTTTTTAATCGTAAACCTTTATTAAAAATAATATGGTAGTTTACCTCTGGTAGACTTTCAAACACTTCAACTGGATCAAGACCACCTGGTCCCAAACGAGCCTGCTTTTCTTCTTCTTCTGCATCTTTAATAGCTTCATCAATCTTTTCAGCTGCTCTTTTCTGAATCCTTTCTTTAAATAATCTCAACTCTTCATCAAATGAATTTTTGTATTCAATTTCAGTTAATTGTATGCGAGTAAAAAATAATGCAACACAAGCTCGAGGATCAACATCCAATTGTTTTGATAGCTCCAAAATATATTGCATACATATACATTGATGAGCAACATGTTCCATTAAATCATGTTTCTAAAAAAAGATGAAATGCATTAATTTAAATTTAACTCATACACTTTGATTACAAAAATGATTACTTCTTCAATTTCTAAATTTATACACCAAATCACTAAATAATTAGCAGTATTTTCACAAACTAAGTGCAAATTATCTTGTAAAAATTTTTTACTATCATCATATCTTCTAAGCATGCCATATTCTTTTAATTTCTTCTCATTTTCTTTAATAAAATGTTTCATTTTAATTTCTTTTTCTTCTTCAGATAATGAACAATCGTCATATTTTCTTAATGGTTTATAATTTATAACAGTTTTTGTAAAACCATCTTGACCAATAGTATCTATGTTCCATGGTGTTAGTTTTTCTTTTTTTTTTAATTCTGTTTCTTTTTTCTTAATTCTTTCATGTTCCTTTTCTAGATCATTAATTGCTTTTTTCAATGTATCTAAGTCTGGAGTATCTGCTGCTGTATTTTCTAATTTAGATACCTTTTCTTTAACTTCTTTCAACTTTTTCAGAGTTCTAGGTATTAACAATATAATTGCAATTAGATTTTAAGCATAAGTTTATTACAAAAAAAAATAAGTTCTCTCTCTCTTCTCTCTCTTTGTTTATAAAAAAACTTACTCTTGCTTCTTTACATCATGTTCTTTTTTTTCTTTATCCCTTTCATCCATTCTTTCAAGTCTTGCTTGATGTCGCCATCTGAACAATGAAGGTGTATCAATATTGGGATGGGTATCATCTTCATCATCTGAAATCTAATATTTAAATGATTGAATATTTCAATTTTAGGTTTAGGTTGATGAGTTTTCTAAAAATTAGGATTTATTCAAAATTTTATGAATTAAAAATAAAATATAAAATAAAGATTAAAATGAAATTTATCAAATTGAAGTTTTAGGTTTTATTAATTTGTAGCTAGAGATTTAAATCAATAGATATAATAATTAAAATATCAAAGATCTAAAATATGATTGTAAAATAAAGATTGTTGTATTACATATACCAAAATTTTAATAATTTTAATAGAAATGATGTATATCTTATTATTTTACGGTTCCTATCGTATCTTAAAATGTATTTAAGCAAAAAATATAAAAAATGTTTTTAGTTCTACATTAAATTTTTTTCTTTTAGTGCTTAAATATACACAAACACATATTACTTACTCACCTCTATGTCTTTCCACTTACTATAGTCAACCATTCTAATTTTGAATAAAATTATATTAGAATCAAAAATACATGAAAATCTTATCTAAATATAAACTTAAATAATAGATCTATATTATATTATCATTTGCTATTATTGCAAGCCAAATATAATAATCATGTATAACGTAAAACAGAGAGGTCGATCCACGGTGCTGAAAACCGAAAATGGCCGAAAGAATAAGTCTGTCGCTGTGTCGCAAATGGCCGTGTAGTTCGTGTAAAGGCCATGAGTATGCGCTGTAGTGCTCTGCTACTCGGTTTACTAGTATTGCTAGACACGGTGCATCGAAACGGGGCACGCGCAGTAACGACTGCGTACTGTTGTCGACATAAATAAAAATAAAATCATATAACTATTGTTAAAATAATTAAATAATAAAGATTTAATATTAAATAGACAAACTTTTTCTTTATTCGATTAAACCATTTTAATTACTAAATATAAATAATAAGTATTTAATTGGGTAAAACTAAATAGAAAATTGAATTTAAATTTAGCTAATATAAAAATTTAATTTGTGATGGGAGGACCGCGCCGCTGCTTCCGGGTCAGGAGAGTTAGCAAGCGAGGTTAAGAGTACTTGTGAGTGGGAAAGGGAACTGCCGGGAAATGGAAGAAGGGAGCTCTCGACATGCAGTGTCGGTCCGAACCCAGCGCCACTTTGCCGCGCCTTTACGAGTCGACTTCCCTCCCCCCTTCCGCACCGGTATCGGAGCCATTGCATGTGGTTGCATATAAGTCGGCGAGTGTGTCGACTTCGGTTCATCACTTTGCTGTTTTCTCTTGCCCAGTGTACTTGTTCTGCTTGTAAGATGACTGGTCGAGCATCAGTTCTCACTCGCTCGCCGAGCTGAGCACACCTCATTGTAGTCAGTTCAGTGCAGTGCAGTCCAGTGACACCTCCTGCTCAATTTGATCTTCTTAGGGCCTTCAAATTCTCCTGAGTGGGGATGGCTCTTCCACCCTGCTACACCATCGAGCCACTGCAACAACTGACGCTCTAACCACACTCCATCTCCAGGGCTCTATCCAGCCATGTGCATGGGTAGCACCTGAGACTCCAGTATTTCCGTTACCAGCTCCTCCTCCACCTGAGACTACTTTCTGTCTTCAGGACCCGGTAAAGTAAAAATTCGCATTTCTCATATATTCTTTTAACTTTCAGCGCCCCTAGACCAACTACTTACTCAGCTTCATAACATCGTTAAAGAACTTCGTAAGCGTAATTTGTGCCTTGTAGCTCAGGTCGCCAAGCTCTTTACTCACGTCAAGGCGACTACCCGTTCGCGCTGTCTCATTGCCCTCTCGAACCCTTCACTCGTAGCCATCAAAAAAGGCTTTCGTTGCCTTCACCCGCTATCTGTTCGTGCAACGACAACTTATTTACAGTTGTCAAGCACAACAAAAATGGCAGCGCACCACGCCTTCCTCGCCCTCAGTTCTCTCTGACTTTGAATCTTCAAGTTCGGACGAGAAACTCTCTTCTGCATCACGGGCCCCACCCCCATCTTTGTTTTCACTAGCCTGTGTTGCCCATCTTAAGGCCACAATGACGAATCATTATATTGTATATCGCCGAGTAGTTAATACATCCACGGGTACTCGCATCTACGTAGAAACGGTCGCTGACTTTCACGACCATACCTCCTGAATAGAATAGAAAGAGCTTGAATACTCCATTCACCAGCTTTCTAAAGACCGACAGCTGGTCGATATCATCCGAAGTGTAATCCAGGTCCTCTCAAATGATTCTTTTTTTTTGAAGAGATTAGCCGGGAATTTCCGGTTAAACAAATTCACCGTATGAGAAAAGACGAAAAAAATTGGCCCCTCATCGTTGTCTATCTGGATCCATCCCATCCAAATGCGAAGGCAATCTTCAATCTTCGTACCTTGGGTGGCCTTGCCATCAAGGTCGAACCTAGAAGAAAAAATAAACTTACCCCGCAGCGAAAATGTTGCATGCGGTTTGGCTACACGGCAAATTACTCCAACGCTAAAAGATCATCATATTGCGAGCTGATTCAAATCTAGAATCCAAAAATATCCTTGTCACCTGCATCAGCGAGACTCACCTCTCATCCTCCTCAAAATTTTTGTTCCGAAATTTACCAATTATAATTTATCGCAAAGACGTCGCTATTTTGGTTTGCTGTTCCCAGTTATCACAAAGCTATCGGATCTTGGTCCCGATGAAGCTTTCGTCATCGAAGTTACGCTTGCCAACATCTCTCTGCGATTATTGTCTGTCTACTACTTTCAAGGCCAAAAACACCACATGGGGCTGCCATTCCTCCAACCCCAGAGGCTACTCCTTTCTTCGCTGCTGCATGTGAAACAATTTTTTGGTTGAAGCGATTCCCCAAACAGTAGAATCCATTGACTGGCTCTATCTCAAATTTCTCTTAGAATCTTCTCCATTCAAGTACCAGATATTAAAAAACCAATGACGTAACCGCCGATATTATTAAATCCTCGTCTCTAGCCACTCACTCTACCACTGTCCGCACATGCGAAAACCTTCCCGTTATCCGATATCCGATCTATGATCCGCGATAAAAATATAACTCGGAAAAGTTGGCAACGCTCTTGCGATCCAGTAATCTAAATTAAACTTTCAACAAGGCAACTTAGAGAAGTTTTCCACGACTTCCAAAGTAGTCAAAAAGTCCAGTCACTGCGAACCTTAACTCTCTGCATTAGAACACAACTGCATGAAATATTGTCTTAACGAAGATAAAGCCGAATTACTTCCTTATCCTTCTTGAAACAATGCTCTCCTCTTTCAAGTGACCCAAACGACACCATTCTCCACAACAATATTTCAAAGACAGTGAGCAACTTTCTCCCGTCGCCTCACGTTCTATTTCGCTCTCTCAGAAGCCGTAAAGCTCATAGGAGCAACGAGATTTGGAATGATTTCCTTAAAGTCCTTTCGTGCAAACACGTTATCGCTATGTGAAACATTTCTAACACTATCATGCGCTTGCGTTGATAGAGTGAATAGAGCTGGCAAAATTTCTAAGTCTTTTCCTCCTAAATCTTTTTCAAAATCCTGCATTCAGTTCAGCTTCAAGCTGGACCGAATCTCCAAATTTTTCAACCGAATAAAGCTAAGAAAAAGTCAAGGTCGTGTTTCAAAGTCAAAATACCGTGTTTCAAAGTCTACTCAAGTGTACAATTATAAATTTAATTCAATAAATTTGGGTTCAGGAAACCCAGGAACCAGTCGCTATTTTATTCAATAAATCTTCCTTTTCCATGGTATCCTAGATTAGCAGCGCAGTTGGTCCAGGGATTTCTCCAACCAGACGTTTACGTAAGGTGTAAGGGAGATTGATCTAGATTCGGTTCTCCCTAAATCCCTCCGACGTCTTTGTACAGGTGGAAAGGACTTGTTTAGGTGGATGTCAACTCCTTATTTTTTCCAGTTTCTTGATGCATAGGATTGTTTCTTTTTTCTTCTTTTTCAAAGAATTAGGAAACCCTCTGCTCCTTTACAAGCCTCGATCCCTAGCTCTTGGTCTCAGGTGAGGAATAGTACTAGTAAAAGTGAAAATATGGGAGATGAAGAGGAAGGTGATAAATGAGAAAAAAGAACTTACAAAAAGAGTATATGTTGGCGATAATCTCACAACCAAAGAAAAACAAATTGAAGAAAACCTAAGAATGATAGCAAGAAGAGAAAAAGTAAAAGGTAAACAAATACAGGTGGGTATTATAAAAATAAAGATAGTCGAAGAATCGTGGAAATGAAACGATTAAAAAGAATGTATGCAAATATCAGTAAGAAACACAGAAGGAAGTATTTGAGAAGTGGGAGCAACGAGAAGAGATAGTAAGAATATTCAAATGGAATGTAACAGGGATAACGAACACAAGTGTGAAGGAACATGGGACTATCTAAGAAAGGTTGACGTGATCAGGCTAATACTGGCGTGATTAAAAGAGAAAGGATGGGAAAATCTTAAGGAACGAATGCCAGCGGATTTTGAGTCAATCTGCAGTGCAGCAATGAAAATACATAAAAAAGGAAGGACAAAAGGAGAAATAATAACGAGGATTAGGTAGCACATAGAAAAAATAGCATTTGAAGAGATGGACACAAATACAGCATTAAAGGAGATAAAAATAAAAGGAGACAGATGACGCATTGTAACGGTCTACACCCAAAACATAGAAGAAACTCTGAAAACAATAAAGGCAAGGATAAATCAAGCGAACGACGGACACCTACTAATTGGAGGAGACTAGAATGCAAGAACAGTAGCGCAAGAGATAGATAGATGGATAAAGATAGATAGTGAGGAGATAGTAGAAAACGAAAAGATAAGATAACCAATAAAGGAGACCTGCTGGTCAAAGGAATTGAAGAAAGAGGTTGGGCGATAATAAATGAAGCAAGAGAAACATGAATAATGTCCTAAATCCATCATAGATTACTGCACAACTAATAGAAACGTTATTGAAAAAATAAATTATATGAAAGTAGAAATATGCATATTTAAAAGCGAATAGTTGGAGGAAGAGATAAAAAGTTTCATGGAAAATATCGAGGGTGAAGAACAGAAACAAGTAAAATCAGCGAATTAAAAACAGATTTATGATCTACTCATCCAAACGAGATTGAGCCACCGAGGGAGAAGAAGCTACGTACTGCGACTCTAAGATAAATGCTCATCGTCTCAAGCGGGAAGCGCCTATCGAGCAAAAGCCAAAAATGCCCCCTTCTTTAATTCATTTGTGAAACCGCGTCATATAATATACATAAATATATTAATTGTATCGAAATAAAGAAGCACGTGCTCGACTACATCGTGATTAGCTCCCATGATAGAATTAAGAATGTATAATAACATGAATAAATATACATGTTACTGATTAATAGCAAGTTATCATACAGATAAGATACTTCTCCCTGTATCTTTATTCTTTATTTACATGTAATATAAAATACATGCTAATAGTGTTCAACTAATACATTTTATTAATATTTAGGCTTACCAAATATACAAAGAAATTCAG
Source organism: Sycophaga agraensis (assembly GCA_018906755.1). NCBI lineage: Eukaryota > Metazoa > Arthropoda > Insecta > Hymenoptera > Pteromalidae > Sycophaga > Sycophaga agraensis. Next base: position 556,335 of record JACCIE010000057.1, on the reverse strand, counting down.
CATTTTATTAGGAAATATTTTATGCGATTTTATGATAATTTTCATTTAATTTTAGATTTTTATATGATCACTATTTTCGTGGGGAATCCTCTAAAGGGTAGTGAAATCCCTCAGAAAATTATTTTTAAAAAAAGTTAAATATTGGCAAGTATGCTGTCCATTTTACTATAAATAAATGTATTGTTTAATAACAATGCAATTCCCTGTGACTCATTTCCCGACTAACAATGAAATTCATAAAAAAACCTTAATTAACACAATTCTTCATAACTCTATTATTTCTTATTATTCTACTACTAATTAACTTACTTTTCCGCGTATCTTACTCAAACTAATTTTCTAATATACTAATAATTATTAACTTCATTCTAAATTTTAATCCAAAAGTTAAATATAAAATAAGAATAAGATGAAGAATAATAATGCGCCTCGCCCTTTATGCCTTGGCCTGCTTCGCTGTACGCCAGTGGGTCATGGGCTTTGATTGAGGTGACGATAAACTCATCCGGTCATATATGATCGGATAACGTGTTTTACACGGTTTATTAGGGCTTACCAGCGTAGAAATGGCAGAGTAGAAGGCGTTTGGTTAAGCTCAATAGTCATGATAAAGAAGACCAAAGCGTTCGCGAAACATGTTGATACGGTACTTCCTCGGTATGGCGGTGTTGTATCGTAAGTTCTTAAGTAACTATGCCGGAATGCAGGGGTTAATTACGACACGGAACAATCAATCAGCAATCAGCGAGGAGCAGCAATCAGCTTTTTAAATTGCATTCGCGGAGCTGCTACATTTTCCCAGATATAAGCCGCATTTCACGATTCAAACTGACGTCAGCAACTTGGGATTGGACGCCGTGCTGACACAAGCACGGCGATAAAAGCACTGTTGTTTGAAAATACAAGTTTTATCGCAAGGAAATGCCTGGCGGTACTCTTGATGATCAAAAAGTTTACATCCTACCTGAAGGGATTAAAAGTAATAACAGAACACGGTAGTTTGAAGTGACTGTGTACTCTACGCAATCCGATCGGTATTTTACTAATAATAAAATATCTTCCACTGCACTTTCGGAATTGAAGCGTCGTTGCCGGCCACACAACTTTACGACGACGTAGGCCATCACCTTTCGTCTCTTTAGCCGCGGTGCACAACCATCGTGGAGTGCTTCGTGACGTAATTTTATTGGGCCTCCACGTCCCCTTATTCGCTCTCCGATCTTCTACTATATAGTTCGCGAGTTACTAGAACTTTCATCCTCTTGTTCTTGTGCTTGGCCCACTGATACTGTTGGTGTATAGGCACACGGAGTGATATGGGTTCTGTCGTCAAAGTATAGCGGCCCGCGGCCGCCAACTACGTCTTAAAATGGTTACAACAGGTGTCGGCCGCTCGTACAGTGGTCTCTCCCTATTCTGCTACCGGTGTCTGTATCTTTGCCCATCTTCTTTAGCTGCTATTATATGTAAATCACGTCAAGATGAAGTCCTATTATGCGTTCCGGCCCCTTGTTGAACTATTGGTATCGATTCAGCAACTGATATTTTTTTGTTAGTCTTTACAATCTCTATCATCTTCCCTGCTCGTCAAAAGATTCGCTATTCACTGTTTTGTAATCAAGTCTCCGGTTGCGAGTGGAAATCAAAGGCTCCACGCCTCACTGTTTCGCGGTCACCCTACTTTGATTGTCCATGCCAATTTAATGAATATCATATTTTCACCCATGTTACGGATCCACTCCTTCAGCCTAACTGTTATATGTATCCAATAATTCCATTACCTTTATCTTTCTATTGTGCCTCTCGCGTATATAAATTAATTAGTTTACTCATGAGAGTAAACTAGTTGAAAGAGCTACTCTGAACGTCGTTAATCGTTCGTCTCCCTTGTGCGGTGTAGCTTCCTCCAGTCCTATAATTCTCTATTATTATAATATTTTGAGCCTCTAGTTTCTCTTACTTTTCACCCTTTATACCGCCTTCTTACTTACTTCTGTCCTATACCTTATTTTCTTTCTCCAACATCCAGTGCAGGAACCCAATGATTTCCGGGCGCTAAGCGAGAGCTTTAGCCTCCTAATCAAGGTATCAATAATTTATTCAAAATAAAGCTTTGCTCTTCAATGAGCAAAATTCTTGCAGAATGGATATAATTAGGTAGTTTTACGTTACAGACCGAAATTATGATTATGATCCATTCCGGTCACTTCTTGAAAGTTTGACGACGATGACCATAATCAGTCCACGTTTGAAAGAATAGATAGAAGCACTGCAGTATAGCAATTCACACATATATTATTCTGTATAGATTCGGGTAGAAGTGTACATTCAAGGTAACAACAAAATTAATAATATATGATCTTAAAATAAAAAGTTTTGTGGATTAGTCTCATTATTGAATTGGGACTCCATTCAACATTCAGCAAAAAATATCGAAAGTCAAATAATGTAAAATTGAATAATGTAGTACTTTTCCAAAATTAAGTTTAATTATTTGATCATATAGAAGCAAATAATTATAAAAAAATTATTTTTTGCATAAACAACAAACTAAATGATATATTACAGTTTTGCTAATCATTTTTAACCTCTTTGTTGTCTATTTGTCAGACATTATTTAACTAAACGGTTGTCTGTTTGTCAGACATTTAAAAACATTACCTCCACGCATGCGCAGTGGTTTATAAACACGTGCAGCTGTAGCAAAACAGTTAAGTTTGTTTTATTTTTTATTATTAAAGTTAGTGAACTATTTTTATATTCTTTCAATTCTTTTAATTTAAATCATGGATAATTCAAATTTTTATTCCAAAACATTTTTTTTCGTACAAATATTGATGTGTACTGTATTCTATTCTGATTATTTGCTTCTTAAATTTAGTTATTCAGTTAGATTAATTAGATCTTTAAGAACGTGAAGAGGGATGCATCTATTCATGTTTTTTACTTAAAATTTGTAATTTTGCAAGACTAGTAAAAATACATATCTTAAATGCACCAGAAATTTTTGTAAGTGCTATTATGAATTGCTAGCAGAAATATTCCGTACAAATTGCTAACTAGATTTATTTAAGTCATTGTACATATAAACGTTAGTTTGAAAAATTGCAACAATCATTTTTAGGAACGTTCAATCATCTACATTACATCGCTATCTGTTAACCGCTTTAAGCGCGTCTTAGCTAGTCATGAGAGCAGACGACTTCTCGCTGATGTCGGTGAGCACTCAAGCAGATTTATATTCTTTGACGGGTCAGTCGACTCTGCCGAGAGTCGACGCCGTCTGATTTCTAGTGCAATTTTTGTTATAAGCACCAACAAGATTCTCAATACGTAAGTCGGCACGATGGGCTACGATGTCAAGTGGATTATACCCAAACTTAGAAACCCCACTAGCCTATGGAATTTTGCCAGCAGCCTGACTGTCGTCGCTGTTGGTATATTCTCCAAATTCATTATGGGTAAATTAAATCAACATCTTTTTTACATTATTTAATTTCATAAATAATTTAAAAAATTGCGTGATCATGCACATAGTTATAACCTTAGCTATGCCTACTTGTATTAATACTTTTCAAGACAAGTGAAATTACATGATTTTTATCTAGGAATTTAAACATTTTTATTCATTGTACTAAAGCAGTGAAATTTGGCTTTCATTTACTACTGCATTCAGTCATGTTTTATAAATTTAAACCAAAGTAGACTGTTTATATTACTTGAAATTAATAATTTTATTTTATAGAATGGTTAAACAAAACTACTGTTTATAACAAGCATATTATTGACAAAGCTTTAAATTTTCGACCAAAACAAGTTCCTTTGATTACTGTCTCTAACCATCATAGTTGTTTTGATGATCCTGGTATTTGGGGTATGTTTGAAAATAGACTTGCGGTTTTACAATTTATGAGTTAATATTTATAAATTTTTATCTTTAGGTACTTTAGATTTAAAACATTTACTAAGCCGTAAAAAAATGAGATGGTCATTGGCAGCTCATGATATTTGCTTTACAAACGTATGGCACTCTTACTTTTTTATGCTAGGAAAATGCGTGCCTATTATTAGAGGAAATGGAATTTATCAACAAGCTATTGATTTCTGTATTGAAAAACTGGCAAATGGTGACTGGGTTCATGTTTTTCCAGAAGGCAAAGTTAATATGTTTCATGAAAATATGAGGTATTTATAATATTAATTTATTTAAGTATATGTATATATTAATTAGACCTACTTTTTTAACTTTGCAGATTTAAATGGGGTATTGGGAGATTAATTTTTGAATCACCTGTTGTACCAATAGTTGTACCAATTGTTCATTTAGGAATGGATCGTGTACTTCCAAATGAACCTCCTTATATGCTTAAAACAAGCAAAAAAGTAACATTGTATTATGGAGATCCAATAGACTTTAGTGAAATGTTAGGAGAATTAAGAGCATCTAAAGTTGATGAAACAGAAGCACGAAAAGCTATCACTAACCGTATTCAAGAAGAACTTCTTCGGTAAATTTACTTGAAAATTTAATTAAATATGGAACAAAATATTTTTATATAATTAAAATAATAATATCACATATTATTTGTAGATTAAAAACAATGACAGAAAAACTTCATGAACTTTGACATTAATATAATAGCTGATACAGAATCAGCTTGAATGAAAAATAATTAATATAAAGCATATTAATGGTTAAAATATTTTTCAGTTAGGAAAAATTTAAGTTGAAAAGAGTCGAGAATAATTTTATTTTTAATTTGATTAAAATACAATAATTTCACTGAATTATACGGGAGTAATGTATAGATTTTAATGTATTGAAAATTGCTTAAGTTTATTACACATAAGGATGGTTGCTGATCTCTATTTTCTCTATATACTCCTGTTTTATATCAGGTGTAAATTAATACAAAACGGTAATGTAAAGCATGTAAATATTTTCTAAAGCAGATATAGTTATGAGATTAACAAAAAATGATAAATCAGCAGAAAATAACACCAATTTGTAAAAATATTAATAATCTGTTGATAGAAAACTTGTAAATTCAATATAGCTAAAGCATTGATGCTATAAGTTTTCAAAACATTTGTAAATAATTAAGTACAAATTTTATTTAAGAATATATTTATTATGAAACAATTACTAAATGTCAAAATAATTACTCCAATATCATTTAAATTAATTTTGATTGAATACATTAAATAATATAGTCTTTTTTTTAATATTTTTCAAGCAGTTATACATTGAATTTTCAAAATATAATATCATTAAATGTACATAAAACTAATTTGAACAAATTAGAATAGGTTTATTGACATATTTACATTTAAAATTATTATCAAATAGGTAAAGAATAGTCAAGCATAACTACTGTTTACAAGTATTAAGTTTTATATGCTATGAATTTTGAATGAAAAGAATATCAATTAATTATTATTTTAAATTTGTAAAAACTTCAATTGTTTTTAGGTATATCTTTTTATGTGATTTTTATTCTTTCTTTGTTTGTTTATTGTAAACATTTTTGAATTTCACAATAATATATATGGCTAAAGTATTCTTGACTTTTTGTTATGTTATTTACAGTGAACAACTATGTTATATAATATATTAATAGTTTTGGAAGAACAAATTATGTTATCAAATTAAATTTATATGTATGTATATGAATCATTTTATAATTTAACGTTTCAACCAAGAGTTAACCACTCCGGCGTATTCTAGCGATTATACGATCGAGTTATTGTTGGTCAAATTAAAGATAGTGCTAGTTCAGAATTCAGATTCAGAATTATAATACATTTGTGTGCGGCGAGTTAAGGGCGCTCCGTGCAAAAACAGGAAGTTAGGATCGATCGAAGTGCCACCAGAAAAAAGAAGCAGCGAGCAAAAGTGGTACTAACTGTTTCTCCTGTTTTATCGATATGCCAGGACCGTACACATTTTATTTAAAAAACTTCGCTTTATCTATCGTAACATCAAAAGTCGGTTACATTTTTTTGGTATAAACAGCGAATTCGTTGTTATATAACCAACTGTTTACTCAATTATTATAAAGAAAAACGGTAGTCTAGATGCTAGTGTTCACACATACGGGCTAATCAATCGGGCCACGCGCATGCAGGCGAGCGAAAAATGTATTAGGTCCCAACTCGCCCATTCATGAAGGACGGCAGACGACCTGCTGCTCGAGCATCTCTCATACCTTTTAAATTTAACTTCCAATTTAGTTTTTTATTAAATGAGTGTGTCTGCATTATTAACCACATTTAAACTTAATGATTCTTATTTTTCCTGTACAAAAAAATCTAATATTCAAGCCCAATTTTATTAACGAAAGACGCATAATTAGTGCAACGTAAAGTCGGTGCTGAGCACTTAATATTACATTTATTCTTTTTTATTAGATTAATTTATAATGTTTTATGAAATATCAAAGTGTCCCCGATGTCTGACACATTAAAACTCACTGAAACTTATTTTTTCTTTAGAAAAAAGCTTAAATTCTAAAGCATAGCATGTTGGTCTAAATGCGGCGGAAGGTGGGCGCTGAGCATCTATTACCGTTTACTATTTTTATTAAATTAATTATTAATATTTAATATATCCACGATATGCGACGCATCTAAACTCTGTGAATCGTATGTTTCTTGTGGGAAAAAAGGTAATATACAGATCAAATTTAAGCTTTTTTTCTAGAGGAAAAATATGTTTTAGTGGGTTTAGATGCATTGCATACCGAAGTATATATTAATATTGTATAAAATATTATTAATTAATTTAATAAAGACGAAGAAATGCAGTAGATTAGGTGCTCGGCGCCGACTGCCTGCCGAACAAACTATGCCCATTTGTTAACAAAATTCAACCTGAATATTAGTTTTTTTATTGACAATAAATGTTCGAATCAGTTAGTTTAGATATTTTGTATATCACGGATACATAAATATTTAAAAAACAACAACAACAGGATCTCGATATATCGGGGTCTTCTTGAGTTAGTTTTTCGCAGTCTGTCAATGAATTTACATTCGGATTTAGGTAATCATAAGGGAAATCCGCGCGTACATTAGTACACGAGCTTGGGACCTGAGGTGAAATGCTTAAGGCCGAATGCTAAACTCGGGTCGGCGGCTCGAGGCCCGTTGGAGCAAGAGAACAAACCTACGATCTTGATATGCTACATGCGCATCATCTTGCTAATTCGTGATGTACTTAAAATCGCTCTCTTTTTGATAATACGGTCCCGCAGTAGTTCAATTTACTTTAGCAACTTTCTCGCGCTAGTTTAACTTAGTAATCTTCTGATAAATTTTATTCGATTTATTATTATGGGCCACAAGTGGTAAAACTTTATTTTTCTTCATTTTCTGATTGGAAAATTTTTTACAGTATAAATTATAAATAGCAGTTGTAAGCGTTTGCTATATTTGGAGCAGATTGCGTTACACACTGAAAATTTTTCACATTTTTTATTATTTAAAAAAAAAATTTTTTTGTAAAAAGCACAATTTTATTAGTTTTTTAATTGCGTTATGTTTATTGTAGATCTATTTCTTCAGCTTATAAATAGTTTTTAAACACAAAATAAACTATATCTTATATAATAAAATATATATTATATTTTATATTATAAAATAAACTATATTTTTAATTATAAAATAAAGTTTCTTCCGATTTGAAGGTCCTAAACTCGCTACCAGAGGTATTCAGATAACCACACAGCACCCTTAAAGGCACTATCTTTGGAAGTGGAGTAATTTGTACCATATTAAGGTTAGGCGTAGCCCCTATTCCAATAACGTATCTCGATTGGGGATAAAAGATGAAAGGTTCGTGATTTGAATATAGTTTTTGTTAACTCAAATTTAGAATACGAAAATGCATTATAAGGCGCGATCTCAAGACACTCGAATTCTAAATCTACGTTCACCATTCTAGAGGTGGCTTTGTCGCATTTTTTCGGAACCTCCATAAATCTACAAAATCTTTCATCCCAAGATCAACGAGCATGAGATACGAATAAAATGGATAAATTGAACTAGCGATATTATTACAAGTGTAGTCTTACAAGTGATATTTTTTCTAAATAGGTGCTCAAGAGTGCTAAATAAAGTGCTTGAAGATATTTGCTTTAGTTCAACTACTGGAAAAAAGGATTATACGCTAAATAATAACGTAGCCAACATTAATCTATGTAATCTTCATTTCTAAGCCAAAGTTTTTAAAAGTAGATGAGCAAGGACTAAGGACGGCTATAATGAACGCTTTCTTAAACATTAAGCCTCATTAAAATTGACACGAAAATTTAAATAAACTTTAAAATTGAATGTTAAATTAATTAAACATTGGCTACACTTATTAATTTTCATTTTATTGCATTCCCAATATTATCTTTATTTTTCGAAATCATAAAAAAAACTATACCGATACACGATGAGAATTTAAGTCGATCCTGCGATAATTTATTAGTTGTGACGGGGGGATCACGCTGGGAGTGCACTCGTAGGACTGAGAGATCTGGCCGCGGGCAGGCAAGGATCGCCCGAAAAAGTAGGGCAGGGGGTTGCTGGTCGGCATTTGAGTTTTGGCCGACGCACGAAAAGGTATTCCGGCGATTCCCCTGACCGACGTACTTGCAATCTGCTTTGACCTGATCCGCATACCAACCGAGGGCTACCGCGAACGAGTGATCTAACCACCATCCTCCGACGAATACTAGGGAGAGCGGCAGAAGACTCGGGTTATCACCAATCGTGGTAGTCACTCGGGAGGCCCCGGAACTGCGGTAGCCGTGTGCATGCAAGCAAGCATCAACAGCTATATTCGGATTTGGTGAACAGTCCGTTCGCTAATGTACAAAAACAACTTTCATGAATCTGATAGACGCGACGACGAGGGCTAGCAATCGCGGCAATATTGCGTCCCTGCATGACCCGGGAGCCTCCGGTGGAAGCTCCTCCCCACTAAGCGCTCGGTATGAGTTGTTGCGACGGTGCGTTTTTTGTCCGCCTCGCCTTGATTTAATATACTTTCATTATGAAGTGAATGGTTTCTTCCCAATCTCTCCGCACCTGTTCGGTCGCGTAAACCGTCATCGGCCAGCTACCCGGGTCCTCTTCGGGACAACTGCTAGGACCTGCAGGACTAGGCGCCCAGGAACAGTTGCTGGTGCCCCTCAGACCCTCCGAGATACGTTTTAGAGAGGAGGCACTACCTCACATAAACATTTAAATTAATATAATAAAGCATAGTATCTTTCAAAAAAACTCTCAATAACTAACTGTTTTACAATATTATGCATCAATTCATAATTTAATAATTTACAAACGCAACTCTTGGATTATTACGAAAAATTTCTAGTTAGTCAAATTTGTAGTTACAAGATGCGACTCGAATGAAGGTCGAAAAACAAGGAAAATTAAGAAAATAGCTTCAGGGAAAGTGAAGGGAAGATGAGTCCCGACGTTAATTCTAAAAAGACTGACTGACGATAAAAATACGAAGGTCGATATTAGAAAAATTACTATTATCGAACAATGATGAAATAAGTCCCCCCCAAAAATGAGAAGAATTAGGGTATAAAAGAAGAGGTTCCAGTTAGCTCAGCTCAGATAGTTCAGATAATAGTCAGAAAACTAAGCCTGTGGTGGCTTCCGTATTAATAATCGGGATAATTCAGTCAACCAAGCTCTAACCACGTATGTCGCTCCCCGAACAGTCGACCGCTGCACCGACGATCCGCAGGTTTTCAAATACCGGCCGACGAAGCATCGACTATCACTAACTCCATCGACTATCTCTCTCTCTCTCTCTATGTATATTTTATCTACTTGCAGATCTACAAGATTTTACGGCTGCGTAAGCCAGAGTACCTCGCTGATCTGTTCTCTCCTGATCGGTTGGTCAGGGGTGAACCTAAAGAGATTTCCGTTCTTCGGATGCGTAGCAAGACGGGAATTAGATCTTTCTCTGTTCAATGCGCTCATCTGTCGAACGGACTGCCATCCTGAATTAGGAATACATCCTCTCTTTCTCGTTTTAGGGGGCTAGTGATGGAGCGTTTGAGGGGTCGGGATATCACAATGTATTATTCCAGTCAGTCGTCTTCATAATCTTGTTTTGATTTGCGCCCTAAATTAGTTGTATGCGTGTATCTTGAGTATGTGTGTATTCATCCTTCATTTTATATTGTACATACATTCATTTAATTCATTGTATGTAAGAGTGTATGAGTATGAACTGACTGATACTTCATGTAAACTAAGAGTAATGTGACTTATTTGTAGAATTTAATGCATCAATTATTTATTTATTGTGGTGTGTGTGTGTGTATTTGTGATAATGAAGAATATGTGATGTAATTTATGTTTAAGTTGACTTAAGATGATTGCGTGTTCTAAGTGTTAATTTGGGCAATAATTTTGTAAAAATTTACAAATAAACTACTATCTCTCTCTCTCTCTTATTACTTATGTGCACATTCACTCATCTCTTCTATAAAGATCTAGAATAGGACAATATTAATCTAACTAATATTGTATAACTCGGTCCTTGCTTTCCCTATTTGTTACTGTCAAACTCGATACAACAATCATCATTTTGTGTATTTCTGAAGCAGTAAATTTTACACAATCGCCTTCGAATGACGCCTACTTCTCTTTAACTATTTTCCACGCACTTATAATACTGATTTTTACTTTTAACTTTTTCCTTAACCATTTTGATACCTTGCCGACGTATAAGCGGCAACATGGATTTCTAGGAGAGCCACACTTACAAAGCCCTGCAAATAGTTCCTTGCCCCGTCAATCTGATGTGCTAACGGTTAGGTCCCGATTTAACTCTTCGACTGTGAGATCCGGAATTGAGTACTTCATGACCGTTGCGCATTTGGATTAGCGAAATCACGAGGTGAGTTATCGTGCAAAGGAGCAATCACAGCGTGTGCGTCATCTATCGATGCATTACAGTGCAAGTACAAGAAATAGATAAACAGGAGATATTTTAGTGACCCATCTGTTTTTGAGTCCTTCGGAAGTGCAGTAGAATAGATATATCCATGAGGATGAAACCGATCGAAACCATGTCCTAGAGGAAAAATCTAAAGGCAAGGCTTGACTATCGGACTTACAATACCTGGGCAAGTGGGTAACGATATCCTAACGAAGTACTTGGCACTCAGTAGTTAACGTTTTGCGAAGACCTGATTGGATTTTAGTGTCCCGGAAAGTAACATTGAAATTGATCAGTTTACTGTGATTCGACAGGGTCATAATGTTGGGAGAGTTGCACTATATATTATTAAATCAAAGTAAGCATACTCTTGTCCTCCGACACTTTGGGCTCTAGAAGACACAACATTATTGTTATCGTTTTGGAAGTACTAGTACTGTAACAAATGTGGCGTTCGATGACTTAATTTTAATGGAGTCAGGCGTACTTAATAGGTAGAAAGCAACTTATCATATTTGGCTGGACCAATCGATCATCCTATTTCCCTTATTCGCTCAGTGTTCTACAAGATTCGGTATTAGGATCTCTGTTATTTTGTCTCAGCATCAATAATCTAGGTCTTGTCCTAAACTCCATGGGTGTAATATATATGCTAAAGATATATTTTGTGTGCTGACGATCTCCAAATTTACCTCAGTTTATTTAAGGATAATTTAGCTACGATTCGAGTTTTGCCAATGTTGACAAAATATCTGAAATTCTTTTTGGAATGTTTATTTTTTTCCGTCAACGCATTATGAAGATTTTTTAGGGCGAACAGCGGCGCTCCCGTACGTACTCCCGGATAGTGTGTCTCATCTTGGGCCAGAAATAAAGTTCGCTGATAGCCCGGTGGGTTTCGTCTGTCCCAGGGTGCCCAGCCCACGGGGAATCGTGGTATTCCTGTAGAATCCGTCCTACGCAGTCGGGTGGTACTACGATTCTCCAGGACTTGGTGGCGGGGTCTTGTCGTTGTAGGAGACCGTCCTGGGTTTGATACCCCTGTTCCGGTGACCGGCGTTGGTAACCCTGGCATGCGGGGTCCTCTTCTTGACTGGCGGATATCAGAGTTGCGAGGTCGGCCCCAATGGTATTGATCCCGGGCGGAAGAGGGCTTGACGGTGGGTTATCTGGGGGTAGCGCCCGCTCCATCCCCTCGTCGGCTGTCTCGGCGCTGCCTCGGTGGCGGGACAAAAAGTCCGCGAGTTGGTTCACCTCTCCTGGGCAGTGCTCGATCCGGGGATTAAATTCTTGAAGGAGCAGGGCCCACCTCCGGAGCTTGTCACGGGAATCCTTGACCGTCCGCAGCCAGGTAAGACCCTTGTTCGTCGGGTCGCTAAACCTCTGGTTAAACGTCCGTTTTTAAAATAAAGGAAAGGGAAGGAAGTTAGGGAGAAATAAAATGCACACTTGAGCCAGCTATGATTATATTTGGCTCAGTAGGGGAGGAAAAACCGCCGAAATGGTAAAAAAACCTTCCCTGAAATTATACAGAAAAGAAAGGGGGAAGGGCTCTAAGAGCGGCAGAAATATGGCTCGTGCACGAGCACTTACGTGATATCGCGTCGTGGCAATTGCCGCTGGTCCGCGCTCGCCGGGCTCGTGCTCGTCGTCGGAGGAGCTGCCCGATCCGCAATGTCGCCACGTGGCCGGCGCCGCGAACGAGGTTAGCCGCACGCTCTCTCGCGAAATACTCTCGAACGCACGCGCGGGTGTTCAAGTTAGCCCGAACTTCGGCAAGGTAGCCCGCGGGGGGTTGCGTAGGTAGGTGATGTCGACGGATTCGGTGAGAAAAAGCTGCAACTAAATTTTAGGTTACAGAGGCACGTGGGCGACCACTTGTCTGTAGCTGGTTCAGTGCAACACTGGTTGCGCGCCCGCTGGTGCGCCGACGCGACACCGCGCGCATGCGCTCTCTGCCGCTGCAGAGCGGCCGGCGTCTGGCTCGCGTACTCCGTTGTTTCGCGACGCATAGGTTACATACTGTCTCGGCATGATCATTGACGCCGTGATACATATACACATTCACCTTTTCTCTCTCTCTCTCTCTCTCTCTCTCTCTCATCCATGTACGACTGTACAGACTCCCCCCGTTGCGAGAGGGGAGCGAGCAAACTTCATCCCGCACTGTTGCCCCGAGGACACTGCCATCGCACTTGGTGTCCATTGTTCAGTGGGTCGTGGACTCAGCGGGAAGAAGAGGACACAGCTGTGTCACGCTGCGTTTCAGCACGCCGTTGCTCGTTTTCACGGAAGCAACGCGTGTGTGGCCGTGGTCTCCAGGGTGAACCGCGATGACCCGACCCAAACGCCACTGCATACAAGGTTGTCTATGAGGATGACGACATCGTCCCGTTGAAGTTGACGCGTTGTGTCACGCCATTTCTGGCGCTTCTGAAGCTCGCTCAGATATTCGAGCTGCCATCGCTTCCAGAAATCATGCCTGGCCTTGGTGATGAACCGCCACGAAGAAAGCCGGTTCTCTGAAACTGCCAACAAATTTGACTCTGGCAATGAGTTCAGCGGACGTCCTACCAACAAGTGCGCGGGAGTGATTGCAAGGAGATCGTTCGGGTCCGAAGAAAGGGGACATAACGGACGCGAATTTAAAATCGCCTCGATCTCGATAGCCAGCGTGTTAAACTCCTCGAACGTGAGTAACTGGTTTTTTACGACGCGTCGGAAGTGGTGTTTAAAGGATTTAACGGCCGCTTCCCACAAACCCCCGAAATGTGGCGAAAGAGGTGGATTAAAGTGCCACCTGATTTTGCATTCTACGGCAAAATGAGAAACGTCGCGTTGAAAGGATTCCGACTCGAGGACGACGTACAGCTCCTTGAGCTGGTTGTTCGCTCCCACGAAATTTGTCCCGTTATCGGAATACACGTCGGAAGGAATTCCCCGGCGGCCAATGAATCGGCGTAGCGCACCGAGAAATCCTTCCGTGGTCAAATCGCTGACCACTTCGATGTGTATGGCCTTCGTGACCATACAAACAAAAACGCATCCATAGGCCTTTACGCTGGACCTATTGCGTAGCTTCTTTTCCTTGATGAGGATCGGACCGAAGAAGTCGACGCCGGTTTTCTCGAACGCCGGAGCTTCGCGTACCCTAGCGTCGGGAAGGTCGGCCATTTTGGCTTGTATAGCGCGCGGTTTGAATCGTATGCACCGTGTACATCGCCGAATGATTCTCCGTACTTGGTTTTTTCCGTCGTTTAACCAGAAACGGTGTTGCAGTGCATAGAGCGTACTCTGAATTCCGGCGTGGAAATTCCGCTCATGCGTGTCAGAGATCAATAGATCTGTGACGTGATGCTTAGTCGGGAGTATTATAGGGCGCTTTGCCTCGTTAGGCAGTTTGGAATGGCGAAGCCTACCTCCTACGCAAAGTAAACCGCGTTCGTTGATGAATGGATCAAGCGCTGCCAAGTGACCCTGTTTGACTGACTTGTCAAGAGAAAGAAGCGCGATCTCGTGGCTAAACTGTTCCTTCTGGATGATTTTTATGATCTGCTCCTCTGCTCTCATCAATTCCTCAACAGTCAACGACTTGCGCGACTCTTCCTCTCGACGTGTTCGTGTGCCAAATCGCAAGCATCACGCCACAACACGTACCATTCGAGAGTAGGAAGAGAATCGAGAGAGGAACGATTCATCCATAATTTCGGTAACTAAACACGTTTTTGATTTGACTCTCGGGAGCGCCATGGGTGCGAGATCCGGTTGACTCGGCCATGTGCTCGATGGTTGAGAGATCTTAAGTGGTCCCGTAAACCACATACTATTTTTCACGAACTCTGCGGGGAGCTGTCCCCTGGAGAGTGCATCGGCCGGGTTATCTGCAGTCCTCACCTGTCGCCACTCGAGGACCTTGGTGAGGGACTGAATTTCCGCTACGCGATTCGCTTCAAAAACCTTAAGCTCACTCGGAGGCTCTCTCAACCAGTGCAATACAATCATTGAATCAGACCAAAATACGGTCTGATCAATCTTAAATTCAAACGCGGAGATAGAATCGCGATACAAACGTGCGAAGGTTAAGGCAGCGCTTAATTCCATACGAGGAATCGTTATCTTCTTCATCGGAGCGACGCGATTCTTCGCGCAGGCTAGCTGGACACGAATTTGTCCTTTGCGCGTTATTGACCTAATATACAAGCAAGCCCCGTAGCCTACCTTGCTTGCATCGCAAAAGCCGTGAATCTCGATTCGAACGGGATTGAGCGCGAGCAGCTTACGGTCAATCGAGACCTCACGCAAAAGGCTCAGCTGACCCGCAAATCGAGACCAGGACGTGTGGAGCGCTTGGGGGACGGATTCGTCCCAATTGATCCTAGTTTTCCAGCACTCTTGCATAAAGGTCTTCGCTTGCAGGGTGACTGGACCTAATAGCCCCAGAGGGTCGAAGATTTTAGAGATCCTAGAGAGAATCGATCTCTTGGTGATTCTCTCCTTGGGATCTAACTCTAATACGTGGTAGAGGATCCTATCCTCTTTCGAGTTCCACGCAGTACCTAATGTTTTGAGCACAGCGTTTTCGTTGACCGCGTGCTCAACGCCTAATTCGCGGATTTCGCTGTCATTTATCGCTGGTCCGTGGTTCGATACCCATTGCCTGATATTGAACCCGCCGCGTTTTAATACAGCGATCGTCTCGTCTCGAATTTGTTTTAAATGACGTACGTCATTCGCTCCAGTCAGTAAGTCGTCTACATACAGGTCTCGTTTGAGTACCTGAGCCGCGAGTGGGAACTGAGACCCTTCGTCTTCCGCGAGCTGCTGCAACATCCGGATGGCGAGATAAGGGGCCGAAGACACCCCGAACTTTACGGTATTTAGTTGAAATGTCTTCGTTTGTCCGTCTTGGTACCAGAAAAGCTTCTGGTGCTTTCGGTCGTCCGGATGTAGGAGAATCTGCCGGTACATTTTCTCGATGTCGGCAGTCATGACGTAAGCGTGAGTCCTGAAGCGTAGTAGATGCTCGAAGAGCTTGTCCTGTATCGTAGGACCTACTAGTAGCTTCTCTTTCAGTGAGATCCCCTTACTGGTTTTGGCGGAGGCATCGAACGCGACCCGCAATTTAGTCGTCGCGCTTGAGATGACCGATGGTTTTGGCCGCGTCTCCTTCTAAGGAGCTGCGGAGATAAGTAAATTTAACGACGTCGTCGATATCCGATCGCGAGTCGATCATGGAGAGGAAGGAGCGCTTGTAGTCGAGCCATTGGCTCAACTCTCCGTTGAATTGCGGCAGTTTTGGCTCGGGGAGTTTGGCGGTCCGGCGCTCTAACGTCGCGAGCGTGGAGTGTCCGATCGGTTGCGGTGTGGCCTCGCTGGCCGCTGCGGCGCTCGCATTTGACCGATCCTTGACGAGCGCAGCTGACTCGTAATATCGGTCGCGTAGGTGGTCGAGCTGCGCAAGGATCTCGTGGTCCGGACGCAAAAGAGCGAGCTCATCGTGCAGCTCCTCGTACGCATATAAAAGCGTGGTCGCACGCTCCAGCCGCGGCTGTGCATTAGTCTCAGAGAGACTGCCCGAAATCAACCCATCGAATAATGGTTCGATCTGGGCCTTGAGCGCCAAAAATTTTTGCACGATGAACTTAGCTCGTGCTTCTTGACGAGCCATGTTCATGAGAGAGACCTTGGCGGTCAAACGGATGCGCCAAGGATAGCTGTCACTGACTGGTGTAGTAACTACACCAATCCGGGGATGTGCAGCTCAATCTATTTGAATCTAAATTAAAAGAACAAATGGATTCTAAATTATCAACAAGCGAGCTAATGCCCTTTAAATTAAACGGCCGAGGCAAAAAAAAATAAAAAATTTAACCTGTTCTTCTCGCGAAGGCTCTACACTGTCCCAGGAAGAAGGACAGCAGCTCTCCCCCTCCCACGATACAAATTTAGGATGGCCTCGAAATGCAAACTTAATTGCAATTCACGCGACAGGGCACAATACGAGAAATCTCGTGAAACACGGACCTAAAGTGCGGTGACGAGCGGTGAGGCTACGCAGTCACCTGTCGATGCACTGCTGCAGTCGACGCCAAATGATTCACGCCGATGATTCTCGCAAAGGCGTATGGGGGAAAATATAAATAAACTCTCGCAAACGATGCGAAAGGTGAAAGCGACGTATGTGACGTCTTAATGCTTTCTCATGGAATTTAATTGTCACTTGACACGCTGTCAAGTGGTCGCAGAACGCTGCTCGATAATGCGGCCGAATTATCTCTTAGGCGAGTCGCCGCTACGTGGGTTTAAATTACGCTGTCGCGCGCCGAACGCGGAAAGCGCATGGCTCGCACGAGATGGATACACCGCCGAGCGGCCGAAGCCACGCGCCGCGATCGACGCAACACTGAGCGGCCGAAGTCGCGCGCCGTGACCGACGCACACCGAGCGGCCGAAGTCGCGCGTCGCGACCGACGCAACACCGAGCGGCCGAAGTCGCGCGCCACGACCGACGCAACACCGCGCCGCCGGGACCACGCGCCGCCGAACAGCTGATCAAGCGATCGACGCGCGCACCTTCTGACGACCAGCTGACAAATCGCGTACTAATTTGATTATGCCGGCACTGGGTTGGTGATCTATCGCGAGAAATATACAATTTGGTCGATTGACCGAGAAAAAAAGAACAAAACACTTAGCTTGAGCCAGGCAGAAGCGCAGCTGATGTGGAGTGGAAGCGATGGCGGCGAACCTGGAGATGACGGCCGTGTGTACCTTCTCGAGAGTCGGCACTCCGCGAGACAGGCTGAAGATTCAGCGCCACGCTCGGCCAAGCGCTGCTGAACTGGACGCGAGTCCGGCCTCGGCGTCCTGGTTCCTCCCGCACCTTGTATGTGGACGCCGCTGACCCACCGGTGCTTCGCAGGCGTCTCCACGGACCGGTATCTTAATGCCTCTCCACGTGAGAGGTTACGTTGCCGCACTCGGGAATCCCAGCCCCGAGGCGGGATTAATTCGTCCTAACGGACCACCCACTCGTGTGCACAAACGGGGCGCTGGCCGACGCAGACGCCGTGCCCCTGCGTGTTACCTTGAGCTCGCCGGTGCACCAAGGTAGAGCACGAGGGCTCCCAGAGACGCAAACGCCTGCCCGCGTGCAGACGTTCACTCTCACGGAAAAAGAGAAGAGAAAAAAAGATAGAAAAGAGTAGACAGATAAAGCGATAGTTGAGGTCGCGAGAAAAAGCTGCGACTGAATTTTAGGTTACAGAGGCACGTGGGCGACCACTTGTCTGTAGCTGGTTCAGTGCAACACTGGTTGCGCGCCCGCTGGTGCGCCGACGCGACGCCGCGCGCATGTCTCGGCGTGATAACATACACACATTCACCCTTTCTCTCTCTCTCTCTCTCTCTCTCTCTCTCTCTCATCCACGTACGACTGTACACCCTTGTTGTCGGTTCGGAGGGTGAATGGGAGGTCTTCTAACAGGTTGCGGCACTTCCGCCCGGCCCACATCATTGCAAGGCACTCCTGCTCGTTACTATGGTACCGAAATGACACTTAGGGAGTGCCGCGGTAAGAATAGCTGAGAATAGATAATGATGTCATCCAAATAGACGGCACAGAATATTCCTAATAGGCCTCGAAGGACTTCGGTGCTCATAAGTCGTTGGAATGTCCTCGGCGCTCCTTTAAGTCCGAAAGGCATCACCCGGAATTGTAAGTTCTGGCTCGAGGAGGTAGTGAACGCGGTATAGCGCTTGGAAGTGGGGGCTATGGGCACTTGCCAATACCCACTCTGCAGGACCAGCGTCGAAAAGATCCGGGCTGCCCCGAGTTCCTTCAGAGCGTCAGCCATGTGGGGAATGGCGGGGGTACAGTCCTCGGTGATGTTGTTGAGGCGCCGGTAATCTATGCAGAAGCGCCAGGTGCCATCCTTTTTCTTCGACAGCGCAATCGGGGAACAGTAGGGTGAGGTGCTAGCCTCCAGGATTCTGCTGGTCAGCATGTCTTTGACTTGTTCCTCGATGGCCTGTCGCTTCTCTAGTGTATATCGGTACAAGGGGGTTCGCACCGGTCGGTTGAAAGTGAGTCTGATCTCGTGAGTGAGAGTCTGCATTAGTTGGAGGCGGGTCCCCCCTTGGTTGAACACCCGCTGATGGTCATGGAGGAGGGCGAGGAGACGGTCCTTCGGTTCGTCATTGAGGGAATGCTATATAGCTTCCGGCTCCAAGGAGGGAGCTTCGGTGTGCTAGTAGGCTAAAAGTAAGCGTGACACTGCCTAGTGTGGCGAGCCATTGCCCCTGTCCCGCAAGATCGTGTCGCTCGGGGCGCTAGGTCCAGGGCTGTCCTTTCGGGAGGCAGTTGAGATGTATGAAGCTATAGGCCGCGGCGGGGTCGATGAGCGCTTGCATCATCTTACCCGCAATGTCTACGTAAACGGTGGGTAAAGAAGCTGGTCCTACCGTATTTAGGACTGGGTGTGGGGGGCGTCGGAGCGGCTTGAGTCCGGGGCCCCTCGTCAGTTTCCCTGAGGGGAATTTTCCCTCCGTTTCCGCAGGACGGGACAGTCCCGATGGTAGTGACGACCCAGGCAGTGGTGGCAGTCGGGTGCCCTGGGAGTGGTTTCCCGTGATGGAGCGCTGGGTGTGGGCCGGGAGGCCTAAACGCGAAGTACCTTGTCGTCTGCGACATCTCGCTCCAGTCGAAGAGATTCTTCTAATAGCCTGGCGATGTCTGCGAATCTGACGGCTCGTAGTTGAGGCCGGTGTACCGGGAACAGGAGGCTGATCAGTACTTCGACTGCTGCGGCTACCGTATCCTCGGGCTTGAGTCGGTGGTATAACTGGTATTTTCCCTGGAGGAAGGGTTCTACGGCTTCCTTTTCTCCTTGTTTGATGGAGTAAAGGCGGGCGGTGAGTTCTCCCCTGACCGCGTGGCTGTCGTTTTTGGCGAGAAGGAGGCCTCTGA
Source organism: Sycophaga agraensis (assembly GCA_018906755.1). Classification (NCBI taxonomy): domain Eukaryota; kingdom Metazoa; phylum Arthropoda; class Insecta; order Hymenoptera; family Pteromalidae; genus Sycophaga; species Sycophaga agraensis. Next base: position 536,407 of record JACCIE010000057.1, on the reverse strand, counting down.
ATCGGACCACTCCAAGTCCAAAGGCTGGTAACATGCCCACCAGGGGGCGGCGCCACCCTGGAGCCCGCACTCGTAGGTGTTTGTCCATGCGTTCTGACCGAGTCGGTGGAGGTGCGCATGTTCTTAGCACTTACGCAAGAAGGTCTGGAGGCACATTCGTGTGATGCCCCTCGGAAGGTGGGTATGGGAGCCTGTTGCCTCAGGGCCCTGAGCAGGGTATATAGGTTCAGCTGGGCGGACTGCATCACCGGATTGGTGGAACAGCTGATGGATGGCGAGTCGTGCATCATGGGATTGTCTTCGTTCAATTGCTCTTCTTTTAGATTGTTGGGCGCCACTGGGTTTTTCACTCCCAGAATTGTTCTTGTAGTGGGATGGGGTCCGTTGGGTGGACATCGACACTGTAGCTCGTCGGAAGTGGCGCGAGTCCCCTCGGTGTCCACCGAGTGTTGTGCCTCATGTCGAGCGCCAATTGACGTCCGCCACTTGGTCGTGGCGTTAGTCAAGCCGGGGAAGGCGGCGCTGGTGGTATTGCCCTCAAAATCCTCGCTGATAGTTTGTGGCTTCCAGCCCGTGGCTGGCTCCCCGGGCGGCCGATGCCGCGACCGGGGGTAAGGGGGTTTGAAGCCAGTGGTCTTTGGGGTAAAAAGTCAACGGGAGCTAGGTGGCGATGGCAATATAGTTTGCAAGGGTAACGAGAACGTATGAGTGGGGGTTGACTGCTCGGCAAGTCTGCCCCGCGCATTCGGCGGACTGCTTATAAGGCCTCGGGGGGCCGACTCACTTTTGGGTGTATGTGCATGCATTTGGGTGTTATTCATGTATGTGCATGTGCTGAACGAACGATTCTCATTACATTTTATCATTGATTTATTTGTATTAATTTTTGTTTTTACGATGTGTGGGAAGGTATGATTGTCGACTAATAGATCAATAAAAATTAGAAATTAAAAGTACAATTGCGCTATATCTGTGATATTAGATGAACTGTTATCATTATGATATTAAATATAGTAGAGTTAAGGTGAAATGATCAATTTACAAATAATAAATTATCTATCTATTTCTCCCACTCTTGCATTTTGCCACAGGTAATATACCTTATCGCACATGTAACCTCTTTTAACCTTTTAAGGACGGGACTGGTCGATATATCGACCACTTCGGTATCATATTATTTTGGCATTGTTTCGGGGGTAATTTGGTATGTTAAATACAGGAAACATAGTGTTATTATTCTAAAACGCATATTTGACCTTGAAATGGCGATTTCAAGGGCAAATTTTTTATTCGGTATTTCGACCTCAAAATTGGTATACCAACGTATTTTGATGCTTTGAATACGAAACAATAGTGTTGCGTTTGATAAAACGCATTTTCATAGTGATTATTTGAACTATTTATTCCTATTAGTTTCTTGGCAGATCAACGCTTAGTTATTTTTTCTTGCAGAAGACTTTTATTGATAATATTTTTATTATTTCATCATTCTCTTCATTTACTAAGTTGTCAAAAAATTATAAGCAATTACTTTTGATAAAATGGCTGATATTGAAACAATTAACATTGGACTTTAAAAAAAGTCGAATTTTAACGTCAAATCCCCGTCCTTAAAAGATTAAGATAAGCTTAGATTGGATTATAGTTAATAGACATTCTGAGAAATTACTGCCGCTCATCAATATTCCTTCAAAATTCAGATTTCTGGCTTGTTAAATTCGGAAAATACCATCATTTTCTATCCCAACAATTCTATTACTTTTAACAATTCCTAATCACTTTAATAAGCAGGCAAACATAAGCTACAAATGAGGGTTACCTGGTTCAATTATTAATTGACACAGACAGTTTATAGCTAAATAATTAGTACTCTTAGTTGATTTAGTTCAACAATTTAGTTCATTCTTTTATTTTTGCAACGTAACTTGTTAATTCACGCTCTATATTTCTTTTGAGTCCAAAAAAATTAATGAAAACTCTGTTTAGATTTATATTTAATTAAATGCAATTTATATTTTTTAAATGCAATTAAAATATTGTTTAATTATTAAATATTCACACATGGTATTTCTTATCACCAGATGGGATATTACTCTAATTTATAAGAAAACCAAATCAAATCATATCATTCTTTTAGTCCACGTTTGAGAAAGTGTTAACTGTTCCTTCAAAATAGGTTAAGAATACAACTATTAAACAAGTACACATATCAAATGATTAATTAATTCATTTAATCTATTTTAGATGTTGCGGTTAAGCCATGGAAGAGGAAAGAGGTGAAGAAGTGAAAAATAAAACTCGGGAGAAATGCTGAAATTCTTTTCTTTTTGATTATTTGTGAGACACCGAGGCAAAAGCTGGCAAAGCCCAAACAAAAGTTGCGCGCTCTGCTCCTGAGCAGTGATGCCAGAAAACCAAGACTTTTCGCGCCTCTGCGGTGATAGGCGGAGAGCTCACGCACAGTTTGAAATAGGAAGCGATGGAGGGATGAATATATAGGAACACTATAAATTGTGCTTCATTAATATTATTAAATATAAAATAATACTACCTAACAATAAATTTTGTTACAAAATAAATTAATTTGTAAAAAATATGTATGCAAGTCATTTGCTTGCATAAGTCCCAACATGCTATAAAAAGTCTATACAATAGATATACAACATTATAGGTTTAATTACTTAAAAAAATAGCAAATAATATTTAAATGATTAAATAATTTATTAGCGTATATATATATATAAACGTTTAAGAATATTAATAAAAGAAATTATATCAATTTATTAATATATTAAGTACAATTAATCAATACATTATTTATGCAATAAATAATATTTTGTAGACATCAAATGGTTTTTTGAATATTAACATATTATGAGTTTAAACATAAATTATATACTTAGAGTATATAATTATTATTATTATAAAATTTATAATAATAATAATTATTTATCCATTATGAAGCTAAATATGAAACAATTGATTTAATATAAAATTAGGACTTTTATAATTTTTATTTAAAGGTTATAATTTTATAATAATAATTATAAATTTTATAATTATTAAACCTATAATGTTGTATATCTATTACATAGACTTTTTGTAGCATGTTGGAGTTTACGCAAGCATATGACTTGCATACATATTTTTTATAAATGTTAATTTATTTTGTAACAAAATTTATTGTTAGGTAGTATTTATTTACATTTAATAATATGTGGCACAATTTATAGCGTCTCTATATATTCTTCCCTCCAGCGCCTCCTATTTCAAACTGTGCGCGAGATCTCCGCCTATCATCGCAGAGGCGCTCTGCACAGGCGCAAAAAGTCTTGGTTTTCTGGCATTACTGCTCCCCAGCCGCGAGTCGAAACCCCGTACCACCTGCGCGCCGCCACCGAACCTCTCCGCCGGCGCGGCTCCCCACTCCGCCGTCCACCGCCGCGCTCACTTTCCCGCGACGGAAAACGCGATTTTGTTCCGCGCGGCACTTCTCGGAACCTCCTACGAGTGACTCTCAGGGCAAGATTCGCCCAGGAGCCTCGTCGTTCAACCCTTGGCTTCGGTCGGAGGCTCCCTAGGAATCGCTGTGGTCTCGCTTCGGCCAAAAATGTCTCCGCGAACACGCCCGGAATAAAGAGTGCCACAGGTACCACCTACCAGCCTGTGCACGTCGAAACAAACTTCTTTCGAATCCCGCCCGAACCAGCCCTGATCGCATCTGTTAATTGCGGGCCATAAACAAATATATAACTACCCACGCCTTGCCAACCACCGCATCTTTGAGCCTCTTGTCATCTTTATTCTATTTATTTACAATCATTTATATTTCATACATCATTTAAGTTCGCGCAAACAGTTGTAGCGGGCCATTTAATCCGGTCTAGATTGCCGCGCTTCTTTTGTTAACCAACTTGCCGCATCGGCTCCGGCTCGGCCGGTGCGTGCGTGACGTCATCACTCGCTCCGAAACACACATGTGTCATAACGCGCCGCTCTTGTATGCAATGTTAGATATCCATGAAATTCTATTTTTTATCACACTCACCTTAAGCACGTTTCTTTACTTTTAAATTGAAAAGGCATACTAATTGCAAACGACCAAAATAACCATAATGCCAGATCAGATTACTAACATTATTAATGCTAAGGAAAAGATTAAAATTTATAATTCATGTTATGTTCCAAAATTAGGTAAAGATAATTTTAGCCCTCAAGGCCATTTAATTTCACCGAGTGAACAAGTAGTCTTAAAAATTTACGCCAAATAGTCGTTCGACTGGCGAACCAAAATTCAAACTCAAATTATAGAATACACTTTTATCAGAATAATCCCATTCCTGGTGCCATTTGGTGGTTCCCTGCACCCGATAGCCTGGTTTTATTTAATCCGGATGAAATAATGCTAGATGCTTATACTTTAAATGATCTGACTGATGACATTGAAATATTACGACCCAAGATCAACTTTTTAAATAAGAAAGCTCCAAAATTCTTCGCTAAATCAATTAGTTTTAAGCCTGCTGAGACAAAAGACATACTAATTGCAAACGACCAAAATAGAATGAGATGCTCAGTTCATCGTCAAGACTAATTATTGGATCATTATTATGCTGGCATGATTATTCAAGGGAACATCGACGAATACGGCGCCAAAGCGACAGCGGCGCTCCCTGTCCGTTCGGACCGGGACTTGAAAAAAGGGCCAGCAGGCCTCATCGCCAGGTGGGTGCAGGGGCACTGTGCGCACGGCGAGAGAGAGAGAGAGAGCCCTAACAATGTCAGCCGGTGAACTCCAATGGCCCGCTCGGGGTTGAGGCAAGAGCCCCTAGTGTGGCCCGATACAGGCCTCCCCGGCCGACGTCATCGCGTCGAGCGGCGAGGTGGAGGGCCCCAAGAGCGGCCCGGGTACGCCTAGCGGGCGGTGATGACCGCCAGTATGAAGTGGGTGCTGCGTGCCCGACGGGAGAAAGCGTCCGGGCGGAGATTGTCCGCCTGGGTGCGAATGAATATGTTTCTCCAGAGCCCGAGTAATTTAATAGTGTCTTCCCTCCATCCGCGATTCCAACCGTGTCTACCGCCGCGAGTCTAGCCACCCGGGGCTAGCCCGGCCGGTTTCCCTACGGGGCAACCATGAACCTGCGTGACGAGCAGGCGGGCGCGACCGGAGAGTGGCGGGTACTGCGGACCCCTCCGAAGCACGCCGGCCTCGGAGTGGAAGTACCATGTCACAGTATTAATTTATATTTATTTTTTTCTTATGGAGCTAATTTATATCTTAATAATATTTTATTTTTATACCAAGGTGATTATAATTATTTAATTTTTAAAATATATCGATGGTTCTTATTACATTATTTGCGATTTTTAGGTTCTGATATCAACCTAACCATCATTAAAATGCAGAAACCCATCGCTAATTTTAGCAATAACTACCGTCCACGTCAAGACAGTTATGATGCTTCTTTCGTTCATGACTATGATGTGGAGAGCTCGTACCAGAAAGCACGAATAAATTGCGGTCATGAGACCGCAAGTATATTAAGTGAAGAACTCAAGAAGAAATTGTTCCCAGGAGTAAAATATGGACAAACAGCCTCGGAACGTCTGGGAGCTATTAATACTATGAAAGCTATTACAATTACAGTGACAACTAGAACAATAGGCTTTTCGACAATTCATATTTTGTCGAATTATTGGATGATTATTATGCTCACATGATTATTGAAGGGAACATCGACGAATATCGTAGCCTATGCGATATGTCAACTGGCGAGCAGCTTGTGAGGTGCATAACACTATTAGATGAAATGCCGGTAATGGATGCTTTAAAATTATTGCATTATTTTCTGATCATTTTATTAAATTAAAATTGTATATCACGACTAAAATTTTCCATTGAAAGATACATTTACTAACAATGTATTTTAAAAATGGTCTTGCTTGGCAATGGCAAATAAAATTTTTTAGTTTAACTTTATTCATTATTATTATTAAAATTAATTTCATTTTTTAATAAATAATTTAATTTTATAATAAACTTCTTAAAGAATTCTGTTACATGTTTATGTTACATGGTTATTTGAATTATGTAGCTATTAGTTATGCCTTATGAATTATATAGCAATTAGTATGCATTTCCATATTTTTTTCTGATCGACTTTGTATACCATAGTATACAAAATTTCCTTCAGTCCTATTAAGGTTATGTTAGGGTGGCGTCGCTCGTATCATCGAGTCTTAGGTATAACATGAGTATAATTACGATGTATTTACTGCTCGTGATTATGCTTTACAGTACAGTCGTATTTATAAGCATCCATCGTAACATATGCCGAATTTTCTACCAGGGTTTGGGAAAGTTCCGAGAGTATCGAAAATGTACAAATATTATTTGAGTTTTCGGGAGTCTTGTGCTGCCTCCTATCCCGTCTTTACCATCGACTGAGAGAGACCCGCACTCGGAGGAAACACGGCAAAACAGTAATCGAGAGTATTTGAGTGTATTCGGGAAGAGTTAAGAAATCCAAATAGTATTCCTGTTTATAAAGAATTTTAAATATGTATTCGTAATATAATTAATATACATTTAACAATTTTAAAATAAAATTATATTTATGACAATGTCGAAAAATGGATTTAGTGATTGTTTAAACATAGTGGAGACAGAGAGAGAGAGTGTGTGTAGTACCATATAATTGTAAATGATCTCTAATCATATTCAACACACTGTTAGGATGGTAGAGTGGTTTAAGGTGTACGCCATTTTCTAATGAATTTTACGGGCGCAAGTTCAAATCCGATTATAGATAATTAATTTTATGTATTTTATTGAATAAGTGTTTATTTATTAAAAATAATATACCGATAATACATTTATTGTAATATTACATTATAATATATGCTTGTCATAATGATTATATTTTAAATATAATTTATTATATATAAAATTAAAACAATATAAAATTTAATCAAAAAGTAGCTACTATTTTGTGTTGTTAGGTAGTGACTACCTGTTTCATATTTTAAGATTACAGCTTTAAAAAATGTCTTACAATAGATGTGTACATGTGCAGCATATTTGAAATGTTGTTTTATTATATCAAACACAACAATATTAAAAAAAATTATTTCGCTCTGTATATAATCCCACTAATATAGTTACAGATACTAATATCCTGAAATTAAAATTAATTTCACTTGACTTACATTCCTTGCATCCGATATAATAAAATCAGTAATACTAGATAATCCTGTATGTGCAATCATACTTTGCCCAATAGGTAATAAATCTATAAAATGCTCACGAAATTAAATATGGATAATGAATTTTAGGTGGTATTTAACAGCCATTCTTAAAATTCTAGCAGACTCACCTCCGCTTATTAAAAATCATGAAAAAGAAACACGGTAATAATGAAAAGCTCTGACAATATTTTATATATGGATACTGATTATATTTATTCCATGAGTAGTTTCAGAGAGCCTAGGGTTAAAATAAAAGAACTAAGAAACACTACGTTTATGGCGAAATTATTGCAAATCAGTCCTTTGCACAATAAAATATTAAATCTTTTGAAACAAAACCAGTAATTCGTTTTCGGTCCTTTTAATACACCTGCTTATGCAGATACCTCTGAATTCTTAGATTTGGATTCAGGGCATATTTTTAACTCAATAATTGATAAAACATGCTAAAAAGGATTACAAAAATAAGAGAACACAAAAAATTTTAAAAAATGAAAAAAGTACAATGAGATCATAAAGCCGTTACGCACCCTTTCTTGTTTCAGGTAATGCTAAAAAGAGCCGTATAAAACAATCAAACTGTTTCGAACATTTCGGAAGAAAAAGAAAAACTTCTATTATGATGAAAAAATCTTGGAAAAAATATCATAAGTTGTGTTTTCAATGAAATTTTATACACCTTTAACTAATAAAAGCATTATTTCAACCACCTAAGTTTTTTTGCGCTTTTATATGAATTTATAAACAAATGTTATTAAATTTTTACTATAAATAAAGTTAACTATCACAAATTTTTCACTTTGTAATGAATTATTACTACAGCAATACCAAGTGCGATTGAGAAACATTATATTCGTAGTCTACATATTGATTTATAAATATTAATAAAATAATATTGTGTAATAAATTCGCAAGTAGCTAAGACGATGTACTCGTCGTAATAAAAATTTATATAATTTTAATCTTATTTATAATTAATATTTAAAGTATAGTCATTATAACTATTATATATAATAATTTAATATTGTTAAAATGTATTATCAGAATATCATTTTTAATACAAAAACACTATTATGTAATAAAATACATAAAAAAATGGCTTCGAGCAAATTAGAACCTGCACTGATAAAATTCAGCAGAAAATGCCGTACGCATTACTTCACTTCACCACTGAACTGTTTATAGTTTTTCGATGTTGAATATAATTTAAGCTAATCTATAATTAGACTATGTTATTATAATGTACTACTAAATTTAAACAATTGCTAAGTTTATTTTTCGACATTGTTTTAAGAATAATTTTATTTTAAATTTGTTAAAAATACAACATTTTATTTTTATGATTTATTATAAATAAACTAAGGCAAAGTTTATGTTAATTATATTATGCATATGCCCCTAAAACACTGTTATTGCGAATATTATTTGAAACTCTTGAATATTCCTGATGTCACTCAAAAAACTCTTACTAGTAAATACTCTTTTGCGGTATTTCCCTTCAAGTGCGTGTCTCTCTCAATCGATGGTAGAGAGAGGGTAGCAAACAGTGTGATGCCACATAGTATAGTGACTCGCGCCGGAAGAGTGCAAAGGAATTTTCGTGTGTTTTTGAAGATTATTTTCAGAGTATTTTACAAAGTTCTGCAGTTGCGTAGCTCCTTGTAAAATTTAGTATTCTAGGTTTTTCTCTTTTCAGTATGTTTAACAAATACAGTTTATACATTTATGACAACAGAAAATCTTAACTTCTATAAGTTTCTTAGTTACTTATTTCAGTGAAAATAGCAAAAATTTATACAGGAAAATAGGCATTTTCCTGTGAATTGCAATAACGCAAAATTTTGTGCACGGAATAAGACATAAGATATCCAACATATTCTTAATATTAATTACTGCATCTGTGATCCTTGAGATTGATCATCATTACCTGATCGACTCCCACTAGCTGTAACTTCTAAAGATTCCGGGTCTGTGAAATGAAAATATACAGCGTTGAATTAAATTTTTATACTTCTTCACTTGTTCATAACATTTAATATATCTATATTTTAAACAAGTAATATCTATAAATTATTATATAAGGTGCGCAACTTTGCTTCCGCCGATTTTTTCCCAAAATTTGAGGCATTTTGAAATTGCTTGTCGAGTGACTCCCAACGAATATTGATAATTCTTCTTGCGTTCGGCACGTATTGTCAGCAAGTAGTGTCTTCAGTTCGTAATTTTCCACACGTTCTTTCACTAAGAGCAGTCTCATCGTAAGCACTTGAGAGCATTCGATAAGTCTCAGCCGCAGTCTTTTTCGAATGAAAACAGAAAATCATCACTTCCCACAAATGACGAGAATTTGTCTCGATAATTGACATCTTCGATCAGAAATACACATGATGCCAACATAAATATTTAGAAACCGAGCGCAGGGTATGCGCGCGGTTCTAAGGGAAGGGACGTGGAGGAAGAAAACAACACGGATGGTGCGGTGAAATATACGGTTTATTGTGAATGCACTATATACAGGGTGCAGCGTCTGCGAGCGTGCCGACGGGCGCTCAAGCAGGACGCTACCAGGTTGCTCGATGGTCAGAGCGAGACTAACTCAAGACGCGCCGGCCGTTGGTTTCTACGCTACCTTGGCGGAGTCCGCGCGTAGCGTGCGCGTGAGTGAGTGCGGCGTTGCAACCTCGTTCGGGTCGCGCCTCAGTTGCAACAGTTGCTTGCGCCGGCGCTGTTGCGGCACCGGATGAGCCTACACAGCTTCTCCCCCTCCAGTGACGAAGGCAGCGGGCCGACGAAACGTCACGAGCTTCTAGCGCCGTGTGTGTGTGTGGGAGGGGGGCTGCGGAGGGTGTCTCTAACGGAGGAGAAGGCAAGACAGTGACGCCGGCGGAGTCGACGGCGATGTTGATGGTGTAACCGCCGCGGAGATCTCGATGGAAAAAGGGTGGTTTGTGGTATGTGTCTGGTACCGGGAGTCACGAAAAAGCATCTCGGCCGGGGAGGCTTTTAGATCCTCCTTGAAGGTCGTACGGAGGCCGAGCAGAACTGTTAGCAGCGCCTCGAGCCATGGTGTCGCTGGCTTCCACACAAGGCAGCTTTGAGCGTGCGATGGAACCGCTCAACCATCCTGTTTGACTGCGGATGGTACGGCGTGGTGCGGACTCGATTGGCGCCGATGAGTTGCGCGAGGGCTGCGAAGAGTTTGGTCTCGAATTGCATACCCTGGTCAGTGGTGAGAGTGAGCGGCGTGCCGAAGAAGCTGATCCAGCCGTCGAGGAAAGCCCTTGCAATGGTGGGGGCCTGCTGGTCCGTAAGGGGGATGACAGTTGACCATTTGGAGAACCGGTCGATGATTGTGAGGCAATACTACATGCCATTGCAGAGAGGCAATATGATGACGTCGAGGTCTAAGTGGTCGAACCTCGCGCCTGAAGTGTTTTGTGGCCACGAATGCTGCGAGCAGTTCACGGTCATATGTACTATACCTCTTCTCGGCGTCGGAGAGTTTGCGAGAGAAGAAGCCCAGCGGTTTCCAAAAACCCTTAGCGTCCTGCTGCTTCCCCTATGGCGGTGTCGAAGGCGTCTGTGTGAAGCCGGAGGTGGGCGTCCGAAAGCAGGAAAGTGGAGCAGGCGGCTTTGGAAAGGGCGTCCTTGGCGTCGATGAATGCTTGGTTGGAGACCGCATTCCAGCTTATTGGGACTGCTTTCTTCTTGTGTGGTAAGTCCTTGAGCAGCTCGTTTAGTGGAACCAGGATAGAGGCTGCGTGTGGAATGCAGCGCCAATAGTAATTGATAAGTCCGAGGAAGCGACGGAGTTGCGCTGAGTTCTCCGCGGTGACCGTGTAACCTAGATAAATAACATCGGTCTTCTCGAGGACTCACTTGTCCGGGTTGATTCGAACACGTGCTGCGCGCAGCGTGTCGAAAAACGTCTGGATATGAGAGAGTGAGTGCGGCTCGTTCGCTTGGGCTGGAGCACCACTAGCGGGAACTGTATTAAGCCACCAGACGGAAATGTGGCGTTTCGTTTATGTGGGCTTCTACCGGCCTTTATTCGGCCCAAAGGGAAGAGCCAAGATGGCGTCCGCTCCTGGTTCGGCTCGACGGCGTGGAACGACGGCGTGGAACGATGGCGTCCCAAGCCGGAACAAAGCTAAAGTGGAGGTTACGCGGAAGCGTCGCCAAACACACGGGAAACGCGGCGCGGATGTCCAATCTGCCCGCGATAAAGGAAATCTTATTAGGAGCGCCCAGATCCTTTGTAGCTGTCGGGCGCGCACAGCTGGGCTGATGGAGAAGCTTGTAGGCCCAACTCCTACCTCGTGGGGCCGTGAATGTCCTAGCGGCTACGGCGTCAAGGAGGCGGATGGCGGTGGGAGAAGCCGGGCCGTGGTCGCCGCGGCATGGTGTTGGACGTTCGTCTCGATCGTAGGCCTCTGGGCCTGCGCCTTTGTCCGAGATGTTGCGGGCGGGCGTTGTCGTAGGTGTTGACCTCTCTCACGTTCCCTTTGGAAGACGTGGTCACCGCTTTAGAAATCGAGCGCGGGGTATGCGCGCGGTTCTAAAGGTAGGGACGTGGTGGAAGAAAACAACACGGAAGTTGCGATGAAACATACAGTTTTTTGTGAATGCACTATATACAGGGTGCAGCGTCTGTAAGCGTGCCGGCGGGCGCTCGAGCAGGATGCTACCCAGTTGCTCGGTGGTCAGAGCAAGAGTAACTCAAGACGGATGAGCGTCCACAAATATACTGACGCGAACGTCGGTCCAGATGGTGGGGAGGTTGCGTCCTGGGACTGCGTGCGACCGCGAGGCATCGTGGCAGTAATCGAGGGTCTTGGGTTCACACCGGGTTCTACCCGTGGCCGGTGGAGAAGCTTCAAACCGGTGGCTGGCTTCTTGGGCGGCCGTTGCCGAGGAATATGGGGGAAGGGAGCGCGCCACTGTTGTGCCTATTAAGGCCATTCGGCCGTTTGGTCTTAATTGCGAGTTGCGCCTCGCCCTCTGGCGGTGGCGCTCCGAAGCTCGCGACCGTGGCGCTGCGGGGATTCGCCTATTCGGAAAGGTGGGGGGCCTGTTGGGGCCGAGCGCTTGCGTTGCTGCGCGTTGCCCGTTGCGGCGGGCGTCAACACTAATGTGGTGCTCTCGTTATGTTGATGTCGGCGGAAGCGAAGTTGCGCACATAAGATTTACTATTATTAAATATTTAACACACCTGGACAAGGGGATGCTTTATTTCGACATGTGTTATAACTACCACAATTCAAGCATTTCAATCCAACAACATGAAATTTTACTGTAGATTCCTATAAATTTAACATTATTTACTGTGAGACATCATATTTACACTGATATTGATTTGTTATATTTTGCATTAATCAAATAAAAATATAATTTATGATAATATAATTGTCATAAATGAAACTAGAAAATATACCTCATGGCAATCTTTACATAGTATATCAGCTTTGTAATCCTTATATTCAGGTGGCATCGGGGTCAGTGATACTTCACTATCCAAAAATCGCCATAAATCAGCCATATCAAGAAGCGATACTTGACAAGTTGGACATGCATAATGACCTGAATGTAATAGATCTTCAAAACAAGTACGATGAAGCAAGTGCCCACAATTAGGAATGTGACATGGTATGCGACTTGTGTGGATATCTTCTAAACACACGGGGCAATTAGCATGTGAAACATTTTCAACGCACTGCAACAAACAAAAATATTGCATAATAATCTATATTTTAGAACATTTATACAATGATTAAATATAATAAAATTATTTATTTTTTCGTCAAAAAATAAAATTTAAGTTTAAACCTAAAAATGTTGTAATTTAGTTAAACTTATTGTAAATATTTACTTAATTAATTATATTTCTGGATTCATTTAAATATATCTATTTATTGATGACAGTATTAACGGAAATGATTTAATATTTAGCTTTACATTCTGCTATTCTTATAAAGAAGCATTGGAAACAATTTGAAATTATTATAACTTCCTACATTAACTTTTTACAGAAGAATTAGGTTTTCATTTTATTTTAACTGAATAGTAAATAATTTGAAATATACTATGATAGAAAACTATGATAGTTTGAATATATATATCCTAAGCATCGAATTTCTTAGCAGAAAAGTTTTAAAATAAAATATAAAAAATCGGAAACGTAAAAAATGTGATTTAAACCATAGCCTAAAAGTTCACAATTGCCGTCTCAATTTCAAAAAGTTGAGACGAGCATACATTGTGTAGTTAGTGAGAAAGATAAGATAAGGACACCGCACGCAAAGAATCACAGGGTCAATAATTATAATATGATAATTATAATATGATATAACAATAATAATAATATGCGGCATAACACACTACGTTGAGCATCTAAGCTACAACTTCCGGGCCAGTATTAGCTCAGTGAACTCAAACGAAACCAAGACGGCTACGGGGAATCCACAGATCCACAGCAGTTTCGCGCGAGAGGCAGTACCAGTCCACGTAGCGACGACAGGCCAGGCGACAGACTGATCATCGGAGCACCCCAAATAGAGTAGCACGGCCTGAATGTAGAGGAATTCAGAAAAGCTGCAAATATTTGCGACCTGATCCGGAGGACAGCCGAGTACTTCGGGCCGCAATTTGATTTTAGATGGATTAACGAATAAGTTGGTGGGACGAGCGCCAATAGACTTTCGGGGAAACCTAGAACTATCCACCCAATTTAGACCGACGGGGGTCGCGGAGGACGTAATATGCAAACTGTGACGGGTACAGCAACGAACACGAGAGAGCGTGGCCGACTACGGGCAGCACGTGTAGCTGTACCAGCAATTCGTCGCGATATACGAGAATGCGCGATACGACATGGAGATGGCCTATAGCATTCGAAAGACTGCAAATTCGACACTAAATAATTTGATGTTCAAATTACTGACACTCAATTATTGTGTGCAGCAGGTGAACCCGCTGCATATAGAAGACATCGCACAGTAGTTCCATTTAAAAAAAAGAAAACAATTATGGCTTCCTTCGAGTTTTTTACCGATTTGAATGATTCGAGATCGAGAATGTTCCTCTCGGACTAACCTGTGAGGATCCGTTTCCCTCACAATGACAATTAATATCTTACTTGGCCATAAAGTTCGTCAAAATTGACCGTTTCGAGAAAATGAAACCAATTTTGGCTTATAGTTTTTGATACAGGAGGTATGCTAAGAAGTTTGAATATGTTTTTATGTATTTTGGCCTGCTGAATTCGAATATTATGGTTATTCTTTTTTTAAAGTTGAATATAAATAGTTAAACAATTTTTTTTGTAACAAAATTAACAGTTTCAGAGTTAAAAATTGTCAAAGTTTCGAAAATCGTGATTTTCGCCATATTCAGCATATATGAATCTCATGTTATGCAAGTTTTACGAAGACCCCTTTAATGCGCTATTGCAAGGCGGCATCTATCCATCGCCGCGATCGAGTTGCAGGCGATGTTCGGACAAAGGGAATACTTTGTTAAACCAGAGAAAACGGGAGCAATCGGCGTAGACGAAGCATCGTGGACCTTCCGGTAGAGAAACAGGATAAACGCGGATTCACGAGATTCGATGTCGAGGCCGCACAGAGGCCAGCCACCGGGAGCGGAGTCGGCAAAAATTAAACAATACGAGAATTGCAGCGGGTCGAGGAATGAAACCCGAAGCTGCTGAGAGTTAGTCAAGTCAAACCCCTCAAATAGACCAAACTGCGCCACGAGAGGAGCATTGAGCAGCAGCACGAAAAGAAAGATGCATAGAGATGCAACAACACAACGAGCTCGAGCGTCGGCTCATGGCCCTCGAGGAGCTGGATCGGATAGACCGCGCAGCCGAGGTAGAAACGACGCTAAGATTGAAGTGCGACCTCGAAAGGTTGTGAATCCTGCTGAACGACATTCAGATAATGCTCGAAGGATCCAAGAGCGATGTGAAGGGCAAGGGCCAGTCCGAGAACGGTGAATGCACCCGTACTCAAGGAGGCCCCACGTCAGCGTTCGGTTACCGAATACCGTGCCACGCTATCTTAGCTTGAGGTAAAAGAGGCAGACACTGATAAGCTTAAGCTTACGAGAAGCCACGGATACATCGACTCAGATGGTGAAGGACCCATAAATATGAGCGCGAGGAACGCGGAGATGGAGACCACACAACAAACTCCCAAGCAAGAGAAACAGTCAGAGAGGGAAAAATAGGCGCGATCGGTAACCGAAAAAAGAAGATAAGCCTAACAGAAAGAACTGTGGCGAGCTCCAAAATAAAGCATTGGCGGGGCATAGGCGGGGCGCGTCTAATATCGCGTATAATGGTAGACGCGCGACCCCCTGGAAAAAGCCACATAACACGTCTAGACGGGATGGACACCCTCCGCCGCTTAAAACGATAAAGTCATAAACGCACACACGAAAATCGTGCGACCCCGACGAAAACCTAAATAATAACGCGAAAACTGAAGGAATAACAAATAAATGCAATATTTGCATAGTGTACTTTGATTTGGCAATAACAAGCCTCAATAGTTATCCAGATATTTAACGAATTGCTGCTTATAACAATTTTAAATGCTTTAGTATTTATGAAAAACCAAATGAAAACATATCCAACAGTGTATCCAAAGTTACAAGGTTAAGTCATATAAATGGTTGTTTGTAAAGCCAAAATAAATTATTAAATATTTATTACATTCATGAGACTTTAGAATCATTTTATTATTTTTTTACACAGTAAAAATCAGAAATATTTTTTGATTGCTCATAATGCTATATTTGATGCTAGGAGGTTTTTACGTATTTTTTTAAACAGTAATGTTGATAAATAGATATGGTAACTAATTATTGAGTCAACATTACTGTTTTTCTATGACATAAGATGTCATTTTTTTTCTCACAGATCAATCCTTCTAGTAGGAGACTTAATTTAGACTTAATTTATACAGCATATCAATAAGAGATATATTGAACTAAAGATTAAATACATAGTCTTAATTGCATGGAGTAATTGTAATTTTATTAATATCAAAGATTTTACTCAGTTTTGAATTATTAGTTATATGCCAAAAAAGTACATATAAATTATATTTATTCATACAAACATAATAACATTCAAAATATTAATTTTATTGCATAGTAAACATCATTATAGATTATTTATATCACTTCATGATTGAGATAAATTTATATTATAATTTATTTTAATTTAATTTTTTCTATATTTTATTAATATTTAATTCTATTATTTTAAAAATGTTTTTAGTACTTTTATTAAACTTATGTTAAGTTACAAAAAACTATTATCTTTTTAATAAGATGTATAAATTATTTTTCTTGTTTAACCATTATATTAAGAGAATCGATAAATGTTCAATATTCTTAACTTATATATTTATATTTTCATCATAATTATTAAAAGTACAAATTTGATATATACCTTATGACCATTTTGGAGCTCAACGGGTAAGCACATATTGCATTTAGCACAGTGAAAAAATCTATCTCGTCCACCAAGCCTGCAAATTCCACAACCATCACAATGATATTGATTTTTATCTTCATCATCAAAAAGATTACACTCAAGGCAGGTATACTTGCCAAAGCGAACATGACACTTTTGGCAAGTGGCTTGTACTGGTTGACGAGTATCACAAAGCACACATATTAACTCTGTAACCTCTTTTCGTTTTACTGTGTGGGCTTCTTGTTCATCATGGCAGAATCGACATGTGTAAACTTTGTTACAACATGGTGTCTAGAACCGTAACAAAAACATACAAAAATTTAATTCAATTCCATTCATTTGTTGCATTAATTTTATTAGCCCTTCCTATAAGTATTCCTATTCCTACACCACTACTTTAATTTTATTCAAAAATATGTATAGTCATCCAACTTTAATTTAAATTATATGTAACAGTGAATGACAGAAAATTATTTAATATATATAAATGAAAGGTTATCTTGATATATAGAAAATAATTTTTTTCTTAGTTATTATAACATTGATATATAAAAATTAGATGAACACTTATTCATAACAACAATTTTGTTATTTTTTATAATTTATTATAGAAACCATTATAATTGTTATATTACTAAAACAAAATTTAAAATACAATACAATATTTTGTAGTAAAAATTAGTTTTAAATCCGCACTTCAAATGTAATTGAAATTCCTTGTTTTCAAACAAATCGTTGAAATTATAAACAATGAATATTATCGGTCATAAGACATAAAAATTTAACTCACCACAAACTTAGACTTTCTCTTGTAGTGTTCACAACCATAATTGTCCTCGGTGACCTCGTTAGGCTTAATCGTCTGTTCAGAGCTATTACGAGAGCTGCTCCCGCTAAAGTTCCCCAGGTCTTCCTCTTTTTCCATTCTTCTCATATTCTTAATGTTCCGAATTAATGTACCAAGTATTTTCTGGATTACAGACTACAAAAAATGAAGTTTTTACCCTTAAACAGGCTAATATTTACGCTTTTAATATGGCAGCATGAACGCAACACGGCAACTAGAGGTATACCAGGGAGGATCAACTCAATGCTAAATCAGTGGCTAATTTTTGACGGCGAGGAATACTTCAGGGGGCGCCAGCATCGACTATATATAGTGTGACGTAGCACCCTATAGGCCTATTCCCTAGCTACGCACAAAAAAAAATTCTTCTTTACTCCACTAATCTACAAATCTCCCTACGATCCAAAATCGAATTTCACTTCGGGGAATACAGCGAAGTTCGGAAAATCCCTCGGCGATACTCCGCACAGCCTGGACCTCCTCTTGGCGACAAAATGGCGGGAATCGTGGGGCTCTTTAAATTGTTCTCTTGGGTTTCTCCGCGACGGATAAAATAATTCTAGCGCGTTTATTCCCGATGACTCGACAAACAATTAACAAAAAAAACAATACAATAACTTTATTTTAACCGACACATCGACACGCTGCAAAACGTTTATTTACTGGCTTTAATTTTCTTTCTTTCAATTTATTGGTGGCGAGCCCCCTAAAACTTAAATTTCAAAAAAAAACGCAGGAAATCAATAAAGGTCATTCGACTCAAGGTACTTGATCTCTCTTTCTTTTTATTTCAAAATTAATTTTACACTTCCTTTTTTTTTTTTTATTTTATTAATTTTCCCGAGGGAAGAAAATGGCGTCGGCGACCACCGCTGCTCCCGGTCCCGCGCTCCTGCCGCTACTATTGGCAACAAGAACGTCACCGCAACAAAACGAAAACAAAAAAAAGAAAAAAACACAAAATTAATTCTTTGGCTGTCTAAAATCTTCGACACCAAATACCCTTGGCATCAATCATCTTCGGCAACACCAGTTTTTGGCAACAATAAATACTCCCAATTTATTTTGGCGGGAAGAAAATTGGGCTCCGATCTTCCTCCTTCTCCAAGGCAACAAATTTTGGAAGAAGAAAAACTTCCTTTTTCTCGATATTCTTAATTCCGTCCCTACCTACCCGTACACCAATCCAATCCCACACTTATTAACTCCGTCACCTGATAATACATTAAATTCTTACCTTCCTCTTTCTCAATGCCTTCGTCTTTCCTAAAACGATAATTTTCTCCTCTCTCTTTCCTTTTAACTCTCGCCTTTTATTTCCTTGTTCTCAAAGTACTTAATTTCGCTATCCTATCTCTATATCCGTTCTTCTAGCTACTTTCTTCTAATTAGATTTACTTCTTCTTTTCTCGACCAAGGCTCGGAGCGAACTCCCGAAAAACTTCCACTTTCCTAATGCCTTCCCAACTAGCGGAATTTTCCCAAAATTCCCCTTTTCGCGCCTAGTAGCTACCGAACTTTCGGGAAACGTGGTTTTCTTTCTCTCTCTATCTCGCGTAATTCGTATCCCTCTCTCCTCGGTCCCTCCTTCCGCCTTCCGCGCGTTCGCGCCACCAAGCTCCTCTCTCTCCTTTTCCCCGCGGCCTCTCTCTCTTCGCGCGCTACCCCCCCCCCCATCCGCGCTCTCACTCTACCCGGCTCCACTGTCTCTCTCTCTCCGCGCGGCTCCCCTTTCTTTCATGCCGTTACTGCCCCTTTTCCGCGCGCGCGCCGGCCCCCAAACGCGTCCTATTCTCTTTCTACGCGCGGTTTTCCTCTCTTTCGCGGCTACCTTTGCTCTCTGCGCGTGCCCCCGAGTAATCAACGAGTACACATGTGTTCTGCAACACATGTCTACTCGTTATACCCCCTCCCTACACCTTAATTACCCCTAATTAAGGTGTATCCTTCCAAGACAACAATCCTTCCTACCTTTTACTGGGGTGAGTCCCGCAGAGCCTCAGTGATAACCCGCTCCTGTAGTGCCGGGGACAAATGCTGGATCCTCTCCATCAGGGCCAGCATCCTGTCCACTCCATGGTTTCCCGCTGGGGACGTTATCCCTCCATTGGACGTGGACGGTTGGCTGGCTGCTGGGGCGTTTTCCCTCCTTTCCTCTGCTCCTCCCATCGCTCCGACCCGGTTCATCCTTCTCCGGGCACTCCTTCGGGCATACTCCTCACCACACCGAGGGCAATCCTTCATCCCAACCCCCCTTCTGCCACAATTGAAGCAGTGGAGGGCTGAGGGACGCGTGCAGCCCGACCTGGAGTGCCCCTCCTGCCAACAATTATGGCAGACAAACGACGGGGGGTCCACCCGGCAGTCGTATGGGATATCTTCTCTTCCCGCGAACATGATACCCCCCACCGTCCGCTCTGCCAGGGCCCGCCGGCGTTCGAGCCTCGCAGTAAACGGGCCAACCACCCTGGGTTCTTCCCCCTCCCTATCATGGGGGACCTCCCGGTCTCGGCGTTCTTCAGCCCCTCTTCTACCCTCCGGTACCCTCCTTCGGGAAGTTTCCTCTCTCCGGCGTCTGTCCTCCCTGTCCTTTCTCTTCCTCTCCTCCTCCTCTCGCTGAGCCTCTCCCAACCTTCTTCGTTCACTCCTCATTCTCCTTACTCTTTCCTCCTCTTCCCTCTGTTCCGCCCGGCGTCTTCTTCTTTCCTCTGCCCTTCTTCTCCTGGCCTCCTCCCTCCTTACCCTGCGTCTCTCCACTCGCTCTGCCTCGACATCCAGATTTCGTTGTCGGATCGCCTCCAGGGGAGAGACGAACTCCTCATCCCATTCCGCGACCTCTGGATCCCGGATCCACTCCGGAGTTGTCGGTTCCGCCCACTCGACCTCGGCAACAACTCCTTCCGCCTCGGCTCTCTCCTCGATCCGTCCTACCCCAGTGTGGTCTATCCCCAAAATCTCCGCGTCCCGCTGTAACTCTTCCTCTGAAATCAAATGGAAGGACACCGGGGAAATCAGTTCAGGCCCGGTTGCGACCAAAGGAACTTCCTCTCCTTCTGCCCCCTCCGGATCCTGCCGTGCTTGGTCCCGCAGATCTTCTTCAATCATGTTGGTTAGCTGGTCGGCCCAGCTCACCAGTTCTTGAGGAACGCTACCTATAACCGAATCCTCCATTATTATATCCTCCTCCCTGGCCACACCAATCTCACTTTTCCTCGGTATTAATTCACCTGACCCTCCTTCTTCTAACACGGGGGCCACCTCCATGACCTCCTCTACCTGCAACTCCTGGACAGCCCCATCCACCATCATCTCCTCCACTTCGGCAACAACATTTCCTGAATAGGCCATAATCCCTAGGATATACCTGAAAACAACTCTTGCTTTTTTTATACATATCCTTTTCCTATAAAATTTTTCTATATACAACAACAGGACAACACAGCTACTGACGACACAACCTCCACCATTTACTAACCCCTTTCTCCCCTCGGCAACACAAACTTTTTCAATTCCGACACATGCACCCGCGCTATTCTCCGATTATCCCCCGTATCTAATTCATAAATCGTGGGAGTAATAACCGCTTGAATCCTATACGGACCCTCATATCTGGGTGCGAGTTTTGCTGAAAATTTCTGTCCAGCATTCGAAAGGACTCGTACCTTCCTCAACACTTGGTCCCCAACACAAAATACCACATCCCTGCGTCCACGATTATAATATGTCCTTTGGCGGTCACTCGCTTGGTCCACGTGACGCGCCACCATGTCTCTCAACGCGTCTAGGCGTTTCAACCGGTCCAACCATGCCTCCTTATCCAATATTTGCTTGAATTTCCCATTTTCCAATTCTCGGCGTAGACTTTTCACTGGCTTTGGATTCCGACCATAATTCAAGAAAGCTGGCGATACTTTAGTAGAGGATTGCACCGCCGTATTCATTGCATGTCTTAGTTCATGCAGATGGACGTCCCAATCCCGGTGGTCCTCTCCCACGAACATTTTGATCATAGTCTTCAATGTTCTATTACTTCTTTCCACCGGATTGGCTTGCGGATGATAGGGTGGGCTAGTAACATGTTTAATGCCATATTCCTGCAGTAAATCCTCTAAATGTTTATTCATGAACTCCGTTCCATTGTCTGTCAATAGATAATCCGGTACTTCCCATCGGAACAAAACTAGCTCCTCTAGGGCCTTGGCAACACTTTTTCCATCCGCCCTCCTCAGAGGTTTCAGTTCCACCCATCTTGTAAACAAATCTTGAAACACCAGGACATATTTAAACTGACTCTTACTGCTGGGGAATTCCATGACATCAGCTGCCACCACCGCCCATGGCCTTTCCACTATTCTATGGCCCATCAATCCCTGGGGTCCTAACTGGGATGCTTTATGCTCCTGGCACTTCCCACACGTCGTCACAAACTCCTTCACATCATACCAACATCCCGGCTAATAGTACTCCGAGGCAACACGATAGTACGTTTTCTCTACTCCTAAATGACCGGAGGAGGCGTGACAATGAGCATCTTGCATCACCCTTTCCCTATGCTCTACTGGGATTACCAACTTCCATTTATCCTCTGGCCATAAAATTGGGTCCAATAATTGATCTTTCCGATGCATATACATCAAGCCGTCCTGCATTCTCCACTCCGGCAGCTTTTCCGGATTATTGGTCAAGATTTCCACCCTTCTCAAATACCATGGATCCCG
The DNA here is from genome assembly GCA_018906755.1 of Sycophaga agraensis. NCBI lineage: Eukaryota > Metazoa > Arthropoda > Insecta > Hymenoptera > Pteromalidae > Sycophaga > Sycophaga agraensis. The sequence continues at coordinate 514,107 of JACCIE010000057.1, read as the reverse complement.
TATTTCTCCAAAACCCGCTACTTCCTCCTCTACAACAAAACCCCGAGATAATGCATCCGGTACGTGATGATCCGCTCCTTTTCGGTGAATTATTTCAAAATCCCATTGTTGAAGTTGCAGCGCCCATCGAGCAAGTCTTCCGGTCGGGTCCTTCAGGTTTCGTATCCACTTAAGGGCGCTATGGTCTGTAATGACCTTAAACTTATAGCCCTCCACATACGGTCTGAATTTCTGCACGGCCCATACCAAAGCTAGGCATTCTTTCTCGGTGGTGGTGTAATTTCTTTCCGCCTTATTTAACACTCGGCTCACGTATACCACCGGGTGCTCACCATCTTCAAAATCTTGGGTTAACACTGCGCCAATGGCAAAATCGCGGGCATCACACTGGATGGTGAACTTTCTAGAAAAATCTGGTCTTGCTAACACCGGTGCACTGGTTAGGGCCTGTTTCAATAGCCTGAAAGCTTCCTCCTGTTCCTCACCCCAACACCAAGGCTGATCCTTTTTAATTAGTTGGAGAAGTGGTAGCTTCATTTCTGAATCTTTATCGATAAACCGAGCATACCAACCTACCATTCCCAAGAAGCTGCGTAACTGCTTCTTATTCCTTGGCGCTGGATACTCTATCACTGGTCTAACCTTCTCCGGATCTGGCCGCAAACCATCCTTGTCTAAAATATATCCCAAGTAGGTCACCCGAGAACAACCAAATTCGCACTTTTTTTCATTCAGCATTAAGCCAGCCTCACAAATTCGATCTAATGTAACTTTTAGCCATTTCAGATGTTCTTCAAACGTCTCCGTGGCAACAATTATATCATCTAAATACCCAAAAATGTGAGGTCTGAACTCTGGGCCAAACAAATAGTCTATTAGACGCTGGAAAGTTTTTGGACTACCCGATAGACCAAACGGCATCCTTAGGAACTGGAACAGTCCTGCGCCTTGAACTGCAAACGCTGTATACTTTTTACTACCTTCTTCCATCGGTATTTGGAAATAGGCCTGTTTCAAATCAATTTTCGATATATATTTTGCCCTTCTTAACTTATCCAAAATTGAATCAATACTTGGTATCGGATACGCATCTTGTATCGTTCTTTTATTCAGATCTCTGAAATCGATACAGAACCTCCACGATCCATCCGATTTTTTCACGATCACCGGGGCGCTACTCCAATCACTGTCTGAAAATTCTACTACCCCTTCCCTCAACATCTTGTCCACCTCCTTCTTGGCTATTTCCCACATGATTGGAGACATCCGTCGGGGATTATGCTTCACCGGCTCCCGTCCAACCACCTCTATTCGATGACAGGTTAAATTCGTCATCCCAAACTCTTTTGGTTGCCGCTTTAAACACTCCGTGACCATCTCGCGCAGCTGAGTTGCTTGATTGGCTTTTAACTCCACAATGCCTGCGCATTCCGCGTACACCATATCCTCTTTCCTCATCGATTCATCAGCAAAATCCCTCCACTCTCCATTACCTATTTTCCATCGAGGAGGCTCCGTGCCAACTATAATCTGAAATAACTTGCACCCATCCATTCCCAGTACTATATCTTGATCACAACATCCCATGGCTTTGAAACCTAACCGTCGGCTACATCCATCCAATTCCATATTAAGATATAAAATTCCTCTGACTTTGGCAACACCCCCCGATACACCTTTTACCATGGAGTTTGACGGTTCCAATCTATCGGCAAATCGTTCCGCAATTTTGGGACTTACTAATGATACCATTGCTCCCGTATCCACCAAGGCCTTATACTTCTCTGTTCCAATATAAAACCATAAATAACATCGATTTTCCACACTGCATTCTTCTACCATGGGAGGGTACTCTTCCACCGTATTTCTGGATTCATCTGGATCCCATCCAGATTCACCCCCTCCCAGGACTGTACAAGGAGGTATCACCTCCTTGTCAGTCCTAATCCTCGCGACTCCAGAATCTGATTCTCCTTTCCCCTCGGCTCCATTCGCGTCCTTGCCCGTATCGTTTGTTTCTAATACTGTAATTGCCTCGGGATCTACACTATCCTCTCCTTCCTTTCCCCCGGCCTGTTGGAGGACAGTCTCCTCCTGTACAGGCTCGCAACTCACGCCATCCATCTGCCTTGACCTTCCATTCTCAAAAACAGATATCCGGCTTCTTACATCGGTCTGACTGGAAGTTTTCTTCACTAGATCAGACGCGCGACCAATATCATCGGTCTGATCGGAAATTTTCTTTTCCAACTCAGACACGCGACTACTAACATCGGTCTGATCGGAAATTTTATTTTCCAGATAAGACACGCGACTAATAACATCGGTCTGAATGGAAATTTTCTTTTCCAAATCAGACACGCGACCAATAACATCGGTCTGAATGGAAATTCTTTTTTCCAAATCAGACACGCGACCAATAACATCGGTCTGACTGGAAATTTTCTTTTCCAAATCAGACACGCGACCAATAACATCGGTCTGACTGGAAATTTTCTTTTCCAAATCAGACACGCGACTAATAACATCGGTCTGATCAGAAATTTTATCTTCCAAATCAGACACGCGACTCGTATCTCCTTCTTGACCCGTTATTTTCTTGGGTTGCATTGGAGCATGTACTTCAGCCCTCACAACCTGGCTACAGCTTGATTTCAAGATCCTCCTTTCCTGATTAACATCCGATAGCGACGGCAAAGCGAATGTTACCTCCTCACGAATTCTTTCCGCTCTTACTGGGTGGCAGGAGGTTGCGAGCGGTTGCTGACCCCTGCCTCCTCGTTTCCCAATAACTGTCTCACGGCCACACAGTTTGGACAGTTCCGCAGCTGGTAACCGACCTGGTTACAGCCTTGACAGATTTGGACAGGCCGCGACATGGGGCAACGATTTGCAAAATGTCCATTTCCCCTACACCTATAGCATACCTTCTGCGGACACTCGAAAGCCCTATGGCCTTGTTTCCTGCAAAAATAGCACGCTTCATCTGGCCTGCCATCTGTCACACGTTGGAACGTCTTATAACTAGTGGGAGCCATTGACTCTCTTCCTTCACTCTGAGTTCGTCCTTGCGAGTAATACGAATTTGGTGGTGGTTTTAGTAGCCCCCCCCTTTGGTTGGACCACTCCCGTCCATTTAAGCCAAATTTTCCCTCGGCATCATTTCTAAACAATGCTATTTCTTTTTCATCTGGGACTACAGTGTCCACCTGGAAGTCTAATCGTTTCTTGGCTTTTGTGTTTTCCTGAGACTTCGTTACTTTCTCTCGAGGATTCCTATTCACCTGATCTCGGCCTCCCATCGTCAGTTCAGCTACGGCGTCTTGCTCCAAAAATCCATGTGATTTACTTGTCTTAACCCTGTTTCCCCATGCACCACCTATTAACAAGACCTTATCGTCCTTCGGAGGAGACGTTCTCTTCTTATCTAGTTCTTTCAACCGCTCATAGCGGTGACCCACTTTAGTTAAATCATCCAACGACTCTATTTGATGGCCTTCCATGAACCATCTATATCCCGGCAACAATCCTTTATAAATAATTTTGATTTGAGTCAATAACGGCGGTGGGTGCCTCAAGTGGCCAATCAAATACTTTTTACACAATAAATAGTGCGAGATCGTCTCTCCTCTTCCCTGGGTCCTTGCTTTGAACTCCTCGAGCAAGTCGTCCTCGTCCACATCTCCCATGAATTGACTCCGGAAAAGCCTCTTAAACTGACCCCATGTTTCAATACTTGACTGAACCGTCCTATACCACATTCCCGCGGCACCAAAAAAAACGCTATCTAAGACGTCCAACAGTTCGTGTTCAGTCATTTCGGATCTCAAACGAATTCCTTCTAATCTCGAGAGAAAGTCCTCCGGTCCTTCCTTCCTATCGCCCGAAAACCGGATGTGCTTGCCTTGCAGGAGTTTAATATGGGTTAACATCCCACTTGCCGTAGAGATAGGTCTCCTCATCACCTCCCTACCCCTAGGCATCCAACTCCGTTCCTCATTCCTATGGCTTTCTGCCGGACCGACCGTCCTTGTCGCCCCCTTGTCTCTACTCATTTGTCTGAAATGGCTTCCTAAAATTTCATCCTCCGACTCCCATTCTTCGTCGGTATATCCACGTCCCTGGCTGTTTTCGATGGCCCCAAAAACCCTCCGCCTAGGCGGCTCCTGCGCTTGGTCTAAGTTTTCGAGTTCTTCTGATATTGATGCCTCTAACTCAGCTGGAACCGGGATCACCTTTCTTTTTGATGGCATTGCGCTTCGGGGCGTAATCCATTGTCCCTTCTTGACGGAGGTGATTTTGGGTTTATAGAATGACGTAGACGGAGGCCATTCATATCTTACTCCTTTATAGAATACCGGGGTGGTGGATCGGTCTGGATCATGAGTGTCTTGCACCTCTTCCTCGGCGATCTGACTCCTATCACCGGGCTGAGCCAGTGATAAGTTAGCAAAAGTCTTTGGGATGGCACCTCGAAACTCCGGCTTTGATTCCTGCCGCCTATTTTCCTCTATTTCCCTTTTCTTTCTGATAAATGCCTCGGTCCTGCTTGCCTCTTCCGCCTCCGGTATCTCTACTTCCTCGGCAGATTCCTGTGCCATAGCAGCTTCCTCATCCTCTCTCATAGACCACGGGATTTCATAACGCGAAACTTCCAATAAACGCGCCTCATTCCGGAACAATCTGTCCCGGAGCACTCCTTCATCCCCCGTTAATTTGAGATTGAAACCTTCTAACTGTCTTTCCACTTCCTCTATTGGTAAACGATCTATTTTCCTTCTCAATGCCCTGGCTGACCTTGAAGATGACAGAATAATCTTCATTTGTTCGGCGACGTCCTCCATTTTATCGGAATTTCCTCGGCAACAAAACAACTAGTCTTAAAATCGCGACGGGGAAAACCCGTCTCAATCCTCTCATACAACAGCAATCCTTCGTACCAAAACGTACCAGTCCTCACAATAAACACCCAGAGAATTACCCTGTCTACTTGTTGAAACTTGCGAGTATTCGAAATTAATAAGATATATTTAATAATAAAATTTTACCTCGATAAAATTCCTCGACAACAATGTAGTTCAAGACAACAACCAGACAACAATGCTCAAAATCACACATGTATTACACAAATAATATAAAATTCATCTGAAAGTTTTCAGATTTCAAACGATAAAATTCATCAAAAATCGTCAATACTAAATTGAGAGGTCAATTATTAAAATTTTACATCAATCAGGGACACACTTATTCAACGGGTTTTTTTTTTTTGTTAATTTTTATCCAAGGCTACAATTATAAAGTTAGGCCGCAACAACCAATCTCCGTCGGATTTTCCATCTCCGATTTAATTCCCCACAAGGGATGCCATTTGTGACGTAGCACCCTATAGGCCTATTCCCTAGCTACGCACAAAAAAAAATTCTTCTTTACTCCACTAATCTACAAATCTCCCTACGATCCAAAATCGAATTTCACTTCGGGGAATACAGCGAAGTTCGGAAAATCCCTCGGCGATACTCCGCACAGCCTGGACCTCCTCTTGGCGACAAAATGGCGGGAATCGTGGGGCTCTTTAAATTGTTCTCTTGGGTTTCTCCGCGACGGATAAAATAATTCTAGCGCGTTTATTCCCGATGACTCGACAAACAATTAACAAAAAAAACAATACAATAACTTTATTTTAACCGACACATCGACACGCTGCAAAACGTTTATTTACTGGCTTTAATTTTCTTTCTTTCAATTTATTGGTGGCGAGCCCCCTAAAACTTAAATTTCAAAAAAAAACGCAGGAAATCAATAAAGGTCATTCGACTCAAGGTACTTGATCTCTCTTTCTTTTTATTTCAAAATTAATTTTACACTTCCTTTTTTTTTTTTTATTTTATTAATTTTCCCGAGGGAAGAAAATGGCGTCGGCGACCACCGCTGCTTCCGGTCCCGCGCTCCTGCCGCTACTATTGGCAACAAGAACGTCACCGCAACAAAACGAAAACAAAAAAAAGAAAAAAACACAAAATTAATTCTTTGGCTGTCTAAAATCTTCGACACCAAATACCCTTGGCATCAATCATCTTCGGCAACACCAGTTTTTGGCAACAATAAATACTCCCAATTTATTTTGGCGGGAAGAAAATTGGGCTCCGATCTTCCTCCTTCTCCAAGGCAACAAATTTTGGAAGAAGAAAAACTTCCTTTTTCTCGATATTCTTAATTCCGTCCCTACCTACCCGTACACCAATCCAATCCCACACTTATTAACTCCGTCACCTGATAATACATTAAATTCTTACCTTCCTCTTTCTCAATGCCTTCGTCTTTCCTAAAACGATAATTTTCTCCTCTCTCTTTCCTTTTAACTCTCGCCTTTTATTTCCTTGTTCTCAAAGTACTTAATTTCGCTATCCTATCTCTCGTTCTTCTAGCTACTTTCTTCTAATTAGATTTACTTCTTCTTTTCTCGACCAAGGCTCGGAGCGAACTCCCGAAAAACTTCCACTTTCCTAATGCCTTCCCAACTAGCGGAATTTTCCCAAAATTCCCCTTTTCGCGCCTAGTAGCTACCGAACTTTCGGGAAACGTGGTTTTCTTTCTCTCTCTATCTCGCGTAATTCGTATCCCTCTCTCCTCGGTCCCTCCTTCCGCCTTCCGCGCGTTCGCGCCACCAAGCTCCTCTCTCTCCTTTTCCCCGCGGCCTCTCTCTCTTCGCGCGCTACCCCCCCCCCATCCGCGCTCTCACTCTACCCGGCTCCACTGTCTCTCTCTCTCCGCGCGGCTCCCCTTTCTTTCATGCCGTTACTGCCCCTTTTCCGCGCGCGCGCCGGCCCCCAAACGCGTCCTATTCTCTTTCTACGCGCGGTTTTCCTCTCTTTCGCGGCTACCTTTGCTCTCTGCGCGTGCCCCCGAGTAATCAACGAGTACACATGTGTTCTGCAACACATGTCTACTCGTTATAATAGATATAGCAAGTGTGTATAACACCGTAAAGAGAAGCGCTAGTATCAACTACATTTAGATATAGCGGACGTGTATTAAATTTTATAAATAATAATTAATATATTGCTATTATGTAAAAACAATCAATTTATTTAATTTTTCTAATAAAATAACCAAATTTCACGTAGCGTATTTCACGTAATATATAAATCTATATAATATATTTTATACAAAAATGTTATAATATAAATATATAAATACTAAATACAAATTAAAGTTTCGTTAGAATACAAACATACAAATAATTGTATAAAATACATTACATTAAAATTATATACATATAATTGTATACCTATTATTTAAAAAATATATCTTTATATACGAGTTTAATAGCACACAGAATCTGAAAAAATTCAGTAATATAACAATTTGATATTTAATATAAATAAAATAATATTAAATGATTAAGAATACTTTCTCTCTGCGTTTTTTGGGCTTAAGACCAACGTGAAATCATTAAAAATATTGTGTTTATAACAATATAACATACAAGAATATAGGATAATATAAAAGAAATAGAATAAAGATTATAGCATGCAGATATTATATTTTGCGAAAAAAAATTGGTAAAGATACAATAAATTAACATTGCGATATCAGCATCAAATCCGGTTTGAAAAAGAACACCCTTGCTAAATCTCATTATGCGATCTCAAACTCTTGTAACTGTATTATAATTTTGAGAAAAACGTAAGAAAAGGTTTAGCTACAGTAAAGAAAATGAATTTTAATAGGATACTACGCATGCGCAACACAATCATTTGACTTCAATAAAACATTTGCGGTGGCGATTCAAATACCGCAATCAGGAAAAATTATTTTCACTGATAAAATTAATTTTTTTAATCAAAATACAATAATTATTCATGAATATAGTTATACAGTATACTTTAAATATTTAAATGTTTAAAGTATGTAAGAAATTAAATAAAAATTTTATTGTCGAAAAAAAAACTTTTTTAAATCTGAAAGATGTAGTTTAAGTAAATTAAGGTTAAATATTATTAAATCAAAATTAGTCGGTAATTTTATTTAATATTGATTAATGAAAATAATGAACCAAATTATGTTGTTTTCCACGGAGGACGGTAGGCGGGTCGTTGCGTGAGTGGACATCTCATGGTTGCTTGAGCTGGAGGAATTTAGAATTCTTGAGCGGGGCGCGCTGCTGTATGCTCAGGTCTTGGGTACACGGAAGTCTGACGAAGGGTTCTTACTCATATGACAGAGACCCATTCAAAGACCGCGCGCAACTGGAGAGTCTGCTGCCGTGGATGATGCTGCCGCCTATTGAGGTTGGTTGGAGAGATCGAGCTTTCGGCAAGGGTGCCGAAGCTACTTCTCCGCTAGTGGGTGACTGCGAAGGAGGACATGGAGAAGAAAGTGATTGCAGTTGGTGAAGCGGATCCTATTGGTTGCGGTCAGGCAGCTAGAAGCTGACCAAGGAGCGTGGTGCTCTCGCTGGGAGGTGGCAGGCTGAATAGAGGGCTCATCGTCAGTGACATAAGCGGCATTGATCGATACCGGAGCGCAGGTTTCACTGATCAGAGCCGATACGGCTGGTCCTTTAGAGACCGCTGGCTGTCCGAATAATTCGCCGTACGAGGTTTCTCAGGTACCGCACAGCAGATGCTGGGCGTACTTCGGGTAATCTTCTCTGTTGAAGATAGAGAGGGGATGATAGAGTTGAGGGTCGTTCAAAAAATGGAACACCCAATGATTCTCGGCATTGATTTCTTCCGGAGATAGGAATTCGATGTACAGCTCGGCGGGGGACAATGGCGTGTTTCGGGCGAAGAGTGGCGGGCTTTTGTAGAAAAGAACCAGCCTGAGCAGAGGCCAACCATCATGGATGAATGTGCCGGCAAATCGAGATCCCCAATAAGCAGCGCGAGCGCGTAAAGGCACTGGTTGATTCAATAATCCCAAAGCCCGGAAAGCTGCACTGCTACACTACGCTCATAGAACACTACATTGTCCCCCACATTATTCCCGCGGCGAATGTCGCCAAAGATATTGGAATTTACGCAGGCGGAGGTCAAAAAGTTGTTTGAAAAGGCCATTATCAAGACAAGCGCCACGTGGCCAGCACTACTTCTGTGTGCGTATGGGCATGACTCGGTAGCTAGCTTGTGTCAGTTCGTCGGATTTTCGGCGGGTCTGCTTGCGGCGGCTTTTCTGTTGTTCGATCTCACCTCGGACCCGAGGCCCGACCTCGGACGTCAAGCGTGAAAATGATAGCAAACGTTTTGCAATGCACGCAAGATTTATGCCTCGATTTATGCACATTTTCAAACAAAAGTAAATTTTGACGATTACGTACAATAAATCAACTTTATTTGCATAAAAGTTACAAATCATATATATGCACACGAAAGAGCATAAGATAGAAGTTTGTGTATATAATTTAATTAATAATTTTTTAGCGTATTTTTTTAAAAACCATGTTATATATAATTGTCCCTAAAAACGGGATACAATTATAAACTTTTGTGTAAAAGACTTCTTCATTCGACAAATAACAAATTACTCGATAGTCGTTTAGAATTTTTACGACTTTATCTGATTAATTGCAAAAAGCATTCAAAATACCAAGCCGCCACGGACCGTCTTCTTTGTTTGCCCGTTCGCCGCCCGGCCGCACTTCTACTCCGCTCTGCTGCGCCTCGCACCTGCTCCAGGCCGTGTTCTCACCCGACGACGACGACCCGCAAAGGGCCGGGTCGACTTGAGGCGCCTACTTGCGCCCGTCGCCTCCCGCCAACATCACACCGACCACATACACCGTCACCGCTTCGCCGACATCACGCCGACGCTGCCGGGGACCTTCTTCGCCGTCACCTCGAGCGCAACAAGTATAAGTAATTTATTAGTCAACAGTGAAGGGTAGAGTAGTCGAAAAAGCGTGCAAGTATGGCGGTGAACAACTTGATGAGTAAACTTAGCATCTAGAAAGATGAAAGCGCGCCGCCATTGATTCTTGCTCGATCGCATGATTTTACTAGTGTGTCTCGGGATGCATAAGGGCCCAAGCCTTAGAGAGAACGCGAATGCATCGCACGTATTTTCGCAAACATTATTAAAGTATTGGAAGTTAGAGAGAGTGAGAGAATGGGATTGTGTTTGTTGGTGGCGTGGCAGAACTCCTCCTGATTTCGGTCAAGGAAATCATTGCCCGAGATTAGTATACAGTTGAGTGGTCGAGAATTCTCCCGCCAAGCTGCGAGTCATCGCTACGAAAGTAAGTAACATTATATATATTGATTGTAGTGCGCGAATATACCGCGTCATCTATGTGTGAGAGTATATATATACTTGTCTTGTTAGGGATCGCAACGCTTGAGATCAAGATTAGAATTAAATTATAGTTTTATTTTTTATCATCTATGAGAGTGCTATTTACATTTGGGAATAGATTATTCGCGACATAGTCATTCGCCTGTTCTCCTTTCCAACATAACTGAGTCTAATTTGCGCAAGCCTGTGGATCGGGTGGGCGTTGCGATTTTATGCCTCAGAACAAGGGAGGGAATTTCTAAGGATATATTTTCGATAAATGCGGTTTATTGGTATGATTACAACTTATCTCGGCGGTGGCGTGGCTTTCCCTTTAATGACTTAAGCTTGATTGGGCTTTTTCAGCCGGACATCGGATCGTTGATGTGGGCTAGTCGGTTATAGTTACCATCATCTATGAGCGTTGCACTACTTGTGCAGTGATCTCTGAAATAAGTTTGTGGCGATATCCCATCATCGCAGGTCTTATGATTCGGACGTGGCTTCCGCTTCATTGAGCGGTGTTTTTTTGACTGCGGACCCCGAATAAGAACAAATTAACACCGCAATTTAATTGCCTTATATTGATCTGAGTACTCGTATCTTGCACAGCTTCTTACGATGCATAACACATAGCGATATTTAATTTTTGCGTCTCACACCAACGATATGAAATCGCCATGTTACATGTTTATAAAAGTAAAAATTTATAAAGGTGATAGAAACTTTTAACTACTGGCACGGGATGTGACAGGAAACAGTAACGTTCGTACACGCCTGCGACATCTGTCAGCAGGTAAAAATTAAACAGGATAAGCCAGCAGACTCGATAGCAACCTCTATACAGTCGTTACGATATGGTGGTGCCGCCGGACAGGTCGCTCGGAGTTCCTATGCAGGAGTTAGGGTTCGGACGGCTCAAGGGTTAGGGTTTGAATGGATAACGCCGTGTGTTGACTTTGTCCTAATCGATTGTGGAAGCGCGGTACGGACTGAGCCTACAGACTTTTAGCTCGGCGTTAGCACGCGAGAGGTTTAGGTTCGCACGGCTCAGCAAGTAGGGCTCGAATCGATTCTGAAACGGGCGTGTATCGACCTCTAGTTGTACGGAGTGCGACGCACGCACAGGGGAAAAATGCGTCGGAGCAACGGAGCGACTACGGAGTGACAATATCCTCGGCTGGACAGTGAACGCCCGTCGTTCACTAATAGATGTCGCGTTTTTTATTGTCTCTAGCTAGTGAGTACTGCGGAGCCGTACCAGAATTAGTCCAGTATTCGAGCGTATTCATTCTGTTGCTGACTGTTGTTTGACCATCCAGTTGAGTACGTGAAGAGGTGCTATCTTCATTACGAGGATGCATAGCTTTCCCGCTTAGGTGTTCACTAACAGGAAGTAGCCAATAAGTGAGTCTCCTGCGAAGCGGTTTCTAGAACCACCGCTGCCAAGTCGCGGCCGCGCGCGCTAATGACCGTCTGAATGCGCTGTGTAAGAGAGATAGATAGAAAGATAGAAGTTTATTTGTAAAATTTTTTACAAAATTATTGCACAAAAACGCAATCATCTTAAGTCAACTTAAATATAAATTATATCACACATAGTCATTATCACAGATGTAGCGCAGTATATGATAAGTATATTAATAGGCTTAATAGTACGTTTTGTGATATAAATCGCCACTCGTCAAATGGGATTAAACCCTTTACGATTTCCAAGAATTTCTACAAATCCTTACTACGTTTGTAAACTTCATTTAAGGAAATATCTAATTGTTTGCTTATAATGTTATTAAATATACATATAGTTTAATGTACTAAATACATATTATTCAAATTTTCATACAAAATCTATAATTATAATAAAAAGAATAAGATGTATTAAAACAACACTTTTTGTTTCCAATAATTATTTTCAAAGTATTTTATTAAAATTTGTAATATAATATTTTATTTAAAATAATGTAGAAAAGATCAAAATTAGTTAATTAATTATGCAGGTTAAGTAAAAACAAATAATGTAATTATTCTCGCGTATTAAAAATATATTCGAAGATCAATAGTATTATAATACTATTTAAAATTCGTGCAGTTAATAGGAATAACCAATAGCGTTGTAGTAAAATAGCGATGCTAGCGGTACCTACCAGGGGCACAGCTCCGGATTATTTGCCACTCATTTAACGTTGAGTCGACGCACCCTGGGTAGAGGCTGCCAGTGTCCGGCACTATGACAGGCCGTCAGTCCTCAGTGTTTCTCTCTATGATTCCACATATTCCTAGATAATTCCTTCGATGTTTTACAAAAGCCGTTTGAATCGTTTGAAATATATTTAGGCGGTCGTGCGCTTTAAGACCGGTGTGAAAACACAACGTAGAAGAAAAACAGTTCGAAATTAGAAAAAACTAATGCAAATGATTGTAGTTTGCACATAAATTTTTACTGGGAATGAATTAATCGATTCAAATTTTTGTACTTAGATAGTAAGCCCATGATCATTATTATTTAGTTTTATTTTTTTGTTATTAAAGTAAATTTTCTAGTTTTCCAAACAATTGTACTGCAACTATAATTATTTAAATTTAAAATTTCTGTTAATGCAAAAATAAAAATCTCATTAAAAATTCGCTTTAATTGCTTAAACTACATTTAATTTGGTTGGTTTTAAATAATATACAAATTCATGAATTATTAAGCGTTTACAATTAATTATATTTTTGTATTAAAATTCAGACATAGGATATAATGTTTGATTTTTACTATTATAATTAACATCGAAAAATAAACTATAGATTTTTAGTATTTTATTTTGAAGCAATGAATTTATATATACATTTTGTATTAAATTTTTTTTGAGAATATGGATTTGACTCAATCATCAGAGAATGAGTCGCTTAGAGGTGATATGTCGTATCTTTATGGAAGAGATCCAAGTATTTTGGCTTATGGACAAAGACCATTTCCATCACAAGAATCAAAAAAAAATTTGATTTCTTTATTGGAAGAAGAAGATGATTCAATTCAAAATAAAGAAAAAGTTAATAATGATTCTGGAGTATCACAAACTATTAAAGTGTTTTTAAGAATGAAACCTTTTCCAAGTAAGATGAAACTTACAACTGAACAGTTACAAGCTTATTCCATATTAAATTCTTCTACACTGCTTACCAAGATGCCTTCTCTTGATAACAATAGCAGTTGCTTAAAAAAAGTCAAAGTGAATGAAGTAGTATCTAGGAAGTTTATATTTACACAGACATTTGGACCAGAGACATCACAATTGGAATTGTTTGAGCAAGCTGTTAAACCACAAATGATTAATTTTTTAGCTGGCAAGAATTCAGTTGTAATGGCTTATGGTATAAATTACACAATATTAGACTTTAAAATACATTTTTTTAATTCAGAGAATATACTCATACAATTTATATGTACATATACACTATGTTTTAGGAACTACTAATTCTGGAAAAACTTTCACATTGCAAGGTACTGCTCAATCGCCAGGAATAATCCCTAGAGGTATTGAATTTGTATTTAGTAATATTACCCCTAAAGCAGTACCAGTGTATAAGCCAGTAAATTTGAATGATGTAATTTATTTGAACAAATATGATTATCTACAAGAATTGGAAACAAAGAACAAATTGTTTTCTTTTAATCATGTAGATAAAAGTTCTCATATAAGTACCTATAAAGAAATGCAACAGTTATTGCAAAATGAATCAACCTTAGGATCTAATAGTATCTATGATGGACATTATTCTGTTTGGATATCATTTGCAGAAATTTATAATGAGACAATTCATGATCTTCTTTGGAATGATTGTCAAAAAAAAAGACCAGCTTTAAAATTAGCGGTAGATAGTAGAGGAAGAACTTTTATTAAAGGTCTAAAAACTATTTTTGTTAATTCTGGTATTGAAGCATATCAAGTATTAATGGCTGGACAATACAATTTAAAAGTTGCTGCAACTGCATTAAATTCAAAAAGCTCTAGATCACATTGTATATTTACTATTAAATTATTAAAGTATAAAACGGAGCATAATTCTCAGTCAGTAGAAGTGAGCATGTAAGTAAATTTAAGTACATATTGATTTAAATTTTTTTTGTGAGTAAGCAATATTTTTTTAGGTTTTCATTTTGTGATTTAGCTGGTTCAGAACGTTTGAAGAAAACTCTGAATGTTGGTGAAAGATTAAAAGAAGCTCAAAATATTAACACCAGTCTACTTGTATTAGGAAGATGCTTGAAAACAATTTATGAATCTCAGTGTTCTTCAAAACAGAAAAATGAATCAATAGGGCCATTCAGGGAATCAAAATTAACAAGACTTTTTCAAAAAGCTTTGTCAGGAAAAGAACAAATATCATTAATTGTAAATGTTAATCCTTTACCTAATTTATATGTTGAGACACAAAATGTTCTTAATTTTTCGGCAATTGCAAAAAAAATAATAATTGAACAATCTGAAGTTGTGAAACGAAGACATTCAAATTCAAGATTCTCCCGTTTAGTTACTCAAAGTATGAAGACTGATATGGATTGGGAAGATCCAGAACTAGATGACATGACTGAAGAAAGTAAGTAATTTAAAAATATTATTTTGCCTTTATGAAATCAACACATTTAAATTATTTTTCTTTTAAATTACTACTTATATAAATATCTTTAGATCTTTAAGTGATTGTATATAATCTAGTGTCAATTTTGGTATTACTTTTAATTTTTTTATTAATTAGTTTTTTAAATTTAATTTCTTATATTAGATAAATAAATTAGATAAAAAAGTGATTCATATTTTTCATTAATTTAAATGAATAAATAATGCTTTTAATGCTGTTTTAACTATGAAAGTATTTTTTACTGAAAATTTATTTGTTACAATTTTTACAAAAAAAATTTGCTTATTTTTTTAATTTACCTGTATGATGTATAAACATATTTAGTATTCAAATCCATCACATGAAATAATTGATTTAAACTTTAATTTAATGAGTGTACAAGAATAATTGTAAGAAATTTACAAATTGATTGTATGGGTATTTATTATCGTGTTATAATATGAAATAATATCCGACATATTATTATTATTTTAAAAATAAATTTATAAATAACAGATATACAAGGTGTCTTTTAATTCCTTGTCTCCAGCTATATTACGCGATAGCTGAGGCAATTCTAAACATTTTTTTTGCGGTCGCGAAACTGTCAGATGCACCCCCGCGAAGATACAGGTGTTTAAAAAGTGGTAAAAATCCAGCCTCGGCAGCCGAAAAGTGCGTACTATTCGTGGCTGAAATAGTCAATGGGAGATAGATAGACGCTACATCTTAAGTCTACTTATAAATATAATTACACACTATCACAGCATTAGTCAAATCACAGATGTAGTACAGTTTTGGCATAAATATTGCTTACGTTTTCCTTATTATCTATTAGTCGAGTCACACACGTACATACATTCACTCAATGAATACAAGTCAGAGAGAAAGGATAAATACACACATACTCATTACACGCATTCAACTAATTTAGGGCGCAAATTAAAACAAGTTAAAGAGGATGACTGACTAGAAAAATCTATTGTGATGTACCGACCCCTTAAATGCTCCATCGCTAGCCCCCTGAAACGAGAAGGCGCATTTCTAATAAAGGATGGCAATCCGTTCTACAGATGAGTGCCTTGAATAGAGATAGATCTAATTCCCGTTTCGGTGAGCATCCGAGGAATGGAAATTTCTTTAGGTTCACCCTTGACCGGCCGATCAGATGCATCGGGAGACAACAGATCGGCGAGGTACTCCGACTTACGCAGTCGTAAGATCTTGTAGAACTGCATATATATAAAAAAAATTCCCTCCAACCGTCTACTCCCATCCAGCCCAATCGGATCCTGAGGGGGTGATATGATCCCCACCTAGCACCCGTCACATAACGCACACAGAAATTCTGTGAGCGTTGTAGCCTTGTCCTCAACTCGAGGAACGCATCTAAATAAACAGTCGATCAATAATTGAAATATGGAAAGACCAGTGAACACACCAGTTTGGCACGAAGAGCATCCGTGGTGTACTGACGGAGAAAACGTGGACTGTATAAAACTTGGTTGATTCTTTTACAAATTAATTCAATGTGTGGTCTCCAGGTGAGACCCGCGTCTAGCACAACACCAAAGATTTTTACAGTCTCAGACAATACACGACTGTCCCTTCCCAGAGTTCAGTAGAATTGAACCCGGCTGACTCAATGTCAGAAAGGAACCTGCGAGTTCCAAAAAGAATCACAGACATCTTTCCAACATTGAGCTTCAAGGAGGCAGACGAGGTCCAGAGACTGCACGGACAACAGCTGTTACGTGTCTGGATCCTGCCTCGCGGTTATCCCTAGAAAAACTATGGTAAACCTGGAGGTCGTCAGCATATAGAATATGTCTCGCACCCATAGAGTCGATGGCAAGACCAAGATCATTAATATAAAAGCAAAACAGCAATAGTCCTAAGACAGAATCCTGTGGAACACCTAGTGTGGTGGAGAACCAAGATTTTATTGTTCTATCCGAGATGACAAGTTGCTCTCTCTCAGACAAGTATGCTCATATCCACATTAGCACTCCTCGCGAGAAGCCCATTCGCATCATGTAGTTCAAAAAATGAGTGGGACATGTAGTGTCGAACGCCTTGCTGAAGTCAAGCAATAATAGTAACGTCACCTGTCTTTTATCTATAGCATTGCGTACGTCTTCAGTCA
Organism: Sycophaga agraensis; assembly: GCA_018906755.1. Classification (NCBI taxonomy): domain Eukaryota; kingdom Metazoa; phylum Arthropoda; class Insecta; order Hymenoptera; family Pteromalidae; genus Sycophaga; species Sycophaga agraensis. The sequence continues at coordinate 497,084 of JACCIE010000057.1, read as the reverse complement.
ATCTCAGCAGAGCAGTCTCAGTCGAACTGTGCCGTGGATACCCAGTTTGGAGTGAGTCTAGGATGTTGTGGGACCCCAAATACTCCATGAACTGGTCATAAACAATTCTGTCAAGCACTTTTCTCAAACGCCAGAAGTGGTTGCATTTATCGAGAGACTTGCAAATTAACGACATTGTCATTCTCATAGAAAGGAATTAGCTATGTATGCGTTGGCAGCTGGGTCGAGTCATCGTCATCTATCCAGGAGACGACGGACACATTCGAGTTGTCAACCTGCACACTAGCAATGGCATCCTAAAAAGAAACGTCACCACCTTGTGCTCAGTACCGACATCATCCCCTACACTATAATCCATGTCAACACTATGTACCAATTGTTCGATACTCTCGCAAGGGCAGAGAATGTTCGGACGAAAACAAGCGACGCATTGCTACGCGCTCGAAACGTCGAATATCTTGCGTGCATCTAGGAAATGTAAAAAAAGGATTTACAAACTAGAGAGCTATAGATTTACGCGTAACGCGCGGCCGAAATCTCTAGTCTCACGCGCTCGGGTTGATGAATTTATGACTGTTTATTGCTGCATATGCTATGCGTCGAAAGATGATGGCACGATTGTTCGACCGTTGTTTCGACGCTTAAAGACGCCACCGTCAATAAGAGAAAACGAGAGAAATTCTTTCTCTCAATGGTTTAACGCGTCGTAGTCTGTCAGTTCAGTTCGAAAGCACTTTCAAGCATTTTCGAAAGAAAGCAAAGCAGTGAAATCGGCCGAAAATCATCTGGTCCAGAAGGTGTTTATGATTTGGCCAATGGTACTACGAGACTTCTTCCACACCTTATGGAAGCGACCACTTTCAAGCAAGCTGTTGTACAGGAGCACTAAAAATGGACCTGTAATCGGAAGAGCCTTAACAACCACACTATGCGGAATGCCATCCTCACCAACTGCCTGCGATGTGAACTTAGATATTGATAGTGCAATGTCATTAATAGTTATATCTTTAAACCGAAAAATACCATCAGTAGCAGAGTTGAGCACGTCATGTATCCGATTGTCGTCTATGGTATTTGACACAGACACTCGCGCAAAGTGAGTGTTAAGCTCATCCGGCATGAGCCAATGCAAAGACCCACTTGCTCGTGGTAGCAAACCTAGGATCCGCAACATACGCCAGATTGCGCTAGAATTTTGAGCATCGGACATGTGATTATGAACGTATTCAGTCCTGGCCTGATCTATTTTCTCCTGAACGTGTTTGCGGAGATCGAGGTAGTTCTCAAAGAATTGCTTTCGTCTTGTTCGTCTGTACTGTCTGTGTAGTACCTCACTCTTACACCGCAGGTCACGAAGCTCAACCCCAATCCAAGGAAGGTGATTTTTATTTAATTTCATAATTTTCACTGGGGCAAGTTCATCTATCGCCATCATTGAATTGTAGTTGAGTCTCGCAACTGCTAACTCAATTTCAAAATCCTCCGCCGACAACGGCCCCCAATCATAGCCCGCCAACAAATTCACAAGCCCCTCACTATCGATGCTCTTATAATGCCTATATTTAAAAGAACAACAGATAGATTCGGCGACAGGTACCTCTATTGTAACATTTATTATGTTGTGCTTACTATGAAAAGGAGCAGGCATATTGGCAGCGAAAATTACCGTATCATTGTTCTCCACAAGAATGACGTCAATCCAGGTGTGAAATGTGGGTGCAATATGCGTAGGACCGTGTTGGATAATCTGCAAGGATAGCTCAGCCATGAGTCTAAGAAGAAACGCAGCATCATCACTGGCAGTGCATAGATCAATATTCAGATCATCAAGAATGATTTTGTTACTGTAATCCAGCGTTAATCGCCACAATTCATCCAAAAATTTTGAGTTCCTCATAAATGAAACGTGAGAGAGCCTATACACGACACAAATTAATGTAGGCTCAGAGGTACGATACTGCACAGATCAGATCAAGTACTCGAGTACCCCTGGCTTTCCCGGCCCCTCAGTTTTTGAGGCACAGAGCACACTTACTCGGAATTGCTTGTCGATATAAAGCGCGACTCCCCCACCATTAATATTGCGATCTTGCCGAACGACAGAAAATCCATCAATCCCAATGACTTCATCCATGATACTAGAACCGAACCGGGTTTCCGCTACACCGAACAGATGGTAGGTAGGATTATCATGTAGATGCTGACGGAGCTCCTCAATGTGAACACCCTTAGTGCCTCTAAGAGAGTTCACATTCATGAAGCCCACCTTAGGAATCTGCCACCCCTACTGGAACCCACACCCTTATCATTATTGTTGTTATTTTTATTGTTACCCCTTCCACTCCCGAGGACTATCAACGGAGCATTTGTCCGATCTAGTCAAATATAATCGGCTATTTTCCCGCAATTTGATCGTCCGTGCTCATAACTCTGAGTCAACTCCGATGTAGCGAGAGGGCTACGGCTTAGTGAAGTCCTGGCAACGGAGCCGCTACGAGAAGCTCCCAACGAGTACATGCTCATAAATAAATTTATAATTTCATTCTCAGAGGCAACAGCATGAACCCTACTGCCCTCCCTCCATCGAATAAAGTAAGGAGGAGAAAGTAGGGCGAAGCTATCGGGACCGCAAGGCAAGCAGCGGCCCTGGTCCCGCCCTCCAATTTTAGATGCGTGCCCATTCGTCCACTGTCGAAATTGTCAAGAAAAGAACGTCGAGCCCCAGTGGACCATCAGCAAGGGAAAGGGAGGTCCTGAATCCCTCCGCTGGTCCGCTGAGGCCCGACGTTCTTTTCTTGACAATTTCGGCAGTCGATGAATGGGAACGCGTCTAAGATTGGAGGGCGGGGCCAGGCTCGCTGCTTGCCTCCGACGGTTCGCTGAGGTCCAATGTTCTTTGTTGACAATTTCAACAGTGGACGAATGGGCATGCATCTAAAATTGGAGGGCGGAGCCAGGCCCACTGCTTACCTTGCGGCCCTAATAGCTCCGCCCTACTCCCTTCCATTGACTGTTCAGCCACCCTCATTGGCTGCGCTGCGGCGAGTAGGCCGCACTTTTCGGCCGCGGATGCTGGATCTTTACCATTTTTTAAATACCTGTATCTTCGCGGGGATGCATCTGACAGTTTCGTGAACGCAAAAAAATTGGTTAGAATTTCCTCAGTTATCTCGTGGTATAGCTGGAGACAAGGAATTAAAAGATACATTGTATATGAAATCAGATAAAAAGATTACAGTAAAATTAGGCATGTAAGAAGAAATTTAATTAATTATTCTTAATAATTTTGAAATTCATATTGTTTGATTTTTTCTAGTTTCTTTATTTATAATATATGCTTGCATATATTGGCTAAAATTGTAAATTTTAAAAACTTTACAGTATGCAGTATAAATATGTTTATAGTGACTTCTGCCTTCATCAAATCAATCAAAATATTTTAAATAAATATACACTTCTATATTTTTCTAATAAATAATGTAAGTAATTTTCTTTAATGATATATAAATTTACAACAATTTTGAAGAACTTGTAATTTATAGTTTACTACATTCATAATATTTCTGTTAGTTTCATCAAATATATTATTTCAGTAGTTTCTATATGAAAATACTGATACCCTATAGATATTTAAAATATTATCGATTATCACATCTCTAACAAATTTATTATTGTTATTATTCATATTGGTACTAGCTCAGGGACCCCAGTTAGGCCTTAGAGGCATTTATAATCCCTTAAGCTTTACAATAGGAAAGCAGGTTATGTATATGTATATCTACCTCTGCAAAATGCTCTGGTTCGAGAATTCCGACTCCCAACCACGTCCGTAGGTAACCTATTAAAGCGACATCATCTTTGACACACTATTTATAAAGTTGACTATCTTTCTTACCCTTGTGTGTATAGCACCGTAAGTTGCAATATTCAGTTAGGATTCCCAGTACAATTTTTGCATTACTTTATTTAAATTCGGGATCTTACTTGACCAGCTGTCCGTATAATCACCTAGCAGTTCCTTAGACCACCTAAAAAACCTCCGGAATTTTCCTAAAATTCTCGTCTGTTTTTTTTATTTTATTCAGAACATTGCCACCTTCTTGGTATGGTACTCTTCCTTTTAGGTTGTTTATCTGAATTTGCGCCTTGTCGAGCAAGTTAATCTGCTTTTTCATTCCCTTTATAATCCGAGTGATGGTATTCAGATTATTCAGACCTTATTCCCTGTGGTTAGATCATTAAGAGAACGCTTTTATCTGTTTGACCAGGTGTGATGTGAATCTGTGTTTCTTCAGAGCCTTAATTGAAGTTAGGCTATCGATACAAAATCATCATTTATTTTAATCACTTTTCCTATTTTCAGGGGTTGTTGATCGTCTTCGTAATGGGCCTTTTTTTGCTATAAACGTAATAGCAATTTCTTGCCTGCCCTCACCCATCCTTATAAGCCCATTCGAAATATATAGCTTAGAGAACGAAATTCTCTGCCATTTTGTCACAATCTAAGTTACAACCGCTGTTCTTTTTGTCGTGGTCTGAAGTTTTATACGACTTTGCTACCCACAAGTACATAAGACACCCTGCAGGAATAAGATTCTTCAAAATACTTTGAAAGTACTAGTCCTAATAATTTTGTGTTTATTGGGTGTCAATGGAAGAACACACAATAGCATTTCCACAGTTAATGTTCGTGTAAAACTCGTAACCTTCGTCCCATCGCCATTTATTGTATTCAAACGAGTAAACTTGAAATTATTCTTAAATGATACTTGCGTTTCCAGACCAGTGTTAACCACCATTCAATCTGACATTTGATTTTGCAAAAAGTACCTATTACGTTTTGATCACGTTTTGCCTAGATATATTTTTTATAGTTTAGTTTGGATTTAATCGTAACTACCATAAGTACCTCCTGTAGTCGAAGTCGCTCAACGAGTTAGATCTTGTAATAGATCAAGCATTATACACTTTTTTGTGATATAAATTATACTTGTCACCGACAATGCAATAATTCTAAGGGCAGTTCGTGTATAATCAGGGTAATTTTATAGATACACAACTTGCAAAAGGCTATTTGTTACTGATTACAAATTAAAAAATTATGAAGCAATTAAATTTCCATAAAAAATACATTTACAGATTATAAAATTACAAACTATTTATATACTACTACAAAAAGAGGAAATTTTGCATTTTAATAAAAAATTTATTTATTAGTTTTTTTTAAAGTTGGAAAACTAGTGGTGCTTCTTAATTTAAATATATTAATATACATTGTAGATATATTAAGAATTTACATATATCTAACTATATACATTAGTTTAACTGTTACTTACTTTTATTTTATACATCTTTACTGGTATTAATATATCTATGCAAATATCGATAGCAATCAATATATGCCTTTTTTGTGGTAATAAATAATAGAACCTTCCAGTTTATTAGTAAGAGAGCAGTTTATTAATTTGATTTTTGTTGTGTTAATACTTGTAATAAAATATATCAATATTATAAACTTAAAATTATGAATATAACAACGTTCAGTAAATGAACTATATAATAAAAATGTAGTTGAATGGAATATATAAGAAGTTTATTCTTTCAATCAACTATATTTTATAAATTTTTAAAAATTTAGTTTGGGTACTTTGTCTTGAACCAATTGATGGTTTTTCATGATTCGAAGTTTAAACAATGACATTGTTATATTATTTTGGGAGGGTAAATTGTTTAATATGTCTTTATTTTTATTTTTGATTTTATTTAAATTACAAAAAAAAAAACAAAAAACTTGTCATGTTCAGAATTTTTTTTAAATTAGATTGTATATATTTTAATAATTTCTAAGATAAACCTTTATAGATCAGAGTAGATTTAACGTATGAATTGAATTTTTTACTACATATGTCAGTAAAAGTTGTTGTATCAATCGATTGAAATTAGTAATTAAGTCCACTCTACTTTATAATCCTCTGATAGGGATCAATACCCACTATTATGTAGAACTTTTAATAGCTTGTGCATTTTTTGTTTTGAACAAGCAGCTGAAAATTATATTACTGAAAATAATAATGAAGACTATGAAGATTTAATAACCGAAAACGAAATGTTAAAAAATGAAATAAAAGAATTAAAAGTTGCTGCCTTTACAAGAGATATGCAAACGCGTCAAGAAATGACAAACATGTATTCTGAAATTATGAAGAAACTTGAAACTGATTGGAAGTACGTATGCTTAAATTCGTATATTCGTATTCTTATATTCTTATATTCTTAAACATATATTTTTTAAATGAAAAGTTTACAATATTATTGTGTCTAGATAAATACAAATATACATATAATCGTTTTGTACCAAACATTCATGACGTCTTATTTAGTGATAGAAATGATTAGTGTTTATTAATTGTATTTATATTTAGCGTATACCTAAGATAAATATCTAGATTAATCTTGCTTTTATTAAATTAAGAAACCGTATGACTGATTTGGAAGAACAACAGGAAGATTTGCGTGAATTAGCTATTGAACGAATAGAATTATTTTATAAAGAAAAACTAAGTCAATTAAGTTTTCGTAAAACTTCTGCCCCTTCATTAAACGATAAAGACGATGATGGCGATCAAACTCTTTTAGAGGATTTAGAAGCAGAAAATACTCGACTTTTAGCAACTATTGAAACTATGAAGAAATTTGTTCGAGATTTAAAAAAGAAAAAAGAAGATCTGGAAGGTGAAAAAATAAAAATTTTGTTTGATTTAACAGTTGCTAATGAAGAAGTAAAACGTGTAAACGAAATGTTGTCAGCTGCTCAAAAATGTATTAAATTTGGTGATAATGCTTCTAAAAACTACGTGGAATCGTTAAACGATATTATAAAATCAAAAGACGATAGGATAAAAGTAAGTATACATTCAAACAAATATTTTAATTATACAAAAAGAGAATAAATTTAGCATTATTTAAATTCATATTAATTTCTTAGACAATGAAAGAATTTTTAAATGAAGCGAAAGAGGAATATATCTTTATTACAAATCAAACTCAGCAAATGGATAATCAAGTAAAAGAAAAAGACTCACTTTTAGCTGAAAATTTGGAGCAAATTCGTGATTTAGAAGACCAACTTAATCAGGCTAATGCGTATTCTGCTGAACAAAGTAAAATTATAGAATGTCTTGAAGAAGAATTAGAGCAGCAGACTAAGAAACTTGCAGAAGCTGAAGATCAATTAATTAAAATGTCTGAATCATTTGTCACCTCGACCATTCCATTCGATAAAGATTGTTTATTAGTAAGTATTCATCAGGAAATAACAAAGCTTGAATTAAATTGTTTAACGCTATTTTTTAGCAACACCCTCAGAGGATTATGAATGAAGATTTAAAGAAAAATCAGTTATTTGAAGAAAATAGTCATTTGAAAGAAAAATTAAATAAAAGAATTAATGAAATTATATTACTACAGAATAATCTTGATATGACAAAAAGTCAATTAGATAAAGTTACGGAAAAAGTTAACCAGTTAACTATTGAAAATACAGAAGTTTTGGCAAATTATTTACATCAAGACAATGCAGTTGAACCGGAAAGTCCACCAGAAATGATTAATTCACGAGTAAAAGATTTACCTGATTGTTTTGAAAATTTAGTTAATAGAAGTTGCCAAACTTCTAGATTTTTCAATTTTTGTACAAATACTGATGAAAAAGGTTTGCAGACTTCATTTTTTGAGTCTCCTGTCAAAGAAGAGTGCACAATAGAAAGAAATATAAAAAGAGAGGTATTTTATCAATATACATCTATGTAATTGTAATTTTATCATTACAAATTATTTTTCTATATTAAAATTTATCTAGCCAATGGATTTGGACACTGTTTCTAAACTACTGAAACAAAATGAAGAAAAAACTGAAAGGATTCTATGTTTACAAACAGGTACTCCAAACTATGATTTTAATGTAAAATAATTTCTTAATGTTTCAACTCTCAACTTACTTTTTTGTACAAAAAGAGTACAGTCAGAGAAGAAAGATATCAAAACAATTGTTAACAAAAATTCGGTAAATTTTCTAAACATTTTACGTATTATAAAAATTTAATTCAAGTATTTAAAGTTATTCAATGAAAGATTTTAAATATTAAATATATTTAATATTTTAAATATATTGTTTCCTATTATATATTTCGATATTTTAATTTTATGAAAAAAATATATAGAGCTCTGCATTATTAAGATTAAAGGATACAATGATGGAACATTGTCCAATTTAGTCAAGATTTTTTAATTTTCACGATCTAGAATAAATACTTCCACTAGGATGACTGCACTTAGTTTCACATAGTGCATCAATTTTTTTTTTTACGCTTTGCAATACATTTTAATTGTTTACATGGCAGCAAATTTCATTCAATGATCCTAGGCCTATGCCGATTTTGTTGTTAGTCTTCTAAACTAATGAAACAAATTCAATTTTATATTATCAATCAGTTTTATACTTAAAATAAATGGAAAAATTTCGTGTTTTAATCTACTAGATCTTACGGCTGGGTAAGCCCGAGAACCTCGCAGATCTATTCTCTTCGAGCGCATTCGATCGGCTTGTCAGGGGTGACCCTAAAGAGGTTTTTATTCCGCGGATGCGCACTGAGATGGGAATTAGATTTTTCTCTGTTTAATGTGCTCATTTGTGGAACAAACTGCCATCCTGAATAAGGAGTGCGTCCTCCATTTGACGCTTCAAAGAGCTAATGATGGAGAATTTGAGGGGACGGGATATCACAATTACGGATAACTCGAGTCAGACGTCCAGTCTGTGTATTTAATGTTCATTCTTCACTTCAATCTGTAATTACGTTCATTGTGTTTGAGTGAAAGGCGGGAAAAATAACTTCACCTAGCGTCTGCTTATGCTATATTTATTTTACTATTACAAATGATTTTCTTATAACCAAAGTATACTATAGTATAGTGAGCTTTTAACGATTGGCTGTATTCGTATTTAATCTAATCGTTCAAACGAATCTAATCTTCGATACATCACGAATCACGTTATATAGGCGCGCGGCCCGGTGCCCTACCAAATTGCCCTCGAACGTCCACTACAAACTAACCTGTCGTTCATATCGGTGCATACCGATCCTGAAACGCCAGAAACCTAACAGCCACAAGAGACTCCATAGTTGTCCTGTGCTGGGACCTTCATAACTCGAACGGCGTTCACTTGAGGCTTAACAGCCGCCCCTTTTCCAGGAGAAGGTGCGCTAAGAAATTCTAAATCGTCCCGATTTCCCGCGTGAGTGTATTTAAATTTGTCACAAACAATGCGCTCACTCCTTGGCTCGCTCGGCAACACTCGCCATCTCGTATCATTTCCATGCTCGTCTCGAATAAATGCCTTGTTTAAAACTACCGTAGTTTTTTATTATGTATCGCGTATTAAAGGAATTAATTTGTTCACGGGTTGCATAAATTTCCCGTGTGCAGTAGTAACCTTCACATAATATAAATTATCTGAAAGTCCACTATTAAAACTAAGTCATTCATTCGTAAGGGCGGCTGCGTTGTAGCTCATTTCGATCGCGGTATTAAAGATCGCAAATACTCCTTAAGCCACCGCTTCCAAAATTTATCGGCAAAGGCTTGCGCGATGCGCCACTGTTTTTTAGAGATTACGCGTGTGAGCGCACAAGATTTAAATATGTCGCTCCATGACATGTGGATTAAAAAATGGTTCAGAGTTACGGATTCCATGTCGCGTGGATCGACGAATACGTCTGTCAAAGGTCTCGAGTTTATGTAGTGCTCTATCTCCGCGACGGTTGTACTGAGCACTTCTTTTGTCGGGGCTTGATATTTAGAATAGCGTTGAGATTAATTTTCACGGAGCGAATCAACCGCTCTCAGGCGCTGCTCATGTAACTCGTTTGCGGCCGTGTTCATTAATCGAATAGTTAAGACCACTGCTGCACCGTCAGTCGCTTTATCGGTGCTAACTCGAAACCTAACAGCCACAAGAGACTCCATAATTATGACTCGAACTGCGTTCGCTCGAGGTCTAGCAGCCTTAGATCATCTTGGATGACTCGAGCTGGTCGCTTTACGGTCGCCCTCTTCCAGGAGAAGGCGCGCTGAGTAACTCAAAATCGGGCTGATTTTCCCGCGCGAGTGAGTAATTCGGGTCGCCGTTAAGAAGTTGACGAGCCGTGTCCACTTTTCACGTACACTTGCGAATCGCAAACGCTCTTCTCGGTATTTACATTTTGACATTACTATCAACACAAACAATGCGCTCGCTCCTCGACTCACTCGTCATTAATGCCTTGAATATGGAAATATTTTTTTTCTATCTCAGTGTGAAACTATGAGTTCTGTAGGGTCACCCCTAACAGGTCGGCTGGAAGCATTAGAAGAGAACGAGTACGGTGGCTTACGCAACCATAAAATCTATCCAGCCTAATTGATGCCTTTAAGGAGTGATGTACTTACCTCACCTGGTACTCGTCACATAACGCACGCATGAATTTAGCAAATGCTTCAATTTTGTACACGCATCTTCATTTAATAGATTTTGATAAGGCATAACTTTTTTCGGGTGTGTTTTTTTTTACTCTTGCGTGGTGCCTAATTTATTCTTTCACAAACTGCGCATTTTCTTGCTATCCCTGCTCAGCAGGCGCAAACACAGCCTATTTATGCGGTCTGTGGCAACTGCTACGGTACACCAGTCGTGGTAGTTGAAAGTTTAAAGTATAATATATATTTTTATAGCATGTTTATTAATGCAACAAAAAAAATCGAGTAGCAAAATGCACTATAGTTGTAAATTATAAACAACAGAACTAAATTTCATAAAGTCATTCACATGTTATTTTAAAAATTACTGTTGTGTAGTACTTTATCAATTATTCCATGCCTATTTTTATCAGCTTGCAATATATTTTTATTTACGTCAGTATATTAACGGATTAAGTTTTTTTTTATAAACACTTAAAGAGCAACAAGAAATAATTAATTCATACGAAGAAGAAAAAAGGGAATTAAATTGTGGATTAGAAGTTCAAATCAATAAAGAAAAAGTTATTCAAGATCAACTTACAAAAGCACTTGTTCGTGAACAAGATAAAGATAATGAAATATGTAATTTACAAAAAGGTATAATATAAAGAAATTAATTTATTAAGTATGATTCAAAATATAAATTTAAGTAATAATTTACGTAATTATTACAGAGCTAAAAAATATAATACAAAGTAATGAAGAAACTGTAAGAAAAATGGAAGTAGAATTAAAATCAATTTTAAAAGAACTTACATTGACGAAAGAACAACTTTTAAAGGTGGAAGAAAAAAGTACAAAATTAGATAATGATTACAAGCAAGTTATTCATATTCTCGAAATGAAAATTGGTACACTAGAGCAACAATTTCTAGAAAAACAAATAGAGAGTGAAAAACTAAAAACTAGACTTGAAGAATTAAACAAAAATTTACGTGATGCAGAACACGAATTAGAAGTATTTACAAGACATAGAAATGAAACCGTAATAAAATATGAAGATTTAGTCAAATCGCAGTATCAAGATTTAGAACTGACTCGAAAAGAGGTACTGTTAATAATAATATATCATAAATTATTCAGTTATTCATCGTCACTAATATTATTTTTTAATACAATTAGATTTCAAAATTACAAGAAATGTTAAATGAAAGAAAAGAAAATACACCTTTATCTGTTAAAAGAAGCCAAAAGAAATCACGATGTAATCTAAGGGAAGATAAGAAAAAAGTAAGTTCTTGGATCTTAATTAAGATCGTTGTTATAAAAAACTAATTTTTGAAATTAATTTAACAGATTAAAATAACATTACGCGACGAAACTCAAAACACTTCAGAAGAGGATTACTCTGATGATAATAGTCGAGCAGAAAAATTAAAACTTAAAAAAGATTTTCTTACTCCCACCAGGGATAATATAACAGTAGAATTGTCCGGATGCGAATCTAAGTAAGTTCAAGGAAAAAAATCTTGTATTATTTTTCTTATTTCTATGCCATTGCGATTTAAATACTTTTCTTATTTTATAAAAGGTCTGTAAAAAGCGACAGTAAAGATTCATTTGTATCTGCAAAGAAAACTAGAAAGAAAAAATTGTTCACACCATTCGAAGAATCTTTTGTAGACATCGACCAAAATGAGGTACTTATCTAGATATTACAATATTACATATTTCAATATATTTATAAATTTTAAGACATCAACTAAACTATAATAATTTTAGCCTTCACAATCTTGCAATTCAATTATTCGGAACTTACGTAATAGAAGAAAATGATAAATATTTTTGTGTCATTCTCCAGAGACAAAGAGAGATAAAGAAAGAGAAGGAACAATTTTCAGTGAAGATGTGATTGTTTTAGAGTTAGTATTTTTTTGAATTTTCAACTATTATACTGTTTATTTAGTGCAACTTGTAAATTAGCATACTAAATTGCAAAACACGATTCTTTTATACTTTAATTTATTAATATAAGTGTATAACATATAAACAACTGGTTTGAAGAAAATTATTCTAAGGAAATCTAAAAAAATCTATATTATTAAATAAATATTCTTTTTATATTACTTTGGAGAATATCCTTACTTCATTATTCATTTGAAAAATATTTAGAGGATACTATGAATATTGAAACCAAACATATATTTGCAGAAAAGTTTAAATTGATCTGATATAAATGTTAACTAATATTTATAAATAAATATTTAATATAAATATTCATGGTATTCACATTATAGTATTTTCTTTCCCATTGTAGTATACAAGTGTAGTATTTTCTTTCTTTCAGTAGATGTGTAAATGTTCTTGTTGTAGAACATTAAAATATGCAACCAACTATAAAAAGTATTAAAAAGTATGTCAAGAGATATTTTAATTTAAGGTCACGTATCTGTATAAGGCTGCGTATCTGTAACTTGCACGTACACTTATCATATTAATTTTTTGAATTTTTGAATTTTGCTGATGCAATCTAACCATTCTAGAATTGATTAAACTGACTTTCGTGATAGATGAACGGATTTGAAAGCTAGTTGCTCTTTGCCTCGTACGTTGAGTAACTGAGTGACATATCGGATTTTAATAATACAATAATTCTTGATAACAAGCTATGTTTGTAACTGCTCGGACAAAGTTTAAAATATTATCAATCGTTAATATTTTTTATAGAAGCATAAAATGTGTGATACTTCATGGATTTGGAAAAATGATAAAAATATATCATTTTATAAATTGTACGTCAAGTACGAACGACTGCAGGTGAAATCTATTTAGTTATCTGTTTTGTATATAAATGTTTTAGAATCGAAAATGGATTATTATGTTCAAGATAAATATTATTTGTACGCCATATGTACATGGATCGTCATTTTAAAATAAAAAGAACTTCCCCTTTAACCGTGATTGCTATTTTCTTTAGGGGAATCAAAAAAACGAATTAAACATGCTGTAATCAAAATCATCGTATCCAGGTTATATCTCGTTAAACTTTTAAGTACCAATAATAATTAACTAAATATAATCGCATAATAATTAGTTTCGGTCAATCATGATATAGTACAACACTCGCGGCCGTTTGTACTATGTTGATAAACATTAACACGCGAATACTAGGATCAAATCCGTGGGAAGATGTTGGAGCGCGAATCCCTGGTTTTACTTACGAACTCTGTACTGTGCGCCAAAGTAATTCTGTACAGTTATTATTATGGTGAACAAATAAGTGGTGGCCAGAGTTGCACTTGAATTTAAAATATTTATATTTCAATAATTACTTAAAAGTAACATTTTTTTCTTAAGAAGTAAACATAGTAACGAATCACAAGTGTTGTTTGTGCAGCAGTCGATTTGCATCTACTCAAACTCTCTTATTTGAAAACTCACATAGACTAACAGAGATGAGCAGGAAAAAGAAGGGGGTATAGAACGGTAGCCTTGAAGATGTAGAAATTTGTTTGATTGGCTGTGAGGTGGTCCAATTGCAAATGGGAGGAAATCGATTGTAGGTCGACGAGAGTAAGAGAGATATATGCAAGGGTTCAGATAAAGAAGGGATAGGTAATTATTGTATTGCAGGTATAGTAAAGCGAAACGATCCGGTCGACTAGAATTCATTTACATTCATCACATATTAAGTAATTAATGGACTTAAGAAGTATGTTGGTATTTTCTACTTGTACATGATATTATGGTATACTAGGAGGTCATTTGGATCACTTGAGGTTGGTGTTAATGGTTGAGAATTCAGAATAGCTTCAATTTCAATTACATGAGTATAAAAATTCTTCAAATGTTAAAAGCGTGTTACCTACAGTACGCAAAAATGTCCTTTGAATGATTTCACAGCCGATTCCCATAGACTGCCGAAGTGAGGTGATCTAGGAGATATGAAATTCCACTCGATTGAGTCATTAGCTAATTTACTTCAAATTTTGTTGTTATGTTCATCAGAGCAAATAAGAGTTAGAGTTGATCAAGCTGATTATTTGCGCCGATAAAATTCATACCATCATCAAAATATAAATTTTTGCTTTTGCCGCGTCAAAGCATATTAATGTTTTAATATAAAACTTAACCTTATGACGATTACGCAACTATTTTTCTTTGTTAAAAAATGGCCCGCAATAATCTATTCCTGTGTTGCAAAGTGGTCTGGCTTGTGTAAAGCGAATCTGAGGTAAGTTTTAGAATTGATAATTTAGGCCAGTTTTCTTCACTCTGTGTTAACCATTTGGGATCTTGCTAGCAAATATCATTTTTAAGGTAATCAGAAACTGATTGCCTTTGAGAAATATAATCCACTGGATTATCACTTGTCGTTAATCTATGCTTTATACAAATTCGATATCAATAAACACGTTCAAAGTTCTATTTTAGGAATTGTAAGTTTTGATTTTATCTGAACTACCTTTGAGCGTATTAATCGCAGTTTTTATGAAGTTTTTGTTTTTATCTGAAGATTTGATATAAAAAAAGCACTATACGCTACCTCACTTGAATCACAAAAGTCGTGTAATTGTATATTTATAGGATTTTCAATTATTATGTGTTTGTGAAATGATATTTTTGTTAACAGTGATAATTGATTTTCATAATCGATCCATGCCGAATGGTCATTAAGAGGCAAAGACTCGTCCTAGACTCGTTTACTTTTATTCTTCACGAAAGCAACTGGTGAAAGCTACCAAAATAATGAATAAATCTTCCTGCCTTGCCATTATGCTTGGTGTCCCTCAGGGTTCCGTTTTGGGAACTTTCCTGTTCTGTCTTTGTATAAATGACTTAGGTTTTGCACTGAACTCCAAGGGTGTAAGACCTATTTTATATGCTGATAACCTCCAGGTTCACCTTAGCTTTTCTAGGGATAATCTGGAGGCTGGAGGTAGCCGAGGCGGCTGTCTCAGACTGGGCTACGTTCTCTGCATCCTTGAGGCTCAATGACCAACCGACTGCCCCTTTGGCGGCGAAGAGATTTGATTTTACTACTATAGGGGCAAGAAGCCCCATTGAATCAAATAATTGGGCAGTTTTCGAAAGTATGAATCGTTTTGTAATGTTTTCTGTATTAATTAAATTTGGTTTTATGGAATATGATAAAACGTCCTGCATCGAGCTCCATTGAATTCCGATTTCCTTTATCGATTTAAAAGGATTTTTAAATAAATCCTTATTTGTTATATCGCTGGGGAGTGATTCTATTATCTTAGGCTCATTTGAAGTACATTGTCGTAGATGTAAACCCTCTAATGTAATCATAAATGATTTTGGTTTTCTCTCCAAATGATCTTTTGAAATGTTCTATCTTTGCGATGAATTATTATTTGTCTGAATATTTATTCTATATCAGCAATCATCACGATTTTATGCATGCGAAATCTAATGAGAACATCGAAAAGATTGCTTTGTAATGAAGGGCCTATTTTCTGAGCTGCATTAATTGAGATTTCCGTATCTGAAATTAATGAGCCGTTGAAAACGGTTCTACATTTAGTAGTAGCACTGTGACGCTGGCACTTATATGAGAATAGATAGATAGATTGATAGTAGTTTATTTATAAATTTTTACAAAATTATTGTACAAATTAACACTTACAACACGCAATCATCTTAAGTCAACTTAAATATCAATTATATCACATATTCATCATTATCACAGATGTAGCGCAGTATATGACAATAAATAAATAAATAAAAAATTGATACGTTTAATTCTACAAATAAGTCACATTTCTCTCAGTTTACATTATCTGTCAGTCAGTTCACACTCATACATTCTTACATACAATGAATGAAATTAATGTATGTACAATATAAAATAATATGCACATACTCAAGGTACACACATACAAAACAAGATAGCGCAAATCAAAACCAGATTATGAGGACGACTGACTAGAATTCATTGTGATATCCCGACCCCTCAAATGCTCCATCACTAGCCCCCTGAAGCGAGAAAGAGAGGATGCATTCCTAATTTAGGATGGCATTCTGTTCCACAGATGAGCACCTTGCACAGAGAAAGATCTAATTCCCGTCTCGGTGCGCATCCGAGGAACAAAAATCTCTTTAGGTTCACCCCTGACCGGCCGATCAGATGCATCCTTGGACCGTCTACTCCCATTCAGCACAATTGGATCCTGAAGGAGGTGATATGATCATCCCACGTAACAACCACCGACGTCGCCTCCAGCATCTGCCGGGTGGCAGTTTCCGTCGTCGCTCTCCAGTCTAGTGGACACCGACCATCGTCCGAAAGCAACACTGGTGACTTGGCTAAGGAGGAAATCCTCCTGCATGGGGAGTGCTGACAAAATAACAATCGCGCCGGTAGTGAATTAGGCAACGGAGGTCCGGCCGCGTTTGCATGAGTGGTGGTCGAGCTCGGACGCCAACGACGGTTAAAGACGTGTATCGACAACGCGAGTCGGGACGTGACTTGTCGCTGTGAGTGGAGGCGTTAGCGTAAGATAAATATCATTAAACATAAAGAATAGGAAATAAAGCATAAAAAATTATTATAAACAAGTAGACCCTTATTTGTGTTTCTTCTCTCCCATTCCCCCTTTTTTGCGATTCACTCTTTGAAGCAGACTACAGAAGCTGGTGTTGGTGCCTTCCCGCCGAGGCCTAGAAGAAGAGAGTCTCTATTAGCTAGTCAGGGGCCGCTCGTTTGGCGCCCTTATCACATATAAATTTTAGCGAACACTAAATTTTTCACACAGGTATACAGAATGTACTACATTGCCCTCTCACAAATATCGCCGAGGTGATGCGAGGCAATCTCTTAAGCGCTCCCAAATAGCGGCACGAGCGCCGCAACCGTCATGTACGCGAGGAGACCCACTGGAAAACTCGCGGGAAACTGGACAGCCGTGATAAGACGCACACAAGGCGGGAATGGCAAAGCGAAAGATAATAGTGATGCAAAGTTATCGGACAATAGCGAGCTAGATGTGTCAATTCCAGCGTCACGAACACCCGCAAGCCGACCTCGTAACCATGTACGTTACAATTATACATGGGAGTGCATTCAAATGCTGCGGGATTTTTGGCGACAATTTGCGGGACAAGCCCAAGACAATGTGGAAGTATTTCTTGACCTCCTCGACTCCTGCTATAGGAGCTCAAATTTTCATGCGGAGGATAGGCTCGAGGTCGTTCCAGCTATCTTCACAGGGTGGACGAGTCAGTGATTCCGCGAGAATCGCGAGGACCTCTGGTCGTGGCAAACGTTCGCCAAAGCCTTTCGGATTAAATATTGCACGCAGTTGATCGAGTTTGAGCTGCATGAAGAGCTGCGAGTGCATGCGCAGGCAAAAGGGGAGAAGATCTCTGACTTTCTCACCGTGCCGGTGCTACTTATACCGGCAATTTAAAAAGCCACCATCGCTGAGACGCCAGCTGGGAGGCCTCTATGGCACATGCCACGAATGCGGAGCCATTGAACACTCGATCACGCTTTGTCCCATGCGACAGTGTTACATCTGTCTGCAGTGGGGGCATTTCTACCATGACATATATTATGACTTTCAGTCAATACGCCGGTTAAAAGTGGAGGTATAAATAGGCGGGACCCGATCAGATGTTGTTCAGTTTGAAATTGGCATCTGGTCGCTGTAGTTGGGTGTGATTGAAATTAAAAAAAGTATTATTTAATTACGAGAATTACATCGTTATAATTTAATACCAAAAATTAGATCATTATTAATACGTTTTTATTAAACCAAGAAGATTATGAAAATTTTATATAAACATAAAAATGGAATCCGAAAATAAGCTGGACTCACTGAAGCAAGTAGTAGACTCTGTCGGAGACCTTTAAGGAGGCGCAGGATCCAACTAATTATCCATTGACAGACGAGGAGTCTGGAGAAAAGCTGCTATCAAAACAAGCATTATTGCAGCAAGAGCCGGCATATATAGCTTAATTAAAACTGATCGACTCTCCGGGAAAATGGAAAACACAAAAAGATAATCCTAAATTAGAAAAAATATAGAATATGACAATAGTAAAATAGAAAGCTTATACAATGACGAACTCACTGATTCTGTTATTCTTGATCAAGTATTGGACTTATTCACCATTATATAACAGATGGAGCAAGTGATTGACTTTCTAGTAGAGAGAGTAGATTTGATACATCTACCAATGGTAAAGTATTACCACCAACTATTCAAAAGATTTATAGCATGGAAAATCCAAGAAAAATATTTCGGGAAATGTGAACCAAATCTATTCATGAAATTGATTTTCGAAGTAGGATTCTTCAAGATATTTGGAAAAATGCTAGAAGCATACACAAATCTTTTTCTGCCAGTTTTGCTCAAAATTTTATCGGAAGTAAGAAAGCAAGCAGCTCCACGTTGTATACGATTGTCAATATACCAATTTGCAACGTCGATGCAGAATCATGCAACATCTCGCCGATCAATAAAATTACAAAAGTTTTAAGAAAAGACAAACAACCAAAAAAGAGAGAGTTACGAAGAGAATTACAAAATCTCGAAAAAACAGAAATCTAAAAAGTATCAACAACTATGTATAACACAAGGCACCAACGCCACTACAACGGCCTGTGAGCAACTGACACCAAAACAAATAGTTCACCAGCCCCCCCACTAACTTAAACATGACAGTATATTATGACTTTCAGTCAATACACTAGTGTTAAATTGAAAAAGTATTATTTAATTGCAAGAATGACAGTATTACCATTGATAAATATTTAGTACCAGGAAATACATTAGACGAAGGTGAACCTTTTAAAAAGGAAATTTAATAGCTAGAGATCTCAATATTGTTTATTTAAAAGTAAAATCAAATCAAGATCTATTTGATGCAGATCAAAAAGCAATACGTGAAGTTTCGGCTAATATAATATATTTAGTAGTCCACTTGAAGCAATTCTTTCAATAATTGATTGGTTACCCTAGTATTTAACTGAAGAAGAGTATAATATATTACCAAAAAACTGTAAAATTATTCATGTAAAGTTAAATCTTAAATTATTGGGTACATAAATGGCATGATATGACATTTTCAGGAACAGCTACGACGAAATATGTACCGATTATAAAATACGCAATAGGTTTAAATAAACAAATATTTTTATCAAATAAACGTGCAATATGTAATGCAACTGAACCAATCCAAGTCGATTCTTCAGCTATAATGTGTAATGAATTTACATAGAAAGATTCAGAAGGGTTGAGGTGCCAGCAGATAAAAGTTAATGCTATTTTTTTTAACGAGATGGTCTTTTCAAAATAAGATCAACGACTTTATTATAAATTATTACGGATGCACTCGAAGTCCAATAGAATAAAATATATACACTAATCGTCAACGTATATAAATTTGCCGATCTCGGATGCGCGCGTCACTACAAAATGATGCTTAACTTTAACAAATAAATATATTACCGACACTAATACGTCCCATTGCGCTTAACAGTACAAACAGTACTACTTATATAATCTGCTACCAACCTTATTAAAAGAATCTCGCAGTGCTATGCATAATGATGTCAATAATATGCTGGAAGTTCCAAGACATTTGAATTGGCATGGATTTCTTATAAGCATCGTATGCCATCTTATTTAAATTGTGAAGGATGCAAGACAAAGTCGATAGTGAGTGTCGCTGCAGTAGCACTAGATAACAATTTTTCTACGTCCGTTAGTAGTACATCTATAGAAATTATTTTCAAAGCGTAGAAACATTAATAAATATACATCTGAAAATGGTTTAGCATCTGATTTTGTACCACAACCACAAGTTCATATAGGTTTATTAGCTACTCCAAAATGCGGCCTGTTCTCAGATTCGACTAATTATTTGAATGCAGCATACTCTTATATGTCTGTATACTCTTTATGAAAATAAAATTATCATTGAGTTTATTATGGACAGTATGTGTATTAGTAGTGGGCCGGTGTCTTGACCAGATTAGACCAGACGTTAGATTTTTATAGACACTTTGATGTATACACGGCCGAGGCGAAACGGCGTGATCGTCTTTTCTCCCGTATCCGCGTGAGGGGCGTGAGGAGAAGCCATCGGCAACTCTAGAGCCTTTGAACAAGGACTTCCCTCTCCCTATACGCCGCCGAGAGACGCAGTGACGCAGACCGCTGACGGCCGACTCCGCGTCGCTGTCGCATAGTTGTAAGCTCGATCCCTGACTAGCGCGCGCGTCGCCGGGTGAGTCGTCGACAACCGATGCTTCATTGCTAGCCATGCATGTGAAAGTTCGCCGCTCGATTTATTAACGTTACGTCACGAATGAGCTGTTTCATTTCCCGTATAGTGCTACGACTGCACAAGTAGTTATCAACATATGTGTTTACAATCACACTATTAGATGCGTCTGGTTTTTCGGAAATGAAGGCAGGAAATGAGCAGGCAGGCAGTCGGGTTATTTACCCCCGCTAGGCGGCCCTTTTCGCGTTCCCTTTCTCTTTGCGTACAAACCTCATTTGTAATAGAGTTGACCGGAGTTGACCCTTTCCTTTGCGCCCGCTTTGAAATCTGATAGCCACAGGTGAGGCCCGTGGCCCCACCCTGCGCAGGGATCTTGAGGACTCGAGCCAAGCTCCCGGTAGATCTAGTGGCCTCGGCCTATCTACGATCAGGCCGAGCTGTTGGCTTTACAGCCGCAGCTTCTCCTTCGAAAAGTGCGCTGAGCGACACGCCGAAGGACGCCGACTCTTCTCGCACTTTTGGGCGCGAGTCTCCGCCTCCGGAATTCAATAACCTGACGCCTTGCTGCGCTCGCTACAGATATCGCGTCGGTGCGCATTTGTTTAGACAAACTTATTTTCTATAGCTTTTCTTGTTTATAATACTCTAGTCTCGCACATATACTTATGTATAGTATTTATCGCGTAACTAAATAATATTAGCACTCAAAAATAACGCTAATCATCGCTTTTTGTTTGTTCACAAAATAAAAATAAAATTCTATAATTGCCTTTTAGTTCTCAACAAGTACTTGAGTACTTTTAATTGCGGTGCTGCTTTCTATGTATATTTTTAAATCTACTTTTGAACGCATAATCAGTTGGTACATTGTCTTTATTTGAAAGTACAGTTATCAGTGTTCGTCTTATAATCACATCGTTTTTATAATTTACTTTTACATTGCACGTATCGTCTTCGAACATCATTTTAAAGTTTCTATTGCTGCTGGTTCATAATTTGGTTCATTCCACAATATAACTTGTTTATTTACTACTTGTTGTAGAGGAAATTCACTAAATTTATTAAAATTTCCAATCTGTCGAAAAACAAATTTTTATCAGCATTAGATTCTGAAGTTATGTACAATTTTATTTTGGTATTTTGTCTCTAAAATGCTATACAAATCTTTAAGAAATTTATAAATATTAGGCGTTTGAAACATTAATAATCGTTCACAAACATTTATAAATTCTTCTATATTAAAATACCTTTTTCGAACTTCGTTGCAAGCGGCTGCGTATATTACTTTTTCTGGACTTATATTTCTTGAATACTGAAAAATTTCCATTAGTGACATATAAGTTATTTCTTGAGATATATTATGAATGTGTCATAAAAATGACAATGATGTAATACATCTTTAAATTTAGAAGTAATCCAAATTCTAGTATTACGAACATTGCTTAGAGGCACACAAAGATGCGAACGTATAATACTTCAAGCGGCTTTCTTAGTATTTTTTGTCTGTTGATATAGTATTCCCTGATTTGCGTACTCATATCTTCTTCAATGACACTTAAAGTTTCTTCGTCTTCATAATTGCATGGAAGTCCTTGGCGGATAACACCACTTGAGAACGCATCGTTGCGAGACGCCCCTATTGGTTCGGATCGGTCGCGAAGCGTCTTTGATCTCTAAAAAAATATTGGAAGGAATCGTACCAGTGTCCTTCATCCGAGAGACCTCTTACAAATCAACTAAACTCTCTAACTGCATATTGATCTTAGTAATTTGTCGTATTTTCTTGAAGTTTGATTTCTTGGATAATCTGCTATCGTCACTGTGATCGCGGTCGCTGTTGCTGCTATTCGAATCATCGGTCTGTGAATTTTCGCTTTCGCTTGTTTCTATCGTTCTCAAAATTTCTTGTTGATACTTTTTCGATTTCAGTTTTTTTTTAAATTTCGTAATTCTCTTCGTAAGTTTCGAATTTTCTTTTTGGTTGCTTGTCTTTCTTAAAACTTCTGTAACTTTCTTGATCAGTGAGATGTCGCATGATTCTGCATCTACATTGCGAATTCATGTACTGACAGTTGTGTACAATTTAGTGGCCCTCTTGAACTTCTTTGGCAAGAGCTGCAGAGCCTATTCGAGATCTGCTTGCTCATTACCATGTCAAGCGGATGACGCGATGCTTCTCTAAGAGCAGATTGTAGAATGATGCTGAGCTCCCTGTAATGAATTGTGGCGGAAAGAGCCCTGTCCTCGCCACCGCGAATAAAGTGTATTTTGTATTAAATATATATTGTGTAAAAGTTTCGTGTCCCTCCATTCCTCGCCCGATCGACCGCAGCGACTTTCATTGGCTAGTCGCCCAAGCTGAACCGACTAGATTTCCTCTGGACTGACCATAGGACTTGCTAGCGGTAGGAGCAGACCATGAGCAAGCCTACGCATTTATTTTGTCATTGGACCGGTTGTCTAAGCATTAGGTTGACATTAAATATTTAACACATGTACATTTCATAGTTAAATAGTAGTTTATTATTTATCACCTTTATTAGCTATTGGATAATAAAAATTATGCATAAAAAATTTACCTTAATAAAATACATTAAAAAAATTTATTTTATTTATATTTCATATAATATGTTCTTTAATTTAAAGATAATGCAATTCTTAAAAAATTAATTATTAAATCTATTTACTTCTAATGCCTACGTTAGAGTAATTTTATTTACAAAACTTATTTGAAATTTAATATTTACTACATTAATTTTATGAAAGTATATAATAAACATTATATTCTCGTACGAGTCAGTCTGAAATATATATTTTATTATGTAACTCATTAAATTCTTGTTTTCGTACTTGCCAGCAATTTGCTTAGAATTTGAATATGCATAAATTTACGATTGAATTGATTTTCTCTATTTGTTATTCATTTTGCATACTTGAGTCCAAGCTCATGTAAGAGTTTATTCGTACTTTGTTTGCAGACAAGTAGAACGAATTCTGATATTTGTATCGTCAATATCTAAACTATAATGTAAATATTTTGTTGACTCTTTAGGACATTGAAATTATTTTATTAAATGAATAAATTTAAGTTTTTCATTTCAAAATGTCGTTGAAGGATTCGAAATAAATACTAATAATAAAAAATTATGAAAAACTTATTTAGTTTGAAAAAATTTAAGATAGGTAATATCTATATTAACTTCCAACAACATGAAGAATCCAATCGAGATAATAGGATACGCGCGTATAAACACCAGGTATGCCTGCTTGTCCACATCCGATTCCCCAAGACACAACTCCAACAAGCTTCCAATTTCCAAAGCTGTTACATACCATTGGACCACCTCCATCCCCCTTACATGCATCTTTTCCTTCCTCTCCACCTGCACATATGAATCCTGGATGGAGATTAAAATTAGGTCCCAGTCTCGTACTTCTCATTTTCTGTTCACAAACGTTGTTGCCAACAACCTGTACATCTACCTCTTTTAAAATATTCTGATATTTTCCAAAATTTCCAAAAGCATCCTTTCCCCAACCAGTTGTCCAACATCTATAATAAAGATCATAAATATCAAAGAGTAAAATATACGAGTAGACTATATTTTATGTTGAGGGGATAATAGTTTTAAAACATAATTTGTATTAAAAACTTTACTAATATAATTTTTTCATTTATATATGTGGGATAGAGTTCGTGAGTTAATTAATACAATTAAAATGACAATAACAAAATGAGGTTTATTAATGATGATTAATAATGTAATACATAAGATAATAAGATATTCGTATAATGACAATGCGTCTTACTCGTTCAATTCTCAGCGCTAAACTAAACTTTTAGAGGCCTGGTGTCACCGCCCTCACCTTCAATCCTACTATCTATCTACCTACGTTAATCCTCGGTCGATGCCAATATGCACTCCGACCGTACTTGTTCTTTCCCTATGTATATTACTTAAGATCTATTGTACCGTTACTGTTCCGATCTATATTCAGCCGTCGTGACAAAACATCTGTCCTCAGATGTTGTTTACAGAATTGTTTTCTTCTATTCTATACTCATCATCAGACTCATTATTTGATTCTATAGTTGTTTTCTATATAATTATTTTCTTCTATTATCTGATTCTCTTCATATAGTCGGCAGCAGTTGATGTTTGATGTGGTCCTTCATGCTCTCTTATCTTTTCGACGACATAGTGACCGTTCCGCATAACTTTTATTTTGCTATATGGGCCCAGGTATTTCGATGCAAGTTTAAGGCCCGGTCTAAACTGCGTCCTTTTTATTTTTACTAGATCTCCATACTTGTAACTTCTAGCGGCCTTCCTTTTTCTATTGTATCCTCGACGATTTTCTGCTTGTATTTTTATTATGTTTTCTTTTACTTGCTCTCTTATTTCGCTTCTCTCTTCTTCAAATTCTTCTATCCACTCTTGGTCTAGTATCTCTCGTATTTTTAAATTCTCTTTGATTCGCATTGTCGTGCCAAATAATAATGTGAATGGCGTTTTTCCCGTACTTCTATTTGATGCTGCATTTAAGTATTTTGGGGCTATTTCCTCATGTTTATACCATTCTTCTGTCTTTGGTGAAGTTAATTTACTTAGCAAAGGAAACTATTATTTTATTGTTAGATTGGTTTTTTTGACCTGTCCATTACCTCTTAGGACTCCTGTTGTTATTAGCAAATGTATCTCTTGCTCTTTGCAGTATTCTTCAAAAGCATTTGAGGTAAATGCAGTGCCTCTATCTGAAACTATTCTCCGAGGGTTTTCAAAGATCGCGGATTGTTTACTTAGTTTATCAAGTACTTCTTTTGTATTCGTAGACTTTGTTGGATACAACCATACAAACTTTGTAAACGCATCTACAACGACGAAAATATGTTTATAATTTTTCTTCGAAGCATGCATAGAGCCGACGTGATCTATATGATACGTATCTAAAGGGATGTTGCCTTTCTCTATAATGTTTAAAAATCCTTCTTGTTTGCCCTGTTTTTTCTCACACGGAGAGAAGTTTGCACGTTAAAAACCAGCACTACTTTGAAATAGAATCCTGTTTTCTAGTGCTAGAATACTATTTTCTGATGTTAGAATGCTTTATTTTACGTCTAGTACGTAAATTTAAGGTGCTAATGATACCATACTTTATGTTGGTACTGCACCCGTAAGTTTACTATACTAGAAGTTCGTATGTCAGTGCTATAGCATTGAAATTTCAGCTACTGACTCTACTTAGAACGGTTTTTTACCGTTCTAGAATCTAAAGTGAAGGCGCTGCTTGCAGCAGTGAGCAGTGTTTACATAGCTATAGCAGAATCTATTTATAGTATTGAGCAGTGTTTGCCGGCTTCTGCGAGGGCTTCTGCGTATATTTGTCCAAAATGTTTTAAATAATTGGGGATTCAGTGAGGTTATTAATTTATTTAATCATCATCAATATTTAAAATATATGCCACTGTTACAAATAGGTCAAAACTTTAACACTGTTCGTAACAACTGTGATTATAAAGTAGAATTAAGTTTAATCTTCATTATTTAATTTGGTAAATGTTTATGTGTTACGACTTACAAATATCAGGTTAGTCGATGAACCTAATATTAATAAGTCAGTATACACATGATGAACTCTTACCAAATTATTTAATGAATATTAAACTTAATTCTACTCTTTAGTTATATGCTTGTATACTTAGATATATACATATGAGTGTGGGGGGGGGGGGGGTATATACATGCAGCAATAAATGAATAATTTTTATGTACTTTCTAAAATATCCTGTGAGACTAAGGAAGCTTTGTATTTCTTTTATGTTCTTTGGTATGGGAAACTTAACGACAGCTTTTGTTTTCTCTTCCGATGGTTTAATTGTTCAATTTTCTACAATATCTCCTAAATATTCAATTTTCGTCTGTATAAATTGACATTTTTTCCAAATTTTTAGACCGGCTTGACTTGCTACATTTAGAATACTTTCTAACTTTTTGACGACTTCTTTTTGTCGTTTGCCGACAAAAGCACCAAGTGGTCGAGGTACGTTAGTACGCTTTCATCTTTTATTAAATCTTTAAATATTGCGTTGATATATCTTTGAAAAACTGACGGTATTTACATAATCCCAATGGTACTTTTAAAAACTCATATTGACCGTTTGGTATTATAAATGAGAGGTACTTTTGGCTTTCTTCATCTACCTCTACATGGAAAAATCCGTTTTTTAAGTCTAGCGTAGTAAAAATCTTTGCTGTTTGTAATCGATCTAAGTGGTCCTCGATCAACGGTAATGGATATCGGTCTTTGATAATTAATTTATTAAGTTGACGAAAATCAACGCACATTCTTGTTCCACCAGTTTTCTTTTTTCTTAGGACCATCGGACTCGCGTATTCTGAATTTGACGGCTTAATGATACCGTCGTTTAGCCACTTTTCTATTTGCTTATTTATTTCGATTAATTCTAATGGTGTGAGTCTTCGCGGTCTTTGGTACGTTGGCGTGTCGTCTTTTAAAATCAATTTGAGTTTAATATTGCAGTCTCGCGTTTTCAGAGGTTTGTAATTTTTGATTAGTTGTCTTACTTTATCTCACGATTCGTTATTGTTTATATTCTGTAAATCTACTGCATTTTCTTTTTCAAATATATCAATCTTCATGGCTTCCGGTAAATCTGCTTTGTTGTCTAAATCGCGTACTGGTCTAATGGTAACTACGCCTTTAAGGGAGTGTAGCTCAACTTCGTTTAAGAAGTTAGCTTCTATCGATAATCCATGTTTTAAAAGTTCGTCGCTTACTACGTGCAATGTAATGTTAAATATTTCGCCATCTATAATTAATTTATTATTGAATGAGCCTTCTGTACTATTCGTCGCTCCTATTCCTTCAAATAGTGTTTTATCTTTTAATTCTGGTGATCCGATCTGAGTATAAAATTCTTTTGAAATTAAACTTAAGTCAGCGGCAGTGTGGATTACGGCTATGAATTTTCTATTTTCGATTATTACATTTTTAAATTGTTTGTTTTTTACGAAAGAGTCTTTCTCTGTACAAACGCGGATTTTATTTTTATCTTTATTTGCAGATTCGTTACAATTTAAAGCGATGTGACCGAATTTATTACATTTAAAACATTTCGCGCCTTTGTCTTTTGATGGGCAATCTGCACTTATATGTTCTTTACTACCGCAGTTGTGGCATCTTCTTCCTGATGATGTTGTTTCTCCTTGCTTTATCGGTTTCTTCTTCTCTTCTGGTCTTGAAAGCCTGGCCTTTGCTTTTTTTCCCTTCTTCATCGCGTCGTATTGGGCGAATTTGTCCTTTAATTCGCGGATAGTTCTGGCTCCATATAAAAGAGACTTGTTGACTGCAGCGTCCAGTACTCCTTCTATTATACGAAGTGTGTTCAAAAAATAACGAGAATTTTTGTTTTATGAAAAAAATATTTATTTTGTCCCCTTAAAAGTAATCCCCCTCGGATATAAGAGGCCTGGTGTCACCGTCCTCACCCCCGATCCTAATAACTAGCTACCTGCGTTAATTCTCGGTTGATGCCAACACGCACTCCGACCGTACTTGTTCTTTCCTTATGTATATTACTTAAGATCTATTGTACCATTACTGTTCCGATACTACATATATGTTAGAGGTAAACTAATTTCGGTATTATATTAACAAATAATTTTTTAGTCGAACGTATATTGTAAGGGTAACGGTAAGCGACCGTCGAGGTCGTCGGGACTACTGTCCGCGCGCGCGTCTATTACGGCTCGCAGATGAGGTGCGCGCGAAAAGCAACGCCGATTATAAATACTAGCCAAAGTGCTCGAGTATGTCGATCGGATAAATAGCCCGATCCAGCGCCGAAATTCTCTCTCTCGTTCGGGCCGGGCCAGCGGCCTCACCTGCCGACCAGCTCCTAATTGTGGCTCGACTCAAGACGCTGACCATAGCCGGGCTGTGCGCACAACCTTCGACGCCGACTGGGCCAAGGCGGACGCACACTGTCCCCCGTTGGACTGCGGAGATATCTAAACCGCGGCATTTCGAGCCACTATTCAACATAACGACTATCAAAAAACGGAAATTACTTGTTTTAGAACCCAATATTCTATTAAAAATAAAGCTAACATATAATGATTACGAATATTCTGTGACCTCGAAGCACTGGACGTGAGCGAAAACAATTTCAGTAGACGTTATTGTCCAAACTTAGACTATTGGGAGTAAGAGACGGCGCCCCGTTGCATGTTCCTCTGATGGCAAACCGATCCCCCTCTGTTACGCTATCTTCCCTTTTTATCGTTGCTCGGCTTAGCTTCTCCCCACCTGTAGACTCTCGAACTTGCCGATCATTCCTTTATCCCCGGCGTTATTCGAGTTACCGATGATGTGAATAATCCGCGCGTGCTGTGCTGTTACTCAGCGCCCGTCGACTCACGGGTCCGCGAGTTTCCTTAGATTGGTGGCTTTTCCAACTGCAGATACCGCGAAAAAATCGCGTGCTTAGCTGTTGTCGTGCGACCGGCCGCCTGCAGGGCCCGCGAGCTCTTCAATCAGCGGTTAGTCAGGCCGCTATTTTCGAAAATTCGGCGCGGCTCCGCTTAAGGTGACCCCGCGCTACGAGTGCGGTGCCCCTGGTTTCTCCGCGGTAACAGATATCGGAGCGGCTGACTTCGCGGCTTCATCGCGTATCGCGCCGAACGTGAGTATGTGGCACAATCAAAAGATCGAAAGAAGGTAGTCGCGCGCGATCAAGAAAAAATTTCTTAAATGAAATTATAGTTTAATATTGGCAAGTTTAGTATTGAAAAAGCAATTTATTTTCAATCTAAAATTGTATTATTGTTATCGGTTTGATTCTATGATAACTTTGTTTTGCTTGAATTACATGACTGACAAGATGCTACATAATAGTATAAATATTTGAGGAATGGAATAATAAAACAATGTATGGATCAGATTATTCTATGTTCATTATAGTTTGACAGTATTTAATTCTTGTTTCGATTATTTCTAAACCCGTGACATTACGAAAGTCTTTAGGAAACCAAAGTTTTAAATATATAACCAGTAAGAGGCTAAATAATTTATGGGTTAAATATCTCACGAGTAGAAAAAAAACAATACATCAATTAAACAGTTACTTACAATACATATTAAATCGGTTATACTCATAGATGCATTAATGAGATCATCGCGAAAATATGGGATTTCTAGAAAAAAGACTGAAACTGTCAAAGTCTATTAATACTTTTTCCAATTATATGAATAGGAATCATTGGTTAGAGGCTAGTTGATAGTGAAAATCGTTATTGCCTATTATACGTTTAGTATTCGTCATCCAGAAGAAAAGTATTTATTAGATTATAAAGAAAGTAGGAGGTTGATTTATTAATAATAGGATGTCCTGGATGTCTATTACTAAACTATACGAAGTCATAAATTAGATAATACTAAATTACAACAATTGTTACTGTAAACTATATGTTTTAATTATTCGATTTTCTTTTGGTTGAAAATTGGACTTTCAAGATTGGAAATTGCTATTAATCTATAATTAAGTTGTGCAGGACATTAAATTAATGCTATATAATTTTAGTAGTTATTAACTGAAAAATATAGAAGACAAAATATTTTAATTACTAAGAAACAATTTTACCGAATTTCCAGTGACATCCCAATCCATAAGTGATTATGACCACCCTTTATGCGGATGATATCGCACTTATTAAATCCATGTGCCAAACACATTAATAAGTTCCTCCTTCTTCTTTTTTGGTACTGAAATTGATGTCTCTCCGTCAACTAAGCAAAATGACAAGCGGTTCTCTTTTCTCACAAATCAAGGAATAAACCTCTCATCCAAGTAGAGGAGCACCGAATTCTATGGCTTCCATCAGTAGAATACAACACGCGCATTCACCCTTCGCAGTTCTCTCGTCGACCACCCAATCTCAGGGTGCAGGTGCTCCGCAACTATATTTCTGAATACTATGACTAGTAATTAAGTTGGATCACTAGATTCTCTCTTGATTTGCTCTCGTTATATATTGTGGGTGCTACATAGCCTCAACAATATCCTTCCCCCCTGCTACCATCCTTATTTCCTCCCTACCTACCTAAATTTGGGGTTAGAGGCTACTTGGCTTGGTGTCTCTCCACCGGGAAGATTATTTAGTCGGCAAAAACCCGACACCCACCCGATGGGGTTACATGGCCGCTGGTAGTTTTATAACAAAACAAAAGTTAATCAATTATTCGATATATAATCCCCTATATGCCGAGTATTATTCTATCCGATAAACTGCAAAACCTGCAAAACTCTAACAAATATTAGCTCTATTATTGTAAAATGGTATCTGCCTTATTATAGTCAAATAATAATTTTAAGCTTGATATTGAGTTAAATGTTACTAGATGTTAATGTTTAACTACATATCATGCATATATATTGTCACGTGGCAGTTACCGGGATAGTTATTCCTACCAATCCTAGGCGCTTGCTGCTTACAGGATAGGAAAAGAGATATTTATTATAATATTATATATTTAGCACCCCGACAATTATTAATAATTATTAATTATTTATTAATTGTAATTTCGGTATCACCATCTCTATCAATCCCTCTCTCAAACTCTCTCTACTTGGAATGATCTCATTCTTGTTGAAAATAATGTTACGGTGATTTCTGAGCCGCCAATGAGCCTGCTCATTTTCACAGCAGACGCAGCATATCGATATTACACTAGAGATACCTATCCCAGAACCTATCTGTTGCTCTTTTGAATAACTTTTAAGTAACTGGGGACCATGGTTGGCGGATGATTTTAACGTTGAATCAGCGGTTGCGAGACTTAACTACAATCTAATGGAAGCAATTAATGAACTGGTACTAGTAAAGGTAATAGACCTAAATAAGAAACGCCAATCTTGACGTTTTATGAACTGCTTCATGTCTTGCAGAGTAAGAGTAGGGCACTATGTAAATGACCAGATTCACTCTCCAACACGAGGCGCGAGTTATAAAATTTTGCGGTATTTCCATGTTTAATGTTAGTGTTAATAGTCGTCTAGATGATGTGCTCAGCTCTGATGCAAATGATGGATTTCGTTTTAAGAGTATAAGTACTATACTCACATAGTATAATTGTGAAGGCCCTTCGAGTTATTGATCCGTTTTTAGTGCACCTGTGTAATCACTTGCTGGATTACACAGCAAGTAAGTTATTTCCACAACTTCCCAGAGGTTTGGAAGAAAGCTCATCTAGTGCCATTGGCCAAATCTAGAACACCTTCTGGGCCGGATGATTTTCGGCCAATTTCACTGCTGTGCTTTCTTTCAAAAGTTCTTGAAAGAATTGTATTCGACCAGCTTATGGAAAACTTGGTATTGTTCAACATATTTGACCCACTTTAAACCGGATATCGACGTTACAGCTCTTCTGAAAACGCTTTGGTAAGACCCACAGAAGACGTACGTATTGCCATTAACAAAAGACAGACTAGACTTAAGAATGCATGCAGCGAATCGGTTTCGCGCGAGGGGCGCTGACCTGCATCCGGACATTTGCCCGGAAGAGAACAACTTTTCATAGCTGACAGGACAATAATATCTTCTTGGCTTTGTACTACGCTAGGTGTCGCTCAGAGTTCCGTTTAGGACAAGGGGTACTGTTTTGTCTCTACATTAATGACTTAGGTCTAGCCCTTAACCCCATGGGCATGAGACATTTTATATGCTGATGACCTCCAGGTTTACCTTACTTTAGCTTTTCTAGAGATAACCTAGTGGTTGGAGCTAGACACGTAGAGCTACGGTGAGAGCTATCTCGGATTAGGCTTCGGAAAGACGTCTGTAATTCTTTTTGGAACGCGTAGATTTCTTTCTGACATTGAGTCTTCAATTCCATTGCATTTGAAGGGGCAGTAGTCATTCGTGACCGTAAAGAGTCTTGATGTTGCACCAAATGCGGGTCTTACCTGGAGGCCATATATAGAATTTGTTTGTAAAAGAATAAATTAGGTGCTATATAGTTTACGCTTTTTCCATCAGTATAAAACTGAGGCACTTCGTGCTAAATCGGTGCGCTCTCTGGTCTTTCCTTATTTTAATTACTGTTTCATTGTTTATTTAGATGTATCCCTGGATTTGAGGGCGAGGCTACAACGTTCACAGATCTCTTGTGTGCGGTAGGTGATGGACGCTAGGTGGAACGATTGGATTGGATGGGAGTAGACAGCTGGAGGGAATATTTTATTTACGTACAAATCTACAAAATATTACGGGTGCATAAGCCAAAGTACCTAGCTGCTCTATTCTCTTCTAACGTATCCGATCGACCTGTTAGGGGTGACCCTAAGGAAGTTTTATGTTCCGCGGATGTGCACAAAGACAGGGATTAGATCATTTTCTGTACAGGGTGCTATCTGTGGAATCACCTGCCATCCTGCATAAGGAATGCATCTTTCTTTTGTCATTTCAGCGGCTAGTGATAAAGCATTTGAGGGGTCGGGACATCGCATTTACGAATAACATTAGTCAGATCGTGTTTTTAATTCGCGCCCTAAATTTAGTTGTATGTATGAATTACGAGTATGTCTGTATTTTTAGTATTGATCCTTGTGACGTGGTACTTCCTCCCTGAGGCCGATGTACCTCGGAGAGGCCCGGATTACCAGTCATTCTCCGGTCGTGCCTGGTATGGAGATGCGTGGTCGCGCCGGAGGGGATTCAGCCGAGCTAGCCCTAGGCGGCTAGCCCCGCGGCGGTTGACGCGGGCAGAGATCGCGGAAGAAGGGGTTTAGCTGAATAACACCGGGAGGCAGAGCGTCTCTAACGAGCAGCAGCCAGGAGACCCACCTCCATCTCGAAGTGTAAGGCCGCAAAATCCTCCGAACGATCAATCTCGGAGGACATCTGCTGTCGCCAAAACAACATCTAGGCAACGAGAGCTTGACGGAACCTCCTTCAAATTCGAAACGGGCGGTGCAAAAGCACCTGGCGCCAGAGTGTAAATCACAATCGAAGTGTTTGACAAAGTTCCTTGGGAAATAGAAAAAAAGATCATCTATTGTTTTCGATACAGGCTCACCTTAAAAAAATAACCAGCGCATCGCATCTCATATTATGTAATAAGCAGATTAAATTAATTAAACTGACTATTTATGTTCACTTTAATTAATTTGCGATACGTCTTAATTTCAATACAACATATACAAAAAACTTAGTTTCTGATGAAGCTGAAAGAATAATATCCATTAAAAAAAATGCAATTAAAAAAAAATTTATACGTATACGTTGCCACGTGGACAGAGTGTGTAAGTGCCGACCGACCTTCAAGCATTTACGCAAGACGCGATAGGGACCGGGACGTGAGAGGCTCCGCTGAAGACCGAGCCGCCGGGCCGCATGGCAATATGGCGTCAATTCGACAGGACGCGGCAGCAGCCTAAAAGAGCTGCCGTAGCGCCAGGCAAGCCGACCATACGTGAGCACAGACATCGTCGGCTGCGCTAGGCTAAATGACGAGGAGCACGGTGGAGAGCCGCCGCGGCAATTTTGATAAGGCGCCGGTCGGCGTTTAACCCCACCGTTGCCACGTCGCAGTATAGAGGAGCCATGCCGTACCAATACGACGCAGCATACCATGCTCGGGCTAATCAATGCCGCAGCCGAAAAATTTTCAAAGAAGACGATTACGAGGAGATGACGACGGCAGGGAATATCCGAGGACAGGAATTGGCCTACAGGCCTTTCCAATGAAGTCGAGTTGTATATCGACGCGGGGCGGAGGCACTTCAGCAGGGCACGCGTCTCATGGGCTCCGCTCACCATTGCCGCGAGAAGGCCGAAGGAAGGGCCCGCGCCCTTTCACCTCAGCGCGCCGCGACAGATTCATTTTAGTGCACAGAGCACTCTCACGAGAAGCTCGTGACAGTGCCTCCCAGCCGAGGCCAGCGGGACCTCCCCAGGAGAAGAAAGTCTCCATCAGCTAGCCAGGGGCCGCTCGCTTGGCGCTCAATAATATTATAAATTTCAGCGACTACGTCATTAGCGACGCGTTACAAAGGTTTTCCGAGAAACAAATTAATTTGATTTCGACGACAATAGGTAGTTGGACAAAATGGGTCACCCAGAATATTGAATACCTACTAATCTACACTTAATTAGTAGTGGTCATTGAATCAGTGCTATATCATAATTACAATAGATATTGTTAAAAAATATAGATTGACAAGAAATGAAGAAAAGAATATTTGCCAAGAAATGATTTCACCGATTTTTGATGACACTACGATATTGACCGAAAATGGCTATTATGATTTGTTTTATATCGAAATCGGACCTCCTGTAATTGCCGAAATTATAGGGAGGTCAGTGTTTCTCCTACGAGCCTCAAGTGCGAAGCGTGGGTCGCGACCACCAAGTGTTTCCAGGAGATTTTTTTGTTGTGTGAATGATTACTGAACGTTTGCCGTTCACTAATAGATTATTTTATAGTTTTTTTTTCAGCTTTCTCGGTGAGTTCTTCCGGTGCACGCAACAGTTGCTCCGAGGTTTGGGTATACTCATCTTGGAGCTGACTGTTGTAATCGTGACTTCTATCGCTTCGTCCTTTTTTTTATTGCGATAAGGCCGAATGTTTTTAAATAATCGTGCGACGTCTGGGAATTCGTTCGTCGGAAATCGTCTGGAAATACTATTTTTTAACCGCTATTGATCACAGCGTCTTATCAACCATTGATTATGTCTTACGTCTTTTAAATTTACGAAACAGGGGTGATTAGTAGCAAACAGCAATATTTTATCATAATTCATATAAAGGGATAAGAAATAAGTGTGAATTTTTAATATCTGTAAGAAAATTATCTGTAAATATCCAGGGATAAATTTCTCCCTTCAAACAGTTTATTTATGATAAAATAGTATTGGACTTTTTCTAGTTTAGTAATACCAGTTTGATGTAATTCTTATTTATAAACATTATTTCTTTAATTTTTACATTAAAAATTAGATTATTGTATACTGTAACTATTTACCTCGCGTTGATGAAGTTTTCAAATTTATCTGGTAAACATACTGGAGTAATATGTGGATTTCTTTCGAAGTCTATATTATAGTCAAGTTTCATAACAGCAATATCATTATATAGTGTACCAGCATAGAACTCTGGGTGAATAATGACGCTGACTATATTACGCTCTATATACGGAAAGAATTCAACATCATGATTAACATCCCATTCCCCAAGGCGAGCGTGAAGATCTCTACCAGAATATGTTTTGATGCAATGAGCTGCAGTAATAATGTGACGTGATGAAATTAATGTTCCTCCGCAAACATAAATACTCTCCTTACTTCCTGCTTCTTTTCTTAAGATAGCTACTTGCCAGGGATACTCTCCTTTAACACAAATCGCATAGTTAATGTATTTGCAAATTTATTTATTATAAAATACAATGTCAAAGCTTATTAGAAGTTTGTAAATATACCAAATTCTGAATCTCCGTCAACGTAGGCCGGTGTCTTGATACGACCAGCTATACCTTGATTGTATCTTAATCCACATTGATATTGAGTTCGCTTTTTTTCTGCACCTACTCGAGGAGTATGACAGCAAACATGATAAGGTCCGCAAACAGATTGCTTTCCCAATTGGCGCTATGATTAAAAACATAGGTATTAATTAATATTTAATATTTTTATCATGCATAATAAAATAGTATTATATTAATTTTAATATAAGTTTAAATAAAATATAAATTTATTATTTTAATGAGAAAATATTAAAATTATCTTTTTTATACATTGTAACATGGAGATCAAAAGTTACTTTTACTATTAATACAAAATTCGAAATATCGCGTGATGTCACTTATTCAATCTTCACCACTCTAAATTTGAGCCATAAAAATCCACCAAATGGGTGAAAGATTGAAAAGAATTAATAATAATATAAATCAATTATAGGAATTAATTTAAAAATTAAATAATATAGGCCAAATAAACAAAATAAAGCAAGAAAACTAATTTGAAATTAAGATTTTAATTAAAATTAAAATAAATCATATAATACAGAAAAATAATAAAGTTCTCCTGTCGTAACATAAAAATGATATAAAACAATGGATCGCAAATTACGTTAAACTAAATGTTTACAATATTTTAAAAGTGAATGTCTTGAACTAAATAAGGCAAAAACGGAAAGTAAAATTATAACTAAAAATTATATCTGTAAGAAAATATCTCGAGTCGGAAAAATTATAATCTTGAACAAGAAAATGAATTATTTTTAGGCCGAGAAAAAATGATCTCGGTGCTAAATATAAATTAGGTATCTCGAATACAAAATACAGGAATCCTCAAAATAAAAC
The DNA here is from genome assembly GCA_018906755.1 of Sycophaga agraensis. Classification (NCBI taxonomy): domain Eukaryota; kingdom Metazoa; phylum Arthropoda; class Insecta; order Hymenoptera; family Pteromalidae; genus Sycophaga; species Sycophaga agraensis. Next base: position 459,945 of record JACCIE010000057.1, on the reverse strand, counting down.
ATTGGGAGAAAAAGAATTTTCTTCGATAAATATATAAAAAGTAAAATAAACCAAACACCTTACCAACAACGCATGCACAATAAAATTGATAGTGATACACATGGACCTTACAAAATTCGGGTAAATGCTTGTCCTGCATTGACTTTAAAAAAAAATTACTATAAATAATTATAAATAAAATACCGTTACCTACGTGGGCCAATCAAAGTAAACACGGTTTTTTTCGTTCAAAATGTATGTTTTTATTTGTCACTATAATTTTGATCAAGGATAACACAATCATACCAATGAGGCTGTAGAATCGCCAAGGAGTTTGTTGGAGGCTCTTTGTCATTACGAAAATTAATTTGGGACGACTATACACAATAAAAAACAAACACGTGAAATTGCAACTAATTATAAATTTATTAATCCCAGCAGTATTAACTATGCAGATAAACAATATACTTCTTAAATTTTGGTTGTCGATTTACTCGCTAATATAATCAATCTTGGAAGAGATTCCAAAATGTTTAGTGTGCGACGGTCAGTTTCAATCTAAAAAAGCTTTTTCTTCCTTGGTTGATCCACGGAAGGAATCGAAAAGTTCTCAAAAGAATGGGTTGAATGAAAAGGTTAGGTATTTCGCAAATATTCTAAGAATTATTCAAGTCTCGGAAAAGATGCATGACGCGACGCTAGGCTAATCCACGAAGTGTGATTGCGCAGCACGAAATTTGAAAAGGCGCGCACGCATGCACTGTCGGTAACACAGTATTGCGCAGGATGGAGCGCCAGAGCCAGCAGGCCCCTCGCAACACAACACTCGCGGTAGAGAAGAGCGCAGCGGCTATGCGAGCCGCAGTCACCATAACCAACAACAACGGCAGCTGCGCACGAGGCCTCTGCCGTCACCACCGCAACAGGCAAGGCGCAGGCGCAGTCGGCAACGCCGCCGCACCGCCAACAGGAGGAGCCGCAAGAAAAAGCATCAAAATGCGGCGGGGGCGGAATCGCGGGGCGTACCGAAAAATAATAATTGTCACGCGGACGCGAGGGAGTCAGACGTACGGGGGAGGGGGCCACGGGGCCCGGGTGGCGCGGACGGGATTCGCACTTCGCGTGGCGATCGAGGTGCAACCCCGCGGACAGCGAGGAGACGACGGAGGCGACCATCTCGGAGCGCGAGCCCGCGCTCCTTTTTCTGCGCCGGACGCTCGCCCCTAACACTTGGAGCCCTCTCTGGATATCGCCTTCACCGAGAAGTATGAGGCGCCGATCCAGTAAACAAGGCGGTGGACATCCCCGAGAGGAAGACGAGCTATCAGCCCACAGGCGCAGAAGCCATCAATCCCTCCACTACCAGTGACCGAGGGGAAGCACCAGGTGCTCCGCCGCCAGCAGATGAGAGGAAGCACTAGGTCACCGGCGCGGCGAAGTACCACCGCACGCCCCACTCCCTGGCCACCTGCGCCGCCAAGCAGCCATCGTACACCGAGGCTTTGTTTTTGATTATTCTATTTGTAGATTAGCTTTGGTAAATACAAAATCGATTAATTATTATTAATTTTATAATTATAATCTAATCGTTATAAATAACTTTTTTTCATATAGATTCAGGTATTTTCAAATTTTTCGATCTCATCTTCATCTGCCGTAGATTGTGAAGAAGATCAGGGAGCATCTTATTTGAGGTATATTATTTTATAAATAAACACGTGTTAAAATACGTGTTACACATGTGTGTAAATTATGTGTAAATTGTAAAATGTATATTGTAAATTGTATTGTGAGTTGTGTGTATTGTGTATTGTTATTGTTGTTTGTATATGTATAAATTTCATTTATCAAACGACATAATAAATTTTAAATATAATAGAATTTAAAGCTAAGCTATTGAATTCTTATGTGATCTGTAATCACATTCTCGCTCTATCTTTAGGCTAACTGTCAACTGTATAGCTGTAATAAATATTAGATACTAACTGTACTAATATTAGATACTACTGTTGGAGCATTGCAACTTGGCAACCGATCAACATCAGAGTAGCCCATTCATCTTCCACTCCAGAGATTAGGCAGCTTTAAAATTGATTTTTTTATAGTAAGCTTTTGAAAATTTTCTAAATATACAATAGTATAGTACGTTAAATGAATTAGAAGTGCTAGTGTTATTGAATACCTTTATGTGTTTAAAATATTAACATTATATGTTTTTTAAATAATTATGTAATTATATTTTATTAATAAATATTTTTAATTTTAATTTTGTAATTATTTTTTTCAATTTTACTTTCATTAATATATTAATATAACTGTTTCCTAACCTATAAAAGCGAGCGCAAACATTAGCTTCACGACTGCTTATTGCCGGCTTAAAGTCGGTAACATGCCGACAAATTACCAGTTTTTGAGCCGCTTACAAGTGGCATGAAAGCCGATGAAGTTCTGCTTTTTCCGTATGTCGTTCATATACGGCAATTCGCCGTCTAAAATCCGGAGCATATTGCCGGAGCAAATGCCGCTTGCATGCCGTTATATTTCCGACCCAAAGTTATCCGGGAATTGACTGTTGTGTTAGGGCGCATTCGCAAATGTTATTAGAGCGGATTTTGTAATTAAACGAAATAATTTATATGCACGCAGATTGAATAAGGATATATTGTGTGAATAAAGCTAATTTTATTAAATTGTAACAACATTCCATACAAGATCTTTTATTTATTTACCGCTTCAATGCCGAGATTGACCGGAAAATCTTTGTCCCCCTTCCGAATCAAGAAATTGAGTCGGCACGAGCGATTCAAAAGACCACGCCACCTCCGCGGGAATTGGTAATTCCAATTTAACAGTTGAGTGGTAGGTCAACCGTCGCGCTACAAAGGGTACGCGGCCGAGAGGCAAGTGCTAGTAACACTGCCCCATTGCACGCAAAAGTGAGTGCACATTGTATACGGCCAGATCGGAGATATTTTGCCCGGATATCCCCGTTACAATATATATTAAATAAAATTATATTTAATATTATGTATTACGCAGGTGTAACATACCGCCCGTCATTGATCGATCGCGATTAATTTATATGTTTATACGTATCATTTAATTATCTATAGGCGATAGTAATGCGATCTTTTTGAGAGATCGTTTTGTTACATCCCACTATCGGTCGGTAACCGATAAAACGTCTATTGATAAGAAAGGAAACGGTAGCACACTCGCTACTTTCTTTACCACAATAGGAATCCACAGGTGTGACAAAACACATTCCTTCCCCTTCCCTCACCTTTACTCACCTGCACCTACAACCGAAAAACTGCACCCCAAACAGGCGCTCCCACGGCTACCTGACGTTGCACCGATACACTGGCAGCTCAAAAATTGCAACACAAGTGGAGGCTCTTCTAGAAACCGTACCGTTCCAGCCAAAATCAATTCCCAAATTATTATTTGAAATATATAAAAAATAAAAAAAAAACAATACCTCACCCACTCAACCAAAAGAAAACCCAAAAACTAAACGTATTCGATAATGATGCAATAATTAAAAAATGGAACTAAACAAATTTATATAGCGTAATATATAAATTTCTTAAATGAACATTAAGGAACAACATTCCTTAAATCGACTTCGTATCTTCTAACTCAAAACCCAGCTCAGTACTGTGGATTCATTCTACCTTATTATCAATTACTATTGTAATTTTTTGTAACTGATAAGGACCACCATAGCAGTGTAATAAAAGAAAAGTAAGTACAAAATAATTTGTAAAATCAGTTTAATATCTTAACATCTACTAAATCATTCACTACTTATTTTATTCATCACATCTCCTTTCAGTTCCTCCTCTGATTCAAGTTGCTGAGACAACCTGGATAGAGGATCTTTTCTGCTTCTGTGCAGAATCCAGTAAGTCGGAGTTCTCCTAGGGCGTTGCTATACTAAGGACGAGATTCCTCTGTGGGCATCAGCCAATTGCCCAAATAACCTTATACGGCTGCTCAAGAACCAAATGTACGACTTGTGTGCAGCAACTATTCGTTATAAAAAAAACTTCTACCCTTGGTGACTCTCGAATAGGCACCCACAAAGAATTAGTTTTATGTTTTTTTATAACACAAGGTTTTGTGAAATAAATTTTCCTGCCTCATCCCTAACTCCTGTGCTCAGGTATAGGCTATAAACGAGGTATTCGACTGGTTAAGTCAAACTTAATTTGTTGAACGTGTGATTTTCATCCTCACAAGGGACGGACGTCACAGTTTGTATGTTTCACTTGTAGCCTTTACGCTTATTACTCTTACTACTCCATCATCGCCGGGATGTACATCAACAATACGCCCGGTGACCCACAGCAGAGGAGATAAGTAGTCTTCTTTAAGCAAGACCATCGTTTCGATCTTGGTATCATTTCTTGAAGACAAAGTCCATTTATTTCGTATATTAAGTTGGTTTAGATACTCCTTATTCCATCGAATCTAAAAATGCTGGTTGACTTGCTATAAGTACTACTAATTTGATAATCTATTTGCAGGAGTTTGAGAAAAATCTACAACGGGTAAGCTCATTAATTTACCAGATAGGAGTCAATGGCCGAGAATTTAAGACTGCCTCAATTCCTATAGCATGCGTATTAATTTCTTCAAAAGTTAATAATGTATTTTCGACGGTAAGGAAAAATTGGTTTTTAAAGGATTTTACAGCGGCCTTCCATAGTCCGTCAAAGTGTGGCTATTTAGGAGTTATGAAATACCAATTTATTGAGTAGTTTGCTAAACTATTGAAAATTTCTTAGCTGATATCTTAGTTTTGTAAAAATGCGTAAAGATTTTTTAGCTCATTACTCGCGCCAACAAAGTTAGTACCGTTATCACAGTAAATATTTTTACTCTTACCTCTTCGAAAAAAAAATCTTTTCAAACAAGCTAAAAATGCATCGGTTGTTAGATCGATTACTATCTCTAAATGAACTGCTTTTGTAGAAAAGCACACAAAGATCGCGAGATACAATTTGATTCTATTTTGATTTCTTAATTTCTTTTGCTTAATATTGAAGGGGCCGCAATAAACTATTCCAATATTTAGAAAAGATCTCAATTGTATCAAACGATTTTTCGGTAAATTACCCATCAAATAATCGGAATTTTCTAGTAAAAACGGAAGCACTTAATACATAAATGGATGAATCGTCTTGTGGAGTTTTTCATTTTATGGACCAATACTCAGTTCTTAATTCATAGAGGCTTCATTGAACTCCTGCGTGTTTTGATTTCTCGTGCATTTGCCTAATAATTAGATTTGTAATCCAATTACTTTTAGGTAGAACAATGTGATATTAAAAGCAAATTATGCCAATTTTCTTCATTAGTGCATAACCAGATAGGACCATATCTCCAAACCTGATTTTTTAAAAATTCGTGCACAGTTTTTTCTCTAGACAAGTAATCCGCGGGGTTTTCTGCATCGGAATATGCTTTCATTGAGTATAATTAGTTGTATCGTTCGTATTTCAGATGCTCTATTGGCTACAAAGTTTTCAACATACTGGGTTAAGTGTTGATACAATTTAATATAATTGTCGAATCAGACCAAAAATAAATGCTATTGCAACTTAGAGGTACATAATAAGGCACTAGAAAGTTCTAATTTTGGAACAGTTAGTTTAGAGCTCAGAGGAGCTACTTTAGATTTGGCTCATAGAAGCCTAACTATAATGTTATTAAGCTTATCCGTGGATTACAGATTCATCCAGGCACCAAGGCTGCTTCGCTACTGTCGCAAAATCCATGAAGCTGCAAATCAACGGGCTCATCAATTATTACATGTCGTTCAAATGAAACATCAGATAAAAGCAGCAGTTATCTTTAATATTCTATCCACTGTGTGTGACTATCAAGAGGGAGAGATGAGTTCCAATCAACTTTGTTTTGCCAAATCAATTGCATAATTAATTTAGCTTTGATCATAGTCGGCCAGAGCAATCCGACTGGATCAAATAATTGTGTTATCTTAGATAAAATAGTTCGTTTAGTTGCGCATTCCTTGACGTTAGGCTCCACTTTCACTAGTAGAATAATTGATATTTTTTAGGATTCCACACCTAATACCCAAGGTTTTTATCGAACTGTCTGTGACGTCGAACAATTTCACGTTGGTAAGTTCGAAAGGTAAGGATTCCATTACGCGACTATGATTTGATGACCATTTTCATAACTCAAAACATCCGGATTTCAATAAATCATTTATTTTATCGCGTGTAATAAAGGCCTATTCTAATGTATTCGCGCTCATCATCAGGTCATCGACATAAAAATTACATTTCACAATTTCGGCTGCTGTGGGATAACGTTTCTCTTACTCATCAGCTACTTGACGCATTGATCGAATAGCTAAATAAGATGCAGCGGCAGTACCGTATGTAAACGTATTTAAATTGAATATTTTAATCGGGTCAGTTGAACTAAAATTTGCCGATACAATTTAGTTATGTCCGCAACCATTAATATTCTATGAACACGAGCTCTAGTCAGTATGGAAAAAAGATCATCTTGAAGTGTCGGACCTATTCGTTGCGTTTGATTAAACAAAAAATTATTCAAAAGTGCAGAAGTATTAAAAACTACTTTAATGTCTTCTACTTTGAAAATAGCATGATGCAGAATGAAATTTTCGCGATCTTGGCGTTTTGAAATTGACATGTGTCCGAGAGCCTCATATTCTCTCATAAAAGTAATGTATTGTTTCTTTAAGTCAGTATTTTTGTTAAGTTTTAGCTCAAGATAATAGGACCATTTTAAAGATAACTGATAATTATCTTCAAGATTGTTGATTTTTGCATTGATGGAAAGTTTTACAACGCATCTACCATCGAAATTTCCTTTAAACGGTTCTAAAAATATTTTTCTACCCCTGCTTCTATTCTATATATTCTATTCTATATTCTATCAGCCAAATTTATTTTTTAACAATGCGGCATCTGAGTTTTCCATAAGGACTTTTCCAGCACAATCAATATTAAAATATACACCTGCTTCAAGGAGACAATCAATTTTGGAAGCTTGATGGAAAGTCGGATCAGCACATGGTAAATTTTGAAGTATTTTCAAGTCATTCAAATTCATTGTATGTAAAGGTAAAGGACCGGTTATATTTGGCACGATTAACAATGATACATGTTTTCATAATTATCTATTCTAGACGCAATTTTAGTAGTTACGCTATGGGTTATATCTTAATTTTACGATGTTACAGAAATATGTACGTTATTTCGCGATAGTTCAAGTATGTTGGCGAATCTTTCAGTAATAGAGCGAGCTTGCGTTCCGTTATCTAATAAAATACGCGCCGTAGGTTTGTATTGTGTTTATCATAAATGAAATATATTTTAATAGTAGCTAGTAATACTTGAGCGGGATAGCTATCTTGCATGGATTTTACCGCGTTTTCATCAGTAGTATTTTCAATAGGGTCTTGTCAATCGAAATGCAGCACTGTGTGATGTTTTTTTGCTGCATTTCTTGCACGGCCTGCAGATGCATTTTTTAGTTGCATGGTTTTTTTTAAATAATTGTAACACAATTTTTCCTTTTTTACAAACTCAAATCTCTCTTTCTTTTCTAATTTGATCAATTTATCACAAACATAGATCTTGTGCCTTACCTTATAATAATGACAATAATCTTTCCTTGTGGTTATATTGAACATACTGTGCGACGAGTATCTCGCCGTGGTCACCGCGGTACTGAGCACGTGCTCGCAGCCTTGACCATGCGCCGAGTGGGGGGCACTGGGCTGCGCCAAATTCGGCGCACCGCGGTAATTGTCGCGCGGGAAAGCGCGCGGGCCGCGGCGGCTAATAAAGGGGAGAGGGCAATTAGGCGCGCGATCGGCCCTCGATCCTTGTGTGATTGCGCGATTGCGATCAGTGTGTCTCGGGACACGGCTTCTCCCGAGACGATTAGCTGCGAAGCGCCACGTTTTTCGCGCGACGCGCTATATAGTTTATAGAGAGAGTGAAGTGAGAGAGAGAGAGAGAGAAGAGTGAGAGAGAGAGAAGTGCATTACAGTGCAGGTGCACTCGAGTTGAAGGATAAGGATAAATAACCTTGCGACGCTTTGATCTCGCCCTTGCGGTTGAGATTGGTGAAGCAAGTGTTAGTTACAACAAAGCAAACTTTGGGACGCTTCGATCTCGCCCTTGCGGGTTGGAGATTGGCGGAACAAAAGTAAGCATCTTCCCGCCAATTCGGAGATCACCGCCGCCATCAGCGTAAGTAAAAATTGAGATAATATATTTTGTAACGCGTGCGCGATCATCCGCGTCGGGAGAGTGAGAGAGAGAGAGAAAGAATTATCTAGACAGGGTCGCTCAGTGTCGGGATTCGTTTTTGTAATTTTTATATAATAAATATTTATCATTTATTTTACTCAAACACCCGTGTAATCATTTCGTGCGCCTTTCCCATTTTTCGCGTCCCTTATAGCGGCGAGCACCCAGGCTCGCCCCGCCGCGTCCGCGGATTTTCCGTGCGACGATACGACACAAAGGAGGAGAGAACGGAGAGTCCTTCCGCCACGTGACAACTGCTACTAATCTAACGAGTTTACTAGTCATACAAAAAATTATTACAGTATTCCAACTTTCCACTGCCAAACCTAAAGATTTTAAAGCTTGCATATGGGTGTTGATATTATCCAATATTTGCCTCAAATAGGTTAGATTCTCTTTAGTTCACGGGGATAATTCAACAAGACTTTTCAGATGCTTGTGCACTATTACTCTCTTATTATTGTAGTGATCGATTAAAAGGGCCCACGCGATGCTAGAATTCGCTTCGAAAATTTCTAAAGATCGAATTATTGCTGTGGCTTCTTCTTTAAGACATGATCGCAAATAGTAGAATTTTTCAGTGGTAGCAATTTGATTTTTCTCATGTACCATTGATCGAAAAGTATCATAAAAACAAGTCCATTTCTCATACTTTCTACTGAAACTCGGTAAATCGATTTTTGGTAACCTAACGTTGCCTACGGCTGAATTATTTTGAATAATCGTAATATCCGATTCAATATTTTTGGAAGGCTTGTTTTGTTTCAAATATCTACGTGCATTTCTAACTGTTTCGTAGAATTTTTTCTCGAATTCAACTCTATAATCGGCATGTTCGTTAATGTCTTTAATATCCTGAATGTAAGGAATTTCCTCAAATTGATCCAATATCAATTTAATAGATTTCAAACGAAAATGTACCTCGTCATATTCGTCGGCAGTTGAATTATTTAGGAATGTGTTAAAAGTCGTTATTTTACTTTTAAGATTTAACCATTTGTTTTTTAGTCTCATGGATTCGGCCATTTTTTTGGGAAGTTGGAACAAATGCAAGGTGAATTTATCGGTAATAATATAGAGCTTATTTAACGATTATAGATCCGATGCGGCGTTGATGCGCAGCAGATGCCTTGATGCTATTCAAGAAAATGTCTTTGAAATGGTACAAGAAGTACCGCCAATTGCCAAATCCTCTGGTTTCTTTAGAATTCGTTCTTAGTTTTATTGATGGTTAATTTTGGATAAAGGATGTACCTGATGTTGTGAGCCTGAGTCATGATTTGCTTGGAATGTTAAAATTTCCTTCAATTAATGTTCATCAAAGTGATTTGAAGTTTCAATGTTTTTATACTGATTTGTGAGTTGTTTCTCCAACTCCGATATTATCGTTTAATGATTTTTATGAACTATGATGAAGGTTTGAACACAAAACGTTTTGTTTAATAAACTCATAAGCGCCCTGTCACATTGTTCACTTTTCTCAAAGAATTGGATTTCGTTCATGTAAAGAATTGTTGCTTTGAAAGTTATTGTTTATCCGGCTCGAAGGACCAAAAAATCTAGAATCGCGAAGGAGTTTTTTGTCGGCTTTTTGTCGTTACAAAAATTAATTCGGGACGACTATACACAATAAAAAATACACGTAAAATTACAAAAAAACACGTTAAATTTAAAAGTAATTATAAATTTATTAATCGCAGCAATATTAACAACAGACGTTCTAACATTTTGATACAATTTTGTCAGAATATTTATCTTTTGATTCTTAATAGACCTGAGTTTCAACGATAATATTTTAATTCAAGCAAATTGTCTTATCCGTGAGCAAATTTTAAGGTCTGCGAACTAGTAGTCATCGAGAGTGGATGCGGAATTCTATAACACGTCTTTTTCCTTATGATCAGGGGAGACCTTTGCACCTTGCGTCGGTCATAATATGGCGTGCTCGCTATATTTATTTTATTTAAAGGCCCCAAGTCCCAGTCCCAGCTAGTCTTGTGAGACTCTCGTCTCCTGGGGAGGTCCCGCTCAACTCGACATGAAGGCACCGACACAAGCTCGTCGTTCTACTAGATTGTGTAAAAAGTACTCCATCGTTTTCTTACTCAGAGCAGTTGTTCTCCTGGCTGATTTGTGGGCGTCACATTCTGTCCGCGTCCAAGCTCTCCGCACAGAAGGTTGTCCTCCACAATTCTACTCACCGTGTCGTGTCATTCTGGCTGCGAGGAGCTGTCCGTCGGCTGTAGGACTGGATAAAATCAGTGGCGTTTGCTCGTCGATTGATGCGAATAGCGTCAGCAGGTATAATTGGTGGCTGTCGCTCGGCGGATACTGAGAACAGCGTCATATACGGCTGCTGCTCATCGGGAATGAGGCGACGTCTGAGGTGGTCGGCCGCTTAGCTTAATCAGGAGAGACAATGTGGTAGACAACCCTCCACTCTGACTGTTGGGTCGGTGATTTTGGCCGGAAACTTTACCCGGCGGTGGTCGAGACGTAAACTCCTCTTTCTGATCTTCTCCTCGCCATCTTACTCCTTCGTCATCTTTCTCTACTTCCTCTGCTTCACTTCGCACATCGCTTTTACACACCTTTTTCGACGTGACATGTCCGCCAATATCACTGGGTCCGTCCGAGCCTCGTTTCTGAATCTCACATTTACCCACACCAAACGCATTCTCTCTGTACGCTCACCCGCTTCGACCACCAAGCAAAATGTGTACGTATACACGTCTCGACTACCAAACTAGATCTTCCCGAACGTGCTGAAATAAAGCGACGCGGGCCCTCGCCTCTGGACCCAATGCGCGGCAATGGCGAACGAAGCCCGCGAGGTGCGTGCCCTGTGAATGAAGCTCAGCCCGCGTCCCAAACTTCCCTCGGTTCACTGCGTCGACTCTTTAGCCGAGGCTTCCTACTCCATAGGTGATCCACAATACCGTCGTGCCGAATTTGTCAAGAGAACCACTATACTCTACTTTACTCTCCTTGCTCTACGAGCCCTCCTTGGTTCCTCCCTTGTGTGCGCGGACCTTTTGAATTTTCTCAGTTTCGAGCGGTTTCGATCTCTGGCGATATATGTTATTTATAAATTAAGAAATTAAGTATGCAATAATGTCCATCAACGGGTGATTTACCAGCCGAGTACGTTGATTATCGTCTGCAGCCCTTCACGCATTGCAAAATAAATTATTTTAAACCTACATTAATTAAAGTAAGGTAAAGTAAGGCGATGAGAGAAAAGCGATAGAAAACCCTTTGTATTTGTATAACAATTATACGCGCGATTCACATTAAAATAGCTAATAATCTACATACAGAAGAGCTTGCAGCCAAGAAAGGCTTTACTGCTATCGTATGTAGCAATAATAGCACAAATTTTCATGCAGAAACTCTGGAATTATGCGACACGATCGAAAAATTAAATATAAAAAATTAAAATATCACAATTCATTGCCATTATCGAGGGTATTTTATCTGATACACTACTTGTGGAAGTGTATGAAGCCCAGGATTTTCGAATATGCTAAAACTGAAGGTAGTACAAGCTCATAAACAGATTTGGAAGCAATAAATAAAAAATAATACCGAAAAATTAATAGAAAAGGCGGTGAAGTAATCGAAATATTTCCAGATTCTGATAGGCATGTCTCGACATGCGCACCACTAAATTTGCACACCAGCGAATTTGTATGAACGACAGAAAGGCATAAAAATTATAGTCATCAGTTTTCGGAGATAACTAATCAAAATTCCGAATTTTCCGCGAATTCATATTTTACAATAATTACTTCATATATATACTTGCATATAATATTGTTTTCATTAATAAAAATTGACAAATAGATTAAGAGAATTAGGAGAAATAAAAGTTATTTATAAAATTTATTTTAAAAAGACGCAATTCGCGAACGGTTCTCTCGGTATGCGTCAGCTTGGTGAACGCGTCGAGTTCCATGACCAATGGGCATGCTAGTGAATGCCGTGCAAGCCGAAGCTAGACTTCGGCGATCTATAAGCTCTCAGTACTTTGCAAACGTATTCGGCGAATCGTACCCCTCATTTAATTCATCAAGAATTGGCGGTCTAATGAAATGCGCACAAATCGCTATACGAGAACTGAAATCTACAAAGGTAATTGGAAAACTCATCGTTTCGTTTTCTAATATTACATATAAGTGAATGTAATTAGTTTCATTTTGAATTAATTATTTTTCTTTAAAGTTTAATTACATCCTATTGCCGTAAAGTTTTGTTCATTTACTTTATATTATAATTAAAATCAAATTTACCAGAAACCTACAACATTAATTGATTATAAATCCTTATTCTTTTTTAATATTGTTATAAAGAGCAACTATAAAATTTGAATACTATATCATTTTTGTCAATGTATTGTGATAAAAGTTAATTCACTTACACTTTCAGATTGGAGATTTTTGTCGTCGGTTAAATATGGCGTAATATCTTTTTTCATTCTGATTTGCAAGCTTAAATCACTCGTCTTATTTGAAGATGCCTCTTTATTTTCCTTAAGAGTTGATACATTTGAAATATTCTTCTCTTGCATATTTTTATGGTCCGATCTTTGATTTACATCAACATTTTTTCCTGCATTCGTTGTATTCAGATTAGTCATAATAATTTCGTCTGGATCAGCTTCAATACTTTTTTGTAAATTACGTGGATCTATTTGTAAGTGTAGATCATCCTTCCGCACAGATTGAACATTCATTGGACACTGATTATATGGAACACATGTACAGTCATGTTTGACTGACTCTAGTATTCTACTATTATAATTAGTTTTATTTATATAATCAAAATCATGTTTTCCTTTGTTGTTATTGTAATCTAAACTACTCGATAAAATATCCGCTGATGACTGCTGATTTAACTTTTCGTATAAATTATAACGATCAGCGTAATTATTATTTGATTGCACACCCGGCCCATTATTATTAGAAAATGGATTTAATACTTTAAAATTCTTTTTATATTCTTCAAAGTCATGGTATACACTTCCTTTATTTCCATATTCATATTGTTCGAAAGCGTTATTATAAATTGGTTTAGAACTAATCTCAGGCATACTTTTTTCATTATAGTGATAATGATGATGGACATGTTGAGTAGTAGAGCTTTCCTGGGACTTTACTGGTTTTTTGTCAATCAACTTATCTTCATAATTTAGTTCTGCTTCCAAACCATATTCATGTACTGGTTTCGAAGGATCATGAAAGTCATTTAATTGCTGGAATCCGAAATGAGAAACTGGATAGTCAGATGGGGATGAACCAGGTCGCAATCGATTATTGAAATCTGCTATCGAATATTGAGGTGATAAATTTCCAACATAATGTGGACCAGGCATTAATCCGTATAATTTTGAAGTTCCAAAGTTATTTGTTTGTGCAGTTACGGAGGGAGATACCTTAACTATTGGTTTATATTTAACGGGGTACATACTGTGAGTAGAGTAGAAGGGTCTTCTTTCTTCTGCATTATGACACTGAAAAATATAAATTAATTTTCAATACTATGTTATATTGTTAAAAGTCATTTTGCTCGAATAGAGTATCTAATTTATTTAATAATGTTATACAGTGTGTGTGTGTGTGTGTGTGTGTGTGTGTGTGTGTGTGTGTGTGTGTGTGTGTACAGATTACATTATATAACTCATATATAACTTACATTCATTAATCCTAGAGAACACAATTTTTTACGAATAAACGATCTAGCTTCAGACTCATTTCCAAGTTTTAAAGCATTTTGAATATCTGGATCTGTGTAAAATAATTCATAATCATTAAGTTTACGTCCTTCTCGGCCAGAAATAAGAATGTCATCAATCATAGTTTCGGCCTAAAAATTTAAAAAAATAATTAAATATTATATAAAGTGATACTTATTAATATATTACATAGAAATATATATTATAACTTTACTTTACCACGGTAGAATTGAACTTTTTAAGTTCTGTATTCAATCCATCCGCGTGTTCAATGTTATCAAATATATTGCTTGAATCAACAATTAGAGGATGTAATTCATGAGAATTCTTGCTAGAAGCTAAAATACTTGAAGATTGTCCAGGTCTATATTTGTTTTCATTTTCAGTAGGTAATAGTACATCAGAATGTCCTGAAGCCAAACCAATCTCTAAAAGGTACATCAACATTACATATTCGGACCACATTATCTCTGTAAGATTAGAAAAATATAATTATTAAATTAATGTATATATCATGCGATAAATAAAACTAAATTTATAATTTATTATACTTCGACATTTATTTCTGTATCATTATATTATATATTTCTGTCAAGAAAATTCTTATTTTATTTACGTTATGCGCGGTGTCCAAAAAATTAGAAAATATATGAATAATTTACCAAATAAATACTTAAGTTATAAATTGTGGAGAACCTTTTCGTATAAAGCTCGAAGTCTCCTCGGTAACCTGGTGTATTTTTATATTTTTCCATGCGCTAAATATGCGCTTTTCTTGGTTACCGAACCAAAAGGTGGTAATATTTTTTGTTATTAACAAAAATTCATTGTTTAAATGGCTGTCAGGGGTAAACGGTTAAATATACGTCAATTTATGTAAAGACCATAATGATCTATTTTTAAAAGACGAATCGACCATTTTTAACTCGGGTTGCTATGTTAATTAAATGTCAAATTATGGTAGAATTAATAAATCCATAACTGTAGCGAAGTCGCGCTTTATTATCTCGCATATGATTTGTTTGTTTTCAAATTTCGGCCTATTTTTCGTCTCATCTTGGAGAAGAACCTTATTTCTATTGGACTGAATGATTTTAGACTCTGGAAATTTCTTTATTGCAGATATTTACAGAAAGTTTGAAAATCGGTGAATAGAACGGCGTAGTATCATTGAATGGCCTCAAAGATCTTCAGGTTTAGAATCATTAGATTTTTTCTATGGGGGTACCTAAAAAATAGTGTTTATGTTATAAAATCAACTGATTTGGCAGAATTTAATCATTGCATTGTTCGCAAAGTATTCTTATCAATATCTTATTAAGACAGGAATAAGACAGAATGTTCTGGATATTTTTTACTTATGCCTTCGTCATTGTCAATCAATAAATGGACAGTAATTCGAATCTTTTGTCAACTAAGACACGTCATTTTTTGAGAGGAATGGGGACTCACGTCAAGGAGCGCAAAAGAAACAAAATATTACTACGTCTATTTTGTTAATTCAAAATAGCGTTAAAGGCAGCATGATCCGCTTTGAAGCCTCATAACTTAATAAGTAACGAATGAAAAAGTATTTTGTTATGGTATTTTAGAAATCTTTCGAAATAACCTATATGAATATGTAACGAGAGAGAGAGAATTTATTCCATTTAAGAAATTAAATTTTCAAAAGAAGAGTTATATGACTTCAAACGAGAGCATAGCCAAGTGATCTTCGGGTGACTTCAAGTAACTCTAAGGTCAAAACAACAATACTAATGTATGCCCTCATTTGAGGCCGTTCAACTGTTGTCTTAAGTATGTTCGACTAAAATGTTTCCTTATCGAGATGTTCGACCATGTCCTAATGTATTTAACACTTTGTATATGATAATTATCTTGTATATTAATTATTTTTTCTTACTATTTATATTTTCGTCTTCTAAGGAGTGCGCTCGATTGGCTTTAAGTGATAAGGGGCGGTCATTTCGAGAACACTCGCGCGCGGTTACCCTCGTCGTGACCGTGGCGTTAAAGAGAAGCTTATCTTGGCGGTGGTCTCCGGACCTACATTTAGGGCCTCCGACAGAGAGGTCGGTCACCGGGTCTATGAACCGGTGTAGACGACGCGAACTACATTTCAAAAGTGGACTACCACAGGCCCTTTCCTGAAACTCCCGGCAGCCCATTCCTCCCTGCACCCGGCCCTTCCATCCCTGCGTACTTGCACTTCTGGCCCGGAATTGGTGGCGCAGTCCCCCCGTCACAACGTACTGATTGAATCTATTAAATTTCAAATCGAAATAATTAAATCAATGTTACATTTATTGCCATTTGCTGTATTAATTGTTGTACGATTTCATCGTTGAAGTTTATATTATTACGGTTGCAAAAAGAATAGTGTGTGATAAATCGCTTAGTAGAATGTAATTATCACATAACAATGTAGATAGTCGTTACTCTTATTCATTTCTCCTGCACTAGATTGCTATAAAGGAAACAATAACATATCATGATCTCAGTTTGCGGGGCATAGTTGATTATAATAAGTTCACACATTTCGATTTTCCCATCGTAGTCATCGGAACTTTTCGGTTCCTTGACGTATATACCATTTTTAACAGCAAGTATCATGGTTTTCTTACTGTTTTAAAGTAGAATACACTAAATTAGTTATTTATTGCTAGTTATAATTTGGCGTAAATAAAAATTCGTGTAGTTTTCAACAATTTTTTTAAGTGTATACTTTTTATGAGCTAAACTTCTCGTGTACATGAAATTAGTTATTTACTTTTAAATAATAGAATATAAAATTTCTAAAAATAGAAAAATTGTAATTTTCTATAGTTTATTTATTTTATTTAAACTCTAGATAATTTGGTATCGATTTTATTAGCCAATTTAATCACTCCTAGTATTGTAATAGTTCATTTAGTTGTTTATACAAGGCTTTTGAATTAGTTATAAACTTTAAAAGACTAATACTTTGGAATAAAGAAGTATTTCCTTTATTTTAAAAATTAGAGTCTTCAAATAACATAAATTTATCTGCAACTGTTTAATTCTTCTTTATATAAAATTATTTTGCGCATCTACCCCTGTGTCGTTATTTTAATATTATGTATTATTAGGATTTTTGTTTTTCTCTTTGTATATATTTTGCTGCACTTCATGTTTTATAAAATTATTTCAAAGCGATCTTAATTTTTTAAAAGAAAACCTTTTAAAACAAAAAAAAAAAGAAAATGATTAACGATGTTCTTTGACATCGGTAATCAAAAAATCGAGTTTATTGTTACCACAAATTATAGTTAAACAAAATAAGTAAAGTGCGCTTACACTATTTTCACCAATTATGCATCATAATAGTTCAAATATATATATTCCTAAAATTTAATTAAACTTTGACTAAATATCAAGATAAATTCTAATTTATGCTCTTAGAAAGTTTTTGGACGCGAAATTTCTTGTTGATTCAATTACCGACGTTGGAAAAGGTTTCCATTTTAAAGAATGAAAGAGAATATGAAGTAACCTCCAAGGCAATCAACAACATGAAATCCAAAATTATTATTAAATACCTCGTCAAAATTTAATACAAGAATATTTATTCAAAATATTTAACATAAATTATTTAAAAATTTTCCGGCTATTTGTATCCAAATGTTTGTCTGTAAGACAATAGTAAAATAAATTTATATTAAATAAACAAATAATACAGATATGTCAAATATGTTGAAGGCCATAGCTTGATTATCAATAATAACAATTCTAAAGAGAGAATTATTATTATCGATATGTCAAAAAATATTTTTATATTTAAAAATTGACAAGTTAAATCAATTGAATAACATTTGAAGTGATTATAATTTAAAATATATTTAAACCAATATCAGTAAATATTTCTTTCGTTTAATATTTTTTTCACTTCTAAGAAAGTTTTAGCACTTATAAATGACGACACTTAAAATAACGATTTGTATTGACAGTGTAATTTCAGTAATTAGAGAAACAATAACATTAAAGTTATACTTTATATACGCGCTGTATAAACTGAAATATTTTAAAGGTATTAGTTGTATTTTATAGTCTACTAAAAAATTTTATTAATAACTAAAATATACTTTTATTAATATACACGAAATATTCCAAATTAATCTTTTACAGTTTTTATATTCAATTAAATTAATATTATATTTAAAATAATTATTATACAATTTTATTTAAATTTTTAATAAAGTTAATCAATAAATTTATTTAATAAACTAAATATTGCGGTTATTAAAAATTGTTTTTACAAATTTTAATGTAATGGATATTATTCACGTTTTAACTAAAAAAATATGAGCTCGATATGTCCAATAACTGAATAAATACATTTTTTAATTTAGCATAGCAAATTCAATACTTTTTCAAATACTTTTTGTAATAAATTTAAAATTAAACTTAAGTATTTAAAATAATTTAATTTGCAATAATAATAATAATAATAAAAACTAATAGTTTTAAGAAAAATTATAGTTTAGATAAAAATGATATTTACCATTAAATATATATTACAAATAAAAAATAAAAAACTTGGCTAGAGCATATTAAATGTGACAAATATAAAGCAAAATTTATAGGGAAAAAGTAATTGCAAGAAAGAGAAAGTGGTTAAGGAAATGCTTTGAGTGGAGATTCACTTTTCAATAAGTTTTAAGAGGCAAAAGGAATTCTGCAGACGTAGAAAAAAAATTAATAGAGCTCATTGTGTAAAATATTTGTAATGCGTTAATTATGTTTATTGATATTATTAATATTAACTAAGTGTAGCAATAACGTTACTTAACAGATTAATTATTTTTGTTTATAATGTAATAGCAAGATTTTTTATTTTAACGAATTATGCTTATGCAAAACTGCTAATATAAAAACGTATTTTGTAAAAGTGCAAATATAACAACCAAGAATAAAGGCTCACCTGTCTTGAGGTCTTCCTTGCTATCTTGATTGTGAGACCCGCCAAGAATTCCAGATGCCTTATATTACTCTCTCTTTCTCTTTCTCTCTCTCTCTCTTACATACACGCGCGTGTTTGTGTATGTATAATCTTCCAACTTCTCTTTCTCTTTTCCTGAGTACTAAAGTCTAACTGAAATACTTTCTCCCCGTATATTTTAAGGTGGCCTAGATGTCTTGCAGTGATTCCACCGTATTGAACTGGCAAATTACGGAAAAGAAATGACTGTGCCATAATTTATCAAGTTAGTATATAAAATCTTTGACGCAATCGCCAAAAAGAGATTAAATAATTGCTTAGATCGCTTTGTGCGTATGCGCTCTCCCTACTCCACCTTGGTTCATTTATCAATAAATAGTATTTTTTATATTTCTACAAATTGTTAAAAGTTAAAAAAAGTTATATTAAAATTCAAGTAATTCAATATTAAGCAATATTTCTATTTAATTTTAAAATCTTTATTTACTCTATTTAATGTTAAGCTGTCATTTTTAATTTAAATAGACGCGTAACTTTTTGGAGAAAACATTATATGTACTTATTCATACGAAAAATATTACTTTCAGCATTTAATATATTTAGCTCCTGCAAAGGTTCTTAATCGATTGCATTTCTATTGCGCATTATTCCAACGAATCAGTATACTTGGTATTTACATAAATATCGATATTCTTTTTTGAATCCGACGTTTACGTATAAAAAAGTAAATATGAGTAAAATTTTGAATGTATGCTGGTTTTAAAATTACGCGGTTTATTTTCTTTTCGCTACTAGTGGCTCCCTCTACAATTGTTGCCATCAAAAGTAGTTCGATTTTTCACTCGACCGATGAACTCAGGAAATAGGGAAGTACATATGCTTTGTAATTTATGCATTTAATTTAAATTTGATTTAAATCGATGTACATTTCTGAGAACTTTAATTATATGTTTTTAGAATTATAAAATATTTATTTTTGACAATCCAGAAGTATTGCAAATTTTTTATTAGAATGATTTTTATTATTACTGTTAAATCTGTAAGAATTTCCTTTCTTTTTATTCTTATAGTTTTTTTATTGAGATGATAATTAATCTAGTGAGGTTATTTAAAGGAAAGGATTATGAAATCCTTACGTTATATTTATCGTTAGTTGAATAACAAGTAATTATTATTATTATGTCGAACGTAAATTATTTACAGATTTCGTCGCGTATCTGGGGTGCCGTTCTTGGTTATTAGACCGCGATCGCCTACGCTCGCAATACAGTAGTTGTCCTCGGACTGCTGTCCTTTGACGATCTTAATGAGCTCAACGACAACTCTAACTAGATGCGGATGAGGATGGCAGGCCTAATAAATGCTTCGGCCAGCGTGGCACCTTTAGCCCCGCGCACAAACAAAACACACATAAAAAAGAACTACATTTACAACAACTCTCCCCAATCGAGCTTGAATGGCGATTACCAGGACGTGTCACTTCTGATAGCGACCAAATTGCACAAATCATCAGTTATATCGATATCTTGAGGTCCTTTTGGTTCGTCAATACGTGACCAAGGATGGCGAGCCAGTAAGTCGCTATTACCGATAGATACACTAACGAATAAATGTAATCAGCAGAAGATAATTAACTTCTGTTCTGATATTTAGAAATTCAAACGATCATACGTTCCCGTTACGTTATCTTCATTACTCGGATTATAAAGCGCAATAGCTTTAGCTCCAACATATTTCTTAACCTTAAGTCCTTTATATAAAAGAAAAATTTTACTTTTTTGCCGTTGCGCAGTAACAGAGTAATTCTTTGCGCGCAACGAAACTAGATCTCCAACCTTTAGGACAATCTTAGATTTTATTTTCTGAAACTGACAACGTTTATTAAACGCTCTCCTCATATTATCATTAGTACGTTGAATCTGCAACTCTCATGAAAGCGATTCATTTTTTAAGTATGAAAACATTTTTATGAGTTTATCCCGCGACTCTGTATTATAAAACAATTGATACGGAATCATTTCGGTAGTTTGATGAACCAATATATTTAAACAATCTTGCACGTAAGGAACGAAGTTGGTCCATGCGGTATGCTGTGAATGACAATACCTTCGAAAAATACGACTGAGCTCTCTCATTGTCCGCTCAACTGGAATCCAGGGGGGGATCAACTCAATCTTAAATTAGTGGCTAATTTTTGACGGCGAGGATCATTGCAGGGGGCGCTAGCATCGACTATATATAGATATAGCAATTGTGTATAACAGCGTAAAGAGAAGCGCTGGTCAGCGCTGGTATCAACTACATTTAGATATAGCGGACGTGTATTAAATTTTATAAATAATAATTAATATATTTCTATGATTTAAAAACAATCAATTTATTTAATTTAATACAATGTACGCGCAACAAAATAACAGTTATTAAATTAAATTTGCCAAAAATTGTAGGTATTATAAAATTTATCTATTTTTTGTGTAGTGATTTTTTATATTTTCTATTGTAGCTAACGTGAATAAACTTCTAAGTGTTTAAAACTTTACTAAATTCCTCGAGTTTTGACAAATTCTTTATACATTTGCAATATTGATTCCAGAAAATAGCTGTACAAATTGGGACAGTATTAAGGTTGGAGTAGAAATAGTTCAAATAAGGCGCTGCAGCATAGGTTTAGTTCTCCCTCTCCGTCTTTTCTATCGCATATCTCTTTCTAATTGAGGCGAACGTGGCGCCCCCTCGAGTTCGTCGAGCCCGTAGATTTTAGCCACTCGTCCTATATGAGTCGACCCCCCCCTGCTGAAATCGACTGCGGGTGCCCCACTGATGAAAATAACGCCGTGAGCCCGACGGACTGTAGTGTATTCTTCCACACGGGGGAGGTAAATTGAGTACCATGGTCGAAAAGAACGCGTTCCGGTTTATCGACATCAACAAAATACTTGTCACATAATTTTTGCACACAAATTTTAATTGTAGCTCGCTTTATCGGGTACAATGTGACAAGCTTTAAAACACGTCTTGTAAAACAACTATATAGGTAACTCCTCCGCGCCACGCAGGTAACAACCCAAAGAAATCTACCGAGACTAATTCATTCGGTTGCTTGACTTCTAAAAATGCATAAGCACCCTCCATTTTATAATTCAAATATTTTGTTCGCTGACAAACGTCGCATGCTCATGTATACTTCTTGACAGTTTTGCACATTCCTCGCCAATAAAAATATCGGCTTAAATAATGATATAAGTTATAACTGCCAGTGGACCCCATACTGTCATATCCTATTAAAATAACTGAAAAAATAAGCATCATCGGCAGCATTATTTTCCAATTACAGTACCTTTTCGTGTTGCAGGAAGTGATTCTAACATGATAAATATATGAAAAATTCTCGCACTCACTATACTTTAATTGTTACATCTTCGCCTTGCAATGTTTTAGATCCTTGATCTCACTGATAATTTATTTAAGCGATTCCTGGCTAGGCGGTGAAGACTCTCTTCTCCTGGGGAGGTCCCGCTGCTGGCGTGAAGGCACCAGCAGGAGGTTCTCTCGACTACTTTTAAGCGTCAGTTCTAAGAAAGGGGAAAAAGGGGGGAAAGAAACACAAATTAAGGAATTACTTGCTTATGATGTTTCACTACATAATTTCCTATTCTATATATACAATAATTTATTCTACCTAAGTCTCCGCTCACGGCGACAAATTACATCGCGATCACGTTGTCAACGCATGTAAATCTGTCGGTGACGGTTGCGCTCGAACATCATTCACACAATCGCAGTCTCTGCTGCGTAATTCACGACCGGCACGGTTGTCACTCTGTCGGCTCGTTAGTACCGGATTCCGTCCGTGACTAAGCACTTTACGCGCGGGAGGATTTCCTCCCTAGCCTACTCACCGGGGTTGCCCTTATATGTTGATCTCGTCCGCTGGGTTGGAGAGCGGCGACGGAAGCTGCCATCGATCGGATGCTGGAGGCAGCGTTGATGCTGTTCACCTGCAGGCTACGAAGACGACGTTTGGATTCACCGTTCATCGGACGCTCGAAGCGGCATCTTGCTGCGCCGTCCGTCTATCCTGAAACAGCGTCTGAGGCTTCGCTCGTCCCTTCTTCGAGCGGCACCTGGTGTCTCCTGCCGAAAGATAATACGGTGACTGTGATGTCGCCCGTCGATTACTGAAGCGCTGTAAGTTGCATTGCTCGGAGTAAGCGAGGTCGACGATAGCCTTCGCTCACTTTCGTCAGTGGCCCAAGTCTTCACTCGTGACCGGCGGTAATCGCCAAAATCTACTTCTGGACAAACGTACGTCTCAACAAACGTCTCTTCTCACGTCTCTTCTACGCCACGACACGACTGGTCAATCCACTGTCCGACTCGCTACTTCTGCCAAATCTAATCCGACTATCGACCGTTCATCTCGACTGTCAAATTTCATCTCTTGTCAACCGACCGTCACGACTGCCAAATCTGATCCGTACCTTGCTCATGTATCTCAACACCTTGTCGTTTATAATACGGGCCTCTTGCTGATGTCCCGTAGGATAGCTCGTGTCCTCTGTTGCTTTCTCTGAAACCACGACATGGCCCGGGACACTCTCGGCAAGCCACGCGCCTAGCTGGCGCCAACGCAGCTGTAGCCATCGACCGGAGGCCGCCATATTGCTTATTGCCCGCCAAGGCCCAGGTGACCACACCGATATATATACAAGCCACAGGCAAGGAAACCGCAGAGAGCAGCGCTGGACCAGCGCACGCCGCGTTCTTGTCGAGGAGCGGCTAGCAGAGGGGCGACCGCGGTGCCGAGCGAAGATCCGGAGAGCACTCTCGCGGCACCGCCGGGAACTCGCGCGGCGAGGCAAAATGCAACCGTTGGACCGGAACACGCTCTTTCTTTGCTTGGATGCCGACCCGGCTACAACGAAGACTCCACGGACGTCACCATCCCAGCCTATTCGCTACGACCAACTACCAACACTGACGCTACCCGAGACCGCTATTCAGAGTCCACGGCCAGAGTCCATGGACAGGTCGGAGTAGCCCGGAACGATCCGACCTACGCCACGACCAACTAGGCCAGCGGTCGAGGATCTATCGGAAGGAGTTCGGGCAGCCTGAGTGCGACAAGCATTTGTGATCTTTGGGGACAGTAGGAGGGACACCGGGCCGTCCGCGCCGTACCGGTGAGCGGGCCACGGGCCCGGGACGTCCTCTGCGTATTTGAGGGTGCTCAGGGGAAGGATCGCGCGGTGTGGAAGGTACGAAGACGGGCGCGCGGGACACGACGAAGGAGGCCGATCGGGACGGTCCACGTCGATGATTGCGGAGGTCGGGCCACGGGGCGTGCACCAAAAGTTGCTCGGGGAAAAGAGGGGAGAGCTCGCAGGGTTTTAGCATAGGGGAGACCAGCGGGCTGTATATCGTAAATAGAAACTAGGTAATAAAGAGCACATCATTTTATAATATATATGTTATTGTATTGAGTCTACCACCCCTGGCCACAATTGGTAATTCACACGGTGTTGTGCCTTTCCACAGTAGCTTGCGGTGTCCCCTCGGAGTGAGAGGTTTGGAGTGCGGAGTTAGCCGGCGTCAACTTGCCTGGCGCCCAAATTACAAATTCGACAAGTCATGTATTACAAATATAGTTTTGTAATATATTTACTTCGTGCGCTCATGCATACGAAGGATAGGCTATCTGACAGACAGGGATACCGCAGCCTGTAGTGAAATGAGTCTCCGCTTTATATCCATATGTTTATTGCAACCTTGCTATAGCTCTGCTCGGCTACCAAACAGCATAGGTTATTTTTAATCTATTTTAATTACAAGCGCTTGTTTACTAATTAATTTTCATTCATTCATTTTAAAGTTTTCCATCCAAAATCCAAATTCTATACCTTCCCGCTCGCCCAGCAACGTCATTTTTTATGAAAAAACTCAATATCTATGACACTGTGCAGATCTACATCTAGATCTATATTACAAGAAAACTATAGATATATTTCACTAAAATTTACCCGCAAGAAAGCGGTGGTTATTGTGCACCCAGTTTCAGCCCCTACATCATTGTCGGAGATGCTAAGGTATCCTACTAATAATGAATTTTTTCGTGCATAGACCTTCGAGCTAGAGATGAAACTTGAATTTAGAAGAGGAGAATAAGAACTAGTGAACGCATTTATGCCGAGCAACACAATACAGACAAATTAACTCGCATACGCACAATAGAAGGCACTAGTGACTCTCCTACCCTGATGGCTTTAGATTCCTTTTCTGGATAGTTCGGGTAAGTTAATCAATTTTCGGCGGAGAGCACATCCAAAAATTAAGTCGGCAGGCACTCCTATACGAAATTCCTACTACCGTCAGTTAGTGTACCATTTTTTAAACGCCCGTATTTTCGTGGGGGTGCATCTGACAGTTTCAAGACCGGCAAGAGAAATGTTTAGAATTGCCTCAGCTATCTTGTCGTATATATGAAGACAAGTAATTTAAAGATAGGCTGTATACCACCATGTAGTGTATGAGCCGTGGTTCGCCGAACCATCAATAGTGTAACTTCCCTATCAGCTGGCGAACAGATCCCTGGGGTTGCTGAGAGGTAGTGTCTAAGGAAGAAAACTGTCAAAAAGTATAGACAAGAAGGACGAGTGACTGCGAGGCGGGAATGGAGAAGTGAGGCGCGGCAGGAGTCTCATAGAGCAATAGAGCAAGCATAGAGTATAGAGCAATAATTAAAATGAGCAAAGACCAGAGAATAGACCAGTTTGACACGAAGAACATTCATGGTGTTTTGACGGAAAACTCGTAAACTATATAAAATCTGGTTTATTCTTTTTCAAACCAAGTGAGTAGGTGAGGTGGATGAAGTTGTTTCATCAGCAAGCGTTTTTAACGTAACCGTTCACGAAGATGAGATCTTAATATTCCAGCGTAATGATGAATGTTTAGCAAGGAAAATAGGAATCTTTGAAAAGAAATGTAAATGAACAAACAAAACGCGAAAAAGGAGAAATCTGAGAATATGTTATGCGAAATGGGATTCTGTACAAACGTGATAACGAAACGGATAAAGAATATATGTAGTACCTACAGCTATGCGGAAGGCATTAGTAATAAAAAATCACGACTTAATCATTTGGAGTAGATCGAACAGTATCGCCAATTTGTAAGTTTTATTATTTTTATAGAATGAAATGCTTATTGGCAAAGAATAAAATAGGTGAGCAAGCGGGGGAGTTGCATCCAATTTCTGTAGGTAAACGCCCATTTGTAATCGTACACTTTGATCACTTAGACCCGTTCGTAACATCGGTCATTAAAAACAAGTATATTCTTGCAGGGATCTACAACTTCACGAAGTTTGTTCAACTCTATGCGGTTAAAGATGTAAAAGCAGTAGCAACTGTTAATAAATTACTCAAACTACTTAATAGTTTTGGATATCCAATGTATTTTATCACTGATAGAGGCACAGCTTTCACGTGGGTAATATTTTCTCTAACAAACAAGGAACAAACATACTGTGAGAATAAGTAAGTTGGCGGCTTCTAGGAGGAGCAAAAGAAATAAGATTTTCGACTACTGAAGATAACTCGCGACTTTATTAAGCGGGTTGCGTAGAGTTATAAAGTGCAAAACGTATACTCGCTTCTTAACGGCGCGACGCTTGGTCGGGAGGATTAGCGACGATGCGGTTAGCCTCTCGACCGGTAAACTTTTATGTTCCTGTCTGAATGTGACTGCTCCTGCGCACGCAAATCTCTCTGGCGCGAACCGGTAGCTGCACGGGCGTTTATGCACGCTAGAAAAGAGGTCGCGATTGTAATCGCTGCTTCTGCTCTTTCCGTCAGCAAGCTATGGGCTCGCTTGTGCCCTGCTTCTGGACCGCCACAATACCTTAAAGATACCTTAAACTGCTAATGGGCAGGTAGAGCGTCCGAATCAAACGATTTTACTAGCTTTACAGGTAAACCTAATAGATACGTAATGCACGACTTGGGATAAAAAACTAAATGAGTTAAACAGGGATAAAATTGGCTCAATTTGTAAAACAACAACTCCGATAAGATCATATGAAGTGCGCGAACGCTATATGCATGGAGTGCATGCGTGGTGCGCTACTATAATCGTTACGTCTCCAGTCGTACTCTGAATTAGAATAGCGGTAGCTAATTCAATCGCTCCAGCCGATCGATAATATAAACATTTTATTCAAAAACATAGATATAAAAATAGCAAACAAAATCGAGCTGAGTATATAGTGATTTTTTGTAAAACGCAAAAATTTAACTTATGTATATTTTATTACATGTTTTATTCTTATATGAATGGAGAAGGTGATTTTATTATTTTCACAAAGTTCGCATGTATATATATAATTATATGATCCGAATGCTATTTTCGATTTCTGCAGAGTACGGGACGCGCGATCTATGTAACATACTTACCGACTCAACAACTAATCATTATGGTATAATAATCCTCCAGTAACGCTCCATACTACAATTATACAGATGGTTTACCACATCAGTATAGTTATTTTCAACTCGGCTGCGCTCGGCTGTGTTCGACTGTCATCGTTCCTGCATATTCGGAACTTTTTCATGTTCGTCATATTCCCACCCTTGCTCAAATAACACGGAGTATCAGCCTCCTTATCAAAGCAGCGCATAGTCTAATGTTAGATTCTAAAATAATTACGGTCGCCAGAGGGCACATCAGACATTATTACCGAGTCACTGACGCGCCGAGAGAAGTGTGTAATCAGCTCACGAGAACAGATGTGTCGCGAGAACGCGACACTATAGAAAAAATGTGGTTCAGAGCTCACGTATCGTTTTCAGCGATCTGAGAAACGCGGATCGAACTGAGTTTACCCACTCACCTGTAAAGGTAAACAAAAAAAAGACGCGGAGTCCGCGAATCTTTCGGGCGCGAATCAATCAAAGTTGAGTGTCTTCTCGGCACCCGAGAGAAGCGAATGCCGCAAAGCCGACGCGCGCGTGAGGTTTTCCCGAAAATCTCCCTTGTACCAGTGCAAGGATACACGGAGATTGCTGTGCCGGCCACAGAGTTTACTAGTGGACGTACTGACGGCATCAGGAGCTTGGAGCCGTGCAGTCTATTGCTGAGGGAGCAGACTGCATAGGACTTGTACTCCACCTCCTAGATCAACGGCTGGCCTCTGGGAGAGCGACTCGGAGCAGTACTCCCACGGGCACATTTAGCTCGTCGCCGCAGCGCCTGACAGCAAGCTCAGGTAGGACAAGTACTATTAATATTTTATAGGCGGCGCGCGGGAAACGCGAATTGTATGGGCGGCTGAGAGAGAGAGAAATATCCTCTTTCTCACTCGACTCGAATAGAGACAAGGCGCGCAAGAATTAGAAGCGCGGCACTTCGATACAATTAGGCCCCCTTACCAGCGGCAAGCGCAAATCGTCCAGACGTAACGGATCTCGCGCGGCGCGCCAACTGAATTGGCACCAACGCATGCGCATTGGGCGCGCAGATCC
Organism: Sycophaga agraensis; assembly: GCA_018906755.1. Lineage (NCBI taxonomy): Eukaryota > Metazoa > Arthropoda > Insecta > Hymenoptera > Pteromalidae > Sycophaga > Sycophaga agraensis. Next base: position 431,424 of record JACCIE010000057.1, on the reverse strand, counting down.
TGAGCGCGATAAACGTGAAGTTAGCGCGGAGCTAACCTAGAATAATTGCGAGCGCACGTACACGCAGTGAGTACGGTTAATTCGGCGTGAATTAGTACTCGATGCGAGAAAGCGCATGCGCAGTGCGAATCTGTTTGCGAAACACAATTATTAAAACGTTTTATGTACGCGCGCGATTCGCCGATAATTTTGACTTTTTGGCACGAAGCCAATAAATAAACCATTTATTTATTTAACCCGTCGGTGGCAAGAACCGACATCCCCGATCTCCCTCGCCCTTTTTGTGATTTTAGACGGAACGAGCGGTTCCAAGGACCCCGACGCCTCCGTGGGATTTGTTACTGGCAACTCAATAGCTGAGTGGCCAGCCGGCAGATGCGGTAGGCAGGGTGCGCGGCCGAGGGGCAAGTGTTTACAACACTGCCTCATTGCACGCAAAAGTGAGTGACACCTGCCGTGTCACTCACATTGTACACGGCCGGGTCAGAGTTATTCTCCCCGGATCTCCCCATTATAATAAATATATATACATCTGAAAATAAAAGTAAAACTTATTTATTATTGATATAACCTAGTATCCATGAAAATCTGAAAAAAATAACGAATTAATCCCAAAGATTGCAATGGAAATCTGAAAACAAAAATTATACATTTCAATATATGTTTAATTTATCCGATGTATGCATGGAAATCTGTAAATAAAATGATTATTATATATAAATGTATTTAAAGTACCAATCAAAATTTTGGTACAACGTGGTAAATAGAACCATAAATTTATTCAGATTGTCTTTATACATTGAAGTTTTGAATAACTCTATGTGTCTTGTGAAAGCAGTGAAGTTCATTGAATTTATATTTTTGGCTTTACAATACGACAGTAAAAAGCAAATACTATCTAAAATGGATGTTTTCATTTTATTGCGCTTACTATTTTTAACGTCGTTTACAATAGAAAAATTCTTTCCGGTTCCGCGTTTGCATTTGAAGCAAAAAGGGTCTACATGTATAGTTTAAATCATATTTTTCTTTAATTATCTTATATATGGTTAAAACTAAAATTATATCCATAAGTTTTTTCACATATACATTTTAATCATATAACTTGTATAGATACTCTGACTCCTCAAAGTTTCAGTCATAAATCTAAACTTTTAATTTTTATATTGAATTTTTATTGCTTAATATTAATATTGATATTTATTATATCTAAAAGTAATTTATTTTATTCGGTGATGGAAAAAATAAAAAAAAGTGATATAAAACTATATACTTGTTTAAATGTAAATCTGACTGACATACCTATTCTTCCAGTTTTACCAAAACGGAACATCAACTAAATTTGTATACGTATAATTATAATATTAATAACAATATAATATATAATGTAATAAATATATTATATTATATATATAATATATATTTATAATACTTTTTTTAATTATGATTGGACATATATGAATAAATAGTTTCCATAGTCTCAGTCTCCGCCGGCCCGCCACGCCGCTACTGCTTGAAACTGCGCGCGAGAATTCGGCCAATCAGCGCCGACCGCTAAGAGAGTCGTTCTGTGCAGGCGCGAATAGTCGGCAAAATTGCATTACTGGTTAGAAAGACACTGATTCGAGTGATTGCGAGTGATCACCGGTGTTGTATTTTGTACACCTCTTTTATTAAATAAACTTTTTTTTATTGTTATATATCGTGTGTTGCTATCCTTTCCGGGATCGGGCTCGCGAACGAATATAATTACCACTGGCAATTAGTTTGCTAACATTAGCTACATAATTATATTGCTTGAATGTAAATACAAGAGGGTAGTGATATCGATCAATATAGCAAAGTAACTGGTTTTATTGTTTAAAAAAATTATATTGAATTAAGTGATATTTTCACAATTAACATTTTTATGCACTCCCTGATAACAATTTTTTTAGGTTTTGATTACAAAATAGAATATGTTAAGACAGAAACAATTATTAATATATAAAATTATTATTAAACTGCATCTTCATATTATATGGATGTGTCGTATTTTAGGTCAATTCTACTATAAATTAATAGAATTTTAATTATCAAGTTATTTATTGTTTGTTTTATAATATTTTCTTAATATCATATAAAATTTTTCTAGGAAAGTAACCGATGATTGTTAAAATAAAAATTAATGTGATAACCGGTTTAAGAATACTGTTTCGTTGGTATTCAGATCGCTGTGAGCACTCGCCATAACTGTCAATAATCAAAATCATATATGTCAAGAATAAATGTCACGGATGCTTGCGTAAATGAGTAAATGTATGTATGAATCGTAATGAACAACCAACATAATTTTTTTACAGTATTTTTTGAAAAATTACTGTTTACATAACTTGTAAGATTCCTGATACATGGAAACTAACAATAAAAAATTAAAATGCTCATTTGAATAGTATTTAAGACTTTTACAAACTAAGTGTAAGTGTAAGAATAAACTAATTAAGAAAACAAATTTAAAACAAATTAGAAAATTTTTATTTACTTATAAAATGTACCAAAACATTATTTTTACTAATTTTACGTGGAACATCTAAATATACAATTATTTTTAATTTGCAAATTGTTGTAAGGATTATTTCTTCATGTTACTGTTAAAGTTAAATTGAGAATTTAACAAAGATAAAGATATTTACTTTAGCTTCTGAATAAACTAAAATGAGTAGTTGTAAATGTTTATACTTTTATTTTAATTAAAAATCTGTTAGTTTTGGAATTACAGAAAAACCTTATTCAATTAAATTCAATGATTCGATTTATAATTATCTACATATGAATGTGATTTAAATGAACTTTCTAGAGTTTAAATTTCTTAAATTTAGATTAAATAAAATGTTTAATATTATTCTATATATATATATATAAAGAAAATAATATTTAAATTCTCTTAAAATTATTAAACTAAAAGTAACTTAAATAAACACAGAACAGTACATTAATAAGGCATTAAAATATTATTCTAAGTAATTATACAGTTGGCAATTTCCTCTTATCTAAATCGTCAAAATACTGGTGAATTAATGCATCTCTTGCCGATATTCTCTCTGCTGGGTCATAAATTAACAGAGCTTCTAATAGATCTATTCCACATGTATCTAAATTTTTCACTTGGGCCTGTAAATTATTTGTTTTCCAATTGGGAAAAGTAGTTTTATAATCTGTTAATTGAGTAACACCAGGCCAAATATCTTCTGTAGGTGTCTTCAGCACTCTAAAAAATTTAGAAAGTGTAAGTAGTCATATAACATTGCAATAAGACAGAGTGATAAAAATATTTATTTTTCAAATAAAGTTGAAAAAATAATTTTATTTAGTACCATTATGTATTAAATAAAACTGAAAATTAATGTTACTTATGATGTTTTATATAAAAAATTACCGAAATATTCTAAATAATTGATCAATTTCACTATCTCCTTGAAACAATGGCTTCTTTGTTGCCATTTCAGCAAATATACAACCAACACTCCACATATCAATACTGCATGTATATCGATTTGCTCCTAAAAGAATTTCTGGTGCTCTATACCACAACGTTACTACTTCATGTGTATAAACACGTACTGGTATTCCAAATGCTCTTCCTAAACCAAAATCTGCAACTTTAATAACTCCTTTTTTATCTATTAAAAGATTTTGAGGTTTCAAATCACGATGAAGAACTCTGCGTTGATGGCAAAATAAAATAGCTCTTGTAATCTAGAATAAAATTTATTTTTGTTGTAATTTATTTTTATATCTAACAAACCACTTCAATATAGATAATTAAAAATATAATATGTATTAAAAAAAAATTTTTGTAATAGATATTTTTGAGTGTATTTAAATAGAAAATAATTTTCAGAGTACTTTTTCTCTCAATTATTTATGTTCTCAAATATTAGAATATCTTATTATTTTTTTCTATAAATGAAACAAAAAACAAAATCTAATTTTAATAAGAGTATAAAAAATATCAAATTATTGGTTTCAATTTGTATTTTATTCTAAAAACTAATTTTATTCAATAGATGATTTATCGATAAAAAGGTTTATTATTACTTCTTATGTTTAAGGGATATTATTTTATAAATTTATTACTTACTTATAACCTCCATATACAAGGAAAAATAAATTAATTTTTAGAATAACTATGTTAATTTTCCACTTACCTGATATAAATATGATTTAACTAAACCAGGATCCATGAGTTTGCCATTTCCTAAATTATCCATATACTTCTTTAGATCCATTGTAAGATATTCAAAAATTAAATACAATTTAGATTCTTCCATTAAAACATCCATAAGACTTACAATGTTCGGATGTTTTAATTCTTTTAACAAAGATATTTCTCTGATGGCTGTAGAAGGTACACCTTCATCTTCACTTTCTAAACGAATTTTTTTCATGGCTACAATTTCACCGGTTTTCTTATGCTTTCCCTTATAAACAACTCCATATGTACCTATGCATTAAATGATGTACCATTGATATTTAACTAAATCTCGATCGAAATTAGGAACATTCAAGATAATTCAATACAAAGGGTGAACAAACCTTCTCCAATCTTTTCAATCCTAATAAAATTTTCCATAATATTCCTATAGAGAATAATTACAATATAATAAACAAAGTTGAGCTTTCGTTAATACACAGAGTTGTCTTGTACTTTTTACTCTTCTCTACACCTTTAAAAAGAATATAATTGAAAGATATAATTAAAGTGTACGTTACAATACAAGTTTAACGGTTAGATTAGGGAGTTAAAACCAGAAATGAACAAAGATTATACCGATGTCAAAAAGCGGAATAGGACCAAGCCGCGTCAATTCTAATGACCTGTAATGCGCTACCTCGCGGCCAAAAAAAGAACTAAGGATGCGTTAAGGACAGTATCGTATCCAAACACGCTTGCGCATTAGGCATATCATGTTGATTGGCTCCTCATTCTCAGCTATTTCGCGCGTCGTTCAAACATCAACATACTGAACTACGGTCATGCAAAATTTTTTTGAACTGTCATATTAATTTCATAATAATTTAAAAAATTATTTTTCAAGAATGTCAATAATTTAAAAGTGTAGTAGTAATATGTAGTAAATAAAATTAATAAAATAAATAAAACATGGTTGTTGTAAACTTGTTTATTTCATTTACATTTTTACTCATAGGCGACTATACTAATGCTAATATCAAAATGCTTTTTTATTTTTATTAAATTAAAATTTTCTTTCATTAAATAAAACGAAATGTAAATACAATGATAGAAATTATGTTATTATTTATTATTAATTTATAACTACGGGATTCGAATATTTTGTAAAATATTTAAAAGTTATTTTATTGAAGCAATATAACTAATCTACTAATTATAAACTTGCAAAAATAATGATTACATTTAATATCAAATATAATGAAAAGAATAATATATTAAAAAGGCAAGTCGTATTTAATAAGCTCTTACGTTTATAAAGAAATATCTATTTTATACTATTTATAGAAAATAATTGTATTACAAGAAATAAAATAAAAATTTCTGCTTATGTAAATTACTATTGACTTTAAAAAGTTTTAATAAAATATTGCAGAATGCAGAGTTTAATACTTTAATCTTACAATTTTGACTAGCATATTTTTGATATATTACTAATTTTAAATTTAATGTATTTTAAAATATTATTTTAAAATTATAAATACTTATGGAATTAATAAAACAAAAAAAAATTATAAATGAATAGTAAACAATAATATAATGATGGAGAAATAACAATCTAATATTATTTTCTATCATTATCTACTGTATTTACAACATTTCCCTTTATTTAATAAAAAAAATTTTAATTTAAGAAAAATAGAAAAGCATTTTGATAATGGCATTAATAAAGTCGCTTATGAATAAAAAAGTTAATAAAATAAACAAGTTTACATAAAAACATATTTTATTTCTTTTGTTAATTTCATTTACTAATTTTTTAAATTATTTACATCATTGGAAAATAATTTTTTAAATTGTTATTCAATAAATATGATAGATCAAAAAAATTTTGCATGACTAGTGCAGTATGTTAATTTAAATGTTTGAACGGCGTTCGAAAGAGCTAAGACTATGAAGCCAATCAGCGCGATGTACCTACTGCGCAGGCGTGTTTTGAGGCACGAGATAGCTACACTGGGCGTACCAGAAATGAATAAAGAAATCGTCGACACCATAGCCAAGTCGCGTCAATTCTTATACTTCGTAGTAACACGCGCCCTCGCGGTTAACAAAAGAACTTACCGTATTTGGGATGAGATGAGGGGAAACAAGGGTCGAGAAGTGCGAATGCGAGCCACGAGCCGCACCATGTGGCCGGCTCTCTATGTATTCGTCGTTACGCGTGAGTCAGTCAGCTAACTTATGTCTCCTCGCCGGCTCAACTCGCAAGCTCTGCAATATACTTTGATATACTTTATACTATCTTTTACAGCAGCGTGTCAGGCCAACGTATAAAATACAATACATTTAATGCACACTAACACATAGAATTAATTGCACTATTTTCATGAATAAAATCATGAAGATTACAATGTAATAATTATAATAACAAGTTTAAAACAACTTCATATGTGCCATATAACTTATTCTTTTTATAATAAAGTTCATAATCATGGCGTACAATGTTTTTTTGCATAAGATTAATGTGCGTAAGCATTGTACACCCACGAACAATACTTTATCGGGAAAATAATAGTTCTTAAGTATTAACGAAACTAATTTAATGATGAAATTTGTACATTTCATACTATCGTATATAATGAAAATCTAATTTCTTTTGATACAGTTTTGCACATGACATGAACTTTTATTAACATATGGACCGTTTAATTTATTTTTCGAACATGGTCATATATAATTATTAATAATATGTACTGTAGGAAATAAATGTTATTAATGCATATTTAATAATTGAAACCTTTCTGCAATTCACACAGGTTATTGCGTTATAAGGCTTGTGATTGTATTTCATTTATTTTCCAATGATTAAATCATGTCCTAGTACTCTATCTCATATTATCATGTGAGACCATCTGATGGAGTACCATTAAATAATTAAACCGATGCCAGCTGATGAACCCTTCCTGCTATTTTTATGCAATATAGATCGCTTGATTATTTGCTTTGAATATAGTCGTGTATTACACCGATCAATTTAGCCTCTTGATTTATATAAGGGTTCATTATATATGTCTTGTATGCCATAATAAACGAGTTATTTACCATTCAATAAATGCCTTTTCAAAAGAATTCAATATACCAAATTTCACTGTACATACTCCCACCAAATGCATAGTACAGTTGTTTTATTCATAACATTTAACATTATAATTGAAAAAAATATAAAAAAACAAGTTGTATAAGGTTGTTTATAAAATAAATTTATAAATATAATAAAAATAAATTAGTATAGATATTAAAAGTTTTGTTTAAAAACACATTCATACTTTTTATTTTCAATGCAGTTGTAGAAGCTTCAAGTGGTCAACGTTTCTAACTCCTAAGATCTATTACCTTTCAACAACCCTCGAGGAAGATTGAACCTCTGTTGGTAGCCTTGTTGGGATTTTTCGCCAGCTGATAGGGCAATACACTATTTCTAGTTCGACTAACCAGGGCTCATACACTAGCTGGTGGTATACAGCCTATCTTTAAATTTCTTGTCTTCATACATACGACGGGATAGCTGAGGCAATTCTAAATATTTGTCTTACTGGTCTTGAAACTGTCAGATGCACCCCCGCGAAGATACGGGTGTTTAAAAAATGGTAAAAATACAGCACCCGCAGCCGAAAAGCGCGGCCTACTCGGTGCAGCGCAGCTAATGAGATTAGAGGAAACAGTCAATGAGAGAGAGTAGGGCACAGCTCGTTTATCGATGGTACAATCGAATCTTTGAAGCGCAGCATTTAGCTGAAAAGTGTGTTCAAAAACTGAGACAATGGTGCTTTCAAAATATTAATTATATTTATTGGTATCTTGTATAGAACCTATTATATTGCATTGCATAACTGCATCTTTTAATCACCGATATCTTGAAGCCTCTAAATTGTAGATACTTGCTGAAAGGTGCATTACAAAGCTCAGGTAACGACGTTTTAAAAAGACTGATTACATTTAGAAGTTTTTAAAATACTCCATTATTTCAGGATCACCGTTACTAGCAAGAAAAATGTTTAGAATTGTTTCAGCTATCGTGTGGTGTAGCTGGAGACACGTAATAAAAAACAGGCTGTGTATATAAAGTATCGGGAGTCATACAAATTAAACAAACGAGATTGCATTTCGCGTTATTATTATCATGCGCATTAAGTAATTATTATTCGTGTATCTTTTGTTATAATATTATTTCAATTAATTAACAATAAGCACATATTAATATCAAAAGTCGATTCTTCTGTTTATTATTTATGCGTAGTAACTCATCACTCCTATAAGGTTCTAGGGTGATACAGCAATTAATTAAGAAAAAATGAAATAGTATGTTGTAGAAGTTATATTGCTTATTGTTTCACGCAGAAAAATAACAATTTAATAAGTTTGTGATTAAAGTAAAAAGTTCTAATAAGGAGATTTAGTCAAAACTCATAGATACGTTTGATAAACTAGTGTAACATAAAAATAATTTCAAGCTTATAATAGTTATATATACATACAATTTTTTAATTGATTTTGTTAGTTTGATTTTGTTTAATTACTTTATCCGGCTTTTGATATTTCTTTTACCTTTCGAGCTTCATTTTTATTATCGCGGTATCTTTGTTTACACGTCTCAATTCTCTATTTGTGTAATATCCCATTTATGATACTAAGAATGGTATTCGTATTACATATTGATAAGCTTAGCGCTACTTCTGATACTAAGGAAACTAGGAAAAAATTATAGGATAGGTTTACAAATAACTTACGCAATGTGTTCAAAATTAATGTCAATTTAATACTTATGGTCTTTCACTTGTGCGGAGAGTCCTTTGAAGACGTCCATATCTCATATATATTTTATATTGTTATCATTGTTACATTACCATTAAATATACATAAGTATTAAATAATTATAATCAGAATATCATTGTTAAGTTAAAACAATTGCTAATCTAAAAAAATTTAAATAAAACCAGAAAAACAAAACACTTTAGATTTAAAAAACTATTTAAATTAAAGATCATGTTAAAGTCGCATTGAATTTAAAGCCCAGAACCTCCTACTACGGAATATAAGCTAAATCTCAGAGAAGAATGATGGCAAAAGTACTTTGAACCTACTTACTATCACTCGCTTAAAATGAAACTCAAAGAAATTCAGAAGAATGCCGAATCATTCCATATTATTATTCTGTGTTAAGAGTTCAACCCTGAATTCGCTGAGCTTCTGCTCTAGGAATGAAGTATATTTACGTGAATAAGTAAATTACTAGATCCTTAAATAATTTTTTATACTTAGATTTATTCAGAACGATATTCGAATCAACACTAATAAAATAGTTGTAAAAAATATTTAGAGTAGTTTTTTTTATTTTAAATTTTACAACCAATTTATAAAAACCTCTATACTTTTTCTATAATTTCTTAAAATAAACTATATAGTCAATACTATTTGAAAAAATAACGTAGGACTTTCAATCAGGTTTTCGAAATTTCATGTAATTTTAATCTTAAGAAAAATTCTTTCACTGACAGTATATTCATATATCAGAAAATGAAGAAATTAGTAATTTTCTAATTATTTTACAAAACTTTCAAAAATTTATCTATGATGGATATTCTATAATAGATACCATAATTAATAAATACAGTAATTAAATACAGTTAATAAATTAGTTGAATTAAAAACAAAAATTTTCAACTGACATCGAAAATAATGGTAAAGATACTTCGCTAATGAGGATACCCATATATAAAAATTCATTAGGTATCACATAATTAAAATACCAAAATTTAGTTTTTATTCAGACTATTCATTTGTTTCAAAAACAATAAATTTTTTAAAAGAAATGAAAGGAAAAATATTCATAAATATCCAAAACTGTATAAAAATTATTAGAAGTATACCTGCATATAAATATAGCTCCTATATGTAATCGTGGATATTCTTTTTATTATTTACAATGTTTAACAAAATGATTCGTGCAAGATGACATGATTCAAACGTATAGTAATATATGTACAGGGTTGATCATTATTACACTGAAATTATCAAGGCTTTCTTATACATAGAGTAAGTGTAACAGCATAAGCGATAGTTTTTTTTAGAACGTAGAACTGCAGCTTGCATAAATGCGAGGACAATATTCCCGTGCGATGAGCATATAAGGTACGTTGCTTCCAACATGGATCACTTCTGAGCCACTTAGCTGGTTCCAGACATGGATTCCGCGCGCTGCCTTAATCAGTCTCATAGTTGTATTTATATCATTACTAGTGAAATAGCGCTTCCAATCCTTGTAGAAAATCGGATAGAAAGCCGATGGTGGGAAAACTTTGAAGCCATTGCAGCGTGTAAGAGTCATGTCCTTTGCCTTACAAAATTATAAGTAATCATTTATAATAAAAATTTATCAATTCTCATAAAAATCGTGTAATTTATAACAGTACTTAGTGTTTTTAGTTAAAATATTACATTAATTTTTGCAATATTTATACAAAAAAGGAAACTAATTCTTAAAGAATAAAAACAAATTTTTATATTTGGTAAATTTAATATTTAAATTAAAATTGTAAATTCTTTATGACACGGGATTTAAACGCTAATTTTTTGTGAATTAATTTCTGTATCTGATTATTGAACCAACTGAACATTCTTTACTTAGATGTCAATAAACCTACCTTCTTTAATATAGGAATTGTTTTATAGCCTTTTTAATATCAAAATAAATATTTATTTAAAATTTAGATTAACAGAAAAGAATGATAAAACAGTGAAGAATTAAGTTTTAATTAATTAACGTTTTATAGTAAAAGATAAAATATTACCATTATGAATAATATAAAGTATTATTTAATATTAATATTACTACTACTCTATTCTCTTTACTTCATTTAGTAAAATTATTGGTTATAATGATAAATTTATTACCACAAGTAATAATTACTGTTCAAATGCCACATCGCTGCTTAGATCTATGAAGAAATTTACACACTTTTTTGGTTCTTTTACTGTTTGTCTAAAGGGTGCTGAACATACTTTAAAAAAAGGAGTTTCTTTGTTTCTTAAAAGTACCCATAACCTGCGCATCGAAAAGTAGTTTTTACTTTCTGTTTTCACGTATTGGCTACCCGCGAAAAAATAGCTACTACTTTTTTTTAGTGCATTAATACACATTCGCTGTTTTCAGACGTGGATCTATCCTTAATGGGTTAAAAGAATGTTTTCCATTGCCTGTATCTTAAGCTGCAATTTTCATAGCTATCGCATGATATAGCTGGTGACTAGTAATTATGGAATATCATGTATATGACTAGAATCTTTAATTTAAGGGTTATTCATTTCAAATTTTTTTCGTTTTTCAACAATATTACTATAGCCTATCCATGAATTCTTTGTCTTCAGATATATCATGAGGTATTTAATATCATGAGATCGCGCTGATCATTTTTTTCCTGGTGACAAAACTATGGAATGTATCTCATCGAATACACGGGTAATAAGAAATAAGAAAACCATGATGGTCGCAATCGAATCCGAACCTCCACAGGTGCAATACAGTTAATCAATATAAAAGAACGAGTCAGTAGGTGAAATACGATGATTTGAATGGCGCGTTAAGCAGGGCGGGAGATCTAACTCCTCCTATCAACCCTAAATGGTTTGTTATTCGCTCATTGCTTGTAGATAAATAATAACAATAAGGAGTATAGGCGAAGTCGGTCCAACAGTTGGTACGATACGAGAATAAGGTAGATGGGGAATGAGCTCACGGGGCCACGTGAGCTGTGCAGTCGGCCTAACGGCAACACTCGCGGCTAGTCTCTGAAGTTAATATATGGAGTTGAATTGAAGTAAATTTCAGAGGAAATTATTTTTCAATGCATGCCAACTGTAATTATACTAGTCTGGGCGCTTATATCTCCCGAGCTGTTCTACGTGTTTGAAGTGGCGCTCAATCGAAAGAGAAGGAAGATCCGCTGTAAAAATACCCTATATTGATTTAAAAAATATTTGAGATCGTAGTACGTTTTAATGTAGATGAGAATTTCTAAAATTATTCTACAACAATTCTACAAGTATAAGATGTGGAGAGGTGTAAATCATTCTTATTAATCTTTATAATCCATATAAAAGTGGAGTATAAAATACAAGGAGCATGTTACTTATAAGAAGTTCGAATACACAGTATCCTCGTCATCACCTGCGACCGCTCGCCGCCCGTCCGCCATGACTGTTTTTCCATTCACGCATCCGTCTCACCTATTTGTCCAAGTTAAGGTTATCGTCGACCTGTAGGTAAGAAAAGTGTAAGATTTTAGAATCCGCGTTAGCCCCGTAATTTCCATCGGAATGATTTTCTACTATATCTGCGCCCGCTTTGGTCATGTCAATGGTTGTGTTCGGCCTCAAGATCGATGACTCTATTATTTTTACCTGCCCTTGTGTAACCGTGAAGTATATAATAATGTGGTTTTAAACAATAAACAGAGGTTTTATGTTTCACAAAACATCGTCAAATTTGACTTTCTCGCAAAAACTACTTTAGGACCCGGGGTGAGCTCGTCACACTTTTGGAGAGTAGTCATGTTCAGGAATTAAGTGCCCCTGCAAACTCCGCGATAAAGTTCAGAATGAACTAGTCTACGTTCAATAAAAAGTATACTTTTTAAAGTGGATTTATCTGCTCTTTTGATTCGGAATTATTTTTAGAAACTGGATCATTTTGGAAATATAGATTACAAAGCTAGTGCAAATGCTGCGTGCGTTTGTTGAGAGCTTAGCGATTAAGTTTTGGTGGTCATTAGAACTACTTAAACCATTTTTTAAAATAAATAGGTAGTAAGTTTGATTTGTCGGGAAGTATGACTGATAAAATCAGTCCTACATTCAAAGCTTCCTAGCTGCAATTCGGAATCTGTACAATATTATCAACGTTAATCAGTGTTACTATCAGATGATTGCTTGCCGTCGTCTATGTGGTCCGGTCAGTATGTCTTACTCGGCCTTTTACTGTATGTGAACTGCAGTCCAGACTTATTGTTTCTTATGTATGCGACGAGAGTTGTTAGGCTAGCTGCGTAGCTCAAACGACTCTGGTAACGTTACACCATTCACATCGACTCCACTTTAGTTCTTGTTGCTATTATTTATCTCCGAGGAATCATTAATAGCAAATCGTTTAGGACTGACAAGAAGTTTCCTATTTTGCTATAGACTCAATCGATTTCACCATATTCTGCATTATTAATTTATTTTCTCGCATTGATTGATTGCGTCGTATCCACAGGAAATTAAATTTTCAGCTGTGATCATCATGCTTTTGGTATTTTTAAATTGCGTATATTTCTGCAAATATCTGACAGTTTCGAGATTAGGAAAAAAATTATTTGCACGATTTTATATTATTTTTAAATCAATATAATTAGAGAGCTATTTTTCAATAAAATTAAAAATATTGTAAACTAAATTACTATTGTAAAATTAAATTAAATTTTATATATATCATATATTTCGAAAACCACGATTAATTATAATATTTTTATACAAATTGTATAGAATACCATTGCGAGGATAGATGTACCTATACTTCTTAATTTGTATATAATTTCATAATTATTAAGTATTATAACGAAAATGGTAGAAAGATTGCTAAAATTCAATTGTTGAGTGAATAGCTGGTATAAAGAAATGGCTTATAATCAGTAATTTTATCTTTTTTGTAAGTATTAGTATATAAGCTTACGTGCTTAACAGCGCATAGTTTTTGAAGAGTTCTCGTTATGACACCAGGTCCATTATTTCCCCAAAGATCGCCTCGAAAGTTTCTCATTAAATCTTTAAGACAAGCGTTCGCTATTCGGTGACCCATTCCAGTACTGTTCAGTCCAATCACACCTGCAGCAACTTCAAATGAATCTTCAGCTCCCACAAAATCTACTAATTTTTCCAAGGACCTGATAACAATTATATATACATGAATTTATAAGATAGAGCGAGTATACTCGTATATATTTTTTAAATTACTGATTCTATTTCAAACATGATATTATTAATATATGGCACGGCAACGCCTTAATGACAAGTTTAAGTACATTTACTACTTTCTTGTATAGCTACAGTGTACATCGGGCCTCAGCGGACCAGCGGTGGGATTGACAGCCTGCGGGCCGACTCCTGCGACTTCCCTTTCCCCTCCTGGCAGTCAATTGGGGCCCAACCTTCTTTTGTTGACAATTTCGACAGTCGACAAATCGGCATGCATTTCAGCCTGGAGGGCGGGGCTAGATCCGCTGCTTGCTTTGCGACCCCGATAGCTCTGCCCTACTCTTTCACATTGACTATTTCCTCTACTCTGATTGGCTACTCTGGGGCGAGTAGATCGCTTTTTTCAACTGCGGGGGCTGAATTTTTACCATTTTTTAAACACCTGTATCTTCGCTGTGGTGCATCTGACAGTTTCGCGAACGCAAAAAATAACATTTAGAATTGCCTTAGCTATCGTGTGGTATAACAGTAGACAATGAATTAAAAGACACGTTGTATAAAGATTTTTATCCAAATATATAAAACGTTAATACATATACCGAACAAAGTTAAAGACTTCCCGTATACAACACAGCTACCGTAATAATAATTCATTAGTACATATATAACATTTTTTATGCCTTACAAAATTTGTTATTATATATTATATATGGATCTTTGAGGATTTTCGTTATCTAGAGGGCAACCTCAACACTTTATTCTCATGTAAAGTACTTTGGGGATACACTGTCAATTGCATGACAGCTCAAAGTGCTATCGTTATATATAAATAAAGTTATAATAAATCGTTATAAATAAAGTTCATGTTTTGTATTATAATTGAATAATGTGACCTATTAATGATTTGCACTACCTTTTCAAGGTAATTTTTTGAGTTATTGTATTTTGAGGATTTTGGACATATATAGAGAAATCTGAAAGTTTTGCGACATTTATACGACAATTTGAGAAAGTATATTATGAATTGAATATCTTTAATGTTCTGTAGCTTTGTCGAGAAGATTATAGCCATAGATTACACATGAAAACGCTACAAGTAATGGTGCTGAATAAAAAATAAACTTTAAAATATGCCTAGAGATCTAGGTATATATGGAATCATTTTTCTATTAGTCAATATCATTAATGACCAACATAATTCTAATTGCTTGTTCAGAGAATCGTGACAGAGTCCTCGGGCAGCCCTGCACCTAGCCGTGTGGTTAAACAAGGACTCGAGGCTCCGTCCGCGCGGCGGCCGACGGTGGACCGGCGAAGATAAAGCACCGATCGCTGGATAATCGCCGGTCGAGAACTATTGACAAGACGACAGTTTTCACCACCGCCTTCGAATACCATCGGAAGGCAAGCCACCTCCTCCGGATTACCAGCAGGTGCCCCACTTCCACTGTAACCTGCAAGCCCGCCCAGCGCATTTTATGTTCAGAAAATATAGATAGAAATAAAATAACATTTAAAAATCCTGCAATAATACAAGATAACTTAGATGCAGATAACTCATTTATTTCATATAAATATTATGTCAAAAATTATGTAAATAATTTCTCTATAATTTACTGATTTACTATATTAATTATAACTATAAATTGCAATCGTTTTACTACTTCATTTTGTGAAGACCCAATAATTATATTTTTTAACTTCAATACTATATATAATTTTGTAAATTTCGTTATCCTTTTAATATATCTTAAAAATAATTCAATTTTTTACAGATCAAAGAGGAAAGTTTATTAAAGGAAAAAACTAAAGTGAATTCATTAAATAATGTATTTGATCCAGTATTTAATACTAATGATAATATCATTGCGAAAAAAAGAGATGTAAACATCTTATCTAAAAACAAACAGAACATTTGAGATGATGTGGGACTTCTAAAGCAAAGATAAAATATTTTCAAGAAAAATATGATAATAAAGATGGAAAATCAGTTGCTATAAAAACAAAATTATAAATGATATATTCAAATTTTGTTAATAATGTACAAAACATTATTGCTAATAAAAGTCCTTTAGGTAAGGAGCTTTTAAATACGACAGATTTCACTGTAGGAAAATCTAAAAGTGATGATAAATATTATCAGCTAAAACGATAAAAACTAATTTCGATGCTGAGAAAAGAAGGGTTTTTTAAAAGTCATTGTTAATTATCAAAAGGAAAATTTCAAGTAATTAGTAGATTTTGTAATTCAAAACCAGTCAATGGATGGAGAGCATAACCTTTCTGTCATGAATTTTATGCTAAAGACAGTATTCATAAATATTTAAAGAAATGATGTGGTAACGAAAATTTAAGCATTTCATCAAGAGCCATGCATAACTATGTTATTAATCATATTCATCTTCAAGCTAATATCTATCTAAAAATTGAAACTTCAAGATAACACGCATACCATGTCGAGATTTATTGACAGAATAGAAATTCTGTATGAAGAACTTAAATTCAGAAATTAGGATCATCACAATATACAAATAAGAGCAGAAATGAGACTGTCAGCTCGAATTTTAGAAGCCATGAAATAAAAAAATACACAAATAACAAATTTAAAATCTATTTTCGATCCATCTTTTTCAAAATAGTATATCGAAGTAGGAGATAAATTAGGAAAATTTAATCCAGATACCCGTCTATTCGAAGCACCAGCTACAGCAAAAGATGTAGACAGAATTATGACAGCTGTAACTGATTTGTAGATTGCAGAATGCATTGAACGAAAATTGCCAGATATACTAAAAGTCAATGCTGAAAATTTTTTCTGCATCTACATAAAGTAAGATTTCCGAAACTAATAGCCAAAAACAGTATCTGAATCACAAACTCGATTAGAGATTGATCGCGGTCTTCCTAAACTATCATCAGACATAAAAATGGTAGATAATTATGTACATAATTTGTGAGATAATGTTTTTAATAAAATAAAAAAGAATTTTCATTAATATCGCATTAATTTAATTAATGCATTAATTTCGCATTAATATCAATTTTGATTGTCAATTGGAAATGGCCAGGGGAATTAGCTCGCCTGTAGATTAAGTCATTTGAGAACTCACAACAGAAAATTGAAGAAACAACTGAAGAAACAAACTCCCTGTAACTGCTAAAGAATTATTAGCATCTAAATACACTCGTATTTTAACAAGGGGAAAGAAAAATGCAAAAATTACGCCTTAGTTGAAATAATAGTGGAGTGTATACATCTTATACTTCCTTTCAATACCAGACTTACTTCGCGGAACGAAGCTAAGAAAACATATCACTACAACAGGAGTGGCCTTAAATTTAACAGATGGATAAATTGAAAACTTTTCGGATTTCATGGGCCATGATAAATCCATTCTTCTAAATATATACAACCTGTTGGCACTCAAGATATTTTAAAGTTTTCAAAATGGCTTGAGTGTGCTCAGGAGGATTATATAAGATTGACAAATATCTCCCTTCCGCTTTTTTGCTCTGTATTCAATGCTTTATAAAAAGCGTTACAGTGATCGGATTTAAATCAAATATGCGCTATTTTGTTCGACAAGCTGTTTCCATCTAGACGGCAACTTTATAATACCCTCCCCCCCCCTTAATTGCGAAAAACTCGGACAGCCACTTTTCACAAGTCTCTTTTGAGTTCAACTTTACACTACCAAGGGCGTTCGCCATGCACAGGAACAGGTGGTAATCACTTGGCACTATGTCCGGGCTATATGGTGCATGCGATAAAATCTCCCATCCGAGCTCCCGTAGCTTTTGACGAGTCATCAACGAAGTGTGTGGTCTGGCGTTGTCCTGGTGCCACTGTTTGGGACGATTCACCGGCCTCGACCACGATCGTTTTCGCTTGATGTTGTCGTATGTGATCCATTTTTCGTCGCCAGTCACCATCCGTTTTAAAAATGGGTCGAGTTCGTTCTGTTTCAGCAGCATATCGCAGTCGTTGATTCGGTCCAAAAGGTTTTTTTGCGTCAAATCATGCGGCACCCAAACATCAAGCTTTTTTTTGTATTCAGCCTTCTGTAGATGGTTTAAAATGGTTTGATGACTAACTTTCATCTCCTCGGCCATGTCACGAGAAGCCACATGCCGGTCTAGCTCGATTTTTTCCATGATTTGATTGGTATTCATCGTCACAGATCTTCCGCCGGCTGGATAATCCATGGTGTCGTTTTCATCGACTTTGAATCGTTGAAACCATTCCTCCGTGGTTCGACGTGATAGAATACCATTCTCCAAAACACCATTAATCTCACGGAAGGTTTCTGTAGCGGATTTGCCTTTAACGAAGGAAAACTTTACAATAGAGCTAATTTCGGCGTTTGAATGCAATATCCAAACTAATCATGCATAGCGTCGTTTTGTGGGTTATGTCGAGACCTTGCAAATAATGTATAGTGTTACCAGATGCGAACTCTGTAGCGCTTTGTTCATAGCCGCGAAATTCAAAAGACAAAAAGGCGGAAGAGAGATATTTCCACACCTAATATAAATACTCAAAGCAGCCATATTTTAATAGAATGTGAAAGCATATCTGATCAAGAAGAACCTGATAGTGATTAACCAGAATTTTCAACATCGAATAAAATCGACAAACATACTAAATTGCAAGAAATTGATAGTCGATATGAACATTATTCTAAAACTTCTCGATCTTTATTTAATATTAATTAATCATAGCACATTACAAAATGCTATTACAGCTATAATTGTATTACTTAATTAATCTTAGATTATTCTTAGTCAAATTGATTTTATGTATTTTTATTAATTATTTTTATGTTTAATGAGAAGAATTTTTTAAATTTTTATTTAACCCTATAAATAAATTCTCAAAATTTTCATTCTCAATAATTTCATATTAACTTACAGAAAATACTTCAAGAAAAGTTAAACAGACGGTTTGGACTGATGAATTAAAAAAATTATTCAT
Organism: Sycophaga agraensis; assembly: GCA_018906755.1. Classification (NCBI taxonomy): domain Eukaryota; kingdom Metazoa; phylum Arthropoda; class Insecta; order Hymenoptera; family Pteromalidae; genus Sycophaga; species Sycophaga agraensis. The sequence goes on along the minus strand of JACCIE010000057.1, from coordinate 412,267 downwards.
AACTATTTTGAAGTACATGCACTCAATGCAGAAAGTATTACTAGAAATCATATACAGGCTATTATATTGTAGATGCAAACAAATGTTTGATTAATAGTGCTTTGACGCATAGTGTGCATAGGAGTATGGTTGATAGAAGTGAGGTTAGGTAGTTTGACCGTTCGCCGGCCAGGTGGAGTGTTTCGTCTCAGGGTCACCGACTGCACTCATCAGTAAGGCAATGTCGGTAACCCCTGCCTTAGACGCTGCATCAGGAAGAGGATTCGTACCGGCTTATATAGGAACCAAGAAGACGTCAGGATACATGTGACAAAAAGCCTTAATTTTCCGTATATATAACGACAAATCCTACAAATATCATATCTCATATCAGTTTGACACTCTACGTCCTCAAACTGCTATAAATATAATGAATGTCTTCCGATTCTAGTATATTTGAACGAAATTCTCAAAATGAACTGTATATAAGTCAAACCTTCAGCATTGCACGTGTAACAATTTTTCATAATTTCTTAATTTCCATAAGATTTATTCTGTATTACTGTAAATAACTACATATTTTTCGAAAGTTTTGACTGTTTTGAATGTTTTGAATGTTTTCGACAATTCTTATAATGTGCTAGGCTCCTTAATACTGTACCTCCTTAAACTGACACATATTTTATGAAAGTCCTCGAATTTTCCAATATATTACAAAAATCCTCAAACCGCCGTATGTATAACAATAACTCGTATAGAATCGCGAAATTTTCGAGGCTATATGCATCGGTATATATTGAAACGACACTATACTTATTAGACATTGGATGGAACTAAATTAAATAAAACCGACAATTGGATGGAACTAAATCATTCTTTCCTATAGAATTTTGAAATTTCGAACTTACGTCTATCAAATCTATTTTTTGGAATCCAATATAACTTATTAAATACAATATTGTAATGGAATGATTCTAAATTGTCGTTTTCTACAGAATTTCGTAATTTGGAAATTTAAATCTCTGTTTTGTCAAAAATTTTTAATTTTCCTGTAACGTATAATGTATCGTTTTAAACTGATATATTTGACGAAAGTCCTTACATTTCCTTATGTGTTATGAAAATTCTCAAGCTGCCATATATGTTACGATATCTTCTCAAATTACTTTTCTCTAAATATATCGAATTTTTATTATTATATTATGATATAATAAATTATTTTATTATTGTATTACCTTTATATGTTAATATAGCGAAAAAGTTTTTAAATATATTTTTAAAAAGACATTATATAAATATAAATATATATGTCTGTTGCTCAGGTGGCTAATTCTATCCTAGAGTCCCAGACAAAATTATAAAGATTCGAATTCGTCGCAATATCAAACGGATGCAGCGATGGCTGCAGTTGCAATAATAGATTTAATAGCAAATATTTATACATAAAAATAATCTGCGCAATAATATATACAACCGCGCCTATTTTAAATATTCTCTCTCTCCCTACAAGATCATACGGCTGAGTAAGCTGGAGTACCTCACCAATCAGTTCTCTCCTGATGCATCCGATCGGCCGGTCAGGGATTAATCTAAAGAGGTTTCTGTTCCTTCGATGCGTACCGAGACGGAAATTAGATCTTTCTCTGTTGAAGGCGCTCATTTGTGAAACAAACTGCCATCCTGCATAAGGAGTGCGTCCTCTCTTTCTTCTTGCTTCAGGGGGCTAGCGATGGAGCATTTAAGGGGTCGGGATATCACAATAGATTTTTCTAGTCAGTCATCCTCATAATCTTATTTTAGTTTGCGCCCTAAATTAGTTATATGCGCGTGTCATGAGTATGTGTATATTCATCCTTTCTTTCTGGCTTGTATTCATTGTGTGAATGTGTGGACATGTGTGACTCGACTGATAGATAATAAGGAAAACGCAAGCAATATTATTAATTATATTTATAAGTAGACTTAAGATATAGCGTCTATGAACGTGTGTTTTGTGCAATATTTTGTAAATTATTTACAAATAAAAAGTCAAAGCGGCGCTGATGGCAAAGTTGCTGACGTCGGTTTAAACCGTGAAGAGAAAAAAGCTCTGCGAAAGCTGCCTTCAACGTCTTAAAGGCTCTGGATTGGTCCTCTCCTCAACTCCACGCCTTGTCTTTCCGCAATAGCTTCATCAAGGGAACTTTAAGTTCCGACTTCATGCGAATGAAGCGGGAGTACCATATCACTATTCCCAAGAAGGCTTGAAGCTCTTTTACAATGCGGGGGCGGGGTATTACCGAATAGAGGCTACCATCTCTAGGTCTGCTCTGAGTCCTTCGGCATTCAGACAAGATCCAAGAAAGAGCAATTAAACTCGCATTTATCTTTATGGATAGCGGTAGCTGTCCTGCTTGTGGATAATTACGTACGCTACACCATTCACTGGTGCTTGGTTCAATGATGCCTTTCTCGAACATTTTCTGAACCTCCATTTGGGCAAATTCCAATATATTGAGCGACATTCGCCGGAGCGCGTACCGAATTGGTTGTGCCTCTTTTACATCGATGTAATGTTCTATGAGCATGGTGTAGCCGTGCACTTTTCCAGGCTCGAGGATTATTCAATCTACCAGTGCCCTTACGCGTTCGCGCTGCGCATCGGGGATCTCGATTATTTCGGTGCATTCGTCCACAATCCCTGACCTCTGCTCAGACAAGTCCTTTTCCACAAAACTCCACCACTGTCCGTCCGAGACACGCTATTGTCCCCCCAATAAGCTGTACCTCGAAGTTCCATCTTCGGAAGAAATTGATAAGTATCATTGGGTGGTCCATTTCTAGGCGAACTTCGCTATGGCCTGTGACGTGGTGCTTTTGCACCCGGAGCCCCACGCCAGTAGTTCTCCGGTCGCGCCTCCTGCCCTGATGCAGGTCCTCGCGGTCGCCCCGGAGGGGACCCGGCCGGGCCAGCCCGGGCAGCTGGCCTACGTCGGTCGCGGCGGTTGTGAAGTCGGGGGGAGGGAGGGCTCGAAGAAATAACTAATTGGAAGGGCATTTATTTTAAAAGATATTTATTAATATAAAAGAGGCGATGGGGGGACAGGCCCGCCCCGCCGCATTCGCCCTTACAATATTTGTCATCATCTCGCTCGCCCCGCGCGGCTCACCCGGGCGCCACGCGCTCTGCCTTTCGCCCTGGCCGGCGAGCCACCACGGGCTCGCGGCGGTGCAGGCACCGGACCTCCGGGTATCGGGCCGAAGCATTGGTGCCCATACGGGCACCTCGTCTCGTCCGAACCCTCGCCGGGCCGCACATTGGATCGCGCTATTGGGGGGGGGGGGGCGTCCGCGCCTCTCTCTCTCACACGCGCGAGACATAGTATGGTACGGCCCTACCTGGCCGTCGCCTCCTCGTCGGTAGTCCCGACCACAATCCGGCCGGGAAGTCGCCGCGGCTTCCTCACGCGTCCCCAGGTGGTGTCGGGGCCACGCGTCAGCTGGGCTTGCTTCCTCTCTCACTCCTCCGCCTTCTCCCTATCTCTCTCGTTCGCTCGCGCGTTGCCTACTTAATCGGCGATCGGGACCGATGGCTCTGCGTCCGGCGCGAAACATGATGAGTAAGTCCTGTTGTTCTAATTCGCGCGCTAAATTTTGTTCCAGTATGCTGTATGATCGATGCAACATATAGACAGATAAAGTGTGTTGAGTTACAAACGCAAGATCATATGTCTACTAATAAATATTATCATACACAGCATTAGTCAAATCAAAGATGTAACGCAGTTTTGCCATAAATAATACATACTCAATCCTTACATTTTCCTTATTATCTGTCAGTCGAGTCACACGCACTCACACAACGAATACAAGTATTGTACGTTCGAACCGCTTAGCCTCTGGCTAAGCGGCCGTATTTATGGTGTAGGAAGGAGGATAGGTGAATAAAAACACTCCTCGATTGAGCCAGAAGATAGGAGGATTTATTCGGCTCTAAAGGGGGGAGGAAAAACCGCCGAAACGGTAAAAAAACCTCCCCCGAAGAAATTTACAAGCAAAGTGGAAGGGCGGTATGAGCGCAACAGGGTTACATCCGTAATCGGACGCTTACCAGTAAATCGCCGCATGGCGATCGCAAGTCGTTGGCTACGCGGCGTCGCGTGGCCGCACGCACGTGGTCGACACGCGGTCGATGCGCACCGAACGCGAAATCCCCGTGCGAGGTCTCCGTGAACTTACGCGATGACCGTCTCAGTAAACCGGCGTATCCAAGTAGCATGACGTCGGTGGCTGCTGCAGACGGAGGCGGATGCAGCAAAATTCGGCGAATAACGGCGGTCAAAAATCTAGCTGGCTCAAAAATCCAATTCGGGCTGCAATGCGGCGGGAGAGCTGGCCACAGCTGAACTAACTGCGCGAGTCGTCGCGCACCGCGCGGAGTGCTCGCCCGCGCCCTCTTCGGCCAATCGGAGTCCGTTTTTGGCACTTGGCCTATCATGGCCTGTGCATACGTACGTTCGCGATGACTGCAATACAAGAGGTTACGGCGCGGTCATCGGCGCCGTAACAGGAGTCTCTTTCTCTCGCCGCAATCAGCCGTGTACGACTGTACAAGTATGATTATGTGTACATATGATAAGTGATATGAAACCGTACATACTTATATACGAATGAAGTGAAGGATGAATACTAAAATACACACATACTCATGACATAGACATACAACTAATTTCGGGCGCAAACTAAAACAAGATTATGAGAATGACTGACTAGAAATATTACAGATGAGCGCAGATGAGATGGCAGTTTGTTCCACAGATGAGAAAGATCTAATTCCCGTCTCGGTGCACATCCGAGGAACAGAAACCTCTTTAGGTTCACCCCTGACCGGCCAATTGGATGCACCAGGAGAGAACAGATCGGCAAGGTACTTCGGCTTACGCAGCCGTAAGATCTTGTAGATCAATATATCACACAATCGTCTACTCCCATCCAGCCTAATCGGATCCTGAAGGGGGTGATATGGTCATCCCACCTGGTACCTGTCACATAGCGTACATAGGAATTCCGTGAGTGTTGTAGCCTTGTCCTCAACTCAAGGGATGCATCTAAATAAACAGTCGAGCAATAGTTGAAATGTGAAAAGACCAGAGAGCGCACCAGCTTGGCACGAAGAGCCTCCGTGGTGTACCAACGGAAAAATGTAGACTATACAAAACCTGGTTGATTCTTTTGCAAGTCAATTCAATGTGTTGTTTCCAGGTAAGACCCGCGTCTAGCACAACACCAAGGCTTTTTACAGTCTCAAACAAAGACACGACTGCCGAGAGAGAGAGAGAGAGAGAGAGAGAGAAAGAGAGAGAGAGAGAAAAGCTGCTGTTAACGGCCGGTGAGCCATGGGAATATTGTGGTGAGATATTTTCATTTAGATTGTGACTTTTGCAAGATAATTTTGTATTGTAAATTGACTTGCGATTGTTGGTTTCAATCGGAAATAATTTTGTGCAAATTTTGAGCGGATTTTTGTACGTGCTCTTTGTACGTAATTTCGATATTTTCATATGCTTATGTTTGGTAAGATACAACCTTCGTGTTGGCCCATTTTTATTTTAGACTTGCAGTAATTGCTCCGCCTCCCCCCAAGTATTTGTGTGCGTGTGACAGCGTCAAAAAAGTGACTCATCGGCGATATCTGATGGATTTAAATGTCCCTGATATTCAGACAATGGTTGAGCTCGGAAAGCGTTTGTAGGAATTGACAAGCGTCTTCAGGCTTCCAACCCGTCGAAATCCGCCGACGTTGGTGCCAAGAAGTGGAAGAGGAGAGTTAAGCCAGTTAGTGCGAAGGTGGAGACCACATCTACCGAAACCACCGCAGCGCCGGGAGAGTCGACCAACAAGACTAAGTCTAAGAGAAAAAGGGTCGTCTTGAAAGGTACGAGCGGTGGTGCTAGCGAAGCGGTCGCTGTTGTGAGTGGAGCCGCGTAGTGGAAAGTTGTAAAACAAGAGGTCCCCCTGTTACGGTTTCTCCAGTGCAGTCCCAGGGAGTAATACCCAAAAGGAGCATAAAGGAGGTAATGTGTCGATGACCGTGGCAACTTGTCCATTTCACGGGCAGTGCCATGAATGCAAAGGCATTGGGCATAGGGCCTCTGAGTGTTCAAAACAATTATGCTACAGGTATCTTCATCCTGTCTACCTGGCAGAGAATAGCCAATATGCGGGCGTCAAAGTGGAGTGTCAGGTACATGGGACGAAGGGCGTGATCTTTATGAACTGGTCGAACTATGCAGATATTCGAGAGATCCTAGGAAACGTCAAAGCGGGGTCACAGGTGCGTCCCTAAGCCCTGCGTAAGAGATAGTTTTGTTCCGAGGCCTGCAAATAGAGGAAAGTGGCGCCCCGTTTCCAGCAAACTGTGAAGAGTGTAGAGTGAGACAGCGTATCTGCACCATCTGTTCAGGCGCCTGATGCGCCTGAGGTGGCTCAAATTTTCTAAAATCAAACTACAACGGGTGCATCGAGAAATGGGCCTGTAGCTTCTGAAAAAAACCCGCCGCCCCGTATGAATAGAGAGATTTTGAAATGTTATGTTCGAGTGCCGACGACTAATAAAAATAGACTAGTGGCTTGTCTTCAGATCGACAATCGGCTATATTTGTTGATTCATTTGGGTGATAGCGATATTCGAGTGTTGTGCAATCCGGTGCTATGGTTCCTCTTATTCGTGCTGTCGAGACAAAAGAATATAAGAACAGATAGTGACCAACTCAGTTGGATGTCAGAAGCATTACGGGCTACACTTAACAAACGTTGAGAGTGCTCAAGGTTTTCTTCGATACAGATCATATCGAAAGGAAAATCGATCTCCGGATCATTGAAAAAATAGTTCATGCGCTAGTCCTGAGGATGGATTTCCTGCATAAGTGGGGCCTCAAAGTCCAACTTGGAAGTCGAATTTGGCGTGTTTGTGGTAGACACTGGCGCAAATTCAACAAGGGTGAAGAAGAGGAGGTCCAACCGAGGATTTTTACTAGTGCGTTGGCATCGATGAGATTAAAAATGAGGAGCGTGAACAAGATTCTGGTTAAAAAAAATTTGGTATGGAAAACTAGTATGCGAAATTTATAGAGAAAGACTCGAAAATGAAGGCACCCCTGGTGGAGTTGTAGAGAAAAAACAGAGCGTGGGAATGGAGTGATGTACATCAGGTGGCAATTGAAGCCTTGAAATCTACTCTATCTGAAGCTCCTGTACTCGCCTGTTCAAACTTATCCAAACGATAGGAGGTCCGCAAACTTGCCTCCTAGCGCTTCCTACGTGCAAGTCCAAGCGGCTTTGCGTAGTCCCTCAGATAAGCTCTACGAGCGAAAGATGGCGGAGCACTCTACTCTGAGGGCTCAACCGATCCAACGACCATATCGACCCGCTAATCACGCGACATGCTCTTCGCCACAACGTGGGCAATTGTAAAGGGCTATCCCTTACCGTCCATCATTGTAGCAGAAGAACGTATAACGAAGATGGGAGCAATTGCACAGATTATGCCTCCGCTCTCAACAACAGTAGCAAGCGTAGATCGGCGTAGAAGCGTAGAAACGTTCAGTGGCTCTTGAGCTACTGTCCGACAGGGACTGAGAATGTTCAGGTCGATGTCCCCTTGCGCTGCTCATTTCGAGTTTGCTTTTAATAGGCGATTGTCGCCTTCCCAATTGATCTTGAATTGAATCTAGCACCACCTCCTTACGCGGACTTTCGCTTGCCACAGGCGCTTACGAGCTCACAATGGTAGAAGCAATAGTAGATCTCACTACCTTTTTCCGTCTTACCACCTCTCGCAACTCTCTGCGCAACCAGCTCGATCTCGCTCGTCCTCTGGCATTCCGGCAGGACCTCGATTGATTGCGTCGCTCTTCTTGCTCTGTTTCTTTCGTTTTCTCTTCTACCCCCCCCCCCTAAAAGCTCTTCATTGAGTACGAGGAGAGGCGTAGGCTCGCACAACTTCTTTATCATCTCGATTTCATATTAACATATGATTCTCTCTGACACATCGCCTTCAGTCTCCTCTTCTTCCAGAAACTGCACATTTTGAGGTACATTAACCTCTTTCGACGGTACATATCGCTTTAAATACTCGATATGTACCTTCGTCAGTTTTCACCCATCCTCTTCAAGCAGGAACACTGTATCACTCAGTACTTCCTTGATCTTAAAGGGCCTGGCGAACTTCATAGCTAGCTTGCTTGAAATTCCTAAGTCGCCTACCTGAAACAGGCGATCAAGCGAATACTTCGATTCTACAGAAACCACTTTGCTAAAACTAACTGAAGACGTACGAACAACAATCGATAAAAAACAAGTTACGCTACTGTTACTTTTTCACTTTAGCAAAGCGTTCGCCAATATTTGTCCTACTCGACTATTAGAATGTATGAAGCGAATGGACTTGTCGAGGGGGGTGCTGACGTGGATTCAGGCTTATTTGTCCGGAAGAGAGAATCTTATCATAGCTAATAGGATCCTTACTATGCTGTCTTTACATTTACGATTTAAGTCTTGTCCAGAACTCCATGGGTGTAAGACATATTTTATATGCCGATGACCTCCAGGTTTACTTTAGCTTTTCTACGAATAACCTGGAGACTGGAGCTAAACACGTGGCGGTTGCAGTGTGGGCTGTCTCGAACTGGGCTTCATCAGCGTCCTTGATACTCAATGTTGGAAAGACATCTGCGATTCTTTTTGGAAAGCGTAGGTTTCTTTCGGACATCGACGGAGTTCGATTCTATTGAACTTGAAGAAGGAATTGTTGCGGATCTGCTAGACGCTGGTCTTACTTGGAGACCGCATATTGAATAGATAATAGCAGCGCTCACTTTTTTAATTATTCGCCCGTCTACCGACGGAAATTTGGCACCCACCATGGAGTCCACGAATTTTCGAACGCTCGATCTACGACAATTTGGCGCCCAAAGTGGGGTTTGAATTTTTAAACGACGCGATTTAGTTCTGATTTTCTCTTCCTCCTTCCTTAGTCAGATCGGAATTTTCATTATAAAATAAGGAAATTTTAAGTAAACATAAAATAATTTAACTTGCAATTTATGATTTTATAATTTTTATGTTACGATCAACAGTATTTACTTTATTTATTTTTTAGTGTATTTTTTATCTATTATGATTTTCAAATTAAATATTAATTCTAAATTATTCCTTTTTCAGTATTTTCTCTATTTGATCTTTATACTAAAGTACATTAATACTTTATAGTTAAAGTTTCTAAGTAACTCCCATAATTCATTCAAATTATATTGTTATTCATTTTTTTTGTTTAGTTCCCCCTTTAGTAGATTTTAATGTCGCAGGGGTAGAGTGGATCGACGCGATATTCTGAATTTTATATTTGTTGTAAAAATAATTTTTACATTATATATAGGGTAACTACTGCGCTACTTTGCTTCTGCCGATTTTTTCCCAAAATTTGAGGTTTATTTGGAAAAAATGATTACTTTTTTATGATTTAAAGTACTGTCCTTACTAACCACAATGCAATGTCTAGAGAGTACGGCGGATGGGGTGAGACTTCCCATGTTAGGGTTTCCAAGTGTGTCTTGATGGATTTTGCGATATGTGCTCAGTTAATGCTCAGCTGAAACGCATCTATTGCTACTGCTAATTCTTCTTGCATTTGACACGAGTCGTCAGCAAGTAATGCTTCTAGTTCCGAATCTTTGAAAATTTTTTTCTTTTGCCGCTATGCCGGTCCTCGACATCAAAATGACCGCTTTTAAAGCATTGAAAATACTCACGATACATTATTTGACTAAAAGTCATCTCGCCGTAAGCACTTAAGAGTATTCGATAAGCCTCAGTCGCAGTTTTTTTCAAATCAAAGCAGAAAATCAACGCGAAAATTGGCTCGAAAACTGATATGTTTGAAAATACACTGCTGATGCAAACACAAAGTGAATTATATGGTGCTGTCATTATGTTGATAGATGTGCAACCTTACTGTATAAAAATACCTAATATATATACATAATATGCATATGCATTTTGACCTCCTTGGCCACGCTTCTTTTTCATGAGACGAAAATCGGCCGATACGAGAGTTAGTGATTTTACTTGAAAATTAAATGGACTCGAGCGGAAAGTTCATGTGTGTTATGTAATTAACGTATATGTCCAAACTCCTTGACGCATATACAGAGGGAACCGCTGCTTCGAGGAAAGATAGATACACATTTACATGATGAAAGTTATTTTTGAAAAGAGAATCTTTCATAAAATAAAATAAGTACTTAAAAAATATTTGTAACTTACGTTGTGATGACTACGTCGAGATCGAGATAGATCCCCCCGAATTTCCAGAGTGTGAGGTACCGAAGAATATCAGACATATGGCTTCGTGGCCATTCGCTAGTTGAAAGGAGGCCACTCTTGTACCATTCTTCTATTGGCGTATTTTTTAAATAGTCAATGAGTTGAAGTCTAGAAACTTCCACATTTTCGTAGGATCGTAACTGTGTGAGAAGCCAGTTTGTCTGATTGGATGGAGATGCGGGACTCAGAAAAAGAAGCTTTACTCCCATTCCAGGATTCATTCGTGCGGCGGACTCAATGGCACATGCCTGCCGATAGTTTAACTCAACTAAACCACTCTCTCTGAAGCATGAAGTTTCGTGAAAGAAGATGTTGCTTCTGCCAGATAATTTGATATGCGCTGCAATAGATATTTCTAAATTAACTTCCTTTCTACTATAATTATTAATATGCTGTAATGGTAATATTATATCCTAATTATAATAATTATTTCATAATTATATACTAAAATTATAAAAATTTATAATATTCTGTTAGTGATGCTCTACGGCTAGTGTGTGGTTGCGCATTACGTAATTCGTCTAGTTTAGCTTCGGTTTCATTCACAGCAATTTTTACTTTCTGTTTGTCAATCCGCTTTTATGTCTAGTGCAACTGACAAGTAAGCAAAATTGAAAAAGCAGAGAGTAGCGGTATATACCCAGCACTAATGTTCATTAAAAGTTAATATGTCAAATATAGAGAAAAATCATTAGTTGCATACAAGCGATATCAGTTATTACAGTAAAGCCAAAAATTGAAGTTAATGATACAAATAGTTCAATATGACTTATTCCTCTGATTAAAAACTATCCAGAGTAACTTAAGTAGATACTGAACTTCGACTCAAGTAAAAAGCCCACAAAACATTCACAAACACACAAGTCCAAAATACACGTCTACTAGGTATACCGGTATGAAATGAGCGTCAAGATTAAAATGTCCCGATATAAACATTTGTTGTGAACGAGGCTTAATTTTTTTGTTGCTATGAAACTGTGAAGCATATTTAGGTCGTATCAAATCATTGAACAAACAACATCATATTTTTTCATTGTATTAAAAATATGATTTGCGGAAAGCATTAATTTTTTGTTTTCATTTGAACAAAAGTACTGCAGAGTCGCATTGAATGCTTGTCGAGGCATATCATACTCTATTATAAACAATGTGCAAAAGATGGTTTCAACGGTTTAGAAATAATAATTTTGATGTGAGGGATGAAGATCGTGGGAGAACACCAAAACATGTTGAAAAATTACGCCGAATTGCAAACGATATTAGATGAAAATGACACTTTAAGTCAAAAGCAAATGGCAGAAATGTTAAATGTTGTATAACAAACAATTTTTGACTATTTAAAGGCTATGAGAAACATCCAAAAGTATGGGAAATAGGTGCTACATGAATTGAATGAAAGGCAGATAGAAAACCGAAAAAACACTTTTGAAATTTTGCTTCAAAGACACGAAAGAAAACCAATTATGTATCGAATTGTTACTGGATTCTATTTGTTTTCATCGACGAGACACGATGGACAAAATATGGAGATAACAATGGCCAATACTTTGAATAAAGGATTGTTCACTTTTCCATTAAAATTAGTGTTTTATTTTCACAAAAAGACACTTACTTCATATCGATATACCTGATAAATCATAAACTGATTGTAATCAACAAAAGATATTCAATATGCTGAAAAGAGTTATCCATCAAAAATTGAGTATTACTCTACGCGTGATATGAATCAATGCACTAGGGATATGCATGTTCTGGTAGTAAGTGGAACCTAAAATTCTCAAGGAAGAATAATTAGAACTTAAAAAAGTTCTTGATCCAAGTCTGGAAGTACGCGCACATTCACACACGGCTAAAAGATTAGTAGCTTTTTCCAGCTATAACAAAACAGAAACCGCAGTATTTGAGTACCTTATTTAATAGTGAAGAGAAGCACCTAAACAGGTAGCATATCAAATTTTATCCACAACTGCAAGAAAATGATCCCGCGAAACCAAATCCACGCCCTCCAGTGGTTGTCCATTCAGTAAGTCGAACAATCAGGCAAAATTAATCGTGATTAATTATTCAGAGATGAGATTTTTAACTAAACGAATAAGAACAAGATTAATATTACAACGAAAGCAAAAGCCATTACCCACCCCTAAGCGATAAAAAATAAGAATGAGAAGGTCATAATTCTAGTCAGATGCATGCACGATCTGATTGCTAAAATGCAAAAGTCATTACACTCACGAAGCTGGTTCAATCGGGAACCCCGAAATTGAAGTCATATTGCTACTCAGTGGAAAAAATTCATATTTTTAGACAAAATTCTGCTTATAACACAAATATTAACCGATTTAAATTAATTTTTTTATTAAATTACTCGTGATTATATGTACATATATTATGGAATCTTTGATTATTATTATAAAAAAACGTTTTCATAAAAAACATTTTTATTAAATGATAATTACAGTAAAATGAAGAAAAAATCTATGACTTTATACTTTTCAGTTCGTCGTACAATCAAAATACATAATTCGAGAAAAATATGCAATAATTGTAAAATAACTGCTACTTTGTACACGATTATAAATATTAGATAATTATATAACTGTTTTAACTTTGTTACGAATTTTACTGAGAAGTACCAAGAGTATTTGGAATCTACATAAAAAATTAAGATAATGTCGTATATTGGCCAAAGCGAACATTTTTCAAATTTATTTCAAGTTCTCGGGAAAGCAACTAAATTCTTTCGATTCAGTATATCGAAATACAAAAGAATCTCTTGGGTATTTTAAGAAATTAAAGAGATTTCATTGGTAAATATAGAGAATATCACGAATTGAAAAGTAAATTTTAATTTTGTTATTTCTTATTGAAAATGGCCATTTCCTCGGTTTTTTTACCTTGCTAAAAAACAATCATGTTCTTTTGATCAGCTGATTAAAATACATAAGAAAACTTCCAATATTTTTATGAATTTAGTTTGTACCCACAGCATTTCATTGATTTTTTGAAATTGTTAATTTTCACGATTTTTTCATAATTTTTTTTAAAGTAACTGTGAAAGTTTGATTCAGCAGGTCAGCAAGGAAAGCATATTTTTTTAAGTGACCTATAAGTTGTATGAACACATACTAATCTCCGAGCCCAATTTTACGAGACGGAGTCATCTAAAAGTTTGATATTTAATTTTGTTTTACTTCAATAATAAATATAATATAGATTCCGCACAAATCTAAAAACAATCATGGAACTATTTTAAAGACTGAGAAAAGAGAAGTCGTTAGCCACAAAAATCTTACACTAATTATCCCACACACACCAATTCCCAAAATAATTAAATTCTTACCTTGTGATTTATTAAGGTTTATTAGTTTTTCTTTCTCTCTATTTCCTCATTAAAACTAAAATATTTCTTCTCTCAATATACTGTTTAGTCCACTTAACCTGCGAATAAGTTCTCGATTTTTAAAGAAAAGGGAAATACGAAATAATATAATACAAATAAGGCTACTTTTGAGTTATAAAAAAACAATTTATTTGGCTCTTTTCGAAAGAGAAAAACCGCCGAGGCGGTAAAAACACCTTCTACGAATAAAGTACAATCGAAAATAAAAACGTGTTTTGAAGCGCGATAGGTTAGGCACATTCGTTAGGCACTTACGTGATATAGCCATGGCTGATTATCCTCATTATCGCAAGCAATCGTCGACGCAAACGCCGACTAAATATACTCCCCCCGTTGAGGCAGAAGATTCAGCAACAACACTGCGATTCAGGAAGCTACTTCTTATTTTTACTAAAGCAATGCACATAAAACGTGACCCGGGATGCATCTGGCTGATTAAACCCAGTCGCCACTGTATGTGAGATTGGTTTTTGTTGATGACTTTAAACACTACCTCACTGTATCAGGGATTCCGCCACCGTTTATAAATCGGTACAATGCTCCTAAGAACCCCGTGGTAGTCAAATCACCGATCACTTTGACGTATGCAGCCTTAGTCTTTATGCGTATGAACGTGCAATCGCTCGCTGTTATGTTAGCCATGTTGCCGTACTTCAATCTGATGAGAATAGGACCGAAGAAATCTACGACCTTCCTCTCGAACGCCGAGATGCATACTCTTATCCGGAAGATCAGTCACTTTCGCTCGAATGTTGCACCTGTTCATTTTCGTCATTAAGTCAGAAATAATATTGCGGACATAGAACATACTCTGGACTCCGAAATATCTTGTTGACAAAATAATAAGGCGCTTTGTACATTCAGATAAATTGGAGTGAATAAAGCAGACATCGATCGTCTACATATGTATTAAACACTGACAAGTGATTCTCTTTAATAGGTTTATCTAATGATAGAATCGCGGCAGTTATATAATTGCATGAACTATAGGCATGCTCATTTACAAAAACCTAAGCAAAGTGCAGTAATATGTAACATCCGGAGTATATAGATTGTAAAGTACATTGACTGGATTATCTGCAGTCTTCTGACATATTCTCATGTAAGGGCTGCAATAAGAGACTGATATTCCAAAACGCGGTTACCATCAAAAACTTTAATCTCACTAGAAGCTTTTCTTAACCAGTGCAAAAGTATCATTGAATCAGATCACGAAACGATCTGATCAATTTTGTGAAATTCATCGTCATCATCATCATCATTAGAAGCGTTTATAATCCCGCCTCTTCTCTATAAGTCTTCGCCTTTCGATCTCCAGTTTATTTAACTGCAGATGATCAACTTTACGTTCAATTCCGGGCTGAACTATCGTAAGAGAGGTGCAGGTACTCCCGTAGGTACACCTTACCACAATACATTTTTGCCGCAACTCAATTTCGCAATTTCGAGCGATTGTCTAATAGCTCTTCATAGAACAGCAACACGCTATGGGATTTCGCCCGGGAATACTCATTCTAATCCCTATACTACGGAACATGTGCCATTGGCAAGGCGGCAGAAGCTTCTGTCAGAAACTCTTGTCAAGAACTTCTTTTCCCGCATCTAATCTGGCTCAAATGGACATACGTTGTTTTGAAGTATTCCTCCACCAGTTGCTCCTTTAGACACTGCCATTTTATGGCTTCTCCTATAACTCACTAGCACTAGGACGGAACATTTAGATTTCGGGCTTACTCGTCAACGTCGAACTTCTTCCTTCCAAACAGGTTCTGCCTTCCTCCAACCTCCTAAAGATACTCTCTCCTGAGTTAATTTCGCTATCCTCAAGCAAGCTATATATTATATATATCATATATATATATAATTAACTAATCGTTCCCACTTTCCTCTGGTTCACCATATGGATGTTTAAGTTTTTGTAGCTATAAACAAATAGAGTGATTGCTAATTAGTAGATGACCTAATGACCTCTATCTATATCGATCCTACTATACGTATACCCGGCCTCCCGTTATCGAATCATTCCTCATCTTCGTGGAAACCGAAAAGTCAACTCTTACACAAATAGTTTCCATTAAAAAACGAATATACTTCTTCCACAGACACAGCAATTTTCGCACAGCAACGCGAACTCCAACATCAAAGTCCCTACCGCCTTCTTAACCGCGAGTGAATCCACCGTCTCGTGCTAGGGATAGTTAAGTTAAGTTATTTGTAATGATGATACTAGTATAGAGAGAGAGGAAGATAGATAGATAGATAGAAGTTTATTTGTAAAATTTTTATAAAATTATTGCACAAATAACACTTGAAAACGCAAACATCTTAAGTCAGCTTAAATAAAAATTATATTACATATACGTCATTATCACAAATTATCACAAATGCAGCGCAGCATAAGGCAATACATACATAAATATATAATTTTTACACAAAATTCTACAAATAAGTTACATTTCTCGCATAATTCATTATCTATCAGTCAGTACACACTCATACACTCTTACATACAATGAATGGGATGAATGTATATACAGTGTAAAATGAAGGATAATACATACATACTCAAACCACTCATATAACTAGTTTAGGGCGAAAATCAAAACAAGGTCAAGAGGACTACTGATTCGAGGAATCCATAGTGATATTCCTACCCCTCAAATGCTCCATCACTAGCCCCCTGAAGCGAGAAAGAGAGGGTGCGTTTCTAATACAGGATGGCAGTCCATTCCATAGATGAGCGCCTTGAACAGAAAAAGATCTTTGGGATTTCGTGCGTTAGGACGCAAGGATAAGGTGCGGAGGTATAAATGAGTCCGTAATTAATATTGCGTATATCGCGGCGACGTCACTGGCGGGGGCACGATGCGTTCGTGTCTCTAGCCGGAGCGAAACTGCCAGGCTTTCCTCCTGTCGTCGGCCCTCCGCTATCGGCCGCCGGTGTCGGTCCCCTTAGGCTCGTCGGGCGCTCCTTGGTTCCCCGGGCCCCGCCGTTCTATCGGGGCTGCCCGGGAAAAACCCCTAGCCGTCTGCCGGGCTTGCACTCAGCCTTTTATGAGGGCTGCTGGCAACCCGAGTAAAGCGGGAGGCGAGCGGCGTTGCTGCGGCTGTCCGCCGCTCGAATTTGCCTTCGGCCTTGCGTGCTTAGGTGCGTGTATACGTGTGTGTGTGTGTGTGTGTGTGTGTGGACGCCACAGTACCCCCTTGCCAGTGATGAAGTCACGATCTCGTTTATTTAGACATTACAAAATGATACATATGCATAAGCTGGACCGCACTATTTTGTATTGATGCGACGCGAAAGAAAACAAAAAAAAATCTTGTGTATTCCGGGAAAAAAACTTTAACCAAACCCGGCCTGATAACGCTCTGCGAAGCGCACTCGTCTTCCTGACTGTCGCGTCACTGCCGGGCTGTTTGGTGCGCTGCTCGTAGATGCTAGTGGCTGCGTCTCTGTCTGTCTCGCTCGTTGCGTTGCTGGGTGAGCTGCTGGAGGTGTTGCTGGATGTGTTACTGGCGGTGTTGCTGGACGTGTTGCTGGATGATGCGACGTTGTCTCGTGTGTATTGCTGTTCGGGCCGGGCTGCCTGTCGCCGTCCTCCAGGATGTACGCAGGTTTCAGCCGATCGATGGATACTGTCGTCTCCTTTCCATGTATTGCGACCACGAACGTTCGCACGTTTCGACTGATGACCGGGTAGGGGCCGTCGTACGGCATCTCCAGGCTATTTCTGACGGCGTCGTGTCGTACAAAAACGTGCGCCGTTGTAGCCAGGTCCTTGAAAATGAACGGCTCTGCTGTTCCATGCCGTGTGACTGTTGATGGCCGGAGTTTTCGCAGGTGTTCGCGTAACTCCTGCACGAATGCTCCCGGGTCCTCGGCGCGTTTGTTGTTCGCTGCCAAGAACTCCCCCGGGAGGCGCAGAGGCTCGCCGTATACCAGCTCTGCGGAGGTGGCTTTCAGGTCCTCCTTCCACGCTGCACGGATTCCCATGAGCACCGACGGAAGTATCCGCGTCCACTTTGTCGTTTGGTGGCACCGTATGGCTGCCTTCAATTGCCGGTGTAAACGTTCCACCATGCCGTTTGCCTGCGGGTGATATGGAGTTGTTCGTCTGCGAGTCGCGCCTACCAACCTGCTGAGCGATTGGAATAGGTGCGACTCGAATTGTCGGCCTTGGTCCGTGGTGATTCGCAGCGGGGCTCCGAAACGGCATATCCAGCCCTCGTAGAAGGCGCGGGCGACCGTCTCGGCCTCCTGGTCCGGCAGCGGAAATGCCTCGGGCCACCTGGTGAAGCGATCGACGCACGTGAGACAGTATCGCTGGCCCTCCGATGCCGGCAGCACGATGATATCTACGTGCACGTGTTCGAAGCGGGCCGACGGAGGGGTGAAATTCCCAATGGGCGCTGCCACGTGCCTCGTTGTCTTTGCCTGCTGGCGTTGGACGCAGGCTTGCGCCCAGGCTCGGCAGTCGGCCTTGATCGATGGCCAGACGTAGCGTTGCGTTACGAGTTTCACCGTCGCCTTGCTTCCCGGGTGCGCGAGGTTGTGTACGGCCTCGAAGGCCGCTCGCCGGAACGGCCTCGTCAGGAAGGGGCGAGCCGTGGTCGTCGAGACGTCGCATAAGACTCGGGTGTTGGTTCCGGGCAACTGCACGAGTCTGCACTGTAATCCGGAGTCCTCGGATTGCCAGCGCCTTACCTCGTCGTCGCCTCGCTGCGATTCCGCCAACCTCTCGTAGTCCAGCGGCACCGCGATGGTCTCGATCCGTGAGAGTGCGTCGGCCACGATGTTATCCCTGCCCGAGAGGTGCTGCAGGTCCGTTGAAAATTGGCCGACGAAATCCAGGTGCCGTGACTGCCTCGGGGATGCTCGCTCTGGTCGTTGGCGGAAGGCGAAGATCAGCGGCTTATGATCCGTAAAAATGGTGAACTCGCGGCCTTCGACCATGTGCTGGAAATATTTGATCGCCATGTAGATCGCGAGGAGCTCCCTGTCGAAAGCGCTGTAGCGTGCCTGGGTGGGGCTCAGTTTCTTTGAGAAGAAGCCGAGTGGCTCCCACCGGCCGTCGACTAGCTGCTGTAGGGCGGCGCCGATAGAGATGTCGGATGCGTCGCACACCAGTGCTAGGCGGGCGCCTATCTGTGGGTGCGCGATCAACGCGGCCTGGGCGAGGTCCGTTTTTGTTTTTTCGAAGGCTCGCTTCGCCTCTTCGGTCCACGCAATGCAGTCATTTCCCCGGACGTTGCCTTGGAGGATGTCGTTAAGCGGAGCCTGCGTTTTCGCTGCGTTCGGGAGGCAGGCGCGATAGAAATTCGCCATGCCGAGAAACCGCCGCAACTCCTTCGCTTTCCGCGGTAAGGCGAAAGTCCGAATCGCCTCGACCTTGTCCGCCCTCGGCTGAACTCCCTCGCTCGTGACGAGGTGGCCGAGGAACGTGACCTCCTCTTGGCCGAACGCGCACTTGGTCGGGTTGATGACGATCCCGAACTCCTGTAAGCGCTCGAATAGCCGCCGCAGATGTTCCAAGTGCTGCTCCTCGTTGTCCGAGGCTACGAGGATATCGTCGATATAAGCGTATGCGAACTCTAGCCCCTTCAGCATCTCGTCGACGAAGCGCTGGAAGGTTTGAGCCGCGTTGCGGAGACCGAAACTCATGAAGGGGAATTCGAAGAGGCCAAAAGGAGTCGTAATGGCTGTCTTCTCAATATCCCCCTCCGCAACCGGGATCTGGTTGTAGGCCCGCACCAGGTCGACCTTCGAGAAGATTTTCTTCCCGCGAAGTCCTTGTGCAAAGTCCCGGATGTGGGGCACCGGGTAGCGGTCGGGAATTGTCCGTGCGTTGAGTCCGCGGTAGTCGCCGCACGGGCGCTCATCGTCGTCGCCCTTTGGCGCCATGTGGAGCGGTGCGGCCCACGGGCCACTGCCGCGTCTCGCTGTGCCCTGCTGCACCATTAGGGCGAACTTCTTCCGCGCGCGGAGCAGGCGGCCGGCCTCGAGGCGACGTGGCCTACTGGCCACGGGGGGGCCTGGCGTGGTTTGTATGAAATGCCGCGTCGTGTGTCGTACCTGCGGGGCGCGGCCGTCGGGCCTCGTGATTTCCGGGTATCGGGCTAACAGCTGGTGGTAGCTGGAGACCCCGGAGATGGTCCTGACGCTGGGGATGCTGCTGGCGGATACCTGGCCGCGCGATGTGGCGCCGATTTCGCGGTCGATCAATTGGGCGGCCTGCAGATCGACGAGCAGCCCGAAATGCGCGATAAAATCGGCTCCAATGATCGCCTTCGGCACGTCCGCCACCACGAATCTCCAAATGAACTCGCGGCGAAGTCCGAGATTTAGAGATAACGTTAGGGTGCCGTACGTCGCGATAGCCGTCCCGTTCGCGGCTGCCAATTCGTAGGCGGCCTTCTTCGCAGCGCCGCTCGTCGCCGTCCGCGGGAACACGCAGAGATCGGCACCGGTGTCGATCAGATAGCGTATCCCGGAGTCGCGGTCGCTTATGAAGAGGCGTCGAGTCGTGGGGCTGGCGTTGCTCGCCTCCATCAACGGCGGCCCCTGGCGTTTTCCGCCCATGTACACGGTTCGCGGCAGTTCGTTGCGTTCTCGCCAAACTGCTGGTGGTACCAGCAGTGATCGGGATTATCGTTGCGAGGCCCGGAGCGCGAGCGGCGCCGGGATCTCGACCCGCTTCGTTGTTGCCGGCGCGGTTGGCGTCCGTAGCTCGCGCAGTCCTCCCGCCTCTCTCGGCGGATCGCTGCGATCTCGGACCGCACCAGGTCCGCTAGTTGCGCGAACTGCACGGCCAACGCGCCTACTGCGCTACCCGCGGCCACCGGGGCGATCTGCGGGACGCCGAAGGTCTGAGTCGCGCGCACCGTCTCCATGACTGCGTCCGCGAGCTCAGCCGTTTTGTCGAGCGGCGTGTCGACCTGCGTCGCCAAGATCTGCTGCACCGTCGCCGGCAACCGGCTGCTCCATAAGGTGCGCAGCAGTGTCTCATCCGCGCTGTTCCCGGCTAAGTCGCGCAAGTATCGCAGGAATTGCGTCGGTTTCCGGTCCCCGAGTACCTGGTTTTCCAAGAGCCGTCGGGTCTTGGCGTCCTGGGAGACGTCGAGGCGTCGCAGCAGCTCCTTCTTCGTGCGGGTGTACGGCTCCTCGGTCGGCGGCGTCACTATGAGATCCTTGATCTCAATAGTGTACCGCGGGTCCAGGCTGCAGCAGAGGTGGCTGAACCGCGTGGCCTCGGTCGTGATGCCGGCGGCCTCGAAACTCCGCTCCAGGAGGCTAAACCACAGCTCCGGCTCCGTCGGCATGAACGGTGGCGCCCTGAACGCCACCCGATCGATCGAGCCGTTGGGCAGTGCGCTGCTTATGTTGGGGCGAGCCATTCCGTCACCGTTGAACATTGTTAGCGTCGTTCGCGTAGCACCACGGAGTCACGCACAAAATTTCACTACCAACTCGCGACACACGTTTCGCAGATCTGTCCTATCCGCGCCCGGGAAATCACGTCGGGGTCACCACTTTGGGATTTCGTGCGTTAGGACGCAAGGATAAGGTGCGGAGGTATAAATGAGTCCGTAATTAATATTGCGTATATCGCGGCGACGTCACTGGCGGGGGCACGATGCGTTCGTGTCTCTAGCCGGAGCGAAACTGCCAGGCTTTCCTCCTGTCGTCGGCCCTCCGCTATCGGCCGCCGGTGTCGGTCCCCTTAGGCTCGTCGGGCGCTCCTTGGTTCCCCGGGCCCCGCCGTTCTATCGGGGCTGCCCGGGAAAAACCCCTAGCCGTCTGCCGGGCTTGCACTCAGCCTTTTATGAGGGCTGCTGGCAACCCGAGTAAAGCGGGAGGCGAGCGGCGTTGCTGCGGCTGTCCGCCGCTCGAATTTGCCTTCGGCCTTGCGTGCTTAGGTGCGTGTATACGTGTGTGTGTGTGTGTGTGTGTGGACGCCACAGATCTAATTCCCGTCTCGGTGCGCATCCGAGGAACGGAAATCTCTTTAGGTTCACCCCTAACCGGCCAATCAGATGTATCAGGAGAGAACAGATCGGCAAGGTACTTCGGCTTACGCAGCCGTAAGATCTTGTAGATCAATATATCACACAATCGTCTACTCCCATCCAGCCTAATCGGATCCTGAAGGGGGTGATATGGTCATCCCACCTGGTACCTGTCACATAGCGTACATAGGAATTCCGTGAGCGTTGTAGCCTTGTCCTCAACTCAAGGGATGCATCTAAATAAACAGTCGAGCAATAGTTGAAATGTGAAAAGACCAGAGAGCGCACCAGCTTGGCACGAAGAGCCTCCGTGGTGTACCAACGGAAAAAACGTAGACTGTACAAAACCTGGTTGATTCTTTTGCAAGTCAATTCAATGTGTTGTTTCCAGGTAAGACCCCTTCTAGCATAACACCAAGGCTTTTTACAGTTTCAGATAAGGACACGACTGCCCCTTCCCAGAGTTCAATAGAGTTGAATCCGGCCGACTCAATTTCAGAAAGGAACCTGCGAGTTCCAAAAAGTATCGCAGACGTTTTTCCAGCATTGAGCTTCAAGAAGGCAGACGAGGCGCCGTCCGAGATCGCAAGGGCAGCAGCTGTTACATGTCTGACTCCTGCCTGGAGGTTATCCCTAGAAAAACTATGGTAAACCTGGAGGTCATTTGCATAGAGAATATGTCTCACACCCATAGTGAGCCGTTGTACAGGCGCACTAAGAACGGACCTATAACCGGAAGAGCCTTAACAACTACATTATGCGGAATGCCATCTTCACCTACTGTCTGCGATGTGAACTTAGATATTGACAGTATAATATCATTAATATTTATATCTTTGAACCGAAAAATACCATCAGCAGCAGAGTTAAGCAAGGCATGTATCTGATTGTCATCGATGGAATTTGACAAAGACACCCGTGCAAAGTGAGTGTTAAGTTCATCCGGCATGAGCCCATGCAAAGACCCGCTCGCTTGTGGTAGCAAACCTAAGTTCCGCAACTCACGCCAGATTGGGATGGAATTTTGAGCCTCGAACAGGCGATTATGAATGTATTCAGTCCTCGCCTGATCAATTTTCTCCTGAACGTGTTTGCGGAGATCGAGGCAGTTCTCAAGGAATTGCCTTAGTCGTGTTCGTCTGTACCGTCTGTACAGTGCCTCACTCTTGCGCTGCAGGTCACGAAGCTCAACCCCAATCCAAGGAAGGCGAATTTTATTTAGTTTCATAATTTTCACCGGGTCTAGTTCATCTATCGCCATCATTAGATTGTAGTTAAGCCTCACGACTGCTGACTCAACATCGAAATCCTCCGCTAACAACGGCCCCCAATCACAGCCCGCCAACAACTGTACAAGCCCAAGCACTAGATTCAGGGACAGGTACCTCTATTATAACATTAATTATGTTGTACTTACTGTGAAAAGGAGCAGGTATATTGGCAGCAGAAATTACCGTATCATTGTCCTCCACGGGATGACGTCTATCCAGGTGCGAAATGTGGGTGCGATATGCGTAGGACCGTGTTGGATAATCTGTAAGGACAGCTCAGCCACGAGTCTACGATGAAACGCAGCATCATCACTGGCAGTGCAGAGATCAGCATTCAGATCACCGAGAATGATTTTATGACTGTAATCCGGCAATAATCGCCGCAATTCATCCAAAAATTTAGAGTTCCTCATAAATGAAACATGAGGGGGCCTATACACAACACAAATTAATATAGGCTCATAGATACGATACTGCACAGAGCAGATCAAGTACTCGAGCACCCCTGGCCTTCCCGGCCCCTCAGTGTTTGAGGCAGAGAGCACACTTACACGGAATTGCTTGTCAACATAAAGCCCCCCACCGTTAATATTGCGATCCTGCCGAACCACAGAGAATCCATCAATCCCAATGACTTAATCCATGATACCAGAATCCAACCAGGTTTCTGCTACACCGAACCGATGGTAGGTAGGATGATCATGTAGATGTTGACGGAGTACCTCAATGTGAGCACCCTTAGTAGCTCTAGGAGAGTTCACATTCATGAAGCCCGCCCTTAGGAATCTGCCACCCCTACCAGAACCCCCAGCCTTGTCATTATTGTTGTTAATTGTATTATTGTTTATATCGTTACCCCTACCATTCTCGAGTACCAACAACGGAGCATTTGTCCGATCTAGTCAAATGTGATCGGCTATTTTCCCGCAATTTGAACGACCGTCCTCACAACCCTGAGTCAACTCTAACGTAGCAAGAGGACTGCCACGGTGAAGTCCTGGCCACGGAGCCGCCACGAGAAGCTCCTGACGAGTACATGCTCATAAATAAATTTATAATCTCATTCTCGGAGGCAACAGCGTGAACCCTACTGCACTTTCTCAATCTAATAAAGTAATTACCGCACCGATGCCAAACGTACTTAAAGCCGAGATCGTGTGCAGTGTCTTTGCACTGCAAGAACGCACCATATTGACCTCGACTTAACCACAAATTTATAAAAATAGTACGCTGTTTGACATCAGACACCACCACATACGAGCGAGAAAATATAACATCGTGAGTTGAGAAGGCAGTAAAGGACTGCCTCGTCTCCAAGACCAGATTAGCAGCTTCCATTGTCCTAAGCTGCACCCTAATTGATGGAATTGACGGTTAGAGTTTTTCACCGACCTCTCCATGTGAACTCGCCGTTCGCACCTCGAGCTGCACCGCGGAGACCAGGTCACCAGGTACGAAGGAGGAGAGCACAGAAGTGATGATGTCGAGCGCGACTTCAGAGGGCAAGACTCCCTCGCTAGCACAATCGACCACCCCGTGACTACCAGCTCGACCGCACTACCAACTGCCGAGACGTCCCTCACATCATCCCGATGATTGCTCGAAATATGTCCGAGAACCTCGAGAGCAGATACATTAAAATGGCTATCACTATTGCATTTACGATTATTTTTGTTGTGTTTTTGGTATGTTTTTTGATGCGTTGAATGTTATTGTTATGTGTAAATTTCCTATTGCTCATTTTAATTGATTTACTATTGCACGTTTGATTGTTGTTGATGTCGTCTGCTCCCGAGCTCCCAGCAGTAGTCCGCAGCTTCGACGATACGTCTTCCCCTAAATTGAACGCCCGCGTCAAATTATCATTATCCAGTCGGATAAAATCAGAATTACAAATGAGTTCAGATCGGCCACCGTTCGATCAATGAAATCGAATCTGTTGCAAAAAAGGTCGATGGTGGATACCGAGAAGTCCGATCTCGCCTTCAATGCATCGGATAAGACTTCCAATGATGAGTCCAATGACGTTGCTGAAGAAGCATGTTTCAGGTTCATCTTGCAGGCCGATTGCTGCACGGTGTCCCGCTCCGCATCTGTGTGGGCGTCTCTCTCGTTCTGCTGCGCTGCAGGCGATGATGAGTACGCAGAAGGGAGAGAGGCAGAGAGAGAGAGAGAGAGAGAGAGAGAGAGAGACACAGAGAGAGAGAGAGAGTGAGAGCAGAGTTGAGAGTGAGTGCTAAAGAGACAATGAAGGATGTAGTTAACACAGTGAGCCATGTTACGCGTAGCTGACGTCCGACCTCTGCTTGGAAGGGTTTAGGTAGCGTTGCTGCCATGAGAAGAGGACCAACAAGGGTAACGCGGTAGCATGCCGGCTCGGAAGAGCCGTAGCGCAGCTGAGGACCGCGCTGCCCGGGTCACATGTAGACGCGTCGAAATTTCGGTCACCGCGGCTGCCGCGCCAAAGAAAGCAGAATGCTTTGGATCGCCTAGTTAAGAAGTTAAAAAGTAAGCAGTCGAGAAGTCGAAAGAGATTTTAGCGGTCGAGTCGAGTAGATTGATTTAGGCGGTCGTGAAACAGCGATAGAAGTGATATAGTAGAGAAGTAAAAAAACTGTAACAGTTCGCCCAAGAAGATCTGATAGAGATGCCACAGCTACGGGCGTAAAAACGACCAAAGGCAGGCGCCCTGATAGCGCACCACCCAACATCGAAACACCGGTCGTGAAGGAACCGCCACCAGACGACCAGTCACTTAATTGGACGACCAGTCAACCACTGCCATCCACCAACGGACGACTACCTGATACCCGCTCCCGACAAAGGCGTACAACACGCACCCTCCACCGCAGCAGCTCATCCACATCGGCCCTGCCAGCAAACAGACCATTCGAAGGTCAGACCGCGGGCACGCGATCGCTGTTCGAGTGCGGACGCCGCAATCGTTGTTACCATAATCGCCAGACGCAGAACAGTCGACGACTATTAGCTTAGAGAAACATTTATATATCTAGCTGTTTCGGAGTCCACCGAAAAAGGAGGTTCTATGTGTAGAACCTCAATCTACAATATAAATATGAGAACCTATATTTTACCTACATATATGCTGCTATATGTAGGTTATAAATAAAAATTTGATATTTATTAAACAATGATGTTTCTTTAATTGCAGTCTATTAATATCGATTGTCCAAAATTAGTCTTAATTCACATATCTTGTCATACGATAATTTCATTTCAATAAAATTAAAAAAACATTTGTCAATTAAACAAATATGAAAAATACATGCAATAATTATAAAAATGTTACAAGTCAGCAACTGCAGACTAAAGTTAAATTTCTTGCTTCTAGGTTATTTCATGCAATATCTATTTTCTGTATTTTAGCCTTTGAAGGCTCAATTTCTTTCAGTAAAATTAAAATACATTCATCGATAAGTCTAAAAAACATATTTATAAAATGATAAACATTTAAAAAGTCAACTAGTGCACTAGCTCACTTTTAAAATTTTCATCATTGTATATCTTACTTAGGTTCATCGATGAATGTATTCTAATTTAAATGATAGACAATCAGACTAAATTTTAATTCCTAGAGTATGATTAGTTACAGAATTTATGATACAGTATTTTATTAAAATTTCATATATATAATATGTAAGTTATAATTAACCAATGGCGCTTATGAAACATTGTAAAAATATTGAAATAAATTCGGCTCTATGCTTATTGCAGTGGACGATGATATTAAAATTTACTTCGCGATGTAAAAAATTTAAAATTCATTTAGAAATATTAGTTAATAAAAAGACTTTAGTTAAAATGTTTTGCAAAATAGTTTGAGTTTCTATCAATAACTCGTTAAAGCCACGCTCTAGATAAATTTTACATTTAGGACACGAATTTGCAAATTTCAATTTTAAAGAAATTTTTTCAAATATGCGCTAATAAGAGCAATCTCGAGTTTGAATAAATAAGTCATTATATTCAATCCGCGATTTCATTCTTAAATAAAATTTTAAAGGGTAAAATCAATTTACAATAGCTGCCATAGAAAAGTTTATAAAATCTTTAATAATGAAAATCTTTAATAAATCTTAAAAATAAAGAATAGATAAATTTTACAGAACAATCTTTCGTAGAGTTAATATCTGATTGCATGTTTACTTATTGCACGCATTTTTATTCGCATGATTATTTATTGCATGTATACATTTATTTGCATGTCTATAATATTTTTTAATTTATATATGTATATATATTAATAATTATTAAACTTATTTAGGTACATTTAATTTTGGTTCGGGTTTATATTTATAAATAGCATGCGTTAATTTTATATTATTGCAGATATTTTTTATTTTAATTTTTTTCTCGTTGGATTTGTATTAAAATATTATTTCTACATTTTTAATGCGGCCGTGCTTATTGCACGTTGGTCTCAAGCCCAAATAAACACAGATTGAAAGTGTTTATAATAAAAGTGCATTTATAATAAATTAATATATGATACAGATAAGAGAGAATAATATAATATAATGTAATATTTTATTTAAAATAATGTAAAAGAGTTCAAAATTAGTTAATTAATTATGCAAGTTATGTTAAAAACAAATAATTTAATTATTCTCGCGTATTAAAAATATATTCGAAAATCAATAGGATTATAATACTATTTAAAATTCGTGCAGTTAATATGAATAGCCAATGGCGTTGCAGTTAAATAGCGATGCTAGCGGCTCCTACAAGCGACGCAGCAACGAATTATTTGCCACTCATTTAACGTTGAGTCGACGTACCCTGACTTGTATGATACCTACAGGCCGTCCCGCTGAGGCCGACGGGACCTCTCCTCAGAGAAAAAGTCCAGCAGAGCAGACAGGGACGCTCGCTTGGCGCTCGATTAATGAAAGAAATTAATAGCGAGTAACGCCATATTGTTGGGTCGTCGCTAGGTGGAAAGACCTCTCTCCGCAAGAGAAAAGCGACGTGTCAAATATTTCTAGGCCCACCAGCCCACACCGGCCCAGTTTTCTTTTCACTCACGAGAGCAGCACGAAGTAACTTATACGTGTCATGGATATTTTTTTTGCCATTCTTTAATTTGTATTTTCGACTACTTGTACTAGTCGAAACTTAGTGCTTACTCCTCTCTTACAAGCGCTCACTTGATCCCTGTTCAGGTCGGTTTGCTAAAACTTATTAACTCTTGCGGTTTTTCGGTGAGTCACATTAGCACAAGTTTGAATTCTTTGTCGCGGAAACCAAATCATGTGGTTAAACGACTATATATTTTCCATCAGCATGGCTATCAAATCGTATTTTTGTCTATTGGCTGCATATTTAAAATAATAAGTTATAAAAACTGCATTTCCATTATTTAAATTATAATTATTCATTACTTATTATATTACAAATATGTGACATTAAACGTTGTTTATTACAAAAATTACTAATAATTATATTACATTATTCAATATTTACTGTTATATCATAATTTTAATAATGTTTGTAAATGATTACTGAAGTGTGATTCATAGTCAGAAAACATCAAAATATTAATTAATTACTCACTAACAAATTATTCCCTCATTTTAGCTATAGAACTGCATTTAAAATGTTTATAATATTTATATGGTAAATATTATGACACTGGAATATTTTTTTTGTATATATAAGTAAAATATTATTTATTATTTGAAATATAATCTTAAAGTAATAATATTTTAATAATGATGAATAAAAATTATGAAATAATTTTATAGTAATAGAAATATTGAATTTAATTAATTTAATTAATTTGTTAGTGATACCACATAGAAACATGATTTTTAAAAATAAAAATCAACAATTAATAATAAATGACTAAACATAATTGTGAAATTTGTATGAGTGATTTACATTCTATTATTTTTCAGTTAATCTACGTATTGTTCATTTATAGATTTTCAGCTAGTGACTCAAAAAATTTAGCTTACAGTTTGAACTAGTTGATCATACTTTTAATTTTACCATAATATTTTTATAATTTTTATCTTTTATTTAATTGAAAAATTAATATATATTTATAAGCATAATTTATCAATGTTGACATAATAAAAGATTAAATCACCATCACAATTGAGTTTGTTTTCTGTATTAAAAATTGTTATTTACTATACTATGAAATGCCCCTCTTATAGTTGCATTCACATTTTAATTCATCACCTCTGCCTATAAAACAGTTTTGTATGTATGTTTTACATTCAAGAACTTATAATTAATTCATATGAAATACCTTCAATATTATCAAACTTTGGAAAGCTGCTAAGGGTTGAGGCAGCTTCGTAGCAGGAAATGTCCATATCAGCTGACCTTATAATAAATGTTGGCATGTACTTGATACGTGCAATGTTGTCACTACATAAAATAATCAAAATGAAGATAATACAAAAAAAAATAACTGCAGCAAAACATTTCTTCACTTGCATCGTGTTATTGAGTCATTTATAGTCGAATAAGCAGTTATTTACTGTGGTAAAAGTCTAGCTACTCAATAACGACTTGAAAGGTGGATTACAGCTTCAAGCCTTGAGCTAGAGACAGGCTTTACTTAAATAAAAATATCCAAGATATTGTAAAAGCTAATATAACTATACATGAATACTTATACCAGCCACACACCCTTTCACTCCTACAAAATATTTTCCTACATAAAGGTATATGTTAAGATTAAAATTCACAATCAGAAAATTTCCCTCTAATCTAGTTTGTAGCTATTGAATATGACTCCTTACATATTATGTCAGCAATGAGTCATTATCGACCTTATAATTGATGTCACAACGTACCAGAAAGCACGCTTTAAACTTCGGATATGCGCGAGTGCCGCGTAAACCAGGACAGAACGCAACAACAAATGAATCGATACGATCTTTCAACGAAGGATGAATCTCAGAAACGCCTGTTTTACGCTAGCCAGCAAAAATGCGAATTTTTCAAAAAAGAAAAAAATATCGAAACAGACTCTAATTGCACCCTCCCGTCAAGCTAATCAACCTAATTAATTCTTTTTCCCTATTTACATATAGGCACTTACATATAGACAACGAACAGGCGGAAACTGCGCATGTGTAGCGCAGCTATCCAGATGAATAAGCACCTATTTCAGCAGTATCGAAAATACAAGTATCGAAAGATTTCCTTTCGCAAACCAAAACATATTTATATAACCTAAAAATATTTAAATTTGTTAATTTAAATTATTGCAATACCATTGGAAAATATTCTGTACTTTTGAAAAGCTTAAAATACCACCGTAAACTAATTTATATGAATAAGTAAACACGAAATGTAAATTAATAATACGTAATTTGAATCCTTTTAAAATAATTAATTTACATTTGTTATTTATTTGTTCATAAGGTACCTTAATTTTATCATTTAAAGTACATACTAAGCTTTTCAAAAATATAGAATTTCTTTTAATGGTATTGTTCGAGATTGCGATAAGCGCGAAATCTTTTATATTTAAACGCGAAATTTAGGTGTGACTGCTAGAAAATTATTTATTTTTACATGTATTTGAATAATTTAAATTAATTTAAATGTAATGAATTATCGCCCTTTAATGTGACCAAAAAGCTAGCGGATTATTTCTTGTAAAGCCTTGGCCTAAAGGCTGCCGATTCTTAGAAATCCGTCTGGGCGTAATTGCGCATCAAATGGAATGTAGAGACACTCGGGTTGCTGATCTCTCCGAGCGAGGGTCGATTAGGAGTGTAGTTTTACACCTTCACCTAGGTCCTCGTCCAGCTCAGGTTTCACCAGGGTGAAAACGCGACTGCACACCTCCAGGTCAGAATGTCCAGGATGGCCCGAGGCTTTTCAGCCTCACGCGGGAACGATCCCGAGATATGTAGGTCTTCAGCACAGAGGAGGTGCGGGGTCACCTGGATCTTTTCGGTTACCTTGCGAGGCTGAGGAAGATGTTAATGACAGGATTATGAAAGAGATCATAAAAGAGGGAGGAATATACTACATAGAAATGAACTACCGAGATGCGCGAAGTAACGATATGCGCACTGCCTCGTGTCTCACGCGCGCTCTCTTTCGAATTAGCACGACGCGGTTACAATTCACCATAAAAGAGACCACGACGCCGTTAGCGACGCTGGGGTCTATTTTTTTTCTCTTTGCCTTACTGTGTCTCTCTTTCTAAAAAGATAGTATGTACATACGCATGACTTACAGGGTGTGTTGTAAAACATAGTTAATGACTCTGAATCTTGCAGATCTACAGAGACGTCGGTTAAAGACTTCGAATTGATCGAGTGTTCAGCCTCCGCGAGTAGCGTAAGCAAAATTACTGTAGGTGCCTGCTCGTTTAGACACGCGTCGAGTGCAATTTTGAACGAGTGTATCAATTGCTCCTATGTGTCGCCCACGTAATGTGCATCAGAAGGATTGAATCACTATTTAAACCACTTTTAACTCGCGTGTTGTTCTACCCTATTTTACGATCGCATCTTTCAGTTACTTGATTGTTATGTGCATGGAACCGAAGTTATCCACTCCACAGTGATAAATGGCGCGTTGTCTGCCCGCTAGTCTATTTGTGAGCCACGGCACCATAAGGGGGTTCGCAGGTTTAGCGCGATGTAGCTTACAAATTAAACATCGATGCATTAGTAAACGCAACGCGCTTCTAAGCCCTTATATGCAGTATACCTGTCACAGTTCGTTGATGACAGTCTAATAACTGGCGTGCTTTTATTTTCGATGATATTCGCGTATCAATAATTTCGTTACGGGATGCTGAGTGTCTAGTACTACGGGTTGTTGTTAAACTGCGCATCTGCGATTTCAGTTTCAGCTCTTTTGCATTTAAGCGCCACGTTCGCGACCGTTGAAAATATATGTTTACTTGGCGCACGACTCCTATTGGGTATCGCCAATCTATAATAGCGTAAATAAACCCGGGTTATGAAACACAACCGCCCTTTGCATTGATACGCATTTTATCAATGTTTGATTAATGACCTTCATTTTGGCCAAGTTGTTTCCGTCTGGTTTAAGAAATTTGAATTGAAAAACTACGCGTCTGAAGCACTCGGCGTCTTGCTTTCCAATCTTGTCGTGAAGTCCGCGGGATTCAGGTGCATCAGCACCCAGGGCCACTCGGAGCAAGTAGATAATTCGCCTATCTCTCCGAGGCGATGCGCGACGTACATTTGTTGAATTCGCGTTTCGCCTTTTATCTATTGCAAAAACAGTTTGCGAATCCGACCAGAAAAATCTCTCACTTATTTCGATTTCAAGTTCATTATTGACTTTTTATTAAACGCACCCCCATGAGCGCCGCCTAAAGCTCTAGTCGCATGCTATCTTGGACTTTGTGATAAGCGATATGTGACGTAAATCGTACAACCACGCTTGGCAGCTAACGTGTTCTTCGTCGCGGATCTACACGTCCCACCGAACACCGCTATAATACACGTCCTGCATAATAAGTCTATAACGCGTGGTACAAGGGCTTAATATTCCAAGGGGATCAAACTCAGACATAACGACCTTCAAAAACTCCAATATCGAGCGGAATCTTTTTATAGCTGAGATGGAATCCTAATAAATTGTATCCCACAATAGTCCTAATACGCACTTACTTTCGATGCAATTAAAATACTGACAAAATATATATTACAGACGTTGCACCTTTATTAAGATCTTTGCAATTCAAACGCTCGACAGAAACTAACTGGTAAACGGTACAATAGTTCCCATGCAGGCACAATGTTTTTATCCTCTAAAATTTTCGGAAATTTTCGGAGATCATGCACTGTAGAGACAGGGTGACTGGAGTCAGTCCATTTTTAGGATGATAATATAATTCCGCTTTGCCTAAATTCAAGGATGTTCTCAATCTTAACAATTTTGGTGGGTGATTATTTCTTGTTCTTGTATTTGTATATTAAACAAATCTACATAATTAGTAGAAAAAGTAATACAAGCGAAATTGAACTTATAGAGGTAAAGAATTCTATTTTAAGTAGTTGATGTATTAGTAGGTATAGTTAGGTATAGTAGGTAGTATAGTATTATTAGAGTTGGCATTATTAGAGTTGATTGTTTTGTTTCACCAAGATAGTCATCGGTTGTGTGTCATTGGATTTTTATGCTCTTGAATCTGATGAATTCCTCTTATTATTCTCTCGTTAGTTTCATATTTGAATGTCATAGGGTAATTGCTTGACACAAGTATCAAATTTTCGGGCAGATTACATGTTCATCTCATAGAAGTCATCGCGATAATAATCGCGTTGACTACTTCTATCATAATTTGACTGCATAAATAATTTTTTTCTTGAATTAATTGATACTTATTTGTAAATAATTTAATTGATACCCAATTAGTATCTCTTAATGATCTCTGTTTGATTACTATTATTGATTACAGACTTTGAATGAGCGAGAACTGGACGGCTCGAGGATCGGGAGTTTTACACTATAAATAATATAGTTATAGGACTGACTCTTAAATGAAATGAAATTCTAACAAATTGCAAAAGTTTAACACACCTTCTTTACGAGAGTAACTTTTTAACAAATGTGTCCTAGGTTATTCAATTTCTTTGCCTCTAGCGAGTATTATCGCCATTAGCAGGAGTATTATCTATGTCTTCAACACCCTTCAAGAAGGAGATTTTTCTTAGTCATTTAGCACTACGTAAATTATAATGACGCGAGTGACCATGTATAGCATTTTAGTGAGGGGTGTTTTTGTTTTTCTGCAAGTAATTTTTGGTAATGAGATGCCGTTTTATCGCGTTGTTGCTGATGAAATTTAACATAAATTTCTTTATTTTCTAAATTCATATTTGAATCATTAAGTAAGTTCTGTCTATTTTTTATATAGTTTTGTCGTAGAAAGGTAAGATTTAATTTTCCCAAATTTCATTATATTTTTCTTTGCATCTGTTTCTTGTTCAATAACGTGTTTACGTAGCTCTTCGTATGGTCCACATTAAAGAGTAAATAGTGTACAATTTGTACAAGAATGAATACTTTGACTACATATGAAAGTAGCCGTTGTCATATGATTTTAGTTCTCATCTATCCTTTTTGTATTGTAACACGTCGCGTCGCCTTGCGGCTTCGGGGCCTATCTCCCAGTCAGCGCTGTTCAATCCCGAGCTCGCCGTATTTTATCGGGGGCAAGATGAGCTCAATCTGACTAACTGGGCACTCGAGTCTATCTCAGAGGGAGTTTCGCTGGCTGCTGCGGAGAGACGCAGCTCCGAATTATTAGTTTGGATGATAGAGAAAAACGGATTGAGGTCGCCAAAGAAAACACACAAATCATGATTCGATGTAACAACGATGGTTTATTGCCTATCCTCTCATACAATCTCCCCAGTTCGCTGACCGGCCTCGAACCTCAAGGTCGGACTGCTCACTCTGTCGCGTCTCCTTCACCGCTGGTTTTCTGGCGCACCTTAGACGATCCGTCATCTTTGCGGGAACGGTTGCCTGGTGCGGGTGCCCTGGGTTGCTCTTCTCCTCTAGCTTCAGCGTCAGTCAGATTACACTTGGCTCCGCAAGATGGTCGCCCTGCTGCTTCCAAGCCCTGGAATGCGAGAACGCGTCTGCCTTGGTCGAGGTGTAGGGCGAGAGAGAGAGAGAGAGAGAGAGAGAGAGAGAGAGAGAGAGAGTCTTGTCAGCTGTGGCTTCTGTCTAACCGTGCGTTCGCGCGTGAGTTCCTTCGCACGCTGCAAGCGTGCTCTTCTCCCCGTCCCCATACTCCGCTACCCTCGCGGTCTCTCAGTCCCTCCGCCGGCTTCCCTCCTTGCCGCGCGCTGCTTCTTTTCAGCTGTAGTGCTGCTGATAGTCCAGCGTCGACGTCGATGCGGCGAAGCTGTTGAAGGTGTTACCGCTCTGTCTGCCAGCCGCTGCAGCATTCTGCCGGCCTGCCACCGGGTCTGTAGGTGTTGGTGTGGCTCCTCCTGGCTGTTGTAGAGTAGGCTACGCGTCATCTTGCCTTCCCGGGCTACCGGGGTGTTTCATCGTGCTGGTTTCTAGTTGCTTCAGTGGCTGTTCGGGGTGCTACCCATCTCGACTGTCCCTGCCGGTGGCGGCGCTCCTTTGCGTGTTCCGTCGGCTTGCGGTACAGGTAGCTCTCAAAACAAAGTAGCATGAACACGCTCCCTTTATCCCGCGATCGGACACATATGGAGGTCGCGCAGTCTGCTCATAATTCGCCCTTTTCCCTCCCGCGTTTGCTTCTTTGTTGACATTGTCACGTTCCCTCCCCCCGCCAAACTAAACTTCCCGTTCCCTTCCCTCGATTCGTATTTTCCCCCCTCCACCGGCATCCTCCAGGTGTGTCCGATGGTTTAATTATCGTATAAAGTTACGCTCTTTGTCCATTTACATGTTTGTCGCGACCCCCCCTCCCCGTTTACCCTCATCCATGCACCCACAAAAGCAACCAGAATAACTCACTACAATCTAAATACTAAATCGCGAATCTCGAGAGCTAAGTTTGCGCCAGTTTCATAGGATATTAGGGAGGGGGGCTGATACCTCACTACAACTTACTTTGTCTGGTGAAGTACCCTTGTCGACCTTTATTTTTTCGCGATCCATTCTTCTTTTCTTTCGTCACTATCGTCCAGCTCTCTTTCTCGGTCTTATTCTCTATCTATTATCCTCCTACTCTAATAGTCTCCTAATATCCGTCTTGCCTCTTACTCCTCCGGTTTGCTCTTACTCTCTTCCTTCCTAGTTCTTATTTCCCGACGGTCTCCTCGGTGTCTGCACAATATAAATAATCGGCGACTTCTCCTCGATAATCTCGAGCGGTCCCTCGTATTTCGGCGCGAGTTTCGCGGCAAACTTCCCGGCGTTCGAGAGCGAGTGCGCCCATCTCATAACCCTGCCGCATACTACGAATTTCGCATCGTGCCTCCGCTTATTATAGTGTATGGCTTGTCGTCGAGGCTCGGCTTCGATATTTTTAACGACTATATCGTGCAACGCGTCGAGTCACTTCACTCGATCTGCCCACTGCTCTTCCTGGATCTCCTCAACGTTCGCTCGCCCTCCACCTCCCTTCGTAGACTTTTCGCAGCCGCGGTCCGATACCCGTGATCTGGGCTGCGCCGTCTACCAACGTTGTGACACTTGTACCCTCAATGAACACCGTTAAATACTGGCGCACGTTGAGCTTCGTTGCCGATTTCTTCTCGATTCGCGGTGCTTGTTCGGTGACAGGAGTTTCCGCCGGATCCTGCCCCGCGGCTCCCCCCGCCAACCTATGACATGATCCTCTGGCTACGCCTCCTGATTCCCTATCCACCTGTGAGTTGGTTGCATCCGAATGGTAGTCTCCCCCGTGCACCTCATCTATCTCCGACTCGACTCTGTCGCGTTTAACTTTCGGGTCTCGTGTTCCTATATCGATTACTTTTGTCTCTGAGTTCTCGCGCTCTTCCCTTGCTTTCGGCTCATTCAATTTTCGCCCTCGGGTTTCGGATCGCGAGCATGGTGGGAGTGTTGATCTCACCTTCGAAGAATATCCTCTCGATATTCTCCGATGGTTTCCGCGACTCGGTGCTCGTTCCCTCCAGTTGCCCCGTGGTCGCATCCCCAGGCTTTGCAGTAATGAGATATCTCCTCTCGTACTGCTTGGCCGCTCGTCCCCACTACTTGTCACGGATCGATTTATTTTGCAGCGCGCCTCACGCAGTGCATTCTAAAATTTCCCTCTTTGTTTATACGAATAACATCGCCGATTATTTCCCGCGCTTCCGTGAGCGAACTGCTACTTCCCAGATAGTCTCCACGTACGTATTCTTAACTACACTATTCACGGCCTTAGGTTTTGTATTTATCAATAATTTTGCGTTCTTGTACTTAATGAATAATGCCCTGTTAGGAGAGGAGTTTCCCCCGAAGACCAAATTGGTCATTTCATTACTAAACAGTCGAGCTTGTCGATCGTCGGCGCGCCAAAGAAATTTCAAAGCCGCATGATTGGTTTCAAGCGCCTTTAACCGCAGAAGAGAGCCCCCTTAAATAAATTAGAAATAATTGATAAATTTCATCTGAAAAGTATTAACATTTTGGAAATATTCTTTTTAAATGTACTTTTTTTCATTTCAAGTGACGATCTTTTATATTTTGTGATCAATGATAGATAAAATATTTTAAGTTTATAGCATACTTTATTAATCACGGTTTATTAATATCATAAAAAATTAAAATGTTTTAAGGTAAAGTAGAATTCAATGTGGAAGTTTCTGGATACCGACCCTAAATACCCTTTGTAAACACTGTACTGCTTATTGTTCTACTTTTTGGAAAAGTCGGAATCATTGACATTGAACATTTTTTTAAGCAAAATTTCGAATAATTTTTATTTTTGGATGTTCTTCAATACACTATACAATCTTCTTAAAAGTTGCCTGGCACACTAAAATCTTTTTGACTTATACATATTTCAAAACAAACTAAAAACAAAAAAAAGTTGATGATAAATATACAAATATATATTTCGTAATAGGAGCTGAATAAAGAAATGGGGTAACGAATTGTGGTAGGCCGTGAAATTTGAAAAGTTAATTAATATGCATCACCTATCTTTTTAGTGATTTACAGCAATAAAACAGGTACTCCACTTCCTACGCTGCAACAAGCTTATTCAATTTTATTGATTGCATAAATAAGCAGTTCCTATAAAAGCATGTATCGTATTGTAAGTACAAATATTTAACTAAATAAGTTTGTATGCAACATTTATTTTTTAAACAAATCACATACTAGATTCTGTAAATAATATTAGAAGTACTTTTAGGTATTTTTCTTATCTTTTATTTAGTATAATCTTATTTTGCATTAGAAGTAACAAATAATCCATTACGATGTAAGCTTTCTTTTAACAGAAGCTTCATATGTATCCAAATCTCTTTTTTCTTTTTTAAAATTTCTTCCCTCGAATTCTATCCTGTAATAAAAGAAAACTTATTAATATTTTATTTTCATTAATTAATTAGTTATAAACAGCTATATGTACATACATTTAAATTAAATATCAACTGATTTATTTAAGAGTTTTAGTTTTAAGAAGACGTAATTAGTTATGATAAATATTTTAGTTACAGTTATAGCACAAATAAAAAATTTTGCTTTTAGCTCAAAAACTTTTTTTGCGCTCTTTGAATAATTCTTAAGAAAAAATAGTATTATGCATTTTTGTGTCTAAATTAACTATATATATGTCTACATATCGAAAAAGTGATCAAGATAAATAAAGTTAGTAGATAAAATTATACGTATCCTTGTAGCTCAGTCGGGAAGGAATGTTTTCGAATGATTTGAATCGGTTGAAAATATGTTTTCATTTTTTTTAACAAAACCACTATGCAATACTTTTCAAGAACGAAATGTAGTTCGCAGCTGCGCGCTTTGAAGGAGTTGAGTAAGTAGGAGTGAATTGACTTTTTCGTCGCCGATTAAGAGCATAATTATTTAGAATTTGCATACTTTTCTAGTGTTATTTTTGGTCGTCCCCTAATTTTCTATCAGGATCGACTGCGGCTAGCGTTGTTGCAGAATCTTCCGAACTAATCTGGATCCGAGTTCTGAATGAATTAGTCATAGAATTTATAGGTCAGGTAGAAGGCTCTCTCAGGGAAATGGTCTAGTTCTGCGAGCTTACTCCGTGAGTAATCTGACTCACGGGATGAAGTTCTGTGTCATAAATGGCGAGTGTGACAGAACTGTTGCGACTAGATTTTTTTTTGTCACGAACTTGGTGTGAACCCATGTGGATCGAAGACAGATGCATAACTCTAGCTTTTGCCATCGCGATTACCTAAAGCATGTTCAAGCTCGCTTTTAATTCTTGTAAATGACTAAGTTGAAATTGTTGGCAATAAGGGATTCCGACCAGGCTGAATTAATCTAGTTTATATAGATTTATTTTTCAGCCTAGACTCAAAAATGTGCGAGAAATCGCAAATTTCGTTGATAAGTTCACGCTTGAGGTAATCTGATAAGATAGATAGATATTTATTATGGATAGATATATTTAAGATAGATAAATATATATTTATTTTATTGTATTTTACAAATATATTGCATGTCATACCAACAATATTGTATTGTTGACAACATCCGAAGTCAAACATTATAAACTAATATTCAAGAATCACAGTATATCAAAACAAAAAAAAATCACAGATGATGCGCAATGTCAAATAAGAGTGTCATACATCAGCTAAGCTTAGGTGTTTCTTTCAAGCTCATTTAAACTCCCAAGAGATGCTGTTGTTCCAAAGATGATCCCCTTAAATATGGTAAGATTTCTTTCCTATCTTAGTGCACATCCATAGATCAATGAATTGCATAGGGTTAACCCAAATACAAGGAAACTTTCATTTTTACTGAAACAAAAAAACATCACCGGCCCTTCTCAGGGTTATCTCCTCTAACGTTAGCGGTGTATTAATAAGGTCTACCAAGCAAACACGTTCACCGGTGGCTGCCAGGCTGCGGTACCGCGGGAGCCTGTCGCTCTCCTCGATCCTCATTTTATGACCATATCCACCAGCGTGACTCCTATCAGCCCCACGCGTGCACCGTTCCATTAGACTCCTCCACCATGTCATCGCCTAAACCTAAAGTAACTGGCTGCCTGCCCCCCGATGACCTCTCCGGGTTACTAACGATATCCCTCTAGGAGATTATTTACGCATAACATTCACTAAGAGAATTCTCTTCGATTACTCTCCCTGATGCAACGCATCGTGTTGCTAAACACCGCATCGTCACAAACCGTGTCGCGCTAGGTTACCCATGGTTCATCCATAATAACGCACAGATCCTTCGAGAAATTAGCCTGACCCGATATAGCCGTGAAATGCACCTTCACTCTCGGTGGCTCTCTCGCCAACCATCCATATTTCGAGGTGCAAGCCCTACTCGTGCACTACCCACCCGTTTGGCCTACGACGGCAATGTTGACCCAACGAGTGGGTGTCTTTAGAAGATTTTCGACTTCCGAATGGCCTGCCACACAAAAAAAACTGCTCCGGCGCGGCACGATAGTAGGGAAAGTTTCTCTCGGGCCAGCGTCTGATGTTTAGTAAGTAAATCAGAATCTCTTACAAATAAAATATGTGGAGGTCTATAAATTAGATAATCGAAAGTAAGCTCAAAGATGCAATTATACACCTTCCCACAGACACCCAAAAAATTTTCTACCGAACAATATTTTTATAAATACTAAAGGTTTCAAAATTTAATGAGGAATTCAATGTTAACCCTGTATTTGACATTAATCTTGATCTTGAAGATCAGTTGAAAGTAAATTTTTTTCTTCAAATCGGAATTGTACGTACATGTACTCACATCATAGGTTAAGGATGACCTTGAAGTTTATTTGAAGGTCATTTAAACTTAATGAGATCGTTTCTTTAATAACTTTTCAAGACGAATTAAATAGTGTCTTTGTCTGTACTCGATCCTGTTAATAACTCCAATTGAAATAATCTAGAGGTGTCAAATGGGATGACTTAGCTAGTCATTCGATTGCCCCCTCCATCAATACTGCATATATAATTAATGGTAAACGACGCGTCTATAGTGAGTTGTATTATAGTTTAAACGTCTGACAGAAACTAACTCGTTATCGGTATAACAGTGTACACGGAAGTAAGATCTTTTTATCTTCTAAGATGTCATACTGCTGCAACGTGAGAAGTTTCAACTATCGCGGACTATCGAGTTTCAGAGGTACATGGACAGCAAAAGGTAGGGTGCTCTAAAGTCAATGACTCTGGGGACGATCGTATAACTTACGCACTATCTAGAAAGCCATGTCATTTAAACCATCATCACTTGCTTATAGTACAGAGCCCGTGACGTCGTCACCGAACCGTATACTCTTAGTTTAGAATCCTAAATGTCATCTATTAGAATCATTATTCAGGTATTTATTATATCATTTTATCAAATTTAAAAAATTCAAAAATATAATATCCGATCTATAATTTTATTGTTTTTAAAATATTATATCAGAATTTGTTTCACATTAAAGTTTAAAAGAAGATAAACAAATTTTGCAATAAAAATGACTAGAAAATAATTTTAATCTAAACACTTTGAATGTAACCTATAATATATTCCAGAAAAAAATTCGTAAATTCATACCTGTGTACAATTATTCTATCTACTATTTTCTCTGTAGTCATTTGATTGCCACTATCTAATAACATAAATTTATCTTGCTTTTTAGGTTCTGCGTACGGATCTGTTCCATCTTCGCAAGGCATAATCGGTGTTTGACCATGGCAAACAATTGAAACATTGAAATGTTCCATTAATTCTTTAGTAACTTCATACGGAGCCCCAATAACTACTTCGTTAACATACTGAAAAAAAAGAATTTTTGTTCAATGCTAAGGTATTAAATTTTTAATCAATACATATGTATAACTAACTAATATTATATAAATATCTATTGTTTCAATTATAATATTGATATTGGTATTTGAACACTATAAAATATTAAAATTTAAAGAAAAAATGCACATCAAACAGAATGCCCTGTAGAGGAAGAGAGAGTTGCCCTTCCCATCGCGACTTGCGATATTGCAGTTCATAAAATTTTTACGGTTTATTGGCAATTGTAAGACCATTGGCTACATCCGTATATCAAAACGATTAACAATATGTCTCTCACTGAATATAACTAAAGTTGCAAATTTGCAAGTAAAAGAGGTCGAATACTGCACCCACTAGATTCTCGAAGATCGACCGCTGGAGGTGATCATTCGGGGTGTAAATCAGGCCCTCTCGGATGACATTCTTTTCAAAGAACTTTTCAGTTAAGCGAGTTTACCGTACGAGAAAGGCCGAAAAATTTGGCCACGCATCGCGGTTTACTTCAACCCAACCTATACAAATGCGAAGGCAATCTTCAACCTTCGCACCGTAGGTGACATTGCTCTCAAAGTCGAAATCAAAAGGAAAAATAAGATCACCCCACAGTGAAAACATTGCTTGCAGTTTAACAATACAGCAAATTACTGCCACGACACATGGGTCTGCGCATTCCGCACTACACACCATCACACCGATCGACCTGTTCCAAAAAAGATACCGCTAACACTAAATGGCCAAGGCGACCATCACGCTACCTACCGCGGATGCTCCAAGGTCCGAAAAACCGCTGAACGTAGCAGCCCTAGGTCTACTGTAGCTACTCCCGCTTTTTCCTCTCGACCTACCGCCAGGTCGGCACCAACTTCCACCCCCTGCCCTGATTACCAATCACCGCCGCCCTACTGTACAAAAATTGTTTGCTAACTTGCTTAAACAAGCACCCCTGGCACCTCCAGTAAACTCCTTATCTTTCACCAACAATACAAATGCAATTCTATTCCTCATTAACGCACTCCTCGCCGTTCTCGCTCAGCTCAACCCTATTACAAAATGACAAACAACCGTAATCTCTTATTGCTCAATTAGAATGCATGTAGCAATTCCAAAATATGCTTGCTGCCTGCATTGGTGAGACTCACCTTTCATCATCCTTAAGACTACCACACTCACTTTGGTTTGTTCTGCCCTTCTTGATAAGGCCATTAAATCGAATCTTGATCTCAATGAGGCTGTTGGCCTAGAATTTACACTTACCAACAATTCTGCGAATCTTCTCTGTCTTTTGCTCCCCCCCCCCCCCCCAAACATGACCGATCAACTCTCCGCTATCGGAACTTTTTTTCGAACATGCTCACTGATATTGCAGGCGACTTTAACGACAAGAAAACCGCAAGGAGTTACCATTACACCAACCCCAGAAGTACTTCTATTCTTTGTTGCTCCATGCGTAATAATTTCTCGTAATAATTCCGACTACCTCCACCGCACCACATGTATAGTAGAATCCATTGCCTGGCTTCATCTCGGGTTTCTAATAGAAGCCTTTCAAGTGCCAGATTCTGAAAAACCGTCATGACATAGACACCGTCGTCATCAACCTAACCGTGTATATTTTTAAAACCTCATCTCTAGCCACCACTCGACAACCTTTCCGCTCATATCCGATCTATGATCCGCGACAAAAATATACCTTAGAAAAACTCTCGCTATCTTGTTCTTAAAACAAAATTAAACCACCAATGAGAACAGCCTAGGGAAGCGCTTCGAGACCACCAAAGTAAAGCTTGCATTAAATATTATCTTGACTAAAACTAAACCGAATTACTCGCTTCCACCTTCTCAAAACAATACTCTCCTCTTCCGAACGACTCAGACGACACCATTCTCTATAATAATATTTCAAAGATGGTGAGCAATTTCGACCTGTAGACAGTGATATGCTCATCCCACTTAGAATGCATCACGCATCACACACTTGAATTGAGTGATCGTTGTAATCTCACCCTCAGCTCCAATGACGCAATTACATAAATAACAAAGCAATAATTGAAACGCGGACAGACGAAAGAGCGTACCAGCATAACGCGTGGAGTCTCAGTGATATACTCTCGGGAAAACAATAAAGTATCTGGCTTATTCATTTACAAACAGATTTTATATCTGTAACAAGAATATATCTCCAGGTAAAACCTTCATCCAATAGAACACCAAGATTTTTGACTGGGGACAGAGAAACAACGACACCCTATCGAAGATTAATTGATTCGATATCGGCAAGAAGTCCAAAAGAGAATCGCAGTAGTCTTTTCAACATTGAGTTTTAAATGTGCCGCCATTGCGCAGTCCGATACTGCTCCGCTTCTGCCTCAAGATCCTCCAATCCTTACTATTCCATTTTTAGGGATACTAAGGCACCTGAAGGTCGTCAGAATATAGAATATGTCTAACACCCATGGAGTTGAGAGTAAGACCTAGATATTATTGATATAGAGATACCAATTGTTCTCTACCGGACAGATAAGCTTGTGTTCATCGTGACACCGCCCAAGAGAAACCCATTCTAGCCATTTTCTCAAGTAATCGAACTGGTGATATAGTGTCAAAGGCCTTACTACAATTAAAAAGTAAAAGTAACTGTTTTCTGTCTATTACTGTCCGAACATCTTCAGTAAGTCTCGAAATACCGTTTAAACTGCAATTTTTATAACTATATATGTAATCCATAAATTGATTGTGTACTATCCTCTCAAGAAATTGTGACAAAAAGTACAGTAGCATATTAGTTTGGGCAACGACACCATCTCTTTATTTAATTTTTAATGCTCTGATCTCAAGCTATTGACTGCGACATATGCACTTATTGTGTACCGTGCTATGAATGATGGGACGTAAGGATAACGGTAATGCGTACTTCTTGCATATCTTTTAACGTTGTTGTTACTTTGACCAGAAGCGGTATGAAGGAAGAGGCTGCAGGACACTGTTTGACTCACGCAACAACTGTCCACCTCACTCCCCTTGTGGGAGCTTCTTTTTACCTAGAGCAAACTTCTTTTTATCCAGGCAAGAGGGCAAGGCCCTCGGCTTACTTAGCTATCCCGTCGACCACGCTCGGTACCACACTACTGATTCCTTCATTCGCACAAAATGAAATTTTGAATGGTAACGCAGATATAAGGAAGTACTGTATCTAACCTTAAATTTTAGCGTACAGTAGTTCACTTTAGTGTAAACAAAGTAATTTTTTCTATGAAAATGATCTCTAGTGATAGGCAATACTTTAAATGAAATGTTTTTATTCTTCCTATTCTAAATA
Organism: Sycophaga agraensis; assembly: GCA_018906755.1. NCBI lineage: Eukaryota > Metazoa > Arthropoda > Insecta > Hymenoptera > Pteromalidae > Sycophaga > Sycophaga agraensis. The sequence goes on along the minus strand of JACCIE010000057.1, from coordinate 367,506 downwards.
AAGCTATTGTTTTGTAAAAAAATAGCGAGAACTTATTCAATGTATTGTACAGAATATATTACCACTACTATAGGTAAAGTATAGATACATGAAAGAAATCTTCCAATATAAAAACTGCTTATTTCTAATATGAATTGAATATGTATTATTCGTAACTTCTTTATGTAGCGTGCAATTAGACACTTGTTCGCTTTCTTCACCCGGGAAAGATTTATAATCGAAGTGGAGAAGGAGAAGCCCATTTCTTCCTTTGTTGTTTGAGCAACATCCCAAAATCAACTGCTTTGGCTGTAGAAAAAGCGCTAAAGATACGCTGTTAAATTCGAAGGTGCGCTGAAGTGATTAGCAATTTGAAGGATAAAGGGGTGGGAGAGGGCAACATTGAAGCTATAAAACGAGCAAGTTTCACTTAATTATTTAAATGTACCTATATTTACTTTATTTAATAAATATTTCCTACTCTAACTTAAAATCTTTTTCGGTTCACTAGTCGATTCAGTATCAACGGCCAAAACTCAGTTGAATGACGTTCTAGATCTGCAGATAGCTTTCCTATTTTATTAATTTGATAAGATTGATGATTTTAATTAGTTCTTACTCTTAACGTTCTTTTTTTATTGGAGGAGCCTCTCCCTGCTTCCTGACAGATGCTAACAATCTTGTCGCAAAATGTATCAAAGGAAAGTTCAAATCATAACTATGATTCTTCTTACCAAAGAAAAAAAATACTAAACCCAGTGTAATGAATATTTAGTAGATTAAAATAAGATAGAAAATTCAGGTCTTGAAGAGCCCAATAAACACAATGATAGAATAAGTTGATATACACGTATGACTATAAATTTATGCTTACCTTGCAGGCTAATACGCTGAGAACTCTTTCGTGTAAATTCATTATTGGATAATTACCACATTTGTATCTATTAACAGTCGGATCTGTATGTAATCCGACAATTAAATAATCTCCCTGTGCTCTAGATGCTTCTAAAAAATCTAAATGACCAACGTGAAATAGGTCAAATGCACCAGCAACATATACCACTACATCGTCAGGCTGAGGAATTTTTCCATCACTAAATTGAATTATCTTTTGTGTCGTTGGTAGGAATTGAGAGCAGCCTGTCCATGGACTTCGTGCTCGTCTATCTTGACCCATGCTTTTACTCGGTTCTTTATCTATAGTATATTCACTTTCACCTTGTCTAAAGTGTTGTCGCGTCATCAACAGCATCCGCCCAACAAGATCAGTTGTTGATACTCCATCAGTTCTTTGAACTTCCCTGAAATAAAACACATACATAAATACCTAAATACACTATCACCAAATATACAAGTACGCGCATGCGTCACATCGATTCTCATAAGTAAGAAATAAGAGTTTTTAAGAAAATTTCGAACGATTTAGACCACAGTATGTGTATATAGCCTGTTGGGACTTTAAACCAGAGCGATGCAAAATTATTACAAAATAAAAGAGAAGAGGAGCCCATGTGGAAAGTAAAAGTGGATCATGAGAGAATAACAAAAGAAAAGGAAATACAAAATTTCTCCCTTTTAACCATTGTACACGGAAAAACTTAAAAAACTTATATCACGTCGCTTTTTCAAAGTAGCGCCAGTGTCATCTTGAGATTTATTTATCATTCGCTCACTTTTTTTTCCAGACCGTTTTCCTAATTTCTTTCACTTTTTCAACATTTTGCTTACGTTTGCATATCGAACAAAATTCTATTCGTTGCATTCAAAAAATCCCCAGCCCAAAAAGAACATGCAAGTGCAACTTGTTATTTTAACTGTTTATATAAATTTATTATGATTTTTCTCTATTCTAATAACTTTCAGCTATACTAATTATATCATTCTTTCAAGGTTTTTATAATAATCATTTCTTAATTTCTAAATACTGTGATTAATGTACATTACATAGAACTTCTTTTTTACGCATTTTTCTGTAGAGAAAAAAATCGTTAGTAAATAATAGAAATAATGATAAAAAAATATGTTTACATTTTCTGTTATTTTTTAAGGATGCAGAAAGTAGTCTGAAGGGGGTTGCTTTTACTATATTTTGTTTTTCGATAACGATTTTAATATTTCTTCTCCAATTTTATGAAAACGATGCATCTACAAAATGTAATTCTTTTGATTCTTTACATTGATCTCTTTCTTAGTTTCTATATTGCAATATACAAGGGTTTGAAAAGTCTATGCAAAAATTAAAACTACTTCATTTTTTAGGATGGATCATATTTATTTTTCAACATAATCTCCTTCATAATACACTTCATCCAACGATACTCTAGTTTGTAGATACCTTCCAAATAGTAATATTTGTCTAAGTCTGAAAAATAGGCATTCGTTTGTACAAAAAAACTTTTACGCGCCAGCCATTTCTTCATATTACGTAACACGTAATAGTCAGAAGGAGTCAAATCTGGAATTATAGGGGGGGGGGGGGGTGTAAAACGAATTGAAACCCTACTACCATCAATTTTGCGGCCACAACTGCTAAGGTATGAGTTGGTGCGTTATCGTAATGGAAAAGGACTTTTTTGTAAGACGTTTTTCTTGCAGCTCGATTTACTAATGGTCTAATGACAATGAATAATGGGCACCTGTAACAGTTTTACCCTTTCCATATAATTAATGAAGATCACAGCTTGCGAATCCCAAAACATAGTTGCTGTAATCTTCTCGACCGAAGGAACGATCTTCACCTTTTTTGGAACATGTTCTCCAAAAATCCACTGTTTGGACTATTCTTTAGTCTCGGGAGTGCAATGGTATATCCATGTTTTATTCGCAGTCGCGAAACGATGCTTAAAGTCCTGCAGATTTCGCTACAACCGCTGCGATTTAATTTTTGATCAATCATGCGCAATTGCGGGACCCATCACAGCCATGCTGAGTGAGAGTAGTCGGAGTATAAAAGAAGAATATCCAACGATTGGACTTATTTCGGCTTTAGTCAGAAAACTAAGCCTACAGAGGCACCAGTATCCAGGTTTGTGATAATTTAGTCACCCAAGCTTTGACCGCTCGCGACATTCCCTCGGTCGTCGACCGCACCTACGCCTAAATGCCACAGCTGAGACGCCCATTCTAGGAGTACTGTCAGTGGCAGTTATTACATTGGACACTGCTCAGAGCCAGCCGTTCAACTGTTGGAAAAAGCGCTGCTGCACCGACCATTCAAAGCTCCCAAATACCGGCCTAACTCCAGCCTACCAACGAGGTGTCACCTACTACTCTGACCATCAACTAAGGTTGAAAATTAACAATTTTTAACACAATATAAAATATCTTGTAAAATATTATTTAGTTTTCAATTATCACAAGCATTTAAATCATGTTACTTTTAGTGCTATCCAGGAACAACGACGTGGACGTAGTAGAATTCTGTTTCTTTTAGAATGTTTGATTAACGTGAGTCCCCTTGCCCCTCACGAATTGTGATATGCGAAGGTTTTTATTTATGGTGATAATGTGTTTATCTATTTAGACGACGAGATAGTTTTATGAAAGAACTATTAAAGAAAATAATAGGTTGCAAAATATTTCCAGAAAATCAGAGAATCAAACTTAAAATTACAACCAGATTAATCCAAATTTGTAAAGACAGAGGTGAAATATTTAGGGCTCTATGTCAAGAAGGAGTTCAGTCCAACAGCGCTAAACTTAAAGCAGTATATAAATTTGTACAATCCAAAAGTCTGAAAAATTTGTGACAATTTTTGGGATAGGCAGGTGATTATCGCCGATTCATCAAAGGATTCTCGGATACAGCGAAACCATTGAGTGACTTATTTAAAAACAAAGCCAAAGTTCTCTCTGAGATAATGAAACGGAAAATGTTTGACACTAAAAACACGACTCTGCAGTCGACCAATATTGTAATTTCCTGATTTTACACAAAACTTCATAGTAACATGCGATGCAAGTGAAACTGCAATAGTAGGCATCCTATCGTAAGGTCCGCTTGAGGAAGACCAAACGCATACGATTCCAAGGTACTGTCCGACACCCCGCGTAGCACTTGAAATTATCTATTCAGTGGATCAATTCTGCCCCGACCTAAGAGTCATAGATCACAAGCCGCTAATATAATTCAGGAATTCAACCAATCCTACCTACCTCGCGTGTCAATAGATGGTGACTACAATTAAATGGTTACGATTACGATATATTATAAAAGAGCAGAAAAACGAATGAAAATGCAAATTGACTGTCAAGAAATTCAATTGAAGCTCCGATTCTAGCAGTTCAAATCTAAAATCAAAGCGACAGTGCGGAGCGCCTGTATTACAGAGACAAGCGCCCGAGAAAGGCCGGCGCAAAGAAAAACAAGAACGAACTCGGTACCAAGGCTACAGATAGTACCGGAGAAGAGACCACCGAAAATGAAAAAACTTCATTCGAGTCAGAAGAGTTCAATCACCCAACCGGACTTGTAGGCGACAACGATGTAAACCTAGATGAACTGAATGGGGGCCTCTTTATAGGTGAAAGGAGATACTATAGCAGATCGTTCATAGACTATAAAGAAGAGCAGTTAACAATGAGAAAAAAGCTTCACTCGATCACGATACATGGAACGAATGCCTAGAATGCCGTAAAGTAATGCAGCTACCATCAGAAGAAGAGTCAGAACCGGACAACCAGTTACCGACATAATTATAATGACTGTGTTATGCAATTATAACGACGACGTTATCATTCTTGGTATACAGATGCTGTTTCTCATGAACCGCTACACATACCTTCATTAGAGGAAACGGAATAATGGAAACAGCTTTGAACTGTAGGGAGCCAGTGCATCAACAGGACCTATAGCTTCCCCAAACATGCGAGGTGTGCGAACGTTGGGACTAGGAAGAAAAATGCTACAAAAAAAGCTTCTTTTTCAGCTTCCTCCTCCTGATCTTAATAATAATACAACAAACACAAGACCGTACATATACACTTTAACGTGTTTATGCGCAGCCCAACTAAAAAAAAAGAGAAAACAAAATCCGGTTGTGCAATCAGGCGAGAAGCATCGATTAGACTCAGTAGAAAGAGGGGTAAACGCTAGATTCGGTAATCATTGAAGAGACTCGCGTGGATCAACAAAAAAGGGGAAAACGAGAAACCACTAGCACAAACGGGATGCTTCCTTGGACCACTCTCAGGGACTGCCAAGACTTCGCCCTTGCCTTTTAAATGAGGGGAATTTTCGCAGCTGGAATGGAATGTACAAACGAGAGTCATCAATACGGGTTACTTTTTGCAAATCGATGTTGGCTATGCGAGGACTACCCTGACCTGGGATATATGACGGAAGAATCGGAAGAGGAATACATACAATCCCAAAAAGGAAAAGCAGGGGAAATAGAAAGAAATATTAAAACTAATAAGAAAACAAAATAAAAGAAAAACTCCTTACCCGTTCTTTATTTTCAGCACCAGTATACTTTGAAAGCATGTGGAATATAAAGTTTACAAAAACGAATTGGGTCCTAGTAACTATAATAGACATCGGCCACTTGCAAGCTAACATAACAGGATTAGATGGAATAACAACACGCATGCAGAGCGCATACCCCGAACCACTCACAACTGCTCACAATACATAAACACATTTACAGAAATAAAAGCCAAATTTAATGAAAGCAAAAGACTAATTCAGAAAACTATCGGATAATTCTGAAACACTAAGGTCACCATACCTAAGCACGACAGTTCATACTACAGCCTATGTATCCAGATACTCGAAAATAGGGAGGAGGTAATTTCTATTTGAGAAAGCAAAACTAAAAATATGAAAATGTTGAAGTCTATTAATCATAGAACTAAATGTTCCCCTAGTATCGAGCACAACGTATAAAATGTTTGAGATAATAGGATGCTCAGTAGCACAAGAAGAAACAGGACTAGTCGCTCAGGTGACATATATCGAATCACGATCAAGGTATCTAATTGCAGATAAGACATTATTTCCACAGCAGAACCCAAAACTAAGTGCGCACACACCCAGGAATATTCTATTTGCATGGAAAAAATATTCACCCCGCAGATGTAAAACGAGTGCGAATATGCCTTATTAGCAACATGAAGGACATAAAATAAAAAGGAGAAATACAAAGTTGCCCACTTTTATTAAACTACAGGGCACAGGGCAATGGTTATTCGTTACAAACCAACAATAGAATTTCTGCACTCTAGTATGTCTCCAAACTTGTTAAAAATGTTTCCAAAAAGGGACCGGTACGATAGATTTCCCTGAAGAATGCTCGCTGCAGAAGAGAAAGGAAATACCTTTAAAGCTGATAAAAACCGAGGCACCTATTTAAACTGTATCATCCCAGGAATAAATCTCAATGTAATTAGGTTGAGCAAAGTGCTGCAAATACCATACGTCAAACAATTATGCAATAAAATAATTAAAGAAGAGGAAAGAATGAGATTTTCGGAGGTTATAAAGGACTTGAAATAGTTAACAAACAATGGTAAGGGCAATTCAAACTCATTCAATGGATAGAATTCACTTGCGGGGGAACAATCATAGGACTAATATTAGTCATTGAAGCAATTGCTGTAGCATGTTTTAGCAAAAAAACAGTAAGCAAGAGAGGTTCGAAAAACTGAGGAAAATGGGCTCCTCAATGAATAGAAATCAATCAATTTCTTACTATTTAAAGGAAAATTTATGTTTTATTATTCTTTTGGCGAAGTATATAAATTAAAATTTTCAAATATTGTCCTACTAAGATTTACTTTTTTAATTTATTAAATTATTAAATACAGTACCCTGTCTCCCATTTAATGATATTTTCTCCATTTTGCATCAATAGACAGACTCATAATTAATACAACTTACACAATTCGTAAACTTAAAATTATGTATTACCGATATCTTCCAGCAGCTTTGACAAGAGAATAGGTATCAACGCCATCAGCAGTCATTGTAATATCATCACCATGTACGCAAAAGTCACAATTATGCTTATCTAATGTTTCTGGAACAGTTACATACGGTGCGCCTTCAACGACTTCATCTACCCACTTTATACCACGAACCATCTTATACCTAGAAAAAAACATGCTTTATTACCTATACAACTATAACATTCTGAATAATTAAACATTTTTTTACTTGATATCAAATTAATAATCTAAATAATATTCTAAAATTAATTAGATATCAACAATCGACAACCCTATTATCAAAGGTGACGACGGAAGATTAAAATCAACTACAGGTGGTCCCATATTTATTTAGCCTACATAAAAAAATAAGTATTTTGAAAAGGTATCCCCTGGTAGAAAATTCGACATATGTTATGATGAATGCTCATAAATATAACCGTAGTGTAAAGCATAGTCATGCGCAGAAAATCCATCATAATTTTGCGCATGTTGTACCCAAGGCTCGGCAATACGAGCGCCGCCATCCCCAATATAACTTTAACGGCACTGAACAAAATTTTATATACTATGGTATACAAAGTAAATTAGAAAAAAATATGGAAATTGTGACGGAATGCTCGGTCAGTCTTTGACACAGCCAGCTTGTGGGTAAATAAGGATCCGAAGATCCGTCGCCGCAGCGGCCAGCGGTCAGCAGGCGGTCAACGCGAAAACAAAGCGCGGATTGCTGGATGATCGTTGGCGGCGAACTGTTTACATAGGACAGTTTTTTATGAAGCCTCGCTCGGGTTAGAGCCGCAAACCGAGACCCGTACGACCGCCACCCACAAATCCACCGGAAGGCGGAGCCCCTCCGGCGGAGCGCGGGACGCGTGGGTCGCCGGGAGCGGTGCGATGGCGGACCCCCTGACATTCTGGGGCCGCGAGACAGCGGTTCTCGGACGAGGTAACGGATCTGGTAGTCAAGGGCCACCGCGGCCCTACCAGCCCCAGTCGGTGACGGTGCGGTGGTCCGATGAAGGACCCCCGCGGATCTGCCGGCCACCACCGCAAAACTCCGGCTAACCGTCCGGAACTAGGCGAGGGCCCTCGCGGCCCTGCATATGCCTCCCAGGGCGTCCAGGCGGGAATTGTCGCGAATAAATATTGTGTGAATCAGCGCCGCCCCAATATTATATTTGCGACAACCCCTCCTTCCGCGACCGTCAGCCGCGTCGAGAGGAACACGCACCCGAAGGCGTGGGCTTGTGACAGCTACCTGGCGCGTGGCCCAATAGTTCTTAGGGGTCAACGGAGCTTCAAGAGGCGTACTGCGCCTGCTCCGCGGCCTTATAGACCGCGTGATAGAGCCGCCCCACTCGGACGATGGCGCGGGCGCCCGACACCACGCAGAAAGTCTGGAGCGCGGTCCTAGGGCTGCGCGGGGGAAATCTCGAGCCCAAGCCGTCACGGCCGTCGGTCACACGCTGCTCGCGGAGCTGGGTAGTCGGGCAGAGTGGGTCAGGTGAGGCCGGCGGGAGAGAGCCTCCGAGCTCAGTCAGACTCAGGATCGCGCGCGGATGGCCGAGCGGCTCCCGAGGAAATACTAGGACTTGATCCGCCGCGGAGAGTCTTCCCCGCGGATGATGCAACCGACTCCCCTCCCCCTCATCTAATTGCAAAGGGCCCACATAGCTCTGCGAGCCATAATTTGATTTTCTTTAGGAATTCAAAATTTTATTCTTTCCATTTGCAATTGAATTCAGCAATTCCAAATTTGTGGCATAAACCCTCGTGGACCTGAAAGCCTGAACTGCAATTTTGCCGGTAACCGGATGGTGGATCTCTCCCCCCTTTTCTTGTTGCTCTGACTGCCGGCCAACGAGTTGAACTTTCGGGGTTCCGAAGAGGAATTAAGGGAGCGAGATGGCGGGCGGAGATTTGCTCGGCCTTGCAGACGTTCCCTGATACGACGATGAACTCAGGGCGGATCTATACAACGTGTCACTTGTATGCAAGGAGCTGTGGGGCCAACTCCCTAAAAGTCGAAGGGACCTGAGGCAATAGAGACCCCCAAAAGAAGATCCTGCAAAAACGAGAACCTGTATGAAGGCTATTCAACCACCGAAGGGGTCGGTCCTCGGCATGAAAGCGGATACTCGGTTGAGTCAGGAGTACCCGCAGATGTGCTCGCACTCCCCTCCATACAGCCCGGCCAGGTCCTGTCCCTACAGCGAGACAGCGTGGCTCTAGGTGTCCGCTGAGCTATGGCCTAGCATGAACCTCAGCGAAGAGATTTTCAATCTCTCCGGCATACAGGCTTTGGGCCGCGAGGCTGATTAAAAACTAACATGCGACTTTAATTTTTCTAAAATCCGTGAACACCCCGTTTCCACACGCAGTCAAAACAAGAATGTACTACATGATCGTAAATTTCTCTTATGATACTGGTGCTATCGGTCAATGAGGCTAATAATTTGTCGAAGTTTCTCGTACATTTTAGAAATTTTCGAGCTACAATCTTTTTGAAGGAAGATTGTATTACCCAGAAACTATTAAAAGTTTTATGAAACCTCATGCATGTGAATCCAAACGAGATTTTCTACTGGATAACGTAGAACACCTAAGAACACTAAAGGAGCGTCTAAATATTTTTGTAACTCAAAGTATCCAGACTGAGGATCCTTTGCAGCTTTCTGTAAAGCTTGAAGTATCTTTTTGAGTTACCTTCTCCATCTTTCTCACATACACACATGATCTTAACTCTCTCGATCATGATGCACATGGCCGCAATTACCATGACCAACACTTATCGTATCTCTACAGGGCAAGACTTTTGTTTGTTACATGTCCGAAAAATCGCAACAGGGAAATTATACATTTAATACTAACTCTGTTCGAATCTAAATTCGAACACAACGCAGCTCTATGCTAACTTTAAAAGTTAGGATGCGCAGAACGTGGCTGAACATCGATCGTTTGGAACCATCCATAGCAGAGTGGAGTTCCCAGAGGCTTATAAGGAATCACGCCAAATCCAGTCATTGTGACACTCAAGCCCTCTCTCAGTAGGAATCGAAAGAGGTTTTATTCTTTCTGCTTCCAGTACATACCCAGAAGCAACGAGGAATTTCTCTGTACCTGGACTATCGGTGACCCATCAGCAGCCAGATGGATTCCAGCAGCCTCCCCCGTCCCCCATCAGTATCGAGACGCCAGTCGTCTATCATTCGGTAGTCAGTTGGCAGAACTATCTCCCTTGAGCCTCATGGAGTTCTCCTCTGCAGTCCTCTCCTACTAACTGGAACCTAAAGGCCTCCACTCTCCTCAAATACAGCACCGGTCGCCCAAGGAACTAGCCACCAGTTGGATGATGAACATCGGCAGTGCGGAAGTATCCTTCCTCCTAGAGAAGATCTTGCAGTGCCGTCATAGTTGAGCACCGCCATCTGTCCTCTCAAGTGAGGGGGAGGCGGCTCGCCATCGCAGGCGATATGCAGCCGATGCCGACTCGAAATGCCACGGCCACCAAGCCACCGCTTTCGCCATTAGGTTTGACTCCCACCACTACAGTGGGTGACGGGCATCAAATTTAATAGCCTTTGGAAATGTATATTCTTAGCAAGCGGCAGAAATATTAAATGTTGCAAAACAAACAGCACCCGGGCGGGTTCCATAGATAGCCAGGAGCTGTCACACTGCATGCCCGCGATCGACCCTCGTGCTACAGTAGATGCAGACGAAGGCGATCTAAACATACATCCATCTTGAGTGGTTCAATCGTCGGAAACAGTGCGTCCAGTCCACTGTTGACACCCGAGGCAAGCCATAGACATATACTTACACGGCGCCAAAGAAACCAATACGCCGTACCCGGTTTTCCTCGACAATGTTTTTAGAGATATTTTTTTAATCGATTTTGTTTTCGTTGAACTTAAATTATAGGTATTTTGAAACTTTGTGAAGTATGGCATTGAATAATATTTCAAATATTTATATTATAAAATCATTAATTTTATAAACTAAGAAAAAACTAATAAAGTTTTTAATTTATTTTCTATAACGTCATTCTATTTATTGTTCCATTTCACATGAATACCTCTTAAGACTACCAGAACAAGAGCCAGACACTACCAAATGAGTGCCACAGGATTCTTGATTATCAATTAAGTGCTAATATAAAATTACAGTTCGATTACAAAATCAATACTACTATCCAAAGAGCTATGAATTACTTACAATTTAAGCAACTGCAAATCCATCAAGTAATTCGAATAAATATATAAAATATTGATTATTTTAATTTGTATAATACTATATTTTTGGTTTATGGGTACATAAACTCGAATCATAAATACTTTAAAAGAAAGAAGATATGAAAGAACAAGCAGAGAAGATTTTAATTAAATTAGGTTTTTATTAATATTATTCTTTTACGGCGTAATAAAAAATTCATTGTACTTATTAAAATTAATAAATACACTTATTATTATTTTTAATTATTATTATATAATTGATAATAATATATAAATTGTATATATTATATAATTATATAATTAACTTCATATACAGTGATGATACAAGTACTGCTCGATTTTTTATATGCTTAGTTTACCACGCATAAATAGAACGACTTTAAAAAATACAGGTTTTTCTTAAATATGAATTGATTTAACAATGAAATTTGCTACATCTCGTATTTGACAATAATTACAATTTACCGGTACAATATATAATGGATGTTAAAAACAAACTTATAACTGCAGTTAAACGATAGCTTGAGCATTAAAAAGTTTTCTTGGAAAACTCATGATTCCTTGTTTTTAACTATCACTGAATATTTTTTAATCTTGGAATACCTTTAATAAAAGAGAATATAAGCTGTGCGTGTAAGTGCTGAAAAATAATTTATGTGTATGATAACTAACATTAAATAGAATTTTGAACGTTGTATTTTAATAAAAAAAAAGGTTTTTTACTATGATTAGTATTTTTAAGATCTAAGCCGTTCCATCAATTATACCATTGAATACGTAATTTATTTCGCTTTTCATTTCAGTAAAAACGGGATTTCCTTGTTTAAAAAACTAAACTTGACTTTCAAATAACCCTGAAGATTAAACCTAAGGTCAAATTCAAGAACTATTAAATGCACCACTTGACTTTGGAAAACTTGTGTATTTAAAGTTTTTTTTTCTAGCGCCACAGGTTTCAGATATATTTAGGTGTTTTCCTACTTTTAGGACACCCTATATATTAAAATTAAACAAATGTAGAGGCATCTAGCTTATTTCATTTAACTACAAATTTAAATATAGTTCATTAAAAAATTCAGATTTTCATTTATTATATATTTTTTATTACAGCTATTTCAACTGCAGACCAAGAATGAGTGTGAATCCCGCTTAATATGTAGCGTCAAAGTTTTCTTGGCGAATATTGAATAACCGCTTCAATTAAAAGTCTTACAGAAACTGAATCAGCCTGTTACCTAAGATACTTTCATTTACTAAATTTTAACGTTGAATGAAAATCACTGTTAGCTTCTGTTAATTTATTACAAACCTGAACTCAAATTTATAATGGAGATGATTAGTAGATCAGGGACAGATCCAAACATACGGTCTAAAAAATGTACATTAATTATTTTTATATTTAACTACAATACAAAATATAATATATAAGAATTTACTCGAGAGCTAATACGGAAAGATCGACCATATTCTATATCTAAAAAATTTTTTTATTACTTTGTTAGTATTATGCAAATAAATGCCCAAGCTTAATATGTTTCAATCATTTATTTGATTCTGGAAAAAGATCAAAATCTGGACGGAGCATTGATATGTTGACGAGACTTAAAGTTCTATGCATGAATTATCAACAAATGAGTGGAAATTCACTTTACCTGAATATTTCTATGTTTTTCAAATAATGAGATGCTAATGAAGAGTCTTAATTTTTTCAGGGTTCAAATCTCAGTTTAAGATGTGAGATTCTCATTTAAAAGTTCATAAATAATGATATTTTGTGGATTATTCATTTCTAAGTTTCCTTAACAGTAAAGATTAAATTCTACATATTACATTTGTGATAGCTTTTCTAATTGTTGATCCCCTCCAAGTACATCCTTCAACAGTTCTCATAATAATTATTATCAAATAATAAATGATTAAAATAAAGTTATTTAAAAACGGCTTTTAATTTCAAGGCCTTAGATATCCAATAGAAATTTCAGTCGTAGTACTACTCAGTATCGTCTTAGGTTCCGTATAAGTATTGATTGATCTGATAGTGATAATTTATAAAAACTCTCAAGATACTGAGATATAACAGTAATCTTTTGATATTGAAGATGCTTATATGTAGAACTAATACCTTGTATCCAAAACTAAAAGTGCATTAGGTCTAAAATTTTCCAAATCATGGTTTAAGGGATATGGAATCTAAGGGATATGGAGTCTTATTCTATTAGTTTGAACGCACCATTGTACACGCACTCTTTTGACATGTATGCATTCCTTTATGCAATGTAACACTCATTTCGTATGTGCAAGTATATGAGCGCACGCAAGCGTGCGTGAGCGTGCATGCGTTTGAATGTATTAATGTTTAATAAATATTTGAATGTATGCGCTTTATTAAAGAAATGCATTAAAATAAGATTTAATTATCTTAAACTTATTTTATACAGTAATTGTCTTTGCACCTGTACTTACATTCATATGTTATAAATAATCAAAATATAATAACAAAGAACTTCACGACTTTAAAACTTAGAGATCACTATTTAAAGTTAGACATTTCTAATATTATTAATTGAATCCAAAGTAATAATAAAATAATGAGAAAATTCATTTCATATAAAAATGTTATTTAAAAATTTAAGTTACTGTACAAACATATTCCCAATATTTTAGTACGTTTTTAGTTTAGTAAGTTTTAAGTTACATAAAAAAAAATATAAAATAAAAAAATTGCAAAAATTAAGAACATATAATCATATTTGACACTCTAAATTATAGTTAATAGTAATTTATAGTAATTACTGCATTTTTTGACAGTTAAAAATCAAAAATTTTTTATTCAATCACAATTCACAACTTCACACAAATTCATAAAAAAATTATAAAAAAATAATAACATTTATTGATAATTTCAAATCTGGATAATATAGACTACTTTTTTATGATTAGTTATTTTTTTATGCTATACCAATTTTTGCATGAGGAACTATTATGGGGGGTTATATTATGTTTTAAAATTATTCTTATTTGAATTACCTCTGGAAAAATTGTGTTTTAAATGTTATGTTCTAATCTATATACATTTATATATATATTAATTTTATTCAACTGAATTTTATCATTATGGGACATCTTAATTTACACATGCATTATAATAATTTAAAAAAAATCTTTGTATCACAAATATATTTTAAATTACTAACATAAAATATTTTGTAGTTTAAATGATAAAATATAAAGTAAAAGTTTCTTGATATACCTTTCCTTTTCAGTAAAAACAGGTGGTCCTTTATGTTTTGTAATTTCTTCATCAGTATGTACTCCTACAACCAAGTAATCACCAAGAGCTTTTGCTTGTCGAAGAGAATTAGCATGTCCAAAATGAACCATATCATAGCTACGAAAAAAATTCAAATTTATTTATCTCTTACACAGATTTATAATATACATCTTATATTAAATTTTATAAAAATTTTCAGATAATCTTAGTAAAATTAATTTATTGGAAAATCATTAGTAATAAATAGTTAAACTATATAGAAAATGTTATCTAGAAACAAACTTAAAAATTATATATAGATAAGAAATAATAATCTACACATATTTCCAATATATGGCTATGTATATATAATTATAATAGCATTTATAAAATATTATTTATAAATAGCGATTGATGCAGATCTGTATAACCAAAAATGTAAAGAAATTGAATGAGAAACTTACCAACCATCACACCACACACGGATCTCTCTCTCTTTTTTTGACATCTGGTAGTTACAAAATTTAGTCTGAATGTAAAATAACAAAAGAAAATTAAAATTACTTTATTCTTTGACAAAAATTGAATAATGGCATTCAATTAAAATTTAAAAAATTTGACATTAGCAAACATTTTGTACATCAATATACTATACTCAGACAATTCAATTAAAGAATAAAAGCTTATATCTCATTCTTATTGTAAAATGATATGCTTATGATCAGTACACATCTATTCCTAACTATTCTGTTTCAGACTTCACGTTTAAAATAAAAAATTTAATAATTATCTATTCCGTAATTACGTCTTTTGTAACCTATTTTCTACCCATATAGAAGTAGAATATTCAACTGAATCTGCAAAAATATAACACTAAAATAGAAACATGAGCAAATTTATTTCAATTGCATCTACCTAAATTTGAATGACTATAATTTAATCCCTTTCGAAATTAAAATAAAAATTTCTAAATATAGAATATTTTTGCCAATAAACTAAAAATCAACATTTAAACGTACGTAATTTTTTAAGTGTAATTGAGTACTGCCAAATGCCAACTGTCAATTACACCAGCTGCGTCGCCAGATACCGACTGATACAGACTGATATCGACACATCGCAGTGATCGCACTGCCACATACAGCTAATATAGCTGTAGCAAGAGTAATATCAGAAAGTAACAGAGATTGTCGATGGCATGGTGCTGAACCGCGCCAACTTGTAGATATCGTGAGAGTGCCCCCTCTTGCGGACCAAACCGTCGTTTCAAGAGTTGTTCACACTTTGGTGATTTTACGCGATTTTTCATCGCTGGTCTAATCTGGTCTAATCGAAAATCAAAAAAGCCAACAGTACGCCAGGAACACGTTAACTTGTTTGACGTCTATTAAATCGGCCCTTATGTAACGGTTAAGTCGTGATTGTGCGAACTTGGCACTTGGGACGAACTTGGTTAATTTTATATTATTGCAGATATTTTTTATTTTAATTTTTTTTTCGTTGGATTTGTATTAAAATATTATTTCTACATTTTTAATTCGGCTGTGCTTATTGCACGTTGGTCTCAAGCCCAAATAAACGCAGACTGACAGTGTTTATAATAAAAGTGCATTTAGAATAAATTAATATATGATACAGATAAGAGAGAATAATATAATATAATGTAATACTTTATTTAAAATAATGTAAAATAGTTCAAAATTAGTTAATTAATTATGCAGGTTATATTAAAAACAAATAATTTAATTATTCTCGCGTATTAAAAATATATTCCAAGATCAATAGTATTATAATACTATTTAAAATTCGTGCGGTTAATATGGATAGCCAATAGCGTTGCAGTAAAATAGCAATGCTAGCGGTGCCTACAAGCGACGCAGCAACTAATTATTTGCCACTCTTTTAACGTTGAGTCGACGTGCAGTCTGCAGAGGGATTTCGCGTATCGTGCGGGTTCACGCTCGGCACGACATTCGCCGCAATGTACAATTTTCCCAAAGTGCCTCTTGGTGCCTCTGTAGTCTGCAGAACAGCTCTGGAATCGTTACTTAGCGGTCTCGCATGGTCTACCCCTCGTATGCGCTAGCGGAGTCAAGTCCGCTCGGCGCGAAGATTTATAGCAACTCTGAGCAACTCCTTATATCTGCGCGGGTGTGCGCGTGGCGAGAGATTCGGCTGTCTCTAAGGTCACATTACTGCGATGCGAATAGAGTCCCTTCCGATCGGCGATCGAAGCGGAACTGAAGCTGAACTCCATGCTTCACAAGTCCGTTTTTTTGCCGCGAAGATTTCGGTGTAGACCATGTGGCGCAACTTATTTCCGCGAACGTAACTTGGGAGAAGAAGACGAGAGCTTTTATTTATGTACGCGGCCATAAGGAGAAAGACGATGTTCTCGCGTCCATAATTTTTCATGTACAGAGTAGCCCTAAGGACACCATTCTCCATAATAACATCTCCAAGGCAATTAAAAATTTTATTATGCCTGACGTAAACTTTGATTCTAATTCTCCGTCCGCAATTAGTAATATCTCCCGTACTCTGAAGTATCGTTAAGCTCCCAGAAACGATGGCATTCATAATAACGTTCTAAAAATTAAAGAAATGTACTAATTCATTACAGGGTGCAAAGTTCACTCAAATATAAAAATGGAGTAAGTAGTAAGGAATAGAAATATTTAATCAAGGGAATGTTATTATAATTTAATATTAGTGAGATAAGATCAGAAAAATCAAATAGAAATCGAAAATAATATAAGTTTGTTTTCAACAAAGCAGTAGTAATACAGTAGCAAAAACTATTTATTTACAGATTTTTACTTTATTTTTCTAGTCAAGAATGCGTATATATGATAGTATGTGTTTTGGTGTAACTATTACAATCCTTACATAATTTATTATAATATTATCATAAAAAAAGCCTCAGGAATCTGAATAAAATGTTTCATTGAATATTAGCCAGAAAGTAAGATATACATATGCCGGAAATTTAAGAAAATAGTATTTATGGTATAATTATTATAAAAGAAAGAATCCTTTATGGGTGTAATGTTATTTAAACATGTAAAATTCCAGGTGTGCGTGTATTCAGTCCAATTATAATCATACTTTGATTCTCTTGAAGAGTGGTTCACATCTTGGTACAACATAGAAGTATATTCAGATACTTAGGAAAAAATTCCTTTATTTCGGATCCGAACGACAAATATTTGAGGTGTCTCGCCCAAGCGATTTCAAAAAATTAACTTAATAATCAATTAAAATTCGCACCGAGTTTAACTGCCCGCTCGTAAAGGTCAACGCTGCGGAGTTTGAGAGTCGTAAATAATATAAATAACGGGAACGGTACATGCGGAGCAAGAAAATGAAAAATATAGTTGCATCAAAAATTATAAACTGATAGAATTCATTTTTCGTACACTTTAAGAGTGAAGTAATAGCTACTTATTTCCGAAAGATCTGTCCAGCTTTTTAATAAGCAAAGATATGAATTTAAAAAAAAAAACACGAATTTACACTTCCGCTTTATTCTTATAATTATTTAATTTTCTGGAAAACTTAACAACCTTAGTACTATCTTTTAATGGTATAAAACTACACTGCCATCTTATTCACTATTCTGATATACCATATGTCTGCATCTTTAAATTATAGTAGTAAAAGTATAGGTAAATAATAATAATAATTAATTAGATGTATGTTTAAATCAATGTTAATATATCCTATATATATATATATATATACATATATTTATAACATATAAAATATTATAAGTTTGTTATTTTGTACATATTTACAAACCTTGAAAGTATGTCTTAAATAATACTTTAAACTTACTCAACTACATGAAAATCAATTTTAACAAAAAGCTGTCTCAAATTCTTCATTTGATATCTGTTAAAAATGTAATATTATTATTATTTAGTAAAACAAACAAAAGGTTAACAAATTTTAATACCTTTTTTCTTTTTAATTTTTTAATTAATGCTATATCATTTGCTAATTCATTTAAATCTTCTTCACTCATTACTTTTCTTCGTTTCTTTCTCTTTATATCTGGATTGTTTTCCTCTCGCCTTTTTTGTTTTTCTTTACGTATTTTTTTCTTATCTTTTTTTAAAAGTTTATTTTTCTTAGTTTCAGACCATGGTGTTGTATTTTTTAGTTTTTTCTTATCTGTTCCTGGCCAAATACCCGTTTTCTTATAATTTTTTAATTTTTCAATTCTGACTGTCTCTCTTTGTTTATTTTTGTAAGCAATCGAGTTGATATCAATATTAGTTTCTATAAACAATGAGAGATCTCGTCCTTTTAATTCAGGCATTCGAGGAACCTTTAATAAACCAAAACCTACAAATACTTTCCCTAAATCTAAATCTTTCAATCGTAAAATTAGATTACATTCGTGTTTTTGATATGCTTGTATGTACGATACAACAGCTCGATTTGCTTTATCAAATAAAAGTCTGTCTGTTTGTTGTAAATTTTTCATGCAATTTAAACATTTTATGATTAAGCTGTTTTCAATATCAATGTGCAATAATTGTAATTCAACTTTCTGATTTCTTTTTATAAAATCAATATAAGCATCTTCTGATTCAGATAGCAGCAATAAAGCATTACCTTCATTTCCAATTCTTGCTGTACGTCCACATCTAAAGTATAAAATAATACAAAACTAATTAATTGCACACTCAAAAAAATCTTTTTATGTTTTAAATTTTTTTACTATTGACCTATGTACAAAACTACTTGCAGTAGATGGTGGATCATACTGAATTACCCAATCAACTTGTGGAATATCTATTCCCCGAGCCAGAACATCAGTACACACTAATATGCCACTTTCAAGAGATTGAAATTCTTCAAAAATTTTATGTCGCTTACTTTTCATTTTACCATGTAAGGCTAATATTTTTAGAGGGGTTAACATGCTATAATAAATATTCTATGATTATTTAAAATGCAAAATATCATTTTCATTTAGACATTTACTCACCTTTTAATAACAAAACTAAAGTAATCAACACACGCACAAGTAGAGAAAAAAATCATATACTTTAAATGTTTCCCTTTTCTTTCAATAAAGTTAATAGTAAATGCTAGTTTTTGATCAGGATTAGTTATTGAATAATAATTATTTAAATTTGAGGGAGTTGAGAAACTTTCAGATTCTTTTATAGATACTAAAGCAGGATTTCTTAATCCAGCTCTAATTAATTGTTCCAACTGTTTAGTCTGAGTTGCAGAGAAAAGACCTGTTCTTCTTAACCGTGGTAACAAACGTAAAATTGTGTTAATTGTTGTTGAAAATCCTAAATCTAATAACCTATCAGCCTCATCCAAAACTAACAACTCCTAAAGACATTTTAACTATAATTATTATATAATTTGAATGAAATAATAATTTATATAATAATAAACTTACTAAAGATTTAATAGCTCCTGCTAAATTGATTTCTTTACAGTTAGTTAATATATCTTCTAATCTACCAGGGGTAGCAACAATGATATTGGTACCATTTTGTAACTGAATTATATCATCTTTAATATTAGAACCTCCAACTAATAATACTTGCTTTAAATCTGGTATTTTTATAAGAAACTGCTGCAAAACTTTGCTAATTTGTGTTGCTAATTCTCTTGTAGGAGAAATAATAATTCCACCTATTTCAAATTTTTTCCACTTTTCTTTTCGATTCTGCAAATAAAGATTAATTTTGGTGGAATCAAATTTAATCCTAGTTATAGAAAATTAATCGAACCACTACATAATGATAAACCAATTATTGTATAACTTCAAAAATATACTTATAAGAATACCTGTAACAATTGCAATAATGGTATAAGAAATGCAAGAGTTTTTCCACTTCCTGTCACAGCTTCAGCAGCAACATCTTTTCCACTCAATAGAAGAGGAATGCATTCTGCCTAAAGTAATAAAATAAAAATTTATGATATAATAATAAAAAACAAAAATAATTACTGCATATAAAATAAACATACCTGTACTGGAGTCATTTTAAAAAATTTTAATTCTTTTAAAGTTAACAAAATCGACTCGTTCAGTTTTACATTTAAATTTTGCCAATTTAAAGATGTCATGATAAAAAGTAATTATTATTTTTACCGTATTAAAAAAAAAATTCAATAATCAAATATAAAGTACACATGAATGACTACAGGCTATTCATTTTCGTCTATATATTTTACAGCAAACTATCAATATTCCGAAATATCACGTGCTGTGTTATCAGAGAATATAAAATATATAGTTCTTTTAAAAGTAGATATTATGTATATATTTTTATAGAAACACCAGTGCCTCTACCTCAAAGATAATATAACTATGCTACCAGGTAGTGCTGCTAGAAAAACAAAACTTTTCGCGCCTGCGCAGAGCGCCTCTGCGCTGATAGGCAAAGAGCTCGCGCACAGTTTGAAATAGGAGGCGCTGAAGGGGATAAAGTAAGAATACGCGCCTGTACGGCGTGCTATAAATTGTGCTAAATTATCATTATTAAATGTAAATAAATACTACCTAACAATAAATTTTGTTACAAAATAAATTAATATTTGTAAAAAATATGTATGCAAGTCATATGATAACGTAAGTCCCGATGCGTAAGTAACGATGATTTTAAAATCATCGTCCACTGCAATAATCATAGGGCCGAATTTATTTTAATATTTTTACAATGTTTCATAAGTCATTATATTCAATCCACGATTTCATTTTTAAATAAAATTTTAAAGGGTAAAATCAATTTACAAAATTTATACAATGCTAACAATATTACAATAGCTGCCATAGAAAAGTTTAAAAAATCTTTAAAAAAAAAGAATAGATAAATTTTACCGAACATTTTTTCATAGAGTTAATATCTGATTGCATGTTTACTTATTGCACGCATTTTTATTTGCATGATTATTTATTGCATGTATATATTTATTTGCATGTCTATAATATTTTTTAATTTATATATGTATATATATTAATAATTATTAAACATATTTAGGTACATTTAATTTTGTTTCGGGTTTATATTTATAAATAGCATGCGTTAATTTGATATTATTGCAGATATTTTTTATTTTAATTTTTTTCTCGTTGGATTTGTATTAAAATATTATTTCTACATTTTTAATGCGGCCGTGCTTATTGCATGTTGGTCTCAAGCCCAAATAAACGCAGACTGAAAGTGTGTATAATAAAAGTGCATTTATAATAAATTAATATATGATACAGATAAGAGAGAATAATATAATATAATGTAATATTTTATTTAAAATAATGTAAAATAGTACAAAATTAGTTAATTAATTATACAGGTTATGTTAAAAACAAATAATTTAATTATTCTCGCTTATTAAAAATATATTCGAAGATCAATAGTATTATAATACTATTTAAAATTCGTGCGGTTAATATGAATATCCAATAGCGTTGCAGTAAAATAGCGATGCTAGCGGCTCCTACAAGCGACGCAGCAACGAATTATTTGCCACTCGGCCCTATGCGAGTCGACGCACCCTCTAGCTCGGGCTACCTATCCGCCGCGGAGGTTCGAGAGTTCCATGTGGTAGTTGGGTATTTTAAAACAGTGCGCATGTTACATGTAATTTTCGTCAGAAATCCTTCGAATAGGGGAAAGCACTGAACAAGTAAAATAATGAGTTCAATTTAATAAAATTAAATAGCACATGTATTTACGCTAGTTGCCCATACGTCGGCCACCTAGTTGAGTATTAGGGAGGCAGCGCCATCACATCGTCTCGCTCAAGAGCCGGCTCACTGAACAGCCGACACGAGCGCGCTTATGTTCCTGCTACCGTCGTAGTGCAGTGCTCCCGTCCCAAATAATGCGGTCGCTGCTTGCTGGAAAACAGAAGGTTGCCACCTTCAATTCGTAGCGTCTTGCTCTACGAGTATAAGATGGCTAGTTTGACCTCGGCAGCATTTCTAGATAAAGCACTAACCCGGGCGTAGACGTCCGTCGTTGCTGCGAGGATTATAGCGGTCATACAATTTTTCTATAATTTTTTTATAATACGATTTGTATTTAGCCTCAAAATAAGGCTCAGTTTCGGTGATTACCTATTCATCGGCACTAAATGTATTTCTAATCAGCATTCTCTTGATGTCTGAAGAACAGAAAAAAGTCGGTGACCAAATCTGGAGAATACGGTGTATACCGAAGCAATTCGAAGCCCAATTCATGCAATTTTGCTATCCTTTTCATTGATTTGTGATACGGTGTATTGTCTTGTTAAAACAGCACTGTGACGATGCCTCTTTGCGTACTTGCGCGCAGCCGGGCCGCGTTTGCAAACAAAGGTCGTCAACGGGCGGCCAACGCCGAAATGAGGCACGGATCGCCTGCTGATTACCAAAAAAAAATTAGCCGGACAGTTTCGTTTGAGCCTGGCACAAGCGATAGGTGACCCCGCGCACAATCGCCAATCCGTTTTGATGCGTCCCGTGATCGGAACCATGAAGGTAGGTAGCTACGCGATTCATTCAGACTGCCACCACCAACATCAGGGTGCAGGACAGAGAGGATTCGGCCTGTGCAACGCTACTATGGAAACGTTAATGGTAATCGGACGTTATTGAAAACATCAAACCAAGCAGGAAAAAAAATCCGTTCTCAGTTCTCAGGGTTCCTACAGGGGAACAGAGGGTGCCGCAAAGCAAGTTGTGCAATAGCACTGAGCAGTTAAACGAGGAGACAGAGGCGCCAGCGACAACTTTCACAGCCTTCAACGTTTCCTGAAAAGATCTTTACCAGCTCCGCAGACTACGGTACGGGTGGTTTGGGCCAGGTGGGCGCCACGTTCTTGCGTCTTATAGATACAGTGATAGGCCCCGAGTTAGAACCTTTAGCCTATATCCATCTAGACGATATAATAATTGGTACTGAGACATTCGCAGAGCATCGCAACTAGGAGGCGCGAAACTCGAAACACCGCACGTCCCGGGGCAGTTCTGCTTTCACCTGCTCCATAGCTGCTTCGATACCCTTAGGCCGTCCTTGTAACTAGTTTTCGACATTTACAACGACATCTGACGACGATGAGCTACCCCCAGATGTCAAGTTATTGATGAGGATCCGTGCGAGTTCGTGGGCGTATTACCGCGCAGTCGGAGTGCGAATATTTCACGCGAATTTGCGCGATCCCTGCGCGTGTCAGAGGTGGACCGTAGCGGATTTGACTCCGACTTTCGAGAGTTCGCCGAAGCGTTGGACAGAAGAGGGTATGCAATGCTCGGCTATTCTATCCTGTACTAGTCTGCTTTCAATCTAAAGATTGAACTAGAAATCTAAATTCGCACCACAGAGGTTGGTGCCGTTGTCGTTGCGAATATCGGCCGGACGTCCTTGTCAAGGTCCTACTAAAGAGGGTCAACGTTCCGAGGAGACTGATTGTAGTGAAGTCAACCACGAGTTCGAGGTGGGATACCCTTCGTGGTAGTGCAGGACAGGTCGATAGATCGATGGAACAGGAAGTGACCAGCATAGTCCGGTCCGCTGCGGTTAAAAGGACGAGCTGGAATGATCCGCGCGGCCGGTCAAAGGATTATCGCTTGAATCATAGGACGAGCTCTGGCCCGGTTGTAGATAAGGAAGGTGTGCAGCTGACTCTTGATGCAAGTGTGACCGTCGAAGATTCATTCAAGATATACGCGGCGGTGATGGGCCCAAAGAATCACCAAGACAGCGAGGTGAAAGCGACCGGACTGGGAGTAATGGGAGTGCTGAAGATGGCCTCCAACTTGCAGTATCCTTACAGCATCAAGGGAGGGCGATAGGGTGCGTAGTTTGCTACTAAGCTTGGTGGTAAAGCATTTAGGTGCTCACTCCGAGGCAGATCGTACCTTATAAAATGCATGTTAGAATTCAGTCAATTCAGTCAATTACAGGGATTCGCTTGCACTCTGCTCCTGGACTGCCACAGACCACCACAACGGTTAATTTGAAATTTGAACACTTGTGAGTCGTGACTCGTGTCTTTGAAAGTCATTGATCTTCTGGCTGGTTACAAATATGCAAAAAAGAATCACGGAAAGTACAGATCATACTTTAGAGAACCGTGACCGTTTAGGGAGTGCATTATTGAGAATCGCATAAAATTCAAAGCAGTTAGTAGATAACCAAGTCAATTTCAGCATGATTCAGTTGTAAATTTATGACAGCCGAACAAATACATACACTATTTAATTTACCATAAGTTTACCTTTCGCATAAGATTAACGTTGCATAGAGCAACTTTAATTATCTTTTCATTTAGAAAATTGATGAGATCAGTTACAAAATAGATACCTTAAATGTTACTCAGGGGGGTCAACTCATATAGGACGAGTGGCTAAAATCTACGGGCTCGACGAATTCGAGGGGGCGCCACGTTCGCCTCAATTAGAAAGAGATAGTGAGATAGAAAAGAAGGAGAGGGAGAACGAAACCTATGCTGCAGCGCCTTATTTGAGCTATTTCTACTCTAACCTTAATACTGTCCCAATTTGTACAGCTATTTTCTGGAATCAATATTGCAAATGTAGAAAGAATTTGTCAAAACTCGAGGAATTTAGTAACGTTTTAAACACTTTTAGAAGTTTATTCGCGTTAGCTACAATAGAAAATATAAAAAATCGCTGCACAAAAAAAAAAGATAAGTTTTATAATACCCACAATTTTTGGCAAATTTAATTTAATAACTGTTATTTTGTTGCGCGTACATTGTATTAAATTAAATAAATTGATTGTTTTTAAATAATAGAAATATATTGATTATTATTTATAAAATTTAATACACGTTCGCTAATCTAAATGTAGTTGATACCAGCGCTGACCAGCGCTTCTCTTTACGCTGTTATATACAGTTGCTATATCTATATATAGTCAACGCTGGCGCCCCCTGCAATAATCCTCGCCGTCAAAAATTAGCCACTGATTTAACATTGAGTTGACCCCCCTGCTGTTACTCTGACTACCTAAAAACTAGTCAAAGTAAGTTAAGGTTGTACTTGACTTCATTTTCGCAAAATTGTGGTATTTCTGAATGCAGAAAAGCATTGCAGGATTATTACAGTCTGTTAATTAAATATTAAATATTTTGTATGCTTTTCTACATTTATACATGTGAACTATAACTAAAAGTTTTAATTAAATTAAATTTCAGTTTAATTAAAATTAGTAGCAGTATCTAGGCGAAAAATTACTACGTAAAAAAACTTCTCACCAATATCATGTAATACATCTGAAGCCCACCTAA
Source organism: Sycophaga agraensis (assembly GCA_018906755.1). Taxonomy (NCBI): domain Eukaryota; kingdom Metazoa; phylum Arthropoda; class Insecta; order Hymenoptera; family Pteromalidae; genus Sycophaga; species Sycophaga agraensis. The sequence goes on along the minus strand of JACCIE010000057.1, from coordinate 341,838 downwards.
AATATATTGTGCTAATCAGAATTTTTGCTTATATTTTTACACCGAATCTTGTAAAAGACTATTTTTTGCATAGATATAATATATAGAAAAAAAATTGCTATCTTTCTCTTGATTTAAACGATTTATCTAGCGATTTATCGAGGTCATTGTAATTGATACAAATAATGTATAATTTAATTTGTAATAAAGATGAGATATGGTTGTTGCTTCTAGGTGGATATGACAATAAATAAAGATATTGTTGATTGATCTTAATGAGTTTTTTTATTGCTTATAATTAAAATTTTGTCAGAAATTTTCATTTGGCATATGAAACACAGCCTCAAACAAACCTCTTCAATGGGCAAACTTCTTTTCATCATTTACGTGTACAACTCATGTCCTTTATGGGGGTATGTGCATATAAAACATATTCGGTCATAATTAAATCCAGAGATTATTAAGAAAATTTGTTGCTGTTGTAATCGATTTACTTCATTGATAATTTACTCTTAAATTACATTGTAGACAATATATTACTAAATTATTGGATAATGGCATTTGTTTATGTATCTCGATCTATACTGTAATGGATATTATGAGTATTATTTGTTTATCTTCTAAAATTCACAAAATGTTACACGGATATTAATTAATTGTAATAATAAATAAAATTTAATAATTAAATATTTAATTAAAAAATCTATAATCAAAATAGTGGCTCTGAGCGTTAAATAAATAAGAACTTTATTAAGTAAAATTATGCCAATGACTGAAAAAACTGAGAAATATAAAAACGCCGAGGAAAAAGCTTGTGTTTAAATAATGAAAAACTAAAATTTTAAATATATCATATTGCAAATTGTCCAAGTTCTAACGCAGCTGTATTTACAACAGTCTTCCAATATATTCCTATTGACTTAAATGAATAACCAACCTTGTATTCGATTCTCGATTCGATTAAAAATAAGTTTCTTTTTATAAAAGCAATACTATTTTAAGTAAATCAATTTAATTTTTTTTCTATTTAACTTGATGAGAGAAACAATTGCGTATATTGCTCACATCGCACGTTATATGAAAGATTAACTTATAGTAAACTAAATACAGTTTGCGAGCTCACGTGTTTGGCTGTTGCAAATTCAAAATCGGATCGTTCTGAAATTGCGTTGATTATTAAATGTACTCCCTGAATCTATAATGGTTCCTTCTTGCACATTTACAGTCGATCGAAAAAATGTAGCTGCATACTGCTGAAAGTCGCTAAATTTAGTTCGTTTTAGCGAGCATTTTAGACTATTGAAACAAGATGTTTCATATAATTTCGATTGCATAAAATATCCCTGATTAATCAATCATTTGATTATAATGAAAGTAATTTTTTTCAGAATATTTCCAATAAAAAATTAGTTGTCTTTACACATACTTTAAATACGAAAAGAATGCTTTTCACATTTTACTTTAATATTATAATAAAATTTAGTCATATCGTGTGTAATTCAAGATTATTAACAATTACAAAAATTTGTTTAACTTATTTATTAATTTTTATTTTTAAATTTCAAAACTTTAGCTTAAATTAATTTTATTACTTGTATAATTAGTTATTACTATTAACTAATAAAACTGAAAAGAATACAAAATGTAGTGCATGAAATTTTTATATTAATACATTATTTTTCGATATTTTTAGTAACAAAAATCAGTTATGTAATATATAATTTGATACTTGATATTTTGAAATGTATTGAATACATTCCAAGGTGAAAGTGGAAAATGTATAAAATTGTAATATTTTAATAATTAAAAAAAATCATTTTCATGGTAAATTTATAGAACAATGTAACTTTTTTAGTCATACAGAACATATATCTAGGTTTTTTGAATAGAAAATCATACAAGGCTGTTTTAAAGAATCAATTTTATAACATAATCTGAATTTATAAATTTTGTAGTTTTTTCACATTCTGCAGAATTTACACTAAAAAAAACTGGGAATAATAAAATTTATGAAACTGCTTTTTAATGAATTTATTTGATTGTTATTTTTAAATCTCTTTGATATAAAATTTGTGTTTAACGATGCCACGCTGTGTGAAATCCTGTCTAATCCTGATTTTCTCTCTTTTTCTATGTACACGACTAGGTCTAAGGCCGTAAAAGATTTTGTATACATTTAACCGATATCGCATTCTTCAACCATGATTGTTCGGTTGCATTAACATGTACAAATTTTGAGATAATTAAGTTTTATTATTTTATATTTCAATAAAATCATTCTTTTGGCTTGAAATCGCGTATATATAATGTTAAAATAGATTGATAAATTCGAGAGTTTTATAAAAAATGCAGTTTTAACTTATATATAAACTTTGAAAACAAACAGCATGGCTCGATGAAAGCGAGGGAAATAATAAATCATTTTATTTATTCTTTTACGTCTCGTAAACAAAGAACTATATTTTTTTATAAAAATTCAGAATTCAAACTTGAATTTATAAAAACATCACGCTTTCTGTGTATTATATTCTCAGGTCGATACAAAAGCATCACATATTTCAAGCTTTAATTCGATAATTATCTTTGTAGGATAACTTAATTACATTTTCGACACAAGCTGCTCGCAAGCTATGTATCTCGTTGACATTTTTCCTGTATTTAACTCGAAATAGCGATATCGTTTGTTTTTTTTTCGTTCGATAGAAAATGCAGGCATCGAAGTTCTTCGTCACGAGTATCTCTTTTTCTCATAACAAAACTCAATATCAACAAACGTAGAACAGACGAACAGTTCGTCACTCTGCTATTTCATCATGTACATTAACATTTTGACAATCACGTTATTTCGATGCGCAATATTGAAGTTTATTTTTATCTTTTAAAAGTAAACTTCTCTAGATACTTCTCTTTTTTATCGATGTCTTTTAAGTTAAAACAAATTTTGCTTCCTAATTTTTCCCTCCCTTAATTCCCGAAAAAATGTTTCATGCACTATGCAATTTGCACCGTGTTTATTTGAAACGTTTGAATTTTGATAATTTAACTTTTTTTCTAAAAGTTATTTAGAATCGCCTTTCATCAGAAACTAAGTTTTTTTAAAGTACATTGCATCTTTGAGATGCCAAAACGTCTTGTTTGTGTTTTCCTACCTTACTTTTCTAAACGACTTGCCCCAATCCAACTTTGGTATACGCAACTTTCCTCAAATAGAGGTGTGGGGCTTACATTCACATACCTATTAATCAAAAATTTCCACAACATCTTTGCTCTCTACTTCAATCATTCATATACTTGCAGAGTAACATTCAGGAGGTTTCGCCTCCTCTATCTCAATTTTAAAAAATGAGAAAACCTGTTTTCTCTGCTTAAACTTTACTGAAAGCAGTCAAAATTCTATATGATCTGCTGATCCTCAGACAACTCCTTTAATAATTACATTTCTTAGTTGCAATAAAAGCCACTTTCAAGAGTTATTTTCACTCTTTCTACCTGTTTTTCTCTTTTAAGTGCGATTTTTAAGATAATTATTTACCCATTTTATAAAATATGAATGAATTTGACGAAATAGTATCTAGTATTCTACTATAATTAACAGTAGATATGTATCGTATGTCAATGAAGAGTACAGAAAAATCTTCGCCATTTCGTAATGTGCCAAATAAAACAAAGTACGAACATACTAAAAGAGAAAAACAATTATAACTTGTAATGAGGGAAGAAAAAGCTTTGATCAAAAGAAATGTAAATATAGTGAATTCAAAATGATAATCGAATTTTTTCGTTTAAGTCGCCATTGTCATACACTGATCGAAGTAACTTCGCAGTGTACACTCTCGTATCTGTGTTATTTTATTTGTTTCATTAGTTTTACTGTTATTTGTCCGACACTCCCCGGCACTAGCAGATCCGCGCAATAATATCGTAGTAAACATTCTTCGCGTTTGATTTGCTCGTCTTCGCATGTGAATACTTAGGGATATCCTTGTCGTCGGTTCTCTCGCAGATGCTGATGCTGCTGCGGCTGTCTGCCCGGGAAAGCGCGGGACTACTGATTATGTGGTAGTATAACGGGAATAGTTTGCTGTCCTGGTGGTGGTTGCGGTGGTATATATTGCATATGTTGAGGAGGTATTGGTAAATGCGGTGGAATAATAGGACACATGATAGGGTAGCCTGTAGGAGCATGACTCTGTGGCGGTGGCTGCGGATACGAAGGTTGCGGTGTACCTGTTAGTAGAAAAAAAAATTAACTTTCCTCTTATTTTGTTTTATAATTTAATAATTAATTTTATAAAAATGGAATACTTATTAAAATATAAGAACTTTATAATTGTTTCTAAAAATTGTTTCAAACTAAAATTTATAAAGCATGCAGTGACATAAAATTTTATGTAGAATTTAGTAAAATTTTTTACTTATATGGTATCGCTAAGATAACAATCTTTAAAAAATAAAAAAGAAAAATACTACAAAATGCAAAAAATACAAAAAAGAAAATTGAAAGATGTTCAATTCATCGCAATTGAAATTTGCTTTAAAAATGTTTAAAATTTATTGAAGTTTCACAGTACCTGGTGGATTATATGCGCCAGGAGTGTGTGGCGGATTAGGATTAGCTGGCGATGGAGTTTGACTTGGCTGTTGTTGACCCACATGAGGGTGAGGATGTGCATGGGGATTCATGTACTGTATACCCGGAGCTTGGGGTCCCGGAGACTCGTGATGATGATGGTATGGATTAGCTGTCATATGCGGAGGTGGCGGCGGCGCCGGCACCATCCTCAACATTTGAGTACTATATGTTGGTTGACCGGAATAAGGCAACTGAAAGGGTGGATGCAAAGGTGCTGGAGCGAGCAGTGGTTGACCAGTCGCGGCTGCTACTTGCATCTGTGATGCAACATCTGGTGCTCGATGATGCATCAACGGTACTGAAACAGAGAAGCCTTATTTTATCATTGATAATTCTTACAGCAAACCATAATAAAATTGCTAAATTTTATTTGTTTTTAGAAAAGTAGCCATTAGTCTTTTAAAAGAATTAGCTTTTAAATTTTAATTCATAAAAATAATAAATAATAACAAAAATAATAAGAATCCCTAAGCTAACTTCTAATTTATTTGAACTTTGCTTATAGTATTTAAAAAAAAACTAACATTATAAACTATTTTTCATTAATTTTCAGTTTTATTTAAAAATAATCAAAACTGTATTGCAATTGATTATTTGACTTTCTAAGTATTATTTACAGATAAAAATGTATATTAGGTATCTAATGTTTACTCGTTATAGTAATTAGTTTCGACATATTAAATCGCATGTTAAAAAAAAATCATCTTTGCAATACCTAGATACTGACCCTTCCGGAACCTCGCCACTGGTTGAGCTGGTGCTTGTGTGAATGCAGTAGGAGGCTGACTTTGCATTATGAATGCGGGCATAACGACTGCTGATGACATAGTAGCTGCTGCATACTGTGGAGTTTGTGGTGTATGTGGTCTACTTGGAGTTGGAGTACTAGGAGATCGCTGAAAGTTTACAACAAATTAAATACACCTCAAAAATAATCCTTTATATAAAAGTTAAGGATTTATTTCATGAATTAAAACTTATAATATATTATAACGATTCTATTTATAAATAAAATATTAACTTACAGGTGTAAATGGTTTAGCATTTGGTTTAAATTCCTTAGCATTGGGATTCAAAGTAGATTTCTTGAAGGAAGTAGCAAGTTTATCCATTGCTGGATCTTGCTGCACTTGCTGGGCAGGTGGAGTTGATTGTGAAGTCTGAGATTGTGATTGCTGCGTTTGTGAAGTTTGAGTTTGTGGTTGTGATTGTTGTTGGGACAATGACTGCTGTTGGTTAGGTGAACTTGTTGATTGAACTGGTATAGGACCTGGCGGAGGCTTATTTGTAACTACAAGTTCTTCTTGTACAGGAATTTGAAGTGATTGTTGTGTTTGTAGTTGAACTGCTGATGGAGTGGAATTATGTGAATGCGACTGCTGATGATGTACTCCCTGGTAGAACATTTTATAGCATTTTAGCATGTATAATATTTAGTAAATTATAAATTTAATTTAATTATAAAACTAATTATTTAATATCATTCATGAATTTTTTCAATTTTAAATATTTTATAACATAATCTTTTGCTTGAATAGATCTTAAGATCATTCAGATTGCCAAATAATAGGAAACTTTAAAAGTTACTAAAAATTTGGTAAATATTGTAAATCACGCTCTTTTAACAAATTTATCTTGACTAGTAAACGAGAATTATAGATTATCTTATATACTTACATATTATTAATTTGTTTATAATATATGTAAGTATAGTAAGAAAAAAAAATTGAAATTGTAACAATAAAAAAAGTACAATGTGAATTATATGATGGTTATTTTCAATATCACATAAAAATGCATATTAAAAATATAAAATTAGTACCCAAAAATGTGTCAATTATTATCAATTATTAAAAAAAATTAATAAAAATTTATCTTTAAGAAGTTAAACAATGTACGAGTAGTTACTGTAAAGTTTTCTTAAAGGTGCTAATTTCTTGGAGGCATGCATTAGACAAGTTACAAACACTTAAGAAAGAAAATAACAAAAAAAAAATTAAAATTTTTTTTTATTTTTATCTATAAATACATTACATTAATATTCTATAATTATTTTTAACGTTAATTACTTTCATGAAAGCATTCTATCACAGTTATTAAAATAATAATCGAGAATTAAAGTGTCAATAATTATAACACATTTTTACGATATATTAATCTTTTCCAATAAATTACTATATAAAGCTTTATTTTACCAAGAATCAAAAATATTAGTTCATGAAAGATTTGTAATAAAAATGTCAAAAATTGAAATCTTCGTCAGAAGTTAGGTAGAGATGTTGAAGAAATAAAATTTCAAAGGTTTCCCAGAGGAACCCAAAGATTTTATGATTTTTTACGTTTTGAATTTACTAACATCCATATTTCAATTATAGCGCGTTAAGATTAAATATGCTTTTAATGATTCTAACATTTTTTCATGCACTTAATGTATTACTATTGTTTACGAAATCGTTTATTTTTTGCAAATTCATTCTTTGGAGCATTCGATAACACATCTTCTGGAAACTAAAAATCATAATAAAAGAAAATATAAAAAATTGATGGTAAAATAATAATGATCCATTCATGTTTAAAAAATGAGCTCTGAACAGATCTAACTTATGTTTACTATTCCTATATTCTTTTCTATATATTAATATATAGAAGTCTCGACAATTTTTTTTACTTTTATTACTTTTTTACTATGTTAGTACTTTAAAAACACTTTTTAAAACATGTGTAAGTTTAAATGTTGCAACTTTTCAAAAAGTAATTGTAAACAAAAATAATTAATTATTTAATTTTAGTAATGTAAGTCTCCTCAGTAAACGAAAAGTAAGTGTTACAGGAACTCATCCTTGAAATATAAGTGTGCCTCAGGAAAAATCTTACCATTGCTGGAACTTGTGGCATGTGAGCCTCTTGAGGGTGTGGCTTTCTACTAAGTGGTTGTTGGTGTTGGGGCTCCTGAGTAGCTTGTGAATCTGCCAGTTTAAAATCGGAAGCAAACTGTCTCAGCTCCGAATGTTGCTCTTCCCTATTTCTTGGAGTTGGCACTTTTCTATGCTGCTGATCCTTTGGAGGCATCATTGGCGTTGGTAGACCTTCCACAGAACTTTGTGATTGCTGTTGATGCTGCTGTTGCATAGAAACATGAGGAGGTTGTGGTTGTGGAGGTTGTTGTGGATGCTGCTGTATAGTGTGAGCTCCTGGGAAGGGTGCAGGTGGTGTCTTGTCGCTTTGGTAAACTTGCTGCCTACTGGATCGCTCACGTTTGTCCATGTTCATTTTGTTCAATGGCTGTTGTTGATTAGGGAAGGGCACATGTGGGAGAGTTGGTGTTATCTGTGGTGGAGGTTGACCTTGGGGCATCACTGCGAATAAAATGAAAAGCATAGTTTAATATTTACTTTATAGTCTGCTCAACTAATTTATCAATAAAATAATTTAATCGTTTGTAAATATGTACAAAGAAAATTGAAACTACAAAAATTATCATTTTATCACTTTACATTTTGAATTCATCTTGCTACTTTTGAAATAAAAAATACTCATTTCACAAACATATGAAACTAAATACTATAGATACGTCATGATATTAATAAGTAGCTCAACCACACATAATTATTATAATAATTATCTGAAAATTTCTTTAAGGTTATATTTAGAAGATAATTCTAGCTTAAGATTAAAATATTATTAATCTTTAAGTAAAATTAGTAATTATTGTTTTTAAATAAGAAACACGAATACTAATTATATTTAATTACCAGAAACTGAAACACTTGGTGGTGGCTGGGAAGTCGGTGGGGGTACGAAGGGTGGTGGATGATTATATGTTACGACAACTCCACTTGGGATTCCACTTGGAATACCGCTCATATTCAAAGGAACTGGATGCTGCACAACGGTTGGATGCGGCGTCATGCTCACTGGAATGTTGCTAGTCGGAGGAACGTTTACAATTGCATTAGCAGGAGACGGTGCTTGATTAAAAGCATTTTTGCTTGTTGCTGGTCCTGGGGACTGTGGTGGAGGTGTTGTACGCATCAGCTTGCCAGTATTGCCATTTTTCCTTTTTGCTGGTGGTACATATTTGCCTTCATTTGTAGATCGTACCTATGATAATACATAAATATATAATATCTTACACTTAAAGATAATATTCTTATTAAATTAAAAAAAATCAAATCCATGATCATTCTAAGGAAATTATAATTAAATATGTATGCTTCAAAATTCTCAATTACAAAAAAGATCTAAATATTCACTTATGAAAAGAGAATTAGTTTTTTCATTCCATTCAAATAAATATTAATTACAAAGTTAGAGTCAGGAGTGCGCACAACAGCAGCAAACCGCTCTTCTTCATCTCCATTTTCAAGTTCCAGGCGAGCTCGGTGATTTGGTTGAGCTTCTATTTCACTAGCAATTTCTGATGCTTTCTTTTCTTGCTCCTTGTAATCATTTGTATCTCGCTGAAGTGCAACTGTGTATTGACTTAGACTTGGCTCAAATGTACTCTGGATACCAAACATTCGCTCATTTTTATGAAACATGTCATCAACATCCCAACCATCCTAAAAAGTTAGTAAAAATTACATAACATAAAAAAGCAACCATGTGATTGTTAATCATATGTACAATGATAGTATCTCAATGTGTTGGTAGGCACTTACCAAAGTACGATCTAACTGTAAGTCAGATCCATTTGCTGCATTAGTTTCATCCCACGGCTTGAGCTCTTTTACTCCTTTAATTACACCATTAAATTTACTAATTGCTGTGTCTGTCTGGAATGTATCTCTCGTAGCATAGTCCAGGTCGACGTCTCTTGCAGACAATGTAATAATATCTTGTGGTTTAAATATCAATTTTTCTACAACACTGTCTACACTTATCTTGCCAGTATTTTCAACACGATGCGCCATTTCCAAAACCACTTCAAATTGACTAGAAAAAGTTCTAAATACACCTTCATATATTGAACCATTTTGAGTTTGAATCTATAAACAATCGTCAGTATTATTTCCAGTGGTATTAATTTCATGGAACTAATTTAAAGTGCTTAATTTTATGTTATACCTGAACAATATTTCCCACATGACTTGTAATTGCATGCATAAAGTGAGCATTATTGTACACCCCATCTGCAATAACATAACGGTCTTGTGGACCCCGTGCCCGCGGGGATCTGCAAAGGCAAACAAAAAATGATTTTTGATTACATAATATTACATATATATCATTAAACAGACATAATAATTATGGAACTATTAATAAAATTAATAAAATTTTTATTTTTAAATATATTAAAATACCGATATTTGTCACAACACTTAAAAAAGCTATATAAACAAGTTGTATAATAAACATGCCTGGTAGGGTTTGAACGATTTTTTCTTTTATTGTTCATTTTGTTCTCGTTTGAGTTCTCCTCACCAGAAGTTGATAGATTTCTCCCGCCCGTTTGTTGGGGGTCTTCTGGTTTCTTAGTGGGGACCGGAATTTTGACGACTTTTTCGAAGACTTGTCAAATACAATATCTTTGTCAGAGGTATCTAATCCTCCTCAAATGCAGTTGATGGGATACCTCCAACAGTCAAGTAGTTCAAGTTTGCAAGGTTTGCTACTTCCAATATCTGTAGACTGACTGTTAACAGTCTAAATTGTAAGTCCAGTGGACTATTGTTATGGTTAATTAATTTTTCTAATGTTAGGTCCACAATACAACATGGGTGATCTGCAAAAATAAAAAAGAATCATCTATTAACAAATACATAAAAGTGATATCAGAATTATCTTTTGTACAGATCATACATTAATCATAATTTTACTTTTGATAATTTATACAGATTGTAAAGTATTCTAAATATATGCAATTAAGAAAAAGATATTTTAGTTTAATAATCATATTAATTTTATCAAATTTAAATTAAGAAATTGTGAACAGCTAATTCTAGATAAGTTTCCAAACCCTTAATAGTGTTCCAATACTAGATTGTAAACAGTTCTAGAAACTTGCTAATTTTGATGAAAAGCGTTTTTCTTGCACGTTAATTCACTTTACTCCTTTCTCTATCTTACAATTTTCAACAATTCGTTGTCGTTTCACCGCGATATACCTCGTTCGTTTGCTCGTGTGTGACGTAACGTTGGTAGAGCTGCTGTCTCTATCTCTCTTTCTTCCTTGCACACCCTTTTCTGTCTCTTTCTCAAATTTCCGGAAAGAAAGAGAAAGGAATAAATTGATTGCATTGACTTGCGTACATTATATTAACCAAAAAAGAATGAACATTCCTATGAAAATATAAAATTACTTATTATCGATTGAATTCTAACCTTATCAATAAATCCTAACGTGTAAGAAATCCACATCATTTAATATCTGCAGAACAGAATAATGCCCAATTGTATAGTAACAGCAGAGAGGACTAGGCATACACGTATGCACACATACATCGGATAAGAATAGATGGAAAAATGAAGATAAGAATCAAAAGGATTTGAAAAAGAATGCGTAGAGAATGAGGTGCTACAAGAAAAATTTTGCGCGCGCATTCTCCTTCAGTGTTTATTTTTTTGCAGACTTACCGCGGTTTCGGCCATGGAAGGAGCGAGTCGAGATGGCCAAAGAAATGGAAGTGGAGAAAGCGCCGCAACAATATCAGCAATATTTTCTCTCGTGTACGTGTATACATACGTCCACGTCTTCTCTTCGGTTATGCCCTTAAACCTCGCTGCCGTGTATACACGAACCGCAACAATGCGTTATGCGGGGAATAAACCCAATCCCGCGCGAAAGTTGTCCTCTCTCTCTCTCTCTTTGCTTCGTTGCCTTGGCCCTTTCGCTCGCACCCCGAATTGTTAGATTGTGTTGCACAGCGACGATGACGTCGACAACGCTTTGGGTCCCGTTCCGTGTGCAGGCGCACACTATTTAGTCCGGGTAGTGCTCGACTCGTGCCTCGATCGGGCCTCACACTTTCAAGTGGGCATGTGGTGGAAGGTAACAAGAATGATTCAGTTGCGACAAAGTATATACGTGCTGCACGCAGTCGCAGTGGTGCGCGAGCGCAAGACGAGAAAAGCGCCAACGGGCCTTTGGCACTGGCCTGCTCTCTCACTCTCGGCCCGCAAGTTCCTAATTCCTATACAGGAGGTGCACGAAAGCGGTTCATGCTTTACAGGCACGTCAACCGATCAGTTGCGAATTTACGATCAGTCTGATAATTCGTTCAATTCGATCTTCGATACTAAACCGACGGGAATTCTATATATGTGGCGTAAAAATATGTAAGGATTTGGATAATACGCAAACGAGAAGCGCGCGAGCATTTCTCTCCGCTTTCAGTTTGCATGAAGCAGTTGAAGCGACTCTTGTTATCTTTTCTTTGTCTCTCTTCTAGCTGTTAGCTTTGTGTACATTCCAGTATCAGTGTATTGTATATGTTGTATATTATTATATACAGTCATAATACTCTGTTCAGAGTGCGCTATAGTCAGGTATAATTATTGAGCTAAGCTGAAGAGTTGGCACATTGTGAGCACTGATCAGTCGGATCTCGACAAACGCATTGACGCTCTCGCTCCAGCCTGGCCTGAAATTTAAAAAGCAATATACGAATCTACAGTTATACGAAAAAATAACAGATTTTGTTTTTAATATAGTGTTTAAGTAATAACTTTATAGTTAGTAACTTTATTTTTGCCATGTGCATTTTCTGTTAATATAGTTAATCTTACCATTTATGTCTAAAAATAACTATAACTTTATCGCCTTGAGATAGATATTTTACAGGTTTTATTGTTTCTGATAAATATAGTGTCATCTTCCAAACTGCTTACCACATTTCTAGTATAATAATTTATAAAATTCGCAAATTTTCATTTTTAGTATTTTTTTAAAACTTCTACTTTATTACTTCGAATAATTATATCGAACGTCTTTGAATAATTTTTGACTAATTTCTATTTTTTTGTTGGATGTATTCAAATGTACATCGGTAGTTCCGTTGTCCAGACTCCAGAGTCCTCTATGATTGGTATACCAACTTTACAAGCGAATAATGCTATTTGCAAACTATCGAATTGCCAACTGTCAAGTCTCACTTGCCATTTTATATAATATATATTATATATTAGTATATTTTAATTATAATTATAAGTAATATTTAATACAAATAAATTCTTTTATTGCAAAAATTACATTATTTACGTATATAAACAATAATGTATAACTTTATTTATAAACGTATAAGAAAGGAACTTTAAATAGTTTTATGTATTAATTATTGTGTAATATAGTTTAATCTTCAACCTACATAAAAACTTACTGTAAACATGTGATAGTAAACACTGGAATTAACAATAATAAATTTGGACAATATTACCCAATGCAAATATTTAATTTTGCCTCTAAGAAAATAAATTCATGTAAAAGATACGCCTTATAATTAGTAATTTAGTTAATTTTTATTATCATGGAATACTGTAAAATTATCATTTAAAGATTTTTTGTTTTAATTCTAAAAGACTCACAATTATCATTTAACACCATTAGCTCACTTTATCTCAGATAAGCAGCAAACTTCTTTTTTTATTTAATTGGCATTTACACGTCGTTGCATTCTGAAGATTTTCTAAAAGATCATGCATACTTGTGTACATCATTGTGTGCTGAGCGATTTTTAAATTTCAAATATTACATTATAATTCTTCTATTTCTGCATTTGTGCTGTATACCGGTCATATGTATTTATTTATATCAGGACATATCACAAGATGACTTAGAGATTATAACACGTCGTTTAATAAGTTCCTGGACTCAGTAAACATTTGTTTCACAAAATTCATTTTTATGTATCAACGTAAGCAGTTTCAACTGCGATACAATCATTTTAACTCTTTTCTAAGTTTTCGATATCATACTTCGAAATTTTTTAAATCATCGATTTGTTGTTTATGTTTCGTTATTAGTAAATGGGGCGCCCATTTGGAAAAAATATTTTTCGTGTCCAATTTTTCGTGTAAAATCGTAGGTGCACTTCTATTTGATATGTTTAGTATCTCAGCAACGTCAGCAACTGTCAGTATGTGATCATAAATCACGATTTTCAAAACTTGTTTAATGTTATCCAGAATCAGTGTTTCGTCTACTCGCGAAGCGTTATACCTTTTCAATGAACATACTATCACGAATCGTTAGTTTTGAGAGAACACATTTCGAATAACATTTTTCATGCCAATATTGAGATGTGCGATGTTTTACCGCATTAAATAGCAATGTTTCGTCAGCACATGAAATTTATTTTCTTTTCATTTTTACACAAATGCAAACGTAACACCCCCCAACCTCCTTTCCGCTCACAACCTACTACCACGCTTGTTTATACTTTTATGCAGCTCCTATTACGGCAAATATCTGTACAATATACCACGTACAAATTTTTATGAAACTTCGGCGTCCTGATTCCAATTTACTAAATACCGAGTATATCCCTACCATGACGATAAAATAACGAAAACTGCATAGTGCCAGTGTTGTCTGCTATTATTTTGGAACTAGTGACGCTTTGGTAAATTCTGTGTTCCTATTTTCGCGAGGACTTTATATTATATATATGTTTGATCTTATATTTTTTAACGTATGTTTTATGAATAATATGAAGGTTGTTGTAAAAAGAAAAGATAATACCAGCATTTTCGGGATACTATGCAACATAATTAAAAATGAAGGTCCAGATGAAAATGAGCTTTATATAGGTGAGCGGTGTAATATGAATCTACCACTAGTATATAACATTGAAAATACAGCTTGTTTATATACATGGAGGTAGAAACAGAAAATTCACTAATTATCTTAACTTCTATAAGTAATTATAATTAAATTATGTAGTTCAGAGATAGAGTCGAGGTCACACAAATCAATAAATGATTCATATTACTGCTACAAAAATGAGAATAATATATACATACCTTGTGAAGAATTATAAAGCACATCCAATAACTTCAGTCCGATTCGTGCGCTCAAATGAAAAGAAGAAATAGCCATACTTATCAAAGCATGATGCAACGAGAGTGATTAGATATCTTTAGACGCTTATACAGATAAATTTTTCAGTCAAAAATGAGCTTCTTACTTCCGATGTCATATCGAAAGAGAACATATAATTAATAAAGTAATTTACGACAGACTATAAATTTATCCTATTTACTCTCAAGTTATATAGAATTCTTATTATTACATAATTATTTTGGCACCTCGTATCTTTCTATATTGATAAACAGTCTACGGAGCAGCCAATAGACTAAAATTAAGAAATCAAAAACTTTAGAAAAATGATAAAAATTGCGCTTCCTTTCATAAGTTTCGTCATAAGCAGAAAAAAAATCTACAGAAACTACTTCAATGTATTGGAGTATTAAGCTATTTGTTAATTTTACTAATTACTTTACGTATACTGCAAGAAATATTAGGAACTTCTAATGGCGCCGATTAAATTTTAATATTTTTAAAAATTTTATGTAATAAGGCTACATATGCTCTAAAATTTTTTAGAACTATAAAGTAAACGTTCAGTAATGATTTTGCAAACTTTCCAGGCTCTTTTCTCAAGAAGAATTGATATAAAATCCGGAAACGCTATGTATTTAAATGGACTAGAAAGATTCTGCAGATACATGACTTGGTTTTATATTTTTCAAAAGAGCTATGTTAAGTTTTAATTAAAACTTTAATAGATCTATTTACATAGATTTTTATGAAATTAAATGCGATTTCAATATCAAGTGGAGTACGTTTGTTATGTGTACTTATAGTTTAAGTCCTTCCTAATTATTGTGATCAAACTATATAATTTAAAATTTTATAATTTGTAACCGACTGCATATTTAACAGTGAAATTACGAAATAAATAATGAAATGTAATGAATTGGTAAATAACAGCAATAATTAATATCTTCTCTAAAAATTTGCAGTATATAATTTTTTTGTATAATACGAAGGAAGCACATTAGAACCATATCATAAATCGATAAGTAAGAAAACTGCATAAAAGTTCTGTATACGCATACTAGGTGGAGATATTCTTCATGTTTAAAGTAGCCACAGTTATTTTATTATTTATATTTAATAATTAAATCTATTATTTATTTGATAAAATATATAGATACAGTTATTTATATAAATACATATTAGTTTTTGCATTATCTTAGATATTGATCGGTCTGCTTATGGTTTCATACGTTGCAGGCGATCGTTTATGACATTTTTTATAGTTTTGAAAATATCTGGTAATATATGAAGAAATCGGCGTTTTATACATGCACAATATTTATTACAAAAAATTTAGAAAATATCAAATATTACGTCAAACCCAAATGACAAAAAAATACTATTGTTTGAGCATCAAATGATAAAACCTTTTAAAAATCAAAAAAATTAAGGGACTAAAAGTTAAAAGCTATAAGAATTAATTGCATTTAAATTAAAGAATAATTAAAGTTCATTTATTAAATTATTCTTAAGTATATTAAAATATATTGTCCATTCTAATAATGTGCATAATTAAATTTAATGTCATAATAATTCAAATTACTTATAATTATTTAGACATTTTACTGTAAAAATCAAAGATTGATTAATTTGATTAGTTTTTATAATTTTATATGAATTGATAAAGGCATTTAAGTCAATACAAAATTACTGAATTTATTAATAATATTTATATTTACGTTTATTTATTTTATCCTAGCATGTCATATTCAACTTTTTTTTATTAGATTATGTAATAAAAATCTAACTAGAATATAAAATTACTAGAATGCATGCTACAAATTGATTTTATTTCTTAAAACTTTTATTTTACAATGCTTTTTAAATTATTTAAAGCAAGTATTAATCAATATATTATTAATAATTAACAATAATTAAAAATATGAAAATTAAAAGACAGATCTTAATTCATATTGACAATATTCATTCACTTTAAAATAATTTTTTAATCTTCGTACAAATCTAGAATTTCAAACTACATTAGAGTTTCTCTTTATCAGCTTTTTCATCGAAGAAAGGTTAAAAACATGCAGGGTCATAAACTAACAAATAGATGCATTTTTTATCTTACATAATGCATTTCTTTAATCTATTTCCTAAATTGCTCATTTTATGCATTAAATGATCCGTAGTTGCCTGTGTCATCAATAATGGTCATTAATATTAAAATATAATCGTAAAAATAGGTAAACATCTAATTTTAAACAGATTTTCTTATGTAAATGCCGAAGTAAATATACAAAATGATTATAAATCTAAATTTTAGAGATTGTTAATATTAAAGAAAATTAATATATGGCATTAAAGGCTAATTATTAATAACTTGTAAATATTCGCTATATTCATTGACCAACTTTATAATTCATATAGTTTTAATGCACATGAAATTATATAATATCATACAGTAAATGTACATACTGTTATAAGTTGAAGTTGTGTGCAATAGATATAATTACGTTTTTAAGCAATATCAAGTAGAATTTTATTCCTATAATTAAGATATTATTTACGTAAGATATTGATCAATAACATTAAACATTAAAGTCTAACAAGAATAATATGAATCTTAATACAAATCAAGTATTGTTGCGCATATTTGTTGGAAAATTTTCAAATAATAATTTTCAAGGCCAACGAAAATATTTTACCATATTTGTTAAGCGGAGAATATCCTATCGTAATATATAGAAACCAATAACAATATTTTTTTTTGTTTTTCCCCCAAAAAAACCTACATGTCAAAAGAACGGTATAAGTAAACTCTGATATATTAATTCTGACATATGATTCCTAAAAACTTTTCATGTTGACATGATATTTTGTAATATGTACAAAGTCAAACAAAAACCATAAATTATGAAGCCTTGCGAATGAAATTACGTAAAAAATCACATTGAATTATACCGTGAGCTATAATAAATAATATTTTATGATTGGCTCTAATTTTCACTAAATAAGTGATTTACTTAATATGATTTTAAGCAAATGATAAATATAAATTATTATCAGGATTTTTTAATGAATGCATTATAGTACACGGTTATTATAAATACTGGTTGTGTATATAATCTAGAAAAAAGTTGTACAAAATTACATAAGTGTATCGAGAAGTATAGATAGAAATACTGAAATCATTCACAAAGAATATTCTAGTAAATGCACTGATTATCTTTAAAATAACACTCCTCATGATTGTATTGCTCGACTACTTCTTCGAGACCGTTCTCGTTCATCAACGTCATAAACAGCATTCAACTTCCTAACAAGATTTTTCGTCCTGTCGGTAATAAAACTGTCAACTTGACCCAGTACATTCACTAGCTGAATCATTTTTTCGAATCCACGGTTTATTCTTTCCGTTTTCTCAATTTCTAATTGCTCCTGCGTCAGAGGAATACCCAATAAAGATTTTGGAATTGATGTATCTTGAATCATGCGTGAAATTCGCCGCAATAGTTCTCGGTCTTCTTTCGTAAATTTTTCCTCAGCTAACGTCGAAACCTACAAGAATTATTAAATGTAAATGTATTAAAAACACTTTCAATGCGTAATCAAAACATAAATTTTACTCATTTGATAATCTGTATCAAAAAAAAATTTGAATCTATAACTAAATATAGAAAAATACATTTTAAATTATTTTTATATAGATGTATTAAAAGAGTATAAAAAGAATTTTATATCGGAGATATATATATTAATTTATTAATTCAATTATGTTTTTTATTGTAGTTACTGTTATAGAGTTGCATAATGCTTTAAGTTGTTATGCAGTCAAAAATTTAAGAATGCTATATTGTGCAAATACATTATTGCATTAATCTGAAGAATTTTCTCTTTAAGCACTATAAAAACAGGAAATTACAAAATTACTTGTACAATTACTTAGGAAATTGTAAAAGTCAAGAGAAACTAAGATGTATACGCGATAAGTAAGTCGCATGTTTACTTACTGATAGTATACTAGCAATCAAACAAATTGTAAACATGGAAAATGCCATTGCAGCTTTCTTTACTATAACTCGAAAAAATTCTATATGCAAACTTTTAATAAAAGTAAAACACTAAAAAAATTTTCAATTAGTAATTGCTTGGTTGACAATGCAAAAAATCATTTTCAGTTTGTTCTTATATAGGTGAAAGTGTCAGAAGAATGTGATACTCATCAGAATTTTCTGATTGGGAAAACAAATCATGTATTACACATTTCACAAGGATTCATTAAATGCCATTGCATGTATTGATTAGCTTTTATTTTTAATGAGTATGACTATTACTTATAATATAATAATAAGAGATAAACAATCAATATCAATAATAATAGAAAATAAAAAAAAGGAATTATAAAAATAATTATATAAAATTCTTTTGATAATTTTTAGCGTGGTATTTTTCAAAGTTTAGTAAGTAAGTATTTCTTAATTGCCTTAGATAAACGATTTTATAAATGGTTTGAAGATTCATTTTTAAGTTATTCGTTTGAGTTAGAGTTTCATTTCTTTTCCAAAAATAAGCGCATATTTAACTCATGATCGTTAAGGTAATCATGAATAGAGGTCAGCCGGGGTCGATGCGACAGCAGTTGATAAAAAACAAAAAAATTGTAAGTGCACAGACAAAACTTCAAACCATGATATGTAAAAAAGGATCGTCGGATAATCCAGTAATGTGAGACCCAAAAGGAAAAATATATATGAGCACCGTTAAAAGAAGGCGTGCGAATTTAAGTGCAGGGGGTTTGTAGATTCTTTTGATGATTGTCTTTCATTGAATCAGGTCAACGCGGCGCTACCGTGTCGAATCACATTAAGCAACAAGACCCACTTTGAGAATTGACTCCAAATAATATAATGTAAGGGCGAAAAATGCTGACCTGAAACATAAACTTGCGGGCTGTTGTCAACGGTGCCGCCGTCGAGGTTTGCGTTCCGCAAGTTCCTTCCTCATGCAGCCTATGTGGAAATCGATGAGTCTATGTACGTGGCCTCGTACTAGGGCCAACTCTTCATGCTGGGCCTTGGATGATTTAGAGAGGAAGTCCCGCACACTAGCTCTCGCACTCTCCTGTGAATTCGGGTCAGGTTCACGGAATTAGAGGAAATCAAGTAGTCCTCGTTTATAAGTTTGATGGCGCAAAATGTAGGTTGACTTACTGCGCCATCAATTGTGCAGAGTGAAGCTCTTTTTTAATGTTCGATATTTCGTTGCTTTTACAACAAAGACAGAGTCATAATTCTACCCATCTATATAAATATAATATATTCTCTTTCAATTTATACATATTAAGTTATATTAAATATTAATTTATTACAAAAATTATTTCTCACTTTAATCATTTTCTAAATTAAAGCAACAAATATCATCTTCGTTTTCAAAATAAATTTCAAATAAGATCAGCCATGATACACAAACGTTGTTTAATGATATGATTTTTAATCTTGTATATTTTGCAAATTTTAATCGTTAAATTACTTTTATCTCTCGATAGTTTTTGAAGTTGCGTATTTAAACTAATTATATATACATGTATATTTTCTCATGATACCTAAAAACATTCCACTGATAAAATAAATAAGAGTTGCATACACATGTTTATTTCAGATAATTTAATCAGTATCGCAGTTTTGATATTGGTTATTTTCGAATCGATTCAGAATCAAGGAAGGGCGCATAAAACTGAACTATAAGTCTGCTTTGGATAATGACTTTGTTTTTTCTGTTAGAAGCATATGTAATTAAAATATAATTAATCTTTATTTATGTAATAATTATAATGTAATTATATATATAATTATATAATTATATATGTAATAATTATGTAATAATTGTTCTTAATACATAAAATATATTTTAAGAATAAAAATGTAATGTAACCATTAATTCATACTACTACAAATGATTTGATAATAACTTCTCTGTTAGAATTTATTGTCAAGCAGTTATTTATACTTTCTGCAAAATTTATAGTTATACAAACATTTCAGATGTAATAATTGTCTGCATGAATATAAATAATAAATAAATTCATCCAAAAATGTGAATTAAAATTGACTTATAAGCCGCATTACAAATATATATTCTTCACCAATTCTAATGTTCCATATTATATAGAATTAGTCTAGAATTTATTCTGGTAGTCCCACTATAATTAATTCTTTAAATTTAATAAGTTATATTTAATTGTATATTAAGAACTATGAAATTCATCGATTAGTTATAAAAATGTTCAAGTACTACATTGTTTTCTTATAGTTATATTAGTGTATATTGGTACATATTGGTATACATAGCAAATTGGTATATTGTTTCATCATTAATTATAAAACAGAACGAGAAAATTTCAAATTAAACATGGTTCACCTTGGAATTAATTTATATTTTAAATATACTGTCAAATATCGCATGAAGAAATCTAATGTAAATGCCATTGTATGTATATTGAAATCAAATTATAGGGAAATACACTTACGTTAATTTGAGTTATTTCCTGATCTTTGTTTAATTCAAATTAATACGAGAATCACAATTTATATCATACATCAACAAGCATTAAGTGAAACATTATCTTTTACCTTTTTTCTGTATTGATCATGAACTTTTTATCTATCTTATATACAGGTATATTGTGTGGTTCTTAGATGTTGTGGTAATTATTTTGAGGAATAATTTAATATATTATTACCTAATTTAATATTTACGCGCGCGTGCGTGTGTATGAGCGCGAGCGTACAAAGATTTAGTTTATAGCACTGTCTACCGAGCGATTCAGATGTATAAAGAAAACGAGTGTGAATGTTTTAGTACTAGAATATTTTTATATCAATAAACTAGGATCTATAGGTCAGTTTTGTGTTTGTGTTCAATGGAGATCCTGAAGAACACTGTTGGTTTCTAGGCGTGTTACAATTCGTTAATTACAAATTTTGAATATGTTTTATCGTAATTTATAAATTTAAAAAATTAATATTGATTTCATTGTTTAAAAAACTATAAAAAAATTTAAACAAAATTAATATTTGATTAGATAAATTTATTAATAACCCTCACAAAAACTTGCTATTTTACATAATTCAAACATGTTGATTACTAATGAAATTATTGTAAATTTACTAGCGGTAGTTGATAAATGCAGTTTCGGATACACTATATGTCTTATAAATTAGACCAACTTTAAATTTGAAAGCAAAAAGTATTTTATTTCAGAAAATAAATTATGTTCTTCTGATAATACTACAATATTTGTATAAAACATGTTATAAAAATAAATTTTAAAAGGTTAAATATACAAAAGTAAAATAAAAAGTACTTTTACTTTGTTCATTAGTCAATTTGAATATCTTTTTTTAAGCAATAATTAATTCATTCATATAATCATTTCTTATTAAATACGAATAATATATTATTTGCATTTAAAGTAATATTCGTTCTAGTGAAACAGCAATTTAAATCCGCGATGGCGCATAAATACATGCAAAAAAAAGTTCATTTAAAATAATTGACTTAAAATAATTAGATTCAAATTCTTTTAAAATTCTGTAAAAATTCGAAGGCTTTTATACTGATTAATGGTTGTGCACTTTAGACGGTTGATGATACGTGCATTTACGGACCTTTATGGATTTTAAAGCTGTTTTACTGGAACAAATGTTGATAATTTAATAATACAAAAATAAATATAATATCAACATAAATAAAATTAATCGTTTTTTAATAAGAAATATTTATATGTTTCATTTAATTTTTGTTTAGAATGGAAAAGTATGAAAATGCGCTAATAAACAAAAAGTACTTTTTTGCTGTTTTTTCGCATGCTAACTTAATTCTTAAAACGAAATATTTTTTGTCTTTAAATTAAAAGAATAACCAATGTTATAAGATAAATAGTCAGCGTGAAACTACATTTTGCAGCTAATACTAAATGGTATTTGTAAAATTCCCTATACCGAGTATTCTTCGCAAAAAATACTTTTTACTCGGAAAAGTAATTTTATACCTATTAAAAATTAGTGAAACTTACTATACATACCATTGCCTTATAAAGAAGTTTATTAATTATAAAACATCTGTATTCATCTTTTTAATTATCAGATCAGCTACAAATGCACTAATGTATAAAACATAATTATATATTGTTGTATATTAGTATCAATAATTTTGTATACATAGGTTAATCACAATGAAAAAACTAGTTATGAAAACAACTTACTTGTTACAAAACTTTCGCAATATTATCATATGCTTTGGAAAGTTGAGTTATATTTTCTTGTTATGTGTAATAAGAATAAAATCATTATAAAGGTTTGCAGCTTTTAATTTCGTTTAATAGTGAAAGCTGATGTTCACATTTATTTTGAAACGACATTTAATATTAACAAAAATTTAAAAAACGTATGGACTTACATAATTCTAATAAGCGTGTAAATCTATTGCCAGAATGAATCACGTTTGCATAGTATGTGTATCCTTTCAATACAAACTGGGGTAAATATTATGACTTTGAGCTTATTTAAAGATCTGCATAAAGATTTTTTCTATACTCTGTTGCAGTAATACAATATATAACGTATAATAAAACAGTTTATTGCATTTCGCCTACAGAAAGCACATAAGTGATCTTTCAATAGAATTGTTTCGTTACCATTCCAAATGAATGTTATAAGTGTTCAAATGGCATTCCGATACTAAATTAAGAGTTATGTAATATTTTTCGTGATAAAAAGAGTACAAGAATTTCAAAATTTGTTAAAGTACTTAAAAATAATCGATATGAAAGATTTAGTAATACACGCGTATATACTAAAAAAGTGTTCTATGTAATATTTATCGAATATTTTCTAATATTTAACTGTATTACTATATATCTGTAAATTTAGTACCAGTACAAACCGATATTTCTTGAAATATTTGTTTATAATCCATAGAATGGCTGTTTTATTGCAAATACTACACTGTTTTAAAAATTACATTAAGTTGAATGTAAATGAAATGAAAGCTACTTCCATAAATGTAACAAAAAAAAAGAATTACTTACAGGAATTATATGCACTAGCAATAAAATTAATACATTCCCTCAATCTGAAAAAATAGAAAAAAAATGTTATCACTGTTGGTAATTCAAGAATAATCTTTATTATATTATTTTACAATCTTTTTATTATATTTAAACATTATAAAAGATTATTTATTAGAAAAAAAAGATTTAAAGAAATTCTTGTTAAAATTCCGAAGTCGAGATTTGATGAATTCGTTTAACAACTATTAACAGATTAGAATTTAAAGGAATTGATATCAACATTTAGATAAGTCAATTGATGTATTAATTATTTATACGTATTGATGAATGACAACCAAATTAGTATTAGGATTTGAAGTATGATGTACAAAAACACGTGAATAAATATGCAACACAATATGCTTTTTTCAGTATTTGAGGCACAAAATAACTTTGTATATTAACACTAGTACATTAGCATCCGTTAATCGAGGCTGCTTATTCTTAATTACTTTTATACTATTATTCGATGTATTTATATATACATTGCACATATGCGATTTAAATGATATCAATGTATATATCGTTTCCTGGTACGCTAAAAATCTATAGACACGTAACGGACAGACTTTACCCCTAGTCCCGAAAAACTACGATGCGAACTGCCTTGATCTCCTATAGTATTTTAAAAATCTAGACATCTAACAGGAGCAGATTGTACACTTATACATGAAAGCCTAAGATGTGCACTTACATTCAATAAACTGAAAAACTAGGCGTGTTTCGATGCGACACATTTATTTCGAACGGCAAAATTCCTGATTTTTGAGTTTTTAAACAATAGACAAGTGTGTATATACGTAAAGAATTAAATATACTCTTAGCTTTAAAATTTCTGAAAGAGCAATTATTAATACTGAATAATGTGCTTTTATTTTTTCAGTGATTCAACTACAATAAGAAATTTATAAAAAAACGAGTCATAACATTTTCATGTATAACAAATATCGTACTACTACTGCAATGCAATGTATATGCCATTAATTGTATATTTTATGGATATTTCATCGATGGATTAAATAAAATTTGAAACAAAGTATAGCTCAACTATGTAAGGCAATAAAGGCGATAGAAGAAATTGAATACTCAAACGATAAAAAAACTTATCCAGATTTAACCAGATTTAACATGTATTTTAATTCTATCAAAAAGCTTAATCCAAAAAGGCAGTTATTCCAAAAATGCAATGAAAGTTATAACAAGTTATAAAAAAATGCAATGAAAGTTATAATCTAAAAAATATAAAATTCGCATTGAATTCTGGCTTCAATTGAGAAAACTGAAAAATAGCAAATAAAATAACTAATATCAATATTTAGTTAAACGGGAAAAAATCTTTTTTTGTTAAACACGTGATCATATGCATAAAACATTAATTTTTAACTTACGCATCAATCTCTATTGAATAATTTTATTAGATTTATCCTATAATTTTATTATAGAACGAGTGTAACGTCTAGCTTACATTACAAAAACACATTCTCACTTTCTGCAAGAAACATATCGAATAATGGAAATATTATAACATACTCAAGATATTATACAAATGCAGTTGATGAAAAAGGAAATCTTCCAAAAATAATAAAACTTAATTCTGGAGAGGAATAATGTTACTAATATAATCTATATAGTTATGCAAACAAATAATGTAAAGAATACTGAAATGAAATTGATCGGTGTATTAATGATTTATGTATTATATAATTTGAACTATTTATTATACGACTTTTTAATTAAATAAATTAAAAAATGCAAAAAAAGTTTCAATATTTTATATCAAATAAATGTGAATTTTTTTTAAAATCACCTATAATCTATAGAAAGTAATTTACATGTTTATGAAAATTTATTATGTTGCATTTATGAGAAACAATTTAGATAATTGCTGTTAGGTTGAACGAGTGTAAAAAATGAAGTTTTGAGATTAATACAATGTTGCATGTATTTTAACGTAAATATACATTCACTTTTCATTACATTTATGAATTTGTAGCTTCCATTATATATTTATGATGCTTTTTGACAGTGTGTATTCATTAGGTATAAAACAATATACCTTATATAATACACTTAGTCCTTAAATCTAAATTATCTGTGCATTAACAGCAGCTTCGCGTAAGTTTAAAATAAAACTGATTTATAAAAAGATTGTGATTTTAATAAATGCAAGGCATATCAAGCAAAATCAATTCTCACTAGTTTGATATCCATCATTTTGAATGCAGGTAACTAAACAATATTTTATTCACTTCAAACATGAGTGTCAAGAGGACAGGCCCATACAAGATAATTGAGTGCAAGATAAAGATCTTATTAGAAAAGCAATTAGACTATGTAAACCCTGCATCCCATCCTTATCTCGCTAGCTACTTCTGTATAATGGCTATTATCAAAATGACAAGCTACTATGAGTCATGAAGTAAAGTCCGGGTATTTAGTCACCGGTGCTCAACTCACCGTGAGTTTTGCAAAAGCGTGATAATTGTTTAATAACAAAAAGTAGCAGTTTGGCAGCGAACTCAATGTTTCTCGCGACGTGGGTGAAAACAGAATCGTTGTCGAGAGTGCAACAACCTCTCGCGTATCATAATATAGTGAGTTGGTCACCGGACCTGGAATCCCGTCGGCGGATGGTATTTCAGGTAGTCGAGGTTGAGGGCCCCCGTCTCCTTGAGGAGAGCAGCGAGAGTGAGGAGAAGGAAGGTGGCGAGCAGCAGGAAGTTGGGCGCGGGCCATCCGGAAGCGGGCGCGCGCCACGAGTTGGTCTCCTTCGCGGTAGCCAGCCTGCTCTCCTCGCCTTGGCCTTGTCTTATGCGTAAACGCATGCGGAAGATACTCAACCGGTGGCCGGGGATTTCGGTGGAAGCGCACCAGGGGCCGATTTCGACACAATTGTTATACGCGCTGTAGACGCGAGCACTTGAATCTCGCGATACCGGTGTGCAGCTCGAGCGCGCGATGCTTATCGCCGACATTAATTAAGCGCGTCATCCGCACGATATGGCGAGATACACCAACGGAGCCCCCCTCAACGGAGTCTGCCTCTACCTTGTCCTGTCGCTGCTTTGCCAATCGGTGAGTCGCCATGGTCGCATCTTATTTCCCTGCGTACACTTCTCGATCGCCGATCATCATGTCTGACGATAAGCGGAAACGTGATGCGGTCGCCCGCAAATGATGCGCGCAGCTTCATTCGAATCCGATGAAACCACTTGGACAATCCATGCTTTCTATCCCATCCATTCGATTTTATTCAATTGTATAATATAATCAATTTTTGATTAAATTCATCTCTTAGTAACTTGCATGTTTCTCTAATACAGTTAACATGTCATACTTTAACTCACTTAACGATACAAAATTGATAAGAAATTCATTCGTGTTTTTTCAACATAACACATGATTCGTGTGGAAACTATACTGTTATTCATTATTATTTCCATTTAAGAGTCTCTAATCACACGATTGAGGACTCCAATAAAATATTTGCATAAACTCAGCAGTAGCAAATTATAAAAGGCACACAAATATAAAAAGTTTTGCATATAAATGAGTAAAATAAAATACTTTAAATATCTTGATATAAGTCTTTTAAACATTAATATATTTTAATTTATACACTTTATACCTACAAAGTAAAAGCTTCAAAAAGGATCAACATAAAAACAGATATATTAATTTAAAATTAATAATAATACTTATCTTTTCTGCTTTAAAACTATTTTCTATCATGGTAGAAAAATGATTGTTCTCGTCGTATCATAACTCTAATTCATATCTATATCTTTAATTTTTATGTATTCTCGCTTGTATTTTTTGCTTTATTAGTCAGTTCAATGTTGAAAATTAAAAATACTATTGTTATATACTAATTGTAATTTTTAAAAATTTGAATTGAGTTTTTAAATATAGTGTTTTTATATTTTTATTTTTTATATTTGATTTCTAGAACACTTGTTAAATACATCATAAATAAATAAAAACAAAGTAATTTTTAACTGAAAATTAGAACTAATATAGTGTTTACCGAATTAAGTTTAGTGGTTTTTGCGTGTGAATGTCCAAGCTACGCCTTAAAGTATGCATTGCGTAAGATTTGAAAAGATAAATATTCAATCTAGTTATTTTATGTGAATCAACATCTATTCATTAAAAAAAATGACATGCATATGTTTTATGTATGATAATAATGTTACATGTGTGAATATGAATTTTTTCAAACTCAACGAGATGATGTCCATTATTAAACCTGAAATAATGCGCATATTGCGCGCGCACATGAGTATAATGTACAAAGTAGGTTCCACACATGCACACGAGTAGCTATAGGCATAACCTCACAATGACTCTGTTATTGGTAA
This sequence comes from Sycophaga agraensis, assembly GCA_018906755.1. Taxonomy (NCBI): domain Eukaryota; kingdom Metazoa; phylum Arthropoda; class Insecta; order Hymenoptera; family Pteromalidae; genus Sycophaga; species Sycophaga agraensis. The sequence goes on along the minus strand of JACCIE010000057.1, from coordinate 313,774 downwards.
TTTTACAGACCTCGGCAGCAGCTCGAGCCGGAAGCCATTTGCTCACTAATAGACTGAGACCTGCTGCGGCATATGAGAACGATCCGTGGAGTCCATTAAATTATCTGGCAACAAAAGCACTTGGAGCTTTCGTAAGGGTAGCAACCATTGTCTATCAGTGGATGCCCGACTTTCCTAACTTTTTGAAGCCGCCGAAATTTAAGATTCGCTTCGCTGACCCCTCGAGCCTTCAAAAATACGATGACGACTCTCGCTACGATGACTTCGATTGATTTGCTTTGATAGCTAATCTCGCTAATTACTTTCTTATTGCATTTTCATTGTGCTCGAAATTATTTATTTATATTAATTTAATTAATCTAGAATATTATTATACTAAAGAAGATACATTTATTCCAGAATATTTAATGTCTTTGTGTTGTTAAAAACAAATTAGCACATAAAAATTGTATAAACACAGGTTCTATTGTACTATATATATATTACTTATTTTCTCTCTCGATATATTGTAATTAGTTGTATAAATATAAAGAAATATATTTTTCTTACTGAATACGACACGATGATAGTTTTTTGAATAATTTTAAATACATAGTTGTTATAAGGTTGCATCATTCAGAACATTTTTGCAATTACTTGAGATCATTATAATTTTTTTATAGCATTATTTCGAGCATTATTTAATATTATTTCTAAAATCGTATCTAAAAACCATAGTTTTGAAAAGAGTTGAAGGTTTGCGACCTTTTGCCTTCTGAGAACTAGTTTGTCCTAGTGCGTTAGCTTAAAATTCTTTTAACAGATTCCATTAAAATAACCGTTCCGATTCCATTTTTTATTTACGATAATTGTTTTGATTAACTTCATTGATTGAATTAACTTCAATTTAATAAATAATTATTTGAAATATAAACCTAGAATAATAATTTTATATTTACATGTATAATTTTATGGACCACATACATATTGCGTCGACTACATATAAATGTCTCTTCGAGTACTATAGATAGTTATGCAGAGGCCGATATGAACATTAGAAAGAAACGAAATATGAATAGAAACAGCTTCAAAGGTTTTAAAAAATCAAAAATTTACGACATGACTAATTAAATTGGAGTTTTATATTGTACTAGAAAAATAATGATGCGTGGATGTATTAGTTTTATATATATGATGATATTTGTTAGGGGAATACCATAACTGTTAGATAAATGAAATATACGAGATTTTCGTGATATATATACATATATCTTAATTTTATCTAAATTTTTCATGTTTTTTGAATAGTCAGAGTACTTGGATGATATAATATTTAAAAGGCAGTTTTAATAAAAACGAGTTCTGAGCGAACATGGTTATGTAAGTACCGGATTCCCGAGATTCCCGTCCTGCAGAGCTGAGCCTATACTGACTATAGAAATGTTTCCTGTGAAGGAATTCCAGTCAGAAGGCCTATGAACCCAAACGTTAAGACAAGAAGTGTGTGTGTGTGTGTGTGTGTGTGTGCGCGCGCACGCGCGTGTGTGTGTATTGTTCAACTTGTACTGTACATATTATTAAAATTCAAGCTAAATTTTTAAATACTATTAATTCATACATTTGCCGAGTATTATTGAATGATACATGTTGTATGATATGAATTATTATCAAGCTAAATTATTCTTAATGTATAACAAAGTGTATAAAATATATATTTTAAAGTTTATAATTCTGCAGTTGTAGTAATAAATATTTAAACATACAGTACCAATTTTAAATTAGAATTAACAACCACCAGATACACGATAAGCCATTAAATTTGCTGATTTGACTTAATTCTGTCTATATAAGCTGATTCAAACTTTTTCTGTAGTACAGTATGAAATTAACTAACTAACAAGATATTACTTGACACAGCAGTTAACTTTTGAATTTTAATTAGAAATAAAAAATATGCAAATACAGAATAATTTGCAATTTATTTTGTGATGATGACTAAATGATACGTATTTCGTTTGTATACATTATGCATCGTTGTTACTTACGTAAATATGAACACCAAGCACTAAAGATGTTTTTAAATAAATGTATAAAACAAATCTTTTCAAAAACAAATATTTTATTAATAAGTTTATGAAAAATAAAGCTCATCGATATTAGAAAACAATATTTAATAACAAAACAAGATTATTCAATTATGATGAATGGAAGTATTGGAGTATTACAAAATTTGCCTCTAACATACTTGCTGACGGAATCATATGACAAGAATTTTTAAACATTTTTAAGCATGGATCGTGATAATAATAGAATAATAGACCAGAAAGATTTTGTAAAAATTATTGTTTATTTGCTTAATTCTCTTTCAGTTTGCATACCGATTGATCATTTGTCGCAAATATACAAGTTGTACGAAATAAGACAAAATTATTACAAAAGTTAAAAGACTGACGAAACGGACGGTTGATGACTATGGAATAATCTAACGTATTATGTATAATGAGGGAGTGGAGAGGGCGGGGGGTCATACGAGAGACGCAAATCCGATCTTGCATGGATTGTCTCACTCTCTATTTGTCTCTCTTAGTTGCCCTTGGTAGCTGCGACCGCTTGATTCGCAGCATTCTTGAGCTGTTGATTGAGATTCTGTGTCGCCTCTACGGCTATATCGACAGCCTTTTTCGTGAATCCAGCAATATCTTCCTTCACCTGTCCGGAGTTATTCTTAACCGTCTCAGCAATTGTATTGGATTCTTTGACGAGAGTCTGAACGCCCTCCTGGAACTGCTTTTGGAGTTGTTCAGCGGATTCCTTTGCATTGGGAACGCTTGCGTTGATATCCTCTACAACCTTGCTCAGCTTACTTTTTACGTCCGCCCACAGCTTCTCAAGTTCTGGGGTCTTGTTTTTCACCTGTCATAAGAGGTCATTGTTTATCAAATTGTATATCAAATTCTTGCCAATTGAAGGATACATGGTTAACTTTCTTTATAAAGTTAGTTTTAAGTCTTACAGTTACGAATGAATTAAAGTAACGAAAGGAAAACACGGATAGTTATTTAAGACTGTGATTCAATTGATCGTATGTATAAAATATATTATAGAAGGAAGTCAGTGCATCTTCTTACACTATTCCCGTAGGGTGAACTTTTCCATTCATTAATTATTCTGTAAAGACGAAGCAATAAAGAAGGTCAGTAGTTTATCGAATCGACACATTTAATGTAATGGAAAATTACGAAGTAAAAACTTCAATTATTGCTACAAGAAATTTTCTTTGAAAAGCGACCAAGGGTAAATTCTTCATTGGATTTTTGTACTTACTTCTTCGGACACTGTGGTTATGTAACTTTGAACGTTGTTGACGAAACTGCTGCTCTGGTTCTTAAGGGTGTTTACAACCGTCTCCTGGTCAGGAATATTAAGCTGGTTCTTGATATTGGCAGCAAGGTCATTGATATTTTTTTGGGCATTTTCAATGAATTCGGAGAGCTGCAGTGGCTGGTTTGTAACCTCCTTAGGAGCTGCCCAAGCGGAAGCAAGAAGTGTTGCGAAAATTATGAACTTCATCATGTTATAGGCCTTTAAACGTATTCTCCTATGCGGTTCTAGTTTCAACACCGGCGTCGTTACAGGCAGGTTTTAAACTGAGGTAGAGCTGCGTCGGGAAGGCTCATTTTATAGGAAACGCTTATCATGCGGCCGGCCCGGGCAAAGTGACGTTTATCTCGAAGGCGTGCGTCGGTATAGTGCTGACACGTGTATGTGATACACAGTCTATACACCCCTTTCAATAAATTTTTTTTAGATTTTTCCTATGAAGAACCTAAACACTAATCATAGTTTTTTGTAATTATGTATTATAAAGATACAATATATTTAATTTGTTTACTATCGGACTATAAAGCCTTTTAAAAGATCTAATTTATAAAATACTATTTAGAAACACACACACACACACACACACACACACACACACACACACACACACACACACACAGCAAACTCATTCTTTATGATCGCTTTAGTTCTGTTATTACTCAGTCTGTATTAAAATATTTTACTTTCAAGAGACTCGGCAATAAACAAATTTATTAACAAATGATATAGTGTAGAAACATTATTTATAATAATTTAGTTAGAAAATAAACCTAGTCTTTAAATTAAGTAAATGATTATAGACAATAAAAAATGATTACGTTTAAGTATATATTAAGAAATAAAGTTTTTTAATGTAAAAGTAAACTATACATATGTACAGAGAACTATATTTTGTGAAATAACATTTAAATATTTAGAACATAAGACTACATGAAACTAAAAAAAATGAAAAATATATTACAAAAGTATGATTTTGTAAATTTTTCTGGAATTTGTAGAAAGTTAGACTTCTATTCAGAATTACACAAAATTTTGATCATTTGAGTTTCGATACTTTGAAAGATTTAAAAAAATCGGAAAATTCTTACAAACTTTTTCGCCTACTTTTTATACGGTAAAAACGATTTGTTTAAATTTACCCATTTCTGAATAACATAAATGCATGCATGCATAATATGCATTTTATAAAGTTTCGATTTTTTATCTTATTAGAATAATATTGACTTTCTTAATTTTTAAATAACATAACAAGACAAAAAACTAAAATCTATACCTTCGCAGAAATATTACCTTTATTTTAATGCATTGCTTAGTTAGCAACTTTTGATTCAGACAAAATTTTTTTAATTTCATACTCAGATAATTTTCATATAAAACACATTATAAAAATGTTTCCTCTATTATAAAATGATTATGGTTCTACATTTTTTTAAATGCAGTCTTTTTGTTTCATTACGGTATACATTCTTAATTATTCAATGCAAAAAAACTTCTTGACAAATTATATTGTAATAAAAAAAAGAATTAAAAATATTTATTTTTTTTACAATCACTCAATTTCGAAGAGAAAGTTTGTATTTTTCATTACGAATTTAAATAAAAAACATGAAGAATGTATTAGAAAAATATATTTTAATTACAAATATAAGTAATGAAAATGAATTATTTTTAAGTTTATATTTAATATATACGAGGGTGCTTTAAAAAGTCCGTGTATAAATAAAAACTACTAAATTTTTTATAATAGATTATTTTTATTTTTCAATCTTCTTTTAGACTAATACACTTCCTCCAACGACCAAGTTTGTAGTTTGTGGGTAGTAACATTGTTTTTGATCCTTTCCAAATAATAAGATATGTCCAAGTCTGTAGAATAGACATTTGTTTCTGCAAATACCTCTTCATTCATTTCTTCATATTGCAGAACAAGTAATAGTTGGAAGCAGTCAAATTTAAAGTATAAGGAACCTTATTTTCATTAGTTTTGTGGGCACAACTGCTGAGGCGTAAGTTGCTGTGTTGACGTGCTGAAAAAGGAGATTTTTGTGGGCTAATCGTGGACGCTTTTCTCGCAACTAGATTCGCAAACGGTCTAATAACGATGAATAATGTATATCTGTAATAGTTTAATCCTTTCCCATACGATCAATGAAGATTACTCCTTGCGAATCTTAAAAGACAGAATAATCTTCGCCTTTTTTGGTGCAGATTTTCTCTTGCGAGCCAACTATTTGGACTGTTCATTGGTATCAAGAGTATAGTAGTGTATCCGTATTTTATCCGCAATTATGAAATGACGCTTATTGTCCTACGAATTCCACTGCAACGGATGCAAACCGTCGATGCAACACCTCACATGATGTCGTGTTTGATCAATCATCAGCAACCACGGCACCCATCTTGCAGATAATTTTTTCATGCCCATATGTTGGTGCAAAATATTATGTACTGATTAATTCGAAATGCACACAGAACTAGCAATACCTCGCACTTTCACGCTTCTGTCATTCATCAGTATATTATCGATTTGATCAATGATTTCTGGAGTGGTGGCCGAAACAAGACGTGCAAAACGTTCAACGTAACTTGTATCCATATGAGCACATCAAAAATTTTGAAACCACTTATAAACTGCTCTAAGTGAAGATGCAGAGTCATCATAATGTTTATCAAGTTTCTCTTAAGTTTCCTTTGGCGATTTGCCCTTCATAAAGTAATGTTTATTCAATATACGTATGTTTTAAAAATTTTTCGACTTCTTCGATTCAAATGAACGCCAAACACAAAGAAATAAACCGATCTGGTTTGAAATCTGGTTTGAAAGAAATGCTACTAACTGTAAATAGCTTTTATACGAACCAATAGCCTCATATCGACTATTCTCTCTCTCTCTCTCTCTCTCTCTTCTCTCTCTCTCTGACTTTGCCTGGACTTTTGAAACAAACCTTCGTAATTTCACACATTTAAGCGTTAATACAGATCAATCCAATTTGATACTGATACATTGTATACTATAAATATCTAAAACAAAAAATATATTATTTTTTTAATTTATAAAGAGGTTTTAAAGAATACATTAAATATTACAAAATTCTCGTTCTATTATTATTTGGTATAAATTGTAGCTGAGTTAATGGATTTTAAAAGTTTTATTTTTTTAATGGCAAATTTGATATTGATTTTATTTTGAAATGAAAAAAGATATTAATTACTATTTTCTACTTTGTTAAGTTTATAGTACAAAGTAATACCAATGTAGAAAAATTATAATATTTTGAATTCCTATAACTTCAAACCTAAAAATTCGAGAATAAGAAAGAATCGGAGTCATAAATAAATTATATTTGTTAAAATGCTTTAACTCTATTATAATTCATTTAATTCTAAATTTTTAAACTAATATAATGAGTTTCTGTGGTATTTAGCTGTTTATATAGTCAAAAAAATAATAAAATATTGGACTGTATAGTCACATTTATGTTGATTTTGAATTTGCCTATAGCTTATTTATAACTTCCGTTTTTATACTAATAACATGTACTTATATGTATAGGATAGAAAATTAAAAAGACAAATAATACTATAGTATTTTTTTAACTCTAAAACTTGTCAGCAAGTTTCTATAAGTATAATTCCCTATAAAAATTTTAATACAAGTGTCCCTGATAATAGTAATATTTCTTCCATACGAATGTTTTTGCATTGAACTATCAATGAATAATATATATTTGAATGAATAATATAGCTTTATATATATTGAAATTAAAATTTACATTTTAATTTTCGCCTATAATCTACAATGTATTTAAATAAATAATTAAGTTTTGTTTTCAATGCGCTTTGATAATATAGACCAATGTAGGCATAACCATCTACACTTCAGACCACAATTTATTAAGTGGATTAAAATAAAATTCTCGTAGCTCGATACAATGTTACTAAGTATTGATATTTCAGTTTATTATTTGTTATTTTCTCTTAAATATAGAAAAGCATTGTTAAAATTAAAAAAAAATCTGTAAAAATTAAATAGTAAATATGTACTGTTATAATACACATTTTTTATCTTTAAATAAAAATCAAACTATAATTTTTAGTACACTTTTTTCTTTACTTAATTTAAACTTATATTAAAAAAAACTAACTTATTATAACAAGAGTACAAAAATATTTATAAAATTCGACAAAACAATTAAATATAAAAATGTTTGTTACAAAATTCAATGATGCTTCCTTTCAGTTAAAAAATAGCAATACATATCCACCAGTATATAACTTGTAAAGTAAAATACAATAGATACATCATTTTTGATAAATTCTATTGATTTTTATAATAATTTAGCATACTATTTCAAACCGAATGTATTAATGCAATAGTGTTCGTCGAATTTATTACAGTGTGCATATATTTTCGAAACTGTGGAGTATTTCACACATAATTAATAAAATTCACGCTATTCTATAGATATAATAATAGTAGATTATAACTATATAACTATAGTAAATATAGTAGATTATAACAATAGAATTTTATTTAAACAAACTTTAACATTTAAAAAAGCAAATTTTAAGTTTTCTTAGAGTAGACTTACTACTTAGAGTATTAAAGTCGTTAAAATTGTAATTTTAAATATGTAGATTCAAAGAATGTTCATTGTACTTATTATATCATTACTTAATCAGTGAATTAATATACGATAAACTGTAAATTAATAACATTTCAAAAAGATTTATAATCATGAATTTAATTATATTTTATTCAATTTTTTTAAATGCTCCTAGAATTTTATCAAAATAATTGATGAACAGTTTAAAGTTTGTTTACAGTACTAATTTTTTTAATGTTTATTTTACTCAAGTTGTTAAAAAATTCTTTTATTTGTAAACAAATTTAATTTACAAATTTAATCAATTTTTTAACATTATAAAAAAAAGTAAAAAAGGTATAAGACCATTACTAAGACCATATTAATATGAAAATAAATTTAATGTTATAAAGTTGTTAACGATTTGAAAAGTATTTCCTTTTTATATAAATTGCTGAGATTATAAAATTGATATATGTTAGTAAACATATATTTTAAAAGTTTTGAATTATAAAAGCGATTAATACATTTCACATAATAAATAAAAGCAAAACTTTGAACAATATTATTGGAATTTATTGAAAGAAATACATAAAAGTATGTCAATTAATTATTATGTTTTTCAAAAAAGACTGAAAATCTTGGATAAATTTTGTTCTTTGATTTATTTTATAATGTCGAAGTAAAATTATCGAGAAAAGTAAAACTAGAATGATATCTTATCAATGAAAGTCACTGGCCATAGCAAAAAATTTAGTTATGATGAAACTTCCTCAGCTTTTTAAAGATAAGGGTTGAGTTAATACAAAAAATGAATGGGATTTTCCTAATCAAGATCATTCTAAATTTACTTTCAATACACGCAAACGGTTGCTATATTGCTAATACTAAAAAACACAATTTTTATCTACCGAACTGATTTAAGTCTTGATGCATAGTGTACTATGTAATATTTTGTCTGATACGATTCTTTAATATATTTATGAATTTATTAATTTACAATTATATTATGCTATTAACTATACCTACATTTTTTATTTAATCAAATTTCTTTATTGTATGTACTTTTTAAAGGAATCATTTGGAATAAAATACATTTATAAATAAATACACCACATTATTTTAAAAAAATCTACGGCATTTATTCAATCGGTATACAGATGTATTTTAAAAAAGCAATATAACTTTAAGTAAGAAAATATAAAAACAGGTTATTCGTGAATCTTAATCAAAACATTTTATAATACGTAAAGAAACAAACGTGCAATATAAAGATTTTAAGAGTAATTTTTATTGCTCAGATATTTACGGAAAAAAATTATTTATATTGTGTTTTAAGAAAAAGAAAGTAATAGCGGTCTCTTTTAAATTATATTTTAAGAACTTTCGGACTTGGGAATAATCTTTCCGGCTTCCTCGGTTATTTTCTTGCCAACATTATCGAAGAACTCTTGACCTTTAGCCAGTAATTCGTCAATTTTAGGTTTCGCATCACTGAATGCCTTGCTGATACTTTCACCGGCTGATTTTAATGCCTCTTCGATTGAATTTTGCGTTGTAGCTTCTGCAGGAGCAGCATACGTCTGTAAAAAATAAAATAGGAATTGCAAAGTTCTTTTAGCTATTGTATAAATATTAAATAAATAAAAAATTTAATAAGCAAATTCAATAATAATAATAATAATAATAATAACACAAATAAATTAATAGAATTTATATATATTTTAAGAAAAATATGTAAATTAAACTATTGTCAATTTGGAATCTTTTGAATCTAATAATTTAATTTCTTTTGTATTTTAATAAAAATAAATTTTTATAATATTCCGAGTGTATTCCGTAATTATTAATAATCACGTTTTAAATAATATCGTAACAATATTTTTTTAATCATCTTATATAAACAACATTAGTTTTTTTATTGTTGCATATTTTGTGTTATAGGGAGTTCATTGTTGAAATTAATAGTAAATTCGATTTCAAAGTTTGTAACAAATAAATCTGAAAATGCTTATTCGATTTATAAATAAAATTATTAAAAGTTTATGTACGTTTATGTATAATTAAAGAGGTTTGATTGCAACACTTTTCTCATAATTTTTAAGTTATTATATAAAAGCTACATCTATTTGAATTTCTGATAATATTATTATATTACAAACGAAACCTTTGTAGACACAGAATTTAATTACAAAATAAGTAGTTTCCACCTGCATGTAATTATCTACTGTTCTCGTGTTAAATATTCTTACAAAGCATGAAAAAGCAAAGTTATTTTTATCACTATTGTACTTATACTCTTATATAAATGAAGAAGTATATACTGGCTATGACAGTTGCACAGTTTATGTTTAACATTTCAGAAAAGTTTATTGTGTAAACATTCATAACTAACAATATATTTTATATAATTCTGTATAATAACTATTTTTAGGCGAGTTTATCAGTAGAATTTGTAGTCTAAATTCAGTTTTACGGAACTTCACTTCTAATTATACAAAAGTCTTTGGTATATGAAGACATATGTGTGTTCTTATATTACATTTTAATACATGGGAAATTTCGCATGACAACATATGACTTACATATCAACATAACATGATAAAATATAAAAAAATCTTGCTTGACCGTATAGTTAACATAATTTGAAAACAACACTTAATGAAATTGTCGAAGTATTGTGTGATTTATCAAAACGATTGATTTTGTGATTATCAGCACATAACGCTAAATTATATAGTCTTAAATTATATGAATGTATAAAAACCATGCTAATAATTAAAGTCATTAGATTAGATAGTTATTAGAATTTTTAGATATAGGCATTAAAATACTTTATGTGCAGATCAAATTTATTGTGTTAATTTTTATAAATAAAGTTTGTGGCTAAATATATTTTTTAATTTATATTTCAATTTTTAATGTAAATTTTAAAATATTTTAAAGTTTAATAGAAAATAGTTTAATTGGAAAGGAAAATTTATCTTAATTTTCAGAATAAATTTAATTAAGTATTAATCAAAGAATTTTATTGAATGGAAGCCCAACTTACCTGCATGATGCAGATTGCGAGGGCAAAGAAGACAATGAACCAGCCACGCGACATTTCTGCTAGATTAAAGAAGCGAACTTGTTAATTCAGAAAGTCTTCTGGAAAGTGCTGTTTCCGTTGCGGCAGCTACGATAGATCGTGGAGGACTGAGCTTCGACCAGCCGAGCAGCATATACTCGTACTATCAGCGATAAAGGGGAGATATGCTGGCGCAGCTTAGTATAGACTTATTGTTATGTCGGTGAGGTCGGAGGTCGACAGAGGCTAGGTCGAGGCGTTCACGATCGCTTCCGCCCCTTGGTTGCTTACCCATACTTACTGATTAGTCAGGGTTCGTTCATTCCTCGGTTCATTCTTGTCTCAATTTAAATGTTTACTTGTCTTTTCAAATGTATGTTTTCACTGACATCTTCAGTATGCGTTTATGTGTTCATTAAAATGAATCATTAGTAAAATTATTATTTTACAAATAATAAGCATGTTTTGCATTTAAATTAAACTTTATTATGTATTAACGAATATATACTTGCTTATTGTCTAATATAATTAAATAATTAAATGATTAATTTGCTTAATAAATCTTCATATATGATGCAACCAAAAATTAAAAATTACATAATATCTAAAATAATAAAAAATATTTAGTCTTTATTCAATTCGAAATTGCTTCGAGATATTAAAAGATTTTTTTGGATTGTAGTACTTCTTAAAAGGAAAAAAAAATATTTATGTACTCTTTTTAAGTATCTATATAGCATACCTGTATTAAACGTTGCAAATAAAAGTGAAATTAAATGTGAAATTATTATAAAATTGATATTATTGTATATTTTGAGTAAATTTAATTTTATTTATAAAAACATGCGAATAGATTTAATAACAAAATTAAAGAATTTACTAGAAAGGATTTATATAATCAGTTTACAGGTGCATTAAACATTTATCTTTTTCTCCTTGAAAATATTTATGCTAGATCATTAAAATGTCATTAATAAATATTTCAAACCATCGATCGCTCTCAATTTATGTTTGCAAATACAAAAACTATACTTCAGCCATAGATCGATCTATAGTTTATTTAACTAAAACTAGATTTATTAAATAACCCAAATATTGAATGTTACATAATAAAAGTTTTATATATACTTATGAAATCATTATGTTTCCTTTTCATTTTTCCGGATATAACGTGTTTTCATTCGTGTTCAATTGTCGCTTATAAGTTACGAGTAATACTTTGGAAAAGTTAATTTATAAATTCAATATTTTTATTTTAAATCCTTTTTAAAACTCTCTTCTGTAAAATAATCCGTTATTAATAAAACTTTTATGAAAGGCAATTTCTCAAAAAGAAAAATAATATATAGTCACTTTATACACAGTTTCTTACAGTGAAAATTACGTCACTATGAAATAACACATATTCGTTGTGAGAATAATTGTACTACACTCTTTCAAAAGTAAAAAAAACATACCTCCTCCCTTATCCGTCCTTTCTATTAGATATACAGTAGCTGCGCAATTTTTGATGAATTAAAAAAGTAAAAATAATTCGCTATGGATTCTTTTAATTTATTATATAGTAAATTTCAATTTAATAACGACGATTATTGTTTAGATTATATTTATACACATTTATAATTGTAAAAAATTAAAATTGTAAAAAAATTATAATAAATGTTCAAAAATTCTCATTTAGTAGCGTACTAAAGGTGTATAAGTACAATACGAAGATTTATTTACAACTTTAATTTTGCAATGTCAGTTATTGAACAATTTTTATTTATAAGAAAGTAGAGAACAAATTGTATTTTGCTATACATTTTTTTGCCTTTTATAACATTTGCGTTTATAACTCACTAACTCTCACTGGAGCTTGGGCTAATTCCCTTATTATATAGAAGAAATGAACTATTTATCCACTTATTTTGGACAGGAAATGTTGTATTATATATATTTTGTAAGCCTGAGATCTCAGTAACTTGTATATAATATTAAAGTTTTTAATAATAAAAACTAATTTTTTTTAAAAAGAAAGTATAGCATTTTGATATTTTTACTTTTCGTAAAAAATGACCATGATTTCTCATATTATATCCTAATATAATTATAAAAATATGTAACTATATGTAACTATATTGTAGCTAGATATTAAACTATATTTATTTCAATTTTAGGCTATGAATGGAAAATATTTTGTGATTTATTTATAATATATTTATAATTTATTGAATATATATATTTATAGTACCCGTGCTTCAATATTTTAAAAAACTGGCTCTAAAAGAATTTTGCAATTATTCCAAATAAATCCAAGCTATATATTTTATTTATACATGTAGAAAAATTACAATTTTCGGTAAATTAAATGCGAGTTAATTGAGGTGATTTTTTAAAATCCCTTTCCTACCCGTACAGAGAATATTAAGAATTTTTTTGTCAAACTTCACGTTTATAGGCCTTTTTTATGAGAAACTGTGATCAATGAGTCAATGAGTCAATGGTATTTAAATTTTATAAGTTGTAGATAGATTTTTTGGAGGAATTAAGTAAATATTATTATATATTTTTATTATGCATAATGATTGGTATTAATGGAAGTTCTTTAGGATAAAATTTGCTTGTATAAAGAATATTAAGTGTTTTATAATGATTTGTATAAACGAATTTTTAACTTATCAGTTATGGTCATATCTATTGGTTATATGCATATTCCTGTACTTCTAACAGACTTAAATATTCTGTTATGCTCAATACTATGGGAATCATACTGTCCTCAATTCTTATATTATGGATTTTTCAAAGAGCATAAAATACATACTCTTGACCGTCATGTAATTATTCAATGCAGCCTGCATACCAAGAGAAAATCCTATTTATAGTATAATAATCGCCGTGTACATTCCAGTGCGCTTCATTTGTAAGTTAGTTTATAAAATGTTTTATTAATTGAATTATTTTTATGTAAGTAATTTATGATAGAAATTTCTTCAACAGAAAAAGTCAGTTCACTAATAACTGGCAAATTTTTTAGCGCACATTTTCTCAAACATGTCATTATCAATCAATGATTAGTTAATAATCCATCGTAAACTTAGAATATAAATATTTACATATAAAACCATTAAGTTACCATAAACGTTATTACCTTGAGATTGTAAAATAGATATTTTCTTTTATTTAAACGAGATATGGATATTTTTAGTGAAATAGATGAAAAACTTTTCTTATAAAATTGTTATAGTTTACAATTTTCATACGTATATCTTGACCGATACATAAAAAAATACGTTTAATTAATAATCATTAAATTAATATTTTGAATTTTTCAACTTAATTTTAAAGTTTGGTTTTAATCGTAAAATAAATAATAATGTAACATTGATGTAAAATCCAAATTTTAATACTTAAGTTTTTCTGTTGTATTTCACAATCATAGAAAGCTTTAAACATATAATAAAAGTAAATAATAAATTAATGTTTTTTATAAATCATTTTATTTCTCAATAAATGTCCTATAAAAAAATAAAGTGGCGTCATGTTAATAACAAAAAACTAACTTAATATGGCTATCCTGTGATTTATAACCCAGGTAGAAATGGTTTCAAGTTATGTAGGTTAATAGAATGCCGTCGTGTATATGTCTGAATTCTATGCTTGATTTCAGAAATCTAGGCAAAGACCCCAATTTTAAAATCTTTTGTTCTCATAGAAACCATGTTTTTCCCATAGAAGAATATAAGGTCCCCGGGAAGAGTACAGAATTTCAGTTAGAATTTATTCAGAATACGCCACAAATAGTTTAATTGAATTTCTGTTTGGGTTTCCGGTAAGAAATGAAAGCAATTCAATTAGAATTTTTTAACTCGGCATAAACACAACTTTGACTCTTATCAGAAATCATTGGCATTATTCATATAAAATCTTATTTAATTTGCTTTAATCACTACAACGAAAAAGTTTTGACAAATTTACACTAAAAAGATATTCAGTGCTTGAGTGTGTCTAAGAATATAACATTTTTCTTTGAATGACTGTTTTTTATTATAATTTAATAACGGTTTGCAAATGTACTTTTATAGATCTTTTTAAATTAAAATAACATTATTATTTTATAGAATAAATTCAAGATTTGAGTTTAACAATATCAATTCTGTTATCGATATACATAGTGCGATAAAATCCGAATCTAACAATGACTAAAAATGTTTTTCATTATCAATTAATAATTTAACTTTTTAAGTGAGATGTGCTATATCTACACCAATAAAATAAATATAAATTCAAAGCTTAGTTGCGATTAGTTGTTTTTTTGGCGTCGCCATTTTAGTAACAAAACTCCAGGTTTCGGTAGTACTTGCAACTACAGAATCCATGTGCCGACGAGCTCGTCGAGCTTTGATCCTGCCGAGTTCGGATCTCGAAGACGAATGGAAAGTGTCGAGGACGCCGAGAACTAGTTCGACAATCGGCCGGTGTGCCACCTGACTTCGTTGCCTGCGTTGCGATGGTATTTCTATCGATCCGTCATCTGCTGCCTCCGCAGACATAAACATCGTTGGTTCATGGCGATTACTACGGTTTGAGTTTCCTTGGGACCTCGTCAGCCAAATCAAAAGGAGGAGGATCAGTAGTTTTCTGTAATGCAGATGCATTCTGCTGCAAGTTAAGGAATTAATTTTTCAGATTTGTTTAATACTTTGGATTACTGATTATGATGGTTTAGAGTAGAAATCTTTCATAAACATTAAGTAATAATGTAGACAAAAGTATATTTAATATTTAAATGAAACAAGCAGTCAAAAAGAATTTTAAGAGAATATTTTTGCACACTAATTGATAAACAGTAATTATTGGTTGAAGTATGAAAAATATAGTAATATTATAATTATTTATTTTTTATAAATACTTACTAGATATAAATTTGTAAAGTACCGTGATACAGTATGAGAGTCTGTAACTTTTCACATTACACTTTATAATTCGGTATCCTAACAAACAATATTTTTTATCCAAATATTTACAGTAAAATAGTATATCAATGTTGATTCACGTTGATACAGTACCGATAGTTTATAGAATAAAGAATTGGATTGACCACGTTAAACGATCCGACGCGCAATGAACCGATAATGGGTCATGTCGGGAGCACCTCCCTGGGATTAAACTTTGAAGAGAAATTTTAGCAGTTTCAGCACATTCCATTATATTACCAGTAAACGTTGCTTTGTGACAGTCTTCATTTTACGCGAAACTTACAAAACACTTTTTATTTCTTCTTAATCCGCATTATCATATAATATCGGTCACCTCCTGAATTATCTCTTTAATTCATAAAATTTAGTAAATGCACTAAGATTTTATAATAATAATTCTTCAAAAGTTTTTGATTTCCGAAACACTTCATCCAAAGCTGTTTATTATTTATAGAATTTTTGCAGTTTTATATAAAAAATGTTTATGGTTAAAAATGATTATGGTTAAAAATGGTTATAAAGTATTAAAATATACAGACATATCTCACATGCGCATTTTTATTGTATTATTAGTATATAAACATAATTTTAGTTTCAAATGTATAAAAGTTATATACATAATTTTAATAGTTTGAATAACTTTTTACTGTTTTAAATTGGTTATATAATAATCAAAGATTTAATGTATAACTGAAAATATTTAACTAATTATATAATTCAATAAAAATAATTAATTGAAATGCAATGAAAAAAATTTATTATACAATTTAATAAACAAAATTTAAGTTTACATAAAATATTAGTTTAATATCAACAAGTTATATAAATTTCAATTTAATGACCAGAAATAAAAAGAAAATCTTTAAACGAATCGTGACAATCACAGGGAGGTCGATAAAGGTCATTTCGTAACCAAATTTATCATCTCAAGACCATGACACCAAGAAGAAATCTGTTTTATGTAAACGTTACTTAGATTTCTTTAGTCTCATTTATTCATTTCTGATTTCTATTTCTAAGTAAATATTTTTGTAGAATATTGCATGTTTTGAATAATTTGTAGATAATGGGATACCTAGAATCTAGATATCTAGAAATCTGTTTTGCTTTGAACAATCATTATAGTGAAAATATTTATAATATTTAATATTAAATATAAGTTTATTATTTCTCTTTTTCCAATCTAACTACATAATTTATTGTATTAGTGTTGGACTGATCTATACAATATTAATAAAAATTTATAAAAATGCATCTACTCTATTTTTAGCATACACAAATTATTTAAATTATGCACTTTATGAGAATATCTAAAGCGATGTATTTAAATTGCATGTTACACTTAGATGAAATGCATCCAAATCTTCTAAAAATGAATGTTTTAAACTTTGTCTTTTGTACTTTGACCTTGTGACTTTGATTTTTAATCTCTTAAATGAAATTTTGATTAATGTCTTGTTAACTTCATTTTGGACTATATTAAATTTAAATATTGAGCTCTGAGCTTAGATTAAAGAAACTAGGCTGCAACATTTGTGTATTTTTACTAACATCGACTAACTGAAAAATAGAAGAAACTTATCCTTTTTTTTTATTATACTTCAAATTTATATTAGAAACATAAATAAAATATTAAAATAAAAATTGTCTTGTCCAAAAAATATTTTTACTAATTTATTAAAAAAATTAGCTTCTACAGCCTTTTTTAATTTATTTAATATACCATGCGTTAACATAATACATATTTTTGTAATTTTTAGGTGATCTTAAGCAGTAGATACTATCTGATAATATTTGCTAGAATTAAAAAATTTGTTAAACGTAGAAAGTTCTGCAACAGCGTTAAATCCGATAAAAAGTAAAGATTGAGTTTTTAAAAAAGATGAATAAATTAATTGATGTATGAAGATATTATCATGTAAAATATTATAGAAAAACTTCACCGTAAAATTTTCTATTTGCGTGTATAAAGTTAATTAAAAAAATAGTTTTATGAAGAAATCATACTTCTAATGTCATATTTACTACTATTAATAATTGAAACGTAAATTTATTTTAATTTATACTAAAATTATATAATAAAATTATATATTAAACTGTATATTAAAATTAAAAATTATTAATTTATTTATTCGCCTGTTACGTTTCAATTTTATTTCAATGAAATCTCTTTGGCTGTTGAAGTATCGTAAGCTTATACTTCACACAATATAATTTAAAAATTTGAAATTCTGAATTAAGTATATTAAAATTGATTTGGAAAGCTTCGGATTTTTTATCTATTAAATTAATTGAAATAAAATTATCGAAGCTGTAATCTTAAAAATTTAAAATAGCATAATATATTCACAAAGTATATTATAAAAAATAACTTAAAAATTGTGACGTGGTGCTTCCTCTCCGAGGCCGACGTACCTCGGAGGGACCCGGAGCACGCGCCACTCTCCGGGCCCTCGCTTTGACCCGGACGGGTCACCGGAGTTCTCCAGCTGGCGCACATAGGGCCGCTGCCCTCGCAGCGTGCAGGATTTCATGGGCTGCGCGGCAATTCGCGGGTTCCGGGCTCAGGCAGTCGCCACCCCAGAGCGTTCGGGGCCACGCGATGACTACTCGCTACTCGACTCGTTAATTCGCAGCTGGTGATCACCCGGCGATCGGTGCTTTGTTTTCGCGTCGACCGCCTTCCGATCTCCAGCCGCCGCGCTGACGGAGCCTCGAGTCCTTGTTTACCTACACGGACGGCCGTATGGCAGACTACCCGAGGGCTCCGTCACAAATTAACATAAATAGTAAAAATATAAGAATTAAAGTTTTTTGAAATTCGCATATATATATATATATATATATATATATATATATATATATAAGAAGGTTGTAATGAGCAGGATAAGCCTATTTTGCAATGCTTGTGTCGCATGTAGGGCCGATGCCTATGAAGCTGGGGGTGTGGTTTATATATATATATATATATAACGTCTTAAACAAGGCCCAACACGGTAATGTCGCTGGACTACACAGAGGGCAAGGCATTGCCCACCGAAGCGATCATTTCCAGCCCTCCCCGGACTTCCCCGGCACGCTGGATCACCCGGACTCATCCTCGCCCCTGAAGGACTCACAGCAGCGACGGGCGAATCATCTTCGACTGAAGACATTGGTCTAATAACCTGGGGCGCACGAACCTCTAATTTTACCGCGCTTGAGTCTGGATGGCATCCGCCGAGCAACCCACAAGGAGCACACAACGAAGCTCCTTGCATCGTCGCAGTGCGCGACGTAGAGACACCAGCCGCCGTTGGAATCATGTAAGAGTGAGAGAGGGAGAGAGGAAGAATGAACGAGTGCGCGCGCGTTATAGACTTAGATAGAATTAAGCATATTATATTGTAAGGTATTGTAACGACAACTTTTATTTAAATAAAATCTAGTTTAAGTAAGTCACGATTTCATTTGATATGGTATTCTTCTTCGCGGTTCGAATAATATAAAAAAATCGCATTATAAACATGTAAAGGTATTCAATAAGTATAACAATTGAATCGATGTAAAAGTAAGTTTATTTTTATTTTTTTAATATATTTTGTATAAAATTTGTTATAAGCTAAAAAATAAATAAATAAATATTTATAAATTTAACGTTTTTAACCGTTAAATGCCAATCGTTCATGAAACTATGATATCCCTGGAAAGTTGTTGAAGTAAACGACGAAGTTCTATATCTCTGCATTCGTTGCTAGAAATACTCCACATGTGACTTCCATGCATAGGTCCAATATTCCAATTGTTACGTTTATTGAGACCGAATAAGATTGGACTAACTAAGTCTGTAACTTTTCCAACTAAAGCTGCATTTTTATTCAGAGCGATCGTGATTATGTCACCGGGTAGTAAAATTCCTCCATTAACTGCTGTGGATATCTTATCTCGTGGTATTATTACAGAAATTTTACCACCTTTTTGGATGTTTATCTCTCTCGCGGTAGGATAAAGGAAAGTATTTTGTGACGATTTGGTGAATGAAGTAGAAGCAGATGATGGAGCAGATGGAATGCTGGATTCATCAAGATTTTGTCGTTTTTGAGAAGAAATTTGCGAGATAGCTGAAGAGAAGGAATTCGCTACTGTAGCTGCGGTTTTAGCTAACGATGATACTGAATTAGCTATAGATGAAGCGGTTGATTGCGGAACACCAGCAGAAATTTGAAATTCTAGATTGGCAGAGTCTGCATCATTTTTATCTCCAAGTGATGCATGTATACCTTGCACATTGAGTTCCTCAGTTGGATTGGATGCGTCGTGTCCAATTGATTGCTGATTTCCATTATTTTGTATTTTTAGTCGCGAACTTATTAACGATGCTGCAGTTACCACAGAATCAGCAATAGTAGATGCTGCGTTACTAACTACATCTAGAGGATTTTTTTTTTCAGTAGAAATTCTCAATTTAGAATTGTCATTTCTCGATCCTGCAGTGCTGGTTATTCTTGCAGGTGAATCATAATCAGGATTCCATTCATTTTTATCTACACGATATCCTATATTATAACGATTAGAACTAGAAATTTCACTCGATACGCCGGCTCTTGAATTTGGTGATACTAAAGAAGAAAACGCTGATACAATATCGTCCACTACTTCTTTGATCTTTCCTGAAGGTGTGTCACTTTGCCCTTCATGGCCGTATTTGTCCGATGTACTAACATCTTCATTTCGCAACCGGGATCCAGGGTATGTATATGATGAAGACGAATGACGATTGTTATATTGATTTTGTGATTTAATTCCAATCTCTCCATTTTGGGCAGGACCTTTTGGATGCCGATCTCGTGAGTCAGTATTATGGTTGTTATATTGTATTTGTTCTTTAGAATATTCTTCTTTTGATTGATGATCTGGATATTGATTTGTCGACAATGAATCAAGAGTTCCACCTTGATTTTTAGGATATTGAGAATGTGAATCAGTAGATTGCTCGATTCGGGTTGAGTCGTAAGTGCGCCCCGTTCCACGTGAGCCCTCAGGCCACCTAGATAATCCTGAATGTTGAGTTTGTGTTGAAAATTCAAAACGTCTGGTACCAGGGCCATTTTGTATTGAACTTCCCAATTGCCCCGAATGTGTTGAAGAACCAGTGAATCCATTTGGAGTTGAACTATCAAGCTCTTCCGATGATGATGACGTACTTGGATATCCAAATGAATCGTCAATATGCTCAGTTGATGAAGTACCAGGCGACTCATTTTGTTTTAAACTATGACTTTGCCCAGATGTTATAGAACTACTAGGATATCCAGCTGATTCATTAGTAATATCAGTTTTTGATCCACTAGGATGTCCCGTTTGCTTTAAATGGTTAAATTGCCCAGATGTTCTAGTATTACCAGAATATTTAGTTGAAGTTCCAGCATGCTCAGTAAGTGACGCGCCAGGGTATCCATTTTGCTTGGAGTTATCAAATTGTCCAGAGGTTGTAGAACTACGTGAATAGTCCACTTGCTTTGAATCATCAAATTTTCCTGATAACGTAGGTAAACCGTGATATTCGCTGTGCAGTGAATCGTCAGATCTTCCAGATGCTGAAGATACTCCAGGATATCCTGATTTCGTTGAAATATCGTAATTTCCCGATGTTGATAGTGAATCGGAATATCCAGGTATTGAACCATCTGGACGACCATTCGGAGTTTGAGAGTCTAGATACCCAGATTGTTGTGTACCACTTAATCGATCAGATGACAATGATTCATCAGAGTATCTAGGTGATGATGTTCCAGAGTGTTTAACCTCTGCTGAACCATCGTTCTGGGTTGATTCATCAGAATGTGAAGATGTTTGGCCTGTATAGCTACTTTGAGCAGAATTGTTTGGACTTCCAGGTGAAAACTGTTTATTAGAAATTCCGAATTGATTTGAACTGTCCGATAGCTCTGATGAAGATTGTATACTAGGGTATCCAGTTTTCTGCAAGCCATCATGTTCAATTTGTGATGAGGTTCTCAATTTACCAGATGGCAGTGATCCATCAACAGTTTCAGTTTGGGTTGAACTGTCAAATTGACTTAATGAAGACGAAGAACCAGGATATCCAGGTTGTAATGAACTATTAATTTGCCCAGATACAGACGGTATTCCCAGATAACTAATTTGTGATAAACTTTTAGCATCCCCTGAAATGGATGGTGTACCAGGATATTTATCTTGTCTTGATCCATTCAATTGTTCAGTTGACAATTGAGGATCAACATTCGCAGTTTGTGATGGAACGCTAAATTGTCCTTCGGGTGTTGAAGTACCAGGATATCCGGATCTCAATAAACTATTGGTTTGTCCAGATGCAGATGGTATTCCAGGATAACCACCTTGCGATAAACCTTTAGTATGTCCCATAGTTGGCGATGTACCAGCATATCCAATTTGTGATGAGCTACTAGATTGGGTTAATGGTGAAGATATATCTGGATAAGCTATTTCCATTGAAGTTTTAAACTGTCCAGATGGCTTGCCAGACCGTAATTCACTTTGTAATGAATCATTGGAAGGTTGTTGGTCTACTTGAGACGATGAACCAGGATATTTACTATGAATTGAAGTGTCAAATTGTCTATGTGTGGATGAAATTGTATTAGAATATCCACTTTGCGGAGATCTATCAATGTTTTCAGATGATGGTGTTCCTTGGTATCCAGATTGTGTCGACCCATTAATTTGACTAGATCGTAATGATTCGGGAGAAATGTCAGATGGTGATGAGACATTAGATTGATCGGATAAAGATAATGTTTCAGGAGACCTATTTTGTCCTGAATTATTCAGTTGCCCGAACGAAGGTGCAGAACCTGAAGACAATGGTGCATCAGAATGTTCAGATGGTAATATTGAACTAGCTGATTCCATTTGTGCTCCAAATGTAGGTAACGAAACTCTTGAATGTTCTGCATTATGCTGTAAGTTATCCATACGTTCAGATGGTAATGATGAATCAGGACTTCGACCGTTCTTCAAATCATCGGTATGTCCAGATGAAGGTGATTTAACAGAATATTCCTTTTGCGTTGAAATGTTTTGTTGTAGCAATGATGATTTATCAGGATATTCGGATTTCTCTGAACCATCAAGTGCCCCAGATGGTGATGTCATACTCGGATGTTCTGACGAACTACTTTCTGAAGAATTATTATCATAATTTCTAGATGGTGGTAGCGAACCATGTCCGTTTTGTGAGGAGGTACTGAATCGATTTTGAAGTGGTGATGTACTAAAGGGTTTGTACTGCAGTGAACTGTCAGATTGTCCGGGGGATAAAGGTTTATTTATAAGACTACTTTGCACAGAGCTATCAACATGTTCAGATTTTGATGGAGATATTAAAGCATTATGTGGGTCCAAAGAAAATGGTGAACTAGGATATCTACTTTGCGCAGAACTATCAAATTGTTGAGACGGCGACGTGACACTAGGGTATCCACTTTGTCTCAACCCGCTTAATTCTCCAGTTGGCGACAATGCATGAAAATATTCAGATTGTGTTCGAGGATCCACTTGCTCAGGAGATGACTGAGGACTAGTATATTCATTTTGAGTGGTAGTAGTAGACTGTCTAGTTTGAGTTAATTCATCAGGATATTCACGTTGTATAGAGCTACTTGATTGCCCAAATGGTAATAATGAACTAGGATGTTCAGTTTGTGATGGACTGTGTAATGAATTTTGTGGTGATAATGTACCTGAATATCCTACCTGCATCGAATGTGCCAACTGTCCAGTTGGCGATGGGGTTTTAGGATATCCAAATTGAACTGAGCCGCTTAATTGTCTAGAAGGAGACAAATTGCCAGAATACTCAGATTGCGTCGAACTATGCGATTGTCCAGGTGGTGATAAGGTACCAGAATACTCAGTTTGTGTTAAAATTTGAGGTTCTCCGGGTGATGATAAAATACCAGGATATCCATTGGGAGATGAACCATCAACATTGACTGTTGATAAAGAGGCACTAGGATAATTAGTATGTATTGATTCGCTTCGTTGCCCATAAGGTGCCACCACACCCGGATATCCACTATATACTGATCCATCTGTGTGTACATTTGCTGGAGAATCTGTGAATGCAGTTTGCTCAGATCCATCGTAATGAGCTGTTGGCCAAACACTCGGATATTGGTATTGTGTCGATGAATCAGATGGTCTACTCGATGACCACTTACTACGGTGTTCAGTTTGTGTTACAGATGTGGGTTGTATATTTGGAGACCACGCTCCAGAAATTTGTCCTGAATGTGCATCTAAATATACAGGAAGTCCTGAACTCTGCGGAGATCCAGGCGACCAGGAACTAGGATATCCATTGTATGTTGAGTGATCATAATAACCATTTTGTAAGTTTTCCGGTAAATACGAATTTTGTGACGTAGGATACGGATTATCATTATGTGAAGAAAAACTTGTATACCCACTACCAGTATTTCTGCTTTGAGGTCCTTTCAAATACGAACTAGTGATAGTAAGTTGTGTTCCTGAAGGAGTCTGAGCAGTATTAATTACTGCTGGAGCTGCGACTGAAATAGTCTGAGTAGCTGTACTAGAAGATAAATACGATGGGTTTGAATGATCTGCCGTATTTAATGTAAATTGTGGCGTTGAGGGTGTTGTGGGAACATTAATTTGCAGAAGTGGTACTCTAGGTCTATTTGCTTCATTAATATAATGTGATTGATCCGAACATGTACAATCAGATCCATGAGAGTTTTGTGAAATCTGTCTCTTGTGAATCTTTTTATGTTTACATTTTGATTTTGAAGATTCGTCGTTTGAATGACTGGAATGTACTTCTGATGAATGTTGATGCTGCGCTCGCATTGAAGATGACGAAGGTGGCACCTCACGATCAGTAGTAGATGAACTGATTTCTGAATTTTGTATTGGACTTATGCTTGAATAGGCAGGAGATATACTAGAAGTCGAAGTTACTGTATAATGTGAGGGATGTCCATGGTGATGCATTCCCCATGATTCTGATGCGGTTGCTGAATTTGATTCTGATACAGATGTCGTGCATGGCTGTTCAGTTGATGAAGGTGGAGGTTGATATGTTTCAATTGTGATAGGTGGAGCTGTCGGTAGTAAACATGGTTCTGGTTCTGGTTCAGGTAAATCTGTACATGGATCAGGAACTAAAGATAATGGTGGATAATACAATACTAATGGCAGAGAATTCACGTGAGCAGATGTAGTAAGTGGTAGTGGAGCACCAATATTAACTTCGTCGATACAAGGATCAGATTCTGTTTTAATTGCTTCACTATTTTCTTGTGAATCTTCAATAGTAGATGCAACTACTACATTTGGAGTTGAAGATCCAGTAGATGGTGAACATTCAGAATAATTGTCATTATTATCACTATCTTGAGTTATATAAGTTATGCTTGAAACTGATGTCGATACTGGTTCAGTAGTTGAGATTGGAGTAGAACGCTGAGGTACCTCTGATGAAACACAGATTTCGGAACTTGGAGTAGAATTTGGTATTGGATCAGGAGTCGTAACAGAAGATGAAGTGACACTTGGAGACACATGTACTTTTACAATCTTTTTATTAGTATGATGCTGGGAATTTTGGTGTTGATCAGTTGCACGTTGACTATTTTTATTCTGATTGCTACTATAAGAATTACGATTTCCATGCTTCCGTAATTTCTTAGACTTCCAACGATCTAAATGTTTATTGATCTTTTCATACTTCTTTCTTATACTTTCTGATTCTTGCTCTTGTTCATGACAATCTGACTCTTCCGATTCTTTATTAAGATGTTGTAGCAGTCCAAAAATTTTCTTTAACGAATCTCGTAATTTATCTATGGAGATAATCATGTCTGACGATGGTACTGAAGATTGCAATATTTCTGGAATAAGCGATATTTGTTCTGGATTTTCAATAATACTATGAATAAGATCGGGGGCATTTTGCATAAAACTAGGAGCAGAACTTTGACAATTGGAAGTAGCGCCAATTAATAGACCCGCACGTATATTACTACACGCAGTCTTAAATTGATTAAGTAGATTTTGTAATTCTTCAGTACATTCATTTACGCATTTGCGCATTTCATTTTTTTGATCTGGTGTTGCAGATGCAGGCATAAGCTGTTGAATTATTAAACTTACAGATGACTCCGTAGGAAATTCCTCTGCATGCATCGCATTACAGGGTGCTTGTCTTTTCTCTCGTAGAACATTTGCATCGATCTGAAAATTATGTACAATTTTAATAAAATTATTGACTTATAAATTAATACAGTATTGTAAATTATCCAGCTAGAAAATCTTTTGCTTCTGAAATTTTTACACAGACTTTAAGTTGAAATTTCGAAAAGACAGCATTGTGTCTATTTAATAAGAATTATTTTTAAAGTTTGATTATAATCTACATATTTAATTTGTTAACAAAAACTTACTTGTCGTTTGGTTGGAGTGCGAGAATTATAAATAGGTTGTTCATATGTTCGATGATTGAGTTTATGTAAAACGTCAAAAACAAATTCTTCTTTTTCGGAATTTGAAGCGTCTACA
Organism: Sycophaga agraensis; assembly: GCA_018906755.1. Classification (NCBI taxonomy): domain Eukaryota; kingdom Metazoa; phylum Arthropoda; class Insecta; order Hymenoptera; family Pteromalidae; genus Sycophaga; species Sycophaga agraensis. The sequence goes on along the minus strand of JACCIE010000057.1, from coordinate 287,234 downwards.
TCTCGTTTCCTTGTCAAGTAATCTGAATTTCTGTTTGTGTTGCCATCATCTGGGATGGCGTAGGAAGGAAGCCATACTGAGGATACGAGAATTAGCCCGATCCAAGGCGTTAATGATGAGTTAAAAATCCTCATCGTTAAATGAAGAAAACTTGCGTTGAAAAAAAGTTTGCTTGCTATATATACTCCATATAGTTTCAGATAGAAAGAAGATATGTCACGTCAAACGTGCACTTGCTGGACAACATCGAAAAGCGATTATCTTTATGATAATATATAAACTGATTATAACTTGATTAATATTTCCATCCGTTATCAATACATGAATTTTCGTAGGATGAACTTATTATCATCATTTTAGCATTTTCACACATTTCCGCATTATTTTTACTTACGTTTAAAATTTTATTCAATACTAATGATATAGATTATTTTAATAATTTAAGGATTAATCACTCAAATATATGAGAATTATGAAGTGTGTAAGTCTAAAATTTCAGAGAATAATTTTTGAAAATACTATATTATACCATGCAAATTATGTTTATAAAATTATGAAAAAAAATTAAATAAAAATAAAAAAATGATATACGTCACTATGATTGTACATAATTTCGTTTAGAAATCTTATACAATAAGTGTTTTTCACTAATAAATTATTTTTCATAAATTTATCCGTTTTAAAACTAATAATTTATCAGATCATTGGAAAATTCTACCATGCAAGTAGTAAACAACTAAAAATATTTAAGATTAATAATAATTGTTAATAAAGAGAATGATAATCAACATCATAAACTACAAATATTCTTGTTTAATAATTATGTAGATTTTAAAACATTATATTTGCACGATCCTCGATATCAATAACCAAATTTCTAAGAAATATAAAATCTAAAAAGGGAATGCTTGAGCTATTATAATACATTCTAATTTTACATATTTTTTGTCGAAATTGCAATTTGTAATAGATGCATAAAAATGAATCTTTATCCTACCAATTTTTTGTTGGAAAAACAGGAAAATTTCGCAACATCTCGCTTCCAAGAATTTGTTAGAAAAAATATCGTGTTGACTAATACGGAAAGTTATGGCACTCGTGTGATGTTTCTAAATATTGAACAGTCGACCTATGGTTAGCATGCATTTTCTTTCTGAACGTAAGTCAATTCTCGTTTTCTGTTTACAAACTTTGACGTCAAAAAATAATAAAAAATTTTCCACGCCAAATATATAAGCTTTTTGCAAATAGTATTTTGAACTTGTAACTGTTTAAACAAAATTCTATTTATACTGTTAATTTGCTCTCTTATTCCTTTAAGGATATTGTATAATTTTAGTACTACAGTTCATTTCTCTATTTTGTACATTTATTAAAATGAAACACATTTATTGTAATTATATGAATAAATCATCGTACTTCTTTCTTAGATTGTAATTTATTACAAAATTCAGATTGTATTAAAGTTTATTCATAATGGTTGTTCTTTTATGCGCCCTTAATGAAAGTAATAATATATATTGATAACTATGAATTTTAGCTTAATTACAAATTAAAGTAGTGGTGGAAGTACATTAGGAGATTATCTCATGATAGTATCAAAATTTCCTTAAATGTTTGTATCTCAAAAAAATGTATTTCAATCATACTCAAAGTTTCTTTAATGAATATACTTTGATGTATAACAAGTTATAAAATCAGGATAATACTGAATATATCTAATTAAGAATATATAACGTACGGTATACAATGTTTATCAATTAAAATCTTTGATATAATTAAATAAACATTTTTATTACATTAACTATTAATGAATAAATTATTTTTAAAAATTCTTTAGTTTTAGTAACAGATGCATCACATATAACAATAATATTTTATAATATTCTAAAATTAGCATTTGCATACATATAAAAATGGTATACAAATATATATTTCATAGAAAATTTTTATTGAAATATTGTGCATATTATATTAAACTAATGTCTATGTTTAGTATTTTTTTATGTATAATATTGTGATTTCAGAAGTTAAAAAAAGTATTTACTGCTTAGTCAAAAGTATTTAGTATTTTTTTAAAGTATTTATTGTTTGTATCTTACAAAAAATACTGTGCAAATAGTCTTATATGTTATTGTATAAAAGACATTGCAATATAGCATATAGTACTCAAAGATAATGTTCATTCCTTTTTTTGTATAAAAAATTGTATAATGAAAGTTATTATTTGTAAATAGTTTTTGGAAAATATTTTACCAAACTTCATTTTACCAATTTTTATAAAATTCTATAAGTACTTTTAACATCAAGAGTACAGTTAAAGGCTTTAAAATTTTGATTTTTAATTTGAAGCAGATTAAGAATCGATTAATTATCTAAGGTTTTTTTTAATTACAAATTATTAAAAATTCTAGCTTTCATAATTATTAGTTAATTTTAAACTTTTCAAAGCATAATAGTAAAATTATTCTCATTACAATTTTGTTATCGTATATCTATATTTGTTTATCCAGAAGTTTTAATTCTTCTTAATATTGCACAATAGTGACGTATGCTCTTATAACATTTAATATAATTTTTTTTAAATATGTTCGAATATATATTATTTAGAAAAATAGTTTCCAATAAAATATTCTAGTTCTAAGATGAAAAATAGGATCTAGAACTGCGATTTTTGATAATGTTTTATAAATTTTGATTGTTTACGAATGAAACAAAATTTTTTATTTAATCCACATTAAAAATGTTATCTATATTGTTATAACAATCGTAGAGTGCTAACTGTTTCAGATCTAATATAATTATTATTACATATATAGTTTAAATTATAGATAAAAGAAATTACAAAAATGACTATTTTACACAAAGCGTTTTTCTCAAATTATCTTGAGTTTTTGTCTTTTATATGTAAAACTGTAGTGGGAAATAGCTTTTTTTAAATATGAATTATTTACATTTTAAGAAACATTTTAGAGAAAAAGTGTTAAGACAAATATACTATATTATTTTATAAACAAGGAATAGGAATTATCTTTTTAAAAAATTATAAAATTCTTTGCAATTAAGAAAAATAATGATTTAATTAGATATACCTTAATAGTTCTATCATTGTTACAGGAAATTTTGAGAAAGATAAATACTTTTCAATTATGTAATTAATACAACAATAATTAAAATATACTTTAAGGTATATCAAAATGAATGTGATAAAGGTATAAGAAAAGGCATTTATTTTTAATTCATAAATTTATTTAAATGCTTTTTGCAATCTTGTTTGAAAAAATCAATCAGTTTGAAAAAGTCATCATAATAAGGGTTTTTTATTAGATTTAATAAATAATGGATTTAATTTATGAACGTCAAATTGAAGTCAGGGCTATACTTGTACAACATACGTAGCTAAACAAATACTACAGTCCTGTAAGATACGAACGAATGCTTATTTCTTGCAATCGCAGTCAGTAGTCACATGGATATTACATCCACCCAACAGTGGTTTTCGTTTAGGATTGAATGGATAGACATATCGGGGAGGCGATGTCGATGGAACATAAAATGCTGGAGGTGATGATGGCGCTACAGAAGGTGAAATAATAACAGGAGACTGTATTGATGGTGGTGGTGCTGATGGTTGACTGTATATAACAGTTGACGGTGGAGGTGGTGATGGTGCTGAAGGTTGACTGTATATCACAGTCGATGGTGGAGGTGGTGGTGGTGGTGGAGGAGGTGGCGCTGGTGCAGGACTATAAATTATTTGTGGTGGTGATGGTGGCGGTAGCGGCGGCGGCGGCGGTGCAGGACTATAAATAACTTGTGGTGGCGATGGCGGTGGAGGCGACGGTGCAGGACTATATATTACAGGAGGTGGGGGTGGTGGCACTGGTGCTGGAGCTGGTGGTCCGTAAATTACTTGAGCTGGTGGAGGAGGCGGTGGTGCTGGCGGTCCCAATACCACAGTCTGAGGTGGTGGAGGTGGGGGAGGTGGTGCTGGTGGTCCATAAATAATTGCTGGCGGCGACGGTGAGGGAGGTGACGGCGGCGCTGGTGGTCCGTATACTACAGTTTGAGAAGGAGGTGACGGCAAAGCAGGTGGTCCATAAACAATTGTTTGAGGTGGAGGTGGTGGAGGTGCCGGTGGTCCATAAACTACGGTTGGAGGAGGGGGTGGAGCTGGTGCTGGCGCTGGTGGTCCATAAATTACTTGAGGTGGTGGGGGTGGTGGTGGCGCGGGTGGTCCGAAAACTACAGTTTGAGAAGGAGGTGACGGCAAAGCAGGTGGTCCATAAACAATTGTTTGAGGTGGAGGTGGTGGAGGTGCCGGCGGTCCATAAACTACGGTTGGTGGTGGGGGTGGTGGTGGTGGTGGTGGTGGTGGTGGTGGCGGCGGTCCGTAAATTACTTGAGGAGGTGGGGGTGGTGGAGGTGCCGGTGGTCCATAAACTACGGCTGGGAGTTGGGACGGTGGTGCTGGTGCTGGCACTGGTGGTCCATAAATTATTTGAGAGGGTGGAGGTGGTGGAGGTGGTGGAGGCGGCGCCGGGGGTCCATAAATTACGGTTGGAGGTGGTGGCGGTGGTGTTGGTGCTGGCGGTCCATAAATTACTTGTGGAGGTGGAGGTGGGGGAGCTGGAGCTGGTGGTCCGTAAATTACTTGAGCTGGTGGTGGGGGTGGTGGTGCTGGTGGTCCTAATACTACAGTCTGAGGTGGTGGAGGTGGGGGAGGTGGAGCTGGTGGACCATAAATGATTGCTGGAGGTGATGATGGTGGAGGTGGTGGTGGTACTGGAGGTCCATATACTACAGTTTGAGGTGGCGATGGCAGAGCAGGTGGTCCATAAACAATTGTTTGAGATGGAGGTGGTGGAGGTGCCGGTGGTCCATAAACTACGGCTGGAGGTGGCGGTGGAGGTGGAGATGAAGGAGGGGGTGGTGGTGGTGAAGCTGGTGGTCCGTAAATGACTTGAGCTGGTGGTGCCGGTGGTCCAAATACTACGGTTTGAGGTGGTGTTGGAGGAGGTGCAGGTGGCCCATAAACAACAGCTGGCGGTGGAGGTGGTGGAGGCGCCGGTGGCCCATAAACTACGGCTGGGGGTGGAGATGGTGGAGGCGCCGGTGGACCATATACGACTGCAGGTGGTGGAGGTGAAGGTATCGTAGGTGGTCCATAAACTATAGTTCGAGTTGGAGGTGGTGGAGGTGCCGGTGGCCCATAAACAACGGTTGCAGGCGGAGGCGGTGGAGGCGGCGGAGGCGCTGGTGGTCCATAAATGACCGTTGGAGATGGCGCGGGTGGTCCATAAACTATAGCTGGAGGCGCAGATGGAGGGGGTGGTGGAAGCGCTGGTGGTCCGTACATTATTGTTGGAGGAGAAGGTGGTGGAGGTGGTGGAGGTGCCGGTGGCCCATAAACTATGGTTGGAGGAGGGGGTAGTGGCGGGGGTGGTGGCGCAGGCGGTCCATAGAGTATAGTTGGAGGTGGGGATGGTGGAGGTGCTGGTGGTCCATATACGATTGCTGGAGGGGGAGGTGGAGGTGGTGGTGGAGGTGGTGCTGGGGCTGGTGGTCCATAAAGTATGGTTGGAGGTGGAGGTGGTGGTGGGGCTGGTGGTCCATAGATTACTGCGGGTGGTGGTGGAGGTGGTGGCTGCGCTTGCGGAGCAGGAGAACTGTATATTATTTGAGGTGGTGGAGGCGGAGGTGGTGGTGGTGGTGGAGGTGGTCCATAAATTACTGTAGGAGGTGGTGGTGGTGGCGGCGGTGGCGCTTGTGCAGCAGGAGAACTATATATTATTTGAGTTGGTGGGGACGGTGGTGGTGGCGGAGGTGGTGGTGGTGGTGGTGCAGTGTATATAATAGGGGCCGGTGGCGGCGGTGGGGGTGGTGGTGGCGCGGGTGAACTAATTATTATGGGGGTAGATGGCGGTGCAGCTGGTGGTCCATAAATGACTGGCGGTGATGGTGCAGAGGAACCGTATACTACAGTAGGTGCTGGAGGTGCTGGTGGTGGCGATGGCAACGCCGGTGGTCCATAAATAACTGTTGTAGTGGGTGTTGGAGGAGGTGGTGCAGGGGGAGCTACAATAAGTGGAGTCGAGGGGAGTGGTGCTGGGGATGGTTGTAAAACATAGGCTGGTGGCGAGGGTGATGCCGGTGGGGATACGAATACTGGGGTTGGAGGTGGTGGTGGTGCAGCTGGTGGCGAAGATAAAATATACGTTGACACTGGTGCAGATGCTTGCGGTGCAGGTGGACCGATGGCGACAGTTGGTTCAGATGGCCCAAAAACAGGTGATGAATATATCGCCGGAGATGATGGTCTTAGAAAACTGTGTACAAAGTTACAATTATTAAAAATATATGCAATTTTATTTAATCTTTAAAAATGTGTGGTTGTAATAGACGTTCTTATATAATATTGAAAAAAAAATTTATTTTTATGTTTCTATAGTGTAGTAGCTTTTTCATAACCATAGACATTTAAATTATTTATGTAAATTATTTAAAAAGTTTATTTACAGCGATAATCTTGTAAATTAAGCTTTGGTAGTATTTATTTTAGTTAAAAAGATGTATAATATTCACCACTTTGATATGAACTTTCATATGTATATATATTTATACATTTAAATAAAAATAATGAGATATTGAAATTTTCATTCATAAACCTTACATAGATTGTGGCGATTGAGCAGGGGTCACATATACTACATCGTCGCAATCAGCATACGATGAAGAAGGCGGAGGAGGTCTATATACTGGCAAATACCTTGGCCTCGACGAAGGGATCTATTAAAATCCAAAGGTAAATATTACTAATAATTGTTTCTAAAATGACATAAGTGAGAATTCAACTCAATTCTTGAACAGTATTCTTTGATTTTTATTTCTAGAATTAAAATTTGAGTATTTTATTATGTATGAATATACTATAAGCTTATTTTTTACAAATAAACAAATTTCAGAGTTACTCAAAGCTAAACTAGGTATGCAACACTATTATCATATTAAAGATGATTTTATCTTTATCTTGAACTAGCATTCTTTTTGATTGTCCCATAACTGAACTTACTTGAATTTTGTAAGGAATAGAAACTTCTCCTTCATCACAGTTGGGATCTGGAAGACGGAAAGCACTACATTGTCGACTTGAGACAACGCAGGCCAGTGCCAATGCCAGGCACACGCCTCGCAGTGCAAACAACATCCTTAAGCTGATGTCGCTGCTCTTCGTACTGATTCGGTGCATTGCGCTTTTATATATACTCCTTTTTCCCTCCCTTTTTTGATAATGCCCCCGGACCGAGCACAATCACCTGGGCGAAATTTGGTCGCAGTCACGATGTGGCCCTGATGCAGAAGCGAGAGCGCAGAGCACATTGTCGACCGCCGTTCACGCATTTCCTGTTTAAAATTTTTCATCTTTCTCGCACGTTTCATACGATGCTTGTTTGGCCCAACTTTAGCGTCTTCCTTGTCGATGAATGCCGGTTTTCTTTACCTTGTATAGACAATATAACTTGAATAAATTTTATCCAATCTCTTCATCATTTTTGCATTCAAAGATCGCTACGCTGCACCGTGTGTCTCGATAAATTTAACAGTAATGCACTAAACAGCGATTCTTGCAAATATGAATAACACGGTATCAAAATTATTCATTTTTATCAAACTTGTAAAAATCTTTTACATTGATTGTCTTAAAAAATAAATTCTATAAATTTTATAAATATTATATAGCATTTTATGTCAAAAATGTGACTTTAACTAAATATATGCAAGTGTACTCCATATGTGAGCGCGTTAATATGCTTTTAGTATGAAGTGTTTATACCAGAATTTATTTTTAATGATATATTTTATAATTGATTTCTAAAAATTTAGGGATTAAAAACTGCAGTTGGTGATTTGATAAAATTAATTATGAGAAGATCCAAAACTAAAAGGTAAATACTTTTATCATAATATGTAAGAAAAAAAATTTCAAGTAATTTGCTATTTTAAAAATCGAATTTTTTATCAAATATTTTTTATACTTTTATAAAATATTTTTATTCTAGTTACAAAATGTTTTTATGAAAACCCACATTAAAAATTATTTAATAAATAAGTTCATTATTTCTTTTGTCTGAACAAATAAAAAATGTTTCACTACAAAAGTGTTCCTTCATGTCTTTAGTTACGTGCCTATACCATAAAAGCTTATCAATACATAATTAAAAAATTTCTTTTTTGTAATAAATAAAATGTACGTTATAAAATATTACCATAATGAGTTTTAGTGATTTTAAACAATTCTCAAACTCAAACCTTGCAAGATTTTAATACATGTAAGATCACTGAAAAATTTTTTAGTATTATATTATTAAAATATCATTTGTGTAAAATAGTCAAAAATTTTAAATGATCAATTATATGAAACAGTAAAGTCTAATATTATTACTGATAAGTATTGATTAAGAATAATTTCTCATTAATTATATAGTTAAAATCAATTTTATTAAATATTAAATATTTATAAATTAAATGTTAGCTTTGTGGCTTCAATTTAAGAAACGCATTAATTTTTTTTGAAATGAGATTATTTATACTCTAACCAATAAATTTGTATCATATCATCATGTGTAAGAATTGTTACTTAGTTTGAAGAATTACTACTTGTCTTATATTGTTAAAATTATTTAGTGTGTAGGTGTATTGTGTAATAATCCATATTGTTGCTATGACATTATACAGCTAGTTAAGAAAATTAAATTTACAAAACTAATGCATTCTTAGGTTTTGTTATCAAGTTTATATTTGTTTATCTAGGAAGCCTGATCATCTTAGACTTGCTATTATCATCTACGTCAGCTTTAATAACTTTTATTTTCTTTCAGTCTCTGATGAAACCGTGTCAGATTGTCCATTTTTGGAGTTCAGTGAACGTTATATTTTATTTGCATGTCAAAGCAAGCAATTATTATTAAGTACGAATGTGATTAAATATTTATTACAATATTTTTATTTATTTGCTCGTTTGTATTATTGATACAAAAATAAATATTTCCAAAAATAATTTCGTATTTTCAATAATATTGGCTAAGTGTTTTATTATAATGTTACATTAATAAACTATAAAAATCGTATAAATATAACAAATGACTTGATATAAAAAAATAGCTTTTTAATTGAATTTGTTAATATACTCATAATTTGTTATACATTATTTAATAGTAATAAAAATAATTATTATAATATCAAAGACAATAACTTTACTCTTTCGAATTAAAACTTTTTAAAAAAATAATTAAAAAAATAGATATACACAGTTTTTAGCAGATAAATGACTTCTAAAATATCGTTTAGATTTTTATTAGATGTATTAATCTCTTATTGAAATAATAGAAAATTGATTTCTTTTTATAGATTCTCGTTATTTCTTAATCTTGTTTAAAAAATAGCTGCAACCGGTAAGTAAAATACTCTAGGTATAACAGTAAAATTGTATATTTTATATTTTAATATTATCTTTAATAAAACAAAGTCAAACCAAGAAAACATTGAATATATATTCAAGCTTAAATACTTAAAAATAGATTGTGAGGTTTAAGCTGAAGATACTAAAATACACTTCTATAAACTGTTTCATTAAACTACAGTTCTTATTTTGATCTCTAGTAAAAAATTTCAAACTTAATAGTTATATATTTCTTGCGACTTATAGAATTAATGCGTTTATTTTTCATGGCCAAACGGAATTTATTATTATATAAATCCTGTCATTCAATCCAGTGATATACCTCGCAGTCACTCTAAAATTTTTATTCTTGAGTGTGAATGAATTAGTTTAAAAAATTGAATATCTTAAATTTATACTATTATTAATTATTATAAGCATTAATACACTATTATTAAAAGCGTAAAGCTAAAAAACTAAGTTTAAAGCGCTTACCAAATACTGCTTATCTTTAAAATATGTTTTTCATATCTTATGAGTGAATCAATTATTTTTGAATAACTGAAAAAGAATTCACTATAATAATCATATGTTTGTATGTTAACAATTGTTTACGATGTATGACATGTTTAATAATTGATTTTTTTTACATTTTTACAAAGAACAACATTTGATAGGTACCTGTAGTTATGCAAAAATAAATTTAACCTAAGTTTTCCAATACTTTCCTTTTTCTCATCTTGTAATAATATACTACAAGTATTAGGTAATATTTAAGACGACAGCATATTTTATAATATTTGATAATATTTTTTCGCATAAATGTAGATAATTGATTGTTTTTTATTTGTTTAAACATTCATTCTTTGCATCAATATTTTACCTATATTTATATGCTTTGATACAAACGGAATTTTCATAAAATTTAGTATAAAATATCAGTGTATGTTATCTGTGAAACTAATAGAATTGAGGCACAACATAATAACTTGGAATTTAAATCCTTCGGCATTAAAATCAAACGCTATGATTGTGTATAATTACTCTACGGTATAATATGGTGATCTTAACGAATTACATTGCAAAATAAATTTTTATTTCTTTCATTTAATATCTATATGAAAAATGATAAGTAGTTTGCAATTCATTAAATGAAAAAATATATTTATAATTAATATTATTAATCAGATCATGTACTTTAACTTATTTCATATATATTTTAATTATAATATTAAATTATATTGATATTAAATATTAGATGTTCGCATATTAAGAAATTGTCACAGTATGTTTGTTATGCATATTCTAATAAAAAAGAGCTTTAATTGTTATTAATATATTTATGTAAACAAATTATTCACAGACAAAAAATTGCCTTTGAAAAAAATATTTATTAAAAACTCCTTGTTGAACTGTTAGTTATGACTCACATTCTAAAATAAGTATAATAATTCAGAATATATTGTTGTTAAACAAAATTTTCCAGGATTTAAAACAAGGTATTTACAAAGTCCGTTTTATGTTAAAATTGAAGTACAAGCTAATTGTACTATTAATTCGTTATATTCAAAGTCCGCAATATTCGGTCGAAGAAATTATTCAACATTTTCAGACTTTAAATATAAATCAGTAGGCTTATTTAAAATATTATACATATAACAATAATTTATTGACATTAAAGACATTTTTAAAGTATAACTTTGCACAAAAGTATAACTTAGTAGCATAATGAAAGCTTTATGTATACATGAAAAATATGTTCAAAATATTTTATATGAAACTGTACAGTTAAAAATATAAGAAAATATAATAAAATTTTAATTGGTACAGATCAAATGTATTATTTTATATATTTTGTTGCATTAAAATTGAATTTCATCAAAAAAATGTTCTTAATATAAAAAATTAAATTTACTCTTAAATGCAATAAATGTGCTTGTTTAATGCCTCGTTTACAGACAATATTATTTAGTATGTGTATATAGTAACATTAACCAAATCTAAATCAGTACCGGAATCTAATGATTTTAAGTGTATTTTTTGGCATGCAGCGTCGCTGATATTTATTTTCTACGACAATCTTTGGAAGATTTTTTCACAAACAAATTATGGAATACTTGGTATTAAATAACATATAATTAGATCCGTTTAAGATAGATTATATAAAATACAGTTTCATATAATCGGTTTTGTTGAAATGAACTTCGTACTATGTACATACTGCAATGGATGACAGAAAATTATATTGCTGTTATTTTTCGATTTGAGTTTAATAACATTGATTGGGTTCTTACATGCAGTTTTCGTAGCAGTACGAGATTACTTGATCGACAGCAGAGAGTCAATAATGTAGTAGACCGGACAAATATTGCTCTTCCCTTCAATCTATGGGTGTAAAACATAGTTTATATTTCTGATGACATTCAGGTGTATTTTCCTCAGGATAATCTATAAAGGCGCAATTAGAAAGAGTGGTAGAATTATGAGAACATTTCTTTCTTTAGATCTCATTTTATTATAATCTCAAGATTAATTTGAAGAAACGAGTAGCAGTTTCCTAGTCTGTAACTATCAGAAACCTTGATGTTATAGAAGAGATTATTACGTAGAGACTATATTAGGTTGGCAAATATCTCCCTTCCGCCTTTTTGTCTTTTGAATTTCGCGGCTATGTACAAAGCGCTACAGAGCTCGTATCTGGCCATACAATACGCCATTTGAAAGGTCTTGACATAACCTACAAAACGATGTTATGCATGATTAGTTTGAATATTGCATTCAATAGTTATAAACGTGTAAACATGGAGTTCACTAACGCCGAAATTCGCACTATTTTAAAGTTTTCCTTCGTTAAAGGCAAATCGGCTAGAGAAACGTTCTGTGAGATTAATGTGTGCCGGATGATATGGTGCAAAGAAAAACCTTCTGGATCGAATCAACGTCTGCGATATGCTGCTGAAATGAAATGAACTCGACCTATTTTTGAAGCGGATGGTGACTGGCGACAAAAAATGGATCACATACGACAATATCAAGCGAAAACGGTCGTGGTCGAAGGCTGGTGATTCGTCCGAAACAGTGGCCAAGCCAGGATTGACGGCCCAGAAGGTTTTGGATGGCCAAGGGATTGGAAGGAAATCATCCACTATGAGCTATCCCATATAGTCAGACGCTTAATTCTACCATCTACTACGAACTGGACCGCTTGAAGCAGGTGATCGACCAGAAACGTCCAGAATTGGCCAACAGGAAAGGTGTAGTGTTCCACTAGGACAACGCCAGACCAGAGGTTTGATCGCAGGGAGGTTTGATCGCATCCACCATACAGCCCGGACATAGCGCCAAGTGATTACCACCTGTTCCTGTCGATGATGAACGCCCTTGGTGGTGTAAAGTTGAACTCAAAAGAGGCTTGTGAAAAGTGGCTGTCCGAGCTCTTTGCAAATAAAGAGGGGGGTTTCTACGAGAGGGGTATTGTGAAGTTGTCGTCCAAATGGAAACAGATTATCGAACAAAACGGCGCATATTTGAACTATATTCGATCACTATAACACTTTTTATAAAGCATTGAATACAGAACAAAAAAGCGGAAGGGAAATATTTACCAACCTTATATATTGAATAGGTTTATTAAAAAATTAACTATGTCTTATTTAATTTATATTTATTTATTTGTTAATAGTATTTCATGAAATAAATACAGAATGTTGATAAAATAAAACATTAAACAGAAACTATGCAGCGTGATAAGAGAAGTAATATTAATAAAAACGATCAATAATTACGGCGAGACATGTATTATACGCAGCATAATAAATGTTTCTACCTTTTTAATAATTGTATATGAAATATTAGTAACACCTAAGGAGAAAGATCAAACCAGTGATAAGATACCGGACGAAAGTAATAATAAAAGTTTATTGTGGTTACAATTGCTTAAACAATTTTGATAATTATTTTTGCAATTTGATCATTGTGTAATTATTAACTTTGTTAATTTATAATTGTTCACATATAACTTAAGATAGTTTATGATTTTATTCTAGAGTATGAATGGATTTTCACAAAATTTTCTAAAAAAATGTGTTTAATTAATCAATTTTTAGTATTTTCAAAAGAATTTCTGATAAATTTATTCATATCCTGTATTTTTTATATCTTTCCACAATCAACAGGAGTTAATATTATAATAGTTAAAATAGTTACGGACCTTTGTTGTTGTCTTCATTTGAAAATGAGAAAAAATTATGCAACTTTAGATGTATATTATGTACATGTATCGAAGCCTGCGAGGTAACTATGCATACACAGATGTTTGAAAAATATGTATTAAATCACTATTGAATCGATCATCTTGACATATCTTAATAGAAGACTTTATCTAAAGCAATCAAATTCAATCCAATATGATATATTTTAAAAATTTTTCATTTTGAAAAAAAAATCAATGCATTAAAAGATTTTATATAATCACTAATCAAAATTATTAAAGCGATAATACAAAAATATATTATAACAGTATTCATTAACTTTTATGAACTATATGTTTAAAATACTATTAACAACTTTCTGAAAATACTAAAGCGAAAGCTAGTCAAGTAAATGTTGGAATACATGTATGTTAAACCTACATACGTTAAATTTTGTATTATGTACAGGTAAATAATTAAATTATAATTCAAACAGATAAATAGTTTTTATAGTTTAATATGTTTTTAACGACTTTTTTTTAAAAGTATATATGTATGTACATTCAAATATCGATTTTGAAATCAATAATTTATATGCTTTTGTTTAATTATAAAATAGATGCTACGGGGATCCTCTTTGTTTGTGTATCAAAGAATAATAGACTTTAAAATTAGATGAAAATTGCAAGAGAAGGCTGCTATTATATAAAGCTAATATCTGTATTATTCTCTATGTTATTGGATATAATAATAGATATCGAGGTATGAATCATTAGAAGAAATTAGGAAAATGTTCGGAAGTAAATGAACAAATTTATTAATCCATAACAATTATACACATTTGGATTCACGTTTTATTTTTAATTTATTTTTAATTATTTAATGTTCGGTAATCTACATCAATTTACATTAACTTTTATTTTTGTTCATTGTTACTTTTTTGCTTTAACATGTGCACACACATTTACGCTTACACATACACTCTTACAGGCTCACACGACATTTTTGTACACACATACATACACCACGCACACTATTTTTTTCTTCGATTCATTCCGTACAAATTTTCATGAATATTAAAGTTTAAATATTGTAATATTGAAAATCAAATATATTACAACTATACCTTGTACGTCAACCTTTACCGCAGCACCAAATCTTTAAAAGCAAAGCAAATAAACTGAATTAATTAATCAGCACTTATTGCAAAATTCATATTACAATAATTGTATACTTGAACAATATTAATTTTTCTTAAAAGTTGTTGCCATTTCAGTCTTAAAGGCCTTAATTATATTCGCATCGCAGTCAGTATATCAAGTTTGGAATAATTTAGCTACCAATGCAACACCATAATCTAAGAGAGAGGAGAGGCCTCTAACACCCCACTCAGCCATATTTGTCCACCACATTGACAATGCGTCCTTTCTCGCTCTATGCGAGTATCGACGGTTTATGACACTCCTTTTATTTATTTCCACTGAGCTTTCGTCTACCGCCAGACTTAAGTCGCTTGGTTTTTCTGCTTTTACACGGACAACTTGTGCTTTCTCCGGTGAACTGGTTGTTCTCATAGGAGCCAGTATCAAACGGTACGGATTTTGTGAACCCTTGGTTATCATAAATGGGCCCGAAGCTTTGAGGCCCTGAGACCATTGGACCCCATGTGGGATTTCCGTAAAGTGGATAGTATTGGGGGACGGTGTTATATGATATGGGCTGCTGGAAAGTGGCCACAGGGACTGGCTGTGCAGTTGCGACAAAGCGGTCATCGGCTGGTGGCACTGCCCCGTAGTTAATGTTACTGAAATTATATTAATAAAAGTTAAGTTTCTTACTCTATTATCATAAACACTTCTTAATAGTTCAATTTACGTTTATTTTACTAGTGAATTATTCTTATTGTGATTTAGACTTGTGTAATCTCATAAAAAATACAATAAATTTAATTTTAATTAAATAATATCAAACATTTCATTTTATATCCAACTTATTTATAAAAAAATGTAACAAGTAAAACTATTAATTTAATGCGATATACTCCAATTTCGTAATAAAACTTTTTCATATATATGAATCATAAAAGAATAATGTTTTTACTCAAAATTGTTGGAAACTTTAACTGCACAGTGTACATATTTCATTGACTCAATGACAATTCATTCGTTTCCCTGCATACAAGCGTGAACGTGACCTCGCTTCGTATTATAAAGATTACGAAATATATACGGACAAATGCTTGATTGTTGATAATTTGTTTATTTACAAGCATTTTTACAAGGTGTATTTAGTAATACTTTTGTATGATTCTGTAATATTTTAAAACAGATATGTACATATATGTGGGTGCATATGTACGTATATATATCTACATATAAAAATCTAATCTGTCAACATATATTATTCTTTAATATCGATTTTTTTAATTTTAATGCAAACGCTCATTTTCGTAAAAATAAATAATACTGAAATTTTTAAAAAATTTTATTTTCAATTTGAAGTTAAAATATAGTCAGAATTTTGTGCCATGTATCAATTATCGAAAAAAACTAACAATGTATGTATTTTTACGTTAACGTACTCAATTATTTAATTTTAAAATTATGATATATGCTTTTTACATATAATTTAATAACATATATCAATATTTAAAGCACGTATAATCTAAAGAAATGAGTTAAGAAAATCTATTCATCAAAAAAATAACTTTTAAAAATGGCAAGAATTTCTTGCTTGAGTTTTTAGCCATTCGCAAGCAAACAGTCTTACCCGTAATATAGGTAGGCATCGTACGCACGTTCCATGGCTTGTTCAGACCCATCCTTGATCCTTCCAGGTTCGATGTTGATGTAATTATCAATATGCTTGTGCTTGCAACCGCCTGCCCTTGTCTCGAGAATAGGCTTATCGACAGTAATGAGCTTCTCTTCGGGAACATTCGCGAGTATACTCTTAGGTAATTGCCCATCGGCTGGCTGCTGCCTGTGCCCAAACGCCAATCTATCCTCGGAAATGTACTTCTTGCTTAGAGGCGTTTGAATATGGTTTTTAAAGATGACATTTAGAGAAGTTGGATCGTGTGGCGATAGCACTGAATGGGAACTGCTTAATTGCTCCTGCCCTGTCAGCGTCAGAACTAAAACATTGGTTAGGTAACAAATAACATTTAGACTTTTTTGATACTGTTAAGTTAATGATGTTTTTAAATTATATCTATAATAGCATAGTCTTTTAATTTTATCCTTAATAAACTTATATAATCATCTCGAATATTTTTAATATTAATAAAAAGTGAGTTTAGGAGATATACACGTATGTCTGCAGTTAAGAATGAGAAAAAATCGTGGCCAAACGTGTATAAAATAAAGAATAAGACTGCTGTAATACTAGAAAGTATTTAAATTCAAACTTTATACAGCATAAATAATTCTAATATATACATTTGTAGCTGTGAAAACTATCAAAATAGACAAAAATATAAGAAAAGAAAAGAAATTAGCTTAAATTATATGTACAATAACCTGGTCGGTATGTCAATGTGTGTATTTGTAATTGATCAAACTATGTCGAAATCATGAAATACTGTTTAATGTTAGAAGCTGATCTTCTTAACATTTATTTATATTATTAAAGAATATCAACTGAAAATTTGTTATGTATCATGTTTAAAAGATAAGCATTTTATAATTCATATTATATGAAAACTAGGCAATGAACTATTATAACTACAAGATCAAACAAGCATTATATGTACAATCTGTTCTACGTTTAATCACTTGTAACAAAATAATTTAATTAAAAAGTAAAAAAAGATTTTAAGTAGACGGTATTTCTAACAGATTAAAGTATTTCACTGACAAAATAGTTTATTCTAGACTTAACTTTCATTCGTTCGATAAATTTTGATCTGAGGTAGTATAAAAGTAATACATTTAAAATGTAATATGATTGTTTCATGGTAAAAATATAATATATCAAATGAATAATTTATTATATTTTAATAATGCTTAATTTTCTTTAATATATCTTCATGTAATATCGTAATCTGTAACAAAATTCAGAATTATATTCAAACGATAATACTTGCACATTTATACTTCAAAATATAATACTTCAAAATTTTGAGAAGCTAAATTTTATTCAAAATATTAAACACTTTCAGAAACAAATTATATTGTAATGACGAATTCATAAAGTCTCTTATTTAAAGTTATGCAAAGCAGTACAGTTAATGAATGCAATAGTTTTTCAATAAACAGAAATTTTTTTGAGTTAATGAGAAAGAAAAATGATTTAACAGAATTATTGTAATAGTTTGAATATTGAATTTTAAAATATAATTATACCGTGTAAAGTATTGTGGAAATCGAAAAAGGAGAATATTTTTAGATAACTAAAAATAAAATTGTCTCAATGGGGTTCAGTTGTATTTAATAATTCAAAAATAATACTAAACTACGTAACGTTATTATGTTCTATTAACTGACATAAATAACCGAGTAAAATGTATTGGCCTAAATCGTTACTATTATACAAATTTTATTTATAAACTTAAGATATTTCGTATTTTATGAATTTAGTTACGCTCAAAAATACTAAACATTAAAAATTACAGAATAGCTGATATTTTCGAAGTATATTCGAATAACTTAAATTGATCGCAGTCATTCAATAAAATTATTTTTTATATTTCTTTAAAACCTCATCGTTATTAAAGTAAATCTATTGTATCAGAAATGTTTATGTTTTGTTTCTAATTGATTGATTTTCACTAAATTATTATGTCCAGCTACAGCAAATTCCTTGTAGCAAATATTTATTGTAAAGCTTACATGTAAATAGGAATATATATTCAATTGTTTTCATGAATAACAAAATTTCATATAAGTTATTTCAATACTAGGAAATGATCACATTACGCAACAAAATCATTCATAAATTCACAAGTTCAAACATACGTACACATACTCGCAACATTCATAATTCTTGCACTCAAAGACAATAATATTGTTCACGTGGTGGATTAAGTGCCTTTAAAAGGTATCCAAACCAATTCCTACCCTCATCATCCTCATCGTGTGGTTGGTAGGTAATTGGAGTTTGATATGCTGGAGCATACTGATCAACCCCTGCAGCGATTGAGGCGTATTTTGATGGTTGTATTGCGACTTGTGGGCACAAAACTGTTGATGTCGAAGAGGCATATTCGGCAGGAGTAGGAGACTGATATGTAGGAGAAGTTGTTGGTGATACAGGAGCAGTAGATAAATAACGAACTGCGCCTGGCGCATATGTGGTAGCACTAGGTGCATACGAAATTGTACCTGGTGCGTAAGGACCTGCACCTGTTGTATAACTCGATGCTCCTTGTGCATAAGGACCTGCGACTTGGGAATAAGGACCTGCACCTTGGACATAAGGACCTGCGCCATGGGCATAAGCACCTACCCCTTGGGCATAAGGACCTGCACCTTGAGCATAAGAACCTGTACCTTGAGTATAAGGACCTGTACTTTGTACATAAGGACTTGTACTAGGTGCATAGGGCCCTGCGCCTTGTATATATGGACCTGCATCTTGTGAATAAGGACTTACACTTTGCACATAAGGACTTACACCAGATGCGTACAGGCCTACACTTTGTATGTAAGAACCTGTGCCTGGTGCATACGGACCTGCACCTGGTGCATACGGACCTGCACCTGGTGCATATGAACCAGCACCTTGCGCATAAGTACCCGCACCTTGTACATAAGCACTTGCACCTGGTGCATAAGGACCGGCACCTTGTGCATAAGGACCGGCACCTTGTGCGTTAGGACCAGCACCTTGTACATAATAACCGGCACCTGGTGCATAAGGACCGGCACCTTGTGCATAAGGACCGGCTCCTTGTGCATAAGGACCGGCAACTTGTGCGTAAGGACCGGCACTTTGTGCGTTAGGACCAGCACCTTGTACATAAGAACCGGCACCTGGTGCATAAGGACCGGCACCTTGTGGATATGTAAATGGGTGTGGCCCATACACTATAGGATCAGGTGACTGATATGTAGAAGGTGATGATGAGCCTGAATCTTGAACTAAAACATATGCTGTTCGTGCTGATGCCGAAGAAGAAGGATCAACTGAAGAAGGAGATGATATCTGACCACTATATGCTGGGGCGGCTGAACCTTGAGTTACAATATATGCAGCTGAAGGTTGGACAGACGAAGGTGAACCAGATATCGATGGTTCAGAAGCGAGAAGGTAAGACGACGGAGATTGAGTAGAATATAATAAAGAACTCGATGATCCTACAGGTCCAGATTGGATTTGACCTGGACCAAGAATATATGATCCCGAAGTGCGACCGGATGCTGTAAATGAACCAGTTGGTAATTGAGGCCCATACGGTGCATAACCAGAAGATGGTGTAGCTGGAGCTGAGCCAGTAGCTATCACATATGCAGCTGGAGATTGAGTAGAATAAGGTGTAGAACCAGATAAAGGTGTAGAACCAGATAAAGGTGTAGAACCAGATAAAGGTGTAGAACCAGATAAAGGTGTAGATAAAGCTTGATTTTGAGAAACTGGATCTTGTCCTACAGCCAAAATATACGGTGAATTTGAGCCTGCGGGTGATGGTAATATTGATGTCGATTGTCCAGCAGATAACGGTGCTGGTCCTGAAGTGACCATATATGCACCTGAAGCTTGAGCAGGAGACGATGGAGAAATGGATGATGCTATAGATCCAGCTAAGGTCTGAGTAGTTGATGGACTGGGAGCTAGGATATATGATGTTGAACCACGAGCTGAAGATGAGAATGAACCCGCTGGTGATTGGGGGCCATACGGCTCATAACTAGTAGATAATGGACCCGGAGCTGAATTACCAGCTACAATATATGGGGATACAGCTGGAGTTGAATATGATACTGTGCCGCCTAAAGATGATGTACCAGACTGACTTAATCCAGGAGAAAGTATAACTGTTGTTGGAGCAGAAGAGAAACCAGGACCACTGGATGCAGATTGAGCAGCTGATGCGTAATTAACAGAAGCTGTTGTAGGGTCACCCGATACAATATAAGTTGGTGAAGGTGAAGATAGTGTTGCCTGATTTGCATTAGAAGATCCTACGCCGGGAGTGACGATATATGTAGATGCTGCTGGTGCAGATGGGTAAGATGAAGCTGAAGCCAGACTAGCAGAAGATGGTGATTGGTTTATTATATACGCAGGTGCGGCTGGATCAGATGAAATTGGTCTAGCTGGTCCTGTGGGAGATATTGGCACTTGACCCGCAGCCCCTGTATTTGATCCGGGAGCGAGAACATATGTGACTGGGGCTCGTGGCAAGTTAGTACTTGATGGAGATGGATAAGCTGCAGAACTTGACTGTACTAACGTAGCAGTTGATGAATACGAAGCCGAAGCTGGTGTATAATTAATTGATGTTGGTGCATAACTAAGAGGCGATGGTCCATAACTAACTGCAGGTACTTGGCTGGCTACATGCTGATATCTAAAGTTATAAAAATAATAAAAGAAATGAAAAACAAAAACATCACTTAAATAAATAAAATTTCATTTCATTTAAAAAATTAGATAACGTTCTTTCTATTTTTTGAGGTAACTAAGTTAAATATTTTCTATAATTGAATAAAAATTAGTAATAATTCAAGTGTTGTATACTTATTAAATTAAATATAATTAAAAGAATTACATAATTAATTGATGATTCTGTTAAATTCAATATAGTGTTACTTTTTAATGATTTAAATTTGTACATTAAGAGTAACATTGATTTAATGATAGAGAATGTCATAATTTTTAAACATATCTTTGTATTAATTGCATACGAAAGTATTCTAAATATTTATTCATACCACTATAGTTTTGTCCATTGGTATTGGCAAAACAAATACACAGAAATAGAAGTTTTGTTATAGATAATCAATCAGCGATACGAAATATAAGTATTTCGTAATTTGTATGAAGTACCAGAATAATATTACTGACAGAATATTAGGTAGCAGGAATAGTGCCACTGTTCTTATGGTTGCATATAGATCATTGATTATATTAAAATTAATCCACAAATTTTTTCAATAAATTCTTTTTTCTTACATAAAAGGAAAAAAAATTATAACAAAAATTTCATCTATGAAAATGATGTAGGACTTCCTACTTTACAACTTTAGGAACTGCGGTACTATTTCTTGCAAACATAGTTGCAACTGCATACTGTTCCTTGGTATTTTTTTGAGTGTAATGAGTTTAACAAATCGTCGTTTTAGAGTTAATCAAACTTAAGTATACTTGAACTTCTATAAGTATGCTTGGAGAAATGATAAAATAGTGTAAATTATCTGTCACTGTGTCCAGAAAATTTAACATTAATGCTAATATATTTTAAAAACTATTGTAAATAATATCCTCGCAATATACATTCAATACAAATCATTTATTGAAAAAAACATTTATATTTATTTTCATTTATTTTTTTAGTGGATTTACTAGTGAATGTAATTTGTAACATAAAAACTTACTTGTGAGCGATTTTCCCACTAGAACTGATACCAACATCATTAGGATATGTTGATAAACCACTAGAACTATACGCTGAGCCACGAGAGGTCGATACTGGGCCAGATCGTTGCTTGTGTTTGAGAGCGAAATTAATTTTAGACTTGGGAGGCTTGAGTTTGACAAGAATATCACTGCAATGATAAGGATTTTCTTCCGGATTAAGCCCACAAACGGAACATTTATTAAAGGCGGAAGTACTTAGAACAAGTACTAGTAGGACTATGCCCACTACTGCCCAAGTGATCTTCATTGAATTAACTTTTTGTCTAAATAGATTTTTCACGAATCGAAAGATCTACTGACGAGTTTATATAACTTGATTTTCGACTTCACTAATAAATTTTCTTTGGATGATTGTGTCGACTGACGACAGCCAGTCTTTATTATCCTTCGATTTACGTTCGTCGCTCCTCTTTATATGGGCTGGAAGATGTACAACAAAGCCTGTCCGATTGTTTTGGAAAAAGTCAAAGGCTACATGTAAACCAGAGCAGCCGTTGACGAGAGTTCATATGAATCAGGCGGAAGTAGCACTACGGGCGTGAGGCGGAAGGATTTTTTCTCAGAAAAAACTTCGATGGTAATGAAAAAATGAAGACTACAGATAATTTTTAGGTCAATAAAATTGTACTCTATAATAGGAAAATGTTAAGTTACATTATAGAGATATTAATTCGTTATAATTATTTAAGTATCTTTGCAGATGTCTTAAAAAAGGCTTCATTCCAACAATGGTTAATATAATGATATGAATAAAAGTAAAAATATATGTAATTTTGAATATCCTTGAAACATATGGATATTATACTAGTAATATTTAAAAAAATATTACAATTATTATTAAAGTAATTAATATAATATTAGTTTTAATGGCTTTTTATTGTTTTATTTCATTTTTATTTTATTATAAAGTATAGGTAGTATACACTGTGTATAAGAGAGCCTAAAAGAGTAACATTTTAAATTCCAAAGGATTTTAATCATAAAATAACTTATATTGTAAACTAAAATAATAACAAAGCTATGATCCTGTTAGATATAGGAAGAGATTTTGTAATTATATAAAGGAAGGGTCATGTTTCTAAAAGGGTCTTGTTTATATCTGCTTCCTCGCTTAATTAAAATTTAAGTGGCCGCGATAGATTAGTAATATAACAGTATAAGTGGGTGAACACGTAATAGAATCCCAAATAGTTTTTTTCTAGAAACGCCTTACGATAACTAACATTTATCGTATGAAAATAAAACACAGTGTTTAAAGTCAACCTATTTAATCATGTGTAAATTGTGTTGATTTTTTATCATTTACAAAAAGTTGATCGATGAGTTGTATTTTAATGTTGTTTTAAAGTTGGAAAAATATTTAATTCATACAGAAAATTTGAAATGCACCACCTTAAGTGTATTGTCGAAAACATTGAACGTCAGTAAATTTTTAATAATTTTCAAAAATTAACTCATTTTTCTCAGATTTTTATCCTCTTCATGAACATGTTCATGAGTACTGTGTAGTTAGAAATATATTTCTAGATGAAGCAAAAACATTGTTTTCAGCATAGTAAGTCAACTAAATTGCAGATGCCATTCGCTTACATCAATATTGCAAAGTTAAATATCGAATATAATTAATATACGAGTATATTAATATAAGTATATGCATTTAAGGCGATAAATGTCGACAAACCTACTGATAGGACATAGCTTGCATAACTATCATAGTATTGCGATAAACTGCAAAGTTTTATCTGAATGATTTGTAGTTGAGCTGAGAGTTGAGCTGAATACTTAATACTCAATTCTTTAATAAAAAAAAATTTGTTTGATAAATCGACGATTTTACAAGAAATATCCTGAAATTCTGGCACTCAACACATTTTCAAAGTAAGTATTAATAACCTTAAATTTTGTTTTATAAAAAAATAGAAATGACCTGTCTGCAATTTAAAAACTTTAAATACTGATGATAACGCATGTTAAAAGCGTACTTTTAATATTTAAATAAAGTAAAGAGGTCGCGGCTAGTGATCTTTTTAATAAAATGCTCAACGTAATTGATATACTTTTAAGCTATTATAAGTTAATACTAATCTGACTAATATTGTTTTTTCTCGAGTTTCAAAAGTAAAAAACTGTTTTATTTGATATTATGTGTGCCGAATAAAATTTAGTTAAATATATCATTTAATTTAACGAGATAGATTAGATTTATAATTGAAATATTCGATTAAACTGAGAAGCACATGTTGTGCTAGCACAGTTGTGTTAGCTACACGTTCTAGTCGTAGTCCCACGTAGTCCTAGTTCTACCCAAGATTAGTCTCCCTTCCGAAGTATTTGCCTATACTTTTAGCAATACAGCATGGCGTTTTAGTGCATCGATAATTTTTCTCAATAAATCACGAATAAACTCGGTGATATAACACTGCGTTTAATTTTCATCCAATGTTGAATCCAAATACATGGCTCACACATGTCCAGATACTTGAAGTGCGAGCTTAATTTATGCTTGACACAATGTTTTAAACGCAAAATCCTTGATCTGTTTCTATATTCGTGTTCCGCATTCACTAACCACCTTGATATGCATGTGCATTAAATTTCGGCAGCAAGGTAGGAAAAATCTCTTATCCTAAAACAAAACTCCTATTATATTGGATGTAGACGTCCGATAGAGAGAAGTAATATAACATATTGTAAGAGCTGCTTCGTAACAGAAAAATACTTCATAGCACTTGGTAGGTTAAAGGCAACGCGAATAAATATGTACCGGATCGCTGATCCACTGATTTTTTATTCTTGGCACCCAATCCTCTTGAGATTGTTTCAATGTTATGAAATTTGTTTTTATGTATGTTAAATTAAATAAAATGTAAAAGTACTTGGAACTAATTAAGAACAGAAATTAGCTGTATCTTTATAAACATACATACATATGATTATTTACAACTAATTTTTTAATTTTTTAAACCTTTTTATACAGTTCTATTGAGTTAAACAGTAGTTTTACTACCCACAGAAAATTGTATCTATACTTATACATTTTTAATTAGCTCTTGGGTAGTGATTGAGTTCAAAGCCTGACGAAAACCACATACTTCTACTGACTAGTCATGTCATATATAAATTTCGTTTATCCTTTAAAAGCATTGTTTACATGTTTGAGTAGAAAATATATGTGCAACAAATTTGCAGTAATTAGTATATTCATGATAATAATCTGAATATAATTATTAAAACATAAAAACAATTGGCGGAGGCTAACACCATTTTTTTAGTGTACCGAAACTGGTTGTTTGTACCGGTATAATATAAAACGTTCATAATTACTCAATCTACATCTACTAAATAGTTTTATTAAATTATGTTAGTTTTCTTACATCGACATCACATAAAATGCATTTATTCTTAATTCTCTAATTTTGCAGCCTTGAAAAATAGCGGTAGTTTAAAAGAACCCAGTATATACAAGACTACTAATGGACAGGATTTTTGGTCAAACGATATTATTGGCATTTTGTATTTATTGATTCTTTCTACATACATACGTGCATATACGCGGCGTTCATTCGATTCTTTAATTTTAATTTTCAAAAACGTTTCAACTTGAAGTTCATGTTAATTGCATATAACCCTGCTAGAAGTAACAGGTTCAAAATGATTAAAAAAATTAATATTTTTAATATCGATTGTTAATATTGATTTGATGTGTAAAATGAAATAAAAAATTATATCCGAGGTTTAAAAAAGGGATAAAAAAAGATACAGAAGTTTTCAAATTTGAATTATAAATGATTACATTACATGTTCACTTATTTTCTAGAACCTGTGGATACAATTAGAGTTAAATTATATTAGTATTTTTAATGTTGTACAATTCGATTCGCAATTTAGTATAATGTTTATAATAAAGCTCGCTGGCTATTCTGCAGCAAACCTACACTAACGCATAGGCTACTCTTAATCGCAGTTATTACTCGTTATTATTCGTCGTTAACAAACTCTTATATATAAATAAACTGTAACCCACACTCGCCACTTACGAAAATCAAACATGTCATGCGACATCAGTCATGGAAAATGAACTATAAGTATATAAATATAAAAAAGTCTTCAATCCATAAAGATTAAACTTTAAAAGGATAAAACGTTATTTAAAAGTCAATACTTTAATGGCAGATTAAAAAAGATTAAAATATTTATATCATTAAAATTCAAAATCTATGGTTTTCATTTCAATACTTGATTAGTGCATTAAAACTGATTTTTGATAAATAAGATCAAATTTTAAATAAAAAAGAATAAAATATGAATAATCATCAAAATATTATGTACTAAAATAAATAAAAGATATTTTTTGATTTTAATATTTGTCTAATAAATTATAAGTTATTAAAATAGTGAAAGATTAAAATTTGTATGCAAAAGGTTTATATTTTAATACTTAAATAACATGAAATTTAATTTAATTAGCAATATAAACTATTTGTTATTGAAATAACTTAAACCTGTTTTCATTTTTATTCTTATAATATGTAATTAAAATGCTTAAAATGAATAATATTAAATGTTGCTAAAATATTATTTAATGTAAATACTATAATTATAGATTAATCGATATTAATGTATGCAAAATTAAATATGATTAAACTGCATTCAACATTAATACTTGATTAGGATATTAAAAGCGAATAATGATTAAAAAACAATATTTAAATGAAGAATTAATGTCGATGCGTAGAAAAACTGATTGAATTGATTAAATGTGAATTCCGTAATTCCTTCCAAACGGATTCATGGTATAAAAAGTATTAGGCAACAATAATTTGTTCAAACTATGCTCTTTTTTCATTACAACATAAAAAATATATATAGCTGTCAAATAAAATTATTTTGAATTCACTGCTGCTTGTCTAATAAGAAAAAGTATACCTTAGCATGTTTAAGATCACAACACATCATCTATCTTAAGTCCGTAATCTCTACGTAACGCATTATTAATTCGTAAGACTTCTGCAGTAAGTCTCAGTTTCAACGTTTCCTCATATAACGACTATTATATAAGTATATTTGTCTCTTTTTGTGGGTACGCGAAATGAATTCTCCAATCACTTTTCATTTCAATCAAATTTAATTCATAAGTAAGCATATCTTAAATGATTACATATTCACTTATCTCCATCGTTTAAATTGTCAAATTATAATTCTCTTTAAAATTTTTCTACATATATTAATAATAATTTAGAATTTTGTCTAATTAAAGATTCCATGATAACACAATATAAACAAAAGTTTGTTTATTTATAGTCAAAAGTTAACATAACTTTCTCAACAGTAAATTATGTAGTAATACCATACAATGACTGCTCGCACTTAAAAACAATATTCTCTTATGAATATATATCTTTACCAAAATCGCGCGAAATACAATTAAACTTAGGATATATATAATAATCCATTATATAGTTGCGCTAGATGTTCGTTAATCAATTTTTATTTTTACTTAAGAATAGTTTTAAATAATATATTTTCTTATTTATTTTTGTCATTTGTATATTTTTTATACTGGATCTGTTTTACGAAATAATTGTTTTAAATATTTAAAATATAACTAAATATAATTTATAAAATATGTATTCTGTCATCTTAATGTCATTATAAAAAATTAATATTATAATTTATTTTAATAATATCTAACGTTTATACCGCAAAAACTTCGGTCTGTTCAAGTTGTTTATAAATTTTTAACAACAACGGTCTTTTGTTATAAACCGAAAACAACCTTAATGGCTTGACACAACCTCCATTATGTTACTAATGGAAAACTATTGTTTTCAGATTATTATTAGAAAAAAGTATATTTTTTTATTTATGTAATCCTTACAGATCCATTTTGCTATTACTCAGTTGGTTAAATTTTTTCTAAAATATAATTTTTTTTACTTTTAATTGTATAACCTTTTTTCTTTTTTTGCTAATGTTTTGTTATCTCTCTTCTGTAATCTCTTATCATTAAGATACAATAATATGTTAATATAACTATTGCATATTATACTTCCCTATTATGAGATATCAGAGAAATCTACAAAGAACGACAAAAGCATAAGCGTCCATGTTATTTAACTTAGTTATTTTAAATTTTTCTATAATTAAAAATTTTTATGTTTTTCGTTTTAATATTTCAGAATCTGTCTTGTGTATCTTAAAATCAGCATCTCCTATATTATAATAGTTAGTTACCTTAAATATAATATGATTATTAAAAGCGTTAATACGATATAATGTATCAAAATTTTCATTTTTCATTGATTGATAACACATAAAAGTCTAATAAGTTATAACTGTATGTTTTATTATTATTGCATTGTTTATAATAAATAATTTTTATTTATTACTTTAAAAACAAGGTTACTAAAATCAATAAAGCTTAGAATAAAAATTCTTTAATAATAAAATATCTTTAATTTTATATAAGTTTAAAAACATATGTTACAATTTTTCTTATTTAAAATTTGTACTGCCATGTAGTTTATTTCACTTTTGTTTACTCTTCGAACTAAATGATGCTCCAGCTAACGTATAAACGTTTTCATAAGTAGAAAGTTCAGTAACCTTTGTTGATGTAACAATTCACATTCCAGTTAAGAAAATTAAGTGCATTCTATTGATTTACTGCTTTCAATCGTCACTGACTGAAACAATAATTTAATGTTATCTCTACATAGTTTAACACAATATTGTATCATTTATTTTTAAAAATTAGATTTTATAATTATTGTTTTGCGAATTTTAATCAATGATAAAACTTTCAGTTACTTGAAATAATTTAATGTTTAAATCTGATATTTCAATGTAAAAAAACAAATTTACCTGAATAATTTGCTTAAATTATTGAGTTATTGTATCTGTCAACAATTTTTGTAATACTTCTTCATCACAAATCTAAACAATGATTTCCTTCTTTGTGTGCTGTTTATAAATTCAACTATTTGCTTATGGCACCTTAGATAAGCTTCAAAAAAATAAATGAATTTTCTTACAAATGCTGTGAAACAAAATTGTAATATTTTCAGCACTTGCAACATTTTTTGACTTTTTTAAACACACTTTTATCATTTCATACTAAATTATACTTATTTACTATAACTTTTTATAAAATTTATTCACTTTCTCAGAGAAAAGTTATTATATTTCAGTAATATAAAATTTACACTGAATATTTAAATGAACTAAAAAATTGTATTGAAAAAATCAGATGCTCTTTGTCTCTGAGGTAGATGAAGTAAATTATCTGTCAAAATTGTTGTTTGAGGTTGTGAACTTGAATCGATTCCACTAGCTTTTGTACAGGAAATAGTTATTCGTGGACTAACAGGTGTTCTAATTCCCATGAGAGGTGTTCTTGAAGATCTGCTTGGAGAAGGACTGACAGAAATACGTAATTTCTGTGTTGCAAGTCGCCTTGCAGCAGGTGACATTGTGCTTAATCGATCAATAGTTGACCTTGGTGAAGGCCTATTATCAAAAATTAAAATGACATTAAAAAAAAAAAATGTATCATAGCTTTATAGTATTTCACAATTTTTGTATATATTAATGTAATAGATGATTAGCAAATTAAAACATAAACGATTTTATGTTATTAAATAAATCTAGTTTAATAATTATTAATACATCAATAATTTTACAAGATACTTACGTTGCTAATGACCTTCTTGCTGCATTTAAGGCTTTAATTTTTTTATCTCGATTTCTTTCTCCTGCTTTCTCTGCTAACTGCAAAGCTATTTTTTCTCGTTTTGGTGGTTCTGCCATTCGAAAAGATGGTCCCTGAGTAGCATGTAACATTGGTGTATCTCCACCATCTAACCTAAATGGTGTTCCTTCAATTTGACCCCAAGTCATAATAGGATTATCCATTATTTCATTTGGCATAGGACTTGGTGTTGCTACAAATGTATATCCATTGACTCTAGGTGTTTCATCTCTAATGATTTCTTTTCCATCTACTCCTATTTTTCCATCATTTGCTTTAGATTGAATTTTAGCTAATTCATTGATAGTTTCCTTATTTTGTTGCTCATTAAATGGGTTAACTTTTAACCTTGTGTTTGCATGAATAACTTCTTGTCTTTTCTTTGCAAGTTCTATTTTTTCATCGGATGTTAAATCTACCCCATCTGGTATATACATTATATAATTTTTATTTGTGTAATTCCAAGTATCTATTTGAAATGGTCTTCTTTTACTATCATTTTTATATAATTTATTTGTCTCATTTTCAATACTAAGAATCTTTGGTTCTGTTTCTGTTTTATACAGCCAAGCATACTTAAGCCTATGCTTTTTATCATTTTCAATTAGTATTTCTTCAAAACTAGCATTATCTTCACTTGTTGTTTTACTTAAAAATTCATCTAAGCCAACCTTAGCTTCTTTAGTTTTTGATTGATTTGCTTCATTTTTTATTTTAATAGAAGAAGTAGATCTAGGTGAATCTTCATTTGTGGTATCTTTTCTAATAGGAGTTTCAAATGTAGCAGGACTTGCTAATCTTTCAGTGTTTGGTCGTTCAAAACTATACTTTTCAAACAGTTCTCTCATTTTCTTTGTATTGTTACTTTCCAGAGCTTCAATGTATTCATTTTGTGCTTTTAATTTTTCTAAGTTTGGAAAGAAGTCTCTTTGAATGATTTCACCCATTTTTTCTATATAAGATTCTTCATCGAGAACCTTAGCTTTGCTCCTTTTAGCTGGACCTATAGGAGTTTTAAAAACTGCTAAATCTTTAATATTTTTTGCAGTTTCAAGAGCAACAGAACCAGGCGAATGAATTGGCGAACTTGATACTGAACTTGTTGATGAAAACATTTTCATTCGTAAATTTACTTGAAAAAATAACTAAAAGTAATGATGACGTATTCACAATTTACATTCTCTAAAACTATCTAACTCCATTATAAGTTCCATTTTACTTGTTAATTTATTATACTAATTTAAAAACAATATAAAAAATGTATACTGTTCTTTTGTAAAATTTTTAATTGTTAAAAAAATCCTAAAATTTGTACATAACCCCTACACATTATATTTATTCCAACTACGAAATTTGACTTAATACGCAACTAACGCAAATTTACAAGTGAGAAACTATAAAATGAGACCAATACCAATAACCAAGCTAGAATAAAGCAAAGAATATAGATATCAATAGATACTAAACTTCGGAAATCGGACATGGAATTAAGGATTAGGGATGAAAACAGATAGGCTGTTAGATGGCGCTACAATCCTTACAAATGGCTTTTTATAAATAGTTTAGTTAACTTGATTTAAAAAATTCCAAAAATATTATGTTTTATAATTATATAATAATTATATATTATATAGCATTTTCTAAACTATTTTAAATATTATAGTCATATTAATTTATATCTAAGAACGAAGATATATAATTCGAAATATACATCCACTATCTTATGAAAAACGTTGACTTGTAAATATATTTCTGATAATGACTTAATTATTTTTAAAATATAGGTTATTTCAAGGTATATACAGTAAAATTTTCATAAAATAGTTATAGACTGTATAATATTCGAAATTCATACTTTAATTTTTAAGTTTTAAAGCTTTGAAAATCAATCTAAAACTTTTAAAAAATGAATCGTCGGAGTTCAATTAATTTACTAACGTCCGTATATCAATAATAAAACAATTTATTATTTAGAGATAAGTGATCGATTAAGTAGTTTTTTAGAATCTTCTCTACCGTGTGTAAAAATATCGTTTTCAGAATAACGTATTTAACAGTCACACGATAACATATATTCCATTTAGTTTCAACTGTTTTGTAATTTATGTCATGAGAAATGAAAGTCATGAGAATGAAAACATATTGATTTTTTGAGATACTAGGCTAGTTAGTTATTTAAGAAAAATTACAACTACTTGTGTAATTGTTGTATTATTTTAAGGCCCATTCACAAAGTTTAAGTCACACCAAAACGAATTAAAGTTTTAGTAACAGATACTTTGTAAATCAATTATAGTAATCACAATGCGTTATTCATCCTGGTGCATACATTATATTCTCATTCTCTTCATGCGCTAATTACTATTATTGTTTTAAAATATTGTATATTAGAAAAATGCAAAAAAACTAATTTTTAGAATTTGAATTATCGTTGTATGATATATTAACAACAAATAATATTCCTTGTCTGGTACAGTTTAGCCAACGTATACATATGCAATTAAAGAATTTTCAAAGCTACTGGAGCATACTGTTCTCTAAAAATTTAAAAATAAAAGAAAAATTCTGAATTTGCAATACAAAATAAAGCATCAAACACCATCTCAGTAAACTGTCTAATCTACCTAGAAAAAATAGTAACATGAAACGTACCAAATAATTTTGTAATAAACTTATACATATAAAAATAAAACACAACTTTTATAAAAAATAAAACAAAAATATCAAAAAATAATAGCACGTAATGAATCATTATAAAATTGTACATGCCTACTGAAAGAAAAATCATACTATACTAGTTATTCTATTACAAATTGAAATACAAAAATGTTTACTAAATAATAGGCTACTATTGTATATAACTATATAAAAAATATATTACATAACATAATATATAATATGTAATAAAAAAGTACTACTTATTAACCGTATTGGAAATATATGATTAGGTATCCAGATGGATTTTTTGCATGGATGCTATGTAGATCTGTTATGTACCATACGTACATTTTTCAAAATTTTCCGATTTTTAAAAAAACTTTTCTATTTATTTATTAATTTTAAAAATTAATTTTTTTCAGAAAATTCAAAATGATCCAAAATAATAATGAGCATGTACGTGGAATTCAGGCAATCCAGTCGGATATCCAGATGAGATGTATGTTGATAATCCATCTGGATATCCATCCATATTTTCTAAATAGAGAAATTCACCGTATAAAATTTGCTATGTAGTCGAGTAAAAATTATATCATTACAATATTTTCAATATTACATACAAATACCAAATACCAATTTTTTTTAACCAGAATTTTAAACTGATTTTTGAAATTAGACAATATAGACAAAAGTTATCGTTAAAACAGTTACGTCTGAATCGCACATTAAATACCTTCAACTAAGCCGTTTCGGTATAAAATTATTTGATTGGTTCCAGAGGAAGTTTACGCTACGTCTAAAATTTTCAATGATTTTAATCAGAGACGAATGGGTACGTGCACTGACCCCTAGTTGAGCTCCCAGTGGGTTTAATTTAACTACATTTTTTATTACGTATTTCGGTAAAAATTTTAGGTGTATAATACAAATATATTTCTTGTTACAGGCATTTAAACAAGTAAACTGTTTTCAGTTATTTGATTTTTACTTCGGTCTTACCCACATTTATTTTGAATAACATTTCTTCTAAAACTTTCGTCGCCGAGAGAAGAAATACCCTCGTAGCTTCCTAGCCTTTCGTTCGTAAGAGAATGACGGCGAAGGGCGCAATTTATCAACTCGGTAGCTCAATTCCCCTTAATCCAAATAACTTAAACAAACTTGTATCAACAATATGGCCTTTAATGCACACAATAATGCGTTGCCAAGCTGACACATTTCTTTTGCAACAATAAAGGGCTGAAACTTTAAATGTCATCATATTCAAACACTAAATTAATTATACTATATACAGGTAGCTTTATTCACAATTTAAATATAATTTTTCCTTGTACTTTTTACAATTAAAAAACTTGATTATATTTGATTCTATGTAATACAGTAAACTTTTTTAATTGTAAATTTTAGTTTTTAAATTTGTATGTTAAAAATCGTGAAATATTTGTAAGAAAATATCAAAGTGTTGATATTTCTTTTTAAAGTTTCTTGTATCAACTAAAAAAATAAAAAAATTTAAAATTTAATATTAAATTATTCATATGCCAGAAATAACATGAATGATTCAAATCCATTGATTGGTTCAAACTGCAGTTTAATCAAAAGTTATAATATGGAAAATAATATTAATGTTAATAAACAACATGCCTACAAATCTCTAGTTGGTCTTATCTAATTACAGTTTTTAATGTTTTTGAAAAAAGATTTCGAATTTCTAATGTCAATATATTATTTTTTGTTACAAGTAAAGTATTAGAGTAACCTGATGTAACCTGAATATAAATAATTATAAATTCTTTTTTAAATATTTGATGTATAAACACACATATAAAAAGCATTTTTAGTACAATTTATGTAAACTTTTGATGAATTAGAATCAGGTGTTATTTTCATTTGGTTTTCAAACCCAATTTGGTTTTTCTTGCATCTTTGATTGTACACATTTTTAGACATTTTCTTTCATTCACATTAAAATAATGTGATTGCATCTACAGGCCTACCCATTTTTACAATTTATCTATATAATGTAAATGCTCATTAGACAACTTATATATAAAACAACATTAGTTTGAGACGTGTATTTTTAAAATTGTTGAATCGTTAATCAAAAGGATGTCTTACCTTCTAGCTGTGCCAATAAAACTAAATATTTAGGCTGCATATTTAGTTAATAAACAAATAGACTATTTGTAGGTATATATAATAAATATAATTATAAGTATGACATAATAAGTATTTAATAATTATCGAGATTTAAAAACAATATTTGATAACTAGTTAGATTAACATAACAATAATAACTTTTTTATTCTTTATTGTATTAAAGTACAATAACCAATATGTAAAAATACATTAGCGATTTTGTTAAAACTTCCTAAGCTGCTAACTTACTATTTATTGTTAAATAAAAAAATTAATAAATGGGACATTTTTGCATTACAAAATAAATTCAAATATTTAAGTTTTAAAATAAGCTTTTGTACATTAGAATTCGTCTAATAAAGGCCGAGACACGGTAAATTTCATACGCAAAAATTTTATTCAAAGTTAATCGTTTTGATATTTTAGGAAACTATGGTAACTAAAAGCTACACCTTTTTTATGTAAAATTTGTTTCTCGACTAAAGAATATTTTGTACATTTGTTTTTATCAGTTAAACAATTACTAAAAAGTAATATATTTAATAAAAAAAAGTAATGTGATTTGCTAAAATTTAGTTTATGTGAAAAGAAAAAAACGGGCTCAGCCGGGATTTGAACCCGGGACCTCTCGCACCCAAAGCGAGAATCATACCCCTAGACCACTGAGCCTGTATATAATAAAAATATTAATAATCAATTTACCTGTGGCAATATATATATCAATAAAAGAGTATTTTATTTACACTGAATCTTTTTTGTTTTAAAACTCTTGAATAGTAAACTACACAGATACTACT
This sequence comes from Sycophaga agraensis, assembly GCA_018906755.1. Taxonomy (NCBI): domain Eukaryota; kingdom Metazoa; phylum Arthropoda; class Insecta; order Hymenoptera; family Pteromalidae; genus Sycophaga; species Sycophaga agraensis. The sequence goes on along the minus strand of JACCIE010000057.1, from coordinate 251,678 downwards.
ATGTGCTATAGAGATTTTAATAAATTTAAATTTAATTGCTTCATTATTGGAATTTTTTAAATTCTTTATTGATACTCAAGATCATACAGAAAATGTTCTTAATCGAATTTTTAAGTATTATAATGATTTATATTATTATTTAAATACTTTACAAGTAATAAAGAAAATGGAAAAAAACGAAAAATTACAGACGTACATTTTTAAACGTATGTTGAATCTACTATTGTAATTCACAGTTTATTATCGTTATTTATTCGTTAAAACTCAAATATCGGAAATTTTTAATGAAAATTTTACGTTTTTAAATAGTAATTTTTTTCATGAATATGAATTTTTAAACACGTTAGTTTAGATTCAACTTAACTTTCTAATCACAAAACTTGTATTTGAAGAGAAAGTATATTAGACTATAAAGAGAGAGGCTAAAATGACGAAAATAATTAATAAAAAAACTTTTTCTAGAACTGACCTGAAAAATTCCTTTAAATCGGGTTACAGTAATCTTATCTTGCAAAAAATGCATTATAGATTAAAGTACAGTATCCACCTATTTTTATTGAACACTGTGTAATAAAAATTTAATTTATTCAAATATAATATAATATTTTATAGGAATTTGCATCAACAGATTTCTTACAGTTTTTTTATGTGTAGTAGTAATGTGCTTATTACTTATAAATATTATCATACACTATAAAAATGTTATTACGGCTACAGTAGCAGTCATTTTTTATAGCAATATTATTGAATATATTTAAATTTAGAGAAAATAAATAATTATATCCTTAAAATTCTTCATTAATAATTATATAATTAAAAAATTTATAATTAAAAACACTACTAATTTATTCAAATTTCTGTTTTTATGATTTTTTTTATAAATAATTAAATATTCATTTAACAATAATATTGATTAACAATATAATAATAAGAATTGTATTTACAAAATAAATATCATAAGTCGATCTAATAAATTAAAGCAAAAAAAAAGGGTTCAGCCGGGATTTGAACCCGGGACCTCTCGCACCCTAAGCGAGAATCATACCCCTAGACCACTGAACCTTATGAAAAATATTTGAAAAATGAGAATTGCACCTATCATATTTATTTCTTTATATAAAAGTTATAATGAATTTGAACATTCAAAAAATCTATAATAGAAAAAGTACCTTAGACAATAAAAAAACGTTTGTAATTGTGACATTACTACAAAATCGTGCGATAGCGTGCTGAATGCAACTGTGCTCATGTATTTTATTATACTTTAATTAAATTGTTACACTTTGAAATTTATCGAATTACATGTATTTTAAAGGTACAGATTTATGATAGTTTTTGTTCAATATTTATTAGTTCCTTCTTTGCATAAATATTTTATTTTCAAAAGATAGTAATTATTGTAAGAATTTTTACAACTATAATATTTATTTAGGAAATTTTTATTTCTGAATGATAAATACTAGAATTTAAAAAATTGATTTAAAATAATATTTTCAAACTCTTTTTTAATCCATTCAGATGGATTAAAAAATAAATAATAACGTTCAAATTGCATACTATAAAGGAATACTACATGTAGGTATTAATGGTATCATACTATTTGGTAGTAAAATGTACTGTATTCATTTTTTTATTCGTATTTTTGAAAAGTGGGCAAGTACAGATATATCAATAAATTGAAATTTAATTTATCGATTGAATGCATTGTTTTATATAAAATATATTTTAACACTAATTTTTTTAAATTGTTCGAGATACTGCACTTCTACACTGCATTTTTATGTTAATTGTATAACGCATTAGTTTTGAAAAAGGTAAAAGTGTAGAAAAGAAAGGATAGAAAATGTATCGGAAGAAAATCATCTTTCGTCACCAAGACGATTCAGGGACCAATAGAGAAACGTGAGTTCAGCTGTGAAAAAAGTAGGTTGATGATAGACGATGACCGAATTGCCAAATCCGTCTTCCCTATGGGCTTTGGTTGAATAAATTCCCTCACCGTTACATCCTTTACACATATCTTAGCTGTAGGTGTTTAAATAAAAAACGTAATGATAAAATATGCATGGCAAGTTTATACACTCGAATAGCTTGCGATATTATGCTCCGGGCTTCTTGATCGCTTACTCGTCTCGATTATTCGGCGGTGAACCCAACATAAGTTTATTGTTTCAACACAGTCCAATGAATGTATACACTACTTTGAAGAATACTTCTTCTTGTCTTCTTTTTCTGTCAAAAACATTAAGAGCAATGTGTTGGCTTTTCTGTAAATTTAGAAACTATGCAAAGTAAGTTTATTGAAAACAATGTCATGAATTTGATTAATTATTTATTAAAAAGGTTTAAATACGTAAAAATCTGAAATTTTATGCTTGACATATCTTTTAATCATTATTCTATAAAATAAAAAATAGCTTTTAATATATTATAATAATTTCATAACGTTTTTAAAAAACTTATTAATTTGTTTTTTATTGTAGAACTAGAGAAAACGTAATAAGAAAAAGAAGTCTGATAAAGTTAAAGTAACAGGACCAAGCGTAAAGTTTAAGCAATGGCGAGGTGCTCACTGATGTGCAAGCGAGTTACTCGCACAGTACAGTGAACTCAAAAAAGAAAAACGCCTAAGAGTAACAAAAAACAGAAAGTCCGTGATAATAAAAGAGGAAATGACAGAGAGATTAAAAGTGCAGAGCAAAGGAAGAGCGGAGCGAGAGAAAGAAAGGGGAAGGTTGTAGTATATATAATCTCAAAGAATCTGGAATAAGAAGGGGCGCAGTCTGGAATCTGTAAATCTGTCGATGCGGCTGTACCCAGAGGGAACTACTCCTTCGACTCTCAAGTTCTTCCCCTTCGCTGGTATCACGAGCTGTGGCTTCTCGCATGGAATGCATTATAGAGAGAATTTTACGTGGTACGAGCTTTTGAGCTTGACTCATAAATGTCCGGTTACTGCTATAGATCATATTGGAATTTGTCAATCATATATAAAGTTCAGAAAAATAAAAGTAAATTTACGGGTAAAATTATTTATTATTATTATTTACTGTTATTATTTATTAAAATTATTTCTGCATATTAATCGTTCTATGAATTTATATTGTTATATTAAGGGTGACCAATTACAATTTCGTTTCATTGTCTATCGTATTTGTTCTTTTTACAATTTTGAACGACCATAATGGTTTCCTTTTTCATTTATTTAAGCAATTAAACTTCTTACATAAAAAGTTATGTTACTGTATAAAAAAATACATATACCTTTCTTCTAATATTAACAATATTTTGATATAAAGTTCATATTAGAATGTCACATCTTTTTTGACAAGAGGTTTTCTTTAAACCCGAATCTAAAGGAAAAGATTGGTGGTTTGATATACATCTATTTGTAACGACTATGATTTCCCTAGATAAATTTTTATTATGGAACCGCGGTTAAGTAACAAAATTAAGGAAGTTATTACAATAAATTATTCGTTTTTTGTCTTATTTACTTGCTACATTTAAGATATTTGTGATAGATTAATTTTCGATGTTATATTTCAAATTTATATAAGGAATTTATTTAAAAGATTATCAGACTTAAAATAGCTGTATACATTACAACTACTTCTTTTGTAAATATATTTTCATGTATCCTTAAATAAGCAGGAACCTAAAATAATTTAATTTTTCTATTTATATGACAATGTAGACGAGAACTCGTGAATTTTATTTTTTTTTAAATGAGTAGGAATTCATTTTTATCATAAAGTTGGACATTGAACAAAGTATATTCAACTAATATAGAGTTAGTTATTATTTGACGACAGAATAATTTTTCTGTGTAAATTTTATCCTAATGCTCATTTATGGTTTTTTAAAATATTGTTTAGTATATCGTGCAATAAGTATATATGTAAAATATATGTGTTTCTTTTTAGAAAGAAAAAAATTTTACAGAAATTTTTACCATGCAATTCATCAAACAATTTCAAATATAAGATGAAATTTGTCACACTTTTAACACAAATAATTGACCAATTAACATAATAAATTACGTGTATTCGGTTACACAAAAATAACGAAGAACTGAGATTCGTTTCCTATTTGTTACAAAAGTTTTTCCACAATTGACATTCTTCTGCTTATTATATGAGATTGTTTTCTTTCTTCTTTCTTTGACTTGACATCCGCCTCTTAAGTCCAAAAATATAATTTATGTCAACACGATATATATTCATATTTCAAAAAGATCTAAATGTGACAAAATAAATCAGTTCTGGCTATATATTTATCTCTACCTTATAAATTTATATGACACTGATACAATGTTGATGAACGTAATTTTAGGTAATTACGCTTTTAATTACCTAAATTAATAAAAAAATTAATTATTTTTTCTATCTTGAATTTGAATAATATATCTATCATAAAAATTAAGAATTAATACAATCAATTTATTTGCATTGATCCGAATTTACAAAAAATATTCTAAGGGAATTAGTCATAATTATTACTGCAAAGAAATGCTACACATTCAATGTAATAACTAACGATACCGCAAAACCATAAATACCTTAGATGGTTTTAGCTGGATAAGCGAATAAGCGAGGTCAATTGACGGTGACTGTAGTGACACCGATCGACAAATCGACCTCGTCAAAATGAGGTACGCTGCTTGAAAGGTGGGCGACACGGCGCCCATTTCGAAAAGACTCGGCAGTGCTCGTGTGCAGCTCGGCTATTAATGCCCGCACCTAGCCTCCGCTTATGAACCTATTATAAAAGAAGTGTGGCGGGCAGCAAAGTGCGCAGGAAGGAAAAGCGACGCGTTCCTGCGGGCGGTCGCACTTTCCTAATGCGCGGGCGCTTCGTGGGCAGCGTTGATAGATTCACGAGCTCGCGCGCGAGGCCCCAAGGCTCGAAAATATATATATACGAAGCAAGGGGAGAGAGGAGCCGACGCGCTTCACTGGTCTCTCGACTCTCGTTCAGTAATATGGGATGGAAATAGGGATCTCGCTTTTATGCGCTTCTCTTTTGCAGCGAGCAACTTTATACGAGCCAAATTTCGAGTCCGAAGCAGTTGGGTCGCCTCCGCTAAAGCCGATCGACATTTTTTCCGGGAAGTTCGAAATGCGCTGGATCACGCAGCGATTGCGGTGAAGCCGATAGACGAAACAAGCCCAAATTACAAAACAATGAGCTTTTCACTCGAGGATTCGATTGGCTATCAGATCCTGTGCAAAGATTTTCGCCAGATCGATCAGTAAAATCGTCAGGTCATGATCGCACGTCGCAAAGACAACGCGAAGGATAACAACCGTTAATTAGCGAATACCATTTGGCTTATGGGGCTCCACGCGCCATTGCCGTCGCGGGCGTGGAGCACTTTCTCTTCGCCATTCGTCGGTGCTAACTCGCAGAAGCGATCGCTTTTTCCCGACCCCGGTCCGTCGGCTTGTCGCATTGCGCGATCCATTTGTCGTGTTTTGATCTGCGACGAACGAGCTGACATCGAAAAATTGGGTAGATTTATCGCTTGGTGTCGCAGCCGCAGCCCGATTCCGCGGCGCCTGAGTTTGCTTCTGTCACGCTCGGTTGCCGCTTCATTAGCGAACTCGCTCGGCTTCCAACTGTCATTTGGCCTTGCCGACGATTCCTCCATAGGTTCTTCGTATGCACATTTAATGCGTGCCAACTCGCTCGTCTGCATCCGTGTGCACCTAAGGTGTACTCTTGCTTGCACCGTTTAATGTTTACTGGTGGCTGTAACAATGCACACGTTCATACCGCTGGAGAACTATTTTCAATTTGTTACTGAGCTTACTCGACTTTGCACAGTACACACAAGTACAGATAAAAGTTTCTTTGATTCACATAATTTCTGTTAATAATATACTTTTTTTTTTAATTATTTATTTACCGCATCCCCCAAAAGGGTATTAGCGACTATGTAAATAGTATACTGATCGTTATACAACAAAGTTTACAATCGGGTTATAATGATAGCGAAAGCAAGCAAAAACGTACAATTTTAAAAAATGCATTTTTTTAATTTAATTAAACTTATACTTTCAGAATAAATTTTTATTCTTGAAGTAAGTTTATAAGATGAATTGTAATTTTGTAATCGTCATCATAATCTTATCGTTGAAAATTGTCACAAATTCGTTCTTGCAGAATGTCGACTAGAAAACTTACATGTGCTTATGTTGCATGCATGTGCACTAAGCCTCAGAAATGATCATACAGAAAAAAGTGTTCTTTTTTACCGATCATTGTAAGAATAATTAATCTTATAAAGATTTTTACAGTATTTTTTTGAGAATATTTTTTGGGATTGTATTTTTAATACAATCAATGTAGCTGTAAGTATAACTATTATAAAAAGCATTCCAAAATCGACTTTAAACAACAGAAATCGATTATTGTTAATAAAGCAAGAGATTTAACACTAACCTTAACGTTAAATATTAGACAAATTTAGTTTTTAAATTATTTAAATAAGGATTTATTTTTTAGTCTGTTTTATTTGATTATTTTTGTGATTTATGTAATAAAAACAAAAAAGAGGGCTCAGCCGGGATTTGAACCCGGGACCTCTCGCACCCAAAGCGAGAATCATACCCCTAGACCACTGAGCCTCATTGACAAATTTTTTATTGTAATGGATTTTTTGTTAATAATAATGTATTTAATTAATATAAAACTTAATTATTGCATTCTCTTCCATTTTAAGTGAAACATTCAATATTTTAATAATATATACAAAGTAATTTCAATTTTAATTTTAATTTCGATTATAATTTATATTATGAAGCTTTCACTTTTATAAAGTTTGTTAGAATAATTTTTAAAAATTAAATACCATGGTTGACGATTTTTTTTAATGACCTATAACTGAAAATACCCCAAATTAGTAAAGTTAATTCACAGTTTTATAGAATTCTCCGTAAAAAATTGTAATATTTGAATAAAATTACAGACCACTTTTTTGTTTATTCCAAATTTTCAGTCCATAAAATTATATATGTATAAGACGACTTCAATTAATAGAACATATCGAAAAATGTGCAGATGTAAATGCTTAAATAACAGTCCCCTGTAATTTGTTTTTGCTTAGAGATATTTGCAACAATTCTTACTTTCTGCTTTCGTGTTACTAGAATATGCATAATTATTCAAAAATACGTGACAATTGAATATGTGTATGATACATGTACCGTGGAATTCCTCGCTTTGTATGGGACCATATGGAACCAATTACCTAAACCTCTTTTAATATCTTACGCAACACACCTATACTACAGTATGCTTAGCAATCACTATGTCAAAGTTTATGGATATTCTAAGAAGTTCCAAAATCATTGTGTTTTATTAAAATTTATTTTAAACTGTAGGTCTAACTAGTTATTCTCGGTTTAAATTTTATTTTATTACTTAAATCAAATTATTTTTTCATTGAATTTTATAATATATTTGAGAAAACGAAAACTTGAAATTAAATAATATCCAAATTTTTTATAAAAAGTCTATTAAAATTTAGAAAGTTAACAAGTATTCAATAGTCTGAATTTTCTGTATAACAATTCTTTATTGAATTAAATTCATTTTCGGAAACTTGTATATTTTTGTTTTAGGCTTAGAAATACTTTTAATGATTTGATTTTTAGGTTTCTAATTACGTTATAATACCGACTTAAGTGAATATAATTAGTTAATATTTAAAAGAATAATTTTATAAAGAAATTTTTTTTATTTATAATTATTAGTATTTTAGTATTTAGTATTTTAGTTTTTTTTTGTAGTATGACATTTGTTTTAAATATTGCGGCTTTGAAATCTTGAAACTAAATTTAAAATTCATTATATGCATATATCATGAAATTACGCCATAATTAACAATATACTGTAAAAAACAAAAGAAATATTCGTGTTGTATTCATTATATATTTTATTTTTTTAATAAAGATTAAGTATTTTGTTTTATTTTGCAGTATGCTTTTTTTCTACTTCATATTGAAAATAATGAAAATGCCTAGATACTTGAGACTTTCAATCCTTGTAATTGTTTGACTTTGAATTTTGAAAGTAAAAGTAATTTAAGTGTTCTAGGATTTTGAGCAGGCATAAGCACTCTTCAATTATTAGAAAAATAATTATCATTTACTAATTTTACCAGAAACTGAGTTAAAAAAATGTACACACATTTCTATAAATATTCTTTTTGTATGTTTATATTTATTTATGAATATTTTCATATTCTCATACTATGTAATAATGTTATACCTAATATTTGAGTATTATATTAATTTTAAATTATAAGAATAATTAAAAAATTTGACCGTATAATTATAACTATTGTATTGTATACAAACTTTTATTCATCATGATATAAATGGTATTAATGAGAACGAGAATGAGAATACAAATCAAGAGCATACCTTGAAATATTATTTATTAAAATTAATCAAAAATTTATTAACATTATTTACCTACATAAAATAATTTATGTTTTCAAGAAATAAAATGTTCGAAGTTTTGAAAGTTAATGAAGAAAAAATTAATAAATTAAAGTATTTGTAGATTAACTGATAATTCCCAGAAAATAAATAAATAACATCAATAATGAAAGAAAAGTTTGTAAGATGTGTAGCAGGAACAATCTCTTTTTTAAGATACGTGTTCGAAAGACACTTCAAAGTGTCAATGGGTGGTCCAGTAGTTTAAACTTAACGACAGGGAAGTTGAAGGTTTCCATGCGTTCTTTTCTGTTTTTGATGCGCGCTGTTATTCTATTTTGGATTTACGGGTTAATACATAAATTTTGTTGCAAACCAAACGATAGCTATTAATAAGCATATGATCTATTTAATAATATTTATGTTCCACATAACCGAAATTAGAAAAATAAAATTGCAAGTAAATAATATGCAATTATTGTTATGCATATTCGACCTATCCATGCTAAAATAAATATATTTACATAGTGGAATTTCTTCTTTCAGAACAATTTATAGTTCAAAAAAGCTTAGTGTACTAAATAACTTAGTATATTACAGTAATATTTGAAAAATTCTTGAATCCTTTGACATCGCACGTGTTTCAAATTTTAAATTGTACTATTTTTTAACTTTAAGCATAAAATTGAGTTTAATGCTCAAAATATTTTTTCCCAAAGTACTCAACCCATTTCAAATACAAAAAAATTTACAGATTATGCGAATAGATGTTTTATTAGTAGCAAGTATACGCCTGGTATTATTGTATATTATATTGATAATTAGTAAAATAAATTTATAGTCTTTATAAGATTATTAACATATTTAAAATAATTATTGAATATATGGCACTTATGTATACTACTCAAGGAATATAGCAAACTTTCTCACACATTTTTATGTCGAAATTATTTCGAATAAGTATTTACATAATACTATAAAATCTGTAGAATCCAAACTTGTATTATTATTTAATTTAATCAAAATACTTCTCATTAAAAAGGAATGGCTTGGTTATCAAGATAAATTGCAATGTATAGGATCATTAAAATATATTTTATATCTGAAAATAAGGAAACACTTGTAAAACTAAGCCATTAAAGTCAATTTAACTTCATGTAACGGTTTTAGAACATGACGACTTCTCGCATATTCCTCGTAAAAGTATATATATTATGCAAGTACATTTTCACGGCGGTAAAACATAATAAACTTAGTCTGCAACGTAATTGTAATTGCTGTTTATTCTTATGTAAGCAGAAAATTAGTAATGTGAATATTCTTAAAATAACTAAATATAACATTTAAAAGTACACGATAATATGTTCTACTTATTCTTAATTACTTTAAAGATTGTATTTAAATCGCATTCGACGTATTCGCTTTCGACAATTCCTTTAAAATCAATCACTAATTCGATGATTCATTCGCCCCTCGGCAAATCAGGTTAGTTGAAAAAGAAGGAGGACTTGGAGCATCACAAGACCGTAAAGGCGGGGCCGCGGGAAGATTGGCCGCACGCAGGGGCCACTTAGGGGACTCCTTGCTAGGGAAACAAATTGGAAACTTGTATCGGGCGGGTTTATTCAGTAAGAAAGCGCGAAGCGGTGGGTGCTTGGCAAAAGGAGCGGCAAGTCCGTGTCGACTGTTGGGGTCGTAAAATTAATTCTAGGATTGTCGTTCGCAGAAACAAAGATTGAGGAGGCGCGGGGTCGAGGGCCCCTCGTAAAGCGTGCCCGCATTCGCACCCGGCGATCATCACTTAGCGGGAGTTCGCTTAGGTGCCGGCGCTCGTACCTTGCATCCCCGGGCGTGTCTGCAGATGAAAGAATCCGCGGGCTTTACGAGCGGATCGGTCACGCGGCGACGACGGCGGGTAGGCCGCCCTTCGCTCGTCTCCTCGCGCTCGCGCCCCGTATTGTAAAGCAATGCCCCACTAAATTTAAAAGTCGAAAGTCGAGAGGCTATGCCGCCGCTTAGATACCGCACCAGTCGAGCTCTATGCCCGAGCACCAAAGTCTCCCACTTGAGAATCTTTAGATAAGTTATGCGCTTTTTTACATTGAGTCGTCCATTCGATGTCATTCCTGCACATATTGCGTGTATACGTAGCATTATTGCCTTAATAAGAGTATATATTTTTTCGTTATTGAAAATCAAAAATAAATAGTTATTATACGTTGACGTTTATGGCCAAATCAAAATCAAGTTGTTTAATTAACCTCATCAAGTACTAGCTAATTAAGATTCGTATTTATATATACAATTGTAATCCCTTTTATCAAATTAGTCCACGAAATTAGTTAAAATATTATAATATAAAGGAAATAAATGTATTTTATAAAACATGTGAAGCATTTTTCAAATATTAATGTCAAGTGTCAAATATGACAAAGATAAAAGATTGAGGCTTCGTCAAGGTCTAATGATCACTTCTTGAAAGTAGCGCTCCAAAGGGAGAACGACGACTACCTCGACGGCTTCTCAAAATCTCGCAGTAGGATTCCTCATAAAAGGAAAACATCAAAACTATGCGTGTATTCGATACTCATCCATTTGTAAAACTGTCACAGTTTAACATAAGTGTGTATATTATTTTCTAATATTTCACTTTTTCTTCCAATAATGACTTTGATGTTTTTATTTGTACATTTGACAATGAATAACGAATCATTTATGTGTACGCGGATAAACATAATTGTAAGCAAGCAAAATTACGTTAGCAACATATAACGACAAGATATCATGAATAAACATGGATGCAGGAGCATTTTGTCAATATTTAAATGATGGTGGCGAAGAAACAAGAGACGCGTAGGCATAATACTCATCGAAATACTCGTGCCGCGGGAGAGCGTTGCGTGCAGGGGACGATCGAGCGCAGGAAAGAGATTTACAGGGGGCGGAATGCGAGGGGAGGAAGAGAAAGAGTCATTAAGGCCGGGGCGGAGTGTCTCCGCGTCTCCAGGCTCCGTGGCCGAGTGGGAAAGATGGCACGGCTCAAGAGACACTAATATGTTTACAGAGCGACGTCCCTCGCGAACGCATCAATCACGGGCCGTCCGAGTCTCGACTGCCGCTGCCGTGCACGCCGAGCACGCGGCACGTCACCCGCGGGCCGTCCCCTGTATCTCGCCCGGTAATCGGGAGCATATTGACGGCCATTGGCGATTCGGCCGCGCCCGCAGAGAATGACCGACTTTTTTCTCCTGACCGATGTACTCGGGGCCGATTCATTACACCGAACTCGGGCTCTTTCCCTGTAATGGGACACGCGGTCGGCCAGCTCGTATATTACCCGTTGCGTTGCTTTGAAGTCCAATGTGCGCCACTTTCAAGTATGTCGAGTAAAATTCATACTCTCCATTTAAAACGTCATTGTTAAACGAATCAGTATTGGTCATGCTCGTGCATTTGTCGCATTTTTTAAAGTTTTATGCTAACTCATTAACACATATTGCACAAATTTACCGATTATGATGTATGAATTAACTCTTTTTTAAAAAGTTATGATGTTAATTGAAACTACAACGTGAAATTCTATTGGCTAATTTTCAGTCGAAATTTTATATAAATAAAAAACTTGATAATTGAACAGGAGTCTTAATAAAAAAATTTATTTTACATATAAAACTGAAAACTATGTGAATTTTGTATAATGTATAAGTTGATTTATATGTATTGTATAAAGGGTTGATATGTAACACAACTTTCTAAATTATAGTAAAGTATTCCATAATTTATCATCTGTAATTAGAAAATTAATGTAACGAATTTCGGAATTATGACAGGAGTGAGGGGTAAAAAAGGCGAAATGTATTTTTACAAGTTTGCACAATCGTATGTTTTATTGCTCATATTTATATGTTCATAATACATACTATTACACTATACAGTTCAAGACTAATGGCACTTTAAAGCTTACATCTCATTTAATCATACAAGAGCATCGCGTCCGCCGGACAGTCGCTGTCTTGCGCCCCTCGGAAATCAGTCTCCAATATATTACGCAGACTCTCGCGCAGACTTAAGTACGCGTACCATTCTATTTTCCATTCATTCCAAGCTTTCTTATTTCCTGCTCTTCCACTATTATTTACTTCATTTTTGTACGCTCCCAGAGTTCCTCTTAGCCTCTATATATCCAGGCGGGCCCTTTAACATCGAGTTCAAGTAAGAGGTTTTCCGCGCGACGCTTTCTCCTTGTACTTTACCCACATACATATGCATCTAATACATTGAGGGTTTAATTTATTGTATACATCGTGATAAAGCAAGGGTTTCTTTCTTCCTTGACTCTTATGTGTTTATAAACCTTGCATTCGTTTCGCTCAAGAACAGACACGACGTCTTTAACATAAATAGTCGCACTTTGCTTCTACAAAAGGCACATTGTTACACGGCGTCTAAACGCTCATTACAGGCATATTTTCGACTCTCGTATTTCGTGCGTTCGTCATTCGTCCTTTTCTTTTCTCATAGGCTGCGAGAAGAAGCAAAAAGTGTATAAATGATTACGCACGTGAATAATGACTATAAGGCACACACAACTTTGGCTCACTTGCCTTTGGCTTATTATCTTTATTTGGCTTTTAGCTATTGACTCATTTAATGGTAAGCTGCATATTGTACCATATATATTCTGTACATACTGCCAATAGAACATGGCATTATTTGTCATTATAATTAGTGGACGATTACGTTTATTGCATTGAATATTACGTGATTCTCAATTAAAATTATTCTAATAAAGCCGTTCATTCATAAATCGCCTTTGGAGAGTTAAAATGGTATAATTTTACTTTTATTTTTATATATCTTTTATGATAGGCATAATATTTACTGTCGTATAATTATCTCACTTTTAATATACTCATGCAAACCGATTTTATGATATATCGTAATTTTTTAAATATTAGCCATAAAATGTTGCAATCATTCAAAAAGTATAATCTACGGATAATTAAATAAATTTATATAAATACACAATATAAAATGGTTGCACTTTGTGTGATATAATATAAGCTCTTATGAATAAATTGAGATATATAAAATAAGATATAAGTTACTTGAAAATACATTTTCGAACATAAATACATTTTCATCTCGCTTAATACTTATTAGATTTTTTTTCAATTGCAGAACTACAAAAGTGTGAACAAATGAATTTTGAAACTATAAATTATAGTTTGATATACGTATATAGATTTGTACTTTTTCTTTGTATGTAAGTCTTTTGTTTCAGGTTATTTGGCTGTAAATTAATATTTTTAATGTCTATAAGGTTATCTAAAAGTGCTGCGCAGTAAAGATACTTTTATGTATTATTATAAATCTTTATTACAAAGATTTTAAGTAAAAATTCTAATAGATTCTAAGTTAAATAATACGCTATAACTATAACATAGATAAATACTTTACATGTACATAACAAATTCTTTGATATTATTGTGATTTCCATGCATCATTCAACAATTCACACAAATAAATATCCCTTAGTAGATATTATATTGGCATCAAAATTTTACTAAATAGTATTTTTTCACACATAATTGTTAAAAATTTTTTAAGGCGCGGGATATTTAAATATAATCTTTCTTATTTATCTAAGTATAAAAAGCGTGATTCAGAAAGTAAATGGACTTTTGCTATTTATAATCTATGGTATTTTTAAATTTTATATTTTATACACCATATAGCATCAGATTATGATTATTAATGTAAATTGGATCTTTTTAATCTGTAAAAGTATTGTATTTGGGTAAAGGTTTCTAACATTACTTTAAAGCTTCAACTGATATCGTAATCAATATGTACTACATAATAATTGAAATATTGATCGACGGTATGAAATATCCACGAAGGCATATTTGTTTTCGTAGCAACAAAAATAAATCTGCTATATCTTTGAAAATTGATCAATGATTTTTGGAAATGTGTATATATATATCGAATCCAGCGCGAAAGATCCTGGTATATTCAAATAATGATAAGATTTCAACTTTTCAAACTGACAGGTATGTTGTTGCTACTGGGGTCCATAGAGGGGAGGCGCGTGGGCTCCGGGGTGCGCGTGATGGGTCGGGTAATGTGCGGCGGGAACGGCCTGGTGGGCCGGATAGGACCAGTGTGCGGCAGGAGCCGCATAGAACTGGCCGTGAGGTTCTTGGACGGCAAGGGCCGGGACAAGGGTCAGACCGGTGGTCGGGTAGGCGGTCGACCCGACGCCCGAGCCCAGGCGCTTGCCGGGGCTGCTGCTGACGCTGGCGCCGTTGCTCGTCGAGGCGCCGCTCGCGGGCGTCTGTTGGGCGCCGCCGGCCGCCGGAGGCTGTGTTGGACCCTCACAGTCGTCGGGTTCGCAGTCGCGGAAGCCCTTGGCGAAGGGGTTGCTCGCGATCTTGAGCTGGGTGATCCGGTGATTCTGGTAGGCTGTCACCGCCGTGAACCGCGTCTCCGCGAAGCTGAATGTCTTGAAGTTTTCGGTTCGGGGATCGGGCGGAGAGCCTGGCGGCGATGGCGCCACCACCACGTGGCAACGCGGCTGGTATCGGTGCATTGAATTCAGGATTATCTGTAACGTGTATGCGGTTACAATACCCTCTTTCCCTTTCCTTTTTATGTACATTTAAAGCTTCCAATTGAGGGTCGGATAGAGATACACAGATTGACGTGATCTCGTTTTAATTACTGTTACTTTATATTAAATTTTGATAGAAATTGGTTTATTACTTTAATAAATTCTTTGTTGATTTATTCTATGCAAGGAATGCATCTAAGTTTTAAAAACTCTTGATCATTTGATAACTTATAATTTTTGGTATGCTTTATGATTTCAAATTAATTATTCAATGAATATAAATCAATTATACACAGTATTGTGATAATATATCAATATTATTTACAATCTATAATTAAACATTACATTTGTAACTTATTTATTAGCTAAATTTAAAAAAATTCTGTTATACATGTTAAATTACGTCACATACAACTATTTATTGTTTATGTAACAAAATTTTAAAACAGTCAATAATAGACCATAACATGTATACCTATGAATTTTTGCAATCAGTGTCGTAGAATCAATGTTATAGATTTATCTAACGAATACGAAAGTTGTTGTTATTATTAATCTATCATTAACATAATTATTTCGCACATGAAATTTTTCGATCTAGTTGATAATGCAAATACAGGAAGCGCAGTTCCCAAGAATAAAAATTAGGAATTAGAAAAAGCAATAAGTTAGGGGCGAGGAGCCGTCGGTTTGGGTGAGTCCTTGAAAGAGTAGCGGGGCACGTGAGTGCAAACTTTACGATCGGACGCGTGTCAACCGCGTTGCAGTTGAAACTTAACGATCATTACATCCGACGTCAGCATAATACGGGGAATATGCGGCAAAAAAGCGTCTCCGGGATTCCGCGAGCAGCGCGTCCCGCGGTTTTGGGCCCGGGACTCTCGCTCCGACTGACGCCTCGCGCCCACTGGAAAAAAGAGGAAGCTCAAAGCTATGAGGCTGCACATCTGGGATTCGGAGCTAGCTGTGGGCGCGCGCGCGACCTACGTCAGATTTATCGTCGCGCGAGCGGAGACGCGATGACGAATAATGAGAAGAGCGAGCAGAGTCCTTGGATGTTGTATATGCGCTAGATGACATGACCCTTGGGACAGCTGAGCTGAAGAAGCTACGCGCACTCTCAGATGGAAAAGAAAGCTTCGAACGGAAAAAGAAGCGCAGCATAAGTAAGTCGTAAACGCCTCCGATCCTGTACGTTAGGAAGAAGATACGAATATTGTCTGTGTGTGCATACCGCTTGCTTTTAGATTTGGTACAAGTTATAGTATTACTATATAGTTGCCTCATACTGCGCCTACATTTAATATTATTCCTAACATTTGTTTTTACGAATTTGCAAATAATACGTATTAATTACGATATGTTTAAAAAAATAACACCTTATCAACAGATTATATGTTTTTATAATTAATTATTTTATTTAGGTATTTGTTAATTAGGGCATTTAATAATTAGTAGAATTATTTATTATTACATAATAATTCTTTATTTCTAGTTATAATATATCTCATACTAATAAAATATATAAAAAGTTTTATTAATTCAGAAATGTTTTCAGATACCTGCTCCGAACGATTAAAATTATTTTTAAAATGAATTTTATTTCTCTGAAATCATGATTCCGCGTGTGTTATAATTGTTTACAAGAATCGATATTAATTTTTGCTATAAAAAGTAAACGGTCTAATTATATCGATTTTTATTAACGCATAGAGCAAAAATTTATTCATGTATTTAAAATTTATCAATAATTAAAATCGGACCATGAAGATCCATTAAGATATTTAAACATATTTTTAATTTTCTTAAACGCAACCATCTTAATAATAATAATAATATCCTACAATTCTCTGCAGGATAAAACCGTAAGTAAATATGTCTTATATTACAAGTTCTATTGCAATATAATTATATAGAATGGAAGTACTTAACATTATTCAAGCTGTTAGTACTGTTAGAAATGTAGGTATATTGCCAGTCATTCTAGTGCAAAATTTCTAAATTTGCGAATAAAGTTTATGCAAAAGACAACATTGAATACAAAATACATTTTTGTTGCGGTTAATTCAATGCGAAGCACTTATGTGTAGTGCAAATTAGATCAGAGTAGACCAGTATGGTAAAGCGGACTATGACTATTTCAATAAATTTTATAATCGAATAAATTATATTTTAAACTTGGTCATCTTATTTAATTACATAATTATTTAATCGTAATTATTATTAATTACGATTTGTTTACGTATAATATATCTACATTTTCTTTTTTTAAATAAAGAACTAAATTTGTACATAGGATCCAGTGTATCAAATAATATACAAACTTTTCCCTCAACTTATCTGTTACAAACTGTTTGAAATGGAATAATATAGATACTATAATTGATTTTAAAATACAGATTTAATTTTGATAGAAAAGATTCTTCTAATCTTAGAGAATTTGACCCTTAATATTCATCACTATATAAACTATCGATACAATACAATAAAATTGCTTTATGGGATAAAACGAATAATAATTTTAATATTATTTTAACCACATAAGATAATATAAACTTCCCAAGGACTTGTGACCCACAAGGATTAATATAGCCGATCAAATAGAAAATAGTCATCATGTGGAAACGGAAGAAGCACTGCGGGGGGCGGTGTGGATGTTTGACAGTCGTCGGAGTACCAGTGACTAATTAGAGTAAAAAAGTGCACTTCCCCGACCCTCTTCATTTCTTTCTCAGCTCGGGTGAAGATACACAGGCTACCCGACACCGCCCACTCGAACTGCCCGAATGCATCCGAACTCTCATTCTTGGCGGTCTAACGTTTACAGACACGTGGGTGTCCCTTCGTTCAGGATCCGTATAATATATCTAAAACATTCGGCTTACGGAAAAGAAAAGTCAGCTAACCTAAGCTCAAGATGAGAAACATTGTATACTTACATTAGTCTCCAGAGGAAAAGTGTAAAGGATCTCTACCCTACCCTCGTACTATTTTCATTTAACTTTAAACCACACTTTTGTCATAACTGTTTACATAAATTGAGGATAAAAAAAGATTTTTTACTTTACACATACTATACAACTACAAAATGTTTATAGTATTGCACAAGAGGAAGTTTTCTGTCCTGTATTACATAGTTATTTTTCTATTGTAAATTTTTTAATTGCAAATAAAAATGACGAAAGTCCTTGAAAGTAAAGTATGTGCACACTCAAAGTGTCATTAGCGGCCCGGAGTAAAATCTCTTCCTCCTATCCTCTTTTTAATAAGAGCAAAAAAATTCTAATTACTTTGGTAATTAAGTTTGACGGCGCGCGTGTGGCCCTCGCACCCGACACTCGCCAAAGAAAAGAAAAGCTGAGGGGCCCTTACCGAGGGATTCTCTCGCTCGTTGCCGTATAGCTTCAAACTGCTACATTTTTTCTATGCATGTTATCTGCTCAAGGCTCTGTCATTTTTTCACCCACCGTGAAAGAAGGCGTGGAAGAAGGTCTGCACTCTTTTATTCTCTAATGTTTTTCTCTTCAGCGCAGCGATCCGGAAACAAGACAAGCAGTACAAAGTGTCAATTAAGGAGGGAGTGCCGGGTGGGATTCCGATCCGTCACTTCTGCCAAATTCCTTGCTTCTCTTTGAGAGGGTAATGAAGAAGAAAAAAATCACCCGTCCTTGAGGAAAGAGGACAGACAGTTGGGGAGACTAAGTATCGAAGGTTTAAGATATTTGGATACTTAAAATACTGAGTACATATGTGTTCAGTTTACTGTCAATAAATGAACCTAGTGTGGGCTCAAACCTTGTAGGATAATGAATGAAAAATTGCTTTATAGTTAATAAAAAAACTATATTTATAAGCTTACTTGTGACTTAGGTATAGATTAGTTAAATAACTATTATAATTAGTTAATAATATTAAAGATCAATAAGTAATGAAGTATATAAGTGAAAACAGTTATCAAAATTAACAAAAAACCTTTTTGACAAACAAATCTATCTCTATGTATCGAAATAGATAAAAAAAATAATTTTTATTTATAATAATAAAAATAAAAATTAATTTTTAATCGTAACAAAGTATGATAAAAACAGTTTCATGTATAGACGAGAAAGAATTTTATTTGTTAACAGTGCTAAATAAACACTCATCAAAAACTCAAAAAATATGATCGAGAGTGTGACTGATAAATGCGATAAAAAAGAGCTTCGATATCTTCATATTTCTGTAAATAAGATATGAACGTACAATTCTTTAATCAGTTCCTTACATTGTGTCGAACTTGAATTGTGACACAAATAAATATAATCAGATACATGAGCAGATACATTTGCGGACTACTTTCTGTTAAAGAATCCTGTTCTGATTTATTGTGCTGACTTTTGCTCATTCCAATCATGAATTTAGGTATGATACGACAGCACGATTTACGCCTACACATACTGGCGATTTGGACAAAGGAGGCGCCAACGCAACGACCGTACGTGACTTTCTCAATTCATATATACATATCAATGAATGTCTGTGAGTGGAGTTTAGGAGAATTAATTACATAAACATCTTTCGGGATTGTTGTGACTTTCGCGGCGTGAAAAACGCACGACATTTCTGAGAACGCACAACAGTCCTCGCATGCCTTCGTATTCTACATCCTGTCATTCTATAACTTCTCATATCTACCTAAATGCTATTTGTACAAAATAAGGAATAGTACATTATAAATATTTAATTTTTATAAACGGTATTGCACAAAGAAAACCATAGGGTCTTTCAGAATCAAATGATTTTTTAATTTTTACGTTCATCTCGAAGTTTATTCAGAAATGATGAGGATTTAATATCTTTTTATCCAATTAATGCAACTTATACTATAAAATATATTAAAGAAATTTTTCAGACTGTTGAAAAAAATAACTATTAAGAATGGTATTGAAATGTATATAAGTATTATCTTCGCTTCCTCTGTAAGTATTTTATATAAGCATATACAAATAAACTTCTTTCCCTACAACATAAAAAATATATTTGTCGAATGAGACCGAGAATGAGACCTACCTGAAATATTTACATGAAAGTTAAATTCAGATTGTAAAAAATAGTATAACGGTCCAAAGCAAAGTGAAGTACATATCTAGAAGAACTATGAAGTTAACAAGTGTAATTATCGGTAATTATACCCTTTTTAAAACGCCTATGAAAGAATAAAAAGAAATTTATAAAAAAGAACGTTTTTATGTTTTAGAAAAATTGATGAAAAAAATTATTGAAATAAGACAGTAAATTTTTTTCAATTTATAATAGTTGTGAATTCTATGCATCAATTCCAGCATTATATTTTATCCATGTATATCTTACTTCTATTTTTTCACACAACCCTGCTTATGAATGTAATTTTTATATAAATTTGAAATTTATCTCTGATTATACAAAAGAATTTTTATATTATAATAATACTGTATAAATACATTACTAAATATTAATATAAAAATGCAACAATTAAGCTTTAACGTCTTTTAACAATTTTATGTAGGTATGAATAGTAAATAAATGCTATTAATCAATGTATGTACATGAAGAATGACTTGTATATATTTATATCTATAATTAAGTAAACATCCTTTTAAAGATTTATAACAATAAATAAATTTAGTATTATTAAACCAGTAAATAAATTTAATTTTTATGATTGCCCAATCGCTAACAGTAAAAATAAACTATCCGTATTTTTAAAGTTTCCAATTCTAATGCAATGCCAACGTATATATCGCAGTGCTCAGCATCATCAAACTCCCGGCCATCTCCTCTCTTCGAAATAATATAGTGCCAATTCCTTACCCACTAGATTTTTATACCTACCCAAAATCCAATTAACTGATTAAATACGCAATATTTTTTGCGATGTCAAGAGCTGCATAGCAAGCTCATTATGTCGGTAATGCAATTAAAAACGCTACAGCTTTGACTACGTGTCATAATTTCAAGCCGGACGCATCCTTCGAGACAAAGCTGGAGACTCTTGGCAAATATTCTAATAATTCCCCGGCGCCACTCGTATCTTAGGTCAATTAAGGGGAGCTTGTCTGAAACGACAAACACGTGGTACATCCTTCCGCAGAGTTTATGAAGGTGCTCTACACCTCTCAGGCCATTTAATGAAATCCGTCACTTTTGGTAAATCTTTAGAGGAGTAGGTGGATCCGGACGTTGCCGAGCACGCTTGGAAATTCTATTCCGAGAATTAAGAAGCACTCCGTCGCTTATATTTATAAGCCACGTTTTTGCTTTCCCCGAAGTCGCTACATTGCCTGAGATTTGCCGATTATTTTATTTACGTATCACGTTATATCCTACGTTTGGATTGCTGCGATAGTTACATAAAAAATTGTACAATGATTTTTTCATGTTCTTAAAATTATAATAATTTGTTTCACTTTAATATTTATAAGTATCAATACTTTGAAATCTATACTGTAAATTATGGCGATAATTGATATAAAAGTTAAAGTTAGCTAACAGAGTTTTTCAATTAACAATTGAATGATGTTTTATAATATCCAAAAATCGATGAAACAGTTTTCCGTAACAGTATCGCACGATTATCAGGATTATAATGATACAATTTTTTTTGCTTTTCATGCAAAGTTTTTATATTGCCATTATACTTCTTAGAATTTAATCTATTTAAGTTTGTGTTTATCTTTTGAATGGTTTTTTTTGAAATTGTGAAAACAGTCGTGGAATAAGCCTAGGCTTAATAAGTTATAAGTGCAGCTTACATGTCCATTATCGTCGAGTTGATTATTGGTAAGCTTCAGCTTGTCAAATGAAACGGGCTGTTTCATCCAATGAGCACCGTTCGCTGGGCTATCGGGGTGGACGTGTATCCTGGGGGGTGAAACCGGATCAGCACGTCCCGCTACCACCCAAGCACTGCTGTGAAAGGCGTATCTATACCGCTTATCGTCGCAAGGGGCAAAGTCCATCACCAACAGATATTCAGTGCTGGGATCTAGACCAAATAGTCGACACTGAAACAATCGAACACCGAGGGCCTTTCAAATATGTTGCTTTAAATCATTCCCGTTACAAATTAATATTTTAGTAAGTTTTTAAGTTTTAGTAAGTTTGTAAGTTTCTAGATAGAGCGAACGATTTCTTAATAATTAATCAATCAAATAATCAAAATTGTTTCTCTTCTTTATGAACTGAGCCGAAAATGGATATCTTCCTAAAAGATAAAAATCCTCACCATGATCTTTAAACTATGTAAAACAATCTAATTAAATCTAATCTTTAAAAATTTGGTATAGGAAATAAATGAAGACGTTTTAAGAATACGTTTTAAGAATTGTCGTTCTATTCTCCGATAGAGCTGCCACACTATTTTTTAAAAAATGAAAACGATTAGAAACTGAATCCTCTCCGTTAAACTTCAGAGTTACCCACAAGTACCTGAAAGGTCGGAAACATTCGTCTACCCGCTTTGGTAACGATCATCTCAGTGCCGAGCTGGTGGAACTCCTCCCAGAGGGGCCTAGCCTCGAGGGCTGCTCCTGCGCCCACGAGAGCCGGGTGCAGTGGTCTCTTAGCCTGCGGGGAATCGTCGCCGATCGCCCTGCTGCCCTCTTCGGTGCCTCGTGTGCTGTTGTTGTTGCTGTCGTTGTTCCCGCTGCTCCCGCCGCCACCACCAACTGTGGACCGACAGCTACCCTCGGACACAGGAGTTAGCCGAGAAGGCGCAAGGCTGTTATCGGCTAGGTTTGGCGAGGGCGGACCTTTCGTATTGTTACCGGCTGTTTGAAGACAAGCTGCAAATGATTTATCATCAACGATTCATTAATTTTTATCATTCTTGCTATTACTCACTAAGTTCATTATTATAAGTTTAGAAAGTAAAATTAATATAAAGTACGTTTTATATTAAACTCTTTGTTTAGTCACAATATTACTATTTGATACAATTTATTGCAAAAAACTGTGCATTACAGTTCATTGGCATGTCAACTACATCAGTGTATTTTCCAGATATTTTTTGATTATATTTCCATACAATCATGAATATACGACTTTTAGAAACTAAATTTAAAAATAAAAAACAATCAAATAAGTATCATACAAGTAGTATCGTAATATTTAATGATTAAGTATCGTGCTATAAAATTTTTATTTCTTAAGGTGTATTTCAATTGCAAAAACTGTGCTTCATGTATGCAGTCAATATAGCATATTACGAGGCATATTTACAATTTTTTTATGTATTATAATGTCGCTTAATGTCACTGGTAAATAAATGAAAAAGAAATTATAATTTTATAAAAAATATTGATATTATATTAAACATTGAATTAATTTAATGTTTCAATTGAATTTTTTTAATAAGTCATAGTAAACAAAGATTTTATAATATTTTCAATAAATGTAGTATAGCTATCTATAGTTATCATTCTACATGCTATATATGTAATTAAGTTTCAAATTTTGATTGTATTAACTTTTTCATTATTTTAAACGTAGTTACAAAACAGATTTTCATTTTAAATTTTTTTTAAATTAATGCCTTAAGGTTTTTATATAGATAACCTCAAGTAATTTATCATATATATATATATTCTACAGTAAAATGAAACTGATTTATAGTTGGGAATATTTACATGACTAATGATTTTTACTTAAAAGCTAATATTATAGTTTTTAGTTTATAATTAAATTTGTAACTTTTCAATAATCTTTTAAGTTTCTCAACAATTTACAAATAATCATATATTTTTAAAACTATATTTAAAAATTCTATTAAAATAGTATTATTAATTAAAATAAATGGATGGCTGCATGAGTCAATAATTTAAGCTCGAGTAAAAGGGCCATATAAAGTATTCTCATTTATCTTTGGCTACACAGCAAGCTGTGAAGGCTGCAACGTAGCAATGGAAACAAGAAAAATTCAAGAGCGAATGGATTGTACAGCATAAAAGCTCGAGTGACCAAATTAACGCGCTGCAAGAGTGGCAAAAAAGTAGAGTGCACGTATGCGGGGATGGATAAATGGAATTTATTTTCCTCGGGGAATTCGTTGTTGCACAAGCCGATTTCTTCGAGGTGAAGAATGTAAAAGGGGCGGCTCGAGGTGCCAGTGTCTTGCGACGGCTAAGCTACTTGCAGGTCGCTCGTCGCTCCCCGAACGACGAATCGTTCCAATGCCTCCTCGCGTTTCTCAAGACGGAGCAAAACGAAATAGCTATCGGTCCATTTATCGCCACGATTGCGACAATGCAATCGAATAAAAAAAACATGTGACCGGGTACCGCCCCTGCTGTTAAGCTCCACTCGATGCTATGCTACGCCTTAGCTATATATTTGGATACCCATGCAGACTAAATATAAGGATGCATCAAGACTTTTACATGGCAACATAAAATTATGTTTTTCATTTATTTTCATGAAAAATGTTGTAATCTTTTCTAATTTAATAGTATTTTTTATGGTATTTAAATAAATATCTTTAACAAAGTATTCAAGAAAGTTATTATTATTTAAATCTCTAACTGAACATAACTTTCTCTTATACACTGTTTAAAAACAATAAATTTTTATTTTTTTATGTTTGGATAAGTATCTAGTTATACGAACTCATCTGTTTAAATATTTTTAACAAACTAATAAGTTAGTAAGCAAACTCAATTAAAAATAATTGTGGTAAACAAATTTCATTCATTCGTAAAGTGTAACAGAATCAAAAAATCAATAATAGAAGAAAAGTCCTACGTTTAAAATATAGATACATAACTTTAAAAGTTTAAGTCAAACAATAAAGACCCTGCATGTAAATGAAATGTGAGATGCATAATTGCCAGAGATGGCGACTGCAAGTGATCATTCCTGTCGGAACTGAAATTCGCTTAGATTTCAAGTACAGTATTCGATCAACAAGCGGTCATTTAAACCGTTTTCATGCTGCACAGGACATAGGCAGTGCGTACGGATGAGAATTGTGCGGAACTCGGTCGGCTAAAAGAAGCGAGCCGTCTGCACGTCGGGAGCGTAAGAGCTACGCGGCTCGAGTTAGACTTGGCAGCGGCAGGATTTGACCTCGGATCGAGTCGACGAAAACGAAAGAATGGCCCGCGCCGCGTTCATTCAGCAGTTTTCCGCAACCGAGCTTTTTCGAAAGTGAATCGCGGTTTCGATTGCGTCGCAACACCTCGTGCACCAACTGTAGGCTTTGACATCTTTCTGTTAGATTTATCAGATTGCATCGAATGTTTCATGAAGTTATATACATGTATG
Organism: Sycophaga agraensis; assembly: GCA_018906755.1. Taxonomy (NCBI): domain Eukaryota; kingdom Metazoa; phylum Arthropoda; class Insecta; order Hymenoptera; family Pteromalidae; genus Sycophaga; species Sycophaga agraensis. The sequence goes on along the minus strand of JACCIE010000057.1, from coordinate 226,334 downwards.
CTTTTAGCACTGTCAATGAATAAATTTGGGCGGTTAAGTATTCGCGACGTATTCGGTACTTAAAAAATAGTCGTTGCTCGAAGTAAAGATTCTTGATCAACATTTACAGTAAATGAAAATATATGAAAATAAAGACAGATTTATCGAAATAAAATTAATAATATAATTTAGAACGTACCTTCGGACGTTTTTATGTGACTATTGATTATGATAAGGTATTTTTTAATTAACCGAGAGCAGATATTTTTAATTCGTTATATAATAGGTTCTTAAGATTTTTTCAAATAAAACAAATATATATTTAGTATACTTGTTTTCTTAGCTAAATTTATGTTGTGCATTAATATATTGTGCAAAGTTTGAGTTATTTATATTTATTTTATTTTCTTCGAGTAATTTAGTGTAAATCATTGTTGCTAATATAAGAAGTACGTTTAAAACCGCTTTATCAATGAATCGATCAATTGTCCAATGTTGTTTCTGTGAGATTATCCGGTCGGTGAAATGGGGAATAGTGCTTACCTTCCATCTGCTGCATGGGTGAAGGGGCGGTGGCGATGATCGACTGCGACTGGTGGTGGTGATGCTGCTGCTGCTGCTGCTGCTGCTGCTGCTGGTGATGATGATGTCCGAGCCATTGCTGGTAACAGCAATCGGTGACGGGCTCGAGGCGGTGCTCGTGGTGTTGCTGCATATCGCGGGTCTACTCGCGACCTCGGCTCGAGTCAAAGCTCAGGGACAGTCATTAGCAGCGAGCCCGCGGGAGGTCCTCGGATGCTGGCGACCCGCGAGCACGGAAGCTCATTATCGGCATGCTATCGGGGTGCAGGACCCGCACCGCGAGGTCAGCATCGGCGTTAACAAGAGGAGGGCGGCGGGGGCTGCACGCGTTGCAGCGGCGCCGAGGTTGCGCCAACAGGTCGCGTCAGCTCCCGAAGCTGCCAGACGCGGAGAGATGAAGAGGCCGCGGAGAGAGCTCCGGGGAGACTAGTCGAGGGCCCTTATCATCGCTCCGTCATTCTCTCCTCGGCCCTCGGGCGTACCCCACCATGCCGCGCCGGAAGCTGCCCTCTCGAGGGGAGGAGCCAGTTCGGGCACACCTCCTACGCCCCCGCGATCTCGTGCTGCTGGACCGTTCGCCCGCGCGGCCGCTTGGGCGGGGCAAGTCAGAGGCTGCTCGAGCCGCGGCCAGCCGATCCCGGCCGCCGAAAACCGTGGACCCTAAAGCCCCGGTCGCGGCCACTTCCCTCTATCAGCTTCGGTATAAATATATGATCGCCGTCGCGATGACGAGCGCCCGGCCTTTTTTTAACTATGCACATATGCGCGCTCCTGCTCTCAACAGCCTTCTTCGTTCTTCTTCACTTCAGATCCGCACCAACTATAAACCGAGCTTTCCCGCGAGATGTATTTTCGAATATGTATCTTGTATGTGTTTAGCCGCTACTTCCTAGATTCGCTATATTACTTTCCTAAAACGAATATTACAAGAATCTTACTTATACTATGTTTTCTCATACATTTTTGACCGAATTGTTATCTCGATAATGTTTTGATATTTAAACCGATTCCTTCATTTGCTAACCAAATGAACTGCTGATGTTTGTAAGATTATGACAAATTGTTACTTACAATTATATTTTTGCATCATATTTTATGAAACTACGTAAATTATGTTCATATAATGAAACAAACTTAGAGAAAGAACAAATAATAGTGAGCTCAGCTTTCAATCTTTCAACCTCGGGGTGATTAGTACATCGTCGACTGAATTGCTTTTCTACGAGTTTGTACAGTGAAGTAGACGATGCACCTTGTTTTTAAGTATGCAGTGCATATAGTAGCAAAAGTATACCAGTGCATTTAGATTGTACCCAGGGATAGAGCTACTACATTCTTACCCTTTAACTTTCTACCTCTTTGCATCATTTATTTTCTTTCTCTCTATTTGCTTATTTGTTTCTTGCTCTTTATAGTTCTCATCTTATTCTTTATAAAGCTGCGATCTATGTAATTATAAAGCTCAATGCCACATAGCTCAAGTGTCTATAAAAAAAATACGTAAACTAAGCAATTATTTAACTTGAACAAAAACATTATGTTTAGATTCAAATAAAGCAAAAGTAGGATTCAGTGTTACTGTTTGTAATATTTAAAGAAAAAATGTAACAGAAAATATATTAAATTAACATTGAAATAATTAATTGTAGAAAGTTGTCAACATATAGTTACATATTTAAAAATGATATTTACTTCTAATATCCTTTTTATGATATCAATAATTAACAATTCTAAAATTAAATTTTTCTACTTCCTGATCAATTTTTACATAGCTAATGAAGTGATGAGTCTCGATTAATACTACATAATTTATGATTAAGGGGGATTAACACTAAATTTCCTTTTATGCTTCGAATACCGATTTAATAAAACTATTAAGCAATTGATATTCAAATTTCTTATCGAAAAATATCACAAAAAACCATTGAATAAGACCTCCTAAATATTTATGTTTATAAAATGTTTAAACTGTTAAATAGATCTTCATGCTTTGAAGCATAAAAAGTAAAATTATTAAATATTCTTTTTCCAAAATTTGATTTCTATAAAATAAAAGTATAAAAATGTCAAAATTTATTCGTTTTTGTTTTAAATTACATTTTATGCTTTAAAGCTTCAAATTAATTGTTCAGTTCTAGTTAATGACAATTTTTTAAATTGAAACATTAGTAAATTGGCATTGAGTAGAACAATAAACTTATTATAACTTTTATTCAACTATTTTTTAGTAGTAGTATCTTGTTCTTCATAGTTTCAAAAAGAGAACAATATAAAATGAAAAGAGAGAAATATATATATGTAATATATATATTTAAACTGATTGATAAAATTTTTTTTTAGAAAAGAAAGTTTTAATTGTTTTGAATCAGCATATTTTAATTAATTTTGAAGAAATGCAATTTCAACACTTTACGTGTGCAATTTCCGATTGGGCAACGATTTAAAATGTAAAATTTACTAAATGGCTCACTAAAGCACTTTTATTTTCTACCGAAAGATACTCAAAGTATTACAAGCACATTATTTTTTCAAAACATTTGTACATTTTGCAATGTTTGCTGGCTATATTCTTGCATATATAAATATATCAATTTCATGATTCTAGGTACAATAAAGAAAAAACTTATTTTATTATTTAATCATGGAAAAAATGTACAAATAAGTATTTATACATATAAGATAATTGTGTCAAATAAATTATGTATATGTATTTAATTTCTTTGAAAGAGTTCAATTTCTTGTTACTAAAGTATAATAATGATAATAATGAAATAAATTAGCGGAAGTAGTAACGAAATCGTATTGTACTGATTAAAATACAGATTGTGATAAATATGTCATGTACATTTATAAATTTAATATTATGTAATATAGTTTTGCTTAAAATAATCACGATAGGTGTAACATATTGTTATACCGAGGATTTGCTGGATAAAAGTGCAGCAAAATCAGAAGCAAACCTAATAAGATTTAGAAATATTCTAGTTTGGTTTACATTAAAACATTAAGGAAATTAATAGAACAAAAACTAAAAAAAAACAAAATAACAAACATGGCTATAAAACTTATATGACTATAAATCCTAGTTTCATAATTAAAATTTTAAGAGAAAAGTGATCGACGATATTAACCAGCGATAGAGTTAACTACTGCAACATACCAGCTTCTATGTTACAGACAAGATTTTTTAATAGCCTGAAATGCAATTCAAATTATAGAACTGAAAGATTTTGGAAACCTGAATCTGAAATTCGGTGATCAGATTTCGAATATTTTTCCCTCTTTTTTACCTTTAATTATTACTTGTGTTCTACCTAGTTTTACTTTAAAATCCTTCAAAACTCGTAGACAAAAAAGCCTTATTTTAACTCGCACTCTTAGCATATGCATTCTACACTTTATATACATTCACTTAAACTCATTCGAAAGCATATAGACATCGAACTTGTAATTTCAAATTATCCACTAAACAAAACTGAAAATTATACTAATTACTATCTACTGAATGTTATTCTTCCTATAAGGTGAATTGATAATAATACGAACGACAACATATTGGTAACACTTTGACACAAAAATATTTCTCTGAAATAGCAATGATAGATAAAACTCATCTTCATTGAGCTTCTTGATGAAAAAAGTATCATGAATTAAAAACTTACAAGCTCGTATAACTTTAGGATTTTACTTGATGAATTATGTAATACACATTGAAAACTGCATATGTTAGAAAAGATACCCAAAAAGATATTAAATTAGAAATTGTTCGATATTAACAATAAATATAAATAACACGTATATGATACGTAGTATCAGATATATTTATTTAATTTCTCTCCTTACATCGACCATTGCCAAAAATTGGCAAGCTTGCATATAATGAACTCTGAAATACTTTATATTTTTCGGATGATTGTCTATTTATGTTTTATCTACTTAGAATGTAGAATATTTGTTTTACTATCCAACCGATGTTCTATAAAAATATTGTATTTTTTAAAGATAGAATATATATACATGTAATATTTTTGTAACATAAAAAATGTTTAAAATCAGCAGATACAAGTAATAGAGCTACAGATATATAAGTTCTATTGAATAAGATTTTAAATGATATATAACACGTATACTGCATCCACACACACACACACGCGCGCGCGCGCGCGCGCACACACATATACTATCTCATATACTGCATTTTTTAATACCCAATAAATTTAAAACGTTATGATTACGTATAATAATGCTTTTTCATTTATTCATACAGTAGATTGATAATTAATTTTATTTTCACATACTATTCATTCAGAATTGTATGTGATTAAAGACATTTTTTATTGGCTGAAAATGTATAATCAAGAATATATAGTTTTTAATTCATTGCAACTTCAAACAAATTTGTGCAATATGAATTTTAGAAATGCAGTAATCTGTTCAATACTTATATAGAAAATATAAGTATTTTAACGTATAGATTATTAGCCAGCTATTCTCCAGTCAGTTCTTATTCCAGTATAATCAGGATAAATCTTATTAAATTAGTATTATTACATCTATTATATTTTTAATCGCAACTCGTAAATCGTAAATACTACTAATCGTATATTAATATTAGACTATAACGGTATAAAATGTGAGATAAAAAGTTGTGTATATACTGTAATGTATTTCATGCTTTTGCAATTAAAAATATAATGGATATAATAATAATAATTTAAGAAGATTTATCCTGATTTTACTGGAATAAGAACTGACTAAAAAATAGCGCGATAGCTATATATATTACACTGTATATATATAGCTTTTTATTGAACATTTTATATCGTTGTAGTCTAATTAATATATGATAATTTCCATGTATAATCCCATGTATATCATAGCCCACATGTAACAAACTATATATAGCAAATTATATTAATTCGTAATAACTTTCCAATTGATTTTTGTTAACTTTTTCGTAAATGTCCCACATTTATTTATTAGTAATACATGTACAATATACCACCTTACACTAAAAGTGCTTTAAAAGTATATCAAAATTCTTTTAATTATTTATGTCAATGCAATGTTTGTATTGAAATACTCTTTTATATCAGTATGCCCAATACTAAATAATACAGATTAATAAAAAAGGCTGCCAATAAACCGTACATTTCAATTTAAGCGAATATTGTTTTTTAAGATTTTTATTGCATAACGTCTATACAATATTTTTAACGGTAGATTATCTGATTGAAATTATTGTGCTAATATTAAAATCAAAAGGTTTATAGTTTTTGATCTTATATTAAAACGGTTAAAATTATCGACTATGATTGCCTAGTATTTTTCCTACTGTTGTATCATCTTTCTCAAATAAGGCGACAATTATTTTTGATTGCTTTATAATTTATATTAGACATAGGTAGTAAAAGCCAATAATTGTATCCTGAACTTCTTCAGTAATCTCATGATATCGTAATTTTTAAGAACATCGTACGGTTTTAAAGAATGAATGTTACAAACATTCCGTAGTCATAAGCAGTGTATAGGTGAAATATTTCTTGACTATTTGATATTTGTTAAATTATTATATATGCTTCTCGATTTTTTTTACATATTAATATTTCCGTACGTGCTTGTGACTATTTTTGTATTACTTATACATTGTTAATTTTTTTCATATGTTATTAATAAATTAGTTGCGCAGATCATAAAAGAAGTTTTTTAACATCATTAAATAAGAATCGATTAATACAGACTAATTAAATATATAATTCAAAAGCTAAATCGAAAAGAGAGGAATCTTGTACTACTATTTTGTTACAATAACAATGTAAAATTAATAAAAAGTCCTTAAACTAGTTATTTATCACCAAAACAAAATACTGCAACAGACGAAACAAAACATAATACAAAAACAAAAAAAAATTAATATCACGAATGAGTTACTTTATCATTATATTTGTAGTATGTATTTTCTTCATTTGTGAGACAATAATTTTTCATTTGTAATATTAAAATTAAGATTAAATGTTTTGGATCCAAATTTTAAAAAATGTAATTAATAAAATATATTAATACTATCAATTTAATTTTCATATTTTTTTCTTTTTGGTTTGGCGTTTGATATTAAGCCGAAATTGCTCAAATCATATAAATTTTGTTTTGCTTTAATTTTAATATTACAATATAAAATATTTTATATAAATGAAAGATGAAAGTCATAATACAGTTAGAATAAAAATTATATTATAGCTTTAAAATCCATTGATTCTAGTCAATTCTAGCTATTCAAGATATTGACGCGACCTCTGGTGCTGAATTTTAGTGAAAACTTTTTTATCATATAAATGGAGTTTATCATTTTTGAAGCATTGAAAATTAATTTGTAAGTTAAAACAAACTTAGTAAACTAAAGCACAGCTAATTTTTTTGACGTTTGCTATTGTAATTTAAATTAGAAAAATTAAAAAATTTATGTGACGTATTATTGATATTGCTGTTAATTCTCTAATATATCGAATAGCTGAATCACCATTTAATGTCTGGTATTATTTTAGGTTGAATATAATGAGATATATGTAATAAAGTTAACAAAAAGTATCTTTTATTACTTAATATAATGAATATACAACTATATCGATATATATAATAATTTTAAATAAGGAACTATAACAAATAATTAACTTCTTGCCCTATATATAACAAAACGTACTAGATTTCGTATTGTAAAGTATGTACTTTTGCAGTATATAATAGAGAATTATATAACTTCTAAAGATGTTGGTTTAATTTTTAATATCTTAAAACTATAATCTAAAATCTGTAATCTAAAAGAATGCATTTTAATATTTTTCAATTTATAAATAGTGTACATATAATCAATAGCATCGCCAATAACATATTTTTGATTAAAGATTTTAAACTAATTTATATTTATTTCAAGTTATACTATATTATAATTATTATTATAATTAAATTCACATTTATATATAAAATTAATATAATTTTATTTATACAAAAAATTGTTATTATATTTAAATGTTGTATATTTGTATCAAAATGCAATAGATTCGAATATAAAATATTTTTATTTTAGTAATAAACAAAATTAATACTATAATCAAAAATTTTTAAATATACCAAAACATTATACTTAAAAAAATCCATTAATTTTAATAAACTCATGTATTAAATATTCCAGAAACTTTAGTTTTTTTTTTTGAATTTCCTTGCATATCGGGATTTGATGCAATAATGTTGCGATACATGTCTTTTTTAGCTATATGAGACAAAAATTAAAAAGAAAATGCTATTAAGCTGAACGCTGGATTGACAGTTAACTCTTTCGGGCAAATCAAAGGCAAAATTTATTTTTAACTTTTTCAAAATGAAAATGTCCTAGTTTTATGATTGAGGAATTCAGCGTGAAACTGTTTCGATAATCAATCATAGTCTATCCGATCATTATCACTTAGCAGCCTCCCTTTAGTAAGAGAGTTCACCTTTTAAAAACCAAAGAAAAGTAAAAAACTAAAAAAGCTTTGAAGAGAAAACATTTTACTGTCCTTGTGTGTGATTTACTTTTCAGCATCAAGCTATTCCTGGTCGAAATATTAAGAAGTGAGGACTGCCAATATAATATACTGCAATACAGCAACAGTATATTTGATTTATACCAAAACTACACTCGTATGGTTTATATAATCCTATCGTATATGATAATAAATTAGAAAGTAAAATATGTGTCACTATGTACATCCTAAGTAACAATTTCAATTACAATGAATTAATATTATATTCATCTGATTTAATTTATATCTAACTCAAATGATTTTATTAGAGCACAACAATTGCTCAAGATGTATAAATTTATAATGTTTCAAATTTCAAGTAAAATAATATTCCTTTTTCGAAAACATGACAATAATAGACTTTAAAAATTTAATTTTCTCTGCTAAAAATTTTTGAATTGACTATTAAATTAATTAATTTAAAATATATTTAATTAATATTTACGAGTTTTTCAAATTATCCACGCACTTGATAAAAATCTAAACTATCCATAATTTTAATGTGGATTAAAAATAATAATCCAATAATAAAATAATAATAAGATAATTTTTCCATATTCAATGAAATACAAAAAATTTATTAAATTTATTGTACTAAATTACACTTTATTTTTAATGCACAATACTTTTTCTTTGAAGTTTTAACAACAACATACGACTGTTAAGATGGTTTAAATTGTTTCAAAATTATAAATAGATCTTATTAAATGTATCTGAAGAAAAACGAAAAAAGAAAACCAAATTAAAATCAAATGGTCATCCAATGATTACCAAAATATATTTCAAAAGTCAACTAGTCTACACGAATCGCAACTTACAATAATTACAGATTCTAAAGAAAAACAAGTTGACCAAAGCAACTACTATCGAGATTTCCAACGTATACACATTGCCTTACATCATAATGAAACTGCAACCGGTGTAGCTGCAATTCTACCAAACGATGAAAAGATTATGATTAAACTACCTCCATGGATTTCATCACACACAGCAATAGGACTATTGTTATTAAAAACAATAGAAGAACCAGAAATAAACAACAATAAAACAGTAATCTATATAAGCAATGCCAACTTTATCGAATCATTAATAAAAGATACACAATGACCTATTCCTCAAAATTATTAATATTTTAAATAAACAAGAAGGTAAATTACTCATATGTTATTTGCAATGCAATAGAAAGGAAAATAAACAAATAACAGAAGCAGCAAAACTAGCCACTAACTTATCCTACTGTAATATCCAACTCCAACTGCACAAAAAAGATTTACTGAAGCAAATAAGCTATAAAATTATGAAAACATGAACAAAGCAATGGAAAGATGAACCAAATAACAACAAACTTCGACATATTAAATCCGACACTTTTCACAATAGCCCAGCTCTAAAATTTAACCGGATCAATCAAGTAATAATAACAAGACTTCGTATTGGACATATCAAATTATCCCATAGCTATTTAATTAGCAAAGAAGAAAAACCTATCTGTTCAAATTGCTTATTACCAAAGACAGTCAAACACATACTAATTAAATGTCCTATGTTCTCTAAAGAACGACAAGCCTGTAACATTAAAGATAATTTACCTTTTATTTTAAACAACTATAATCAATGCATGAATACTATTAAATTTTTAGAGCTGTTAAATATGAAAAATTGTATTTAGTTTTTTTAAAAAAGCATATTGTAAATAATATATATAAATGTCGCTAATACCTACCTTAGGGCATGCGACTGTTAATGAAAAAAAAATGATATAATTTAAATTATCAACCATAAATAATAATTACAGAGTATTTAAAAAGTGTATAATAATAAACATATTGTAGTTCTTAACTTTTTAAGAAAAGCATTTGTATAAGTAATCACAAATGAATCAAACTTACAGATTCTATAAATAACAAATTATAGTTATTTTATGATATCATGCTTGAAACATCCGTAATGAAAACTGTCAAATATCATAGTATTAGAACACTTATCAAAAAGGAATCATGGTCGAAATAAATAATTTGCGTTTGCCTCCTAATATATACGGAAGACTATCTTTCATTGCAGATTACAGATTATATCCATAAAATGATAAGGTTAATCATTTTAATTAGAGAAAATTACTATAAAATATAAAATATCAAAATTATTTAAAGTTATAGTTTAAACATTAGTTAACACGATCATAACTATAAAATATTTAACAAAAATTAGCATTTGTGTAATTTGCGTGGACGATTGTAATCACTTGATATTAAAAGTCAAAACCGCTGACTTTGCAATTTAGTAAAGTAAGTTGTATATTGTTTCAAAATACATTGGGAAACATATGATATTAATACGTATAAAATAAATATAGTAGATAGCTTCAGTATTTTTAGTTGATTATTTCAATTCCAAAATTTTATTATCTTTGTTTTATTAAAATGAAAAAAAATAATTAAATTTGAAAGATTAAATGAAATTTTGAAAGAAAATTATTTAAATGCAATTAAAAATGCACTATTTGATATATAATAGTTACAGCCCATCGAAACATACGGTATTATTGTAACAATTATGTATATTTCCAATATTAGATATGGACCTATTTACCAAAATAAAAACTGCAATGACAATATGATTGGGTAAGTTTTTAGATGAGCTTTTATTTAGAAAAAAAAGAATCATACAATTACTGGGAGAGCGATTAAAGTAGTTCATTGATTAGTGGTTTAGCTCTTTCATTCTCACTTATTCTGTGAATAAATTATTGTTGATCATAAAAATATTTTCGAATAGATATAACGACAATAATAAAAATGGAAATGTTACTATCTTATGCTTAAGTGCTTTTGTTTTTTTTAAATATTTGGGAAAATGAAGGTGATTTCTCTTTTATTTACTAAATGGAATAAATATAGATTCCGACAGAAATTAACAAATGCATGTTTCTGATGACATAATGACATTAATTTTAGGAGGTGAATGATGAAATGCATGGAAATTATGTATGATACACATTACACCTTATTTCTTGGATCAGCTACCGATGACAAAATGTTCGCTCGCATGGACTCTTGGATTTATATTTCTTCCTATGTTGTACCTAATGCTCAACATTCAAATTATTTTTTATCTAATGTACTATTAAAAATAATTTTCACAAACAATCATATTAAATTTTGAATAAGTGAAAAAGATTTAACTAGTAAATCAAACAAAACTTTCACACTTAAAGGATTTGATAATCAATTGTAGGGAAGACAAAAAATGATGTTACAATTACCGGAAAGATGAATTGGTCACATAGTTTTAGAGCAAATACTGAAACTTGTTATCAATATTATAGGTAATAATTGTTAATAAAAAAAATGTAATATAAAAATATCTAAAAATATACAATTTTGCTCATTATACTAATATTATTTTAATTAAAAAATAATAAATATTAATTATATATCATGTTATCATGTTATCCCATTAACATCTTTTTTAGAATTTACAAAATGAACTTCTTTAAATTTTTAATTTAGTTTTGTTTGCGTTCTAATAAAATAATAATTGTATAAAAATCTTTTGACTAAAACTATGTAACCACGTAATTTCAAATTACTTTATCGTTTTATATTTTCAAAACTATTTCGAACGCATTTAGTTTTGAATTCGTGCGCATCAGATTTATTCTTTCAATACGCATGTTTAATATCTTGGTTGAATTTTGTTAATAAAATTAATCTTTTTGTAAGTTGAAAGATCAAAAAATAAATTCAATACAAGTTGCTTCTGGATATCCAAGGGAGTTGTCGTAAAAGCCGAAAGATAATAAAATATTTTGAAGCATTAAAACTGTAATAATGTTTTTAACATTATTGCAGTTTTCTAATTATCAAAATTGAGGAATTTCTAATTGGTAACAAAATTAAAATATATATCTTAAAGACTTAAATCTTTAGTATTTTACTATCTAAGCTAGAAAATTAATAGTTATTAGAGATTCAATCGAGATATTTAGCGTTCGTAGTTTCATGATTTTTTTTAGTTGCAAAGCGAGCAACAAAATGTGTTATGGGTAATAACATATAACATACCATTTGTGTATTGACACATATTTAATGATTCATTGTGCCAAGTATGTTTCTATATACTACCTTATAGAAAATTGGTACAAGTTTTTGGGCATATGCTCGTAGCCGTTTTAAATTTTTGAGGATAATTGTAATATGACAACTCCCTTTATGAGCAATAAGAAATTTTAATTTATTTTGTAACTTTTTTCTATGTATTTTAGATTACAATCATAACATGTCGTAACAAAAACGTTTACAGTTGACTGTAAATTTTAAATATTAAAAAAATAATTTATAGTTTAATGAGCGTGTGACCAAAATGTGAATTAGTACAAAATGTTAAAATCTTTTAATTTTCTTCATTTAAAGAATTTTAAGAAGATACTTAAATTTTTTTTAAATTATTTAGAAAACGACCAAGAAAAAATGTACTAAAAATCAATTTCCTCTTTATTAACATCTACTAGAACATGATTTCAACCCTCTCGTATTTTCCATTTTGTATTACATCGCTATCTTTATTTTAAACTATATTGAATAGAGATCCCTTCTATACAAGTATTAATAAGTTTTCGAGTATATTTTCTGTAAATTTATTTTTGTATAAAAAAATGGAGTTTTTCAGGAATTTGAGAAAGCTATATTTTAATCGTCGTGTGATTATATTAATCATAATCGATAAAATTATTAGACATTCTGCAACGTAGTGTTTTCGCAGAATCTTTGTTGTATAATTTTAACACTTTTATGCGTGTATCTTCAAATAAAAAATGGGGCATCGGGCAGGTGAATTTCAGAACGGTTACAATGACATGTACGCATTTACAATATCAGCAAATGAAAAAAATGAAAGAAAGAACCTTGATTGTGTTACAATATTTAAAAAAATGGCGTCGAGAGAGTAAGCATCTACTCGCTTATTTTTCACTAGCAATACCGAAACTATGTATATCTACATGCTTGAACAAAGGAAACTAATATGTTGAATATTTTTGTTTAGAGTAAGTCTCTTCCATCACTACTATTTCTCTTTTATTATTTTTCTTTTTCGATTACCTAAAATGAATTAATATGCTACTTTAGAATATACAACAACTATACAATAGCCCCATGGCTTTTAAAATCTTTTAGTTTGTTTCTCTCGCATGTTATAGTACTTTTCGACACATTTCGATCATTGAGCTTTCTGAAGGCCACCTACTCGAAAGTGCACAAAAATAAACAAGCTTTTTTATGTTAATAATGTCGACGTCATCGTGTTTTCGCTTCCTCGTTCATTTTGATAAAAATTGAAATAAAAAAATTAAAATATATGTCATTGATATTTGCCAAAGCTCTATAAGACAATTACAATAATGTTCTGCAGAAGTAATCTCTGCATGATATCATTGCTTCCATGGATGGCTTCGTGCATGTTTTTTATTATCATATTTTTTCATTTATGAATGTACTCGAGTAGTTTTCATTACTCTTTAATACAAGGACTCAAGAGCCTTTGTGGATGGTGAGATTTTTCAGGGCTAGGGGCAGGAGAGAGGTCTTAAAATCCTAAATGTCGCATTCGAACGAAATCTAATCATCCGTCCTTTCACTTTTTTTTGTTCTTATTGTTAGCGCCGCGCGGCGGCGTAACCGGACGTCCGGCATTCAGACCACCGTACGCGAATTTCCTCTTGTCGGCGGGTTTCAGAATTTGGAAGCTGCACATGAGCGAATCGTCTACTGACATCATCGCACCCGCATTGTCAAATTCACCACAATAGTTTGGTGCTGAAAACAGCGTCACTAGTTGCCGCTTAGCAAAGAACTCGTAACCATCTTCTACCACCTAAAAACAAGATCTTTTTTTTGGAATACTGTTTTCAAACTCATTATAAAATAATTGCAAATAACTAGAATTACAATATATACTAGTGTTATACTACCTAACCCATCACTATTATGATTTACAATTTATTTATGATTATGATTAATCACACTACAAAATTTAATTCTTAAGTTTATAAATTTGTTAAATTTGAAATCGTAAAACGATATGCATTTCACTTGTATAATAAAAGTTTTTGTACATACAGTTAAAGGTTGGAATATTAAATTTTTAATAACAGTGTTAACTTGGACTAGCAGTTTAAATATCATTGAAAGGTACATAGATTCACTTTTAATACGTATTTTAATCTAATGTAACTGTAAAGTAAGTATTAATCAGTTTAAATCTAGATATATTTTAACAATTACCTGATGTGCACGACAAATAAGGTCAAAATCATGTTTGTTAAGAAATTTGGCAACAACTTCGGCACCAAATGTGAAGGAAACACCACGATCATTTTCGCCCCAACCCATCGTATCCTTGTCAGGATCTGACCATAGCAGATCGCAGAGTAAGCCCTGATCGGGTACATCAGTCGGTCGCATGATACGTCTGATCTGCTCCATACTTTGCAAATCAGGGCTAAGACCGCCGTGACAGCAGAAAATTTTTTCATCAACGATTGCTGCTACTGGTAAACAGTTGAAACAATCCGTAAATGTTTTCCACAGTTTGATGTTATAACGACGTTTACCTAGAATATATTTATAGAAAAAATATTATAAAATAGTAATCTAAATAATCATAGTTGTAAAAGTCATACAAGTTAATTGGTTATCAATTTTTAAAAATGTTAATATTGTATAGCAACATAGGATTAAAATTTGTTATATATTAGATTATATCAAGTAATAATACAATTAAAAGGGGAAAGTGAGTAAAACACAATTTATTTCTATCTAATTTAATTATATAAATTGAAGTAAAATAGTTAAAGCAATACAAATATTTGTAGTCAATCATTTTTAATTGACAACCAAGTTATAATCAATTAAAATATTATTGCTTTACTGATAGATTAATTTTAAAGTAAAAGTTCTTTAAGATAGATAAATATGTATATCTTATTTAAATTTTAAACAAAAATAAATTTTAGTAACTTACATTCATCATAAAATCCATATATCCTATTGATAGATGCACATTCATGATTTCCTCTCAACAGGAAAAAATTCTCAGGATATTTGACCTTGTATGCAAGAAGAAGGCAAATAGTTTCCAATGATTGCTTTCCTCTATCTACATAGTCACCTAGAAATAGGTAATTACTCTCTGGAGGAAATCCTCCATATTCAAACAATCGAAGTAAATCAAAATATTGTCCATGAATATCACCTGCAAAGGTAATCAAATCGATTATTTAATACTTAAATAAACACATTATTAAATTGCTAATTCATTTTATTATTTGTAATAAATTATAATTTGATGCATTTTTGTAACTGATATTTATGATAATATCAATAATAATTCTTATAAAAAATATTTCAAAAAATTTATTATTTGACAATATACAAGCTAAATAGCAATTTTGAAAGCATTTTAAGTTTTTATTAAACACTATAAAGTTTAATTAATATTGGAATATACTTAAAATATTATTTATATTATTTAAATATTAAGGATCATTCTAACTTACCACATATTTTCAAAGGTGCTTCAAGTTCCAAAAGTATGGGTTGTGATAAAAAAATTTCTCGGGACTTGATACAAAGTCCTCTAATTTCTCCTTCTGTCAACTGAACATTTTTGCCAGGCCGTGTTCCTCTTGCTATAAAAAAATTACACATAACAATGTTATCAAAAATAGTTATTTAATTGTCGATTACATAATCTATATTTTTTTAAACAATTCTATATTATTACATCAGGCAAGGAATATTAAAAATGAAACACTATAACTTCTTCATTTAATTATAATCACCTCTCGCATGTGATTAACAGATTTAACTAGTTTTGTATATATAAATCATAATTTGACTTATGAATTACTTAGCATTATTTTAAAATTATATTGTAAATATATTCTTTAACTTTTATAAACTTTATCATTAATTATGAGTTCGTGAAATGAAAGTATTCAAATCTCATCTGTGAAATAGCGATATATAAAATGTCTTCAACTTATCTTCAAGTGCTTTTTATTGAATCATTCATAGTCTTAACAAGCACGAATGCATTTATTATACAAAACTTCATTGTTGCACATATTTAAAATTAATTGAAACAATAACATGCAATAAGTTTGTTTTATAAATAGAACTTTTTAGAGATTACAATAAAAAATTAAATCAGAGAAAATAATAAATTGTAAAATTTGAGTGATATTGTACTTTTTATTTTGAAACAGAATTTGATAATCATTTTACTGTGAAATATCATAGTTATATTAATTTTAATTTAAATAATGATGAATGTATTATTAGGTTTTATTATATGTTAAACAGTTATAAAAATTTTTGCAATGACAATTGGTAAAAACTGGAATCATTATTGAACTTTATCACTTGACATTTTGAATTACAGTTCAGTTGAGAATAGCTTTATAACATTAAATGTTTTCATCCCACAAGTATCTTAAAGCTATTTAATCAGTTGCAAGTACTACTATATGGTCAAACGCTTTTGACTTAAATCTCCTTCGATATGACTCTTATTATCGCTGTTGTATTACACTAGCCAATGAAAATTATGTGTCCTAAAATATTCAGAATGACATCAAGGATCTGGTTCAAATAATAAAATTTATTGATTATATTGCGTATTGCCATTTAATGTAAACAAACTGTTCTTGTGTATTGCAATTCCAATCATGATTAGCAAAGTAATTGCTAACAGTAAACCATAGTATATAAATGTTAAAGGCATTAGGCAAAGGCGTAGGCATGTATATGACTCGTCCGCCTAAATTTATAACCCCAATACGAAAACAAACGAGAGAATTGCGTAATCCTCTCCCTCGTCCTCGAGGTTCATGTGAGGACACTAGTAGTCTTCAAGGACCGTAACGGAAACTTGCCCTTGACATGTTTCTCGCCCGTGCCTCAAACATACGGCGTCCAAGTTAGTAGAGATGATCGACCGCAAAGAAGTCGGCGAGATAAGAGCGAAGCTGGCTAGTGTGGAGTAGGAAGGAGAGATTGGTAGATAAAGATGAAGCAAGGGCGCATGCGAAGGATACACAACGATCGGGAAACGCTGTTGAGCGGAGATGCTCTTATACAAGAGGACGGGCAGCTCTCGGAAATGTTTAATCATATGAATGTGCAAGACAATTGGGGCATACACGCATGCGACGAGGAACGAGAGTAGCGGGAAAGAAGAGTAGTGGTCGCGAGATTACGCCTATATAGTGAGTGCTGCGGGATTTTCCGCCCATATTCCGGCGCGTGCTCTTCTCACAAATAATACGCAAACGGACGGATAGAGAAAGCCAATGCACTTGGCTGCTGAAAACTGACCTTCCAATAACCGGGCTATTACGTTGTCGATGTTCAACACGTCTATATCTGCCATCGGACTGAACTGTTGGTTAAATTATCGGCACGTTCCCACAGTTTGGGCGATGATGCTTTTTCCTGTTCTCTTCCTGTTTAGAACGCTTGCGGAATTCTCCCCGCGTATTCCGTTGCTTCTCCCCCTATTTAATGATCCTGCTACCGTCACCTCCCTGCTACGCGCGGCGTGTTTGCGTCGCTGCAATCGCGTTGCTGACGATCGCTCTCGTGTTCGCGGCTATTGCTGACGATGGCGGTGGCGGCGGCAGTGGCTGAGACCTCGCGCGTGCACCACGGGAAAAAATTCCGAGCGATGTGATGCTCTCTCACGAGATCCCAGAAGGGCGACAACGGCGTCGAAACACTGCACGCCAGCCTGCTTTTCGTTTCTTATCCCCCTTTACACCACACACAGTTTCGTTTTCGACTGTCCGTGGCCCGTGCGTACAACTCTCGTCCAGAAATGTTCCCCCTCTGATTCTCTTTCTCTTTCTCTCTTTCCTAGTTGTCGTGTGCTCTCAAGTCGCGCACTATTAACAACCGACAAGGTACTCGCAATGGCGGATCCGAGCACACCGCACACTCAGTAGCGCGCGCACGTATCTTCACCTACGTTCACAGACACATGCATGAAATACTCGCGCGGGCGCGCCATTTCCCTCGGTTCTTCTTGCTATGCTTATCCCCTCCCGGGAAAGAGAGTCACTGAGAAAAAGAGACAGAGATAGCTTTAGCGCGATGTTCATTGCGTCTACGAGCATAGCACTGCTGCAGGAGTAAAAGAGAGAAAGAGAGGCAGAAATGTCGGCTAGTCACCCTCCCTCTGTCCATGCCCCTTTCGACTCTTTACCGAGACGATGTGTGCATGATACGCTGTCATATCAACGCGGTACACCCATATAAGCAGAACCATAATATAACCATAGTATAACCAGTATATAATTCGTATATACACGTATCATTTCTGGTATCATACGAATGTCCGTTGCCTGCGTTTCGTCCGTCCTGAAGGTGCACCCACAAAGTGAGAAAAGATTCTGGGAAAATTATTGCAGGACAGAGAATTTTTCATAGCATTTTGTTGTCTTTTCTACTTATTTAAATCGAATTTCGCCAAAATATTTTTTAATCGGCTGTGTTCATAATTGACGATGTGACCTATCAAGCAATGTATGTAGCCTATCTAATGTGTTTCAACGTCAACTCCCTCAAGGCAGTTACAGCATACATATGTGGCGCGGTACTCTGTTGCTCCTCGCGCCACTATCGCCAGGTGTCGAGCCGCATCCTTTCCCGCAGTCGCCTAGACCTTTCCTCGGTTCCTACATAAACCGGCACGAATTGTCGAATTGTCTTTCCGACAGAGCATCTAAGGCAGGGTTTGCCAACAATGCGTTACTAATAATCCAGTTGGCGACCCTGGGACGAAAGGCTCCACCTGACCGGCGTACGGTCAACTAACCCGATCTCACTACTGTCAAACCATTGCGTCAACCATCTTTCTTATTAGCAGCCATATATGCATATATAAATTTCGATTTGGACTGTTTTGAACTATAATATCTGATCTACCGTCGCGATGCGATATATCCAAAAATGTAACTTTACCGAATTAGAATATTATCAATTAGTTAGAATTGAATAGACAGTTCAATTAATAATTGTTGATTTTATTTTGAATTTCGATAATATCTACAAAGGTATGTTTGTGAGAGTAATCGATTAATTTAAAAAGCGTTTAATAAATTCACTCGCAGAATTTAGAATTTAATAAAAAAACACTAGGCTTCTAAAATTTTTTCGAAATTTTTCATAGCACTAGTATTCCATTTAAATA
This sequence comes from Sycophaga agraensis, assembly GCA_018906755.1. Lineage (NCBI taxonomy): Eukaryota > Metazoa > Arthropoda > Insecta > Hymenoptera > Pteromalidae > Sycophaga > Sycophaga agraensis. The sequence goes on along the minus strand of JACCIE010000057.1, from coordinate 206,967 downwards.
ATAGATCAGTATCTGCATTTTTATAAAAATAATTAATAATCATAAACATTTTTAAAAATACTTAATAAAATTTACGCATATGTTGTAACAGAAATGCGTTTTATTAAAATAAATTTTATTGAAAGTATTGTATACATAGATGTAAAGTAAATTGAATACTAGTCGTCAATCGACTCCATGTAACATTATCAGAACACCCGTCAACATATAATGTTTTTGGAGTATAACCTTTCTTAGAACCTAGTATCCAAATATTACGACTAAAATTTACTATAAAAAACTAAATTGAGAATAAGTATTGATAAACTTTTTTGAAACTAGTAAATCACGCATATTTTTTTTTGAACAATTAATTTTATAATTAAACAAGGTTGGCACCTAGTTTAAGGATTGCCAAGCTATAAAATTCCGTATTTTACTTCGATGATATATATTTATGCTCGATAGTTACAGAACGTTGTCCGTTACACGTTACTTAAAATGGCGCGATAATTCGAATAATTAAGCTAAATACAAATAAAGATATGGTCAAACGTTAACAGAGTAAATTAAAAATATATAATTTAAATACATATTAGAGAAATTAAAAGAGGGAATTTTATCTAAATAGTTATAAAAGTAATAAAATAAACTAAGCCTTTATTTTGTTAATATATTTGAACAATGTATTTAAATAAAAATAATATTTTTCAAAAAGTCATCATTTTGGAGTCGTGTTCCACTTTCAATGCAGGTAGAAACAGCTATAATACACAAATATATATGCACACGTGATTGATAGTTAATCTAAAAGTCAATCCGAACCCCTTAATTCATTTTTTAATCGATCACGAAGTTAGTCGAAGATATTAATTTGTCTTAAAGAATTATTGTAAAACATTTTATTATCCGTTTAATGAATTAAAATAAACATAAGTACATGTATATCACCGTTTCCGAAAGTATTTTCGATTAAATTTTTATTTACTTGAATAAAATAATGAATACGTAGATATTACATATAATTCCTGTCTTACTTTGAGATTATAATTTTTGACATGTTTTACGAGACAACTCTGGCCGTTTAATATTAAATACCGATTTTTTAAGACATTGTAGGTTCTATATAAGACATTATAGATTTTATTATAGGTTCTTAACGTATTAAATTTTTATGTAGTAATGCCAAATTAAATTTAATTTTTCATAATTAAAGTATACAAAATTTAAGTTCATAAACCAACAATTACGGTTAGTGAAATATTTATCGATATAATTGATTGAATTTAGATTCATATAATACTTCTTTATTCTAAAAAAGATTGTTTTAAAACCAAGTCATTTTAAATTCATCCTCCACTAAAATAATATTTAAAATAGTAATCATACAGTAGAGCGAACTTGCAAGTGCGGTAAAAAATGTTGTTTCGTTTGTTTGATACTTGACCAGGAGTTTGCTCTCGGTTATAGACCAATTGCTTATTTTTATGTCCATAATATTCGTATATTTGATATAATTAAAATTGAATATTCATCTAATTTGAAATTAACAAATGTACAAATCGTATAAATTTTTAGTTTGGTGATATGAAAATGTTATATGTTTATTTATATATCCATTATAATCGTATAAATATTCTTTTAACATCATTCTATATATGGCTTGTTTTGGTGCAATTTTCAACAATCAGCTGAAACTAGGGATTGAGTTTGAGTACAGCCTAACATTATATTGGTTAAAAAGAGAAACAACTTTTTTTAAAACATGATTAAGTTACAGAAGAGAATACAAAAAGTATTTGATACCCTATTATACAAACTACTTCAGCTGCACTACTAACGCATCATTCTTTTCTTATAACTGTTGCGCAGCTAAATTTGCTGTATTTGACCGAATATTGTCGCAGACATTGTTGCTTGTCTGACAAGCAAGTTTTTGACCGGCCCTCAATTTGGCCTTACCATGGGAGTACTGATTTACTATAAAGTTGAACAACAGATTCCTTTTTCAATAAAAATTCATGTACTTTATTCATAATCACGTTTTAGACAGTTTTTAAATAACATACTACATAACTATATTACATCGAAATTGATTGCTGTGTTTATGCATCTTTTTGTGCATTTGGTGCAACTTGATATCTGGCAATGCCTGGGTTTATGATTCCATGGTCCTTTTCATTAGCCAAATAGATGTATAGTTATGATGTATGTTTACAGAGTGAACTAAATAATAAAATACTGCTACTGTCGTTGTAACTGTGATATATATATATATATATATATATATATATATATATATATGTACATCATACTGTTGCCGTGTAAAATAGCGTTACATAGTGTACCACTCACATCTGCATCAAACTGTAGAGTGTATCTATGTACCTTTGTTCAACGTCTCAGCCTCGCATTCGCGCTTACGATCACTGATGCTGACTTATACGAGTACGAATTTACGATCATTCAACTACATTCAAGTTTCAACTCGAGATTGAAACTATTATAAACCTATTTTGTAAACCTGTTCTTATAAAGTTTAAAAGTAAAATGCCAGAATTAGGAGTAAGTATTATGAAATAAAACAAATTAATAAAAAAAATCCGTTTCTTTCGTAATAGTTTTAAATTAAATTGTGTTAGGTTATAAATTTTTTTTGTTTATTTATATATATATAAGCTTGAAGAATTTCTTAATAGTGTTTTTAACGTATTATTAACAGTTATTTACTTACAACTAAATATTTAGAATAGAGATTCAATAAATTTATTAAATAATTATTATAAACAGTTAGATGATAGCTGTAAATTAAATTTGAAATATATAAATAAATCTTATTATATCAAGAAATTAATACTTTATATATATACATGAAACTATCTTATTACAGGCTAATGATAAACTTATTACTGAGAATGGAAAAGCTGAAGAACTTGTTCTCGGGGAATCACCACCTCATTCACCACCAATTGAAGTACATTTTGAACCAGTAGTTCAACTTCCTTTAGTTGATGTTTCATTGAATGAAGAAGATGAACAAGAAATGATAAAACTGTAAATTTAAAATTATTTGGCAACAATGATATTCAGAAAAATAGTTGATAAAGTCTAAACAAAGGCTGAACCCTACTTTTGCAATTTTAATTCATAACATATTAAATTAAAAAACTATTAGTAATTTATATTTTAAACATTTCATTTCAATTAATTTTAGTAATAACTATATAATACTTAATTGTATGTAGATGGTAAGGTCTATTATTATCTTAAATTAATTGAACATATCTTTATAGGAGAGCAAAATTATATCGTTATGATACAACTGATAGCCCTGCGGAATGGAAAGAAAGAGGTACTGGGGAAGTAAAATTGTTAAGGCATAAAATTAAAAATACTGTGAGGATTGTCATGCGAAGAGATAAGACATTGAAAATATGTGCAAATCATTTTGTTTGGCCTTGGATGGAATTAAATCCAAATTGTAGTAGTGATCGTGCTTGGATTTGGAGTGCATTAGCTGACTTTGCCGATGAACAACCAAAACCACAGTTGCTTGCAATTAGATTTGCTAATGTAGAAAGTAAATATTCAAAAATTTAGTGTTATCAAGATTTTATTATTTTATAGATTCAACTCATAATTAATTTTTTTTTCAATTAATATAGATGCAAAACTGTGGAAGGAGACATTTGATAAAGCAAAAAAAATAGTTGAATCTGAATGTGAGGCATATTCTGGAAAACCAGACTCAGATGATAGTGACTGCGAGGACAGTAGTTCAGATAGTCAAGATGAATCAAAAACAAGAAAATCTGAAAGTGAGGTAACGGTAGATTCCAAAGAACAAAATGATAAATCTGAAATAACAAAAGCTGACCTTGAAGTAACAACAGACTTTCAAAAATTAGAAGTTAAAGATCAAGATTAATGTATTTTTAAAGTAAATATTAATTAATATTACATGAGTAAGTTTAATTCCATTTATTGGAATGAGAACATTCCTACCGATGCGCACAAGTAAAAAAAATCATGAACTCATATAATGCAAATTAGCATTTAGAAATAAATCGGTAAATCAAATTACAGTACCTCATAAATTTTTTATTGCATGAAAATCGTCAGTTGTAACAATTTTGAATATAAAAATTTTAATTGTTTATGTAAGAATTATATTTATACTGAAATTGTACATGATATCTGTGATTTGAAACAAAACTACAGTATAGTAAACAGATTTTTCACTGGCTAGTGATTGTTGAAATGTAAGCATACCACATTGTAAAATTATTAAACATAATAAAATACGATAATACTTTGTAATCTAACGAATTTTTTATTGATATCCTATCGGATTTTCAGTTTGGAATATTTTATTGAAGTTTTATTGTTTGTATATTGGATACCAATAATAATTGTATTTTTAGATGAAAATACATAGTTGATTTTAGACATTATTTATTGGTTAATTTTTAAAATATTAACGCTTAATATCTACTCATTAGTATAAATATAATTGCATTAAAACTGAGATATAAGTGATAAAATAAAAGCTAATTTTTTAATACTCATTTGGTCCTCTTAAATCGTATCCTTATTTTAATATATCACATACAAATTAAAACGCATACTGTAATCGAATACTTTCTGAGTTATGAAACTTCTATAAATTATAATTCGTCTCTAAGGGTAAACGATTGTAAGATATTCTGTTTTTCTTCCATTAGTCGTTTTTTGTCACTGGACAGTTTTCCTCGAAGTAAATTCTCAATTCTTGTTTGTTCTGTTTGGATAAATATATCTCCTCGCTCTAGCATTTTTTCCATAGTTTTTATGTAAACTTTTGCAGCTGGTTGAAGATGTTCTGGTAAATTATCATGGTAAAATATAGCCTTACTCAAAATTTCCTGAAATAACAAAAGAATTTATGAAGAATAATTTTTAAATCAAACGAGATAGTATTTTTGAAAATGCGCGCATATAAAGTGGGAATTCAAACCTGCTTAACATTTTCATCAGACATTTTGAATCGTTCTGCAAGTCTGTCTAATTTTTCAATGCATCCAGGCAAACCTAAATACACTTTAGATTTTTTTTTAATCCATTTCTTGATGTTCTCGGATGTGAAGTCCTCATCCGATTCAGGCTCGAATTTTACTGGTTCCGATCTTCCTTGCGCAAAAAGTAAAACTACGGGGTATTCTTGTGATGTGATACCGTAACGTGTAGCTAATCGATTGTTATCCTTCGCTCCAAAATCTTTCACTCCAACTTCGCATACTATTATGTCATCTGCATCGCTTGTAGTTATAGCAACTCGTGAGAATTCGTCGTGTTTAACACCATAAGGAAAAGCCACATCAAACTTCACTAATGCTGCTTTAAACTTATTTATAACCTGAAACCGAAGTAGAACGAAAGAATAAACTAAAAATTAGAATTTTGTAATAAAAATGAAAAATTATAATCTTAAACTATAGTATGTAATTTTAGATTGGAAACTTAGATTACATTCTAAAAAGTAATGTTGATTGGAAAAAGTAAGCTAGTTTTAAAGACGTTGATTTCATCCAAACTAAATTCATATTTCAACTCATTTTATTTTATATACAATTTGTAATATTCAAAATATAAAGAAAATATATTAAATAATAGAAAAACTTTGATCAAGATCGATTTTGACATTAAAAAGCAGTATTCTGTTTCGCTAGTACCAGAGACATGTATATGTGTAAGTAAATATATTAAAAAACTCTCTGCAAAACCTTCAAAACTTACTGAAACAAAGAAATTTATTTAAAAGATGCAATGCAAGTTTTGTTTTTCTCCCTGACTCCCATTTTAAAACCAAATCTAAGATTATTATTTTATATACAATACTCCAGCTACGCAATCGAATATGCGAACAAGAAGATAACAATCAAAGCAGCTTCAGTTCTTATTACGAGAGTGATTCGAATTTCAAGGGCCCAGCCGAAGATGTGCGCACCTTGTCGAAGTTGAACTCGTCGAGTTTGACACATCCCTTGCAGTCTTCAGCCTCAGAAAGCTCCATTTCAAAGCAGAGGGCCACAAGGGAGAAGAGAACGGTGATGAAAGCGCTCCTCATCATGCCGGCGGATTTCTTCTCAGCCGGTTTGCGACAATTATCAATGTTTGTGCTTTTGCTTAGTCTCGACTGCCGTCGGCTGCGCCGCGCGAGTGCATTGACACCGAGAAGGCGTTGACTGGTATCGAGTAATACCCTACACCGGTGGCTGCTCACGTGTCCCGGCTTCTGTTTTCCTTGGCCTTCGTTTTCGTAACAACGTCTTCCTGCACGTTAGGATAACAGTATTACGAGTTGTGAATCAATACCATATTCTCAAAGGGGAAAGTTAACGTAGCTCGTGAAAGTTATCATGAATATTCAGCACGGCTCTTTTCATGTTCTCGTATAGTATTGTCATTTAATGTATGTATATGGCACGGCTGTTTAACTTTAGTACGATTTCTGTGTAATTATTATCTTTGATTTCAATCAATGAATCGGTTTATGTATATTGTATCGAGAGTGGTTCTACGTTCAGTCATTCTCATGTTCTTATTAATGATTTATAACCACTGTACTACAGTACGTGAGTTGAGCCTTTTTAAGGATAACATAAAACTTTGATTTCACAATCTCTTCGTAAATTATTACTGGGTACAGTTTAATTTTTTAGTAGTATGCAATCAAAACGTTGATAAATTTAATAGTTAAAAACTTCTTAAGTTACTTTATCTGACACATATTTATATTGTTATAATTGTACATAAATAATCTATTTAAATTTTGAATACAGTTTTAATTACCTTAGTAATTAAAAACTGTATTTAATTAGTATATCTATATACTAAACTCCTTTCATATTTTATGAGAATATATATTAAGCTGTTTAATTCAAATTGTTCTTAAGCTATTATAACTACATATACTACGAATTAAATACTAATTATATAAAGAAAACATAAGTATGAAAATTTCAATCATATTACTTTTTCCGGAACTTTGATAATGATACATTTTTGAAATGCGAAACCGCATCAATTATATGATTAGATATATTTAACTTAATTTACAATATTTAAAATAAATAGAATAATTACTATTAAATAAATTTTTACAGTAAACAATAGTAATTTACTCACAGTTTATATATTTGTTGCAATATTAAAAAGAGTATAACTATATCTTTCTAAGCTCCATAAAGACTAACCCAGACTAACCTAAAATAAAGAGACGCCAAAGCAAGGCACGAAAGCTCTTATTTAGGCGTTCTCGTGCTTTTCACCAAACCCACAGGAGCTACTAAAGAGTTCCCTTACCGACGCAAGCGACTATGTGCTAGCGCTTTGGCTAGAGTTTGCGCAGTAACGTGCAGGCTACGTCGATCTCGAATCAGAGGTGGCCACGACTCGACTAAAATACTGAAAGGAAGAGAGCTGCAGCAAGGGAGAGGAAGCATGTAACACAAACTGATGACTTTATCCTGAAGCTAATATGGCATCAGTTTCTTTAATCCAACTACAAACTGCACTAATATGCCATTTCTATTGACGTGAATAATGATTTCTTACGGGAATATTGTATAACTGCATAATTTTCATGGCAATACATCATGAAAGAATCTGCCTAATTCTTTTATCATTTGCTACGACGCATTCACCCGCGGATATAAAATTAAACAATAAACTTATTGCATAGTAAATGACTTTAAAAACTCGCGCCACAAATTTCGAACATCGTGCCGTGATCGATTAGCACCCAAACGAGATCCCAATAAATCCTAATAAACACATAAAAATATAATAATAATATCTATAAACGGCAAAACTAAATGTAGTCCCTTCAATTTCGTTAAGAAGTTGCATTAAGTATAACATCTTTTACATAATCTACGGGAATCCGCAATTATCTTTACAATATCTCATGAAATTATTACGCTCTAAAAGCACGCAAATAAAAAAAAATAAAATAAACACGAATTATATAAGCACGTAAATTGACTCGAGTTGAAAACAAAAGTCACTAAAGCTATACTATAATATTGACATAGTATTCGCATTCAAATTTCACGCATATACGTGAACATCGGTGATGCAGATTTACTGCTCTTTTTTTCGGTTGGACGTCTTAATGTGAGTATAATAATGTTGATGATTTTCAGCTGAAGTCAGTACGCAAAGCGTATCCAGCAACCTCTACACTCGGGAAGTATCGTTGCACCTTGCGAAGTATCTGGCGTAAGTTGTGTGTTATACGATATTACGTTGAGGCTTTTAAGGACTTAATAATCTTAGACATTATTATTATCTTCTCCTTTATTATTCCCATGCAACTTTTATGAGAGTGCATTGGTCCATGAGCATATCATTACATTATGAATGTGTTTGAAAACAATTTCATATCAATTGTTCGATTCATTTAACGGCTCCAGCTAGTTCCGCTCACTCGACTCTTTTCTCGCATTATAGGGTCCGACGAGATCCTCTCAGCGCTGGTATCGTAAAGATGGGGTCAGATGGCGATAACGAAGGCAATCCGTTCACTGCCATTCACACCGTACTGGTCCAAGTAAGGCGACAGTGCGTCATGCGCAAGAGTTTGTTTTGTTGATTTTGGTTGTTGCGCGAAGTAAAGTCGAAAGACTCGTGTGACCAGCATAATTCCACTAACTGATGTTGTTCAGTTACAGCATCCTGTTCTCAACTTAAATCTATCGACCTCTTTATTAGTTAATGCTGCAAATAGAAACATGTGTAAACACGGTTGTTGTTTCGACGATTCCAATTATTCTGATTCGCTGCTTGAAAAACATCAACGGGCCGACTTTAAATTGCCCAGCCACTTCGCACAGGACAGCAGTGTTCATCTCTCGAGAAGTGACTCTACTTTACTATAAACTATTATTATTATTAGTACAGACTACACAGAACTGTATATGCCAAATAATAGCAGTAGTAGTAGGCGGAAAATAGTCAGACTTTAAACTATATTCAGTCCTGTTAGTCTACTATGGAGAGAATGTTATTGTAGTTGTATATAATCTTATATATTTAACATGTTCGATCAGTGTGTTCATATAACGCTAAAATATAAACCAAAACTGTATAAATGTATAGTTTTTAAATGTATAAATTCGTTTAAAATTTGATCGTGTAGAGAATTTTACTAAAAAATTTATGCGTAATCAAAATACACGAACTATACGTGACTCAGTACCTGCTACATGAATTTTAGTACGAAGCATATGTATAACTTAAGTCTGTCTCTTTTACGGAAGACATTTAGAACTTAGCATGGTATAATATTGTTCCCAACATTTGTATCGTCGAGTTAATACCAGTCCAGTATAGAAGTAGAATATTTTTAGTATTTAAATTGTTACGTATACAACTTCGGCGTGACAGCGCGACGGAGCCGTGAAGTCAGCGGCTCCGATGTCTAGCGTCTCGGAGAGACCCGGGGCCCGACGCTCGCAACGCGCAGTCACCTTCACCGGGATGCTTAACTTCGCATCAACGGCCCAAATATTTGTCGATTGTGGAAGACTCGCGACCCCCGCGATAGCGCCGGGTGCACGCCAGCAGCGGAATTCATAGCATCAGCGGTTCGAATAGTTGCCGACAAGGAGATACTCGAAGCGTCTGGTACGGGACGAGTAAATGTACTTTACTGTTGCGGCCCACGTCGAACGCGTTGGATCAGTAATTAAGGAATCCGCGGATATGGAAAAACCCGAGCCACGAGTAGATAAAAACGAGACAAAGAGAAAAGGGATCAGTCAATCGCGTATCTTTAACCAAGAAGCTGTATGAGCGAGCAAGGAGCATTAGAGCAGAAGCGAGTCTCTTCTCCCCGACATACTCTTGCAACATGAATAAAGGACAACTACTTACATCAATAATGAGACCGTAAGTCGCTTTAATACAGAGATCTCCCACCTATCCCTCTCACGTAACAATCAAGCAACAGCCCCCTCCCACAAATCAATATATATATATCTATGTTTATCTTGGCTTGGATCATTTAATTTATCAGCAGATACTTTTTGCTCGTAAATCAGTAATTCACGATCTCGGATGCGAACTCGGACGTGATAATTAAATAAATATTTGAATATAATGAATGATGATTTCTCATATTACATTAAAAATAAAGAAATTTCATATTCAAATATACAAAAATGAACTATTTTATGATTTAATAAACTAACAAGTATCTCTTAAAATTTGCATAACGTATCTATTAAATATTAAAGCATGAGACTTCATGAAAGGATGATGATATAAATTCTTAATTGAATTTTTTTTGTAGTATTGGCATAGTATAATGTTTTTTACAATAGGAACATCAAGAATTATAATCCTGGATTTTTGTAGCCTTTTATACAAATATTGTTTACAAATTTTAAAATGTCAACTAGCTAAAATAGGTTTCTAAAAATATTAATATCCAGGTGGGTATTTAGTTCTATACCGTCTTAGATATGCGAAGTATAATGAATATTTTCATATATATACAAGTATAAAGAATTCGTAATGCAAGCAAACTTTTAAATGTAAATCTTTTGCGACTGATATAGGCTGTATGGTTATGTATATATTATAATCGGCAAGATATCAGGTATTAAGTACTCAAACGGAAAATTTCTTTAACAAAGAACTAATAATAAAAAATAATTATAACTAATAATAATTAGCAGTAATTATATTCACTATTTATTATTTTTTATAGCATTTTTCGATAGCGCTGTACAATAGTGCATGATTTCAAGGATAGTTTTGAAACCATAACCTATTTATAATAGTTTATTTCTATAACCATAAACTATTTGAACAGTTCGAGGTACAGTTACGCTTTGAAAAATAATGTTCACAACTATTTTACTGTATAAGCATGTAACGTAAGGATCTTTAAACATATTTCACGTGTATTTTTAACACTCAACTCTTATAATAATCAACTGTATAGCTATGTTCCGAAAAGAAGCTTTATATGAATAAGTTATTCTTAGATATACTAAATTAACAATTCTTATTATTCGATTGATAAGCTAGGAGTTTGCTAACTCATAAAGAGGGTTTTGTAACTCATTGAAATTGCTATAATTTATAAACGTACTAATCATTTTAATAGTTTAATATATAAACGTATTAATAAAATAACGTACATTAATTTTATATAAGATATTCGCAACTTTTATTAAATTTATATACTATTTAATTATGTTAATACGTATGTTCACAGCTTTACTAAACAATGTAGAAAAATCTTATCAAACATATTTCTCTATGTAATGATTAAGTCGCATTCGATTTTTGCATTTTTACATGTATTGCTTCAAAATAGATAATATTATAACTTTTTTTACAATAAGAATTACATCAATATATACAAAACGTAGAAGATAGATACGAATATTAATCAGCATCCATCGTCCAAACCTGTCTCGTCATATTGTCCGCCCATGTCTCCCTCGACACCTGCACTTGCGTCCCTTAATGAGTTTTTTCGATATCCTCGAAATAATTGCTCCTCTTGTATAAAGTAGTCACGCAGTTCCAACAACTTTTTGCAATGTTCATCTACAAAAACATGACATATTACAACTTTTTTAATCAATGTTAATTTAAATATTAATAAAATATCTTTTATACTGCATTAGGATTCTAGGTAGAAAATTAAGCAGAGATTTAGCAACAGATAGTTAATTTGCATCAAACTGATCAACCTCTAAAGTTTTTATTTAAATCCATTTATTTGGTGCCATTTTAAAACATTAATTATTTTACTTTTTTGAATTAAAAAAAAAATTACTAAAATTTGGAAAACTTTAAACAAATTGTATTTATTATAAATTTTTAGAATTTATTACAAAGAAAATTTAACATTTACGAAAAATAACAAAAATAAAAATAACAGTATAACAATATAACTTGCTGAGATTAAATCAAATTTTGATGCAACTTCTTTGATCTATTCTTTTTGTCATTTTTAATGGTAAATAGATCTGACAATCGAAAAAAACACGTTTTACATAATCACACGCTGCGTGCGAATCAAGACTCTCGGCCGATAACTACACATTCATGGAGTTCGCGAGGGACTATTGGTTACGCTAACTGGTTACGCTCACACCCTACAGAGGCCGGTTAAGGTTCTGGCGTGAAGATACGAAGGCAGGTCGGTTACTTTTTAGACACACTTTGTATATTTAAAATAATTCATGTATGTTTTAAAACTAATTTTTTGACACAATAGTACCAAACAAAATCATAGGAGTGAAATTATTATACAGTTTATTTTAATATTACATTATTTGAGGCGGATCATGATATCGATTTTTTATTTTTTTAAATTATTGAATTGTACTTTTTCATTAAAACTAATTTTAGCAGAATAGACTACATTCAATTATTTAAAAAAAACTGTTAACAATTGATTCAGAATCCTTCAAAATTAATAGATAGAATAAAATAAAATAATCCATTCATTGCATCTTTATAAGAATCAAATTTTCCAAAATATTCCGTTTAAAAAAAAGTGGATACATTTTTTCATGCGTCAAATAAAAGAATATTCAAAAACTACTTCATACCGTGAAGGATTTCAATACTGCTAAGTTTCCCACCAAAATCTTTTGGTAGACATTCAGGCGGAATGTACTGATAAATTTCTGAGACATCTCCAGTATGCAAGTGTAACTGTAAAAAATAAAATATAAACGTCACGCTAAAAAATATGCGTACATTTCAAACGTAAAATACATATAATTTGTTTTAATTTATACTTGGAATTAGAAATAAAATAATTTAAAATAGTAATAACTGATAAGGATATTAAAACAGAGAATATAGATATTAATAATAAATATATTTAAAAGAATATTTGAAAGATTTTTGTTTTAAAAAGTATACAGTCGCAAGTATTTATAGCGAAATCCTTTATAATTAAAAACCATTTTTTTTAACTTAATAAATAATGTAGTACTATTGATAATATATAAAGTATAGGTAAGTAATTAAGTATTAATAAATATTTTTAAAACTTACGATTTCAAAAAGTTCTTTTTTCATGAACGGCTTGATGAGCGCAAGAACTTTGTCTATGAACCAAACGCAATTGAGAACATGAATAGCTTTCAGGCGAACTGGCATCGCTTCTTGAATATATTCGAAGAATCGGCTAATGCCGGTAACCGACAGTCGCCATAAGTGACTTATTTTTACGCCCTTCATATCGAAAAGAAAGATGTGCCCTGGAACGCAGCCCTCACTGTACAGACTGGCATCCATTGTCATAAAAAGCAGTTTTACTGCATCAGTGAACATGTAATGACTCGAGTTTGTGTCCGAAAGTCCATGAAATATTATGCGATTTCCTTGCTTATCAGGTATTGGCAAACCCACGTAGTGCCTATATTATTAATATAATTAGTTTTTGAATAGCATAAATAAATAAATAAAACTTCATTTTCACACACAATTTGAAAAATTGAGCGTTAAGCAATTGAAGCGTTGAAACTTCATAATTCAAATTTTTGGGTCGAACATCTTGAATTTAAAATCCGACGAAAGATTCGTAATTATAGAGGACATGGACTATCTATAGGCACTTGTTCTATGTACAATATGTCCATTTATTTAATGCATCCTAATTTACATGCTTAAGTATGATTATTTTTAATAATTATTGACTATTTAATTATTTTCTTATTGTTTATATTCAAATTATAAATAATAGTTTTCTTCTTAACCTTATCATTTATAGGATATCGTTTTCATTTTAAAAAAGTTTCTAATCAGAATGTCAAATTGTATTACTTTAATTTAATATTTTGAATAAATAAAACAATGTCTCTAACAAAATAAATTTTACGTTTTCAATAATTCAAGATGGTGAATTACATAAGCCTCAAAATATGTACGAAAATTTATAATGATACTCAAAGCACATTTTATAACATAATTGTACCTACTTTCACATTCTATTAATAATTGGTGTAACGAAACAAATAAATTTTAATTTATTTTTGAAAATTATTTAAAAATAATTATTTAAAAATAATTATTTAAAATTAAATGAAGTAAATTTTGTGTAATCTTATTTAATTAAAGTTATCAAAAAAGTTTTAAACAAAACTGGTTTGATGTAGGACTGTGAAAGCCAATCTTCACAACTGTGCATTTCCTCGGTATTATAAGTAGAAAGTTCTATTGGCAGGTTTGCAAATTGCGTAATACGCTAGCAGCTTTCGCGAATCTTACAGAATTATTTCACTACGGCACCAGGTTGCTATTCGTTAGTCGCCAGAATCCTGATCTCTTTGACCTTCTACTTATACTGTACTTTTTACATTCCTTATCACGTGGACAAGTTCTTTTTAATTTATTCATTATTATATTCTCTTGTTTGCATGTGGTTTAATATTAATAGTAGTTGTAGCCGTTGAAAAAGCGATGATTGCTTACGCATTTATTTTCATGCTGTTCAGTCTTTAAGGCGAAATTGCAGAATTATAAACGATTTTTTATATTTATTTTTTTATTTTTTCTCTAAAAAGCATGGTAATTGTATAATAATTATAATTCTTAGCACAGTTTTTAAATAATTATTATAATAACGAGGGATCGGTAACAAAAAGGAGACGTAAAGAAAATTTCCAAGTTAAACTATTGTCCCAAAGATTGTTATGCAAGTTGCTTGGGATTAATTTTGACAAGTTATTTGAATACAGAATTTTAGTGCGTATTTTTTCTGTATTTAAATTTTTTTATATATTTTTTCATTTTTGAAATAAATAAAAAATTCAATTTTTGATAAAAAATTTTTTAATACATTTTTGATTTCAATTTGATGTATGTTTGGGAAATATTTGTATTTATGTTCCAAATTTTTATTTTTCTAACTTATTCTGTGTATATTTTGTACATCCATAATTCTATGCATATATATTGAATCTGTATATTTCAGGTGCTTTAAGTCCATGTAACATTTTTAATATTAATAACAAACAAAATGACAAATTTAAATAAAATCAATCATTCAAATTATTTGTTCAGAAAGTTGAAATTTTTATTTTTAGAGTTCAAACTGTACTAAAATATTAATGATTATTCAAACAGGGTTTTTGTGGAACTACAGTTTTTTGGCTCTTATTGTTTAAGAATATTATTAATATTTATATCGAAGCAGTTTTGACGCGTGCGGTCGATTGTTTTCTTAGAACAAGTACATAAGATTATTCAGACATTCATTAACGATGTAATATAACATATAGTAAACGAACTTAAAGAAAAAATCGTATTTGAAAACATAAAACAAAAATATTTAATATAGTTTATCAGATATATTATAGTTTAACAAATAAAGACTTTTTTTACCTAACTCCTTCAGTCAAAATTCGGCTTTTATTTTGCCTACTATAGACTAAAGTTCTATGAATCGTAGATTTTGAAATATTTAATAATAATTAAATGCAATTTTTAAAAAATGCAAAATCGAAAAAGGACTTGAAACGAAATGTAAAAAATTATCGTAAATGAGTATCGTTAACATTTGTAATTTTGAATTTTCTATTATAAATATAAATTATTGTAAATATATACTAATAAATATTTTTATATTTTTGTTTTCAAATAGAATTGTTTCTGTTAGTTTATTAACTTTATTATCTATTATTTCGTTAAGAATCATCTTCAGTTTGTTTATATGAAATTTCTTCCATATAAATATTTATAAAGCTTTAAAATAATAAAAGCCAATAAGCTGTAGCTGTTTAAAAAACTTCTTTAAATATTGATTACTATTTTAGTGCAGTCTAAAATTTAAAAAAGAATATTTTGTCATTCAATTTTATGAATTGAAAAACAGTAAACTTGAATTATTGATGATTTTATTTTAAAAATTCATAATTTTGTTTATAACGAGTTTTGTAATTTCTATTAAAAGATGTAAATTGATTTGAAACACTCGCAATACCTACAAGTTTGCAGAGTTGAACTTTTGAAAATGAATATAAATGTTTACCAAAGACACAGTACCAAAGCCTGAATAATTTTGTTATCAAAAATCATTTAAATTATTTCAAAGACAACAAATTATATGAAAAAACTTTAAATATAGAAAAAAATTTCTGTAATATAGTTTTAACCGCTATATATTTCCATTATTAATGAAAAAATCGATTAATAGTTTTTATGGATTCTATTTGAAAATTTAAGCAAGTGGATTCTTAATTTATCAATGGTGCAACCTTCAATTACGATAGAGATACATTAATACGCACAAGAAAAAAGCAGGTACGTGTGATATAACAATTTTTAGAAAGAAAGTTTATGTCTTATTGTGGCATTTAGTATTCTGTGCAACTATATTAACCTAAAACCGTTAAAATAAATTTGATAATGAATATAATAGTGTTTTAAATAAAAACTGAGGAACTCATTAATACGATTAAGAATCAATCAATAACATCCCTTAACTACGATCTTTTATATTTTCGATTATCGTATGAGATTCAGATTGTATCGATTCTGTTCATTTTAGGAACGCATCACAGATGCTAATGAGGTCTATTTTCGTTCAACTTATGAGGAACTCATGTTTCGAATTTCTCTTTATGTAGCTAGTTTTATATAAATGGTTAAAACTTTCAAACATTATGGAACAACTGAATGGAACCACTGGATTTTTGAAATTTTTTTAATTACACATTTAGTTAATTATAAAATATTATAAATTATTTTAAATATAGGTATGTGAAATTTAGCTATATATAGATTGCGTATTTCAGGATAATACAAAATAGTTAAATAAATAACATGCTTTACAATTGTCAGTTGGAAATAAATTAAAATGAGATTTTGTCTAAATTTATCATTCATATTCAATATGACATTGAAAATAACAATTTGTCAGATTAGACTACAAATTTTTCATTTGCTTTTGTAATTTTTCTTTTTTAAAATAAAATGATAAATGATACATAGTATTAACCTTTACTATAATATACAAGATTTTTGTTTCATTAAGTGTATCTACAGCTTAGTATAAAATAAAATATATAGTAAAAATTCCTAATAGTTTCTTGAGCGCATTCAAAATGCTTTATAAAATGCACATGTTTCATAATAACACAAAATAGCATATATAATTTTGTACATTTTATGCCGTTACAAGTAAAAATAATAAGAAAAATGTAATATATAAAACTATTATATATTTTGCAGTTAATAGTTATAATAGTTATATTTGTAGTAGTAGATAGGCTATAAAATAATAGATTTTAAGGTAGTCTTCTCAAAGATATAGTACATTCATGTCTATAGATATAGAATCTTGGATATATGCACAAGAAAAATAAGACACGCCAGTTTATGTATTTATAGTTATATTAATATACGAGAAGCATTCATTTTATAGCGACTTTTATAATTATTATACTTTATATCTCTTTTTATTTTTGAAATATATATTAATTAAATCTCATTTTTTTATATAATTAATAAAAGAAGAAAACAACACCTACTGGTAGAAATTTTAAGAGTTAAAGTCTAGTCAATTGGCCAGAAACTGCCCAGTTATTTATGCCATGTTTTTATAACGAAAAGCTCGCGAGGAAATTGTTAGCCTAATATTTAATTATAACGTTTTTCATTTAACATTATTGTTAATTTGTAAATAAAATAATGGAAATAAATAATGAAATAAAGTATAAGACAATTAAGGAAAACTTGTAAACAAAAGTTACTTAAATGAATTTGCTGTTTAAAGCACTTTTTCAATCTCAGAATTCATATTCTTAAAACGTTTTGTTTTAAATCAACTATCAGATTGATAAATATCAGATTTATCAATCTCAAAATTAGTTTAATAATAATATTAAAATCAAAATAATTTATTAACTTAAAGTTTTCGTATCGAGTAAAAAAATCAATTTACTGAATATAAATTTAACTGTGTTGAAAGTCAAAGACTGAAATGCAAACAATGACTCGAAAAGAATATGTTCTTTTACAATTCGGCTTTTCATGCTATACTTGTCTATATAGATTCTAATTCATGAAAGCTATACGTATGTATGTATGTGCATATGAACTGAATGCAACTGTTTGTTATTTTAACTCTATTGTCCTAATTGAATGATTTTCTGTATACTCACACAATTTTCAGCGTATATTTGATGTTTTCTAAGAGCGGATCCCGATCATTAAAGAGTTCCGGGCAGTTTGCGCGCATCTTGTAATATGTCTCCATACACCGGAAGATAGCAGGCTTATCATAGGAACAACTATGAGCGAAAATAGCCAACTGCTCCAGCGGAACCTTGGGTAATGAGTGTTCCTTCGCCCACTTTTGTAGTTCCTCGAGTAGGTCATCAGTGATACCTGACCACGCTGCCCTCGACTCACCGATGTTATGTCCTAAATTCATCATTGCTCTTTGATTTTTTCTGCATGTAAGAGACCACTGTCCCGGCAGTCAGAATATATTACTCTTGTTCCCTATTCATGTTGCTAAGTCCGATGCTCCTATAAATAATAAATTCTGCTTTAGTGTAATATTCGTTTTCTTATCAATGTAATTTAATTAAATATTTTATATAAATATTTATATATGTATATATAAATAAAATTAATGTACTTCTATTCAACTACATAACTGCAAACCAAAATATGGTGCGGTGGTCTAAATTGTTTATATTTTTAAGAGTTTATACTGTAGAAATGTAAGTAAAAACGTTTACATTATGTATAAATATATGAAGAAAATAAATTCCTTCTATATTTAATTACGTTAAAAAAATTTATTAGATTATGAAATTGCACTTTGAAATTATACTTTGTGTATAATATATAAGTATAATGAATGATTTAAATACTTTGAAATTATTGTTATAATGTTATAAGTTTTCAGTTTACGTTACACATTTAATTAATGCTAGTATATTACTTTACTTAATTCTTGTGATTGTAAATTTATTCTTATAATTTGTAGACATTTTTTTAATTAAAAATTCGTTATACTTTGATTAGAAGATAAAATTTTAGAAATTGAAAACTACATACATTTTAATAATATATCACTATAAACTACCGGTCATTAATAGTAATGTATATAGAATAACTGGACGTTGCCCATTTGATTACCGAGTCGGAGATATTTTGCTTTAATGGTGAGCGTCACCGTCTCAGAAGCAGCATTCTTATGCTTGGGCAGTAACACACTGTATACTGTTGAGTAAAGCCCGAAATAAGGCACAAATATAGAACCCGAGAAAGAACGCAATCGAGAGTATGCACACAACTGCAGTTACATAGAGTAGAAAGGTGCGCGAGGCGCTCGTGAGTTTCTTGCATCAAGCGCCAAATGAACGTACGCCTGTGCGCTGTCTTTCCAAAAGCGAAGGGGACCGCGCATGCAGCCCAAGTTGTAAATTACGCACTGGCTCCGTAGCACATGCATGCGGCTTGAACCGTACCGGTCTACTGAAGTCCGGCTACAGTGGTTCCTGGTTACGGCCTTACGGGCCGCAGAGGGGGGTGAACCCCTGGGTGGGGGAACTGTAAGTAGTAGTGGCCGCGCGAGTCAAGTCGATTTTTAAGCGAGACGCGATGAAACAACGAAGCTGTCTCCGCCTCCCACTTACTCACCCCCCGGCGAGATTGCACTTTTCATTTCCTTATTCTTACTTAGCATTTGTACCATTCGTATACGGTTTTTAAATTGCTAATGGGTGCGAATAGATGACTTGCCGTATGAGCATTGACTGAAATATCATCGTATAAGAATACACTGCACTATGTTTGCGCTTATTATGCTTCTTTTGATCACTACTTACAATTTATAAACAATGAAAAAATAGGATATTACGTGATAGTTGTTTGAATGAACCGGAATTTCATTTGATTCTATGCAAAATTCAATTGTCATAGTATTATAAATTTTATATAAGCTGCGTATACTTGTGTCTTAATATATGTCTTTAACTAAATTAACTAAATTTGGAACAAATATGTAAAAGATTTTGTTTGATTTAACCAATTTAGTACTCGTTTGCACCATACAACATTATTGCAATACTGTATCAAAATAGTTTTTAAAGTGTATTTGTCATCTGGAATAGTTCTATATTATATCTTTGTATGAAAATAAATGTCACTTAAAAAACATTTGAAATTAATGTTATTATTAATAATGTAACGAAATAAAGAATATATAGTTAAAGCAACGGAATTTAAAGTGCAAATTCGTTGTCTTGTGAGGACATTTTGCCCAGGAGAACAATACTAAACTAAACATAGATGTTGGTCCTCATACAAGGCCAAGTTTGATGTCGAAGATTATCTGCACTTGCAGCGCTTCTCGCTAGCAAAGTCTCTCAAAGTTCCGTTAACGCTTGTCTCCCTTAACAATAGAACAATGAAGTTTATACAAATGGTTTTATTTCGTTTCTATTACCTTTATCGAAAGTGAATTCTTTTTTTACATTGTTGCTGGCTCATCAGATGGTTTTTAACGTAAAGATTAACGATATTTTAAAACCCATTTTCAACTATTTACATTCTTATTAATTAACATAAGCTCAATTCTAATAACGATTTTACTTACGGGAAAAATATAAAAAGTATGCATGTATTCATTTCGTTTCCAAAATTTATAAGAATTTTTTAAGTGTATTAATATTTATTTATTATTTAATTTATTATACATGTTCTCAATGTGTTAGCCTTTTGTATAAAATTAACAAAATGAAGGTATAAATTTTTATTATTTTATCATTGAACAGAGATGTCGATTACGTGAGTTGCACCGGTTTCGTAATTTAGAAACGATCACAGCTAAGTCTCTAATATGTAAGTGTATGCGTATATACCAGTGAGTATATACTACTAATACGCTACATTGAGAAAATGTTAGTAGCCGAAGAAAAAAGTACTTAATTGAAGAGAAAGTAATTCATCTGATGTTTGGTACGCTGAAACCTTAGATATTATACATAATTACATTCATATTACATTAAAACCTAGTTTTAATAAATTAAATTTTCCAAATATTAATTATACTCTATTGAATTTTCTATAAATTTTGATAAGGACTTGAAAAACTGTAAATAGATTTACAATACATTATTTTAAAGATACAAATTTTCGAGTTTGTAGGCAAAACACATACCTGCAACTTTTTATATACAAGCAGTATTAAAATGTTTTAGAATATTAACGGTATTTTTTTATTAAACATAATATTGAAAATTACTATAGGTACTACACAGAATATGATTATTTGAAATTTTTGTTCCAAAATTATATGACATTGCAATCTTTTAAATTTTACATATTTTCGACGAAAGTACATTAATGTATTTATAATGTTACTGTTTTGTATCATAAAGGTTTTATAGTATAGTAGCCTTGTATGTACGTTTCTATAATAGATATGGATTTTAAGGATAAATATATGAAGTAAGCAAATCAAATAAGTTTATCAAGTATGTATTCTATGTTTATATTATAATATTTAATAGATCATGCTGGAAAATGAAACAATTTAATGTTCAATCTATTTTCTAAAGTATTACTTATAATTTTAAAAATATTTCTTGTTGAATAAAATCATTATATTTACTGATATGTATTTTATGTGCATCCAAATGTTTTCATTTTGTTATAAATTATAAAAATATTGTAATATATTATTATATAATATAATATATTATGATATTATATAATATAAATTCGAAGAGAATCCTTTTAAGGTATTTACGCACAAAACTGGTTCAAACGCTACTTTCGCTCTTGTATAATATTTAGTAAAAGCTAAAAAACTGCATTAAATATACGAATGTACTATGTCTGTTATTTCATTTCCCAGATGTTTTAAAGTACAGTTGCAGTATACTACAGATTAGGAATGATGAATTCGATGTTTCAAAAGCGCATGTATTCACTTGTACCAAAGAATGATGTTAAATGTGAACTGTCTTTCTTTAAGATATGTTGCGATCAAGCATGCTTGAACGGCAGGTGATACATCTTACTCGCGAACTTCCATTTCCTTTCGACTGTTCACCCTCGAGAGCACCCTCGGCTTTCTACGAATAATAGTGGTTTTGAGGGAGTCAAAGTCGAGTAAATGCTACCCTGAAATATATGCGATTGCGTGCGAACAGCTCTAGTAATTACAGCTTATAGTAATTATAGGTATAAGCAACATAAAAACTAAATTTTTTGTAAACAATATATAAGTTTAATAATATATTGCTAAACATGTTTAAATCATTCAACAATCGTAACAATTTTGCAATAATGAATGAATATTTTTCATTACAGCATCACATCATTATATGACGAAATTCAATTGTGAACATATTTTTTATTGTTGAAATACATGAGCTTGTTCGTTTTGTATATAGTATACAATAATTAATATGCAATAAGGTTTTTATAAGTTAAGCAAAGCTACATATAAAAGAATATATAAAACTGTTATATGAAAAATGATATATATATATATATACTGTATTCAATTTGGTGACTAACCTATATATTTAATTTTTATATACAGTATATTAATTAACCAAAAAATTTACAAATATAATAGTTTTACAAATATTGTTATAATAATGCAAAATTGCATAAAATTATTAATTATTCAGGCTCAATGGTCTAGGGGTATGATTCTCGCTTCGGGTGCGAGAGGTCCCGGGTTCAAATCCCGGTTGAGCCCATTTTTTTTATTAATATGCGGTTTGGTATATACAAATCACATAAAAATTTGTATTTGGCACAATTGTATCGCTTAAATGTGTTACTGCATGAATTTGATATAAGAGTTTAAAGTTCGTTTTTGTGCATACATTTATATTACGACAAATCGAAACCATAAAAAAAGATATAAATATAATATCACTTAACTCGTGATTAAATTACATATGAATATTTGTATAAGAATGAATTAATATATTATCGCGAGACTCAATATGCTGTAAAAACTATTGCACAGAATTGAGACGGCAATCATTGTCGAAGATTGAAATTACTTCAAGGGGCATATAAATTTATTTTATTTTTATGCTTTGAGATTGTAAGACTGCATGTATCAAGGAGGATATGCATTGTAGAGTGTGGGAGAGTGAGTTATGGACGGATTAGAGATCGCATGAGAAAATGAAAGACTGAGTCTCATTG
This sequence comes from Sycophaga agraensis, assembly GCA_018906755.1. Taxonomy (NCBI): domain Eukaryota; kingdom Metazoa; phylum Arthropoda; class Insecta; order Hymenoptera; family Pteromalidae; genus Sycophaga; species Sycophaga agraensis. The sequence goes on along the minus strand of JACCIE010000057.1, from coordinate 183,774 downwards.
TGAGCGAAGGACAGAAAGAGTTATAAAGAAAGAAAGAGAGAGAGGGGGGTCCAAGTAGATGGGCGGAACGAGGAAAGGTGTGGAGTATGGGATGCATGTGCAGGGAATGCAAGTACGAAGAAGGCGTTTATTGTCTAAGGGCTTTAGTAAAACTGCGTAAAACGGAGATAATAAGAGAGGGTGTGAATAGAGCAAGGATCATTTAAAACCTGTGGCAGAGTTGACCAGAGCTTGCGCGTGAGAAATGTAGTCTGTAGTATTGAGAGAGGCATAATAATAAAGAGAAACTAACTCATATTTTTTATTTAAAATGTTAAGACTTGTGCTTAATTTAATTTCACACCCCCTAAACTTTTATTCCTACAGTATTTTATTAATCTGACATAGTTATTTATCTGTTTTAACATATAATAAGGCCAGATAAGTGGGAAAAATAATCTTGCATTACAATAATAATGATACGAAAATAGAGTGGATGAATTTTCTATTTTCGAAGCTGGTAGTGACCCAACAATAATTGTGTATCTTTGCAATGCAAGTTTGTAAGTTGATTGTATCTAAGTTTTGTACTAGGCTAATAACCGTTAAACGACAATCTCCCTTGTAATGGAGAAGACAAAGTAACATCTCTCAATATCCGAGTTATCCCAGGATTAGTCTTTACTAGAGCACGAGACTCCGGCTCAAACCTCACTCGGAGTTATTTTACAGATAAGAAATTTAACAGAAAAATAACTCGGTTCAGTTAGTTGATGTGTCAACAAGAATATTCACCTTTTAAACTTTAAGGCGATGTTGTGACAATAGATTAAATTTATTCTTTTAACTTGTATTTACAAAAAAATTAATTTCTTCATTATCGTCAAACAATTCCCTCAAAACATATTTAATCAATACTGCAGGCTTCATAAATTTTTAGAAAAAATAAAAGATATTGCTAGTTAAGACATTTCAAACTATAATAAGAAATCAATCAAGTGAATTGTAAAAATAACTCATTTTAAATATCAGTAGTTATTTTTAATAAAAATTGATATTTTTATGTAACAATACGCTCGTTAACAAATTTATTACTGGCAAATGTAGTTTTTTTATTCGTATTACGTATGAAATGAACATTCAAGTAATTCACAAGATATTCAATAATAATAAATCTAGAATATGAGTGAATTAAATTTAAATATGAAGCATCTAAAATAGACTACAGAAGAAAAAGATAATTTTATCCATACATGAGCTTTCTATGTAAACAAATAAAAAATTGCAGTATCTACCGTTTGTTTAACATTGAAATATAATTTAAAAGAATTTCAAATATATTATATTAATACATTTTATAACGGATTGGTTTTTTCTTTATTTACATTAAATTAACTTTCATAGAAGAAATTTTTTAGAAGAATCCTGTAATATAAAAATCGTATATGTTTCAGCTCTACATGCAAAATTTTATTGGGTACATTTTATGTCACTTTACTAATATTGAAGAATATAATTTCTACTAAAATTGGTTTTTAATTTAAAGTAAGTATGCATTTGAAAACTATATGCTTTAAATTATATTTTGGGACTGTCGTGACTCACTCTCATAACTATGAGTCGTTGGTTAGAGTTTTGGGCTTCATAATTAGTATATCTTTAAATGCATGAAAATGGTAGGCTTTACATACGTTACAGTCTCAATTAAAAATACATTACTTTGCAAGTTGAGCACAAGCAATATATCTATAAAATCTGTTTTAGTAAGCTTGTGTGCCTAACAATCCTTACTGTTATAACTCTATGTATATTGCATATACTATTAATCTCTTACCACAACTAACCCTTTAGTTGTCATTTTAAGTTTAAGTTAGTTGTAAGTTATTTACAGCCTTATTATTAAATTATTTTATTTAACACATCAATTGTAACAAAATGTGGAATTTAAAAGCAATAATATTATAATTGTGTAGTTATTTAGAATAATGAAAATAAATTATTTTTGAAAGTACCAAGCTTTTGCCAAAATAATGTGTCTAAATTGAGTTGTTTTTACTCATGATTCTATTACAAAGTTAATATCTCTAGTTTCACTACTGTATTTTTAATATGAAATATATAGTAGAAATGAGTAATGTGTAATAAAGATAAGTTTATGTGATACTTATTTCTTTTCATATTGATATAATCAAAATGAAAAGTAATTATTTCTCATATATTTTGACTGTTTTGTCTATTAATTTTTAGCTGTTAAAATTGTTTTGTAATTTATGTATTAATAAATAATGAAAAGTAGTCGTAGATACAAAATAGAAATTTGGTTTGAGCTACAATCATATTTCAATTAAGAAGCTCAATTAGGAAACCAACAATAGATTTTTTAATAAATAAGTATACAATTTAATACTTTAAATAATAATTTAATAGTGTATACAGATATTTTGCAATATGTTATGTCGAAAATGTAGGCGCATAGGACACCTTTTCCTGCATGTGTCGTGTATAAAAATCAGATATACAGCACCGATTACTACGAAAGATTTTAGATATATTAGTAAATACTTACAAAGTTCTACCACTATGTAATCATGAGTAAATTGTGAGACGGTAGTATGAGAAATTTCTTATTTTTTTATTTTTATGCAATTGAAATTATTTCTTACAACTGATATTCATGTATTCGAGTTAATATATTGTACATTTCATATTTGGTATTATAATATGATATGAATTATATATTGTATTTGATTAAGATATTGCTTTCTGGTTGATAAATATTATTTGACAGCATTAAACTTACGCTATCAATATACATTTCGTCTCACAACAAGAATTTAGCAGTAGATTTCATTAATTGCGTATAGAAATATTCATCAACTAATATAACTATATGGCATTTTCTCGTCAATTCTGGTCACTTATAATATCTTTTAAACCAATAAAATGACTAACGTTTTTGTAAGCCATAATTCTATAGTAATTTTGAAAAATGCTGATTTTTATATGTTGAAAAAACTCTTGAGCCTTATTTAAATTAAAGCATGAAATTTTTTGAAATAACATATGCGCTTATAATCCAGTAAAAATAAAACGTTAATTATTCATAGTGCATTTAATATTTACGTTAAATGAATAAGATCTTTTGCGTCATTGTATGTTAATGGATGAAATACTGCGATGCAATACTGCGATGCGTAATTAATTTAACAAATTATTGAATAAATGTAGCCAGAGAAAGTTGCCCAATCGACCAAAAATAGAACAGTTGTCTGAAAAGAATATTATCTCTGATTTTTGAACTTCATATGGTATCATGTTGATCAATGAACTTATATATATGAACTTGAAAAGTTTATCAATATAATACTGCATATTTGATTCAATTAGTAGGAAAAAAGTGAGGAATCTCGGAGTTTGAATAATTTATAGTTGTATGTTGTGGATTCTAGAGAAAGATTTTTGGATCTCACGAGAATTTATCGACTTCTGAACGATCCATCGTTTAAAATGCTCTTTATTGGCAGCTTACAGTATTGTAAGTATTGAAAAAATAATGATGAGATATCTTATTAAAAAGGAATTATGTTGTGGAATAAAAAAGCTTTTGTCAAAGAATTTATTGGAACATCTAGATCAATTACGTACCACTACTATACGATATTTCTTTATTTAAATTATTCATAAAGTTTGTAAAAAATTAGATTGGTTTTGTAAATTTAGATTAATTGCCGAGATAAAGTTTTCATAATTAAATGATCAAAAATCAAGACATCATTTAAAAACAGAAGATGAAACTTTAGACATCATTCATCATGTCCTGGATATTACCTCCTATATCGCTTGACCCACAGCAAGGTTTAATTGCATTGTTATATGCTTTCTAAAAGAAAATAGATTTATTGAATCCCTTGAATCATGCCACTTCACTCGACTGCACATGCGGGCCAAATGTAAAGTAATCTAGATATTTTGAAATAAGTAAGATGCGTCCATTCAAAAAATTTAAATTATACGATAAAAATTTGAATATTCAAGATTCTTAGTAGAAACTTTGGAGGGCTTTTGCATAAAAAATGATAAGCATAAGAATGAAAAAGTTGCGTTTGCCGAAGGGTGGATAAAATAAGAAGAGCGATTAAACAAAGGATGCTGAAGGTTTGGGCGAAGAGAAAAAGCGCTCCTTCTAGACATTTGACATCAAGAGATGCGTGTGGCAAGTAGCAGGTGTAGCGACTGGGTCAGACAACGCGCGTGACTAGGAGAAGGAAAAGAGGAGTACGCGAACACGCGTGTGCAGGGGGAGTCGGGCGCCGGGGTGGGGGCGGCTCGGTGGTGGGAAGAATGAGATTCGGCTCGGAGTTTAAAAAGCGAGCGGAGTGGGGGTGGGCGCGAGATATCGGAGATTCGGCCGCGCGCATATTGATTGGTCTTTGGGCCGCTGAGGAGCCGGGGCCGGGGGCCGGGGGTCGGGGGTCGGGGGTGGGGGTCCGCCAGGCCGCCACTCCCGCGGCCTGATCGATCGCGGAGTGACCCATATCTAGAGCCGCGGCGCCCCCGCCTCCTCGGGCTGGGGGCGCGCAGCGGCCCCCCGCGGCCGGCGCCGCAAGCGGGGGAGCGAGCGAGAGGGGAGGCGAGGGCTGGAGCGACGCCGCGGCCGCGCAGCAGCAGCACTCGCAGCGCGTTCGCAGCTCGCTCCCGCACGCCCGGGAGAGGCGATGCCCGCGTCCTCGGGATAAGCGCGGCTCAGCCGGGGACCGGCCAGGAGTCAGCGGCCGCCGCGCCGCCGAGCCCCGGAGCAGCCGAGCCGCCGCCAAGGCACCCCGCTGCAGCCCTGGCCTGCCACAACCCCTTCGACTCCGTCATCGTAAGTTGCGCCAGCCCCGCATGCCGCCCTGCCCGGGTCGACCTGCCGCCGCCGCCGCCTACTGCTGCTGCTCCTGCTCCTCCTGTGATCAGTGCGCGGGTGCTACAGTGCTCGACCAGTGCTCGCCTCCTCCCAGTAGTACGAGCAAGCCTCCGGCCGCCCGGAGGACACCCCGCTGCCCGCGCGTAGTAGTAGCGGCGGTAGTAGCGGTGCATAGTACGCCCGGAGCGCCAGTGTACGAGTGCGCGAGGAGGACGGGCTCAGGGGTGGGAGTCGGCCCGACTCGCCCCGAGGGCCGGTGAGTCGCGCTCTGCGTGACGTCTCCCCTCGACACCCCGCCGCCCACTCGCCCCCGCTCGCTCCCTCTCCCTGGCGCCCCGTACGTGCGCGAGCCTCGCGAGCCCCTATATACCTTTGGTGGTGAGGATCAATAAGCAGTGCCGTACGCTCGCCAAGCACCGTCGGAGAGCCAGACTCCCCGAGCCTCCTGACCCTCCCGCGCCTCCGCGCCCACAGCCCGCGACCCCGATCAGGACCCTCCGCGGGCAGCCGCCGCTCTTCTCGGGAACGCAGCTCCTGCTTTCCTGAGGCGCTCCAAGCCCCAAGCTCGCAAACCTGGCCCCTTGGACGCCCGCGCCTGCGGGAGCGCCATTTTGTTCTCTCAAATGCTGCTCTCCGTAACACCGCACAGGTGTGACTGGCACCGAGGACCGACAAAGCTCCCCGGACCTCCTTAATGGATCCCAACTCTGATCTACCTTTTCCGCTTTCGCGATCAACCTCCCTCAAATTACGCGACTTTACTCGCCCCACTCCATATCCAGCGGACTAATAATGAAAGACGACACGAGTCACTTATTTTGCCCTGTCGGAGGCGATGTAAGTGGAGAACGCTCGGTGCCGACTGTCCAACTACGCGATTAGAGACATTTTCTGTACCTTCCATTCTACATTTCGCTTTCAACCTTTTTCTGCTAATGCTCTTGCAGCAACTTTATAAGTACCTCAATTATCTTTTTTTCCGTATCAATGTTCCATGGGCGCAATTTCACTTTATTATGGACATAACAGACTACCTACACGACATGCAGAATGAGGAATTCAAATAATGCCTATATAACATCCATTCTGTTTAAAGAAAAAAACTACTTCTTTATATTCATTACACTAAAAAAATTAATGACGTCATCAACAACCAGAGTGCACATAGACAATTCATCTTGTTTTTTCTATTCAGTTAATATTTCTTTTTTAAATAACAAGTACTATCTTAATACATAAAAATCGAAGGTAATCTACGCCTATTTTTTATACTGCAAAATTATTGAATATCTTACATATTTTATCTGTTATTTTACACTCATTGTGCTTATTAAACTTATTGTACTTGCGTAAACTCTATTAAATTAATATTCGATACTAAATCAAAGTTGAAACTTTACAAAATAATTGGAATTCATAAAAATTTTAGTTTTTACGCTACCTTTTCCCTTATGTGTTATATAAGTCTCACTAGTTTTGTACATGATAAATTGTAAATATTGATTTTTCTATCTCCACACGCTACTACAATTGTACGTAAGAGGAGGCTACAAGTCTTCAGAAACTTCGCTGTGAGATTAACTAGATCGCACCGCAACGTGCTTCTAGCTTAATTGAAATAATTTGGCATTGAGCAAAGATCAACACTCATTGTGTGTTACTTTTGCGAGATCAAACTTACTCTTAGTCATATCCGCACTTTAATTTTTGACTTGAAGAGCCTATAAAAATATAATAAGCCGCATTTATCTTTCCTTTCATCATATTACATGCATTTAAAAGTAATTTCTGTTACTTGACTTAAATTATGCAGTATTATTATCATTGATACGTTTTTATATTTAATTATATATTTACTGTCAGTTATATAAATTATATTTCAATTCATATATCAGATGAAGTAGATAAATGTAAAAGACACAATAATGTTCGTTCATAAAGATTGCTACTCACTACTTCACATTTGTACGCCCATGCACTTCATCGCAGACTATTCTCAGAAATTCATGTGAGGTAGACTGGGAGCTTTTAAGGAGGGGCTACGCCAGACTAGGGTTATTAGCATTTCGCTCTGCTATTTCAAAAGCAGATTTTTTGAGGCACGCGTACAATATTTTTTTATAACTTTAAATCCAAAAAGATCTGAGATCTTTCTGTATAATTATATTCAGTAGGTGTTTCTATGTATAAAATATTATTTATTAAATATAAATAAATAATATTACAATACAAAACGATAATTATTAAAAGTGATAAATTATAGTAAAATGATAGTAAAATGTTTAGGTTAATATATTTCTATTTTATAGATTAATATAATAAATCAACATAATAATATTCATTCACTGTAGCAAGTATGTATTATAATAATTCATGTATAGAATATAAAGTATAACATATCATTGAATTAATAATAATGTTATATAGATAATTATTATACATATGATAAAAGTATAGGGTTACAATTTGTTTTTACTTAGGTTTAAATACAAGTTAGAACTCAGATTCACGATCAAAACTATAAAACTGCTTAGTAACTATTGCACACGCACATACCTGGCACTTTGAGTGAATTAATTTACAGTGGTACGTTGATTTTTTTTGTTATTCTTATAATGTTTGTTATATTTAGACATATATTTAATTTAAAATCTAAATATTAGATAAAAATTTTTAAAATATGAAGTATGCAATCATGACATATTTGTTTATATTAAAATAATATCCAAGCCAGTATTTTCATTAAAACCATAATTGTTAGAAATTTTTAATTATTCTAAAAAATTAGTAGTAGAATTTTCTGAGTCTACACACATACATTATCACATTCCTGCATGCTGTGACCTTCCTGCTAATAACTTTCGAAATCTGTAAGAAACTTATATACGTAATAGTTTTGGGTTAGTAGCAGAATTGGTAATTTGAAATTTTAGTGTCATTTTATGACAAAGTTGATAACTTTAGTTTTTACTGTATGACACGCTAAAAAATCAAAAATTGCATTAAAAAATTCTAAAAATTTAAGAGCATTTTTCAATATAATTTTAAAAACATTAGAAAATTATTATGACTAAGTAATGTTTTTGAGATAGATATTTTTGATAGATTTGTTTCATATTTCAAATTCAAGCAATCTTATATTGGCGGTTTAGGTGTATATAAAAATGTAGTAATGTCAGCGCCTTAAGATTTTTTGACACTACATCTGTTTCAATTATTATCTATATTTGACAAAAATATTTATAACTAATGCTATTTCAATAATTTAATAATTCAAATGTAAGAAAAGGTTTTTATTTGTAAATATTACGATTTATGACTAATTAAATCGATATACTCAAAAACCAGAATTTTAAAACTAGTTTATTAAACATTTTTTATCTTTTTTCAAAGTCTATTTATAGATCAACACTCTTTCTATCGTTTAAAAGTAAAGTTTAAAACAATTCCATAGAAATTATTTTTAATAATAGACCATTGATTTTAATAAATTGGTTCAATCTTCCAAACTCCTACATATATAAATTTTATATTTTAAATTTTATAAACTTTATTATTTAAAACCGACTTTAAGCTTACATTGGAATGTTTAATATAAAAATTGACATTTAAAAAACATGATGATTCCTACCAAAGAGTTTAGCCCATTTATAACCTCAGTTAAGGCTGGTGAAAGTCTCTATTTCCTAAGGCATCAATCATTTCTTCTTATTTTAAGTTTTATCATAAGACCAGACGCTCGTTTTAAACACATGCCATCAAGGAGTCAATGTAGGATGTCAAAGGGAGTCGTCAATATACTGGTTTATGGGTCAATTTAAGCTCTTTGACACAGCCTAATCTATAGCGACTGGTGACTGAATTTTTATAGAACTGCTTCGTAGACTCTCTCTTTGACACAAAAATTCATCAAAAATCTTGCTGTATTAAAATGTTTAATTTAAATTAAATTGTTAATTTAATCATTATCATTTTAAAGTTTTGTTGAAAGGAATTATAGAAATTCTGTGTATCGTTTACTTTTTATCTCACATCAATCGATATGAATAGGTGTAAAAAACTAAATTTCTATTTATTCCGAAAATAAAAGTGGAATTACAGGAAGTTGCACCGGCCATAATACGTTGATGATGCAGAAAACCACGTCTAACCAAAAATAATACACCGAATGGCAAACAGACAGTATTAACGATTATTGATTTTCCGTTTCTCGGAGAATAACTCAAACTTATAGAAATTAATGTTTGACCATTAGAAAGATAGAATCAGTCAGCCGCATTTTTTTATTACATGTTTCTTTTTCTTATACTATCTTATTAATTTTTATTACTTAATTATAACCAAAAATATAGAATGCGTATATTAATTGGAAATAACGTTGATCATCATTAGTAGATATCTTATGCATAAATACGTGTATTTCGGAGTATGGTCTTACTACTTATAGAGACTTAATGGCTGAGAGGATTATTCTATGAATATAAGTCAATCGATTGGAAGCAACCCCTTAACCGTTAAAGAGCGCACGAGTGACAGAAACAACTATCGACTATCTCCTAACCCAGTATTTAGTGGATGTGTGTACTTATATTGCTACCTTTTTAAATACAAAAAGTGAATCTACACACATAACATGCATGCAACTATCGTTAGTCTCTACAATTATTGAGAAAAAGTCTGTTATTAAGTCTTTATGAAAAAAGCCGAGCTTCTAACTGACGTATTAATTTTTTTTATAAAATGGGAAAACTTTTTTGTTCAAACCCAATATTTATAAGGTTTTTATTAATATTATTTAATTCCATATTTAGTTATATTAGGTATATTAGTATATTAATTTATAGTTTTAGATATATTTTTTATATTTTTGTAATTAATACGGTATAAAGTAATAATTTTTCAATAATAATCATATGCAGATTATATCGAGACAGTTCTCAAGCAATCATCTAGGCAATTACCAAACCTTTATTTCGATACTGCCTCAAGAAAGTAAAATGTGCTTATATATTACATATCAGGTAGCTCGATATCAATCTCATTTTAAGTATAGTATTAATAATGGTATGTCTGTAGTAAAATAGAATGGAAGTTTGTGTAATAGATTCGATTTTTGTTGTAACGTTATTTATATGAATAGTTCCACTAAAGCTTGTTAAGAATATTGTTATCAATCGGGCATATAGTGTTTAAGTTACAATCAATTAGTATTCAATTCACGATTGAGTATACTGTAACTGTGTTCTTTTAAAATTCATCCTAATTCATCTAGTAATTTAAAATCTTTTGATAATTATATAATAGTTACGTGTACCGAATATACTAAGTGCATTATTATTTTATTTTAACTTTCAATATCAAATAGAAATTACACAAATTTTACGCTGATTATATTAGCCTATATAATATTTCTCTTTTCATTTACTTCATATTAAAGCTGCTATATTTTTACATATGTGTTGTAAATGTGTCTCAGCTCATGCTGTCTTGTTATATTTCTATAAGGGTGCAATTAAGTCTATTATTACGCAACAGCTGTTGTTTATCTTTGATTAAAAACTTTTATTTTACTCTTGATTTATATCTTATGAAAGTTTAAATAATTCCGTGATTATAATGTTGCTGTAATCTTTTACAGTCTATATAACATCACTGCCTTGAGACGAGGTTTTTTTAATCTGCTGAACACTTTACCAGTCGTTAAGCACGCACATCATATTCACTAATGAATAGAAATTCTGTCTCTATTTTTGATAAAAAATAACGAAAAATTTGATTTGACAATAAGGACTGTATATTTAGTATAATGGGTAACTTCCACAAAATACAGATTTCATGATCTTGTCTATAAGCGTTATTAAGGATGTTCAAATTATGGATGAAAACCATTCGAAATATAATTTAAGGCTGCGCTCCTTTAAATGTAATATCTAAAATTTAAAGTCAAGTTCTGGTCCAGAATGGAAAGGTGAATTACATTGATCATATTCATTACTAATCTCTCTCGAAAATATTGAAAATTATATTTGAAATAACCGTTAATTTCCCTTATAAGTCATATTATATGAACTTTTTTATAATATGATAGCAACGACGAAGATCAATAATTTTGATATCGATGCTGCTAATACACATATAATGCCCATTATAAATATGTAAGACGACTCTTATGTATTTCAGTGCTGTGGCGTTGGCGGTGGCGCTTCCACGGTACCACAAGCTCCTCAGCAGCTGGGTACCAGAACTGCTGTTGATTCCACCATCTGTACAAGGATCACCAGTAATATGCAGGATCCTGTGCTTGAAAATATCTTGGAGGTATTGCATTCTTTGTGTTTACTTTACTTTAGAATTATTGTTAAAGCCAATGCTAGATATTACTATGTATTATTCGAAAAAATGCTATTACCACAACGTTGATATAATACTTTATCGAAAAGTGGGTTAACACTTTTCACACAGTGAATGATATATTTTTTATTTATCTGCTTTTTAACTAAGACTTTTTTTGAGATTCTTACTTATTTATAAGCAGTTTTGTTCGAGTACGATAATTTTACTCAAAGGCCATTTAATTTTAAACTAGTTTAAGTATAACTTAAAAATAGAGATTATTTTAATTTATTTAATACATGGTAAACTTTTTTATTAAATTAAAACTTCTCTTAAAAAATCTACAAATAAGCAATTCTTATTTTACGTTACATTTCTATTATTTAAATCAATTAATGCAAGGTTATTTATTTGCGAGATGTATGTTTGAAATGTTATAATGCAATATTCGGTATTAAATAGTTTTTCTTACTTAGTTAATTCTTCAATATTAATGCGATTTTCAAAATACGATAACCATTAGTTTTCTGACCGATTATTATTGTTTTTATTTGATTGTAAGTGATAGTTATTAAATAATTTGAAAAAACTTTCATACTCAAATGTTGATCGGATATAATTCAATCTGCAAGATATAACATTCTTTACTTTCATTTCATAGAAATTTAAATTAATTAGATAATCATATATATGTATGATAGTCATGTATATCACTATCTAAATTCTGTTGGAGCCAAAAAAATTCAAATTCTATACATGTATGACGTTAATACATGTTTCGATGTGTTGTCGCAGTATTTAATGCATCTTATTACAATTATCAGAGTAAATTTATAGATTTAAAGTTCAATTAAGATGTTATGACAGTAACAGTATATTATATTTTTTGAAAAAAGATCCAGAGCAAATTTTGAGAGAGATAATAGTATATTAATTAATTTAAATGTACACAAGCTTATATTTTTTACTTATTCAGCAAATGCGCGAGACGGAGGCTCGCAGGGCGGATCTCGAGAGGCAGCATGCCGAGGCGCAACACCACCTGCGCGAAAAAATGGCGGGCCGATACCAAGGTCCTGAGTCCGACGACGCCCTACAGTCGAAAATACGAGAGCTTGAGAAAAAGACCGAGTTGCAGATGGTCAGGCACGAGGAACTCAGCCTCGAGCTGACGTCACTAAAGCGAGCGCGAAGTCGAGGACCCAGCGCAATCGGGCACTCGTCCGCAGCAGGATCGACCATAACTACTGCCACCTGGCCACCCGCTGGCTCCGACATCGACCGACTCATGGCCAAGATCGAGCAGGACAGGTATCGCACGTATGACTCTATTTAATTGCCTTACTTTAACGCTGAAATGTTTCTCTCTCTATCTCTCCTCAACACTCGTGGGTGTGTTTTTACACTCGTATTGATAACATCTGGAACGAACGCGCTAATGTTTCGACAATTGTAACGTACCATGTATATTTTTATTCACGAGTATTCTTCTCTTCAAGAGAATCAGCTATTTCTACCAGATTAAGTAGAAGATATATATAATCTCCATTAGCCACAGAATGTTTAATTATACATTGCTTAGTATAGAAACCTTACATTATACATGCTGGTATGCTTGTGAAATATTATTACGTAATGTTGGAAAGCTGCAAGTCATGGATGTTGTTAAACGTATACCGTCGTTATGCAATTAATGTATAAAAATTTAGAACATGCAGTACAATTTTGCATATGGCATATAGTATTTTTTATACAGTAATAAATCATATCACGCAAATTTTTTAAGCTCCCGAATAGATAACTAATACGGGATTTTAATAAATTTATAATGTATACTGCTATACATAGAAATTGAAACAGTTTCTTGTTTTATTACATTTTTAAATAATTTTATTTTCAAAACTAATAAACGATATTTCTGCAGTATAAAAATAGTGTTAATAACAGTAATAAATTGAAATTAATTCAAAAATAGAGTCTATGACTATCCATGGCTTGTTGAATCTTTTTTTATTGTTAAGTAATACAATTTATATTAGTATAGAAAATTAGTAAAGAAAACTTTTATAATCAGATCGAGTTCTAAATTAAATTAGGTATTCATGCTTAGATCATTTAATTTCTTTGATAACTCGTAATTAAATCGATACTTTCCATCACTTTCCAATGATATAGTATCATTAACAATTAACAATTTTTCTGGTAGAAATTGATTCCATTTTTAAATATTAAAAAGCTAGTTGAACTTGCGTGAAAATGCAAATCATTTGCAAGTACATAATAACATACCTATTGATAACGTTTTTTGGTCAATATCTTTCATTTTGTGTAACATTATTATTTTATCAAGGTTGTAACCATTTATGATACACTACAGAATATCTATAAAGTATAAAATACAAAAAATCTATAAAAATATCAAGAAAATTGGAAATTATTTTTTAAATTCATATACAAAATAATAATTTAAACAAATTTTGATATATCTTCATAATTTTTAATTGTTTTGACTCTGAATGCAATATTTACAGATAGATTAAGAAATACAGTATATTAATCATTTAAATAAAAACTAAAATATTTATTGCTAGAATTTTATAGTTTATGAAGTTTTAACTCATAAAATTTTCCATAATATCTATTAAATTCATCATAAGTATCTACTCTACTTACATTAATTATTGTAAATCTATACTTTTATTCACTTGCTAATATTTTTTACTTTTATAATTTACATTTATTTTATAAACTTTTAATTCATAGTGTTAATATAATAATCAAAATAAATAGATTATACTATAATCTTACTATTTAATAATATTTAAATTTTCAATATTTGGCTGCATTATGATAGAAAAATGAATCTCTTTTTGCAGAAATACTAATTAACTTACCTTATTGGACATTTAAAATAAACCTACCTAACTATAAAATTATATAATTGACTTAAATACATCTATTCTTTATCTATCTTTTGCCTATGTATAAAATAAACGATAGAAAATAACTGGTTTTATAATCGTTGGAAAACTTAATTTATGAATGTTGGTGCACTAATGATTTACCATAATGATTGAGAAAATATAAATATAATAATTTATTTATATGAAATAACTACAAAAATTTAATTTAAAAAATAATATGATTATGTCTGGTGATAGTTTTCAGCCTTTTAACTGAGTGAAAATTGAAAAGAAGGCATATACCATAGTTATTTGATTCGGTAGTATATGTTACTCCTCGATGATAGACTGCCCTTTAAAAAGAGTATTTTTTTAATGTAAAAATATTTCCTTTACCATTAAAAATGCACCGGTTTCTATCAGGTTGAGTGAATTTTTATCAAACATTCATTTTGAAATACAATATTTGTTGATAAAATATATTTTTAAATTCAAGTTTTCAAATCAATTTCAGTAGATATTGTATAATTACAAAATGTTTTTGTCTTTATTTAATTACATTTTTTTAGCCTTTTTAATAATTAGAACAGTCAGAATAAACAAATGTGAGTGTTCTGGTGTTAATACTTAGAATTTATTGCACGTGTTAAAATAACCGTCACTGTCATCCCTATATAACGCATGTGTACATTATTACGAATATTTACTATGATTATTTAATGAAAAAATAAATAATATTTAGTGCACCCTTCTCATTAAATCTTAAAATCTGTATTGATTTACCTGGATACTAGTTTGTACATATTTTTTGTTGCACTACAAACTATAATCATTTCTGAGGTAGAAAATTTTAAAGATAAATTACAAATATAATTTTGTAATATAATTGCCCACATTTAATTTTAATATTTTCAGTAATTCCCATCACTAGGAATGTAGTTTGGATAAATTTGTAATTTTAGATTTACTAAATATTCAAATGTAAAATATAATTAGTAAATATAA
The DNA here is from genome assembly GCA_018906755.1 of Sycophaga agraensis. Taxonomy (NCBI): domain Eukaryota; kingdom Metazoa; phylum Arthropoda; class Insecta; order Hymenoptera; family Pteromalidae; genus Sycophaga; species Sycophaga agraensis. The sequence continues at coordinate 168,648 of JACCIE010000057.1, read as the reverse complement.
GAAATTACTTTTATAAATTACTTTTAAAATTAACTTTAACACTAATAATATTTAAATTATTTTGTTTGTAATTTTATGAAAATTATTTTCTTATCTCCATTTACAATATTATACTAATGTTGTTATAACACCATACATACACGTCTTAAATGTATTAAAATTCTCAAAAAAATGATTTAATTATACATTATATCGAAATATATAGGAAAATATTGGATGGAATTTTTACAGAATCATTTGATTTATTTTAATAAATGTAGTTTAATTTAAAATGGAAAAATAGTAAATTTTCTTGAATTACATTATTGTTTTAAAACTGTAGAAAAGAAGTTATTGCATGTAAAATATTATCATTTAATTTTAAAATAATTGTAGTACCTCATTATATAATGCTATAAAAAAATTTTTGAACATATTAACAATTCGAATTAAATTTATTTTGATAGATGTAAAGTAGCATGATTTATTGGAAATTCGAAATGTTTTTTTGTATCTTATTTTTTAATAATTAATATATAGATTTCCTTAAATACTAAATATAATGCAATATTTATTATTATAAATTTAATTGGAAATTTTCATTATATTAAAATTACGGTTATGAATATATTTACATCTTTCTCACCTGTTTTTTCTCGATTAAGTCTGCTGTGTGTAAATAAGAGTTTAAATGTAATAAATACGTAAAAATATACATTTCTCAGTGTAGCTATAAAACTTCCTGTAACATTTGACTTATAAAAGATTAAAACTCGGATTGAACGCTAATGCATAAATCTGTTTATTTTTGGAGCTCCTTGACATTAGTTGTCATCCTATTACAATAATTGTATAACCAGATTATGTTCACTAGATAGAATAATCATTTTGTCAACATTAGAATAATACAATCAGGATGATAAAATGAATTAGCGGGAATATTACATATGCAATTATAAATTTCAGCAGCAGTAGGATATTCCAAGATCTGGATCATACGCGTGGATCTGTTACGACGCAACAGCCATCTATATCTCAAAATTTGTTGCGATCGAGTGCAGAAAATCTTTCAAATCTCGGTCAACATCAACATCCGCCACACCCACATGCCCTCAGCCTCGGTATGCCATCGCAACTCTCCCACGTACGTGTAAGAAATTTTCTTATTAAAACGCATTTTATTATCTTTCTCCACAATCGCCTCAAACTAGAATAATATCGAAATAATTTTGAGATTGAGTTTTAGATTCAACAAAAATGTAATGGCCCCTTGGATTGGAATTCAAAACTTTAATCTCTTAGAAATTAAAATGTTTCAAAACCAACTTAAAAACAAAGCTTTTAAGATTCGAATTCAAAAGTATTAACAGATTAAATAAATTTAATTTTTCTATGACCAAACTAGCATTGAGATGTAGCATCAATGTCCTTATGCTTGACTTATTCCCAGCAGCAATATGCGGGTTCACCTATGCCGTTGACACCGATGATGCCAGGTTGTCCACCTCTTACGCCCAACGGACCTCCTTACCACTACAATGAGCCGATACCACCGGCTCCTTCTTCACTATCAACGAACCAGTCCCAACCTGCCTTCCAACAAAAGTTACAGCAATATCAACAGCAACAACAACAAATAGATATGTCACAGGGTCAGCATACGGCCAATTCAATGATTCAGAAGCAGCAACAAACGCACAGTCACTATGCTGGTAACCAATACCAAGAAAGTTACCCGCACACGCAGACTTATCAACAGCCTATTGCTCAACAACCTCAACAGCAACAACCACAGCAGCAGCACCAACAACCACATCCACCTCCCTCAACGTATATACCTGCTGTTAGTCAGAGTGGAGTAACGCACTATTCACAGACTGGACTAACTTCTCAGAATTATCCGCTCAATGGAACACATCAAGTTAGTATATATTTTTCAACAATTATACCGATAAAACAGTTTTTAATTTTCATACAGTTTAATGATTTAGTACATTTTTTAATTTTCGAAAATATTCAAATAGTCGAAAAATAAAATTAATGTAATGATTATTTGCCAGGCTTAGTAAACTGGAGGAGCCCAAATTCAATAGAATCTCGAATATAACCCATTCCCTCACTTCGTTGGTTTAGTATGAAACTTATGCGAATACTATAGGTTGTAGGATAATTAGTTCCGAAAAGTTTGGGAATACGTTCTATTGAATGTGATTGTCTTTCATTTACTATGTCTGGTAGGTAAGCGTTATTAGGTTTTCGTTTCTCGTATAGACTGTAATTACATATTTAACTAATTAAGCTTACTATATTAATTAATGATCGCGATATTATCGGTTACAGAGCTCGACATATCCGAATTTATCTATGACATCGCATCCAACTAGCACGTATACTTCTGTACCGTCGACTTTAGGTCATCATAACTTCTCTGTACCTCAAACAAATCTACCCCAATCATTACAAACTACTTTACCACCTTATTCATCGTCATCATATCATTCAACGTTGACCGGTATTACTAGTGTCCCTCAATCAGTGCTTCCTTTTACGACGGCCACCAGCACATTCTCTACGGCCGGGACATCTTATACTAATGTTGGGACCAAAACTTTCGGCACTACAGTCACTACAGGTAACAATTATATGATATACAGTATTATAAGTATACCGATAAGCTATGTACATCATAAATTGAGATTAATATTTTTTTATAAACTAAGTTTAATTTATAAAATAAGGCTTTTTAAACCTTCAATGTTAATCGATAATATTTAATCTCGATGATAACAAAAAATTGAGAAAAATTTTGCAATTTTTTACATCGATTTACTTTTATTTGTCTAAAAAATAATTTAGTATGACAAAATCAATCATAAGATTTAATCATTAGTTTATGAAAATTAACCTTACTGTTTTACAGAAACAATTCTTTGGTTTATAATATACTCGAAACAAAACTATTTTTTTAGAAAGTTAATAAAAAAATATATATAAGTAAAGAGTAAGCAGATTTACTCTTGATATATTGCAAGCTATCTACAAAAGGTTATATCTAGTGTTTTTTCCATAAATACTACCTCTTGCTACATTTATGTAATTCATAAACAAAATAATTTATTTAATATTAATAGTTTGCTTACCTGGTTTCAGGCTCCGGAAATCTTTTGCAGGCTATAGGTGATCCTCTGCAAGCAATGCAACAGCTCTCTGTACAATCTCAAGCAAATCAACTACAACAACAAGCTATAATTCAACAAATACAACAAAGCTTACGCGCATCCTCACCAACTCCGACAGGAACGACGAGTAGTGGACATCATTTTCTCGGGCCTCGACAAATGCCGAAAATTCCCACAAGCATCCTCACGAATCCTCTGGATCGGCTCACTGCCGATTCAGGCATTGTTCCTGAGGGCCAGGTGGACATGCTTGACATTCCTGGGAAGGGTCGTTGCTACGTTTATATCGCGCGTTTCTCGTACGAGCCTTTCCATCACTCACCTAACGAGAATCCGGATGCTGAACTGCCCGTTCAAGGCGGTGATTATCTCCTTGTTTGGGGTCAACCAGATGAAGATGGCTTCCTAGACTCAGAATCACTCGATGGCAGACGGGGTCTTGTTCCAGCGAATTTTGTTCAGAAGGTTGTCGGCGATGATCTTCTTGAATTCCACCAGGCTGTCCTCGGATTGAGGGATGTGGACGACTCAGCTTCTACCAACATACCTCAGGTATTGCTTTAACGTTTTTCCAACAATCTTTACATTAAATCTACAGTAAACAGTAGAATTAAAGTATTTATAAAATAGACGAGTCATTCAATTTATCTATATTTTTTATATTAATGTATATTTTTCATTTAACATGTTTAATTAAAAGGTAGTATATTTGATTCATTTTTAATTTAATAGTTTTTCACTATATCTTATTATAAATCAAGTAAATACTAAAACACGAGAAATAAATATTATAATCATCAATTATTCTACTCTTTCTTTAAGATCATCTTCAACCTTTTATTTTTGGTTGGAATCTGTATGTGAAGGGTGGTATGCAATAACTGCTTAACCCCGTAAAATCAAAGCTTTATTATATCTAATGTTTTATATTTAATCAAGTAATAAAATTATATGTGCATATATTTTTTTATTCTGTATTTATAAGTATGTTTATATGAACTTCCAGTACGATAGAATATACTTGGCTGTACCGTGACTTTTTATTATATCCGTTTCAGAAAAAAGAAAACTCATTCACGTAAATGAATTACATTTACGTAGAAGTCATGTTTTAAGTTTTTGCGCTAATACTTCCTGCTTGTTTTCCCCATTTTTAGATCCTACGTACTTCCTCCATTATTTGCGGTTCAAAAAAAAGCAATGTTTCCAACGGTTCCAAAAATACTAAAGGCGCTTTGAGTGTCATATCTGGAAGAGACACGAATGTGAGTATGCCATGTACTTTCAACCAATATAATGGATGTTGGTTAAATTATTGAATACCGCCCTTCATTTAACAGTGGTAATCCCTTGGATACGCCATTGTTGTTATACAAACTATAGAATTTTAAATAATGCCTTGGAAAAAATTGCTTTTGTAATTAAAATAAACTTTTATACGTATACTTAAACTTTTATTATACATTCATTAATCTATTACGAATATTATTATATCATTTAAAATAAAAAAATATTATTTAAATTGATATATTTTGGATATTAGTGTTACTTACAGGATATAGATTTAGAGTTAGCTGCTTTGGAAGAAGGAAACCGTAATCGGCAGGCTGAACTAACCGCATATGCGGAACTCAACAATATTGCAGATGAAGACGAACAAGAACCGCCAGGTATGTTCTTTTCAATGCACTTTTTTATATCGATAGTTACAATCGGCTCATCAGACATATGTATTAAATGGATATGTTATTTATTACATTTCATTATAGTTCATTTTAGATTTATAGCTGTTGGTGTTACCTGACATAATTTAGTGAATGTATAAACAATATTGTATATAAACGATTCCGGTTGATGTTTTAGGCGTGTTTGTTTGTATGTTTCTATCCAAAAAAGTTTACCTACAACCCTAATATATTTTGTACAGAGTATAATCAAAATGTAATTTCGAATAATATCGAATTTGCTAAATTATAAATTAGATTAGAGTTTAGTATTTCAATTGTATTTTAATTCTGTTTTGTTTCAAAATACAAAAATTATTAATTTTTTATTTGTCATACTTACATAAAGTAATTTATATTTCATAATTATTCAAACATCACAATGAGAGAATTTTTCTAGAAGTGATTTCTATATTACAATATTAAACTTGATTAAGTCAAACGATGTTGTTCTATCTACTTGATAAAAAAATCTAGAACTGTTTAATTTAATAAAGCTTTAATTCAAACATGTTTTTTAAAATTTTTAATTTCTTACGATGTATAGTTCTAATAATTTTATCATTATGTATTGCATCAATTGATACAGATTAATCATAATTATTTAAAGATTAACTAAATGTAAAACGTCTAAATATGTGCAAAATTTTTAATTTATATATATCTACAAGATTATATACTACAAATTATATATTACTATAAAAACATAGTATTTAGTGAATTTAATAACAAAATGAACCAAGATCAGACGATATCTTTCGCTAGACACCAACATAAAGCTATCTTATGCTTTTACTTATTAAATTATATGAATCCTCAACGATGTGAAAGAATAGCCCTTTAATCGTGAAAGCCTCAAGTATTGCTTATAGTTGCTCATTCAGCTGATTTTTCATCGAATGAATATAAATTTAAAGTTATTTACTCCAAATTATATTCTAATGTCGTAATTTTTATTTTATAAATTGCATTTGTAAAATGTCAAATTTCAAATAAATATGGAGTTATAATGTAAATTAAATCGTGGATTGAACAAATCCAGTATAGTAGAGACCGTAGTTTAAATTTGGAAATGTTACAAATTTAATTTATATTTTTAATGAACTGAAAAAGCAAATATTAACTTTGATTGCTTAAACATTTTTTTACAAAAAAGATTATCAAGTTTGTGTTTCAATTAATTTGAAAAATTCGATGACCTTAATTCGTCAATGCCCATGCATAAAAACTCGAACTCAATCCTATAAAAATTGGAAAATACTTCTCAAGTTCGTGGTAACCCCATTCACGAACCATATTTTGTTGCTTTTCAGTAGATTGTATGATATGTATTTTCATTAGTTTCTCTCAAAGATAGTAAAGGCGTTAAAATTCAAAAATATGATTCTTATTATTATTCCGTTACATTCTCTATTTATAATGTTTGACTTAAATTATTGCGCGATTTTCTTACTTTTAAACATCAGAAGTTTTCAAAAAGTTTTCAATATAGTCAATTACTTTGTTTAATGCGAATAATTTGGATAGAATCTCTGTTATGGTAGTTATGTTACTGTATGAAATCTGTATTATGTCAATACTATTCTCTGTACTATGCCCAATGTTCTATTTCTACTTCTAACTCATTTTCGAGTTTTTGTGTTTATACGAGCTCATAAATGATTTTGTGGTTAAAAATGAAATCAGTTTGCATGGTTTCAAGTTATATGAGGTACCTAATACCTCTTGTAGATAAAAATAGTACTTATCATCTATCGTTATCTTATTATCTATCGTTTTGTTAGTGTCATTAGGAATCGGCTCCCATAATCCATCACTTATATTAGTGCCAAATAGATGCTCTTTCTTGACTTTATATATTTTGTTGTACTTGCCTCGAATTTGCCCAGACTGTTGTTAAATATATTGCTGATTCATCTGGCAACTGTGCCAGGAGCTCATTCTTGCATCGATTGCTTACCAGGTCGTGTAATTGAAAACACCTTTTGCATTCAGACAAGCTGTCAATACCATACCTCTACCTTTAATCTCTTTACATTTATAAGAATCTCACTGTCGGTGAATAAGTATTGTATTTACTTTCCTATATCTTCCTATAATAAGCTTACTATCTAGCAGTGATCTTATCAATGCTGTTTTTTAATATAATTATATTCATCAGTTTTTCTGTTGTTTAAAACAAAAGCAAAGTTAGTCCGACAGGTTTGAAATTACTAAGCTTTAAAATTATTGATTGGACTATCATGTGCCTTTCCTAAATAAGATAAAAATGCTATAGCTAATTTAATCTACATCAAACAAACGTATGACTCTGCTGAATTATAGTCATTGGAAGTATCTATCATCTATCTAATTCTTATTTTATGAGTGAATTTATTTGCTAATTTCAAATTATGTCTGTTAGACAAGGTAGATATATTATTGTCATTAGATCCTTCTATCAGAAACAAGCTACAGAAACAAGTATTTGATAAGTCTAATCGAGCCCATCACTTTCTTCATATAAAATGCTCTAAATTATTAAAAAGCCAAGTATTATAAGATATTACAATACATGGATAGCGAGAATAAGCTCTTAAAGCTTTTACATTGGCTTTTCTACTATTTTTTGAATTTATTTCGAAAAGAAACAATTTGCAATAGTATATTTTTTTGTAAATTTATCCAAACGATTGTAGCCTTTTATGCCTTATACTCCACCGTCAGAAATTATAACAAAATAATCAAAATAAGTATATCTTGACATTGATTAAATATAACACCTGTAATATTGATTAAGATTGATCATAATTAATGCTTTGTACTTACCTTACTTGCAAACCATTTCGGAAATTAGGGATGTTTTCTTTGACATCATTCACTTTTGACATTTTATAATTCTATAACACTGCGTCGAAGTGTTTCTTCCCGGGAACAGGCCAGTTCTACATCGAGATTATATAGTCGAACATTTTTAATTTGTGAAATTTCATTACAATCCCCTTATATTCATGAATGCATTTACAAATTTAATATTATTACAAAATTATTTCTACAAAAATGATCTCCTTGCACGCATTAAAAATATTCTGTTCAAAATGATCTGATTATGAGTAATCTGAATATAAATATTTATAGAATGTAACAAAACTGATATCTCAGAATAATTTAATAATTGTCCAAAAACAATGGATTTGATAAATGTTGTAGAGTTAGAGATTAGTTATTTATCAGCTTGATTTTGATTCCTCTGTTCTTTTTGATGAGTTATTTAAAAATAAAATATAACTTTAAACTACCTTCAAGAATGACCTTGAGGTTAAAATCAACATATTTAATTAATTGGTATATTCTAGGAAAACTATTCAGGAGTATCATTTGTTTCATTGCACTCTGTACATAAATCCCTGTTCATATCTTTAAATACTTTATTTTTAGTTGCTTGCATGCAATTCCGAATTTTGTTTGCTTTTTAATTAAATTTACAGAAACGCTCGCTTTATTATTAAAAGCACTGAAAAGTAACTGATAATAAAGATAAAGCGTTCGATATCATCTGGATGGTGAATGTCCGCAATAAGCTCGTAAGTATGGTGTGCACATCCTGTCATCATGGCGCGTCATCATCCATGTGTGTTGTCGACCGCCCGTTCGACCACGTGTGTTGAATGCTATCTATATAGGTTCGCTTATAGAGACCTTGGAGACTAGAGCAATTACTAGCTACAGTTAGGCTTGTCCTATTCTTTTTCCTTCTGAAGAAGTCTACCTGTTTTCGGACCTAGTTCCGGCGCCTCAGCATCTCACGCTTGAGCGCCGACTGAACAAGAGTGTTCTCATCGGGTGGACCGCCCCGGACAATCCTCACCAGCTCGAGTCTTACCATGTTTACGTGGACGGAGTTCTTAAGGTCACCGTTAAGGCATCGGAGAGAACGCGAGCTCTTGTCGAAGGAGTTGATTCTACCAGGGTTAGGCAACTAATGTCATTAAATATTAAAAAGGAAGACAATCAATCAAATGAATAATGCTTTTATTTGTAGCCACATCGAATAAGTGTACGCTCAGTCACGCACTCACGACGCACATCCCGCGATGCGGCGTGTACGATGGTGATCGGCAAAGATGTAGCTATCGGGCCAACGGCCGTAAAGGCATCTAACCTGACAGCAACGAGCGCTGTAATATCCTGGTTACCGTCAAACAGCAATCATCAGCATGTAGTTTGTGTAAACAATGTTGAGGTGCGGACGGTGAAGCCAGGTGTATACCGACACACAATAACTGGACTTGCACCCTCGACTATCTACAGGGTTACAGTCAAAGCCAAGAACCTGAGAGCGACTAACTTCGAAGATCAAAATGCTCAATCGTCTAATTGTCAGGCCTGCCACGTCCACTTCAAAACGTTGCCTAAAGGATTGCCTGATCCACCAGTCGATATCCAGGTTTGCGCCTAGTTTTCTATGCTTACTTGCATATTTTTGAATATGTACATATTATAGATACTTCATATTTCATATCTTTGCGAAAATCAATTTTTCATGAACGTAAAAAAAATATTCGTTGATGAACATGTGAATTTTTATTTTAATTACAACTTTATATTATAACAAATAAAAGCCATAGTAGTTAATAATTTATATAGTAATTAATTAATTAATTAATTAACATTTTCAAAATCAAACTCACAAAATAGTAAATTAAAACAATGCTTTATGTATTTATTATTAATACTTTATATCTTTAGGCTATTAATTAATTCCCTAAATGGTTGTGAAATATGTTAGTTAAGAATATAACAAAATAATCCCAATTCTAAATATTAAACTTATTGCACAATAAGAAAAAAATTGTTGAAATAAATGAGAATGATTATATAATTATACAAATTTTATGAGATATGAAATATACGTTATTATTTAAAGTTTATACGATTTGACCAAACAGTCATATTTTTTTGTGCATATTAGCATATTAGTATTACTAAAATTATTAAATAAAATATAAAACAGTATATTCTATTGAACGCTTATATTTTTATTTATACGAAGGACTATTTTTTAAGATTTTATGTTCCGCACCATTCATAATTAAATTGTTTCGCATTTACAGTATTTATAATTATCTTCATAACAATGTATATATTATTAACTAACTGCTTAATCTCTGGCAAACATAAAGTTTAAAAAAGACGAGAAAACCTGTACTATTATTGAAACCAGGTGGCTAAATTAGAGCATAAGTTGGAATTAGTGAGAAGAGCCGGGGCCCAGCGTAAGGCGCATGGGGCTCACTCATTTGAGCGGGTGTCTGTGACTCAGGTGGAGGCTGGACCGCAGGACGGCACTTTGCTAGTGACCTGGCAGCCTGTTGCCCTAAACGGTTCGGCAGTCACCGGTTATGCTGTTTATGCCGATGGCAAGAAAGTGACAGACGTCGACAGCCCTACGGGTGATCACGCGCTTGTTGATATACACAAGCTGATGGGTCTAAACCCTAAACACATCACTGTTAGAACTAAGAGCAGAGAAAGTCAATCTGGAGATAGCTGTGCTACTGCTATACCTTGCAGTGTTCTACGAGGTCAGTTGCTAAAACTTCTTACTTGTGGTAAAACAATATATTGGAATTTGATGCGGGAAGCAGTGTTAATATAAATCTCATTTTTTAGTTATTTTAGATAATGATAGTGCATTGTTACATTTTAGGTGGTCCAGTTCACATGCATCAGCAGGTGCATCTACCCGCGGATCCAACCCACCAACAAATGCAGATGCACTCGCAAATGCAAGACCAATCAGGAATGGTTTTAGGCCCAGCTGGAGTAGTTATGCAGGATCCGAATCAGCAAAGAATGGCCTCAGGAGCAGGAATAGGCGGAATGTCAGGGCAGAGGTATCAGAACCCCCAACTTTCTGGGCATATAAGGCGACACGGCACTCGGATCGATGCCCACGGGCAAGTGATCATTGAGACTGATGAAAATCTTTCTGATAAAGAGATCTACCCTGGTCAAAGCATGTCGCAAATAGGTGAGTAGTTCTCTCTCTCTTTTTCTCATTATCTACTTAGGTGTGCATATTTTTGGCCTAATACGAATACTGGTGAATTCGTGCAATATTGAATTAAAAGTATGACAAATAATTCATAAATCGTTGATCAATGTTAAACTTATTTTGTTCTATTGCATATTGACACTACCTAGTAGAAAATAAATCCGTATTCCCGGTAATGTATTAATTTAATAGAATTACCAGGGCAACTAATTTTTATTTTGTACAATTTTTTATATTATAATTTCGTGAATTATTACTTTGTTTCTTAATTAATATAATTATTCAGGTATTTTTTAAGAGCAATATTTATTTTCCAGATATATTTTGACATCTTGTGTACTCTTTATCCCCTTTTTGCATAATCCTAAATTGACCCGTCAAATATTCACGTTTAGTTTCAAAACGATTTTAAATTGATAATAAGTTATGTCATTATTTTATTAGTATTTTACATCGAATTGTTACATTTTTCAATTCCGAATTTTCTACTAGTATAGCAAATATTTTCATCGATTCTCACATACTAGTATAAACATAAATTAGAATAGTTAAGAATAATAAATTCTTTTATAAATACATTACTTCATCCTATAACTAATATTTTTTACTTCATTATTAAAGTTTATTCCAAAATATTAAATTAGAATTGTAATACAATTTCTGTTTATAAGGAAATTCCTCTTTTTCGAATCAATATTAGTACTAAAAACACATTTTATAATTATGAAAATATACTGAGTCGTATTTTTAAAGTCAACTAATTGTAACGAATATTTATATTTAATATTCGAAACCATAGTTATACATATAATTTCTTTATAATTAGTAAAATATTAAAGTTAGGATAAGTTTCTCGAGAACTTCAAATAAATGCCCCAGTAAGTAATAGTAATAGTTATAATAATGTATAGCAATATACATGGTCATTCTAGTAAATCCGAATTGACCAAACATAAAACACTACAAAATAGTGAAAATTGCATTGGGCTCGAATGTAGGCGTGCCGGAGATAACGAAAGACTCGGCAAGCGAGGCCAACTACAGTGAAGATGAGAGAGAAACCTCACGACACAGCGGACGTATGTCGCACCATGGAAGTCCCTCTCAGCATCAACAACAGCATCAACAGCAACATCATCATCACCAGCAGCAGCACCAACAACGGTATGACTCGCTAGGACAGAGTCAGCAAGTCGGACATAGGTCCGGGCGTTCCCAGTCGAGCGGGTCCCGACCCCCCCAAGAATCTTACTACGACCAATCTCCAGGTACAACAAGCGTCGACTGCAGTTTCAGACAACCTCGTACATCCCAATTATCAATCTTTGATGGCTTGCTGGCGCACGCCCACTCATCAATCTCTTTGTATCTTTCAATGCTTGGTTGTCACACTACCCTCGTCGTGAATCTGAAATCACATCTTATTAACATAATATTTTCACAGAGATTTTCATTATATGTAAACTCGTGTTTACTTTTGAAACAAAATTCATCACATAAAATATAGATAAAAAAAATACAATATATAATAAAATATAGTATTTCAATTTTTGGCTTAACAATTAATTGTTAAATTTATATAAACTTTACTGACACAATAACAAATATTAACATAATAAATTTAAAAAATTTAAAAAAACAAAATCCTTGATAGAACCCGAAATTCAATACTTTTATACAACAAATATTTTTTACAAAAGTAAGCACGACAATCTCTATTTTATATGTTTTTCAATCAATGTTTCTACCAAGGTCCTACCTTTTTTGTGTATATAGCTACTGTATTCGTTTTTATCAATTCAACTAACTACCCAGTAAAATATAAAATTCTTTCACAATTTTCTTGGAATTTTGCAATTATAAATTAATAATGGAAAATTCCTATTGCTCTACTTGTAACTCTATTGCAAGACACTGTATACTCCAATATCTATTTGTTTTTTCTGCTATATCACTTTGCTATGCGAGATCTATGACTTACATTTTCTTTATATTTTTTCTGTCTTTATAAGCTTTTAAAATATTGTTAAACTAATTTTACTGTTAGATCCTATTTTAATAAAATAATTAATTTATCACTTCTATCCTGTAACCATTTATACTCCGATATTGTTAGCATAACTAATTAATAAGGAGTTATTTGTTGCACCTGTTGGGGTGAGGTTCAACTAAATTGATACTTAATCTTTAGAATTCTATAAAACTATAATGCTAAATTATAACTAACAATATAAAAACAAAGACTATAAGGTGAAAATAAATTTAATAAAATAATGCGTTCATATTATTAATACAAACAACGAAATACGTCCTTTTCAAAAACTCTTGTATTTTTAAAAAGTAGTAAGTGAAACTCGAAAAAGGACTTACTCTAATTCTATGAAATTAACATATTTTTACATGTTTAAAGTTGAGAATAAACGGGTTTTTAATATATGAATACTTCAAGGCTATAACGTATTAACGGCTTTCTTTATTTTTAAATAATTACAAAAATATTTTAAAATATTAACAGACTGAAATCAAATTTCTAAAAAATTTGATTTAAAAGGATTGTGATCTTATTTATGTTCTATGTACGTATACATGTTTAATCCTCGGTTTAATCTAGATTTTTCAGAGATATTCTTTTCACAGTGGTTGAGAATTATTTAAGTATTTTAAAATGAATACAAAAATTATTAGTTTTTGAAGACAGGCTCTACAGAAAATATCTTCATTACCGCATATTCTCAATATTTTTTTACTGGAACTTTTCTTAATCTATACGGATAACCGTCTACGGGGTTATTCTAAACTTTTATTTGGAATATGATAAATATAGAATATTTAGGGGTTGATTTACACCTGAAAATTGTTTTCTTTAAAGAGTTTTAATATTTTTCTTTAGACAATTCATATTTTCATTTTCTTTCAAACATTTCTATTAAACCTTTCCATTGAAAATATAAAATATTCCGTTAGATATCTACATGGGATTACATATAGATAATCCATCTGAATATCAATTGATATATTTTCAATGGGGCTCGCATATATTCTATGTTACTAACTATTATGAAGATATTCTAATTTTCTATAGCATACATCTTATATTACTTAATTTGCACATTACTTATATATATATATTACCTTTTTAAAAATATTCACAAAACTTATGTGTCTCAATTTTTGTGTGTTAAAATATAATATGTATTTTATGATAATAATACTTATATTAGCTCTATGCACATATTATGTGATATTTGTATACTCATATATATATATATATATATATACATGTCTCTAACCTGGTGTTAAGATCCTTTTAATCTAGTTGCATGGATATATTTTATACCCACGTTTATAACTCTGGATATAGTTTGATATATGATGGAAAACTGAATTTTATGCAAATTAAAAATACATTACGCTTGTAATATGTACGGACTGAGGAAAACTAATTATTTTTACATTATAATAAATAATCTAATTCCGTATTTGAAAAAGTTTAATCCAATGATGGAATAAACTACGAAAATATAAAATAAGATTTCATATAGCATATGTTTTAATAAATTGATGATTATGCGAACTCCTCTTTGAACTGCGATGAAGTGAATATTTCTTTATGAATATATCGTACATAATTTTTCTAATATTGTCATGTTCAAAGCGACCACTTATTGAATAATCATGTACATAATTCTCTGACATTTTATTACTTTATATATTTTATTTTATTTATACATGATTTTATTATATTGATTTTGTCGTATATATATTGTTGACTGTATGAATAATATAAATGTAAAGTAATAAATACCTAAAAAAGATTTTTTATATTTGCAAATATAGTATATTATATTCCTTTAATTTTTAACATACTTGACTTTGTTTCTAATCTGATATATTAAAACGCACATTATAGCTAAAACTGTAACATATTTATAATGTCAGCAGCAAAAAATTGCAGACACAGTTCTACTTTGATTTTAAGATCATTTTAATGATTTAAATGTTGTATAATTACCTTGAATACATAAATATAGAGTTATTTGGAATTTAAATGAATTTGTTTCAATTTTAACAATATGCTTTAATATGGTATTTACTTATTTATTAATTTTGAAAATTGAATAGATATTGAAATTTTGATGTTTGTAAAATGTTTTAATGCAAAGGTACTCAAAGGGGCCGTGGACCTGGCTACAGAGGAGGTCATATAGGACAAGCACAAGGAGGTCTTCACAGAACCGCTGGCATACAGCAGGCTAATAAGAGAACACGGTTGTTTGTCGCACTTTTCGATTATAATCCAACAACTATGTCGCCTAATCCAGATGCATGTGAAGAGGAACTACCATTTTCTGAAAATGATATGATTAAGGTAATGGTCATATTTTTATATTACTCGTAAAGCATTCATAATGCAATAACTTAGTGAATTATTCATAGTAAAAATTTTTTTGTTCTACGTAAAAGTATCCTCTATAATAAAAAATTGTCACAATATAAGTGAATTTAACATGATATATATATATATATATATATATATATATACATATGTTTTTAAATAAAATGAAACTAATTTTAATAAATTTCTGTACACTAAAGGTATACGGTGATAAAGATGGTGACGGTTTTTATTGGGGTGAGTGTCGAGGAAGGCGAGGTTATGTTCCACATAACATGGTGGAGGAGGTCAAGGATCCGAATCAAATAAGCCAGTCTCAAGGAAATCAACCTACTGTTGCTGGAAGAAGAGGTCAGGTACCCAATGACCGATGGGGCGATATTTATGCAAGTATGCCTGTCAAGAAGATGATTGCCCTGTTTGACTACGATCCACAAGAATTGTCGCCTAATGTCGACGCTGAGGTGAAAATTTTGACATTTATCGTTACAGAAAATATGTGATTTTAAAAGCGATAGCAGAAATAAATTTTTACATACGTGTAGGCCGAGATATAGGCTGAAAATGTTTTTGTGCACTTGTAAAAAAAACTTATAGTAGTTTATGAAATTGAAACGAAGATTTTTTAATTTATTTATACATGAGTGAAGTAAAGCGGTATAGTAAATTCTTGAATTACTAATGCATTAGTAGATAAATATTTTTTTATTTTTTCTTTTTATTAAAAAAATGATAAATCAATTAATATATCACATGTCCGAAGCAAATTAATATACGGTGTAGAATATTATCATAATTTTATAGTAGCATTATTTATTATAATTTATAATAGTCTATAACAGTAATTTAATTACTGATCAGTTTGAATATATTTAAATAGTATAAACAATAATGATAAGTTTCTTTTATTTTAATAGAATCTTAGTAATAGTACATTCATAAAACGTAAAATATATATAATATATGTATATAGTATGATAAAATCTACCAGTGTCATATTCTTACAAGATGTTGTCATTATATAGCTTGTCGAAAACATAATTATCCTTATGCCATGGAAAATCCGAAACAATACTGATCATGTTCTTTGCTGGGAAGACCGCTACGAGTGTTTAACAAAGCATTATTATTACAATTTAACAAAGAATTATTATATACAAAGCATTACTAGCAGCTGAGCCGAAAATGTAAATCTCAGCAGCCGTCAATACAATTGCTTGTTATATCTTTGTGGGAGCGTGTTTGGTATTTTCGTACACGGCAAAAAAATCAATATTGTTTTATATAAATCATGACAATTATTTTGTGGAAATATTAATTCAGTCATATTTACTGGAAACAACTTTTTTAAATTACTATGTAATTTTTTGAGAATTGTTAAGATCGAATTATATTGTGTAGTGAATATCAATTTGTAACTACTGTTATAAAATAATTACTTAAAATAACGAGATTATCCGATGATTTCGTTACAGCAAGTAGAATTGAGTTTTCAAACGGGGAATGAAATCTATGTGTACGGCGATATGGACGACGATGGGTTCTATATGGGTGAGCTACACGGTGTACGGGGTCTTGTGCCGAGTAACTTCCTTACGGAGGCCCCCGGTCAGTCCCAGGGTCAGGGACCGCAAGCAGGACGGAGGCCCCCTGGCCAAGGTCAGGGACCCGGCGCCAGGGGACCACCACCACCACCCCGCGAGCCTTCCATGCACCGACGTAACAAAGGTAATTCAAATACATATTTTATATTCAAAATCGTTTTTACGGGAAATAGCAGGTGATGGTCCGTAGTGTAGCTCCTATATTTCATTTATATCAAGATGCTTCATTAGTTTTTATTTAGCATTTTTACATAATATTCATTATAAGTGAAAACGTCAATAAGAACTCGAAGTCTAGAGAAATTTAATATTTAAAATTTACATAAATGCAGTAACGAATTTTCCATAAGATGAAAAAATTATTTCTGGACTTTAACTGGGTTTAATTTTTTATGCAGTAGAACCTTTATACAATCGATTGAAAGAAAAATATTGTTGAATGTATAAAATTACATATTTTTCTTTCCATTGTCATTTTTTTGACAGTTACTAATGTTATTATTTTAAAAATATATATAAATTCATTTATAGAAAAAAATTTTGTCTTATTTGCAGCGAGAAACTGTTTGTAAAAGAGTATACTATTGTTACGAAAAATTTACTAATCTAACAGTTTTCGCTATTAATATATTTATACTCTTAGTAAAAACCACATTTTATTGTACCTATAACTGTTCTCCTTTTCCTATTGTTAAATCATATATTGAAATTTATTGTTTCAAAAATATAGACTACTTTATGTAGGTTTAAATGATATTATGATGACAGGAATTTTAGAAGATTTCGAATGATATTAAAAATAATTATTTAAGATAATACACAGAAATATACAAACGTATATGAGTTGAAAACTGAAATCATTTTTTATTATCCATTTAAATTAATAATAAAAGATGCGAAATACGATAGTAGTCTAGATGAAGCTTCTTTTGCATAGAAGAGCTAATGCTACAAATTTTATTTATGACTTCAGCATTAACAACTTTTATTTAAAAAAAGAAAGAAACAGCTTTATGAAATTTAGCTGCATTGTAGATTATAGGAATGCTTAACTATAAAGTAATCTAGATCATTTTTGTTAATTTCTAAATTATTATATGTCAATAACCAACGTAAATAAATTTGAATCAATATTTATTACTTTTAAAAATATATTTTCATAAGCTTTGAAACTAATAATAAATTAATAAATATAAGTATTTGTATACAAGTGTAAGTAGATTGTAATTTAATATTAAATATGTCAATATTTATTTTATTGGTCTTTTAACACTCAGAGCTTAAAAACTTGTTCAAATAATCCTTTACTTTATAAGATCCTAAAATATCCTGCCTCACTTCCTACAATCTATATATAATGGCCATAGCCATATGAAACATTTCACTTAATGTTTAATGATTAATTTCATGTACTTCTAAAAAAAGTCCTACAAGATTTCATTCTGACTATAGAAATATCTATATTTGCAAAACATGATTAGTTTTTTTTCTCTTTTGGTGACTCCAACAACATATCTTACTATCTTACGTTAAACAGGAGATATTTAGTATCCTATGAACTACTTTATTATACAAAACTATGCCTATCTTGGAGACTAATCTCCTCATTTCATTCCTTTGAAAATCGCAGATTATATTTTTCTTCTACCTTAGAACTTTTCTGAAAACTTTCACTACCCTTGCGACTTTGAATGTTAATGTTCTGTGTGGCGGAGGTCTCGTTTTTACTGGTATATTGAATCTGTATTATTTAAAAATGTTTAATACATTAAATTCATAGAAAAGAATCTTCATCGTACAATGTTTAATCAGTAATTAGCTGTAACTTCTACCCATCATTTTATCCTATAGTTTCTGCAGTATCTTAAAATCCATACAGAGGCGTCTCCATAAGCTATCCTTAACCCACATTTTACTTCAGGTTTCGATTTGACCATTCGTTATAATCTAGTAATGGTATCCTAGATTCGATAAAACGTCGTTTGAAGGAGTATTTAAGGGAACTAGCTTATTATATTTTTCTATGTACATCAGTAAAAGTCCAGTTTGTTATCTGGAATTATTTCTAGATTGTGACCAAATCTAAACTTCTAAGTAATACTTTTCAGATGATCCTTTTTTGATTATCATCATTATTTCAATTAAAAACATTGGATATATATTTAAAAAGTACAAATGAATACAGCGGATATCTATCTAAAATATAGTTTTATTATATAGATATTTAATTTATCTATTTTTTGTGATGTTTTAAGGGAATTGTTTAATAAGAACTATTCTAAATTTGTAGGCAGCATCAAACAACATAATGAGAAAAAAATATTGATTAAAACTGTACAAATAGCCACACTAACTATTGAAAAATTGCTAACCATATAAAAGCATAAAAATTAGTTAAGATGAAATAGAAAATGCATTACATTAAACTAATTTGTCAAATGATTGCACGACCCTTGTAAAGTAGTTGCATATTTGGAATAATATCCATTACGTAATCTTAAAAATCTAACCACTGATACAATTGAAAATTCTAATTTTTTCAATATAATACCTTCTTCAAAATAAGAAATTTCACGTGTAGTCATTAAACTATTAATTTTTTGTTTCTTAAGGGTGATATACGTTACATATTTTAATTATTTGATCCCTATTCACCTATAGATTATTTGTCATTATGTTTTTGTGGTTTGACTGCGATTTTTATAGTAGGATTTGTCTCCATTTCATTCCTTTACCCCAAATAAATATTAATTAAAATTATTTTACATCATTATGAATATTTAGAGATAAAAAAATTCCATTATTGGATTACGTTCCTTTGTACAAATCTAATGCTTATTATTCGTAAAAGTTTTAGAAAATCGTTTCTATGCCGAAAAATCTTCATTTATGTAAACAATTTGCACTTTTTTAAATGTATGAATTTAAACAGGCAAATTGAAGCTTTAGATGCACACATAGATCACATTCTTACAGCATCTCAATTGCTAAATAATTATAAATACTTCATCGATGAATACTATATTTTTTAATTTTTAGTATTCTACGATTTAATTATAATTTTGCAATTATGTTTTAGTCATTAAACACAGTTTATATTAGAATGTTAAAAAAGTTCATATTATTAATTCGTAAAATCGTTTTGAATGGAAGAAGTAAAATAATTTAAAAAATAATTATTTATAAAATAAGCATCAAATTAAATTCAATTTCTCTACAGTTTTCAAAATACAGAAATGTTTGTAATATTCGTTTGTACGTCTAAAGTTTATATTTCGATGAACGGAATTCTAAAGGCAAAAAATATGATACTAAGGCTAAAATATGTATAGGGTAACAAGCTATACGTTGAACCGCAAAAGAAATAAATGAGATTATTGCAATCATTCAAAACAATTATTTAAAAATACATGATGTTGACACACAAAAGCATCTTCCCAAAAAAATACAAGCGTAATAAACATATTTCATGTTCTAGTTGCATTATAGGTAGAACTACAAAAAACTGTTAAGTATAAATAAATAAAATGTAAGATATGTAAAAGTTACCATAAAGGTAATGTTCGAACCTGACTATCGACTGGTAATCAAAAGAAGCGATTTCCCAATACTGATATATTATTCATAAATAAATTTTATATAATTATTGGATCAAACCGATAATACTTGTTTGTTTACCAACAATAGAAAAGTACAATAGTAAACAATTCCTTTGCGCGTTTCTCACTCATTTTAAAACATTACACTTACTCCCATTTATGTACACACACACACACACACACACATATATATATATTTATATGTATATATATATATGTATATATCAACACACGACTATATGCAATAAACACCCAGCTGCTTTCATTGTATTCTATTAAGTATATTATATATATATATATATTTATATATTTGTTCTGTCTCTATCTATTCTATCTCTGTGGGCACTATCAGCTCCATTCATTCTTTATAAATCTATCTTTTTCTAGTTTTTCTATATATTATAAATACATATGTATGTATATTAATTACATATATATAAGAGTACACTGTGCTTATATTTAGCAATATACTTCGATATTACTATATATAATCATTTATTGTTGTGGCTCCTATCTGTTCAACATTAACAATAATGTGTATATTATATATATCGACATGATTTGTCATCTCTGTGTGCCTGAATTGGTCGATGGTCGTCGTGTCACATGATTGTCGTTCGTGTCGTGTTGTCATGCTGGCCATTCACAATATTTATGTTTTTTGTGTTTTTTATGTCTATTATCTTTCTCTGGCTTCATCAATTTCTAATTTGACTCAATATTAACTATCCCCAATTTTTAATACTATTCTACTACCATTCAAAACTTTTCTATCGCATATATTTTGAAGAACAGACTTTTTGAAACTATAGAACGCACCGATCGCATAACTCTCTTTAGCGTTGCCTCTATAATATCTTATAATATTCATACAATGAATTTAAATTCATATGATTTGTGCAATGTAACTTATATTAGATGCGTTTATCTTAATTTTTGTAAAGCAATGAATCCATTTAATTTTCTATATTTATTATTTTGAAAAATAATTTAACGTTACATTTATAGTTCTGATATTGAATACTTTCTATATTAAATTAAAATAAAATAATTAAAGTTTTGATTAATATTAAATGAAGTAGCTTAAGTTATTAGATGAAACTAAAAAAATATTTATGAATCGAATAAACAGTAGCTATTAATTTATTAAATTTCATTAAATTTATTACATAATATTTTTATTATAAATGTTTTACAATATTTAAATAGTAATTAAAAGAATATTATTTAAAAAATAATAACTAACAGAGTGCACGATTAAGAGAGATATTTGCTCGGAGCGAGATTTTGTAAATAATTAATTTTGTCGATGAAATCTTAAAGCTAAAATGGGCAAAAATGAAATGCGCCACGGAATGACAACACGGTTCTGTTCTCTTCTCTGTTGCTAGATGCCTGCATTGTGCCTGTGTCTGTCCCTGTCTGTCACTTAGACTCTAGACAACTACAACAACCACTAATGAACAATCAACAACCACATCAACTACAACAATATCAACAAAACAATCCACCGCATCTAGCGTACCAACAAGCGAATCACCACAGCTACACGACCGTTACTACGTCCAATCAGCATGGACCTGGTCATCCGCCTAATCAAGGCGGAGTCATGGGTCCCCATAATACTCACCAGCAAGGTCAATTGCCATCCCATATACAACAACAGGTGAGTGCACATTTCCTCCTGAACAAATTCTATTTTTCTGACCCCTTTGCTATTTCTTTCTTTCGATACTCGCTCTAACGCCTGCTTTTTTATTTCCATTTTCTTTCACTCCCAATGCATTTTTATTTGTTTGCTCATATACTCTTTCTTATTCACCGTTTTAAAATTGTATATATACGCTGTTGAAAGTCGATTGAATTATGTAATTTTTGTGATTTATAAGTTTCTTTACTTTTTTCAACCGTTATGCTGTGTTTATGTATTACCTTTTATTTAATGAAGCAGTAAAGATATTTCAAGTTAGTGGAAAATTTTCATGTGAAAATACTTTACTAATAAGCAATTAATAAAATAATAGAATTAGGCTGTATAAATATTTTATAAACATTTGGTATATCTTTTTAAATTTTTCTAATCATTTTACTATACACTATGAATACATTGAAAAATTTTCCACCTGACACTTCATTCTAAAATGAATGAGAAAAAGCCTTATATTCTCAAAACGAGTGTAAACTTAAAAAGCACTTACATTTACATTTTTATTAATGTGAATTAGCATTTTTCAATGGTAATGCTTTTCAATCGGTACAGCTCAATTTTGTTGCACTATATAAATGCATGTAAAATGATTTTTAATAATTTCACTGTAAAATCATGGTCTTCAGAATCATTCAAACAATTTTCGTAAGAATTATTGACACGTTTTTAATACAATGTATAAAAAAAGTATAATACTACTTAGAATATTATATATTTTATGTGCAGAGGCTGTTGCAAATTTTACGAGTATTTGTGGTATACGTACATACCGGTAAACGCTGAAATGTAGTGAAATTAGATGTTCACGGGAACAATTGAGCACTTTACTTGTATTTTAATTTATCTTTTGGAATATTTTTAAAGAATATACCTGTGTAACTGAAATATTGTTTTTGATAAAATAAAATAACTTCAAATTAATTTGTTAATACTTTAAATATGGATATATATTTTATATCATTTAGAATGCTTTAAAACAATTATGAATTATCAGAAAATGAAAATTTTTACATCATCAATTTTTTACTTTGGAATAATATATTGATAGAGAATAATTGTATTGATTAAAATAATCATTATTCATTATCAATTATGAATTTTTATATTATTAATATTGCTTTTAAATTGCTAATGATTGATGTAAGTATATCCTTGCTTATGATTCCTATAAAAAAATTATGTCTCTCCTTACTATTTTCCTTATAGAATTTTACGAAATGCTTGCGCTTCTTGCAATGCACACAAAATTTACTTTTAATAAGTTACCAAGATCATAATGATTATATACTTTTAACTAATAAACAACAAAATGGTAGATTTTAAATAAATAAACAATACGAAGAAATCTACATAGAACCAGCATTATCAAACATTTTGATTCTGTAATAAAATGTAATAATTATTTATTTAATGTACTAATATACAAATGATCTGTACACTTTATATAATGAGACATCGCAAGTAATTTCCCAAACAACAGTAATTTTAGTGAACTTATGCCCCTATAAAGTAAGCAAATAACAATGGTAATAATAGTAATAAGTTTTTAAATATTTTAAGAAGCTGCTATTATTCATTTATAATAGCTGCTCGGAATATGTTATGTTACTATATATACTCAACTGAGAAAAAATTCAACGGAAAAAAGGTATTCTTGATCAAAAATATTTGGCTAATCTATTTAATGCATTAATTACAAAATATAACTTATTTTGTAATTATGTTGATAAAATTTTTTTATTAGCTAATATAAATGCTAAAATGTTGGGAATATTAATGGGATCTTATACATACTACACTCTAGGCATGGTATATATTTAAATTCAACATTGCGTTGTATTTAAAAAATAATATTGTAGTATACAAAAAAATTTATTCTTAATTATATAATAAAATATTATATCTAGTTTTTTCAAATTTGTAAAATATTCGAAATTTTTTAAGTTGCCCACAATATTGAACATGGAAAAATCTTCGGTGTTACCTAATCATCATGTTTCATGCATATTGTTGAATTAACAGCTTTAAAAAGCATATTAATTCAGTTAAATAATTACTTATTTATGTAAGAATTATGTTTTTAATTGTCCTTTTATTTCAGTATTTGGTTATTTCAGTGATTTTATGAGATAAGTATTTTCTTAAATCACGTTATATTTCGTGATTCTTCTTTATAGTGGATAGTTGTTTATACGTAAATCCAATTATGGTATAGTTTCAATTATTGACTTTCAATGATATTTCATTAATTCTCATATGATCTTAAAAATTGCTGCGACTTTTGATATAATCGATTATATACGTATTAACAATCTTAAAACAAAATTAAAAATTGTTACATGCAATAATGTTACTTCATGCATGAACATGTCAAATGACAACAGCATTCAATAACATAAATGAATTATTTAATTATAATTCTACTTTTTTTGTTTCATTGAATGATAGTTATTTTTAAAATATCTATTGTTTGTTCCACTCACAAATAAACACGTTTGGGATGTTTACTAACTCAGATAATAATTTGAAGACATGCTTATTAAATAAAAAAATTACTATAAATTTCGTATAGTAATTGACAGTAATCTATGTAAATAATTTGATGTAAAAGGAGAAAAATTAGAAAAATTATTGAAGTTTTTCTATAATATGGAGTCCTTATTATTATTTTAAGTATTATTTAAAGTATTATTTTAAGTAATATTTTTTGTAATGTTTTTCGTCTCTAAAATTAATTCCCTATACAGCAATTAAAATCTTGTTAATAATAATTTAATGACAAACATTGTAAATAAAACAGGATAGTTTGAAAGCGTCTACTGATAAGCAGATTCTTCATCAGTTTTAACACCTTTTTTCCGTCCATCATGTTGAAAGAATTGTATACACTGCATGAATCAAGTAAATTTAATTATGTGTGGCGCTCTTTTTCAGGGGAGGGGGAGAGGCGCAGTCAATCGGGCCGGTGGTAGTAACATGCCTGGTGGATCACAAGGCATGCCTGGTCAGATGGGACAGATACAACAGCAACAGCAACATCAACCCTATCATCAACAACAGGGTCAACAGGGTCAGATAACTGGGCAAGGTGGCTATCAACAACAGGGTTCAGGTGGTTTTCAACATCAGGGCCAAGGCTTCGGAGCCCAAAATATGCAGAGCCAACAGCCATATGGGCAACAGCAGCAAGGTCAGCAGCCTGGACAGCAGCACCAATACATGCAGGGTCAACAGAGTCAGGGCGGCATGATGCCTGGCATGCAGGCTTCCCAGTCAAATAAGCAGATGCGGGGCATTCCCGCCGTTATCCCCACCGCTCAATCTTCATTACCCCAGCAGCAGCAACAGCAGCAACAACAACAACAACAACAGCAGCAGCAGCAGCAGCAGCAACAGCAGCCAGGTGCTGGTCCCAACCTGATGCAGAAGTTTACAGAAATGGCGGGGGCCAGTGCCGGTGGCGATATTCTCTCCAAGGGAAAGGAGCTAATCTTTATGAAATTTGGACTGGGCAAGTGAGTTCAAGCCACGTGCGGCCTAAATGAGATGGCCCACATTCTCCTCAATTCGATGTGGCGGTTATATGACTGCGTATCAATCGCAATTGCCGTTACTTTTTGGATGTTCTGCGGATCGCGACGAAGTCTCCTCGTAGGTGGACAGATGGCGAGAACAATCGATGCTTTGCCAATCAGTATTAATTGTAACATTGTACCCATTATGCAGTGCTCATCGAAGACATATCGCGCTCTTGGACGCGCTTACCGAAGCGTCGGCAGTTAATCGATGTTACGAAGCCGTCGTTTCACGGCTGCACGTATACGCACTCGATCTATGGTATACGTACATTGTAGGAGAAGCTCAAATTTGAACCAATATATACTAGGCATGCATGAGACTAACTTTGAGGTCGCTCGTGGCATTAAAATATAAATACAACACTCTTAGACCAATTGGAAAAATTTTGTGAGTCACGAGGGTTTGGTTGGGAGCATATGATCACATACGACGTAGCCAGGTTGCACGACTGGCCGCATCGAGAATCGTATGTATTATTCCTCGATATCTAAGCGAGATGGCTGAATACTGCTGCTAACTGCCGATGTGACGCTGGGTCATAAGTATAAAGCATTTTTCGGGCGCAATTTATGGTTTATCCGTCTGGTATGATTGACTTATTTGCAAGTTTTACTGTCCGATTTCTATAGTGACTATTGAATGGATGTCAAATACACGTCAAGTATTCGAGGTCCAAAATGCGTTGCGTAATTAAGTATTGGACGAGAAACTAAGTAACAATAGCAGTGCATGGGCGTTTATGCTGTCGATATCGCAATCATGCGGTTTAATGTAGATCGAATTAATGATAATTATGAAGTGTGCATTCAGTTCGAGGGTGCAAGTGACGGAAAAGAAGGCTGAATTTTTATTTATTTTACCCTTATTTCTCGCATTTACGATTTGAGATACTTGTGTCGTATGCAAATCCTAGAACAACTTTACGGCGATGCGACTCATTTTTTTATACATTATTCACGGACTGAATATCAATTAACTTAAGCAACGCATAGAAACGAATATAAACGCGCTTGTATACACGTATAAAAGGCAACAAGTATCAGTGAGGTCGAGAAAAGGATATCGTATCAACTGTAGCATGTGCAGTGTGTTTCCAAATACCTTCCGTTTTCTTTTGAAGTGCATATAAATAAATGTTATATTATAATTAATTAATTTTGATGGAGTAAGACTCAATGATAATTATCTAGAAATATAACAAATTGAAAACTGAATTCGGTTCGATTAAGTACAGTAAGTATAGATAATAATTATCTACAAGTATTGACAAATCAGAACATGCGGCTAGATAATGGAAACACGCTGTATAAAAAGTCGACGATGAGATTTGAATACATGTAGAACAATATGGACAGTTAATTTATTTAGTTTTCGATTAGGCAGATAGGAAATTATTAAGTAGAAAGAAAATGACGGATGGGAGGCGGGCGTGCCTTGAGATGCCTCAAACCCTGACACAAACAATAATCATATCTTATAATGTTTCATGCAGCTATATGATTATTTATTAAAAAACTTATTGATATGATAATGTGAGCACATGGTCGAATGTAAGTTAAATAAATTAATCGATCTAGTTCTTAAAAGAGATAGAGAGAATGGACACGCAAAATAAGGTGCGTAAAAAGTATTAATAAATAAATGTAACGTAAATCATCGTGGAATAATGAATTTATCCCTCGCGGAGTGCTGATGACTGATAATGATGCAAAAAATAAGAATATATAAAAATTAAAAAACAAAGTAAGGAGAATCAAATCATCAAATATCATCCTCGATATAAAATTATTGTTAGACGTGCGAAAGAGGGAACGACGAGGCTGGCGACGTCGCTCTTCGATTATAAACTTATTATCCTACATATTCTATTTATTCAAGGAAAAAGAATTTTAATTTATCCGCGTCAACGAATGCCTTTTCAATCTTCCGCTAGTGCAAATTTTTCTATGTACTTTCGATCTTATAAATTATACGAGAGAAAAAATAAGTATTAAGCTCCTTCGAAAAAAGTCGTTACGCGATGTTGATGATAACAAATATAGCTCTATACGAATTCTGTTGGTCTGCGACTAACTTAAAAATATTCGTTCTGAAGTGAGACGAAAAAGAGATATAGTTTCGTTAAAAGAGTGGATAATATTATATATTGAATTGTTAAGCTAAATGGTCCTTATATGAAAAGTTTTGTTAGTCTCAAACGGTTTGATTCTTTCAAGAGTAATTTTTTTAAATTAGTATCTGTTTCTGAAATGTATAAAACAATAAAATCTGCAAATTAATAAATAAATTGTATTGCTAATTTTTTAATTAAATTATATCGTTGATGGATTTTTAAGAATATCTAAACAATAATCGATTTTAAATTAAAATTTAAGATCATCAATGTTGATTACATCAATAAAGTGGCATGGACATAATTGCATCAGATTATTCCTTTGTCAAATAATTGTATAATAATTAAGATCTGTCATCTGCGTATTAAGATTCTATAAGCAACGTTGAAGAGAAACAAAAATAAGTTAAAATTAATTGACTGGAGTTACTGATTAATTGATCATGTTAAGTATAAGTTTATCCGAACGATAAAACAAAGTTGCGAAATTGAAACGTGTATGTTCGGCGGCACGTGTGTACGTGTAATGAATGAAAAATTATACGATAATGACTTATAAATACTATATATAAACTATATATATACATACATATATATATATACTCATATTTATGTATATATATATATGTACACATATACATATTATACATACATATATATTTAACTATTGCAAACCGTTGTTACATCGCTACTTATATCGTATTTTGTACAAAGTATCCTCTATTCCCTTAGTTCTGTTTTGCAAGCGTTATCCGTAATAAATTATAAAGAAAGAATATAAAATAAATTATATGGAAATCTAGCAAAAAGGAAAAAATGAAAATGCGAGAAGTAATCATTAATATAAATACACTTATACTTCGCGGGTAATACGTTAAAGCAACTGTCACGAACTTCGATGATCATCTTAGTAAAATATTCTTTTCGGAGACGAATTCAAGATATAGTCAACAATCGACAAATGCAATTGCGTACCATATACTCCTTGGAGCTTAAGCTGTAATTAATTTATTGTGGCGTCGACTGTGAATGATTGTATGTAAGAACGTAATAGATATGAAAAGGAGACTAAAAATACTGTATTAACCGACGTAAATTATGTATGAGCATGTCTCATAAATTTTGAAAAGACGTTCGATCTTTGTTCGACTCTACATTCATACATATGAGGTTTAAAAAAGAAAAAAAGAATGTTTGCTTCTTTCTAAAAAATGCTAGGTATTGGGTGCCCTTATCATGGCTGCTGACTATCGACATCAGTTATGAACAAATAAAAAATTAGAAACGCTACGTCCTGTTGTTTTCATTATTTTATTTATTAATTAAGTTATTTTCTTCTTTAAAGAAAAGTTTTAAAGTACACATAACGTATAATTGATCAATATTTTAATCATTATATACATATTTCTAAGAGTGTAACTTTTATTTCTTTAAACATTACAGTGTTAAGAAAAAGGATTCGTGTAACAATTAAGTAATTATAGTAAAAGTTAATATTAACAGATCTTTCTTATTCGTTACTCTTATTATAATTTTAGTTAGTTTTATAATTAAAAATTATTATGAATTATCACGACATAAAATATACTTTTCTATATACACATAATATTAAAATTCATCAAGATTATACGTAATTGTAAATCAATTCTTAATTATACTTGATTGCCATTTTAAGTCGAATGGACAATTTATAGATAAACGTTCACGTTTTTAAAAATTTATGTATTGTAAATACTTGAAAAACCTCTTTGTGGCTAAAAAAACATATTATATTGGTAACGTCTTATAATGACATGACTTGCAGCTCATACGTAAATGTATATTTTGACGTTCCTAACAAAAATTGAAATCTAATACGAGAACTAACGCTGAAAAACTAATGCATAGCGATGTCCTTTACGTCAACTTGATCGGTGCTAAATGTTTTGTAACTGTGATCTGATGTAGTTGCCAGGTAAAAAGCATGTGTGCTTTTATTAAGTAATTACGCAGTAATGGTCAATCTGAAGATCAGCATAATTGTTGAACTAGAGGCGTAGTTCAATCGCTACATTAGTGCCACAGGTACAAATACATTTTTATATATACATTCTTTTTGTAAATATCTTTGATTCTTTTACTACATATTTTATTTGATTATTATAATTCGACTTTTTGATTAAAAGGGAAAACGTAAATTCGTAAGTATGAAAAATTCCAATGTATATCCATAGAGATAAAGCCGGATGTTCTATTGTAATTTCAGTTTTAAATACTTTGATTCTCTAAATAATGATTAATAAAAATAATATCCAAACAAATATAAATAGTATTTTAACTTTAACATATTTGATTTGGAAACTGCAAATGTCCTCTCATTATATATAATATATTTTAAAAATTAAATTTAATAAAGACAAAATATCATAATAATAATACATTTAATTAGTTTACTTCTACACATCTTTATTTATAAGTAATTATAGGTGATTTTAAAGAATAAACGTTAGGTCCTGATTGCAAGTATTCAAAAGATTTTCCACGTCATTCTTTAATCTGAAATTGTAAATAAATTTTATCATGAATTCACTTATATTTTATATAAATAGATAGAATTTATATTTAAATTTCAGATATTCTTTTACATTTTGGATAAAGTTTAACTATAAACTAAATAAATCTGCACCTGAAATTCATGGAATTTTTTTGGAATGTTTGAATTTTTATGGAAAAGCATATTGAATTTTGACGAATCAATTGAATTATGCTACATACATAACATTTATTTATCTTAAAAAATTCAAATGTGCTTCACAGTAGCACAAAAAAACTTACCAAATAATCTTACCAAATAAATGTAATTTCATTATTTTATTAAAATTGTATTACAAAGAGATATAATATCGACTGTTAGGAAGACTTGCTAAAAATTAGTTAAATAGTTTTCGTAAATTTAAGCTAGAAAAATGGAGACATTTTGATAAGCGTAAATCCATTCGGTGATAAAGTATAAAAAAGAGTGCCTAAGCTGGTACTTATATGTTTCATAATAATTTCATATAAAATCATATTCGATGTATATTAATTGCAGCTTTTTATCACTTACGTTATTAGTGGTTGAAAATATTGGGTTCAATGAGTATTTATACTAATATGTCCACCCAAAAGCCGAAGTTATACCATCAATCACCCATATTTGCTTGAGCATGCATTTCTTACGTGTAAGTAAAGTTTAAATTGAAAATTTATAATGCGAAAATAGATTCGTTCACATTTCAAATGATTAAAGTATATTCTTTTATACTTTGACTTCTAGTAACCTATTCATTTTTTAATTCTTTAACAAAATACAACAATACAATTAGTATCCTTTTTAAAAATATATAAAAATCAACATTATAACTAAACGAAATTTAGTAAATTTTTTATTTACATACTAATAACATAATAAAAATATATGTACAATACTTATTTTAATATATTTACTTAACAAAAAATATAAACGTAAATAAAACATATATCATAAAAATAAATTATACATTCGAATATTTATTTGACCTTTATTATGACCTAAACTTTGCAATTGGTTTGCTTGAAAAGTTTTAAAAAATGCCCGTATAAAAATCATAAAATTTGATTATTTTTATCTCATAATGTGCATTATTAATTAAAATTAGTAGTCGCATTTAGTCTGCATTTCCTGAAAATTTATTTAAGATTAAATGAAAGTTTAGGAATTATTAATCTTACATAATATATAAGTAAGAATATTTTACCAGACTTTTTAAGCTCTTCTGAAATAAGTCAGGCAAAAAATCTATAATCATCCAATAAGCCACATTTCATTTTATGTGGAAGATATTATTAATTTTTTAAATAGCGTAGGATTCTTAATCCCCTTTTTTATAATAATTATATGTTCAACATTTTCTTTAGATTGTAAATATAAATAAATATAAGTTTCCATAGGATACATGCAAAGTTTGCGTACCTGTTTAATTGCATATTTGTGTATTGATTAATTTTTACTATGAACTTTCGCTTTATTAAATTTCTTTAATTTTTTGAAAATTCAGGATTAATACTTCCTTACTGGCTGTCTCTTTTGCTTGTTGGGTGCACTATTGTTGCAGAAGCTTAAATTTCTATACGGCCGCCATATTGTGAATATTTATTAATTATTCATATCTTCGCAGGAATACTTTTGATATCTTTATAGTAGCGTTCGCAGAAAATAATAACCATAATCTTAACTTTTTCGTAATACTTTTGGAGTTTTTCAATTCATTTTAGTGCTCTAAATATGAACACTACATACGTATGTTTTATATGATCAAAGCGTCTGTATTTTATGTTTTTATCTATGGTGAGTAGATTGTTGCACAAGATTTTAATAAAAAATAGTAAATTAAATAATAAATATATATATTAGAAACAAGAATCTTACCGTAAAAATCTCTTATTATGAAAAACTAAATTTTTAGATACATTCGTTCTATTTCTTTCATAGCGTATTATACATAAATAAAATAAAAAATTATGGATTTATAATGTCCGTAAATTAGTTGTACATAAAAGAACTATGAATTAGTATAAATTAATAAAAATTTTAGTGATTTCATTAAGAGTAATCATAAGACGTTTGTTATAAATCAATTATTGTTGATACAGTTAACTTAGCGTATACAAAATTTAGTAAATATTCCGTAAAATTATATAAGGGAGAAGGATATTTATTATATTTTATTTCATCATAAATATACAAAGACAATAATTACTATATGTAATTTTATTTGTTTTATGTTCACTTAATGCTTCATTTTTTACTAATTATGTATTAAAATAAATAGTTTTGTTTACGCATCTTCTTCCCATACGGTTTCCGTCAAAATTGCAATATTATCTAATCCCCGCATAGGTGCGTACTCCAAATTCCACATAAGATTGGTAAATACAACTGAAATAAAACATATATTATATTTACTTGTATTTATTTATATTAGTTAAACGATGTAAAAGGTTGCATAAATTGTACATTAATATAAAATTGGTATAAGAACGCTTTCCTCGGTCTATATAATCCTATTTCAGGCATACAATATTTATGAATTTATAAATGTAACACTGTATATCTGTATTAATTTTATCGACATAATATAATACATTATAATAATCATTATTAATTTAGTACAAATGAAAATCTAGGCATGTTTTCTTAGCTAAAAAATGTATATAAAGCCCATTTATATATAAAATGTTCAATTTTTTATAATCTTTTTTTATTAATACAAATTTATATATTTTGTAAGAAAAGTTTTAAGTAAGTATGATTCATACTTATGTTCGATACTTTTATTTTTCATTTTGAAAATTAACAACTTGATTAAAGACCGGGTTAAAGACAGTGTATACAATTTTTTTATTTGCAGATACGATATGTAACACAAATTGTTCACTTCGAAAAATATTGATAATAACGAGGATAATGAATATACATATAACTAGATACTTACGCATCTCCCCTTGATGCAAATCGGCGATAAGTTCAGGACAAGAGCTGTTGCAGGGATTGATAGGTGTGAGTCGAAGTTGAGTGGCTCCTCGTAGCTGAGCCAGTGCTATGAGGCCTGAATCGAGTTCCACCCTTTTATAGTTAGGGCTGTTGTAGTCCGAGGACATGAGGACCCAGTTAAAGTGAGCTGGTGAAACAGTGCTTGAAAGAAAGTATGGCCGCTGGTAGTACTTGCGTAAAACCTTTACTGCGTTGATATCACAGTTTTGCCAGTGGACAAACCACTTGGCGACCCCCGGCGAATGTACACGGCGTAGAAAGGCTGCAAGGTCAGAAGATCCAGTGCGTAAATTTGAAGTCAAAGCACATGGCACTGTTTCCATTAATCGTTCGTTTTCTAAATAAAGCTGGGAAAAAGTTAATAAAAAAGTTTGTATTAAACGACAATATTAAGGAGAATATTATAATATATTTTCACAATAGAAAAAATTTAGTTTTTAAAAAATACCAATTTAATGTAACTTACATGAGTAATATTATCAAACCAAAAAAAATCCGTATTCATAGCACTCCAGGAATTCATTGCATCCGTGATTATAGCGGGTGCATCTCTATTAAGGTAATTATCCACTAATTGGCGATAACGAACATCTGATAAACGATCAATAGTTTCCAGAGCCTCACAAGCCTAAAATAATGTCGTGTGTATTTTGAATCGATATTATTTTAATCCTTACAGCAAGATAACTATATATTAATAAATAATTAAAATACATTGTTATCGAAAATATTTTTATTTTAGAACACATTTACTTGTCTATTTATTTACTTATAACAAATCAAAATTGATAATCAAGGAACCTCCAAAATATAAAAAACAATTTCTATACAATGACGTTGAACTTTATTATTTAATATTATATCATTCGAATTTTATTAAAAAATATTTTTATATTTTGTTCAACAGTATAGATAAATGATTATAAAAGAACACTTTTGGATTATTCTATTATTCGTTTGAATGTCGGTTCGAATCACCCGCGTTGTTCGGCTAGTTGCTTATCCGTCCGTTGTGTTAGAGCTCGCATTCAAGCAATCATCGTTTAACATAATGTGCTTTCATGTGTGAAATGTGTTGTGAAACGCGTATTGGGTAATATATTTACAATCTTTAAATCTTCATTAGTACCTACACGTCCATTGAAGGATTCGAAAATTTGATGGCATCAAAAATAAAATTAATATAGTCTCACCACACAGTCTTCTTCAGTTACTGTATATTCGTTATAAAAGGGATTATTCATCATGCAATTCTCATAGTATAGTGGTTGCCAATTCCACATTGGTAAAAACTTTATCATGAGAAGGCGTCCGACGGCGGTGAAATGAGCCCCGACAAAGTCGAGCCGAGCTGCGAGGCAAGCGAGAGTTCCAAGGGCAATAAGGACGAGAGTCGCCTGAAAGACAAGTTGAAGCCACGAACGACGCATCGCTGCAACCAGCGGCTGGCAAATTATATCCATCTCTTCTTCGGTAAAGCCCGCTTGCTGACAGTACCTGTGATGAATTAGTAGAATTTCAATTTTAATTTGTACATGACACTTCATTTCGGAATTCAGTAATATTACCTTAAATAACAAATTAATTGTAAAGTGACCTGCTGTATATATTAACGGCTAATAAAATGTATTACTTTAATATTTATGCAAAAATGATGTAAATAATTATGTGACCTCTGATAATAAGAAAGTCTTAATTCAAGCGATGCGTTGTAATTTTGAGAAAATATTATCAATGCAATTTCGACAATGATTTTAAACAATTCAATTAAATAACGTTTTATTTATTCAATTAAAACATTTTCGACTGAACTTTAATAAATTATAAAGGTCTAATCAGTTTGTAAATTTAGTTTTTTATACCCTGCGGCAAAGTAAATTATGTAAATTTAATATTATGTACTACAACTATTATTAAAAAAAAATCAATTTATTCTTATTTTATTTACTTAAATATAAATATATACATTCCTTGCAAATGCTTTTTATTAAATTTGATATATAATTATTATACTTTAAGTGGA
Organism: Sycophaga agraensis; assembly: GCA_018906755.1. Lineage (NCBI taxonomy): Eukaryota > Metazoa > Arthropoda > Insecta > Hymenoptera > Pteromalidae > Sycophaga > Sycophaga agraensis. The sequence continues at coordinate 133,156 of JACCIE010000057.1, read as the reverse complement.
TTTTAATTAAATATATATTTTAATAATATTTTAAGTTATATGATATAGCATAAAAGCATAGAAAAAACCATTAAAATTTTGATTTACCAGACTAATGCAAGCCTAAAAAGGGGCGAAGCTTTCATTAATTGCTGAATTTAATTATCATATTTGTAAATCTGTTAATTTCCGATTTAAATAAATATTTATGATAAGAATATAAATTATTACAATTTAATAAACGAAGATATACACACATCCGTTATGCTTCTCTTTATAGATGTTGAGTTATGAGTATATTGTAATACTTTCAATTTTCGATATCATAACGTATATCACATCATCTCAATTAAACTACATCTCTTTTACAAAGTTGAAGTTAGATTATATAGAATTATTATTATTAAGGGAGTGGCGTGCACTCACTTATAAAAGACGTTGAGTTCGTCATCAATAAGCCGCAGCTTCTCCGAATGGGTCATTTCATGGGGCTCCTTGGCTACCAGCTTCTTCATTGGTTTTAGTCCTTTATTGTTCGACATATTAGATATTGTTACTCTCAAATCTGCTTCTCTTCCTTGTACACTATTATTCAAAATTTAATAACTTTGCTAGCTGCGATGTAGGTGCTGGTCGGACTACAGGCTTGTCGAGCGTCACGCCGATACTCGTGGACGACCTATTGATTTTTGCGCGCGCATGTATATAGAGTTTCCAATTCAAAGTACTGTATATATCGTGAGAACCCTTCGCATTCTCATTCAAGAACTGTAGAATTGCGATTACATTGTTGTTCTACATAAATTATACTACACAAGCACTACAAAATTAAATTTTTTTTAATTTAACATTTGTTTGTCAATATACTCAACAAATTCAATACACTGCTTATTTATCAGTACATTTTTCTTTCACTTCTAATAGATTGCTACGAAGTATCTAACAGCAAAATGCTGAAAATTACCTGAATATTAATTGCAGTCGTCAAATTTAGTTTTAAATGGATAATAGGAATATATCGAGGAGAAAATCAATGTCTTGAGGATGCGAGGATATCATTTTTTTCCTTACTTCCTTCATATTGTATTAAGTGACCTTATTACAATATAGAATTAAATATAATTTTATATTTCAGTTCTACAAGTATTTGTGTTGCCTTGAATGTTAATATCATCATTTCTGTCATAGTTACTTATTGTACTTAGAAAATTATAATTTTTATAATGTTATTACAATTAATTGTTATTTAACATTAATATTAATCTAATATTTATTATTGTAAAGGATATAACTGTAAATAAACACATTCACTAGTTAGTATTTTACCAGGGTAAAAATGAACGATTTTTCTATCAGCTGATTTTTGACTACATTTTTTTTGAGAGATTTAACTCGAAGATATTTAAAGAGAATAGATATTGGAGATATAATCCCATAATTTTTAGGCTAATTAGTAGACAATTCGAGCGACAATTTCTTAACACTGAAGAATTCAATATAATTAATCCTAAATGTAACAAATTGTACAAAGTTTCATCGTATCTACTAAATTTTTTGGATGAAGGGCTATAACCAGCTTTGTGTAGTAAGTTTATTAACCAAATAGGTTGTTCTTGTTTTGTTAAAATTACTTATTCTGGCAGTCTAATGTCTTACCTTAAGAGGATAATATCAGATTTTTATGCTGCAATATGCTTTGTGCATACGCCATCATGTTTTGCGATATCACTTGAATTCTTGTCTGGAAGCACTTGGTAGTACTTAACTTAAGATAGAAATAAATGCAATACTTGTTTCCCTCGTATGTTTAAAGTGCATTTACTTATAATCTATAGTCGTACAAAACAATATCGTCAATTGATAACTTACGCCTTATCCTACATCCAAAATGGATAACGTGGCAAAGTCTCGAGCAAAGTGGTTGCATTCTTTAAGCTGTATCTATTTTAATTTTCTTGGCTCTGATTTTTGGATTACTAACGGTGTCAGCAGAACTCTTGGTCGACCTTTTAGTTCTTTTTATTTGAAAGTCACACGGTTTTTAGTATACCCGTAACATAACAAGGACCTCCAGCTTTGAACATTTTTATATGACTTTTAACATGTATTACATGTAATTTTTTTGCTCGAAATTTATTTTATACGTAACATTTACTTTTGTTATGAAAAAAAAAAACATAATTAAGAACAAATTATATTGTAAATGCTTGTGTATAGGACATAAACTGCACACTAAACTGCAAAACATAGTTGACATAAATATTAAATTTGACACTTATATAAGGACAATAATTTACATGTACTAACTCAAATGATACCACGCAATGTCATTTAATACGAAAATTATATTCATGATATATTTTTTAGTTATTATTTTATATAAAAATTCTGTATAAAATAAATTATATAAAAATATATCATGTGCACATTCTGGTTCACGCATTTTGCTGTATGCATAAGACCTCTATTGTTTGTAAGTGGCAAGCCACTGTGTCCTATACATATATAATAGGAAAGTGCAGAGGCGGCTGTCGATTGGAAGCCTATGAGCGAAATGAGCGCAAGTCGGCAGATCGGGATAGATAAGAATCGGCATTCGGAACTCATGCCTCCATCGACAATAGAGGCACCAACACACTGTGGCTCACGTGCCGCGAAGTATAATGTAAAGAGCGCTATAGCTAGTAGTTACGAGTTGCCAGTGGTAGAGCCCAGTGTAGCCGTGGCCTGTGGCTCGAGCTCGCTTTTTAATCTCTCCCCTCTCCTTTCCACTCAATTCGCTTTAAATCTGGTCACTTGCAATTTTAACCGCGAGGGCGCGTATTATTACGGTACATGCAAATTGGCGCGACTTGGTCCACCATGGAATATGCATAACCCCTATTGGTCTCTATATGATATCGGCGAACTTCATTAATCCCTAGTTTCATTGGACCATCCAGTTCCCACTAGGCCTGGATCAGCCTCAATCATTGCTGACACTGACTCAGCTATTATTGTAAGCATCGCTGATAATTCGCCAGAAGATCGCAACTATTATTAAAGAATGTAACTGTTGTTATTACATGTGCACTTGTTGCAAGTATTTCAGTAGCTGCTCAAAGTAGCTCCAGATGCTATTCAACTATTTTCAGAAAGTATCTCAATTACCTTAGAATTTTGAAAAGTTTACTAATTCCGATTTCAGAATGTTAGGTAAGAAGTTGCTCTTATTATTATCTGTTCAACTTTTAAGAAAAATATATTTTAATTCTGAATTGATATGTGAATTGAAACTTAGTACTTTTAGCATATAAAATATGATAAAATTGGTTTAATATTCTTTATGCTTAATGAATATATTCTATCACGTATACAAAGAAGAGATTTAACGTTTTGTATTTAACTGTTTTTTCATATTTAATTTTTCAGCCATTTCCAGAACACTTACGCGAGTATGTGGTCATCGTAATATCGCTACACTTTCGGCGTTGTCAGAAACGCATCAAATGTTACAAAAGACATGCAGGTTTGCATTTTTTAATGCTTTTCATAACAAAAAATGCTGTAAATACTTTTAAGTATTATTTAAAATGCAACTTTCTTCAATTGTTATATAAAAAAAATTTATCAATTTATTTGCAATTATTAATTGAATCAATTTTTCATTATTAAAGAGACTTTGCTGAAGGAGAATTAAAACCCATAGCTGCAAAAATTGATAGTGATCATTTATTTCCTAAAGAACAAATAAAAAAGATGGGTGAACTTGGACTGCTTGCTATGGCTGTGCCTGAATCACTGGGGGGAACTGGTCTTGATTACCTTGCCTATGCTATTGCTATGGAAGAGATCTCACGTGGTTGTGCCAGTTGTGGTGTAATTATGAGTGTGAATAATTCTCTTTATTTAGGTCCTTTAGATAAATTTGGTAATGACAAACAGAAAGAAAAGTACATTCAACCATTTACTAATGGAGAAAAAATTGGTTGTTTTGCTCTCAGTGAACCTGGTAATGGTTCAGATGCTGGTGCTGCCTCAACAACTGCTAAATCAAATGGAGAAAGATATGTATTAAATGGTACCAAATCATGGATAACAAATGCTTTTGAAGCTAGCGGTGCTGTAGTATTTGCAACTACTGATAAGTCAAAAAAGCATAAAGGAATTTCTGCATTTATTGTTGACAAACCAACAAAAGGATTTTCACTTGGTAAAAAGGAAAATAAATTAGGTATAAGAGGTAGTAGTACCTGTTCACTTATATTTGAAGATTGTGAAGTGCCATCTGAAAATATTTTAGGAGATCTTGGAATGGGCTTTAAAATAGCTATGATGACTTTAGGTAATAGATAATTCAGTTAATAATATTGTTTTATTTATGGATTTATAGTATCTTAGCTTAGATAATTTTAAAATATTAAATTGAAGTAAATTATATATCATTTTTTAAAACGACAATTATTAATTTATCCATTGACATGTGCATTTTAATGTAAATGATAATAATAAAGTTGAATATTTTGTAGATGCTGGAAGAATTGGAATAGCTTCTCAAGCTTTAGGTATTGCACAAGCTGCTCTTGACTGTGCAATGGAATACGCTAGCAAGAGGATCGCCTTTAATAATCCAATTATAAAATTACAAGCTATACAAATGAAAATAGCAGATATGGCCCTGAAATTAGAGAGTTCCAGATTGTTAACATGGAGGGCTGCATATTTAAAAGATCAAGGAAAACCTTATACAAAGGTATATTTTTTATGTAATATTATTTTTAATAAAAATAAAAAACTTTATTAAATTAACTAATCAAACGCTGTTTATTTTTTGAAAGTTATAAACTTTAAATTATATAAAAATGAATTTAATAACTAATCTCACATTGTTTAATCTGTATTTTAGGAAGCTGCCATGGCGAAACTGTCAGCATCTGAAGCTGCAACATTTTGTGCACATCAATGTATTCAAGTTTTAGGTGGTATGGGATATGTAATGGATATGCCTGCTGAACGGCACTACAGAGACGCAAGAATAACCGAAATCTATGAAGGAACATCAGAAATTCAAAGACTTGTCATTGCAGGAAATCTTCTAAAAGAGTACAATTTGTGATCAATGTTTTAGCTGAATTATTAAGTATTTTAATTTTTTTTTAAATTTGCAAAATGTTTACCATTTTTAAACTGTATATTTATCATGTAATATAACTGTACCATCTATAAATACTTTACATATTTTTGTGCAATCAGAAGAATGAATTTTATAGATTATATTTTTTCTACTCTAAGGAATTAATAAATTTTATACATTATTATCTTATGGCTTTATTTTTTACCGTATGACTGACATATGTATACTTTACTTTCTTATATATACATATACATATTTTTTTATAAACGTATATATGTACATGTTTATTCATGATCTGCATAAACATTAGTTCATATACGCATATTATATTGGAATTTTTTCACTATCGGCCCTTTGGCAGCGCTACAGGTTTTTTAGCCCTGTGTAATACGAGGAACAACTAATTTTTCTTAACTAGTTTTAATAGCTTTTTTAGGATGTCAGATAAATGGTTTTCCTTTTATCAAGTAACATACAATGAAATTCAAATGCAACTTGCATGCAAGAATGTTTGAACATTGAGGAACCATTATTATTTAATAAAACACTTTTAACTTTAGTATTTCAAAGTATTCAATGATCAAGAAAGTAGCTATCATTCTTAAATATCCTCATCAGAATTTATTCTGCTCACCTGTTTTGTGCAATGACGCCCAAGCTGTATTGTTTTCAATGAGATCATTGATTATCATGTGAAATTTTAAGCATCAACTTCATATTACATTCAGCTATACGGCTTCGTGTACTGTATTAATATATGTTTAAATTTAGAAAAATTTGTTTCAGGCATAGACAATAATGAAATTGAAATTACTGTATTTTGCCTAATATCGATTAAATTAGTTTCTAATTTAATTATATTACTTTTAAATACACTCCTTTAAGATTTTTTTAAGTGAAAGTTGTTGACTTACAGTTAAAAAAGAAAAATATTATTCTAATAAAATAACAAAATGTACTATAATTATTAACAAAAAAAAAGAACCTGCATAATTTTAGACTGAAATAATGCATAATAAAATTTCATTGTATGCTTCGTTTATGTACAATTAATACATTCTAGTTTTTATACACTCAAACTCTGCTAAAATTCAGATAGCTTATACTCATTTTTACATATAAAATTAACATAACCAATTATTTTATATTCCTTCATTTTATTACAAAGAGCATAGACTGTCATCCCACCAGAAGTAAGAATCTAGTTTTACTCAAATACTGAGGATTAAATTTCATCTTCACTCAAGCAAAACGCAAAATAAAAAAGTTACTATTAAGAAAACTCACTGTTAAGATCCACAAAAAAAGTGGGAAAGCCTATTGTAAATAAATCGCTTGTATGTATTTATTACTCGATTAACGCATACAGTACAGGAAGTTTCTTTTTTATTAAAAAAATAACGAACAATTTTATAAGGACATAGCCCACAAAATTTTTAATAAATTTAGTGCTTTCATAAATTTATGATTTCACTTTTCTGTTTCATTTCTTTCATATTATTTTTAGTTTATAACATTGTTGCATATCATACACTAGCACTTTTGGAATTTACATAGCAGCTCCTTATGTTTAATATTAGACCACGTTTTGGGCTTGAATGTGCCCTCTTACCCGCAATCATTTATGCGCTTGCAGCAAGCAAACTGTGTATGCTTGTTAATAACTGTTAATAGCTAAATATCATTGACTACTTTTTCTATTCATTAATTATTCAAGTATGATTAAATTATCTAAACTTCACTTAGCTTCTTCTCTCTAGTTTAAATTTGGACTATTACGCTGTGCTTAATTAGTTAAAGAACATGCAATTCGTCTCAAATATCTGCTTCAACATCTCCATTTTTTTTATCAATAATAATACAATAAAGTTATTCTCTGACTGTAGATACATTTATCTAAAATGTTTGTAAATGTAAATAAATAAAATTGTAAAGAATTAGAGTAGACACTGAATCTAGACCAGAAAGTCTGAAAACCGCTCCGATCCGGCAGGACTGCAGATGGTTTTGAGTGTATGCATGTGTGTATATAGGTGTAAATCTGGCGCTCGTATTACTTTGAAGGGAAATTCATTTAACCTTATTACACTGTATTTATCAAAGCTTCAATCATCGGCACGCATTCCTCGTACTTCACCTCTGTGTCTTTGCTGAAAAATACAAAAGAGAGTTTAAGTAAATTAAATGATGAAACAAATATATTAGATTCTATGTAAAAATTTAAAAAAACTTAAAAAATATTTAAGTAATTTGAAATCTAATTTTTCATATTACTGAGGTAATTATAGTTTTTGATATTTTCATAGATCCTCGAAAAAAATTAATCATTTTTTATGAATAACATATGTTTTCCCTTCTAAAGTCATGTGTTGTAATTTATCAAACTTCACAATAAATAAACTTGCTCTTTTGTATTTTATTATACTTATATTATTTAATAAAACTATTTTTAAAAAATCTTGATTATAACTTAATAATTAAACTAATTTAAATTAATAAATTAATTAAAAAATTTTGTTTTTCAAATTAATTAATAAATTTACATATCAAAAATACATGAGAATGATTTGAATTTAATGGAATCAAGTGAAAGTCAGTCCTTATCTTCTCAAATATATATCTTATAATAATAAAATTAAGAATTTTCATTTTTTGTTTACCCTATCTAGTTCTTCTTTTGTGGTATCTTCAATTGCCCGAATATCTTCCATAGTCAGACCATGCCAGCGATCCATCCAGCAGAAAACTTGCCGATGGAAATTAGTAAACAGACGCCTCTCAGCTTTCTGGATGAAACTCTCAACACGTGTTTGCAAACCAAACCATTTGAACTCACAGGTAACAAGTTTGTAACAAGTCATTACTGGATTAACTTGATGCTTCCAGTCTTTACTGACCAGTGGTCCTCGACCAGTTTTTTCTGACTTGAATTTTGTTGGATCTTCATCATCTTTATAATCTGCACTAGCAACAGAATCATTTGCAATATCTATATGCACAATCTCCCTAATTTTTAGTTTGTCTGGAGATAGTTCATGAACCTATAAATATAATTTTAAGATTGTACAGATAAATAATAACAATATAAATAATGTACAAGCATTTTATAAAATTTATCCTTACATTTTCCTGATCACCAACATCTCCAATATGATAAGATTCTATAATAATAATAAAATTCTCTTTCATATAACCTGGATTCTATAAATTAGGTTAAATAAAAATCAATTAAATTCATTGCAAATTTTAAGATATAATATAACTAGCATAAATAGTTACACTTATAACAGTTTTGCAGTAAGGATATGCATTCCATGCTTCTTCATGAATTTCTAATGAATTTTTAGGTAGCAGGATACGAATAAAAGGTGGCACTTTACTAGCTAAATGGTAAATCTTGTATGTGTATTGACCAGAGGAATATTTTCCACCAAGTAGTGGGTAATCTCTGAATGGTTCATTTTTCAGAACTTCAATTCCTTCACCTCCACCTGTATTATTTTTACTAGCCTCTGCCACTGAGAATAATTGGCCTACTTGATACTGTAAATTATTTAAAAGTAAGTTTAGTGTTAATTATATTATTTAATGTATTAACTTATTTACTTATTACTTATTTAATTGTATTAAAATTTGAAAAATTATTTTCATAAAAACAAAAACAATCATGTAGGATCATGGTACTCATTTAATAATGAAAACTAGTGATTACAATAAATTTTTATTAAAAATTTATGTAAAGTCTGCTAAAAAGTAATCAATAAATTTAATTTAAAAAAAATTTCAATAATAATTTTCCATAAATGACATTTACATTGGAATTGTAATTTATATTAATAGTTATCAAATTTAATGCAATCAATATTTGTTGAATAAATATTCTAATATTTTTTATAGAAAGTTGTAGTAGGATACATACCTCTTCTACTGTGAGTGGCAGAGTGACGCGGCTGTAACAAAAAAGAAAATTGTCAACAATCGGAACTAGATCGACAATTAGCCATGCTAAGATTATGTTGATGTGTCAGGGCACATGTGGCCTTCAGCTGAGTTGCATATTCCAAAATTCACAGCTATAAGCTTACATAGAAATCAAAGTAACAAAGATGCGTCATTCTTTTTAAGATTTATTTCGGCAACTGGCTCTTTGCAAAATAGGGAGACAAGTTGAAGGTATTCGCTTCATTTTGTTCGAGTAAGCAATTCGGTAAGACTCTCAATTTTTGGTTGTTTGCCGATTAAAAATGCATGACTAAAAAAAGAACAAAATAGAAGTGGCAAGGGTTGGAATAAAATCACCCTTGCTGGCAATTACACCGATCATCGAATACGATTTATTTATCATGAATTAAACACGTTGTATTCAGTTCAAAAGCGACAGTCCTATATACGGACAATGCAGAAGAGAGGAGTGAATGCAGACGAAGGCATTGTGAACAGTGTGAAATGTGAGCTAGAAAAGGATAGCGAAGCGAGAGTACAAGAGTGCGCGTGCATGATTATAGGTTAGCCTTTGAATTTTGGAGTAACGATCGAACTCTGTCGCTCTTGTACGCACTGCAAAAGCACACGCGCGGGCAGGCAGAGGTAGGGGCGGGGGGTGCGGAGGGGGGCTCTTGAACGATGCGCCGTGTAGAAAACCTTGATCGCTATATCGAAAAAGGTCTGAGAATAATGATCGGACACGACGTTTCGGCGCAAGAGGCCGTGGGTCGGCAGTGGCCGAGTACTTACAATTCCTTGATGAGCATCTTTCAGGGTGCGGTGCACATGGGCTGGAAGCAGCTGATGGAGCCCACGTCTTGATGAACGTCGTCGTCGACGGCCCAGTCCCACGTCAGAGGCGATGCGCGTGTGGGCTTGCCACCACTCAACCCCCTCGCGACCAGCTCGCTCCCTCTCGCTCTTTCGGTCGCTCTCGCTCGCTCCCCTGCGCCGCGTTATCAGCCGCCGCCGTCCGCACTCCTGCACGAGAGAGCGGGCCGCAGTGCGCTTCGTTCTCTTCCCGGTCTACCCTGCGCTGCCGCCTCGGCTGCGGTCGATCCCTCTAGACTGACGGAGCCTCGCCGATATTCGCCGTCCGTTCGAACTCCTTCGGTTTTGAGCCCGCGCGCTGCTGCTCTTACGTGGCCCCTGCCGCGCACACAATCGCACACTTGCTCCCTCGATTTCCGCGCCGGGACTGAGACGCGAGCAGCCAGCCGCTTGGAATTAAGAGTTCGTGGCTTCGTGCCTCGCGGCCCTCGTCTCGAGTCTCAAACTCTCAACCTCGAGTCTCTCGTCTGGTCTTTCTTTTGGAAGGCTCACTGTCTCACTCGGTGGCCGGCGCGCACGCTCCTACACTGCGCACACAGCCACACGGTCGCCCGCCAACACAGCCTATAAGGCTTTTCTGTGACTGTGGTCTACGGATCCCGATGCACAGTCACTCCGTTTTCGCGCTTCTCCGCATAATATCTGAGCAGCTTCTTTCGCTCGTGTTTTGCCACCCACGCAACACTACGTATATAATCAATACTTAATTCTATCTATCGTACAAGCTTATCGCTATAATTTTCATCAAAAACAGATATAAAATGTCGCTTACATGTACGCATTAATATACAATACATGCTTTTAGTGCACATGTATACTTTGCTCCTTTCTACAGTTCCTGCCATTGTTAAGGGTGAATCATGCTATTGTTGGCATTGATTTTAATTATATTTTTGGTATTTTATTTCATATAAAATGTTGCGTGTATATTTTATAACAACTACTTATTAATAACGGGTAATTCATTCATTTTGAACGTCCATTATCTAAAACTTGACTTCCTCCCCTTTCATCTCTAAAATAACTATTTCGTTTTGCTGCTTTGTAGCTTGCTAATACAATTACCTGAATTTCTCTATTTAGAATTTATACTTCGGCGCCATAATTTCAATGTCCTCGATGTTGTCGAACATTGCACGTTACCGTTCCGTTCTCACCCGTTCTCTCGCTATACGGCTGATGACGTCAAGAGTTCTGCAAGCTGCAGACCGTACCATGGGGCAGGGTTGCCAAGACACAAGAATTCGGCGCGCATTGCTAAGATGTGCATGAAATTTGCGAGTAATAATTAATTTAATTTGATAACGTATGGCTCTGTATCGATTGCTACTTACAGTAGGAAGTATACATGCGTACGTTTTTACTCATCACAATGTACGTTACTTGCGCGGAACGATACTACCGGTATTAGAGGAAAACAGGTGTGACCAATGATATTAATATTATATTGTAGAGCTATATAATACAGCACAAGTTAAATTTTAGTAATATTTTCTTAATTGTATGATACTATTTATTTCAATAATAATATTCAAATGTCTAATAAAAATAAGCAGTATGTTATAACATGTAAGTATGATTTTAATACATGCTAATATTTAAATTTTTTATCGAACTATTTTTTCTAATGCTTCAGTTTCCAAAGTGTAATGCAAAAAATTATTTAAAAAATTTTTACTGGATTTGATACAGTAAATAAAATAGTTTAGAATTTATAAAAAAATAGTACAATATCTAATGGTCGACACATAAATTAATCATAACGCCAGCTCCAAGGCCAAAAGTTGACTACAAGATTGTATTTTGTTTGAAATCGAAAGCTTTAGTTATTGCAGTTAGAATGATCTGATTTTGAGATCAAATATTATTTCTGTTTCGTAGAAATCACTACCTCTATTAGAAAAAAATGCATACTATCAATTGTCGTAATATTCAAATTTTCGCCCAAGAGAGAAATAGGTGGTAATCATTGGGATGGAAATATACAGTGTACGAATAAGTATCTCCCAACTAAGATTCCGATGTTCTGTCCAGTCACTGTTGATGTGTGCGGCTTAATGTTTTGATGGAAGTTGAAACACAATTATTCCATTGATTATTTCTTTCGCGTTGATCGAAGTTGGTCAATTGCTGGGTAATTGCTTTTACCAGGCGGTCTTATAATTAACAACTCTCTTAAATAGAGTAAAATTATTGACAATATCACTTAAATTATTGACAGTATTTTGAAATCCCTTTACTAGCGACGTTGTTATTATTAAATTTCCTTAGATACTACATTGCTCTTATCCGAATTATGGCAAAAATAAGGCATATAGATTTTTGCGGAATTATTTTAAAGCTATTTCAATTTTACTTTATCAATAGTAATTAACAACTTATCATTTCTGTCAAAACTTACAAGTCTTTCCTTTCAAACAATATTGAGATTTCACAGGATTTTGTTTTGGGGCCTTCCCTTCCGCATTTACGTTCATAATATAGGTCTGGATTTTGGTTATGAATGCATTCGTTACTTTTTATATACACATGATCTTCAGATGTATTCACAGATAGCTTTTAATAATCTGCTACAAGTGATTAGTGTCTTGCTAAGAATTCTGCAAGCACTGTATTAGCCTTATTAAGAATTGATCTGTATAATGTTACGAATCAAATTAAAATTCGAATTAAAATTATAATGTTCAGTAAGAACATTCATCTCAAAGTACATTCATCTTTGTTATTGGCAAAGTCACACTTGCATTCATGTCAACTATGGTACTGACTCCTTTTCTTTGATATATTCATTTGTTTCAATGTTGCGTTTGATGCAAGTCTTATCAAATGTGTGAAATGTGGATGCGATCAGATCCAAAATTAATACAGGTATTTATATAATCTACATTTCTTCTAACAGTATATATATCACATAGAATACGAGTGCTAGTGGATTGATAGTATTGTCTTTGAAGGGTGTATTTTTAGTACAAGAGAAACACTCCTCAAAATGGCTATTAATTAAATACACTGTGACTCTATTGCGATTTATTTCTTATATTTTATGTATTTAAATATTTGGTCATAATCTTTTGGCTTGTCTTATGCTTACATCGATATAGTACTCCATTAATTTTTTCCTACTAATTATGCCTTATCAATCATAACTGTGTTCAAAGATCAGAGAAAAATGTTTTCCTACATACACCCTTTTATTATATATTCTTATACTTTGTGCTGAGATTCACTAGTAGTGGTTGTGCTATCGTCAGCAAAGAATTATGAGAAGGTTTTACTTGATCGTGAACTTAGGGTGACTGGCGACACTTACACTAAAGTTCAAAAGAATAATTGTCGGAACTAACATTCTATAAATTGGACTTTATTTTACTACAGTGTATGCCAAATAGCGCTTCATTATAATATTTCCGAACAAAAAACAGAATATTTTTGACAAAAAATATTAGTTATTTATATATAATTTACCATATTTACCAAAAAGTGGAAAACCTTACTGATATGAGTTTTGACTACCTGTTATTATAGGCATGCAAGATAAGCTACAAAATGCTGATTGTCATTTCTGTATCGTATATGGCATTGCACTAATTACTCGATCTTGTAAAAGTACTAGTCATTTCTACTTAAAAAAAGTATAAAAATGAAATCATTATACATAATTTGTATTATGCCTATAAAATATGTGCTTAGAAAAAGATATAAGATTAATTTATAATATATTAGATTAAGTTGTTGTCTAAAATGTAATTATTTTTATGTCTAAAAAAAATAATTAATTAACTGAATTTTCTTATAACTGAACTGAATTAAGAATTAACTTTAGAATTTGCTACTAATATTCAAATTGTTAAAAAACACTAACAGAACTGAATTTATTAACATTAGAACTACGTTTATCTCGTTATGTTTATTTTTTTACTGATTAAGAGAAATTAATTCTTTTAGATTTGTGTAAATATGTAAAAGTACGAAATGAAATAGATTTAATTTCATAAGTATTCTATTACATGTAATAAAGAGATATCTTAAGGCTAATTGCATTTAATAGAATTATATAATCAAGCATATGTACAAATAAACTCCTTTTTAAGGGCAGTTAACAATATTTTTCCGTTTACTTTCAATTTATGTAAGTAAAAATACATAGCTATTAAGATTTAATATTTTTACTGAAAATAACATAATATAAAATTTATAGTTAATTGAAATCCACTACAAGCTTTAGAATAATTTAACTACTCTGATATATTTACTTATATTATACATAATTCTTTATTTATCAATTCAGACTTTATATTAAATTGCTTAATAGATTTTAAAGTGCTAAGAAAAATAATCTAAAAGTTAATTGACTTTGTGCAAATTGTTAGGTTTCGAAAATGCTTGATTATTCTATGAAAATCGGATAGGATAAAATGAAGTTTGTCCATTCGAATTCTTCGAAATTTATCTATTTTTGAAAGAAATATGTTGTAATAATTTTAATATTGTGTGTACTATGTATGCGCGTGTTATGTGTTGTATTTGAAATATTAGAAAAAGTTACGACTAGAATAGCAAAATTAAATACTAGTTCAGATGCAGGAAATATGTCAGCAAAATCCTAGAATAGTTGTAAATAAGGAAACTGATAATATTAAACGTAAAATTATATCGCGATCTGACATGTACAATATTCTTCAAGTACAGGGAATGAATTAAACTACTATTTTAATGAATGTATACCATTTAGAATTTAAAAATCGTATTCTTTTCAAGTTTTCATTTCATCCGCGTGTTCATAATGATATACTAGTAAAAGACTTACTAATTTATTAGTGTATTAATCAAATGTAGTTTAAAATTCATGAAATTAACCTTGAATGAAATAAAAATTTTCAAAGTCCGAAACCATATTTTGTATACGTGTACATCTTCGCATACCTAAAATTTTTATTTAATTAGCAATTAGAAGCTCAGAATCATGTCAGAACTACTACTTTAAGATTTTCTAAATTTGTAGTTATTAATTTTGGAATACAATAGGTAGGAACAAGGTAGGAAATGTGAATCAAGTAAAAAATTCACGGATGAAAGCGACTTTGTGCAAGTGATTGCGCTAAAGCGTTAGTCTAAAATATTTTAAACTTATATGTATTTTGTGTATTTTGAGGCCAGATAAATACTTACTACAGGAACAAAAACTTTACTTATCGACAAAGAATTTAGATAAAGTTTCAAGACGCAATTGTTTGATGTGATAGATAGATAATACCAATTTAGCATCACTTTATTCATCACGTGGATCGTATATTAATACAAATATCTTAAGCTATGAATTCACCGCGTTAAAACTACATAAAACTACTTTAATCACATTTTTACTGATCTCTTATGGATTAATAGAATATATGATGTGTATAATATATAAACGTTCAATATGGACTATAAACCTTCAACAACTCGTCGTACTCATAATAACTTACATTCCGAGTTTTTTTATATTCTATTATGTGTATTACAATAAATTATGTTTTTGAAAATAGATTGATTTATATTGGTTCAAATTATATTGGGCTCAATAAATAAAATTTTACTTGTGTTTTTTTAATTTGTTTGATAATAAGTCTCCTAATAAGTCACTATCCAATTCAACACATTATATACATAGATAAGCTACTGTTCTTATAGACACCTATTCAGTCTATGTATCTCATCCGACTACTTATAAATTTTCAAGAGTCTTTCTTTCTTAAGTTTTCGAGCCTAATTTGTGCGAGCTAATATTCAGCTAATCCTACTGGACGCAAATTGTCTATAAACGTATATTAACTACCTATAATTAAGAAATTTAAATTTGCGTGGCAGATGTCTGCTAGATCAATGCCTTTCTTCTCTCTAAAATTATAATTACAAGGACAACTGCACCACATCTCTGATACGTGACGAACAGAGTTTATTGGGATACGAAAATAAGTAGACTTACGGTGAAACGTGTAGTTTTACAAGTAATATAATTATTTATTTATCTTATTCAGTTTGTAGTACCTCAAAGGATACAAATTGGTGATTAGCTTTAAGTTGTCGGCCTTACACCCTTTTACACATTACCAATGGTGATGTGTAACACTGTTTTATATGAAATGTCGACTGATATCACCGTAACGTATACCTATTAATTATTAAGCTATACCTGGTTATTGTTAAATAAATTTATTGATCAGTGGTTAAGCAACATCTCAGTTACAGAGCCCTGTGGTGACTTATTTGACAATGTCGGACTCGTATACCGACAGTTCCGATTAGCACAAGTACTACAGAATTTTCTCATGTACTTTGCTTAGCATACACCGCATGGCTCCGTCGTTGATTACTACAAAAATGGGAGCATAAATAAAAAGAAGTTAAATAAAAAAACTTAATTGTAGGTATTTTTTTGACAGAGTCAAAAGTGAATTTATTATATTTCACATGTGTTCCAACATTCCGCTCTCTATAAAAAGTATCATTTTATCATTAGTTAAAGTGTATTATGTACAACCAACTAATGAAGAATTTATCATCAATCCTGACTCTATTATTTACAAGATTATTGAGAAAGTTGGCTATGATTGGCTTCCTGCAGATTTTAGAATCTCTCAAAGGTCGATCTTGAGACTACATTTTAGTTCTACATCAATGATCTTGTATTCTAACTACTTTTTTCAAACGATATTTAGCATGTACAATATATAACCCATTCTGAAACCTTTAAGCCTGTACCAAGTGCTTTTAAATAAACATTTATTTTCTTTAATATTGTAGGTATTTCTTTGTATTAGACCGAGGTATTAGGCATATTTCCCTTCATCCGTGCAAATACATCTAGTCCAATTTGCTGTAATTGTAGCATTTTGTCTGATCAGACATTCATATTGTAAGTTTGTAATGCGTATCATATTTATATTAACCTTATATTCATTGAGTTATTTGATTTGAATGAGATATTTCAATAACGTTATTTCGCGCTTTCGTTATTACAATAATAACTACATTACCACCGGTATTCTGAATTCTAATCCACAGAAAATGAGGCATCTATAGGAGGAGCAATCAAGCGGGAGAGAAACGTACATACACGATTTAAATATTTTTTTCGAATTTAATTCTTGAATTAAAACAGAACTATTTTAAATACTTTATGTTAGTGGATGTAGAAATGTGATTAACTTATAATGATGTCGTTGATATATTATTAACTTATTTCAATAATTTTATGATTAGCATCAAACATTAAGATGTGTATTAGAGGTTTTTCATTGCCATAGTTGTATCAATTAGTTTTAATCGCCTTCCTGTTTATTTAAAATCTTATTATTTTTTTAATTTTTAAGCTACTATGAATTAAATTATAGATTCTTCTACAGATTACACGAATTTTAATATTGATCTATGATATCGGGAACTTCCTATACGCTTTTTACCATTCATCCGATTGAATTATACGAGAAATCATATCATGATTTTATATACTTATATACGTGTAATCTAATTTAGCAGATCTTGTTTAAGCAGAATTTTTTCCAAAACTAATAATATTTTTTATTTAGTTCTGATTCTTTCTGAAACTGAATCTTTCAATTTCAGATATCAATATTTATATTACACGAATAATATATTATGACTGAGACACAAACTGTATTAAATGAACACCAACTTTCAGAGTAACTCGCCTTCAATTGGTGTCCAGCTTTGGAAACTTTTGTACTACAATAGTAGGTGTACCAGTATACGAATTTCTAAAGCTGTGATATGATCACATGCGATAAAAATGATCGATTATATCGCAATTTATACTGTATTTCTATGATTTAGTATAGAATGCTGTATTATACTATACATAAATTACAAATATTAATAAACAACTAATGATAATAATAGTATTTTTTATAGTTTTTTGAGTAAAGCGTACAAGAAATTAGCATTTTATATTAGTATATTTAATTTATTTGCGGAACTAATAATATGGTCCCTTTTAATACAATATATTCATCGCTATTGCGTATTTTTTAATACATTCTCCAATAATTCATGATGTACTTAATAATAATCACTTGCGCAATATGCATGAAAAAATAAAAGTCATAATCATTTTATTATTGTATTGTATTGCAATTATTCAAATAGCATTTTGTTGATCGTGCATACTATTATACAAATAATTTATATAATAAATAATTAAGTTAATTATTAAAGCAGTATAATATTTTTAAACATCTTCAAAAATTCAACCGAAATAATATATTTAAATTAAATAAATAAGTACGTTGTATTATTTTTTTCACGAATTTTATATCTGTTGCAGTTCAATGATATTCAGTGGTACTCTATGATGTAGAGGTCTGCTTATGGGTCAGAATAAATGTAGGTTAGCTTAAATGAGCAAAGAGCTTAATATAAAAATGTACTATTAAATATTATTTAAGATATTATTCGATATTTTATAAGAAATAGCATTGAGAATAGTTTTATTTATAAAAAAATATTATTTGTTTATAATGATAATGGTTTCTACGATAGTCTGCGGTAAACACGATTATACATTGCCAATATATTCATTAATTCTGTACTTTTATAACCGCACGCTTTTAGCGTAGCCGTAATATATAAGTTTAATATTTTAAAACATAAGTAAATCTGTTTAAGAAGAATCAAATTCGTATTATTGAACTATTCGAAAACATAAATGTACACTATTGGTCGGTGTGGCCAACAAACACTACCCATAGTTAATAATCGTCGTATTATATCTTAATGAGGTGGTCTAGAAGTTGTAAAGACTAGCGTCCTTGTTTCGCTGCATTATACCAATTGTATAGCACATAGCGAGTAAAAAAACAAAATTAGCAGGTACAACCGAAAGTACGTGCGCGAAATTCCGCAGCCGAAATGATCTCTTTCTCCAGTACAGAATCATGGTCATTTTAGCTATAGTCGGCCGCGCGTTCGCCCAAGCGACGGTAACTGAATCGAGAGCTTCCTCGTCGAGGGAAAGCGCGGGACTAATCGTAAACGACCGTGACGTGAGCGGCGATCGAGTCGACTGTATGGAAGCCGATGGATCGTGTGCACGATTGCTGTGCGCGATTCTAAATCGACAGCTACTCCCGTGCCAAATATTGTAATTCCTTTCATCTTCAGTGGTGCTAATACAAGGATATGCTTATGCCTACATCGAAAATGAAAAGAATCCGTTCTATATCATGTCTATCACAAGCAGGATATAAGATTCGAAAGCTGCTTTTGCGTTCACAACTGCAGAGCTATACATATTCAGCATTATGTAGAAACATAGTATCCCTTCTCCTTATAATCTTTATTCTTTTACTGTCCAATTACATAGGATTAAATATATTTGTAGAATATTTGTATATAAAATATACGATGATATATAAAACATTCTAATCTTGAACTATTTTGCAATCTGTATCAAAGTATAGAGGTATGGAAATTGATTGGATAATTATCACATACGTTTAAAAATACATTAAATAATAATTTAATTAAACAAACATTTCACATATTATATTGTTATGTTTCAATTATTTGAATTAACGAAATCTTAAAATGCGAGTAGATTACTACTTTTTATATTCGTAAATGACAAAAACTTGTATGCAAGGTTATATACTTTCTCTTGCGGCGATTTTTTTTTCACACTCTTATGTACTTTATCATGTGTTTTTGGAGACGAATTTTTGTGCACAGTATAAATCTTCGATTAGAAAGTAAATACGTACTATTAAGTTGTAAGATTAAGTGTAAAATTAATATTATTATATTTATAGAAGTACATCTGGAAAGGCGATAAAAATGTAATTTCTAAGAAATAAATTATCTTATAGTAATTTTTTATGGTAGACCGTAGAACTTACTAGGACAAACTTGTAATACTTGAATGATCTCAATTTTCCGCATAATATTCTTGCAATAATTTTATTTCCATTAAAGTTTTTATTATGTTTCTTATATTTTTTTCCAATAACTGCAGACAATTTTTAATATAATGGACTTCGACTATCAGTATAGTTTGTTTTTGCGTCTCCCTTGAATTGTCGCCACTCTTCTCGAGTATGAAGAAAAGCCAAAAAGCAGACTGCTAATCGGCGATAGATCACTCGCCGCTTGTCTGGCTCTGGTCAAAAATGCCAGTCTCTTTAGTAATAGTTGAATTATATTCGCGGAATCGAAGCGAGTGCTAAAGGCGAGTTCGCTTGTCCTGCGCGGCTATAACGGCCTGCGGCGATCCAAAGGCGGGCGGTTCCCGCTCCCATGAAGGAGACACGGTGCTGTAAGCGGTGACGGGAGGGGGAGGGTAGGGGCAGCAACCAGCGGCGAAAGGGAAAATGTGCGGTTACAGCCTCCTTCCTACTCGCGTTCTCTCGACTGCCCCGTTTTTTGACATCGCTCGGGCCTGGCTAGCAATCGGCCGCCCGCCGAGTCTCTGCACTTGCCCGCTGAACGCGTAACGAGGACTGTGGCCCAAGCTTTCCGTTTTTATACATACACAGACTGTCCTCTTCGTCCTGCCGGGATTCATGTCACCATGATTCAGGATGAATGTTTGAGTTGACCATCGAGGGTTGCTTCCAATCGCGCGCGGCGCGGCAACTCTTTTGAAAAATCGCATCGAGTGGAAAGTGTTCTAAATGTTCGTCGATTGTCGGATAACGACGCTGCTGTGCTATACTAACAACGTGCTGTGATAAAAGTGCTCCTATGCTTAAAGTTTTTAATACAATACATTTGAAGGCAGGTAGAAGGACTTTTGGTTAGTCTAACAAGTATATAAATTTCTCAATCCGGTAGCTATTTATTATTAACAAGCATATAATCAACTCTGTATAAAAAATTTTAATTAAATATTAAAAATTACCGATTTTGATAATATTAAATAATTTGAGAATTGTTATAAATTTGCTCTCGATTAAACACTTATTCAATGAACTTATATTATGCTACCATATTTTACTTATTTTCTAATTGTCTGTTGTATTCAGAGAAGACTATCCTTAATCCATAAAAATAAATATTTTGGACAGTATTTAAAAGTTTTAAGTATTAACAAATTAGTTTCATAAATATTTTTAGTATTTTATATTATAAGATAATATAACTTAAATATTATTAAAATTTAGTCAAATCCAACGGGTACAAGTTACAACGATTCTATTGTTATTTATTCAACAACATTGGTCATTTTTGGTGATTTATGGAATGCAACAGAATTCGCAAAGTGATGTATGAGACATTGGGATAAATCTGCAAGACCAGGTGAGTTAGCTGTTTTCGAAAGTCTATTATTCTAATATATGTAATATTTATCCGCATTTAATTAAATAATTTAAAATATAAATATCAGATACAAATTATTATTTTCATTAAAAATATAAAGTTGATAATAGAGAAATAGAGAATCGAGGATTTTGTATTATTCTGACCTTAATAATCGGTATTGATACAAAATAAATATATTTACAATATTCACTTGATATTTGCAAAAACTATTTTCCGAATCAGAAGGCAAATCTTAGTAGCTACAAAATTTTTCGAATGTAAAGCTAGACGCCAATTAGATTAGTTAATAATTTTTTTTAAACATATGAAAGTATAAGAGGTCTCTTGCGCGCAATCAATTTATTTCTCTAGAACATCCATTTAGGAATATGTCGAGGGAAAAAAATTCCTAACGTTAGGTGTGAATTTTTAGACAGTTTGTTGCCCAACTTTATGACTTCGAGTGCACTGTACATAATTCTGTCTCAGATATTAAGACTTTCGAAATGATTGCGGATTTATGAACGGTCGACATACATCTGAGCTATCATACGATATGTTCGAAAGTTTTTCACCGTTCCGTGGGTTAGTAAATTGTCATCAAATATGCAATAGGTTCATCTTAATGATTAGGCGACATGAAATATTTACACGGTCAACTAGGTAGCCATTACTCGATTCATTGAATTTTGATTTAATCGTCTACTTAAGATTCGAGTTTTTTTTATCGTTGCAATTATTATACGGTTTTTTATAAAATTAACTCTATAAATAGAAATGATAGTTTAAAAATGTTAAGTACAATTTTTTATCACTTTATTAATTCACAAGACGATGTATTTGTAAATAAGTATGAATATTAATTTAGATTCTATGCGAGAAATTCCAAATGTGTTATGAAATCAGTAAAGCATAGGGAAGTGTATTATTGCAAATGCACCTGAATATGCGTGGTATTAATTGCGCTAGCTCGAGTGCTTGCTTCACTTTCAAGTGAAGTATCGGTGGACGACTTTTTCCGAACTCGCGGTGGTTCTTTACAAAGTTATAGTATTTGCGATATATACAGATCTAGACTACTGAATATTTTTAGGCAACAAAACAGCAATCGTATCACTATGTAATATATTTTCTTTAATATTAATTGGTTAAAATATTAATAAATTAAAAAATTGTCGACTATAATTTTGTCGCTCTTTAATACGAAATGCGTTGTTTTAGAATATAAAATTATTTACTATTATTATTTATGATCTATTATTATTATTATTATTATTATTAATTTTAGACTACTCTTATTTAAAAAAATTTATTCTTCAGAGTCTAAAAAATAGACCATGATAGTTGTCGGACAACAGATATTTTCATAAAGCATGAGTAAAATTTGTAAAAACAATTCGTGTGTTAAACCAACTAGTATGAAGCAGCTGCAAAGAAAGTCAAAACTCGCTAAATCATCTTTTTTACTTCTCCTAATCACTAAAATTGGCAACAAAAATCTCCTTACCACAAATCCCCGAGCTTTATAATTACTGAATGTTAACAGCAGTTCGCGATTAACGAAGCGTTGCCACTCTAGGCTGGTCACTTTCACGCGGGTATAACCGTGAGCGCAGCTAAACGCCTGAACTGCTATTGCGTCTTATGTAAAATTGGTCTCCCGTGCACTGTAGATAAGGAGCATATACTGTGGTAGTAGTACGTGTTTACTACTTTTGCCTGGGATACTGGTAAATCTATTGTTTAAATTTGTACCCATGTAAATATGTTTGTTGTAACTATGAATTGTTTAATAGTAACTAAAATTGTACGTAAAAGATCTTCATTTTAATTCGTTGTTACACTGTGTGGATTTGAACAAAATACTTCATCTACCTTGTCATTTTTATAATTTTCTTTACTACAATTTCATTTTATTCGGTATTTACTGTAAGTTGCATTAATGGTCTCTGCAAGAAAAACATTACCAAGATCACTTTAGTCATTAATTTGACTCAAACTTTATTTCTTTAATTAGAAATTTATGAATTTAATAAAAATATTTATTATAAAAAAGAAAATAAAACTTTAATATTGTGTACAGAGTATTAGCTTAATTATATCTATAGATGATTTATTAATCTAAATTGATAAAAAAAGTACTTTTGAGTATTAAATTTTTATTTATTTTTATGAATAATAATGTATTATCGGTCTTGATCTGTAAGCATATAAAAAAACAGTCTGTGGTTTGATGGATTAGGGTCACAACAATCTGAGGAGCCAAATGCATTCGTTTCAATTTTTTTATTATTATGTGTACATCGATAATAAAAATATTGTATTTTAATCTTCTTTGCATTATTTAATATAATTCAACAATACTTAAATTAACAGAAAATATTTTGTATTTATTATTTATTTTTTTATTTAATTAATATAGGAATTATTTTTTAAAAAAATTTTATACGATTTCATCAAAATCCAATTTATAGTAACATAACGCCATAAAAACGTAGCTTATTCAATTTTTCGACAAGTTTTAACTGTTAAAAGAGTGCATGTAAAATATCATGAAAATCTAATAAAATACATCGAACTATTAATAAGCAGTAATATAAAATTCAAATTGTATCAAATACAAGGTCTACTTAATAAAATAAGTTGCACGCACAAAACGTGTCCTAGAAGGTTAGTATGACGTCGTGGAGATGCTCGAATTCAGCGTTGGTATTACTGGAAGCGTATACTGTTGCAGTATGAAAACACGTTTTTGTTACTGTAGCAGTATTTTTTTTTTGAAAAGTGTAGAATCATATGTTTTTGAAGAATGTAAACGGTTTTCTGAAGACCAATAGAGCAGCGACGATAACCAATGTCTAGGTCGATCTATCTCTGTTTCAACTCTGCAAACATTGAACAAAATCAATGAAATCGTATACGAAGATTGTCGTATTATAAATATTCGGATGCCTGCTGAGACTCTATTTGATTTAACAATATATTTTACAATGTGCAAAGAAAATTTAAATAATAATTCTTTATCAGTCACTTATATTAAAATATCACTTATATCAAAGATCGTAAATATATATTACAGATAAAGCAGTATTTTCTATAAAACACTTATTAATATCTATCAGTCGATGAAAGAGAAGAACATTGAAGGAAAGTACTCAGTTGTAGAATAATTTTTAAAATAAAACTGTTTTTCACAAGCAATGTGATTATTTAATAGCCTGACTTCGTATTACAATTAAAACATCCCGCCAAAACGTGTTTCTAAAATGTGATTACACCTAGAATCAACGATTAAATTTAAGTTATTAAGCATAATTAAATACACTATACAGTAAGAGTATATTTTCTATTGATACGCGTTAGTAGACAAAACTTAGTTACACCAACATGCCCAAGAAATTGCAGCGATCAAAATATTTCCAAGCGTAATTTAGCAAACAAAAAAATACTTTTTTCATCTGCTCACAAGATAGGTAAAACGATAAGATTTTTCAATTATCCTATTGGCCATATCTCTACAGATTTTGCCCTGAGTGACTATATCAATGATTACCAATACTAAAACCATTTATAAGCTTCTTAATACAATTATGAAATCATATCAAAGAAAGGCTATAATTGATCGAAGACTTTGTTGAAAAAAATATGACTTTTTGGAAAAATTTATTTTTCGTTAGACCTGAAATTTTTCATTCTTATATTTTTCATTGTACATATTTATCCTCTGCATCCCTGGTAGCAATGATTAGGATAAAGTTGCTAGAATCTACCTAGATTTTTCAAATCTGGATAGTTTTCAGGAGTAAAAAATCAGTAGAAATCACCTTGAAAGTCCTTATATGGACTTAATCTGAATCGTATCATATATATCGATTGAACTCATTTTGCACATAAGCCGTGTAAACAACCGAATATTCTAACTTTAACTTAGATACATATCAAATATAAATAATAATTGTTGGAAAATAATATATATAGAATAAATTCGGTAATTAAATAAAAAATAGGTAAATTCAATAAATATACAATATATAAGAATATAATGTTAAGAAAATATTTCTCAGTTCTTTTATTATATGTTTAAAAGGTTACATTGATACCGTGATTTGCTTTTAAAAACAATCAAGGCTAGAAAAGGCAGAAAGTGATATATACACACACACACACACACACACACACACACACACACACATACATATTATATAATTATATTATTATTTGATTAAATTAATTTGAATAATATTAAATGAAATTAAATTAATTTCATTAAATTTCATTTTATTTTCAAATTTTATTAAACGAACATTTGAAATAAATTTAAATTACAAGATGATTATTTAAGAGTTATCCGGGTTTCAGGACATCGTATGCATTTATAGGCAGATTTTAGGTTCGGTAATTACCGATATCATAAACTTTTCTCTAAAAATATCGGAAAGTTTCTACCGGGGATGTCAATTTACTACTACAGGAAACAATATTTGAAGTCATCTCTTTCCGGAAGCATGACACTTTTCCTTTTATAACTTTAACGGATTAAAATTTTATTCCCATTAAAGCAGATTTCACTTTTGAAACGTAGATAGAAAAAGTTTTGGCTTACAGTGCAAAAAAGATAAAGGATTTGACTATAAATTTCTTGATATATATTGCTACATGAGTCGATACATTGTCTTGTTAGGGAATTTATAACTTGTCCTTTCATAAGCCGGGTTATTTTTTCCTACTTCTTTCATAAAGTTCAGTAAAGTCATGAAGGTATTAATATTGACAGTGCAACCTTCAAGAATTCAATGAAGACAAATATTACTATGAATGTAAAATAAAAGAATTAATACTGATGTTGCTGATATTATTCACGCTTAATAAAATCCATGATTTTCTGCACTTGGAATTGTATTAATGTTATTTAATTCTCCTATTGGTATAACTATTTATAAATCAAACAGCGCTTCTCGACGTTTCCCAGTTTTAATTAAGAAGCAATTCAAATTCCCATTTTCAGATTACTCCCAAAGTCTTAACGTATTCTTATGTCTCTGATAAGTTAACTTCCAATTTAAAGTATGTTTTGTATTTTAAATCAAAATTATTACTTTAAAAACATAATAATTTCAGTAAATAATTTCAGACATATTTTCTCACCTGGAATATATTTACGGAACATGCTCAATGTAAACTGCCATTGAAATATGATCTCTTTAAGCACCACTTTCATTTGCTAAAGTACGTTATAAGATACAATGTCAAATTCAATTTTATGAATTAAAAAGAGCAGCCATAAAATCACACGCAGCATATTAATTAAGTTTTATAACAGTTTTCGATAAATATATTGTTAAAATTATTAAAGAAATTTTGTATTATGCATACTATGTATATTAAAAGAATGTGAATTAATTTCAATTAGATAGAATAAATATTGAAAACTAACCTTTCTGATATTTTATTTCAGAATGGAGCCGAGGTTAAAAAAATGGACACTGCTCTTACTATTCTTGATTATAGTTGCAACGAATGGCCTCCGTGATACCGCGGCAAAGGTGAGAAACATTTTTATGTTTTACCAATGGATTAAATGTAATTTTATTTTAGAGATTAGAGAATAAAAGTTAAAGAGACTTATCGACAATTGCTGTAATTTTAAGCTTACTTGTATCAATCAGTTTTTTAGGATGTCGACTTTATTTTCAGTTTAGAAATTTTTATAATTCAATATTAAAATTTTTTTCTAACTTAAAGTACTTTAGTAAATAATTAATTTGAAACAGCTTTATACATGTTATTTTTATTTTTAAGCTGTCTATATCTACGATTTATAATGATGAAATAATTTTGAAGGTATTAGTGAAAATTGCAATTTATTGACATTTACTATTTTGTGGAAAAGTTAAAATAGCGTGTAAAGTGTTATAGAGCGTGCTGATGAATTCAGTATGATGTTTTGGAGGACGTAAATTTGAAATAAAATATAAATAAAAAATAATTCAACAAATAAATGTTGAGTTTGGTTAATATTAATACATCAAAATCATTTTAAAAACTGCAACATATTTGAATAAATTAGATTGCATCATGCTGTATATTAGGCAAATTGAAAAAGGAATGGACTTCTTGATAAATCTTTTATAGAACAGAAATATCGCGTTCGATAGCTTGAAGACTCAAGTATATTTATGGAATAACTATTAGTTTTAGGAGAAATTTTGTGTTGATATGATTTAGTTATTCCAGTGTAATTAAATATTACGTGCTATATAATCACATTTAAACCTCTTCGAAAGATTTTTTTACCAAAAATCTAATATGCATTTAAAAAACTAGTTTTAATAGACTCAATTATGGTGTCGGAATACCTGTATACTTCATAAAGTGCATACATATCCTTATGGCGGAGCTGATAAATTAAGGGTATTTAATTTATTAATTTAGACGCTTTGTATCCAGGAATTTTTAATAAAATTTGCGATTACTAAAAATTTTCAAGCATCTTTGTATTCTCCATCAAATCATTGAATTAATTAAATATATTTTGATACACATCTAGTAAGTGGTGTGCATTGATAAGTACGTATGTATTGTGAAAAATTCTCAAAACCAGAACATTTACCACAATTGTAAACATCAAGTTTTTAAAAAATATTTTACTATATCACGAAGGTTTGAGAAAATTTTAAATCAATATTTGTAAATTTTTTGCAAAATCTGAGGGATGTATTTTATTCAGTTCTGTTTTATATGATTTTCAGACTAAGAGTAGTATACAAAAAAAAAACTCCACCTATTCAACAACTTACAAACGATTCAAAAACCATTTATGTTTATTGATTTAAAAAAAGATTATTATGATTTTTGTTAATATATGTTTTCAAATTTTTAATGTTCTTTATTGTCATCCCTCTTTTATTTGTAGAATACTTAATTCGTTTATTATACATTAATATGAAGATTACATTCTAACTTCGCAATATATTAATTCATATTACTAAATAATATAATAATTTTATTAAATTCTTATTTAAATTTATAATTTTTAAATCTTGTTTTTATATTTATTTTTCCTTAAACTGAACTTTCTGTTTTTTTCATCTTTACAGATTTTTTAACATTATCTTTAAATTATGAGAACTTAAAAATGTAATAAGTTAATAATTTGAATAAACATGAAATAAATAAAATTATACAAAAACATTAATTATTAACACTAATAAAAATTGTTAATTATAATTGTAATTATAGTAAACAATTATAAATATTTAAAATAAGTATTTTATCAAAATCTTATGAGTTAATCTAAATTATTAGTAATTACGATATTAAATTATATTATAATATATTACTTGTTCTCCAGAAAGCTCTCCAGCAGCTGGACATAATTATTTTGTTTCTGTAAATAATATAGTTAACTGTTGTGCTTTTCACAACAAAAAGAACATGACAAAGACGGGTTTCGCTGAAAGTGGTTCAGTAAGATATAGAATTTTCAAATTAATAATACCTAATATTATATTAAACGTATACTTTCATTTTACATTATTAGACTGTTCATAATGGTCTTCAACTCAAATATAAAATAAGTCTTTACAAGTATAAAGCTAAAAACGTTTTTTTAATACATAATCAATTGCAATTATATAGTTATCAATTTTTAGATTAATTATTGTGTTGAAAAATATTGAAAATATATTAATTAAATTTTGTAAAGTTATCCGTAAAATACTCTAGATTTTTAAAATATTATACTTATTGATTGTGGAAGTGGCTCGATTAAAGTTTTAAAACAACTTCTAATGATGTAAACTAATAAGTAATGATTTAATATAGAGATAATATAGTAAATAAGCAAGCAAAGATTTATGATAGAATAAATAAAACTTTTAACTAAAATCTTTTAAATACTTGCAGCTTTTTTCGAAAAATCGTAAAAATGGCTTATGGGAAAGTATCTCACAGAATAGTAATACTATAAAAATTTATTATAGATTCTAAAATTACCCTAATATTCAGTGCTAGCTGACATTCTATTTCTACTGGCTTCAAAATGTAGGGAAAATACCAACACAATATGAAACCAATATATAATGTGAACATTTTAAAAACAGCGTGCGTAAATTGCAATCACGTCAATCACACTTGCGATGTATTAATAGTTTTTGCAAAATAAATTAAGCACCATCATCACTTAATACCACCTGCAAAAATTTTTTCGCATACGTTTTACTAATCGTGATACTAATATCATAATTTTTGTTCTTTCGCAGTATTCAAGAACAACATCATGACACTTCAGCTGGATGTAACGGTTATATATATATATATATATATATATAACGTAAAAATGTGATAAAAAATGTGATAAAGATATAAAACCAATGTGATTTGATCGGAAAGCTCCCCGGCCATGATTTAACGGCTATGAGAAACAAAACTTTTTATATTAATAAAGTCGCCGGCCCGGTAATAATATAAGCCTTTGTATTAACCACATGTCTTACTGGCTATTCATTTAACGAGGACTGTTTTTTTCGTCTCATTACGCTCTCACTAGTCATTTCGATTCATTGTCTCTTCTTATGAAGTAAACGTCTCTCCTTTTCTCTTTTCTTTTCACCTTTTGCAATTATTCCATACATTTTTATGGATGAATATTAGTTCAAAATAGAGCTAAGTATCGCTGCATCCAAAAAGTAGCTATATGAATACACACTTTAATATATAACTGTTTCACGTGTATAGTTGTCGATAACTGTGCCAGTCTGTTATCTACATCTAAAATTTTTAAATTAATATAGCTATATTATTTTTTATGTAACTACTTTTTCTTAACGCATATAGTATAATACGACTACATAATATATAATAATCACTTTGTAGGTTCTAAATAGTTTAACCAAAATCAGGAATTTTTAAAAGACTACACGAAAAACTTGCAATTACTAGTGTTACGCGAATGCACGAAAAAGGCAGTGGAAACTACAAGAGTTGTTTCAAGCGCTAAAATTGTTACCATGATTGCTGCTATTGAACTGTTACTTGGTTAGAAACTTTCCCAAAAATCAAAGATCCTTCCGCTATCAGTCAGGGTTATTAGCGAGAAATTAACTCGGTAAAAACAATTTCATACAGAATTATTACTTTCGCTGAATATATCGAACATAAATTTGAGTATTAAGATACATAAAATAATAAAAATCGTATTTATTAAAGCTCTGAAGAGAAAAATTAAAATAAAATTTTCTTAAACGTTTAAAAAATTATAAACAAATAAATAAATAAAATTAATTTTTGAACGCTTCATTTATATAAAAATATTGAAAAATACGTTTCATAGCTCTTACACATTAAATTTTTCAAAATTCAAATTTCAGGTTTTTAAGTACAAAATGTTATTCTTGAAAGTTTTTAAGAGCAATACGAAATCTCAAATATAAATGCAAAAATACTAATGTACAAAACTATTTCTTTTTTTATAAGTATATGAGATTGACTACAAGTATAGAAAGTCTACCTCAGAAATTGCCGCGGGTACGAGAATGGTGACGCCTATATAATTGTAGTGTCATGGATTTCTCCTACGAGGATTGAAGCATATAATTTTCTAATATGAGAAAATAAAAAATGCGCTCATGCATGCATAACTAAGTAGGTGCGTAAACCAAGTTCAGTAAGGTAATTTATTGAATATGCTACAGAGAAATAGATTAATAAATAAAAATAATGAGAGAGAGATAGATAGTAGTTTATTTGTAAATTTTTTAGAACATTATTGCACAAATTAACACTTGGAACACGCAATCATCCTAAGTCGACTTAAATATAAATTATATCACATATTGGTCATTTTATATTGTACATACACTCATTTCATTCACCATATATAAGAGTGAATGAGTATGAACTGCCTGATAAATAATGTAAAGTGAGAGAAATGTGACTTATCTGTGATCACAGATATAGCGCAGTATATGACAATAAATAAATAAATAATTGATACGTAAAATTCTACAAATAAGTCACATTTCTGTGATCACAGATATAGCGCAGTATATGACAATAAATAAATAAATAATTGATACGTAAAATTCTACAAATAAGTCACATTTCTCTCACTTTACATTATTTATCAGGCAGTTCATACACATTCACTCTTATATATGGTGAATGAAATGAGTGTATGTACAATATAAAATGGAGGATGAATACATACATACTCAAGATACACGTATAAAACTAATTTAGGGCTCAAATCAAAACAAGATTATGAGGATGACTGACTAGAATCCATTGTGGTATCCCGATCCACAGATGAGATACATTGAAACAGAGAAAGATCTAATTCCCGTCTCGGTATGCATCCGAGGAACAGAAACCTCTTTAGGTTCACACCTGACCGGCTGATCGGATGTATCAGAAGAGAACAGATCAGTGAGGTACTCCGGCTAATGCAGCCGTAAGATCTTGTAGAAGTACATAAAATATTTCTTCAAACCGTTTACTCCAATCCAGCCTAATCGGATCCTGAAGGGAGTGATACGATCATCCTACTTAGTGCCCGTCCCATACCGTACATAGGAATTCTGTGAGCGTTGTAGCCTTGTCTTTAACTGAAGGGACGCATCTAAGTAAACAATAGAACAATAATTAAAATGCAGAAAGACCAGTGAACGCACCAGTTTGGTACGAAGAGCCTCTGTGATGTATTAACGGAAAAAATATAAACTATATAAAACCTGGTTAATTCTTGTACAGATCAATTCAATATGTGGTCTCCAGGTAAGACCTGCGTCTAGCATAATACCGAGGCTTTTTACAGCCTCAGACAAAAACACGACTGCCCTTTCCCAGAATTCAATAGAATTAAACGCAGCCAACTCAATATCGGAAACGAATCTGCAAGTTCCAAAAAGAGTCGCAGACGTTTTGCCAACATTGAGCTTCAAGGGCATAGACGAGGCCCAGTTCGAGACTGCTGGCGCCGCGGCTGTTACGAACCTGGCTCCTGTCTCAAGGTTATCCCTAGAAAAACTATGGTAACCCTGGAGCGTATAGAATATGTCTTACACCCATAAAATCAAGGGCAAGGCCAAGGTCACTAATGTAAAGGTAGAACAGCAATGGTCCTTGTGATAACACAGAACCCTGAAAAACACCAAGTGTGGTGGAGAGCCAAAAAGATTTTATTGTCCTACTCGAGATGACAAGTTGCTCTCTCCCAGATATGTATGCCCAAATCCACGTCAGCACCCCTTGTGAGAAGCCCAAAAGCTTCATACAGTTTAATAGACGGGTGGGACATATAGTGTCGAACGATTTGCTAATGTCAGACTTTAACAGTAACATCACCTGTCTTTTATTCATATCAGTGCGTGCGTCTTCAGTCAATCTTAACAGAGCAGTCTCAGTCGAACTGTGCCGCCAATACGCGGTTTGGAGTGGGTCAAGGATGTCATGAGACACCAAATATTCCATAAATTGGTCATAAATAATTCTCTCAAGCACCTTTGAGAGAAAGCAGAGCAGTGAAATCGGCCGAAAATCATCTAATATGGAATGTGTTTTTGATTTGGCCAATGGCACTACACGAGCCTTCTTCCACGCCTCAGGAAAGCCACCACTTTCAAGCGAGCTATTTACAGGCGCACTAAAAACGGACTTATAATTGAAAGAGCTTTCACAACTACACTATGCGGAATGCCATCCTTACCAACTGTCTGCGATGTGAACTTAGATATTGACAGTACAATATCATTAATATTTATAGCTTTAAACCGAAAAAGCACCATCAGTAGCAGAGTTGAGCACGGCATATATCCGATCGTCGTCGATGATATTTGACACGGATACCAGCGCAAAGTGAGTGTTGAGATCGTATGGCATGAGTCCATGCAAAGAGCCGCATGCTCGTGGTTGCAAACCTAGGTTCCGCAACTCACGCCAGATTGCGCTGGAATTTTGAAAGTTGAACAGGCGATTATAAAAATTGCCTTCGTCCTGTTCATCTGTACCGTCTGTACAATGCCCCACGCTTACGCTGCAAGTCATAAAGCTCAATCCAAGGAAGGCAATTTTATTTAATTTCATGATTTTCTCGGGGCGAGTTCATCTATTGCCGTCATTAAATTGTAATTGAGCCTCGCGACTGCTGACTCAACATCAAAATCCTCCACTAGTAATGGCCCCCATTCATAGCGCGCCAACAATTGTACAATCGATACTCCTCACTATCGATGCTCTTATAATCCCCATATCTGAAAGAGCAACAGATGTATTCAGGAACAGGTACCTCTTCTGTAACATTAATCATGTTGTGCTTACTATGAAAAAGCGCAGGTATGTTGGCAGCGGAGATTACCGTATCATTGCCCTCCACAAGAATGACAAGGAGCGTGTTGGATAATCTGCAAAGACAGCTCAGCCGCGAGTCTGTGAAGAAATGCAGCATCATCACTGGCAGCATTCAGATCACCGAGAATGATTTTGTGTTGTAATCTGGCGTTAATCGCCGAAATTTATTGAAAAATGTAGAGATCCTCGTAAATAAAGCATGAGGGGGCCTATACACGACACAAACTAATGTAGGCTCAGAGGCACGATTCTGCACAGAGCAGATCAAGTATTCCAGCACCCCTGGCCTTCCAGGCCCCTCAGTGTTTGAGGTAGAGAGTACACGTACTCGGAATTGTTTGTCGATATAAAGCGCGACTCCCCAACTATTAACATTGTCGAACTACAAAATCCATAAATCCCGATGACTTCATCAATGATGCCAGAACCCAACCAGGTTTCCGCTACACCGAACAGATGATAAGTAGGATGATCATGTAAATAAAGACGAAGTCGCTCATGTGAGCTAATAGTGCCTCTAAGAGAGTTCACATTCACGTAACCCGCCTTGAGGAATCTACCACCCCTACTGCATCCCGCAACCTTCTCTTTATCAATCCGCCTCCCACTCCTGGAGACCAGCGACGGAGCATTTGTCCGATCTAATCAAACTAGAACGTCCATTCTCACAACCTTGAGTCGACACAGACGAAGCGAGAGAGCTATGTTAAAGAAACACTGGCTACGGAGTCGCCTCGCGAAGCTCCCGATGAGTACATGCTCATGAATAAATTAATAATCTCTTTCTCAGTGGCTACAGCATCAGCCCTACTACCTTTTCTTCATTTAATAAAGAATTTACTAAAATTTATTAAATTATCTTTGCACTGCTTAAATGTACCATATTGACCTCGGCTTAACCACAGATTTATAAAAATAGTACATTAACTGGCATCAAACGTCGCCGCATGCGAGCGGGAAAACAAAACATCTTGAATTAAGAAGACAGTAAAGAACTGCCTTGATTCTAAGACTAGATTAGCAGCTTCAATTGTTCTAAGCTGCATCCTAATTGATGGGATGAGATTGACGGTTGGAATTTTCAAGAGACTTAATGCAAACTCCTAGATTTATTAGAAAGCGTCATTTTCATAATATAGTTATTATGTTCCATAGTTATTTATCTCTACTTACTTCCATCGCCTTTGACCGTCCTTGTTGTTTGACTCCTCGTTATATGAACTTTTGGGTCTACGAAGCTTTGGAATGAAAAGCGTTAATTAAGGGTATTATTATAATTTAATTCCACAAGAAATCGGAGAATAAAAAAGTATTTAGCGCTGTTAGAAGAAACTAGGTCCCTCGCCCTGTTCAAGGTCCCATCAACCTCGCCATGTTCTGCCTCATTGACTCATTTTTTTACAATCATAAGATATATAATGGCTGCGGTAATCTAAATTTTCGGCCACTAGTTTTTCATCATCTGTATCTTCACAGAGACATACAGTTTCTTGACTAGAAACAAAAGTAACCAATGCAATTTTGGCCATTTCGTTACTATGTATTATAGTAATGTTGTTAATGAAAGTTTAGAGGTGTACCATTGTTTTTTCTTGTAGTATTCTAAAACAATTATTTTGGTAAATTAATAGTCTAGGTGCAAATTAAATCTTGCATATTAATTTTACGACTTCTAACGTACTGTCATATCTTTGCATATCTTTCTTTTCTTTTTAAAGGTTGATTAAAGAAAATGTCTACATCGTAGCTTATCATTTAATCCAATACTAATACTTTGTATTTACTATTTACAGATAGATAATGTACATCTATCGACAGTACGTACCCGCGGTTTACCGCGAAACAACCGCCGCAGTTTCACAACTACAGAGGCAGCATCAACAATGAGTAGTACAAGTTTATCTACAAGCACTCAAAAAATTAATCGAAGACCTTTAGGAAGTCGGCGAGTATCTTCAACACGTACAGGTGAATTAATTACTACGACAACCATATCGACTACTTCTGTGCCAACTACAACAGTGAATCCGTCAGTCGAAGCTATCATTCAACGCGATTCAGAGAAATCAAAGTCGATTCGCTCTAAGCTCATTTCAAAATTTACGAAATCTCAACTAAAAGTTCCCAATATTCCGGTTAGAAACATTCTCCCGCGCAAATTAGTCTCTAAGAATCAAACTACAGAGGAAAGCTTGAAGAAGACTTTTTTACCTGAAGATGATAAGTTAAACGTTACGCACGAACCAGTCGTTGATATCAAGGTTGCTAATGAGAGTGAATCTTACACAAGTTCTCGAAGGTTTTCGCGACCGACTATTGAGCGTTCAAAACTCAATCTGGAGAGCTCACAAAAATTAATATCCACAGGTGTAACTGAAAATACACAAGTGCGTACCGGTAAAAAAATTCAACATCTAAATAGACAGCTTAAAAATTCCTTAGTTGCTTCGAGGTTTCCAAGAAATAAAACACACGATGAGCACTTTACATCAACAACGATAGCTAGTACAACTACTATCATGACGAGTACTAATACTCCCAAAAGTACTAGTCGTCGAAGTTCTAATTATGAGTTTACGAGGCAAAACGACTCATCTCATAAACATGACATTACTGCGTCAGGCTCTGAAAGTGTACGCATCAACATTCCTCTAAATTTTGCCGAATCAAAAAAATTAAAAAGTACTGAGTTGAATACAAGCACCGTAACTAATGATCTCAAACGATCATCTACGCGTTATAAGTCACGAGAGAGACAACCAATCGATGGGAGAAAGGCTGCCATTGAAGCTACTACTGTAAATAACATATCTCGAGGCTCTTCTCGACGAGGTGGTGGAAGTACGAGGAATGCAAATATTTCTGACGATATATCCACATTTCGAGGAAGAAACAATAATTATGAAAGTAAACAAAGTACTTCTGAAACTGGATCTACTATAAAATCTCCTGATCTGAGACGGAGAAATCAGGCAGGAAAGTTTGTCTCGAGGGATTACGATATTACAAGCTCCAGACCGAATCGACATGATAAAGAGGATGTAAGGAAGTGGAGTAGACCAAGAAGCAGATATAGGATCGATGCGACTACTGCAGGATCTGCAACTCCCGTTTTCAATACTTTGGCAGGCGAAATTCCATTGACAACATTTTCTAATTTAGGATCTATTGTACAGGCATACAAGCCGGAAATGATTTTGGTAAAAGATCAGCAAATAACACCGTCGACCACTACTACTACTACTACTACTACTACTACTGTTGCTAGCACTACTACTTCTGTACCTACAACGGTAGCTTCTACAACGAGCTCAGTGGTGCAAGTAACTGGAACTTCTTCTAACACTCTTGAAGCAAACAGAAGGAATGGAAACGGTGATACAAGAACACAACAAAATCCAGAAAATAGACGTAGAGGCTCGAAGGAGGATTTCTTTAATCACGGTCTCGGCTTTAGAGGTAGAAGACCAGGAATTGACGCTTGTATGTATTAATTTTATTTTCTATATGGTTTTATAAAAATTTTGCAAAAAGAATTAAAACTCTGCTATTTAAATAATGTGATTTCACGAAGAATAAGCTAATATTTAAAAATACTACTTTTATATTTTACATTAAAAAATATTATAATAATAATTTCGTTTTTTGTAAGGAAATTCTTTAGAAATAAATTTTATCGGATAATTTTTGAACGTCAAGAAGATTCAAAACATTATTCTCGTTATAGATTTAATCATTTGTCTTCTTTTCGCAAAATGTAAATCAAACCTTTGTAAATGTCTTTGTTTTAAAATAGAAGCGATATTATTAAGTTATCGAAACTTCTTAAATTTTTTTAATTCGCTATATTTGCATCCTGCCTCTCATAGATATAATGTAATATGATGTAAAATTCTTATTTATTATTATAAATAAACAATTTTTTTTAATTATTACAATAAAAAATATTTAGTTCCAGAGATCATTACATCATCAACAACAGCTATACCAGTCACAATGGCAACCAGACCAGATAACCCCGTACGAGGTAATCCCGGCTGGACTTTGCGTCGTCGACCTGGACATTGGAATGAAGGCTCGTCTTTGAGGTCAACAACTAGTCCGATTGAAGCACCGGTAATTTTAAATCAGAGCACAACTACTACCGTAAAATCTGCTCGAAGGGGTAACAAGACATTTGTCAAAAATAATGGAGGTCGAAAGGATGAGGTACTTGAAAGCGATAATTATCCACCCAATTTCAAGGCTCGATTAGCACAATCGGTGAGTCGGGATTGCATACGGAATAGTTTACGCTTAAAAGCTTATAATGCTAATCAGCTTTTATCGTTAATTTAAATAATTGTAATTATATCACTGCAATTTCGTTTCTTATATCGAGCTATCAGAATAATTTCAATGATTCGTGATACAGTCATGAAAACTAGTGTCATACATTCATATTTATTTTATACTCTTTAAGTTAGATCAATCTCAGAATTACCAGTTTACATGTAACTCTATAAAGAATATTTTAATTATTCTAAAAATTTTGGTTCTACAATGGACAAAGGACATTTTTTCAGACTAATTCAATAAAGCGCTAAAGCAGCATCAAGGGTGGTTTACACTAAATATTTACTTATATAATAAGTATGTATAATAAATTTTAAAAATATTTATAAATGTCTACCAACGGTTAGAGTTTTCTTTCTGAACAATGTGTTAAATCATACAGATAAATAGGAGCTTTCAAGAATATGTAGATTCGTTGAATTGTGGTGTACTAATTCGTCAATATTTATGACTATGGCATCTTTTATAGAATTTCTGTGTTGCAGATATTATATCAAAGTTGTTCTAAATTTCTTGGATAAAATATATTTAATTACACGTTATTAAAATTTTATTATCATGTGATATGGAACTAGAGTATAACTTATATATATATATATGTTATTTAAATTATTTTAATTCGTGTTATGAATACGTTACCAATAATTAACATCACCGTGATAATAAAAAATTGTAATGTAAATATAAGTACTTTCAAAACATCAACAAATTCTATATTTTATTTAAAAGTTTAATAATGCATTATTAATTGTTATTTTAATAATTATAGTATTTAAACAATTTATCACATACAAAATTTTATATATTGGCAAATTTGAAAGTATAAATTATTGTATCATACGTCAAATTATATAACAATTTATTTTCGAAAATTAGGTATTTCTGAGATACAACTGAATCAATTAATGTCCAAATTTTGTAAAATATGAGCTAAAGTTTATAACTTCTTAAAAGTCATATAAAATAATTTAAATTCTGTCCTTTTTAAAATCGCATTGTATATGTCATTCTGAATACAAAAATCTTTTATCAACACCAAACTCATTGTCTATATTAGTTTTTGATGTTTTATTTACAATGATATTATTTATATTTTTTCAGTTGCTTTCAATCACCTAAATCTATGATTTATTAGAAAAATCATAATGATTATGTTTTGTTCCTACATTTCATTTAAACATTTCGTTCCTACATTTCGTATAAACGAGGCAGAAGCATGACGTATACATGTAGACACAAATTATTCATTACATCTCATTTTTCCATTACATTTAATCAAGCTCGTTTTGCTAGCACAAAATTATAGTTTAAAAAATGTTTCTGTATAAATTGAACTAAACGCTTTGTATGATTTCAGCAAAAGACCAGTGAACAAACTAAAATGACATCAGAGGTAAGTTGATGCATTCCCAATAATGAGATTCCTTATTATATTATTATATTTTTTATTTAATTAAATTAATAATTGGACTTAAGAGGCTTCCGAAATTGTACGCAGTGAATACATGCTAAGTATTTTTTCTGAATATACTTTGAAGTAAATGTATTTTAAAAATCGAAATTACAATTATTAAATTATTAAAAGATTTTTTGCTTTTACTGAAACACTTTAATTCTGTTCAAAATTTAAAGAATGAGATTAAAAACAGTTTGCCTGTTTTCGGAAACCTCTTGAAAAGGGCTAACATCATTATGGTTGACTTTTGACTGTGTTTTTAACGATAATCTTTTGGTTATTTTAACACTAACAATTGACTTAACGACGACTGCTTAATAAACTCATATGTCAAGCTAGCATGTCCACATAAACTATTTGATACTTGAACACATGAAAATATGGAAGATACATAATTACATCTCTAGTGATCAATTACATATATTATATCTAAAGAGTTAGGTATTTGATGAATTTGTGGAAAGAATGTATACGTGCACAAACCTATTAATGAATTTTTATTTTGCATATATTTTTATGGATGCACGTGCGTGTTTTCATGCAGTTGGAAGCAGAGTTTTATGGTATTTTATTTTTATAAAATGTTCCTGTGTTAGTAAACATATAAAATATTAAAATCATTTAAACAGTAATGCAATATTGCTATATTTTATTAAGCTGTATTAATTTTCAAATGTATAATTGAATATAATTTACTTTGGCAAAGTAAATTGAATATGATCTGAATAATTACATCATGTATTTTTGTTAAATGCTATTGAAGACATAATATATTATTAATATTGTTATATTATTATTAAGAACCATTAAGTAACTAATAATAAAGTATTATCCAGCTGAATCGGACATTGGTATTTCAATATTATTAAATAGTATTTCTGTAGAAATGGCAATCGAATGTCAAAAATCATCTATTTGGATCGAATACTTTGTGATCATATAAATGATCTCTCATAATAACGTGTTTAAGATATAGTCATCTATCCTGAATTAATTAAGTAAATAATAGATAATAACTACATAAAAACGATTACAATAGC
Organism: Sycophaga agraensis; assembly: GCA_018906755.1. Classification (NCBI taxonomy): domain Eukaryota; kingdom Metazoa; phylum Arthropoda; class Insecta; order Hymenoptera; family Pteromalidae; genus Sycophaga; species Sycophaga agraensis. The sequence goes on along the minus strand of JACCIE010000057.1, from coordinate 92,778 downwards.
AAATAAATATTAGTATTTGACGAGATAAATTATATGTACAGCATATAAGGTATAAGTATCTTTAGTTACACAACTACACAGCTGAAAGTATGCTTATCATTTACCTTATCGGGCACGAATTCGTCACAAGCAACCATGTGACTGTGTAAACCTGTAAGTCCTGGCCTACGCGTCCTCAGAAGAAGCAATAATCTTTTTAACACTGATAGAAATTATTTAGTAATGTTTAGTACACTCCTTACTTCTTAACAAACTTTTAAATAAAAATATTTACCATTTTATCACTACGTAGACTATTATCGGATAATTTTTAAAAGAAAGTTATTTAATTTCTTGAAGTTCTAAGCTGGAAAATATTAATACAGTAAGATGCATAGTTTGAACTGTGTTAAATGTTCAATAAAAAATAACATGATTACTCCAGTTGCGATCTTTTATAATGCGCAAACAGAATAATGAATACTATTCTTTCATATATTTTATATAAATGTTTAATGTATTCTTTGATACTTTTCATTGCAAATAACATATAGTTCTGAATATGATAATAGATTATTCTTAGAATATTTGTTGAACAAATTCAAGGCTAAAAATATTATTAAGTTTTATTGAATTTAGCATTTAGCAATTCTTAGCTTCAGTTTTTTACAGATACAACTTTGAATCCAATGCATAGCAATCTAAAACTATATTTTTATACCTGCTGAGCTAATCATAAATTTATTTGACTTTTCTCATAATCTCTACTGATATGTGGAATAATAACAACCGAAATTGCCATTTATGCCTAGCTAATTTGAGTCGTATACCAAGGCAAATTGCAAGCATATTCGCAGCTTTCAGTGTTCAAACAAATGTTTTGCAGGTACTTTGCAGATCATGTATTTATATATTCATTTATAATAAGTGAAATTTCATCTTGGAAAACTAATTCACTTTATGTTAAAATATTATTTAATTCCTCGCAATCCATTTTTATTATTAGTTACTATATTCAAATAATTTTATAAGTATTATTTTATTTTACCTTTTTAATAGGTAATTTTTGATCATTTTACTTTGGTAAATGTTTTCCCAATCAAAATAATTCCGCAGAACGGCACTTTAGACCTAGTTTTAGTTTGTATTGCTTCTTGGTTAGTGACTACTTCATATATTATTCACGAAAGATTTCAGATTAAATATACTGTGAAAGAATTCGCAAAATATTTTAGTAGACTCATGTTTCAAATATACATTGATATTGTTATTATTGATGAGATTGAGGTCTACTGGGAATTCACCTATGCCTTTTCATAACAAATAATTCAATCTACATACAACTTGTATTCATTATACTGGATAATAAAATAATATATGGGGAGAGGGTAGTGAAGATACTACCCGAAACACTTCTCTTACATTAATTTGAAGCAAAATTTTATGTAACGGAAAACGAATGCTCTTTACAAATAACGCAAAAAAACAAGCTTATTTGTCCAGTAAAATTTAGCAACATAGTAGGTTAAATAGATTGTCTTAATTTTTTTCTTCAATCTCAATGGATAAAAATATTTTTTATATATTCAAGACTAAAAGGTGGAATTGAATATTATGATATTTTTTTAATCCACTAAAAAGTTTCGATGTTGTACTTGATCGCGACTTAGAGACTGTATATTGAATTTGTTTTCTACAAGATTTATAAAATTTTATGCAATTAAAAAAAATTTATCGATAATACCCTAAAAAAATTGTTTCATGCCACCGAAATTATTTATTGTATACGATTAAATTATTTTCATTTGTAGAATTATATTTTTTAGGACATAATATATTATTTCATAATAGAAAGTATAAAATTAATATATATGCACACACTAGTATCCGTACGTACTTAATTAAATTAAATTAAAATATTTCATGAAAAATGAATTCTTGTCAATATTTGGAGATTCTTTATCAAAAAGTTTTAATAAGCTATTAAAACAATAAATATAAATAAATTTATTATTTGAAGAATATATGAATTACATAAATTCTGTAGCAGATTAGTAAGCAGACTGACTAAGATATGATATAAGTGATGTGAATAATAAAAAGCGCCAACAGTTTCTTGAACGGATTTTTAAAGAGACAACTCGATTTTTTTTGTTACAAAATGTAATAATATAAATTGTAGTTATTGATATGTTTCCATCATTTTTCATATTAAAGGTTTTTCATGAGAGAATTTTTTCTAATTTTTTTGTATCCAATGGTCTGAATCAAAAAAACATCTTTATAACAGTTCATTCTGGGAAGATAAAATTTTCAGTTACTAATGATAACTGATTTTAATAGTTATTAATTTGTTGTTATAATTATTTTTTTATGGATATCAAAACTTAAGTGCATTAATAAAAAATTTGACATGTTGGAAGGCGTGAATGGGTTGATAACAATGTCTTTTATAGATAATTATGTTTTATAATCTGTTAAATAAACTTTTTTTTATATATTTATGACACGTATCAATATTCTAATAATAGTTTTAAAACAGAAAACATTTTTATTACTTGGGTGATTACTTGCATTATGTATCATGTGTGTACGTTATTAATGTCAAATCCTAACTTATCGCTTTCAGCTTAATTGTTTCTAATGTAGAAATTATACTTTCATCGAAACCTGATTAAAACAAAGACGATGAATTGTTGAATTAATAGCAAATTATAGTCTGTAGTTTTATCATTTTTATTGTAATCATACAATGAAAAAATTTTTCATAGTCTTTGCTGCATGAATTTTTGTTAAAGTTAATATCAAGGATGCAATAATAAATTCCAAAAATATATATTATATGATTTTATATTTATATGATTTATGAGGATATTTCGCAAAATAAAAATTGGTTACATAAAATGAAAAATTAAGTTTTCATATTATTAAATTATTTGAGAAACAAACTGGTATCGAGTTATAAAAGAATAATATCTATGTTATGATTTTCATTACAAGTATTGAATTGTTAAGTAGCAACGTTTTAATGTTATTCTAACAACCTTAAATCTATTGATTAAATTACTTGATAAGGAAATTAGCTCTATACACTAGGCCTATTATTACAAGATATTTAGTTGTAATATTCTTTTACTGTAATATTTACAGCTATTTAGATATTTATTAAGAAATAATGAAGTGTAGCTCATATAAATGCATTCTCATATCGATATCCAACTGAATTAACAGGATCCCAGATGGATTTCGTATATTCCATGTGCATTCATTATATTTTGATTAAAAATAAAATTATATTACAAAATTAGAAAATATAAAAAAATTAAAATATCGTACATGCGGATGAATGACCAATCCACATATGCAATCTATTCAGATATCTATTTATATATTTTTATACGAATAATTTAAATGAAAAACTAATTAAACAGATAGCAATAACACATATTTTTAAAAAACGTACATTATTTTTACTTTTTTATTTTTATGTAATATAATAAATCTAATAAGAATTAAGATTTTTCAGAACAATATTAAATTTATACATACTACATTAATTATTTTTTTGTCAGATAAAAAGTATTTATAGAAAAAATACACCTAACTTGTACCATTTATTTCCTTGAAATTAATTATAATTTATGCAGAGTTTCACAAAACTATATTATTATAATTTTTAATCTAAAGTAACCATGAGCAACGATTACCAGCTACTAAATATAAAATACAATAAAATGTGAATAATAAAATATCCACATAAAACTATTTACAGTTATACAAAATTAAATACAATGCTAGTAATTGTAAAAGTCATTAAAACATGCAAATTAACGAAAATTCATGTTATTCAAAGATTAAAGCAATTGCCAAAATACTCTTTATTGTAACTGCTTTTGATGTTGATAACGCCATAAGAAGCTGGCTACAGGTTCTTCTGCTAGATTAAAAAATGATTTCTCATTAACGTTAATTCGCGACCTAACCCGATGTGAAAGTGTAAACGTATATCCATCATCTAAATCTTTAAAATGCTTCATATACAGTTGCCCAACGAAATGGTAATGATTCCTTACGTTGTTTAATCACGGGTATGCGAGACAAAAAACTAGAGCTCTTATAATAATGGAAAAGTAAAAATCGGGTACCCAAGAACCGGTTCGTCATTTACTACTAGTTTATGTTTCGAATTCGGGTTCCCCTCACAAGCGCGTAGAGAAAGTGAATGCAGGTATTTTGATGCGATAGTGTTACAGACGCCTAAATTAAAGCGAGAACATACGAGTCTTGAATATTTATTACAACATCTCTTTACATTGATTTATTTTTAACTAGAGTAGGATTATTTAAAACAATTAAAACTAGAATTAATTAATCAAATGATTCAGATGTCTATAATAATTAAACAAATATTATACTTCTATAAAGAAAATATAATATTTTTAGAAAATTTCTTATAATTTTAAACCACTTGATTATTTACTAAAAGTCTATCTAAATAATAAGCAATTTATTTAGGTGATCATATTAAATATTATGTTATAAAAATTATAATTAGCATTATAATTAAGAAAAACAATACAAACTGAATTTAGCGGATAAAATACGATGTATCGTATATTTTGCTAATTTAACAATTACTAATTAATATAAATATGCACACTGCACGACCGATCAACTTTGAATAAATATAATAATATATTAAAATATTTATATTCTGTTAATTTGGAAATATTATTTTTCATTGAATTGTTACTTTTTGTGATATAAAACATATATTTATTAAACATTGGGATAGAATAATTGAGATTGTCAGAATTATTGAAATACAATCAAAAAGAACAAATCATATAAATTTTATGAACAATTTAAACTCTGGTGTATATATTTAACAAAATATTCATATTTAAAAAGATTAGAAACTTACACTTGAATGATCTGTATTCATAGTAGAATCAATAATTATTTCATTTGGAGAGTTGGGTATCTATGAGGCTTCAAAATAAGAAGAGTGTCATTCGGGCTATACCGAATACAATGTAAAAAATGTGCTTAGAAAGGCGATAAAATAATAATAATAATAATAATTTCATATGATTTCTTCTTTGATAAATATAGAGTTATCAATTTTGTGCAGTTATTATGAATTATGTAAAGAATGAATAAAGTTTTCTTAGTCGTTAGTTTTACTTGTAAATTGAGAAGGCCTTTCTAGAAGCATATGTTTTTGTCTTAAGAGTAACTAAACAACTGCACCATTAATTATTTAATATTAATACGGTAATATTGTATGTACTTTGAATATAATAATCATAATAGTTTAATAATTATAATCATTTCAACAAAAAATAGTCAGGGAAACTAGTTAAAACTAGACTTATTATTTCCACATTAACAGTGATCCGTAGATTTTACGTAATTATCCAATTTTCCCTCGTTCCTAAACGATAAAATTATTTGTCGATACAGAAATGAAAATTTATTTGGATTGATATCCCCTACATTTATAGGGCATAACATTTATACCCTCACAAACTCGATAATTGAACTTTCAGTTTCTGTCGTCTCCAGCGCAATCGTGGCTCAAGCTTATTAGACAGCGTCTTGTCTCATGGACTGCTTCTTTTCTGCTCTTCGTCGGTTCACTCTTCACTCCTAGTGACCTACAATATACATAAAATATTATAGATAAAACTAAATTAAGACAAAGAAAAATGAAAAGAAAATGACAAAAAAGAAAATGCGTGCGGCAGTGTGAGGATGCAGAAGAATAAATAAATAAATAATAAACTTTAAGAAAAAATTCGGTACATAAAACTTTGCAACCTTAATATAAAATACTATCTAATAAAATAGTTACTTTGTCGGGTGAAATGGGGCGTCTTACGTAAATATCCGTCGTGAATCGGGAGTGCAATCCTATCGTAACAAAAATTCTATTGAACGAAAAAAATCACTAACAAAAATTCTTATTCACTATTCTTCTTCTATGCCATGCTTCGGGAAGTCTTGGGCAATTTATAAGAAGCAGTGCTCAAAGGTGTGGAAAAATGTAAAATCGAACGGAAATGGGGATGGTACTGGATGCATAAGAGCGAGAAAGTTCATCCTGTAGACAAAAAACAGAGGACTGCTCAACACAAAACTTTTCAGGGCAGCAAGATGTCAACCGCCGAGCTATTCGCGGTCCGCTCAAGAATGAAATTGGAAAATGCGCGTAAATTGGTCAAGCCTGAATTGCTCCTTGACGAGACGAATACGCGGCAAGTAATAGTAGATCCGGACACAAAGCAGAAGGACATCGCGGATCAGCGACCCGCCGATTCCGAGGTTGATGAGGACCAGAAAGTGTACAAAGTAATGAAGAAGTTGGGTTCATTCGTGGTAAAACCGACGCAAAATGTGGGCGAACAAAAGGGTTCGACTAAATCCGATTGGAAGCCGTCGAGCAAGTTACGCAAGAGCTTGACGGATAGCCAATCGTTGACTTCGCGATACAAGCAAGCAAGTTACAAATCAAATCTTTCGAGTACTGCAACTCCAGAAAAGGAGAAAAGAACTCTTGAAGAGAATAACGTTAAAGACACCAGTAAGACAACCGGTAGGTACCAAGAACACAGATACAAATTCGTACCAAAGCAACGGGGCGTGAAGTTACGAGGTCCCAAACCCTCCCACGAGGGGTCGATTATTCAAGAGCATCAGCCCGTTTCCGTAACCAAGCCGCTCCTGGCCCAGAAGCCACGCAAAATGTTTGCGCCTCGCAAAAGCGACAAGAACTACATTGAGGATATAAGGGCAGTTGCATTAAAGCTGCGCAAGACTATGGAGAGCGCAGAGAAGAGCCAAACTTTAAAGTCCACTCGGAGGAGCGACCCTTCCGAAGGCTCAACTACTCTCCTTACAACAATGCGTACAGTAAAGTCCTTTTCCTTTTCGACCCGCCTTGTCAAGATGGACCAAGGTGAAGCATCCTCGTCTTCAACTCCGCGGATGTTCGAAGATGAGAGTACACCAGTCCCGTCAACCTACGCCACTTCCACCTCTTCCTCCGTGATGACGGAGTTTGTGCGGCAGAGTCCCTTTGAGAGCGAAACGACCACTACCGGCTATCAAATTGATCAGTCTTCGATCGAGGATGACGTTAACGAAATTGAGAACTCGAGCGTGACAAACGGTCCCTCGGTGTGGCACATTGACGAACCACCCAACGTGGTTATGGATTATAAGCCTCGTGCCGCTGCGCTCACCAATGACTCTGGCTCTCCCGTGTTCGTCGTATATCCATCTGCAACTGAGAAGCCACTTAGCATCGCAATCACACCGAAAATGCAGTCCTACCAATCGACAGTTCAGTTAAACCAAACAGTTTTGTCTCGGCAGTCGATAGTAACGCAAGAACCCGTAATCAGCGTAAGAGTTTCTGAAGAGAGCGTTAACACTTCAGACCGCAGCAACATCTTTAATCCGGCCAAAAGCGCGGCGATCCTTGAAGCTGGGAATGTTACAATTCTAGAGCAACTCAGGAGCACGGTTGCTCCACTCCTCAACTCCCTTGGAGCTAAGTCGCCAGTTTTCTCGGGTGTTTATGGTAGAAGTTCCAATAGTGTCGTAAGTATTTTTAATTTTAAATCTAAGCAGGTCGATAAAATTATTTTTTCAAACCGTAATATCGTCAATATCGTATTTCGTAAGTAATTATAAATATACAGTCAGTTGTAATTATGTAAGCATTTATTGAGATTGCAAAAAACTCATAATATTATTCACTATTTGATTTCGTTGATCTATTTGATATTCTGTATTTTATACATAACTTAAATAAATCGATAACTTATGTATAGATTTTTAAAGATTTCACTTTAGATTTTGATTTTATTAACAATTAAGCATCTTAGTTAGAAGCTGATAAAATATTATTTTAATTACAGTTAATTAAGAATTTAAAATACTTTTTTTTAAGTAACAAATGTGTAAGTTAACTAATCAATATTTTCTTCTTAAATCACAATTAGAATTCTTTGCCAAGAGTAACACCGAGTGGTACACTTCCAAGGTTCAGCGCCAGATACCGAGGTTCGGATTTCTTTGCACGAAAACCTTCTTCACCGAATTCGCTGTCTGAGGTAAGGATAGTTTGTATTTTCTCATTTTCGAAAATAAAATGACAAGCGAGCACAAAGACATAATACTCTCAAAAATGTTTTTCTATAGTTTAAATTTAAAATTTATTTTATTTTGATACATCGTTTTATAGCTTTTGATATTTTATATTTATTTATGAGTACACAATTGCTTGTAGGGACAAATTGCACACAAATAACATTTAAAATTGACATATTTTGTATCACAAACTGAATCACATGAATATATTATATTACACCTACCAAAATGCTTGACAAAAAATGTTTACAGTTTGTTTCACGACTCTAGTTGATTGAATCTTAACAAAAATAAATTTTTATTTTGTCGGTATAAAATACTATACTTTTCATTTGTTATGTGTAACTTTTGTCATAATTATTTTTGTCGATTCAGGCTTTCAAGCCTTAAGATAGGTTTATTCTAGCTATACAGTTAAGTAACTTATTTATATACAATATCATATAAAAAATTAAGAACAAAGTTATATATTATCTACAAACATTTTTAAATTTAGGGTAGATAAAATTGCATGGTTCTGTATAGAATATTTTTGAATTACTATTTCGTAAAAAAGTTACAGCTACTTATTTATGATTATTTATAATACTATTAAAGAATCAGTGTCGCGTGGTAGAAGTTATTTTAATTTAAATATGTACTTCGCTAATCTTGTTCTATTCTTAATATACTTCTTTTCTCTCCGCACTCGTATATCGCGGATACTGACAATTTTAACAGTAGCTAGTGATGCAGTTAGATTGTATGATTCGTTCACCTAAAATTAACTATAACTAAGAAACATTTTCTATTTAGTTTTAGTTTTTAAACTAAAGATAAAAATTTCCTCACATTGAACAAGTAGTTTATAAACATTTGGTTAGTGACTTAAACATGTTTTATTACATAGTTAGGGTATTAATTTTAGTCCATGTTTAATTTAACAAATTAGATCGTTGTATAGGATTATGGTAAATAATAATTGGTTTTTATAAAGTAGTGAATTCGGTGACCATGATTTTATTTATACGCCGTGTTTTCATAATTTGTATAATTCCTTAATGCGCCGTTGTTTAGTATATCTTTAATCCAGAGTTACTATTATTTTTGTAAAACATTATTACCATTCTTTTAATTATTAATTTATAGGTGATGCGCGTCGTAGCAGGTAGAAAGGATAACCTCATTAAATAAAAAATGCATACTTAGTAATTAGTTGTTTTATTATCGATCCATTTTTAGGTGTATACAAGTTCAAATAATTCGTTAGTAATTTCTTGCCCTGTAGCCAGTAATTTATTTAAGACTTTATTATTAACGTCTTTATTTACAATCTCTTCACTTGAATCGCATAGAAAAGTTTATAGTAATTAGTTGATTAGTCGAAAGTTAGAATTGCTGAATAAAATAGAGTCATAATTTGTTTCTTAAAATTCTACAATTTGTTATAGAATATTGTGTATTTATAATTGTGTCAAGTTGCACATAACAAGATATTTTTTACATTAAAATTATAAAATTATAAGTCAAATAATTAAAAAAATCTTGTTGGATATAAAACATTTTTAATGCCAGCTTATATTTAATGAATATAAAGAATTTACCTATTGTAGAAAAACATATTTATTCCTTTAAAGATTTTTAATATTTAAATTAAGTTAGATTGTTTGAAAAATATAATACAATCACCCATATTATAGTGCAATCGCCTGACAGTGTATTTGAAAAAATATCGCAATATTTTGATGCTACAAAAGTGCACGGTGACTTTTTCACAAAAATATAATAGGACATTGGATTACCACACAGCACTTATAAACTATGTACAGCACGTGGAACGCACACAATAATTTTTTTATTTCAGAATAATTATTCAACATCCAAGATTGGTGTATCCAGTACTCAACAGCCAAAACTCTTGATGCAGTCTCAAGAAGTGGAAACTACCATCATAAACAACAAACAGACAGACGTACGTCGGTTATGGCAACTCAATGGAGTTGCCCAGGTTGAAAGTACTGCTAATGACCCTTATGGCACGAACAGTTTTAACAGTGATTTACCTGCAATAATACCAGCAACCGTAACAACTATTATTAACGATGTTGGTCCTTTATTTACCAATAATGCCACGACTCTTAAACCTGACACAACAATAGCTTCAAAAACTATTAGTAGACTCAAAATGACACAGCAGGTGAAAGATATAGATGATCGCAAAAAAATAGCGGTTACAAATAATTTTATGACTTCTACTGAAAGTATTAATAACGTAATAGAGATAGAATCTGTTACAAATAGATCCATGTTGTCTAGTACTGATTTGATCACAGAAGTACCAACTTCAACTAGGAAAAACAAATCGAATGAAAGTAACGTATTGCCAACTAGCGGAACATCAGTAAATAATGTTATATTATCAGATGCAACTGATACTGAAGTATTCACTAGCTCACAAACAGTTGATAGTATTTTACAAGAAACTACTTCTCCAATGTCATTTACATCAAGTGTACCTTTGGACAATATTGAAACTATCCAAATAACAACTGAAATTCCATCAACACTTGCAATAACCGAGCTAGTAAACTCCCATACACCTAAAACATTGGATGATTCGAATTCTGAGCAGCCAGAAGTAAGTAATACGTTATTAGAGAATAATTTATCTGCAAGTAATAATGAAACAACATACCCTACTTTTATGGAGATTAAAGTAGATCAGAAACCAGTAAAAATGTCAAAATTAGAAATCTTATCTCAAGTAAAACAATCTAGCTCTAGTGATACAACAGATCAAAATTTCATAAAAGATATGAATACAGTATTAAAAGTATTAACTACATTTAATATTCAATCGTCAGATAAAAAGTCGTCACTTCCAGTACAAGAAATATTTAATGTGTCACAATCGATACCCATTAATAGTTCATTATCAGATACCTCAATAGTTATTAAAACCATACCTGAAAGAATACTTGAAATTTCTGAATCATCAAACTCAACTAATATATTAGTGAATACTAATTCTTTTTCCACTGCAACCACTGAAATAGGTGAAGAGAAACAGAAAATGACTACTTATTTTCCAGAGAATATCGAAAGAAATAGTAATAAAAATGGCACTAATTTCAATAATACTTTCAATATTTTGGATGTAGAAACACAGCTTCACAATACTGAGAATCAAAATGCGTCTGCAGGTATTGAAACGTTAAATCCTACGAAAGAATTATTCAGTAATGAAGACACAAAATTGGCCTTCGAAAAGTTTCTATATTCAATAATAAATTCAAATGAGAATGTTACCATTAATAATTTTCTCTCTTACAATTTTACATCCGAGTTAATCAAGATCGCTGAAAGAATGTCTATTAATTCTAAAGCTCAATCGTCATTTAATGAAAATTATGTGGACAGCTCGCCTGATGGGCTTCCTCAGCTTTTGGGAGGCTTTTTAGATAATACAAATAAGACTCAATCTGTGACTAATGATAGTACAATAGAAATCAATAATGAGACTTCAACATTTATTCAAACGACAATTATACCACTCACTACAACACGTTCAGATCCAGTCACAAATTTAACAAACATAGACACCAACACTGAAATAAATACTTTCAGTCCCATTTATGTTACTCAATTAAGCAATGAGCAATCTGAAACTACTACTTCTAATCCAATAACATCTATCGCAAATCAAAATACTAATAATAATTCTGTTAATATAACCAATGTAAAGATACCATATATCACCCGCATGATACCTAATTTAGATCAATTATTAGATGTTAAGGCATCCTCTGTAATACCAGTAGATTTCCCAACACTGGAGTTAGATCCATTAACTCTTAATTCGACAGAATCGTTACCAATAGTCGAAGATCTTACTAAAAGTATATTTATGGAAGACTCTACTAATACAATACCTCCAACTATGTCTATTGAATCTCAAACAACCCTCGAACTTTCAACTAGTATTCCAACTATGCTTACCCATTTCCAGGGTTCTACTCCAGCAACCGCCCAAAGGACGGCAGGTACCAACAATCAATCCACTCGAACCTCTACTATATTAAATCCAGTAACAAATTACCCATCACGATCCAAATCCTCCTCAACTATCATTAATACCAATGATCTATCCTTAAAAAATCCACAAACAAATGTTCCGGCTGAGACGACAACGATTCTGGAGAATAATTTGGTTCAAATACCGACTTCAACAATTTCACCTGTGGGTTCGTCAGTAACAACCTCAACTAAAGTACAAACTACAATGCAACCGCCAACAACACTTACTTATGCTGCACGCTTTGGAACCAGCAGACTGACCCCGGCACCAAAGTTCAGTCCTAGCTCTTCAACAATTACTCCTCTTCGAGATTATTTGATTTATGGAATTTACCCCAACAAAACAATTGTTCGCAAACGTCCAGAAGATAATCTCATCGATGCAAGGAATGTGGACAGTCCCTATGTTATTTTTGGAATTTATCCAGATGGGAAGCTCGTTCGCAAGTTTCCCAATGGCACGGTAATACCGGATCCTCCCAGCGACCCGGTGGAAGTTGTATTCTCCCTTAGTACAACAACTACCACTAACAGGCCCAGATTACGCGATAACCAGGCTACTAATCAGGGCATGCGTAACAACAACATCGACTACTTTAATAACTATAGCCCCGTTGCTGATGTGAATACCCAGAAAGCTTTCTTCGCCCCCAATGAGATTGACAATGCACTTGGTTTCAGTGGACCCACCGGTTTTGATCTCCCAATCAGTAGTGTTGATAACTACTCTAAAGAAATGGTATTTCATGTTCATTATCATTATATTTTAAGAACAGCAAAGTACGACATAAAATACTAAGTACATGAAAATACCATTATTTGAGTGAATTATTTAAAGTTTTAAATTATTGTGAGATTTCTTACTGCAATATATTTTTATCCAAATAAAGTACATGTCGTATTTTGATGCATAAATTTGCCCTCTAATATTTTACTGTAAGTTGTTTCATTTTTACTTTATATTAACTTCTAATCGATTAAATGTTATAGTTTATTATTACTTAATTTATAACTAATCCATATTTATAAACTTTGTACAGTTAACTGAAAGACAAAATAATCAAAATCTTCACGTTAGAAACACTGTATATAATTTTTACTTCTTTTTAAATTAATGTGAAGTAATTAATAAAAAAAAACATTTCCTAAATATAAATTGTTTTTTTCAGATTAATAATATCGAAAGATGACACGTATGTTATCCGAACCACTTGTAAATAGTATTCGCATATCTATTTTAATAGTACTTCACCGTTTTTGCACTTTACACCATCACTTAATTTGTTATTCAGGGAAAAAGTTTAAGCACTGCATTATTATTAATCTTTATTTATTTTTATAGCAATTAAGTCATTTTTCGATATTCGAGTATATCTATGCATTTAGAATTGTTTTCCAACTAAGGTATACATCTACTGGAAACCATAGCAAATATTTTTTACACATTTTATTTAAAAGATACTATTCCAAAAGAGAAAAAGAAATTTCTAAAAAATTGTATAAATTTTATTTAATTCTTTGGTCAGGTATATGTATAAAACTGTATTCGTCTAATGCTTTGTACTAATTAAATTAAAATATAACACAAGTACTACATATTAAAGTTGGTCATTCAAAATGTAGCAGCAATTTTCTCATGCAAATTTTAAGTTGCATTAATTCAGACAAAAATACTTTCATAACTTTTTAATATTTTAAATACATTGTGTTATTTTATGTATTATGATTATGTTACATACTTATAATCTTTAAATAACTAAAAGAAATTCGCGTAGATAGCAGCATGGAGTTGCAAACTCCAGATAGTCATAAAACCTTAAAATAATCTTGAAAATGATGAGATGATACAACATTATCTGGTACTAACTTATCGGTTCGCGCTCAAACTCGGTATCGTAATGAAAATATTATCAGACTAGATAAACAGAACAGACAGTTCATTCAAATAAATTAATTAAATAAATAATTTTTAATATCCTTTTGACAGGACGAATATTTTTAAAACTATTACGAAGGGAAAAAATTCACTTATTAAACAAATTATATTTCTAATTTATTTACAGAAATTTTTATTAAATTTTAAAAGACAAATTTATTTAAAATACAAATACTTTAGCATAATTAAAATATAGTGTATCTAAATATATTAGAAAAATGTTGCTACAAATTTGGATCCAATATGGTTTATATAACTGTAGTTATGCAGATTATACTTCTAAATAGTATATAAAAGATTGAACATCTTGAAGCGGAGTTGCTTGTAATACTGAAGTAAATATTTAATATGTTTAAAAATCTTGATCGAACAAATTTGTTTTCAAGATATTATATAGTTGTCTCCAATACAATGTAGTATGTTATTATTATAGAAATTAAATTTTTATTTTTGCACTTATTACGGAAACTACTATTATATTATAGTTCAATTATTATAGGAATCAATACGGGGACAGCAATACGTGCTTGAACTAAAATCGAGTGCTTGGTAGACATTAAAGGGATCCCACAAATGGAACTATTTTCGAATATTGTTAATAGTGCATATCTCTATAAAATATGAAATAATTGTTAAATTATAAAATATTTTTCTTGTTCAAAATATTAGATTGTCAAAATCTGTTTAATATTATATAATTACATGAATAATTCATGAACAAGAAAGAAACACACAATTACATATACAATAAACGGTATTATATGTCTTTAGTAAATCATGTTTTGTTTACTTGACAATTTAACATAAATAGAAAATATTTTTGAGTTTGATTATTTTTTTTATATAATGTAGACAGTAAAGCTACTTCTTAGTAACGCTTACTTAAAATGTCTATCTTCAAGCAAGCTGTTTAAAAATGTTCTGCATTCTTTTAATGATTTCCAATGTTGTTAATTACAGTATAAAAGCTTATTGGTTATTTTGTAGATTGAGTCGATCACGAATGCAGCAACAATGGATAGTAGCCAACAGACTGGTCAAATTACTCCAAGTGTAATGAAGAACGAGACTAATAGGACAAGTAACGGTCAAGATCTTCGTAATTCGGTATTTATAGAACAGGTATAATTTAAAATAAAATTAAAAAAGATTCATAATGAAACATATTAAAATATGTGACTGAGTGAGTGACTCGATATAGAAGACTGTACAGGTCTGCATACACATGGAATATGCATTTCTGCACGTATGCTAAAGTTTCTTAAAATAAAAATGACCAATTTCCCAGATTTTGATACACAGCGTTTAATGCACATCGCGATATTGTCAGATATTCAGTAAAAGAACTTGTTTTAGCAGTTTTTGAATGATAGACTAGCGTTTTCCTTGCCTAGATATTCCTTGTTTTAAACGCTTGAAAGAGTACGCTTGAATTCTAGGTTATATTTTTTCCGTGAGTGGAGTCGAATTTTATTAAATCACTATTCTTTTGGTTTTTAAATGTCTACTTATTGAGAGATGTATTAATTTCATTTCTTTTATTATATTAATGTTTTTACACTTATAGGAAAAATTCGTTAACTATTGGAATAATGGCCAGCCTAATTCCAAACCTTCTCTTTTAAAGGTTAGAATAAATAATTATTTATTGCTGTAAATTTGAACTTGTATTAAATAGTATTCATATGAAAATACTAGTGGTTAATTCAAACATAAGCATTTTAAGTGTTTTCTTGCATAAAAAGTAAAATCTTAAAATAATTTACAAGTTTTTTTATTTAAAAAAAATACGTTTGAAAATATAATTTATTTATGCATAAAATTTTTACTTTGTACAGACTGTCAACAATGGAGATTCTTTTTCTTCATCTCCGATAGCTAGTATCTTTGATAAACCGTATAGTCAAAGCGGAAAGAAAATAACAGCACCACCTGGTTTCCCATGGAAAGATCCTCTTGATCATATTTTTGGAATAACAACCAATTCTCCCACTTTAACGGCATCTATCGCTTCAAATACTTTAGTACGTTTAATTTCATACATAATCTTAATGATGAAAGAGAATGATTTGATTTTTTATCATCAAAATTATTTATAGAAAACACTTAGAATGTATGTAATATATTGCATTATAAAATATACAGGATTTGAACATATACAATTATTTACAAAAAATATAGCTTTTTCCATACTTTGCTGTAGTTCAAAACAAATTCCATTTTTAAGTTCAAGCACGCAGAAGAATCAGCAGTTGATACGCGAAGCGAATGACTGAAATTCTAACTATGAAAATTAAGGTTATTAAATGAATTAATAGTTCGGAATTCGACAACGATTTTAAATGACTAATTTAGTAAACACTAAAATGTTTCATTCTATGGTTTATAATCACTAATAATTGAATTACTCTTTGGCTATTACATTTCTGGGATGCGTTGCCGTGCTTTATTTCTACGTTCACAAAATAAAACTAATTCATACAGCGAAAGTTGAAATTGTTACCGTATTTATTATGTAAATGTTAAAGTAAAAAACAATTTTAGCTGACTGGTATGCGGAGAATTGATCTGAGCATTTCACTTAAACAATTAAAAAAGATGTTCAAAAAAATTTGTCTAGGTTTATGAATTTATTCTATGTGGAAATTCAATTCTCAAATTATACATTTACTACGCAAATATAGCTGCAACTAATTTGCAATACATACATGATATAGATACTTTTAAAAAAGGTAGAAATTTCATTTAACGTTTAAAATTTTCTACTATTTCCTCATAATATGAATATCTCACTTTTCTTTAAAAATTTAACGTATTTTGAATTAAGCTTGCATACGAATATCATTTTTTATAATGCATACCAGCACACTGAATTTGATCTTACTTTACTGACTAAGTAGGCGGAATTTCCAGGTTTTAAATCGTTCCTATTGCTATTCAGTTGTTATTCAGATTTTTGCAGAAATTATCAACTGCTTGTTCTTGGAATCAGTATTTATTTGTGCATACTTTACACTTTGAAATTAATTTAAAATTATTAATACCTCACACATTTACTTGTCAGAAAATGACGGGAGTTCTGGCGAGTTTTTGAAGGAAATTCTCGTTAATTCGATCAAAACTGGCCAGTAATTCCCGAAATACTGGTGAAAGTTTCTACCATATTAAAGTAATAAATATTAATGTTTAAGAAAAGAAAAAAATTAGAGTAAAGCGTAGCTTAGCAATAATGTTATTTAAAATAAATATATCTTTAATATTATAAAAAATTTATACCTTACCTTTTGCAAATAATAAAATATAAATATTATAATTATATTTAAATTGTTTTTAAATACTTCTTACACCACTTTTATTATTATATTATTTAATAGTGATTTTTATTTATTTAGGACGATTCGATTGCACAAGATATTTCATCGCGACCATTAAATAATTTAGTGGAGATCATCAGTCCAGTATCTCGTACTATAAATTCGTTGATTAAAACACCAGCAAAGACTACTCAAGCACCTCTAACAACTATGACTCCTCCAGCTACAACAACAACGACGACGACAACTACAGTAATAAATGAAAGTCCAATTACAACGACTCAAATTCCGTTAGCAATGACGACGACAGAGGCCCTAACATCAACAATGAAGTTATCCACAGCTCCGACAATTACATCTATCAATAATAAACCGAATGCTTTTGGTTCAACATTCAATGATTTAGCTTTTCTTAATGCTTTGGTAAAATATTACTTTATCCTTTTACTTATACTTGATACGTGTATTTATCAATCGAATAAATAAAAAAAAATTCTAAAGTTCAATTCAATTTATAATAAAACTTTATATGTTTAATATAAATATATTTAATATAATTATATTTGGTATATTATGAAGAAAATAAACTAATTAAATATCTCTTTACAGCTGGAAAAGCCAAATATTGGCGAAGTAATACCGAAGACGCTTACAGAAGCAGAGCAACTGCTGGCTAACAAAGTAAGAAAACCTTAATAAAGGATTATTTGTTATTAAGTTCGACCGCAAGTCTATCGGTCTTTTTATTATTTGATTTGGTAGAATTTAAAATGAATCGGTACTTAAATTAGGTTGGTTTTTTTTTGATAAAGATTTTATGGGCCATTTCCATACCGATTAAAAACACAACTATGAAGTTTAAAGTTGAAAAGGTTGCTCTGCATAATACTCTATGTTCTATTCCTTAATATATCTTTAGTTTCACAATGTACATAATAGGCTCAATTTTTTCTTTTAATTGCATAGAATTTATAGAGAAGGCTAGTTATCTCAAAACTGCCTGCTGTATAAGGTATTCCGAATTTTCTTCACGTGGTTATAGCAACTTGCAAATTACGTAATCCCTGCTTTAATCAATTCGTGAGTTCTATTAGATCACACATCATATTGAAGATCTATAACTTGTGTATATTATCAAAAACAAGCCTATCGATTCTCAATATTCTTATCCAAGTTTACGCGTTCCTCTACTAATGAATAGTTTTTTAACGGTTTTTTTACGATTTTTCCGGATGCAGTATGCATTCTTTCTGTAATATCTTCAATCATCAAGTTCTGCACTCAATTTAATTTTTACTTTTCTGTAAATTTGAATAAATTAAAACTATATAATTTTAGACATTAATAACTAAGTCCATTTCTAATACTCAGTTGATAGATAATGTAAATTTATTATAGACTATTTTTAACCAGATTTTTTATGTTTTATAAAGTATCTGAAAAATGTGACACTTCTATTTGTGGTATTTCTGATGAAATTTTTCCGATACGTTTTAGCAAGAAGTTTAGCAGATCGGTTGATCCTGAACCTAGATTCTATCTAAAAATATATGCGATTTCTACCAGGAAAACCGGTAATCTTGTCTTGATTGAAATTAAAATTTTAAATATTAGAATATTACATTTACTGATCGCGATAAAAATAAAAAATTCATTATTTTTTGTGGCATTAATACCAAGCAAAAAATCGTACTTTTTTCAGTTTTTTTTACATATATCTTAAAATAATATAAAGCGTTGTGATGTATATAGTAATAGGAACCTGTAATGTATTTACCGCATGTATGTACATGCGGTATGCAGCATTTACCTTCAGCTTTTCCCCTACCACTCCAAATATCTCGCGCTCGAGGCCGAAAACCGTCAACTTCGCTAGCAGCTTTTCGGCATAAAGAGGCCACTTCCGCACGATCGACTGTTCACCGCCTCTATGCAAAAATGGGAAGAGGTTCTTAGAACGGCAACGCCCGCTACCTGGTCAATAATCCAAATCGCTTCTAGGCCAAAGTGTATGGAAGACGGCGTGAAGAAGACTTCTCCTTGGATTATTTGATGCTGTTTCTATGATTTCCTCTAACCTTGCGAACGCGCGGTATAGTCAACCTTAACTCTAACACGCCTACCGCCGAAAATTATTTTTTAAACTAAAATGTAGTGTATTATTTACACCTATCCTAAGTTAAACTTAGAAATCAATCATAGCTCCTTAACGTTACATATACTAGTCTATTATATATTAAATAGGTATATTAACTATATTATATTAAAATAACTATATTATGGCTACATATTAAAAATAGGTAACTTCTAAGCTAAAATAGTTTACTATTTTGGCATTCTGCTTGTAAATAAATTTGCATTATAAATTATTTTTATTTTATAGATATTGTCTCTAGCACTTGGAAAGTCATTGGCGAATGATGGTGCAATGCGGTCTCCAAAAGCTATTCAATCTTTCAGTGATATATTGCCCAATACCGTTCAGGATAATAAAGATACTAAATCTGTAATCTCAGACGAATTGCGGCCGATAGTTATTGATATACATCCATTGGCTACTACGAGTAAACCTTCATCAACAACAGCCTATACTTGGAAGCCTCTGAGAACCATTTCCTATTATCCAGAGGTATCAACAAAGATAATGCAGATCGATAGTCCGAGTACGTCTCCGATTACAACGTCTACTACAATGACTACAACTACAACGACTACAACAAGAACTACAACTACAGCGAGACCATTAAGTACTTCACCAACGGTATTATTTACAGTACCAAGTACGTCCAGAGCACCTATTCCAAGAAATCCGACAAATGCAGAGTCTGCTTTTATTACTGGAAAACCTACAGCTCCTAGAAGACCGCGACCTACTACACCGCCACCACCTTCTGGGCCATTTGGTAAATTTTGGATTTTTGATTATATTAGATTATTTTATTGTTTTTTTTATAGTATTATTTACATCGATGCTATTTTCATTCTAGTTTATATTATTGATTCAAACATTTGTAACTAAACATTTGCACTTATACATTCTTATTATTTTTTATTGACATTTCACGAGTTAACTTATTTTTGTCAATATTTCTGAAATCATCTGTAAATATTTAGTAATAGTTTATACGAATAAGAAATTATCTTCTGTTTGAAAATGGTTTTATTGTATTTTATCTATTGTACGGTTAACTAGAGTATGTTAGAGTACGAGCAGAATTTTTACGACATTGGGATTTAAAGTTGTGTTGCAGTAATCGTAATATAATCATTATCGTTACTCCAAGGGTAACGATCCAAGAGTAAAGATCTTAAGTCCAGCATAAATATACTTAAACAATTAATATAAATATATGATACTTTAATGCATAAAAGTAGAAAGTAATTTTTTAAACCGTATATAATGTAGTAGTACGGTTACAATGAGTTTGTTACTGTGACTATACTGTAATATATCAAGCATTGAAATTTAAATTATTTCTCAAGACTTTTTTTAACAGCTTTTGCAGCAAATTTATTTCAATCATTCTTCGGACGACCTTTATTTGCACCTCCAACAACTCAAAAACCTGTGGTCAGAAGACCAATCGAGACAAGTAGAAGAATTGTCACAACAACAAAGAAACCATTTACAACTACGACTACTGCAACAATATGGGCAAATGGTCAAGATACTTTTTTAACAAATGTTGGGAGTAATAGTAACAAGCCAGTCGAAGTAGTACCTAAATCAAAACTGAGCACTTCAACTTTTTCGCCCGAAGACGACACTAAATTTTTAGCGGCTCTTTTGAATGTCGTACGAAATACAGCTCGTAAGTTTTAATATGTTTAATATGAATGATAGTGTTGTTATTATTAAGTCAATTTTATTTACAAATCTAATGTTATCAAAAGCTATTGATACTACAAACCCAAAATGTACTAGAGTTATTCGATAATATCTTAGCCTACAAAACAAAAAAGAAAATTTTGAAAAAGTAGCGAAATATTTTTTAATCTAGGTTCCGTTTAGTTAGATACACTTGACTTATGATGCTTCAATTTCATTAACCTCTCTGCAAAATACATTTTCTCGAAGTCTGCAAAGGAGACCTACGTGCATCCTAGTAGACCCTTTTTTCAAGTAAAAACAAATTGCATGGGTACAAATTTAGAGAATACGGTAGATGGGGCAGAAATTCGTAGCTCAATCCGATAAATTTGAACGTGACGGTGGCGGAGGTTTGAGCTGAAACTCGGTATCAAATCAGCCCAAAAATTCAGCATAGTACAGCCCTGTAATCGTTTTGTCCTTCTCCGGGTACAACATCGATGTAGATCACATCTTGTGAATTCCAGAAAACGATAGACATCGCTTTACCGCCGATAGCATTCTTCACCTTCTTCGGAGCATGCTCGTTGGTTGCAATTCACTGTTTTCCTTGGTCTCTGGTGTGTATAGTAGATCCATGTTTCGTGGACGGTCACGAAACGACATTGAAATTCCTTCGGATTGATCTTATTCCCTAAAGTGAGCAAACATGTCACCTGCTGTGTCAATAGCTTTCTTGTGCCCAAAATTTCATACAAGATACAACCTCTTTTGAGATGTTTACTGCCTAAGCTATCTCGCGTACTTCGTTCATCTACCAATACGAGATCGTGGAATTTTATCATATTATTCTCCGTCCTAACTGTATTTAAAGCACTTGTTAACCTATTAACCTATTGCTTGCCAGTAATCACCAAAGGAGAAGAGTCACCATACATAGCATCACTTGAACCAAAAAGGGGCTATACGTTTAAAGAGATCCATGTTTTTTTAAATACTCTTGAGCATACAGTATCTTTAAATACTGTATATTCAAAATTTTTAATAAACTTCGATAAATGGCAATTTTAAAATCTATTGATAGAGTTCAAATATGTAAAAAACAAGATAAATGTTTAAGTATGTTAATATGCTCAAATTTTTCTTTAGTGTATATTTTAGCTTGATTCGTTCAATTAATACTGATTGTATTTGTAATCATAGTCTAATAATTATATATGATTATAGATAATGACGACCACAAAAGTTCGTCAACGGGTTCGAATCTTAACCTTCACGATGAAGCGTTCTTACGTGGAATACTTTCTGGTCAATCAAAAATTAAACCACTATCAACAGTAGGCGGCAGTGATCAAAACGATGCAGCTTTACTTGCAGCTCTTCTTAAAGCTCAAGGCATCGAGCCCTCGACGCCATCCAACTCACTGCGGGAACAACTTCAAATGGCTGTGAGTTTGAATTAATAATCAGTGTTTTCCTCGTATTAACTGCTATCCTTAACTCCCTATTTCACATAAAAAATAAGCCTTTTTTAAAATTATTATGCGATGTAATCAAATAAAAATAAACAGATAAAATTATAATAGACACGGTAATAGCAGAAAATATTAAAAAAAGTTCAATACCTATAAGATATTTATTTCAAACAAACATTTAAAAAGAAAAAATCAGCAATGAAAAGTTGCCGAGTCCGGAAAGGAAATGAATATTTTACTTACATAGAGTATCGGTCAGACGATGCCGACAGTGAGACGACCGACAACGACTACGACGACGACTACAACGACGACGAGAAGGACGACGACGACGCAACGAAGGCCCCTGAGTTCGACATATCCACCTCCGCTGTTCAACAACTTTGGTGTATTCGGGAGTAGCACCGGTTTTGGCGGCGGTGGCCAATATAACCCTGCCGGTGGTGAGGGCACGGTTCGCAGCCAAGTAGTCAACGCGGCGATCGGCATGACTCGAGCTTTCAGTCAGTTCCTCGGCGCTGCCATTACGGTCAGTTGGTTTAATTTCTTTTTACACTCAAATTTCCTGGGAGCACTTGATAAGATCCCTTGTTTGACAGAACTGTTTAGATTTGTGCGCTACTTTGACATTAGCTGAATTAAGTTTATCATTTGTAACATTTGTGCACTGTTTCCATTTTACGTTTCTGCATTAATAAATTGTAAACCAATAATTTAAAACTATAAATTCCATAAATTATTTAATATCGATTAAAAAAACTTTAAAAACAATATAAATTATATTGTTTGAAGCATTATACGACCGTTTACTGTAATTTACCATTAGATTTGATATCTAAAATAAAAATTACAGGTAATATTGTAATTAATACTTATATTAATAGTGTACTATTTTTAAATTTTACAATATAGTAAAGTACTTTTTTGTATGTAAGTACAGTAAATTTTTTTTAAGTATTTTTCTCAATGAATTTTAGGAAAAAATATATTTTCGTGATCTCTTTTTAATTGTTTCTTGAACATTATCAATTACGTTTTATTTTATAATTATATAATATTTTCAATTTGTTATTTACAAAGTTTATATTCTACCTATTAAATTCTACCTATCATTGGAACAAACCTAACGTACACTAATTTTTGCTTGTAGACCTATATGTTTGAGTAGCCTTATATACTAACTGAGGTTATCTCCAACCGCTCACGAGTAACGTTCATTACTTGTAGCCACCTAGCGAAGAAACTATTATACTGAATTAAATAAAATTTAAAAATATTTCCATCCAAGATTCTATTTAGCAAAAATGTTAAAAATCGAATTATATTGATACAATAAATAAATATAATATGTTATTAAATTTGAAGAATTTAAAAATATTTTAATATAAAGATATTTAATATAATAATCACTGACAGATACAGTGCGTGCGTAGGTTAGCCCAGTGTAGCGAATTATTACTATACTCCTAGCAAATTCACCTAATCGTTTAAGATAAAATACAAAAAAAGTTTAATAATAAGTCTAATATACATCTAATAATACTCTTAACAATACATTGTAATTGGCAAATTTTACTAAAAATTGATGTATTTTTAGTATCTTTTTATAAGTGATTTAATATTAATATCGACATGCATACGATTAAATAAATAAAAAAATAAGACATAAGGTTCACATGCTGAGTCTGCCCTAGCATTGCTGACGGGTATAGTAATTATTCTTAAGCTTTTTCTCTCAGTAATATAGTGTTACCCAGATGTGAATTAATCTAATATTTTTATTCTTAAAAATGTTGGAATACATTCTGTTATCATTGAATTACTTCTTCGACTAATGACGACACTCCATTCTTTAGACTTGTGTTACTAATTCCAATTCCAAAGTCTCTAAATAAATGAGAACTTTATTGACTCTTTAGCTAATTTTATCGTATACATTGAGTATTATAAAAATAACTTATATTCTTACTTAATAATTCAAACTTGTCAAGAGTTAGCAAAATCTTTTTTTAATATTGGGTTTTTGATATGAAATAAATATAATTTTTTCTATTTTTAAAATATTTTCATGGTCACCTTGAAAATTAAGATTATTGTACTTAATTTTATATGTGGTTTATTATTTTTGAATTTTGTGATTATATGAATGGAAATGCAATTCTTCGCTCAAAAATTGCAGAAAGTATCGAAAAACATAAGTTAAAAAGTAAATGTTTAAATATGTATTACTATATTATTCCTTTATTCTATTTATGATCTAACACACGTATTTCAGAACTTATCGCTCCTTCAAAGATACTCTATTTGAATTTAATTGTATTTTCAACTGTTCATTTCCTCATCTTTGAATATTGAACAAGATATCAAAGAAATCTATAATTAACTTAAAATTATACTTACATGATTTATTAACCGTATAATTAAACCAAAATTTCACTTAATTTTATAGCCTTATTTTTATAGAATAAAATTATTATGTAACAGATATTAATACAAATAAAAAATTGAATAAATTAAATTAACAATTTTTCTTGTTTTCAGGGTGCAGCGCAACAGTTCCAATCGTTCGTCAGAAATGGGACACTATGGGGTTAATCGAATTATTTTAATACAATCACAATAGTAGATCTCTTCTACTGATCACTATTGTAAAATGTATGTTTTTTTCCTAGCCCTGATGGAAAGAAATAAAAGTACAGAAAGCCTTTTGTTTGTAATAGCATTTAGCACACATACATACGTGCGCGCTTACGTATGTATTCATGCGCGCAAAAGGAAGTTGAAGAAGCGATGATGCGAGAAGAATAGAAAATGCTTTGCAAACGTTTCTAGGGTAAGCCCTATTGTATCATTATTATTCAAATTCTAATGATACTAAAAATTATTAGGTTTATTAATAGCCACTTTCATTTAACGATATCTTCAAATTTTATAAAAAACTATGTTTGTAAATTATGCAAAACTCTAGTTTTGGTACCATTCAAATTTCAATACGATTATATATACACTAGAATAATGTATATAATACATTAATAATGTAGACCAGTTACATGAAATTTCATATTAATATTTATAAGAGTAAATATTTTAATATCTATATTACATTAATATTACATTGATTAAGCTTTAATACAAATTATCAAAATATATTTCAATTATTACAATTTAAGTTTAAATACTACCAAGCATTAAGTTGATATATTTCATACTTAATATATCGTAAATTATATGAATTTTTATATAAAATACGTGTAAGATAATTAATTTTTGCAAGATAATGAAATGAATTTAATTTTTTGTAAAAACAAATATTATAAGTTTTTTAAAAACTAACTATAAAATATATTAGCTTCAACAACTACATTAAAATATTTTTAAAAGAATAATTTTTGTAAGAAAATCTATTTTACGTCAATTTTTCTAAATATTAGTATAAAATTTAATTCAGTATCTGTAGAATTTTATGAAATTATCTAAAATAGATTATTATTTTATTTTTCGTTTACTTACTCTTATACTAATTTTGTTTACATTAAATTTGCATTAATTAATTTAATTTCATGTAACTATCTTCATATAGTGTATATATGATTGTATCAATCTATAATGTAAATATTAAAAAGTTATAGGAAACATTTTCTTATGTATTTAATTTTATTCAATTATGAATAAAATGTTGCTTTAATAAAATTGGAAATATTTGAATATTTATGATCAAAATATTTGAGATAAAAGAATTTTTAATATTTTATAAATCTATAACATAATTTATAAATAGAAAAATATACCCTATCGTGGGAGTACTCGTGAAACATTTGTAACGTCTCGTATAATTAATGTAATAAATAAAGGAAAACGTATTGCTTTAGCGTTGTAGCTACGTGTTCCTTACCACTGATGTATACGTGCGTTCTTTAAGCTGGCGAACCCTGCACATATTATAAAGATGGCAATCTAGCGTGATTTCCAAAATCAAAAAGTATAAGTTTGTCGTAAAAACTAAGCAATATTTATGTCGCTTATTAATGATTGATGGAAAGGGAGCTTTATTTTACTATGTCTTTTGTACAGTAGTATGTGAATTTGTAAACTATTTGTAGCTTGGAATGTTTTGTACAATAAAAGTAGGTTTGTATTTTGAAAATATTTGTATTTTATTGAAATTTATAAATTTCGAATTCTGAATATAAAACAAGCATAATTAAAAACTGAATTCTTCAATTTTTTAATTTTCTTAGTTTTAAAATAATTTGCAACATTACTATGTTTTAATATGTTGTAATATTATTATTATATTGCTAACATAATATAATTTATTTTTATATTTAATTAAATTTATCAGCTTAATCAGTTACTATTAAATTAAACCAATTTTAATAACAATTTAAAATTTTTCATTTGCAAGTAAAATTTACAATAACATTACTGAACTGGTAATAGCTACCAACAGAAAGCTATTACCGTTGCTTCATAAAAAATAAATTAAATGTTTGTTTACTTCAAGAATTCATTCTTGAAGAATTCATTCTTCTGCAGGTAAATTTTGTAGCTTTTATTATCTCGTATTATAGGTATATGGAATATTGACATTCATCATCATTTTGTGAGGACTTTTGAAGAAACACTTTTGCCCACAGCAAAACAATCATGTTTTTAGAGGTAATCGAGACATCAAGCTGAGTTTTTTTCTCCATGTAATGGCAGCCCCACTTCTTTCCTATAATAGCCTAAGATGTATAAATACGATCCTTTGTCCAATTATAACTTCTAAATTATTCGTAACTTCAGTTCAATTCAAGCATACATCTTGATTTGAAATTAAGTTTAGTAATGCCAATTTTTTAATCACATTTATTAAATTAGAACTGAGCCTATAATTAGTACTACTACATTAAAATGATCTGTTATGAACTTGTCTTCAAAGATATTTTTAGAATCTCTATTATATATAAAAGTACTATATATAAGTAAAAAAAGTAGTATTAACAAGTGGTATTATTTACAAGGACAACATCAATCTAGTGTCAATTCTGAGTAGAATTGCAGCATGATCATAATCTGAGTAGAAATCTAAGTAGAAATTTAGATCATCAATTATAATTTTATGATTATTCTTTTATAATAATAGCTGTAATACATTTGGTACTCTCGAATTCTTAAATGATATAGAATGAAATAGTACAAAAACAACACTTTGATAGACTCAAAGGACCAATTCTGGGAGTAAGATGGTTGACATAAACCTAGAGCTTATAAATATTGCGAAATCTAGAGTATATCTCGTAATAATATGAATAAAACTCAATAATAATTAAATATTTTTAATTATTATTGTAAGTTCTTTTTGAAAATACAACATTGCTTGCAATTATTGTTTTTTAAATAAATATTTATGACTAATTCGTTAAGAAGATGTTTAAGTTAAATGAATTATATGAACTATTGGTAACTAATTTTATGCAAATATTCGTGGTAATTAAAGAAATAAATTTTAATTAAACAAAATAGAATGTAATAATTATTTAAAATCAATGAATATTCAATCTAACTTGATAACATTTTTAAAATTAAAGCCTAATTTTTTGTAATACTTAATTATATTATTTAAATTATAATTATGTTGATAATGATTATGTTAATATGAGTTACAAATTATTTTTATATAGTTTGTTTTAAAAGACTTTTAATTCTATGTTCAGTTCCATGTCACTAACTCGGTTACTAATATGTTCTAACACTGTAGTAAGCAGTGCCTGTACAATGGTGACCTGCACGACATTCGTGCATGACTCTTCGTCTTCTATAGGTGATGCTGGTACGGGTGATTCAGATTCTAGTAATATACATGCATTTGTGATTCTAGCTGCAGCACAGTATATTAATAAAAACGTAACTTTTAGGTGCAAGTTAACTTTATTCAGAAAGATATACTCCTTCGAGAGTAATATTTCAATAATAATACAAACTTCTTTTTCTGCTATAGGCTTTTAACTTGTGATATTTAGGGTCACACCTGGAAAGTACTGTGACTGGACAACTAATTAAAATCACATTTTCTATATTTTAATTATCGATGTATGAAATAATAAATGAAATAACAATTATGAATAGTATTTTTTCCTATCTTTAAGCACCTTTTATGCTTTAGTACGATCCGAAATTAAGATTTCTAATTTTTTGAATAAAATAGGTTCTTCATTAAAATCAATTATTTAATTTAAGTTATTGTCTTCTGTTTGTTTTACAAAAGTGACTAACATTTTTTATATACAGTCTGTCCTCCGAGCACGAATTGATTATTTCCAGTTATATCATCAATAGTGTAGATTACGCTGATCATTATTGGTCCTAGACACGAAATTATATAATACGTCCGGTCGGAGCCAGAAGCGAGGCATCAACGAGGCATAACACGGCGAGGTAGTTCGGAGTATGGATCAGAGCGAGTGAATAATAAAAATTCTTCGAGCTAAATAATAAAAATAAGAAGCAAAGTCGGAGTTGACACAAAAAAGGTGAAGTAGCTGAGAGCCACGTGAGCCAGATTGCCGGTCTTTCCAGCCTCCTCCCTCCAGTTTCTAAAGTTTACATGTGGAATAAAATATTAAGAAGTACGGGTCGAAGTCAGCGTATCATAATCAAGAGCCCAGCAATCGTATGTCTTAATGTCTCCTGAGAATACTTAAAATAATTGGGCAATGGGTAATGTTTGGGGAAGTTAGGATGAACCGTTCGTAAGATATGGGTAACGGAATCAGTGCAGATGCAATTTTGTCAGATTCAAGGGCTCATTAAAATCGCAAGTTTTTAGAATATGTCCTTTGGCGGCAAGCTGCCATTCAAAGATTTCGAACTGCAACTCAAAATCTCGATTATATTGTGCACAGCACTGTTTACCGCAGTGATTGCATTATCGCTTGCCTTACCCATGCGATCCAAGCTTGTATCGTGTGGCGCTCAATTCTTTCACCTCCCTTGTCATGAGTTAATATCTGGGAGTAATGATTGACTCTAGACTGATCAGAGGAAAACAGATCAACATAAAATATGATAAAGTAGTTAATATGTTCTGGGTCTGTTGGAAGACCTAACACCAGATAAGATAATATGGTTTTACGATGTCATCATTAAACTGAGAATTACATACGGATTTTTGGTTTCGAAGCATAATTGTGAGCTAAAAAAATTTTCAAAAGTTATTAGATTTAATGAACGCAATAGAAATTATATTAGATATCCCTTCGCTGAACAAGAGTATCAGGACTAGTGCTTTCAAAATTTATTGCAGAATCTTGGAAAAGAAGTCCTAGTTCATGCTGAAGTTGTACAGGCGTACTAAAAACGAACCTATAACCGGAAGAGCCTTAACAACTACACTATGCGGAATGCCATCCTCACCAACTGCCTGCGATGTGAACTTAGATATTGACAGTACAATATCATTAATATTTATAGCTTTAAACCGAAAAAACACCATCAGTAGCAGAGTTGAGCATGGCATGTATCCGATCGTCGTCGATGATATTTGACACAGATACCAGGGCAAAGTGAGTGTTAAGCTCATCCGGCATGAGCCCATGCAAAGACCTACTTGCTCGTGGTAGCAAACCTAGGTTCCGCAAATCACGCTAGATTGCGCTGGAATTTTGAGCATCGAACAGGCGATTATGAACATATTCAGTCAATCATAGACTCCATCGATGCTCTTATAATCCCTATATTTAAAAGAACAATAGATAGATTCGGGAACAGGTACCTTTATTGTAACATTAATTATGTTGTGCTTACTATGAAACAGGTATGTTGGCAGCGGAGATTACCGTATCATTGTCCTCCACAAGAATGACGTCAATCCAGGTGCGGAATACGGGTACAATATGCGTAGAACCGTGTTGGATAATCTGCAAGGACAGCTCAGCCACGACTCTACGAAGAAACGCAACAGAAAAAGATAGACGAATTGCGCGTGCGTATAAATAATGCCTGGTATTGAAAATAAATATAATATAATATTATATATTGAATTATAATAAATATTTATTAAATATTTTAACATTCGCGGGTATTTTATTTTGCCGTCTCCTTTCCCTCATTTTCGTGTCCCTTTAGCAGCAAGCGCCCAGGCTTACTCTGCCGTGTCCACAGACCTGGGGCGGGATTAGCCATCTGGTAACTACCACGTGACAAATTGACAACAGTGACAAGGCACTGGCGATAGGGGTCCACGAATCCAAAAATTTTAATTTTATTTAGTAAGGGAGAGGACGCGAAATTTACGCGCAATTTTTTGCTTGCGTTCGAGTGTGATAAAGATAGAGTTGTGGGTGTGTTTGTGTGGGTGAAGGTGACGATTTTTATGGCTCTGCGCTTTATCGAATGAGCGGAGCAAAATTGTAATCTGATATTTTGCGATATTAAATTAATTTAATATTATATAATTATGCACGTAATTGTTTTGCAGGTAGAGATAAGGAGGAAGCATTTGTCTTTCTTAAGAGTCTCGAAGCGTTGAAGGACCAATTCGGATAGATGTTTGGTTGTGTGCTTACATTCGGTTTTCATAGAGGACGCTCGAAGGTGGCATAATCGCGTTCATTGTACGTTTGTGAATTGGAAGTCTTTGTTCAAGCCTTTCAACATAAATACTATTTTAGGATTAATGATATGACTCTGCTAGGAGTAGATTTTGGATGATCTAATAGTGCTTTCGCAAATGTTCGAAAAGCATCTGAAATAGTTGGAGTTTGTGTTACGTACGATAGTGGAAGCCGGACTTGAAGTGAATCATGAGAAGTGTGACAAGAGATAGCGGTTGCAGCGAATTTTTTAGATGATCTCGGATTCTTGGTATCTTGGGAGAATAAACGATGTGCAGCGTTGACCTTGTAAGTTTTCAGGAAGGAAAATGTTAGATGCCATGCTGTACCGTTATTCTCCTGATAAGATCTTAGATCCGATCTCATGAGGGCTCGTCGGGACAGCGTCTCAACCGATGAGCAGTCGTTGCTCCTCGATACCTCCAATAAGGAGGTGACGGAGGAGGTGTTGATGTCGTCGAACGTTGCGGCGTCTAAGACTGTGTCGCCTTCTGCAGACCAGAGCCTGCAGCAGTCGCCTTCGGCCCCATCGCTCAGCTTGAAGATAAGACGAAAGAGGAAGGGGGGTGGGATCGCGAGCGCGAACGTGAGAGAGCACGAGGAGGAAGAAGGGGAGGTTATGGGTGGCGCTGGGGGGCAACCGAATTCGAAGGGGCCGTTGGTCGAGAGCACTCCATATGTGGAGTTAGCTCGACAGCAGTCTCCGACTTCGGGAGGGCAGACGCGGGGGAAGATGGTCGAGTATGGAACGAAAGCCGTGTATCAGGTGCAACATGCTGCAGCGCCGAAAAGATCCAGTAGATCCTTAGCTGTAGGGAAACATTTCGGTAAGCTGCGGCGCTGCTGCATTTTCCCCGGGAGGTTGGACGTGCCTGTCGATCCCTCCGTGAATCCGTTGCTGTGCACGTACCATCGGTGTTGGCGGAAGAGGCACAATTGAGTGCATTGTCCCCGGCCCCTTCACACGGTGTTCTGACACAACTGTGGGCGCTTGAGTGAAACCCTGAATAGTTGCCCGCATTGTGTTGAGGAGCACGCTGCGTGGTTGGCGGACATGGGCAAAAGGCGCATCCAGGACGTCCGCCCCCAACCGAACCCCCTGGAGGATGTCGTAGATACTGCACCGAAGTTTATTGCTGAAGCGGAGGAGGGTTGGGAGATTTCAGGTGGTTGGAAAGGGCGGAAAGCGCCGGCGGCGGTTGCATAAATTGGAGCTGGTGAAGGTACGACTACCGTCGGTAGCACCGCGCGTGAAGCCCCTGAGGCCGCAAGTCGCCGCCTAGGAAGGCGTTGGTGCAGGATAGGTTGCGTGGACCGCCTCGGGAGCTTCCGGAGAAGGTGACGCGAGGCCCTATTACCTCGCATGGTTTGTCCACCCTCGTTCCTGTGGCTGATCGTGGTCAGAAGCGGACCGAGACACAAGACCGCAAAAGTGTCAGCCTGCCATCGACAACATCATCTGAGGAGATCGTGCGGAGCTCAAAAACTGATCTGTCGATGGTTAGGGTCGATGCTGGAAGGTCAGGTCGACGGGAGTTGAGGAATGGAGTCCTGTGCAGCCGATGGAAGTGTCCGGTGCAGCACTTGACGATTTAGTAGGAAACGAAGATTTCGTTTTCCTGTGGCTTGCCTCGATGTCCAGGCCGATAGTCGTGCCGGCTGAGACGGCGGCAGCTTTCGCTCAGATGGCTAGTACTTTTTAAGAAGCGCGTCTGCTTCTCAGTGAGCTACGGAACGCGGAGCCAGAGGATCGAGTGTGGATGTGGATGGCAGTGGCTCAGGTTTTCCGGGAGCATCCGAGTTCGCAGTAGATTGTGGACGAGTTGTGAAAGATAGTTTGAGAAGGCGGTTTCGATAACACCAGAAGCTGCCACCCCTTCTGAATCTGGTTGGTGGCCCGACTTTGGACGTTTAGATTATTTTGTAATATTAGTCTAATTAGTTATTAGTGAACGGAGAAGTGTGGAGTAGCTGAAAAGTGTGTAAGGTTGGCGGCGACTAGCCTGGTAAGTAAACTTAGCATCTGGAATGATGTGAAGTTTAGGGGAGGTATTGCGAGAGAGAGAGAGAGAGCAATTAGGTGCGCGATTGGCTCTCGATCACTTCTCATTTATTTAAAATTAAATTAGCAGTCCCAGAAAATGACTAAATGGTGCAGGCTAGTATGATTTTAATACTTGATAGAGCCATTAAGTACTTCACAGCTCAAACATAGATAGCAACCATGTGTCTATTAACTATAGGCCTAATTTTTTGAAATTATTTAATTTGTCTCAAGAGTGACACCTAAAATTTTGCTAAAGCTGTAGTAATTATAATGATTAAAAGTGCATGCTTGCATACTTTTAAAGTGAAAGTAAAGATCAATAGTTATTATCGGGCTTAATATCTTAATAATCTATCTTAGTAGTGTTAAACTTAACAAATTCAAGTCAAATGAGCAGAACCTTGTTTTTATTATGTTTTCTAAGCCAAATAGAAAAATAATATTTAAAAAGTAATAACTGTACATTAAGGTTTTTTTAATAAGTTTGAAATAATAATAATTTTGAAATAATGTCATAATTCTAGCATTGCTAATGTAAAACCCAATATAAAGAATTAAAAATCGGAAATAATAAGAGAAAAACTATTTAAATAATTTACTATATTCTGCAATTATAAGCTTATTACTTAACCGATCATTCGTATGTACTCTAAATCTTTCATCAAGCACAATTAATTTCCTTACCTGATATGCGAGATGATAAAATTATTGTATCTATATATATCTGTTTTGTTAATAAAGGGTACGTGGTTAATACAAGAAAAGTAAAACAAACAAAGTATCTTGTATAAAAATGTGATTTGTATTTCGAAAATTTCATATAAGTATATAAGGCTACAAAAATGAGCTTGTGTGCGAGTTTTATACTCTACAACGTTGCTCGGAGATTGCAGGGCTTTTACACTCCGGCTTACAGGATAGCTTAATTTCCTATAATACATTGAACATTTCGTCTACCATTTTTTATGGAGAGGGGGGCAGTTATGTTCACTCTCCCAATCCTTCCGATACCTTGGGTAGATCCTGATTGCTCCTAATTTTCTCGCTCTGCAAAAGGTTCGATCGGCCCGCATCGACCGCCGTAAAGAATAACAATTTTGTTACTTTTATTCTTATCTCTACAATTAAGTATTATGCACGTTATAAGCTACAGATGTATTAATATTTTCTACTAATAGACAGTTTACATTTTTCTATTTATTACATGAATCTCACAATATCGTTACGGCTATATCATATAGCGAATAATTTCAAAATATCGCAAATTTTGCTACTTATTAATTAATAGGTTAACAATTTATAACATAAGTCTTACAGATAAAGAATTTAAAACAAGACCTTTATATGGTGTTAGACTATTGTATGGTGTTAAAGAGCTACAGTTACACGCATGACGTTTTTAATTGATTAAATTTTGATATATTCGTTTATTCAATTCAAAATTTAATTATAAATTGCTAGTATTTTATTCATCTTTTCTCAATTAGATGCTGACAAGTTAAGGAAATATGATCTATATTAGCTTATACATAAAAAATTATTATCATTGATTTAGTATTATACATTATATTCTCTAGAAAATTCAAAAATGATAAAAAAATTGGGTCATGATCAAAAATTCTACACGTAATGGAATTTATATTTTAAGTTCCGGATTATAAATATGCATATAATTAGTTTTTAACAAGCTTGATTCATGTACCCTACGTGTTCTTTCACACGTTTTTTGAATGACATAATTAGGTAGAAAAGGATTTCACTTGTTTAGACAAGGAAACTATTTGTTAGCATTGTAAGCATAAGCGGAGTAACACTGTAAAAGTGATTTCATGATTTGTATTAATTAAATACTATATAGTAGTAATGTGGAAATTTATTATTTTACTTGTGGATCTAAGTATACTTAAATAAAAGATATCGCAAATAGAATAGATATCTTATTCAATAGGTAAATAAAGATTCGGTAATTTTATCCGATTAATTTAAAAAGATTCTTCCAGAACCTTATCATAATCGATGGTATAAAAAGAGTATTTAAATCTCATTATAGCATAATCTCGAATTAATTTCGATATAGAAGTACATTAAAGTTTGAATACAGAGTTTCGATCTAAGTTTCTATTATACTAATTAAAAAACAGGATCGCTCAAAAATGCATTTCAAATATGTATTTGTATTAGCAATTATCATTTTATTTACTACGTCAAGCACAGAAGCTGCCCCTGTAAGTAATATTTATTGCAATTTTTATCATCAGTTCATCGTATGAATACGTTTTGTCAGATAATATTTATTAAATCTCTTAATTTTTAGAGGGATTTTCTCAAACTCGTACATTATACCATTCAAGAAAAAGTTTTGAAGGTAAATACATTAAAATATACTTTTAATTATAGAAATATATTAACTATAATATGTAACTAATATAAATCTTAATTACGCTTAAAAATTATTAGAAAATAATAGAAAATATGCATTATTTCCTTATTATTTTTCAATCTTCTAATTAATATTATGATAAATTGACCATACAAGAATGTAAAATAGAATTATTTAAAAAATTATTTCTGCGATCACAAAACAAAATATTGACAATTATATTTGAAAATGGATCCAAGACATTTACACCTCTATCACTCTCTCTCATTCAGCTTTAATTAAAAAATTTATAATAAACAAATTGTTATTATAACAAATAATTATTAATTTTCAATGAAGCAATTTTATTAATAGTATTATTGAGTAAAATGTTGTTACTAACATTGATGCAAATATAATACATATGTTAATTAAATAAGTAACGACTAAATTTTCTTTATAAAATAAAAAAATAACGTAATCTACTCGAAAATATCTTTGTCTGTTGTATGCGCGCACGTGCGTGTGGGTGTGGGTGTATGTATATGTGTGTATTTAGTTGATCAGAATAGTAGGTAGATAAAAATTAAATACAAACTATTGTTACTATTGCTCAAGATTAGATAACAATTTGGGAATTTAGGAAATTGTTTGTAATAAAATATGTTTTAATTAATAATTATATCTTTGTTTCAGAATAACGCTACTTGTCAAAATTACGCTATGAAATGTGAAAATAAACAAAATCCAATAGAAACTAAAAATTGCAAAGTAAGTAGTACTTACTAATTATAATTTATAATATACAAAAATTACAGAAATAAAAATTTAATTAATTTCAGACCATCCTAAAAAATTATTTATGCGATCAAAAAGAAGTAGACGAAGAAATAATAGCTATGTTAATTCATATATCGATGCATTAAAACAAAAATTTAATGAATTAACTATACCAGCAAGAAGATAATGATTTAAAATATTTTGCTTTAGTATATTGATGAGTTCCTAAAATTTTTTTTATGTAAATATTTTATCAAATAATTTATTTGTATAGTAATTTTAATCTTGAAACACTAATTCGTAATGACTAATATGAAAATTTCATAAAAATAAATATTTTACATTATTTTATTGAATATTTTACTGGAAAAACCAGTGTCTATTTCACTGGTTTAAATTAAAAAACTAAGAAGTTGACTAGAATTCATCACTTGTAGTTTAGTTTTTTTTATTAATTTCAAGTATTTTTATTTTTTTGTTTAATTTAAGTGTAAAAATCATAAAAATTATATTATATAAATTGTATTATATAATTTTATTATATAATCGTATTATATAAAATTGTATTATATAGAATTATATTGTATTATATATATTTGTAAATTTTTTACATAATTATTGCACAAATTAACACTTAGAAAATGCAATCATCTGAAGTCAACTTAAATATAAATTATATTATATAATTGGTCATTATCACAGATGTAGCACAGTATATGGCAATAAATAAATAAATAATTGATTGATACGTAAAATTCTACAAATAAGTCACATTTCTCTCAGTATACATTATCTATCAGTCAGTTCACACTCATACACTCTTAAATACATGAAAAAAAATAAATGAAAGAAATGAACGAATGTACAATATGAAATGAAGGATGAATACACACATACTCAAGATACACACATACTAATTTAGGGAACAAATCAAAACAAGATTATGAGGACGACTGACTAGAATCCATTGTGATATCCCGACCCCTCAAATGCTCCATCGCTAACCCTCTGAAATGAGAAAGAGAGGACGCATTCCTTATGCAGGATGGTAGTCTGTTCCACAGATGAGCATCTTGAACAGAGAAAGATCTAATTATCATCTCGATGCGCATCTGTGGAATAGAAATCTCGTTAGGGCCACCCGTAACTGGTCGACCATATGCGCTAGAAGAGAACAGATCAGCGAGGTACTCTGGTTTATGCAGCCGTAAGATCTTGTAGATCTGTAAGTAAATAGAATATTCCCTACAGCTGTCTACTTCCATCCAACCTAATCGATGCCTAATGAGGGTGATATGATCGTCCCACCTAGCTCCCATCACATACCGTACATAAGAGTTTACTAACGAACAAAGCGTAAGCTATATAAAACTTAGTTAATTCTTTTACAAATCAATACAATACGTTGTCTCCAGGTAAGACTTGCATCTAGCACAACACTAAGGCTTTTTACAGTCGCAGACAAAGACATGAATGTCCCCTCCCAGAATTCAATAGAACTGAACCCAGCCAACTCAATATCGGAAAGGAATCTGTGAGTCACAAAAAGAATCGCAGACGTCTTTTGAACATTGAGCTTCAAGGACGCAGACGAGGCCCAATCCGAGACTGTTCGTGCCGCAACTGTTATGCGTCAGGTTTCTACCTCAAGCTTATCCCTAGAAAAACTATGATACACCTGGAGGTCATCGGCATATAGAATATGTCTTACACCCATAGAGTCAAGGGCAAGACCAAGGTCATTAATATAATGGCAGAACAGCATTGGTCCTAACACAGAACTCAATCACGACCGATATGTACTTTACGCGTTGACATGTATTGCACGTTAGCATTGAATGCTTGATGTTTGTGTGCATATTTTTCTAAAAATAATATTGTTTCATATACAAGAACGTTTATACACTCTTGGATGCCCCAGTTCTTCATGTATCATGATAACGAGCTTTTCGACAATATTCTTTGAAATATAACACACCAATTCTCTATATGCGTAGCTTTGTAATACAGAATATTTTCATATAATTTATAAATCTCTGATATTTCATTATTTTTTAACGATTTTTCAATTTTCTTAAAGTTGAAGTCATTTTTTTATTCTTGTTTCCTAATATAAGAAGATTACACTTGAAATTAAATATGTATCATTACTTTATGTATAAAATTTACCTGTGGGATTTCTACTAAAAAAATCTACTAAGAAAGTAGTGTTAGGTCCTGGGTAACGCTTCACTATTTTTAATTAATATATAGACATATCTATTATAAAAGAAACCCACAAACGAACCGAGCGCAAATAACAGCCTTTCATAAGTAAATTATTTTTAAAACCCTTTCTCTTTGTTATAAATGTTCTTTTATATAAAGATCATATATACAGTTTAACAAAAAATAATTTTCCCTTTCCGAAAAGACCTCTCACGCGATAGAAAAATGTAATGTAAAATAAATGTAAAAACTAAAGAAACACTAATAATGGTCCGATCCGCGCCATTCAAAAACGAGATTACTCTATTAAAACAAAAACAAACCAATACGCAAACCATGTAATAACTAATACCGATCCTAATAATTTATAACAGTAAGAGTAAAGAGCCCAAAGGAGATTTCCCCAAAAAGACTGCCCTGCACATGCAGTAGACGGCACTCACGCTTCCCTCACTAGCAACCCGTCCTTCTCTCGGTCCGAGATCAGCGTCGCGCTCCGTCTTTTCTCCCTCGCCAGTGCCTCTCTTTTTTCTCCCTCATGCCCACGCCTAAGAGGATACCCTCAAGGGCCCGGCGCCTATTTCCCACATGCTCTCTCTCCTACTACCAGCTTCATATGTAAAAGGCGTCTTGGACAGCCTCCACTGCGCCGGGAAATCGGTGGCTAGGACCTAGCGAAGTGAAACTCACGCCATGATTCGCCCCCGCTTGCGACTTTTCCGAGAAACTATATGTAGTGAAACTATATATAGAAACTTTTCCGAGGTATTATATGACTTTAATTGTTTAAAAATTTCCGAATATCTTGGCGTTCATTCCCAAATCGTATTTTTCGTTAGCAAATTCCGGAATAATGAAACAAGTGTTATATTGAAAACTAACTCTCCGATACCCCAGAGAGTTGTTGTAGTTATCTTTGATTGTTTGATTCTTCGAATTTTCTAATAATTTCTAATTTTTCTGGATTCGGAACTAAGCCTTTAAATGTCATCATAAATCCCAAAAATGGGATTTCACGTTTAAAAAAAATTACATTTTTTAATGTTAATTGTGAAATTAAACTCACATAATAATTTAAACAACATTTCTAATTTGCTTAAATGTTTCTTGAATGATGAATTTGCAATTACTACATCATCGATATAATAACGTATACATTTTAAAAGCTCCTTTTCTCCTTCTTGTAATACGTGCTTAAACATGCGAATAAAATTTGGTACATAGAAAATTGAAAAAAAATGACGTATATTGTCATGAATTTTTATGCAATGGTACTTGCCAATACCCATTTGATATAGTCTAACTTCCAGAAAAATTGAGTTCCATGATATTCTTGAAATAACTCATGTATTAGAGGAAGGCTTTCAAGATTATCTTCAATTAAGCTGTTTAATAGGCACGCATCTAAGCAAATCTAAATATCACCAATATATCTCGATTGAATATTGACGAATATCTCCATCATTTCTTTGAACGATTTTAAGAGGGTTTCAATAAGAGCTTGTGGCTCTTCAATGATACCTGCATTTACCGTATCTCGAATTTTTACTTCTACTTTTTCTCGTAATATTAAAAGAACTGGATAAATTTTATATATTTTCGGATTTTTATGTCGTATTGATATCCGTTATCTGGTTCATTTATGTCAGTAAATAATTTTTACTATTTTTATAATAACTTTAAAAATAATTTCTGTTGCGATTTACTTAGTGCTGTTAGTTTACACGCAATAGAAGAAAAATTTTCAAATAATTCTTTTTATTTCTTATATTTGATCTGCTCAATTATGTTTACTCTATAGCATTTTTGATTTTTATCATTATTTTTAATTCCTTTACTTTCACAATCTTTATTAGAAACCTTATTATTTTCTATCGTAATATTACTTTCTTTATTATTTATATTATTATTTTTCTTATTTTTTATAATATCCTCCTCATTATTTTTTATATCTTCAATTTTGGTAATATATATGAATATTATATGAACATCCTCTTTTTTAGCCAGCAAAATTTTATCCGAATCACTTTCTTCAAAGAAATCTAAATCATCCGCTATAACTATATCTTTAATTTTAATGATCATCTATTTATAGTCTATTTGTATTTTATTTTTTAAATTCCAATCATTTCCAAGTATTACATTGTTCGATAAAAAGGAATTACAAGAAACATTTGGGCATTTTGATAAAGATTATCGATATTGAATTCTAACATAATTTGTTTTTTAACTGCTGTATTTTTCTTACCTATAGCTGTTGATACAACCATGTTAGTTACCGGTACCTCTAAAAGTTTAGTTATTTTTTAAAGTTTTTTTTATAAAAATTCTGATATAGCTGTAATCTGACTCCCCGTGTCTACTAATCTCCACGTTTTTAAACCTTTAAAATTCAAAAGTAAGTGCGACGATAGCGGTACCTTTATTATATTACCATTGTTTTGAGAGTCTTCATTTTGCTCAACGCCTATCATTAAATTATCCGCCATATCATATATTTCACGACACGTTGAGGGACTGCAAGTCAATGCGTCGATTCTAAGTTTTAATTGTTCGATCCCGATTGTGTTCTCATTACATCCGTATTTGCTATGACGTTTCGATCATCAATACTTGTTACTGAGGGATTATTTGTATTTATCGGCATTTGATTATTTTCATTATTACTTAAATTCGATCTCGACCTATCATATATATTGTGGGTATTGTAAGTGTTATTATGTCTGTTATTATAATATTTTGGCCTAGGATATCTGTAGAATAACCGTTGATTTCTTACGTTTGGACGGTACGCGTAATTACTGTCATTTACATTATTTTTATTTAAATTCATGTCCCGTATCGGCATTGAATGTTCAGATTTATGTCGTGTCGATCCGTACTGTCTCTACTCGCATTCTCTTTGTTTTTCTATATTTATAGTATCTAATTGAACTAAAGTTTTCCCAATATCGTTCGAATTTTCGTAATTGAGATCAGCAAGTGATTCTTTTACCCAAAATGAAAACTGTTGTATCATACGAGTAGTATAATTTTTCTTCAAAATTAGTTAGCTTCAGAAGAATATAATTAGCTTCTTTTAATTGTTTAAAATTTAATGTATGAAAATTACCGTCAGTTTCTCTATATCTACAATTACACCAATTACTTTTAACTTTTACCTGTATCGGTACGGAATAAAATTCGTTTAAAAAATTTGCTTTAAAGTCATCGAAATTATAAAAAGGGTTCAATCAATTATCAAAAGGGGCAAATCTATCCATAGTCGCGCTTTATTTTCTAACGCTATTTCAACAATTGACATTTTATTTTGATTTACAATCTTTTTTTACCTTAAAATATTTTTCTATATCGCTTAATAATTCTAACGGATTGGTAGTACTCTCGTCTGAAAATTTCGGTAATCTTATATTTAATTGCGAGTTGTGAACATTACTAATTATTTCGCAGATTTCTGCTACTGTTGTATACGCTCACATATTATCATACTCGTGCTGTTGACTATCATGCGGCATTTTTTTTTGATTTGTTTGTCCTGCTTTTAAAGCCTCGATTTCGATACGTCATATTTCTAGCTGTTCCCGAAGTCGATCAATTTCGGGTATGTGTTCTTGATTTAAATGCGTGCGTTCTATCTCGTTAGACAATGATTCGGCAGATTCCTCTCTCGGTATTAACATAGATAATTTTTGCTTTGTATTATTGAAAGAATAATTTACAACTTTTTTAGACTGTCTACCTGATCTAGTCGTATAAATAAAACTGCCGGCCATGCATATACTCGTACAATACTCGGGATTCGATTTGCAAATTATTTAGCTCTCTTATTCAAAATTAAGAAACAAGATAGTTAAATAATTTTTTACCTGTAGTCAGGCACCAATGTAAGATATTCTCAATAGTTATTACATGTGCGCGAATCGGAGAAGGATGTACAATAAATTTAAAGTAATTTATAGTAAAAAGAAAAGCATA
This sequence comes from Sycophaga agraensis, assembly GCA_018906755.1. NCBI lineage: Eukaryota > Metazoa > Arthropoda > Insecta > Hymenoptera > Pteromalidae > Sycophaga > Sycophaga agraensis. Next base: position 50,081 of record JACCIE010000057.1, on the reverse strand, counting down.
TAATGTACTTATTTTAGTTAAATTCCACTAACGTACAACAATAATCCAGGGCTCGTTGCGATTTTCTGAAGATTTCGCTGCTAGTATATAAAGTTAATTCCGATCATTTATAATGCGCGAACGTGTGGATTACTATCGCAGGTTTCTTCATTACGCATATCGATGGCGACTCACGTTTGATTCGTCTCTACTGCTGAGGTCGAGGGCGATGCTGGAGATTTCCTTTGTTGCAGGTAAGCTCGGCGAGGTAGTCGGCTGTATTTCAAGACGTATTGCGAGTGAGTCGGCCGTGCTTCGGGGCGTATGCGACGGTTCGGTTCGTTTCGGTTGTGCTGGTGACTGCGTCCTTCGAGACGATGATCGCAACGGTGCAGCTATTGGCGATGTTGGCTCTCTTGCTCACAAAAAGGTATTCTTGTTATATCTTTTTCTTCTTTTATTTTCTTATGCCTTCCCCTCTGTCATGTCACCTTATCACGTTTCTCGTGTAGGATGCATCCGTGTAGGTTGAGCATCAGATAAGAGAGAACAAATCCTGCCTCTTCACAGACCCCTAGCTTACTTCCCCCTCTTCTTCGCACATTTCGGGAAATTATAATGTTATCTTTATTATAATGTTATCATTCGAAATTGCTGTTGCGCGCAAAATTTTGTTCCGTTACAAAATAATGGTTATAGTATTTATATTTGTATTTACTTATATTAGATTAAACAGAATAATTTTGAATGAAAACAATTGGTTAGAAATAATTAAAATTATTATAAAAAATTAATTAAGTTATTAAATATGAGACTGACGTCCGCGCGGTCGACCGAGATGGGCGACTTCTCTCCCGTTCGCTTGTTCGCGTTCCGCCAGGGCCCGCCTCAAATGTGCACTTTGTTGCGCATACTCTTTCTCTCACTCTCGCGCTGCTACGCGCAACGAGTCGCCGCCCTTTCAAGAGCGATTTCCCTACGGCAAGGCTGAGAGTCCCGCGATCTACGACGTCTCGAAAAGGACGCCTCCCGTCATACCAATGCCTTGCCCGATCGGGATTGAACCAACGCCGGACAAAATACGTAACATGAGATAAGTGCGAACGCTCGTAGCCACGCGCTCGCTCATTTCGCCTCCGATGCGTTTGCCATTTCCTTTTCGCACTCTAACGCCAGTGCATAGGGCGAACCAGTATTTGGCGATGTCGCGCGTTTTGTCATACAGACTGTGAGAAAATCGGAAGCGCATGCTCCAATCGATAAACGCGTCCCGATACGATGTCATTATAAAATAAATGAGCGAAATAAATATCTTCGAGAAATTACCGACTATATTATTTCTGTGATTCTCCCTACCCGAATATATACATAAACACCTAACACTAGGTAAATTTTACACCATAAAGAACATCGACCTCATCAGACTCGATATTTTTTGCGTTTGCGAAAATAAGTGCTGTGAGTGTCGGTGAACGTGTAGCAAGCACTATGAGTGACCGACGACGACACGTGGCGGGCGAGAGTTGCGACTTCACATAATTTTGGATATGTGCCGACTGGCCTACCAACGCGGAGACGTGGAAATGATCAAGCGGGCTCTCGAGACAGTCTGCCTGCTGTTTGAAGTGGATTCTTCGATCTTGATACGACAGGGAATCCGAGGGCAACAACGATGTATCCCCGGGGTTAATAAGGTGGATGCCTTCCATGAGCAGGCCAAAGACAAGAAGCTTGAGCCTGGGAGATCAGGAGAAGACGTCCAACAACCGCAAGGAAGAAAAGCTGAAGATGCGTTAAATTTAAAAAAAGTTCAAGAACAATCGTAACGTGTGTGATTGGTAGTGATATTTCTTGTTCTTTTTTGTTTTAGTGTTATATTTCTAGCTGTAAGTGTATTAGTGTATAAGTATGTAAGTATAATCTCAGTTGAAGTGTTTATTGTCTACCCTCATAGTCTATCGTTGTTTTTTTTATAAGAGATTAAAATTGTAATTTGTTCTAAATGTCAAGAATGATATTCCTTAGGTTGTTAATTTATTTGTAATTGTTTCATTTTAAGTTCATGGTTTTGAATAAAGTTAAGGTTTAGAGTACACAGCACGTTTGATTTTGGAGAGAACCTCCTCAATTCTTTTGTTATAGTTATACATTTTTATCACGGTACGGGAGACAAGTCGTTGAAACCCAGGCGGAATTGACGTCCGCGCGGTTGGTAACGATCGGTACCATCGACCGAGACGGGCGACGGGTGCCTCAAGTGTGCACTCTGTTGCGCATACGCTTTCTCTCACTCTCGCGCTGCTACGCGCAACGAGTCGCCGCCGCGCAGACTGCAGCCGCACCGCGCAGTTCGCACTCTGAGCTCGTGCAGGACATCCGCCGACCCAACTCTGCGGGGTCTTGTACAGCTCACGACGCGACACTAGACAACCCCATAAAAACACTCCTTTTTCCAAAAAAGCACGCATAAATCCCACTACTAGCGATTGTCGCTGAATGCAAAAGGAGCCACTTCCTCGCGCACGGCGGATAACCGCTAAGCTCAAAATGGGAAACTCGTGTCCGAAATCCCCAGGCCGGCTAAGCGCGAGCTTAACCCCGCGTCTGCTACCTAGCTCACGGCGGAACTCGCCTTCTGAGCAGAAAGATGTGGAAAACGGTACAGGTTCGTGGTTGCATCATCATGTTACATCCTGCGTAATGCTTGACTATTTTTAAATATATTATAATTAACAACTACAGACAAATCAGGCGCCAATACCGCCCACCACGTTTATGACCAGGCCAGTGCATAAGTACCGCTGTGCCCCTTTTCACACTTCGAGAACAGGCCCAAATAAAGGCTTTTTATATACTAATATCCAAAGAAAACTTTTCCTTACAATCAATTTAATATTATATAAAAACTACGCACATAGTTTAACTGAAAATAACTTTCTATTTCCAAAAAGATCTGAAATGCAATAGAAAGATATAAAATAGAATAGTATATAAAAGTTAAATACTAATAATGGTTCGATTTACGCCATTCAGATTACTCAATTTAACGAAAGGTATACCAATATAAATTCTATATAACCACCAATACTTCTGATCATAATAATTTATAAAGAGTGAGAAAAAGGAGCTGATAGTGTTTTCCCTCACCAATACCTCTCTCTTATCTCCCTCACGCCATCGCGTGAGAGAATACCCTTAAAGGCCCGACGCCTATCGCCCATAAGTTCTCTCTCTCTCTCTCTCTCTCTCTCTTACTACCGGCTTCAAATGTAAAAAGCGTCTTGCGCAGCCTTCACTGCGCCGGGAAATCGGTGGCTAGGACCTAGCGAAGTGAAACTCACGCCATGATTCGCACACGCTTGCGACTTTTCCGAGAAACCTAGGGCGCTGCTAGTTTTCAGCGGCGACTAGCCCTATAAAAGCCATTGTATAACCCAAGAAAAATCAGAATGCTCCATTTTCTTGACTAGTATGATTTCTGAATTAGAAGTTTATCGGTCAGAGGGATATTTTAGGACTGATCCAGTCTGTACTGGTGCTTTATGAAGTATTTTATTGAGCAATTAGTTATTCTTTACCATATGAGGACTACAGTCTCTGAACTGGGAGGGCTTCTGCGGCAAAGATTTAACTGATTCCTTCTCCATCGCCTGTATACTGCTTAGGGCTGATCCGGTTCTGCTCAGCATAAGCTAATATATTTAAAAAGCAACTGATTGCCCCTTACTATATGAGGTTTACAGCCTTTGGGTTGTAAGAACTTCTGCGGTAAGGGATAATTAGGGATCTTCCCCCCCGTAGCTCGATTTGATAAAGAATAGTAGACCTCTGGTTTTAAATCTTGTTAAATCAGCCGTACATCTGAATAAGAACTTGATCTCAGTTTACCTAAATTGATCAGTCATTATTCATGTATCCATTATATGGAAAAGGATAGGATTCAAAAGTAAGGGCTAGATTAATTTATATAAACTCCCTACTTATTCTCTCCTTGAAAACAAATTCCAAAGTAACGAATTATATATGAATTGTAACGTAGCATAAACCGTAATACAAAAATTTCTTAAAAGCGTAATTATTTTTGTTCACAATTGAAAAATCTGTAAATCGTCATTATTAAATTCAATAAATTCAAAACTAAAAATTAAATCTATTCAATTGTCCCTTATTTAGAAAATCTTCTCCTATACAAGCTAAAAACCTTTTTTGATTAATAAAGAGAGGGCAATGTCTCGGATAAATCCATAGGCCTCTGTCGTGAAGATAACCCCGACAAGATATATCATAAAACTGATTACCCCCTTTCAGCCACTGTTCCCAGATTATTAGGCCTAGGTCTAAGAATCAGCATAAAAGTGCTTAATCTTCTACTAAAGCGCTAACCACTGTATTGCATTCACGATAGAATTATTTCGATTTCGCCACGAAATTCGCGTATATAAAAAATAAATAGTTCATTACTGGACGTGACAATAATTAGTTCAGTATGAATGGAATAATAATTAAATGAATACTATATGATAAAATACAAAATATAGAGATTGTTCATGTTTACATCAATATTAAAAAATGAGCATCAATAAAGTGAGTTAATAATATTCGGTAATAATGCGGATTAATTACTACTAAATGAAAATTAAAAAATAGTTACATATTAAGTGTAATTATAATTAGCTTAAAATTAAATGGTATGTAATATATAGTCATATATGTTAGTTTATATTTAATTTAATTAAAATTATTGGCACGTATTATTGTATATATGCCGTAGAGTTATTGTTATTCTTTATTTCCTGTTGCTGTATGTTTTCATAAAAGGCCTTCAGACTAATCTCTCTGTATGTTTCAATAGAATAAATAAGGTATAAAACTTATCCTTAAATGTTATTTTGGTAGAAACATTTTCTTATTTAATATTATTCCTAATGATATTCTTCGTTAATATAATCTGTATTATTATTATTATTATTATTATTATTATTGTTATTATTATTATCATTCATCTGGATGCTAAGCTCAGGGACACTTGGTTGTCCAAGCCACAGAGGCTTCCATGATCCCTGAAACTTTACAATAAGAAAGCAGGTTATATATGACTACCTCCGCGAACTGCTCCGGTTTGAAAATTTCGACTCCCAGCCACTTCCACTGTTGTCCGATTAAGGCCGCACATTTACAGAAAACATGGCTGGGAGTTTCTTCTTCTTCGTCACACCATCCAAATAGGTTGCTATCCCCTTTAGTCTTGTGTGCATATCACCGTAAACCGCAATGTCCGGTTAGAATATCCAGTGCCGTTTTTGTATTACATTCATTCAATTTGATGATCTTACTGGGCCAGCTGTTCGTATAATCGTCCAGCAGTTCTTTAAACCACCTGAACCCTCGGGAATTTTTCCAAAATTCCTGTCCTTTCCTTTTTAACACTTCATTCAGAACTTTGCAACCCTCACGGTATGGTACTCCTATCTCCCTGTCTGGTTATTTGTCTGAATTCGCGCCTTGTTTGGCAAGTTGGTCTGCTTTTTCATTTCTCTTATAACCCGAGTGACTCGGTATCTAGGTTATGCAGATCTTATTTTCCCTAGCTAGATCATTTAGAGCGCTTTTTGTCTCTTTAACCAGTAGTGATGTAGTACTGTATTTTCCAGTGCCTTGATTCAAGCCAGGCTATCGGTACATATATTTATATATCTTCCCCTGACATTCTCTGACTTCAATTTATTAACACATGTTGCTATGGCGACCATTTCCGCTTGGAATACCGCGTTATGTTTCCTCAGCTTATAAACTGTGTCCTGTACTCGTTTTGATCCACAAACTCCATATCCAGTACCCTTATCTATCTTGGATCCCTCTGTGTACTACGTTTCTCCTCCGAAGTGTAGGTGATTGGCCCAATCATCTATGCTTAAGGGAATCTCCAAATTGGTCCCTGCAGTATTTCTTTCTGAATGGTTCTGTGCCCATTTCCTGTTCCTACCTACTCTCGTCCGCATGTTAGTCTGTAGGCAGCTCTGGCGGCCGCGCTCATTATTTCGAGGTTCAGACCATCTGTTCCCAACAGAATTCTAACCGCAACGGTACTTCCATAGGTGTACTTCTTTTTCATCCGAAAGTTCCCTTCAGTGTTACAGCCTGTATGTGGTCTGTATTTCATTGAGGTCTTGTTTCCGGTTACTTTCAATCACACTAATGCAGAATAGATAAGTTTCGGTTTCATAATATGGCTTCGTAAATCCATAAAGCTTTTTGGGGTTCAAGCCGCCACCCTGTGCCGATATCTGACCTAGACTGAATAATTATGTTTAAGACTTTGTTGCACTGCATCTTTAGATGCTGCTCCCAAACAAGTTTCTTATGTAGGTATATTCCTAGATATTTTACTCCCTCTGCATACGGTATTCTTTGGCCATAGAAGGTTATTTCTTTACGAATTTTAGATTTGTATTTCCTTGTGAAGACGACTATCTCTGTTTTATTCGAATTAACCTCGAGAGATTTTGTTCTACACCATTCTTTTACCTTTTCGAGAACTCTTTGTACAAGATCCGGTAGAATTTCCTCGTACTGTCCTCTAACTAGTATGGCAAATTCATCCGCATATCCTACCGCAAAGATTCCTTCTCTGCTTAGCATGCGTAATAGCGAATCTGCGACTAGTGTCCATAAGAGTGGTGGGAGTACTCCTCTCTGTGGACATCCTTCGCCGACTTTTCCTTTTACAAGTTTGCCCTTCCATTCACTAAAAATCTCCCTAACACTGAGAATCCCTACTATCCCACGCCATATGGTAAGTAGGATATCCCGTTCCAGTAGAACTTTGTCAATGACTACTCTAGTGATGCTGTTGAATGCACCCTCTATATCTACAAAGGATCCTATAACAGTTTCCTTGTTTTCCATCGATTCTTCAATGTAGCTAACCACTGAGTGTAGCACAGTTTTTGTGAAATATAATATGTAGTAAATAGGTGTTTTTAAAAGTATTAAAAGATAAATAATTATTCAAGTTAAATTAAAAATACGTTTGAGTATTAATATTAATTAATGGATTTTTTAATAATGTATAAACAAAAAAGCTTTAAATGATTAAAATAACAAATTTATGTTTCGGATACAGATATTCCGCCAAAATATGAATTTATTTATTTATAAATTTACAAACAAGTAAAGTAAATTAAACTGGTATGTAAAATGAAATAGAAAATTATAATATAAAATAGAATAACTGAAAAATACAGGCTTATTTAAAATGTGATGTATCAATAAATCTTACAGTATATCTTATAGTTGATTGAATTTTGTATAATTTAAACATTATAATTTTTAAATTTCTGTATTTTAGATCGGATATAAATTATAACCTTTAAAAATATTTTCAATGAGATGCAACCTAAAGATTTCAGAATAATTAAAATTGATCAAGAATTAGTATTTTATTCACCATTTGTTAATTAAATTTTAAAAAGTTAATAAAGATAAGAACCTTAGTAAAAAAGCAAACTATCCATTTTTAATAGTCTTTTGTATAGAGAGAAATATCGTAACAATTTTTAGCATATCTGTCTAATAAACTGAACGCAGGCTGGCCAATTTTATAACATTTACCATTCTTTATATAATTAAAATTGCTAACAGTATAATAAAGATTACTATAGCTATTTCTCTCAAAGTAACTATAAAATACGATATCAATTAGAGCTAGAATATTACAATAGTGAAACAATTTCTAGAACTTTTTGGGACATTTAATATAATCTACTAAAGGCAAATACAAGAGGAATATGATATATTATGCATAATTAATTAATATTATATTAGTATGTAATAATATTAGTATATAGTAATATATTAGTACACATATGTTTGTTTTAATCACAAATTAAAATAATTTTTTATGAATAAAGTGGAAATTCACACCTATGATGATCCTCAGCATGAAAGTCAATTGCATCATCCACTATGCTTCTAAGGCATATGATAAAATTTATTAATATTTGAACTTAAGTGTTATCGATTACATTACATAGAAAATATTATTATTTATATTTAGTCAGATTTAAAATAATTCATACATTATAATTTATAAAAATGAAGAATTTACAAAAAATTTTAAATTAACATAATAAATTAATTATAGTTTATATTAAGGTATACATGTAGTTTGTAAGATTTTAAAAATTTTTATGTTCTCATAAAATTTCCTATATCCTATAGAATGATATTTGAAACAATTGACATAGTTATTTATTTTTGAAATTTAAATAAAATCTAAAAACAACATAGTTAAAAGAGTAGTTAAAAATTAACTATTAATACTATTATGTTTTTAATATCTATTTTTATAGGTATTAATTAGTCAGAGCAAATTTAAATCTTCTAAACTCAAATGATTTAAAACAAAAAATAAATATTTATTAGATATTTTATACTTAATGTTTATTTTAATTATAAACTACTTCACATTCTATTAAAAATAGTCATATTTTTATTAGGGCATTAGCTTATGCCTTAGAAATATTTATTATTTTTTCGCATTGTATATTGCCCAGAAAAAATAATAACAAAATGGAATCATTATAAAATATTCTATACCGGACGGAACTCTTTTATTTTAAATTCCGGATGTTAGTTTAAACATATAGCATCAAGAAACACGCATTATTTACTGACACTTTACTCGATTGATTATTGTGAATTTGAGTCATGACATTCGTCATAAATACAAAGATTATTTTATCCATATCTCCTACGTGCTCTTTAACACGTTATTATGATCACAATTACTAATGAATTGAACTATTTTTTAGTTGAGTACATTATTTGTTTGAATTGTCAGTCAAAACAGAATAACACAGTAAAAATGATTTTAAATATGGTAATTAAATCATTTATATTAGTAATAAGGAAATTTGTTATTTTCCTCGTGGATAATATATATACATACATACATATATAAATATATATTTATTTAAATGAATAATAAATCAAGTAAAATAGATATCTTGTTCAATACGTCAACGAAAGCTAGGTAAGTTTATCTGATTGATTTAAAAAGATTCTTTTGAATTTTATCACATTTAACAGTATAAAAAGAATAGTTAAGTTTAATTACAGCATAGTCTTGAATTAATTTTGGTAGAGTATCTATCATAACGATTAGAAAAAAAATACATTAGAAATGCATTTCAAATACGTGTTTATATTAACAGTTTTCATCTTATTTGCTGCATCAAGCATAGAAGCTGCACCTGTATGTAATATGTATTTCGATATTATCTATAAATTAAATAATATTTTAATAATTAAATAATACTTATTCCATCTCTTAATTTTTAGAGAGATTTTCTCAAACTCGTCTATTACACTATCCAAGAAAAAGTTATTAAGGTAAATTTATTAAAATATACTTTTATTAGAATTAATCTAACCAGAGTACTTATATTTAGATAAGTTAATATAAATCTTAATTATTCATGACTTAATTACTTGAGTACCTATTCGGTATTTCAGACACCAATAAAAAATATTCATTAGAATTATTTATTATGAAACATAAATCATTTCCTTTAACTATATATTTCTAATCTTAATAGCACTAATATTGTTATAAAATGACTATAGTTAAAAATAGGAAATGCAATTATTTTCAAGATTAGCATAAGATAAAAGACTGAAAAATCAACATTAAAAATTAATCAAGTACTTACAAATAATTTTCTTTGTATAATTTAATAAAATTATATTTATATTTTTATTTCAGAACCATGCTACTTGTCAAAATTATCGCATGAAATGTGAAAATAAACAAAATCCAAAAGAGACTAAAGTTTGTAATGTAAGTTAGAGTCATTAATTACAATTTATTGAGTTTTAAAGAAAATGGTAATTGATTTTTATTTGTTTCAGACAATCCTAAAAAATTATTTATGCGAGCAAAAAGAAGTTGACGAAGAAATAATAACTATGTTAATTCATATATCACTACATTAAGACGATAATTTAAAAAGTAATAAAATTACAATATGTAAAGCTTTAATTAAGAGATAAGTATTCGATATTTGATATTATATTACTAAGAAGGTTTTTTAAAACATTTTTAGTTTTAGTATTTTATTAGTTCCTAGTAATTTTGTTTTGCGTGAACATATTGTATTTTAGTAATTTAATTGTATAGTAATATAAATCTTTGAAATGACTACAATAATAATTTGTAATATGAAAATTTTATTTAAATAAATATTATTCTTTGTATTATTAAATTAATAATTTATATAATGCTTAGAATTATACAAATCTCAATTGAAATTGTGTTTGAATTTTGTTATTCAGAATCCGTTTCTCAACTTTAACATCAATATAAATTTTTATTAAAACTTAAGTTGAAAAAGAATATCTAAAAATTACTCGATTGATATATTAATCTACATTTTATTGCAAATAACGGTATTTCGCGTTTACTACGATTAAAAATTTTGTAATACTCATGTTATTAACTTCAAAATAGTTCATTGAAAATATTTATTTATGAAAAATGCCTAGATTTAGAGCTTAAAATCTAATTTTCTTAAAATTACGTTTTAAATTTCACATAGTCGACTCAAAGGAAATTAACAATTAAGGAATCTTATACTCAATAAAAAATGATGTAATATTTTGCGTTTCATAGAAAAATTCGATTTCACCATAGAATAATCATTCGTATCATAAATATATTATCATTATTAAAATTATGTTACACGTGCAGTAGTATAAGCAAATTGTTTTTTATTATGAAACAAACTTTTTATTATAAATTTGTTTGTTTGTATATTATTATCGAATATATTTTATTCCAATAATTGCATAATTTTTTATTTATAAACAAATGTTTTATTCGTAAAATGACTATATCGCCAAGCGATTCGATATATAAATTTAAATACAAAAATCTTATAAATATATGACACATGTGGGCTATATAATGTGCATATAACAGACATATGTGATTACAAAGGTGTTATGACTTTCGAAAAGCTGCGGTTTGCGCTAGTTTCAATTCCTCGAGTTCCATCTTTACCGACATCTCTACTGTCGTATTAATCAGGGTGAGCGAGTTACAAACAAATAATAATATTAATTTAAATTAACTATTAGACTCAGCTTTATTACCGGCGATACATTATTTTGAAAAGGCGCGACGCGAAACTCACATACATGCCGGACACTCACACTCAGCCACAAGGTGATACCACTGTCGCTGTTGAGGTGACGTCGTTGATCGTACGGATGTTGCTACCGCTGCCGCTGCTGCTGCTGCTGCTGATGCACTGTCGAGACGTTGGAGAGCGGATGTAGTTAGTGCTGCGGAGTCGCAGTCAAATCCTCCGAGCGCTGATGCCACTGATGCTGCGGAGTCACAAATCTTCGTCCCGGTGCGCACGTTGCTGCCGCTATTGCTGATGCACTGTCGAGAAGTCAGAGAGCTGGGTACCTTGCTAGCTCGGTCTAAGGTTGCTCGTCACACCGATTCGGGACTCGGTGAGGTTTGAAGGGTATCCGCGGCTATATCTAGGCCGCAGAGTACATCGGTTTTCGCGAACGAAACCGATCTGCCTTTTCGGCCAATATCCGCATAGCTGCGTGGCTATGAAACACGAGCAAGGCGGGGATCACTACTCTACTTACTAAGTTCTCCTTAACTTCTATATTTCCTTTCCAGTCCAAGTAGTAGAAAAAGTAATAAGATAACATTTTTTCATTTTAAAAAAATTGACACTTAAAAATTCTACACTTCAATCAAGTCCTTTTTAATAATATCTTCATCTCTCCAAATCGCAGTTCATTTAAGAAATCTGCCGAGTATGTGGGGAGGTAGAAGAAATTTTGATGGAAGTATGTGTGAGGACAAAGGATGGAAGAGTAAAATGAGAGGAAAAAAGAATAATTTATAAGATTTTGTGCAGAAGAGGTAGAACGGAAGAAGGTAGATGCAGAGAAGGAAAACGTGAGAAAATTCAAACAGTATTACACGAATAAGAACAAAAATTGAGGACAACAAGGTAAAGCGATATTACGAAATCAATTAGAGCAGATTTAATAAGTTTATTTTAAATAAATTTAATATTTTTGTAATAATTAGTATATGTAGACAAAATTTTGAATTAAAAATATACAATAAAAATGTAATTTTTATCAAATTTTAATTATGTCTTTTTGAAGTGTCACTGAAGTTAATAATAGCTAATAAAAAGTTTCGTTTGACTAAATCTGTATCACTTTTAACACTATGTTTGTAACTTGTAATACCTTGAACTACTATTCACAGTTATAAGAATTTGGAAATCTTTTTTCTTAATTATGGATAAAAATTAAAATTTGGTTTATTATTTATAATATTACAAATTTTTTAAAAACAAATTTAATATCTTAAATCTACTTATTTAATAACCTGTCGATTTTAAATTTACTGTAATAACTAATCGCTAAAGGAAAAATTATACAAATATTCAGGCTCTACAACGAATTTTAATTTCGAAATATATGTCTATCAAAACTAATATTGATTCAATCAGTAAAATTTATAATACATTTCAGTGAACTTAATTAATTAACTAAATAAATTAGAATATGCAAATAAGAAATATTAATTTGTCTCCCTAGATATAATAAAATATGCATATAAAAGTCATTTTTGTAAATATTTTTCATATAATCTACTTGAATGATTTCCGTTATTACAAGAATCGTTCACATTATATATAAAGCAACAAAATCTAATAATTTTAGTTTGGAATTGTTAGTAACTTAGTCAGTACAGTAAAAAATTGAAAATGCAAAATAAATACATTTTTGTTATTGTATTTTTTCTAGTCATAACTTTATTAAGTATTGAAGCGGCACCAGTAAGTAATGTAGTAATAAACAATAATTATTTAGAATAAGCAGAACATTATCGAAACAAAATTTCTTGATTAACAGCTTACATATACACTTTTTAAAAATGTGTGATAACCAGTGATAACTTAATATTATTAGGAGCAGAAAATTAAGTTTAATATTATTAATATATTCTTCCAATATTTTTTTATTATTAGAGAGATGTCATTCAGTTAATACATTACACTATTCAAGAAAAAGTCATTAAGGTAAATTAATATACGAATGTTTCATGACATAGGAAATCAATATTCATCTATTTGTGTTCCTTTGTTTTAAATTATATAAAGGATATTAAATAGAAGAATCACGTGCTTATTAATATTAGTGTTTTAATGTATAAGTATTAATTTCAGAATCAGACAACATGTAAAAATCATGCTAAAGTATGTGAATCAAGTAATACATCAAAGGATGCACCTATATGTAAAGTAAGTTTTAGAAATTAATTTTGAAATATCTACAAATATTTTATGTTCATCTTTTTAATGAAAATACGTTTCTAGGCTATACTAAAAAGCTTTTTGTGCGATGGAAAACAAAATGAAAACGAAATATTTGCCGTTTTGATAGATACTGTACTCGGATAATAAGTGCTCAAATCTATGAGAATTCAAGGAATATGCATGCCTTAACCGATCAATACTATAATATTAAATTAATGTTATCTTTTAATCTTTGATTAAACGATGTAGAGCTAAGTAAGGATGCATATTAATGTATTCCAAATATTACAGATTCGAATAAAAAACCGATAAACAATTTAGCCTTTCTTAATTTTTTTTAAATACATTTTAAATACTTTTTTTAAATTTGAAAGGATTCAAATTGATAAAAAATAATTCCTTCGTCCTGTGGAAATTTTTTAGCCCTTGTTTTGACTGCTGCACTTTAGATTTTTAGTCTCGTCAATTTTAATGACGAAGAGCGAATTGTAACTAATTACTCGTTTGCGAAACTAATAAATAGTAAACTCTCCACCTGGATATGCTTTTGAATCAGGGCTTATATATTTTTATTTATTGCATACTTTTATTACCCTGAGAGGTGCTATAGTGCCTCATAAAATTTCACAAATGTGCTGACCTCTACATGTATAAAATGATGCAAGTACATCGTATTGTAATGATCAAACGATAAAACTAAAATCTAAATTAGTTTGGTAAATGAATATTTATGACGTAATTTGATAATTTATATGTTTATCATGGTTTGATGCTATGAAGTTAATTAACTATAATTACCATGTCCATAGAAAATAATAAAAAATATAATAATAAATATGATAAAAATGAAATAATAAAAAGCGCTTAAAAATATTAAACTTATTCTAATCACAATACTTATATATATATATACTTATTACATGCTTTTTATAAAAATGGTTTTCCTTAAAGCTCTCATTCATGCTGACTTTTATTCGTCGCTCGACCAAGCAACGTTGTTGGATGGCATATGAGCGTAGCTACCGTATGTTCAACACTTAACTAAGGCAAATGGATACTAAATGCACTTTTACTGCACTTCAATGCACTAGGATGCACTTCGGTACTTACTGGCACTCGCAAGTGTGTAATCTTTCCCGCGCAACTATTATTGTCTCTATTTATCGATACCTTATTCGAACATGGCCGAGATTATTAAACTCTAAAATTATTATACAAATAAATTATAAAAGAATATATTTACATCAGATAAATTTACAATGAAATTCAAAAGATACTAAAACTAAAACAGCGTTAAACAAATCTGTTCTTATTGGCATAAAATCGCATTGTAGTGAATTAAATTCTAATTTTTTTAATAGTATTTCAGCGAAACATGTATTAAAATCGAGATTAAAATAGCTTCTATTTCGTCATCTTTCATTTTTTCTTCAGATAAATAGCTTTTTAAGATGGCCTAGAATAATATTAAAGTTAAAATAAGTAAATAATTAAATATAATTGATAACTGTAACTTACTTTACAAAGTTTCGATTTGTTAAGATGTTGTTTATTTTCACATTTCATGGGATAATTTTGACAAGTTACATGTTTCTAAAACAAGATATAAAATTATATTATATTTTATTTAATTATTATATATTCAAAGTAATCATGAAATTATTTTATATATATTACAGGATCTGACAAAATCTTAATTTTCTACAAATATTTTTATGTAATTCCACATGTTGGAATTATAACATTTGCAAAATTGGTTTCTTTTAGTATTAAAACTTAAACATATTTACAGTTTTAATCCTATTGGTAAAAGAATTTTATTTGGCACTATTTTAAATAATTTTTTTTTTAAAAATTGAATAATATTTTTTGTATAATTTATTGATTAGATAATAATTAACATAATATAATTAATTTAGGTGACTTTATATTAAGGATATAGTCTAATAATTTTTTATATACTCTAAACAAATTACCTTAAAAACTTTTTCTTGAATAGTATAATCTTGTTACGTCCTGCGTAACGCTTTACTATTTTTAATTAATATATATTAGGTTGGCAAATATCTCCCTTCCGCCTTTTTGCCTTTTGAATTTTACGGCTATGTACAAAGCGCTACAGAGCTCGTATCTGGCAATACTATACATCATTTGAAAGGTCTTGACATAACTTACAAAATGAAGCTATGTATGATTAGTTTGGATATTGCAGTCAACAGTTATAGACGTGTAAATATGGAGTTTACTAACGCCGAAATTCGCGCTATTTTAAACGTTTCCTTCGTTAAAGGCAAATCCGCTAGAGAAATGTTCCGTGAGATTATTGGTGTTTTGGGCTAATGGTATTCTATCATTTCGAACCGTGGAGGAATGGTTTTGACGATTCAGAGCCGGTGAAAACGACACTATGGATAAGCTAGCCGGCGGAAGACCTGTGACGATGAATACCGATCAAATCATGGAAAAAATCGAGTTAGATCGGCATGTGGTATCTCGTGATATCACCGAGGAAATGGAAGTTAGTCACTAAACCATTTTAAACCACCTGCAGAAGGCTGGATACAAAAAAAAGCTTGATATTTGGCTGCCGCACGATTTGACGCAAATAAAACTTCTGGACCGACGCCTGCGATATGCTACTGAAACGGAACGAACTCGACCCATTTTTGAAGCGGATGATGACTGGCGACGAAAAATGGATCACATACGACGTGGGATTAGAAGGGAATCATCCACTATAAGCTGCTCTCATATGGCTAGACGTTTAATTTTACCATCTACTGCGAACAACTGGACCGCTTGAAGCAGTTGATCGACCAGAAACGTCCAGAATTGGCCACCAGGAAGGGTGTAGTATCCACCAGGACAACGTCAGATCACACAGTTCGTTGATGACTCGTCAGAAGCTACGAGAGCTCGGATGGTGTGATAAGTGATTACCACCTGTTCCTGTCCATGGCGAACGCCCTTGATGGTGTAAAGTTGAACACAAACGAGACTTGTGAAAAATGGCTGTCCGAGTTCTTCGCAAATAAGGAGGGGGCTTCTACGAGGGAGGTATTATGAAGTTGCTGTCTAGATGAAAATATATATATATATATTATAAGAGAAACCCACAGACGAACCGAGCGCCGATACCGGTTGCGTTTATGATCGGGTCAGCGCATGTGTACCGCCGAGCCCCTTTTTCACACTTAGAAGTAGGCCCAAACAACAGCTTTTCATAAGTATATTATTTCTAAAAACCTTTCTCTTTCTCATAGATGTTCTATTATATAAAAACCATATATACAGTTTAACAGAGAATAATTTTCCCTTTCCGAAAAGACCTCTCACGCGATAGAAAAATGTAATGTAAAATAAATGTAAAAACTAAAGAAACACTAATAATGGTCCGATCCGCGCCATTCAAAAACGAGATTACTCTATTAAAAGAAAAACAACCTATACGCAAATTATGTAACGACCAATACCTACCAATAACGACCAATCCGATCATAATAATTTATAACAGTAAGAGAAAAGAACCCAAACGACATTTCCACCAAAACGGCCACCCTAAACGTGCAGTAAGCGGCACCCACGCTTCCTTCACCACCAACTCGTCCCTCTCTTGGTCCGAGATGCAGCGTCGCGCGCCGCCTCAAGGGCCTGGCGCCTATTTCCCTATGCTCTCTCTTACTACCGGCTTCAAATGTAAAAGGCGTCTTGCGCAGCGTACACTGCGCCGGGAAATAGGCGGCTCGGACCTAACGAAGTGAAACTCACGCCATGATTAGCCTCCGTTCGCGACTTTTCCGAGAAACCTGCGGCGTTGCTAGTTTACAGCGGCGACAAGCCCTATAAAAACCATTGCATAACCCATGAAAAATCAGAAGGCTCCGCTCTCTTGATTGGTTCTAATTCTGAATAAAAAGTTGCTAGTTGGGGAAAGGACCTTCTCATAGACTTAATTAAGAACAGTAGGCCTCTGGCTTTAAACTATATTAAGTTGACCGTACAATAGCTTAGTTGATACGGGACAGTAGGCCTCTGGTCTTAAACCATGTCGAATCAGCCGTTCATCCGAATAACAGCCTAATCTAAGTTCTTCCAAAAAAAAAAGACATGCCATAATTCGTGCACCCATCGTACTAATAAAATCCAAAGTAAGGACTAGAGTATTCTATTATTTCAATACATGCTATTTCCATCTTTGAATACGAATTGTGAATTAACGAATTATATTGAACTTGTAACGAACTGTAATGTAACTAATGCGCAGCGCCAACCGCCGTATGCAATTTATTAAGACGGTATTAAGTATATATTTATTAATCATTGTTAAAATTTTGTAAACTAGTAAACTAGGCAACTGTGTCACGTCTCCTAGAGAAACAATTTGATTTCGGTACAGAATTCTTGCCTAAATAAATTAAACGTTAAATTGCTAGACGTGATAATGTATCAATTTGGTTACATCCCTCTAAAAAAATTAAGAGGTTGAATAAATATAATTTGAATAAAATTTGAATTAATTTAAAAACATTATTTAAATTCATATTATTCACTGGTGCAGCTTCAATGCTTGTTGTAATAAATGAAAATTGCAAATACAAATTCGTATTTAAAATGTATTTTTGTATGCCCTTTTTTGTTTATCATTGTGACTGTAATTTCAATAAAATTAATTTATGACTATACTATCATGAGATTTTACTCTTTACTTATACCATCGAATGCAATATTGATTCTATCTGACAGCGTATATAGCACCTCTTTCATTTACGAATAAATAGATCTACAAAGAAAATGAATACATTTCCTCATTATTTAAACGTATTATCCAATTACCATTATACAAGCATATTATTATTTTACATTTTTAGTTTATTGATTCTGACTATACTAAGAACTTCCTTGAATAAGTAAGTTAAATCACGTAATCCATTATAAATGAAGAAACGTGATAATGAACACGTATATAATATATAAATTTTATCATTTATTTAATAAGTAAGTCAAATAAACTATTTTGTATGTGACAAATAGAAAACATTGCTTTTATAACTGTCAATCAATAACACATTCATACTATAATACATCACGAACTTAGGCGCATGCGTTTCAGGATGCGGACTCTTTATAATTATGACTTAGTTATCTTTTTTGGTTTTGAACATGTATAAATATTAAATAAAGAATATTTTTAATTAATTGACTTTAATGGATCCAATGTTAATTAACTGGTCAATATTTAATTAATGGATGATTGATAAAATACTTATTAATTCATAATTTTTTAAATTGTATGAACAATGAAGGGTGCCCCTTAATTGCGTTAGGGTTATATCTATATATCTATCTAAAATTAGTTAAGTAATCGATATTCTTCTGATGTCATAGTTATGAAATTTATAGTATGAACCTCAGGCTTGACGCTATTCCTTGTATTTTCTCAAAAAACGTTTTAATAAATCAATAGTTTGATTAAAAGATAAACTTTAACATGTTAATTTTACTTTTCTTATAGTAATGTTTTGAATATGAGTATCTTTTACGAGTATCATAAATGATACACATAGAGATTTTATAATTAATTTTTAATATTACATATTAGTTAATCTAAAATACAAATACTTATATATTAGTTATACTAGGTACTTTGTGCACTCTAGATATTATCATAAATAAATTGATACAGTAGTAAGTCAACGTGCTACTATTATGCCGAACTAACAGACAGCCAATCTTTTGTTAACTATACATTTTTACAATTATTTTACACGTATATCGAATATTTTCTATCCCGATTTCATTTGAGATAAGAATGTATATATATATATATATATATATATATATATATATATAATACATAAAAAAAGTTAGGTATTATTTAATACACGATTTTCAATTCTGCATGTTTACATTTATATTTTTTATTATTAACTCCTCGTGGAAAAATATTTGCCTCAAAGAATTGTGCGAATATATAAAAATTGGACAAATAAATAACAGTTGAAGACTAAACGAGAAGCTAAAATTTGTAATAAAATAAATTTTTTGCATGAACAAAGATAAATTTAATAATTAATCAATTAAGGCTTTTATAAAGATACAATTCTAAGAAAGGGACAAGGAAAGTAATTAAAATTATAAAAATTCATAATTCAAAATTCACTAATAAAAACTGTATTGATAAAATATATCATTGATAAAATTTGTCGTCATTTTTCCTCATTCGTCTATAAATAGTAAAAAAAGTTCTAAAACGTGTATTAGAACTATTGAAAAATCTTCTAGCAGTGTGATCAGTGACAATTAAAATGATATCCATTAAATGCATTTTTATTCTAAGTTTCTTCTTATTATTTGTTATATATAATGCAGAATCTAGCCCGGTAAGTAATATCATGAAATTATTTCAAAAAATAATTTTTTGTATGGAAACTTATATTGTAGTTTAATATATATATATATAGTTTATATTTTATAGTATTTTATTGTTTTTATTTTTTACAGAAGTACACACTAAATCTTTTAAAACATGTGATAGAAGATAAAGTATTTAAGGTAAATAAATAATTATATTTAATGTAAATGTAAGTTAAGATTAAAATTATTTAAAGTAAATTAGAAAACAATATTGGTTTTGTTAAAAAATAAAGGTGTTTATTAATATATTTTTTTAAATTATTCATTTCTTATTTATAATGTATTATTATTTGACATAAGTGATTTAATCATTTAGAACCAAAAAAATATTTATAACTTAGATTTTCTGTACCAAAATAAAATAACTCAAATTTAATGAATTCTTTTCAAAATTATTAAGCTATTATTCCGAAACATTAAATTTTTTCAATTTTTATATTCAGACTATAACATTTAGTTCATAATAATTTTTTGATTTAAGTCTAATATCTTGTACGATTATTTACATGTTGAAATGATCTATCAATACTCTGCTCCTTAAACGATAAATCTAAAATTGAGAGCGAGTGCGCAATTTTGTCAGTATCATTAAAATCTACCGTAGCTAAAATTTCTCTTGCACATGTTGGTAATTGTTTAATTATTGTATAATTTCGTTTGTACGTGCTAATTTCATTAAAATATTTTGCCACGCACACTTGTTTAATGAAAAATTCACGCAAAGAACTATCTGATGCTTTGAACTTGAAATTTCTCTATTCAGCTTGAATTTTAACTTTTGTTTCAATAGAATTAAACTATTTCAAAAAATAAGTTTTGAATTCGCAATAATCTTGAAATGGTTCAATTCGGGCATTATACCAGTCTTTTGCTTTTCCCCGCAAGAGTCTTCAATTAAAAAGATTTTTTACGATTCATTAACATGTGAAGTTTGAAATTATTGTAGCATTGCTGTTAATGAATCATTAGAAATACAAGATTGCGATTGCCTCGATAAAGGGTTATTATAATCTATATTTCTGTTCTTGCTTAATATTATATTAGGTAAACAAGCTTGTGGATTTTCAAGAGCCAAATTATCCTCATGCGCCCTCGCAGTGTTATTGCTGAAACGAGTCGGACTTGTATTTACCGCAATGTTATTTGTACTTTTCTCGATAATCGTGCTCATACTTAACCGATTTACTACCGATTATTAACCGTAAACTCAGATTTTGCTCCCGTAATTGCGTTACTTGATCTTTAAATAATTCATTCTCTCTACTCATTCTCGCACTTTCAGTCATCATTCGCTCTAATTCGGCTCTCAAATCACTCAATTCTTGCTGTTAACCAGTTTCGTCCGTGTTATTCAGTATTTTCTCCGATCTTGACATTTTTATTTTGTTATTCATAATCAGACAATTGCTATTATAACTATGCTATCGTTTAAAATTGCTTCTATATTTCCTTTCCGTTGCCTCTAGTCGGGCGCCAATTGTAAGGATTTCGTTATTTTTCTTTTTTATTGAAATAATGGTTAATCTTGGGAGGTAGTCAGAGGAAAGAATTATAGCACCTTTAAGTCAAATTAATTGTTAGTTAAATGTACGAACAATAATTATTATATATTGAATATGATTATTTATTAATCTCGTCGCGCGTATCGGATTTCGACGCGTTCTCGGCTATTTGACTGCACTTGATTACGCTCGCAATGCGGTACTTGTCTTCGTACTGCTATGCCTTTGCGATCTAGACAAGCTTCCCGATGACTTTGACTTGACACGGGTGAGGATGGCAGGCCCAACAAATACTTCGACAAGCGTAGCACCCACGCCTTCCTGACGAGTTAGTTTTTTCCGTCCCCTATGCACAACAATATGCTTTAGCCTCGCGCACCGACAAAATATACATAAAAGAATATCTACACTTATGTTAACTCACCCCAATCAGGTTTGAACGGCGATCGCAAGGACGCGTCACTTCTGACCGCAGCCAAATTGCACAATTAACAATACTAAAACCTTTCGATCCCTTTGCTCCGTGAATGCGCGACCAAGGACGGCGAGCGAGTGAGTCGCTCTTACCGAGCGACGAACCGTAATACGCGATGGGCGCGGTCGAACAAACTATCCGAAAGTGAATACAAATAAGCGCACACCGTCTACTATCGTGCTCACATACGAAACCTATCCGTTACAAACTACTATTCTTTCTAATATTTAAAAAATATGTATAAAGTTGATGTAATAATTTTTGAAGTATTCATTTTACGAAAATAATTTAAAAGAAATAGTTCTTTTTATATGTTAAATTATTTGTAAAATTCTTAAACTAGTTGTTCCTTGGTAATATTGGTATTTAACATTTTAATATGATAAATACTAAATAATAGTTAACTTTATTTTAGAAACATGCAACGTGTCAAAATTACTCTCGAGTGTGCGAAAAGGAACAAAATCAAAAAGTAGTTTCTGACTGCAAGGTAACTTTAATTTTTCATTTATTTTAATATATGTAAAAAATATTATTAGTAAAATTTGAAAATATTTTAGACAATCCTAAACAATTATTTATGCAAAGGAAAAAAGGATGAAAACGGCTTACGACAGATACAGGAAATAGTCAATCAACAAGTACTTAATTAAAAAAATTGTTACGATGAGGATGTTTAAATATTAATTTACTCAATATGTTATGTTACATTAAATAAATATATTTATACAATTTTCATATTTGGTTTTTTATAAATATATTAATTTTTAAAAAAATTAGTGTGATAAGTCTTAAATATTATAAGGTGTGAATGTATAATTTTGTACATAGTCTAAAAGAAATCTTGAGTTTTTATCAAAAATAGTCTCAAAAGTAGTATGACGAGGGTGCCATTGGAGCTGGCCTGCCTTTGGATCCCGGCTACGAACCTTGCATCAACGTATCCTCTGACGCACCCGTCTTTTCGCCTTCTCCCTCTCGCTCGGATATACCCCCGCGTATTTTCCATTTCCGCTTCTGACGTACTTTCTCGACGCGATGTATATATATAGTTCGCCGATAACGCTCATATGATCAAACATGTGATAAGGTTGCGCACACATACAAATGTACACAGATATATACATACATGTATAAATTTGCATTTTTGAATAATTACAACGATTTATATATTTTATTCAATATATTTAAAAGAAATTATGTCTTCAGCAGCTATCTGCACTGTCAACGTGACTTTTGTGGAAAATGATAAGACTTTTGATGTCTTCGTTTGATTATTTATTTCCCTTCTTTGGTGGTTGACTTAAGATTGATATACATGGATCCGAAAATATTAGAAATCGTTTAAATATATCAGTACTTATTGTAATTCTAAAAAAATTTGAATGATATTAAATATAATTTTACAACTTTAATAAAAATAAATATCTTACCGTGAAATTTTTCTTGTAAATTTTTCTTTACTTTTTAACATTTTTATTTTTGTTTAAAATACAAATATGTAGATATATACACTTAAAGTTAATCCATACATTGATGTAGAATGTAATGTCCGTATTCCGCAACATCAGCCTCTTTATGCCACAAAAGACAGCTGCAGTAACGTCAATATTTATTCGGTTTGATGGCGATCTTAGCCATGATCAACTGCGTAAAAGAGATTATCTATCGGGTGGGTATAATGCACGAAGCGTGATGGCTTTAAGCCGATGCAGCGCAGGTATGAGAAAGACTACACGGTAGGTGTTTGGAGGAAGATTTCAGGCTCGGTGCGAATGACTCACGCTCCGGATCTCCATGTACTCGCTCCTAGTAGATGCAATCGAGTCAAGTTGTTATCTCGGTAGACCGTACAAGCCTTATAAGACTATGAGTCTCTTAAGAGGGGCTTCTAGGTATCGAGTCTCTACAATTACTCAGGCTGCTAAATTATGTACATGCTATTTCATGTTCAGTAAGAGAGTATCGGGATGGTGTGTCTTGTTTGAACACCAGCTCGTTGAGCAGCCGGTGCAAGCGCCATTACTCCTCAACTACTATCGTCGGGCGGTACTCTCGCCTAGATGTCACGGTCGTTATCTACCGGATAACACTGGATTACAACCATTAATTCGCGGAATTTAACTCGATTGAGATGGTCAGTACACCTTCGGCTGAATATGCGACCACGTAACTTCATATCAATTCATAGTTAACAAAAATAATATAAGCATAAAAAATTTACAGCGCAGTAAGAAATACGTATTCAAATATAATACATTCGAGACGAAGACTCGACGCGGCTTATTAGATTTTATTATTCGCTGTCCCATTACAGCGGATGCACAGTATTACCATTTATGTGTCAAAAAGAACAAGGCGTAGATTTTTTTTAAAGGTATTTACTACATGTGCGAAGCATACCACTCACTCGAGTACTACCTCCGAGGTACTCGAGCCACCTAAGCAGGAATGACCATTATATCCTTTTGTACAAACTTAAAAGAATGGCGTTTTGAGACAGCTCTAGAAGAATATACGCAAAGCATTCTCTTAAGTCCGTCACCGTTATATTTTATCATTTACTTGTCGATCGTATCATGTCATTTACTTGTAGATTTTTGTTTTTATTAAATATTTTCAAAATGATATATAAATCTAATTATTTTATCTACATTCGGAAATAGTTGCATCTAAATAAGTTTTGCTACAACATATCTGCGTAATGTAAATTGTACATCAAAACACCTTCTTTTGGACAAACCTGATATCTATGAAACCCTGATATATGCTGCATTCGAATAACACAGTTATTTTTTTTAAAAAGTTGAATCTCAAGTTATATAAATTTTGCG
This sequence comes from Sycophaga agraensis, assembly GCA_018906755.1. Taxonomy (NCBI): domain Eukaryota; kingdom Metazoa; phylum Arthropoda; class Insecta; order Hymenoptera; family Pteromalidae; genus Sycophaga; species Sycophaga agraensis. Next base: position 25,510 of record JACCIE010000057.1, on the reverse strand, counting down.
ATGACCCTTTTAGTGCGCTATTGTAAGGCGATCTCTATGTCTACATATATATATATATATAGAGTTCGCCTGTAATGTGCATATGCCGAAACACATGATTGTAATGAACACACACAAGAGGAGTGAGGATCTCGAGAAAGGAGGTTTTGAAACAAAATGAAATAAATATTTGTTTAATATATGCGAGCGTCAACCAGTGCTTCTCCCCTCTTTAATGCATCGAGCGCGACTCCCCCTTCGGGGCTCCTCGGGAACCTTCGGAGGGCCCGAAGTCGCGGCTGCGATTCTTGGAACGGCGCTCCTCGCGCCTTGCAGTCTTCGATTCGCGGAAAACCGTTGACCGAATTTTAAATAAAATTTAATAAAATCAAATTGATAAATTCGAAAACAATTTGCGGGAGAGATTTGCTGACCTTCCTGAAAACTTTTAGGTGGCTTCGGGACCTGGACGGCCCCGTACACACCGACTCCATGACCCAGGTGACTTGCAGGCAAGCTCCCTAGGAGTCACAACGCGGTTTTGTTTTGACAGAATGGCCTCCACAAAACATGCACGGCAACGTGGGCATAGAACCTTTCAAGGTTCTGCTCACACCAGGTCGGCCGCGCTGCAAATTCTGCCGGCATTAAATTTTTAATCTTAAAAACATTAATTTAAAATTTGTTAAATATAAATTCCTTATCTTAAATATATAAATTAAATTAAATACATAGACCATAGGTTGTGTATTAATGAATTCTAATACCGCACCAGCCACACTGGGTTTGCTCATTTATTTGTTTACAATCTCACACATTGACCGTGACACATATTATTTCTGATTGCATTTTTTCGGAGTAGCTGCACTAGGCGCTTTATCACAAGTTGGGCTGTCGTGGCCTTGTCCTCACCCCCCTGTCGCCGGCCCAACGTAGCATGGAGGCGCACAATATTCAAAACAAAAATATTGCGCTCGCACCTTTAAATACGAATATGCATCGCTCCGCTTATATTTACATTTTAATACATATCTTACGAAAAGAAACAGAATTAACAATTATTTTGTTATAAATAAATTGTATCCGTAACAATGATAATGCTGTGTGATGTATAATTATGTAGAAATAATATACAAGTGTATAATATACACATGTATTTACCCATAAGGTATATGGGTATATGGATGCAGACCAACATATACAAATATAGACAAATAAATATAGAGATTCTTAAATAATTATACAAATTTAAATATTTAATTCGATATATTTAGAAAAAATCAATGTCATCGCTTGCGTTGCTATCGGAGCTATCTGCGTTTTCAACCTGACTTTTATCCAAAATGATAAGACTTCGTGTCCTTAATTAATTTGAATGATATAAAATAAAATTTTAAGAAAATAAGTATTTTATAATTAATTTGGCTTATTCATAAGCTAATTTATTTGCCTGCAAAAACCATTTGGCAAGAGAGAATATGAAAAGTCTTATGTGAAAAGTCATATTATAGTGGTGTAAAACTATTTAATGGAATAAGGTATGTGTAATACTTAGAATTAGATTATAAGGTTGCATACTTTTAATGTTTTATATTATTGTTGGAATTGTAGCTTGTACAATGACCGTTGCGGCACTGTCGGGGTGCTGCTATGCTACTCCGCGCGCATGTGCGTGTTATGTATGTGTGTGCTTGGACTTAGCCAGTTGGGCCCGAGAGGTGCTATACTCTCTGTATGGTCTTCACTTTTGAGTTGATCGCCCGTCCGAGACGGTTGTATTTTTTCTTTCTCTTAATAAATACCACTACTTATTATCCAATAATAACAACAGGTTATGGGCCCAGGCTCACAGTTGGTATAAGACAAAAAAAAAAAAAAGAAACTATAACTAAAGCCGTGAACAAGATTATAAAGTTGAACAAAGCCAGCCTATTGTGCAAAAGTGCAAGTGTGTTCAAAATGGAGGGCGATCTGTTGAAAATTTCAAAATTGAAAGGGATTGAAAATTGGAGTATTTGGAAGTTTCAAATTCGAGTAATTCTATTGTCACATGAAGCCTTTGATATAGTAAATGGAACTCTGAAGAAGCCGGCTACTTTAGCTAGCGAAGCAACCGCAGCTCAAACTGCAAACTACGATAAAGAACTGAAAGAGTTTAACAAAAAAGATGGCATGGCTCAAAAATTAATAGTGACATCGATAGAAAGGCAACCTATGACGCACATACTCAACTGCCAAACAGCAAAAGAAATGTGGGATAAGCTCAGTGCTATTTATGAAAATCGAACGGACGCGAGTGTACATGTGTTGCAGCAAAAGTGGTTTAGTTTCCAGAAAGATCGAAATGATGACATAGCTACTCATATTTCGAAGATTGAAGATTTATACCACACTTTAAAAGGGTTAAATGAGAACATATCTGAGAGCATGATGATAACTAAAATTATGATGACTCTCCCGCCGAGCTACAATCACTTTAGATCCGCTTGGGATTCTGCGGCAACAAATGAGAAAACTCTAGAAAATTTGACTTCGCGATTAGTAATGGAGGAGACACGCATGTCCATTCAAGATGATTCAGAAAATGCCGCTCTTGTAACCAGTAATAAAATAACGCGTTCATACAATGCAAATAAATTTAACGAATTCAAAAACAATAACAAAACGAAAGGAAAAAGGGAGTATAATGCAACTAATAAATCGAAGAAAGCAGTTTGTTGGAATTGTGGGAAGTCCGGCCATAAGCGCCGCGACTGTTGGCACCTTCCAGGAAATCCTTCGGAGGCACGGCGGTCTAACTACATCAAAACAACGGATGACGGTAATGCCCTTGTAGGCGAGTCGCTGATTTCAACGAACACAGAGCAACGATCAACCGCATGGTATTTGGATTCTGGTGCATCACAACATATGTCTGGCGAGCGAGACTATTTTACAGCGTTCAAATGTATTGACAATCTACCGATACGTCTCGGTGATGGGCGTCTGTTATTCGCGGAAGGTATAGGTCGCATTAATGTTTTAGCATATAACGGAAAAATGTGGGTAAGAAAATACTTGTCAGATGTTCTTTATGTTCCAAAACTAAAATATAATCTTTTTTCGATGGGAGCCGCACTTGCAAAAAATATGACTTTTGAATCAAACAAAATTAAATGTGCTTTTTTTAAAGATAACAAAATAGCAATAACGGGAGAAAAACCCGAAAATAGTAAATTATTTATAATGAAAATGAAAGTCGATAAAGTAGAAAATTCTTATTTTACTAATGAAAATGCTGATAAGCCTATTGAGAAGAATATGTTGCAAGTCTGGCACGAGCGCTTGGCCCACCAAAACTTTTTATACGTTAAGAATCTCCTTAAAAATAATAACATAAAAATAAATGAATTAACTTCATTTTGTGATGCTTGTGCACTCGGAAAAATGCATAAAAGCCCTTTTCCAACTAGTGAGAATCATACGACTAAAGTAGGTGAAATAATCCATTCTGATATTTGTGGACCAATGGAAACTATTTCTATTGGTGGTTCTCGATACTTTTTATTATTTAAAGACGATTATTCGCAATATGTTACTATTTATTTTTTGAAACAAAAAAGTGAAGTAAAGGAATGTTTTATTAATTATATGCAGCGCTTTGAAAAAGAAACAGGTATGAAAATAAATATATTGAGAACTGACAATGGGTTAGAGTATGTTAACAAAGAGTTAAGTGAAATACTTTTTAAAAATGGAATTAAACATCAAAGAACAGTTGCTTACACGCCACAACAAAATGGCAAGGCCGAACGCGAAAATCGTACACTTGTCGAAGGAGCACGCACGATGTTACTCGCTAAAAATTTATCTAAAAATTTGTGGGCAGAAGCTATAAATACAACAGCGTATGTATTAAATAGGAGTAGAAAAACTAGGGATCCTACTAAAACGCCACATAATTTTCTATATAAAAATAAGTATGATTTAAACCATTTTAAAAGTTTTGGTACAGAGGTTTATGTTTACGTGGATAAGAACCATAGAAGAAAATGGGATGCAAAATCTAGAATTGGTAGTTTTGTTGGCTATGACGAATGTACAAAAGGCTATAGGATATTAATGCGGGATAAAAATAAGATAGAAATACACAGGGATGTTCTATTTAAAAATGAACTTAAACCGAATACCATTGAAACAAAACTTAATGATTGTGATTTCTACATCTTTGACACATCTAATGATAAACATCAATCAAAAGAAGCTGAATTAAATGATTACGTAAACAATATTGTAAATGAATATGAAAATGTAGAAAATGAAAACAATGTACGTGAAAATGTAGAAAATGAAAACAATGTACGCGAAAATGTAGAAAATGAAAATAATGTATGCGAAAATGTAGAAATCGAAAATGTTAACGAAAATACAATTGTACCCGAAGAAGCCAACATGCAACGATATAATTTGCGAAACCGAAGAAATTTGCAACCACCTGATCGTGGTGATATTGTAACAAATTATAAGTTCGATTTTGAAAATATTGAAGATCTGTTTATGGCCGATTTTGATGAACCATGTAATTATAGACAAGCAATAGCTAGCGAAAAATCTGAAGCGTGGCAGATAGCTATGAATGAGGAAATTGAAGCATTGCATAAAAATAAGACTTGGGTTCTAGTTAATGCACCTAGTAATGCAAGAGTACTCTCTAATAGATGGGTCTTTAAAGTAAAGCAAAATTCTGATAATGATCATGTAAAATTTAGAGCTCGACTAGTTATAAAAGGTTTTCTCCAAAGAAAGGATGTAGATTACAAAGAAATTTTTAGTCCCGTGGCACGATACAATACGATTCGAATTTTCCTAGCCATAAGCGCTTCAGAAAAAATGCAATGTATGCAATTTGATGTAAGATCAGCCTTCTTAAATGGAGACCTAAAAGAAACAGTATATATGCATCAACCCGAAGGTTTTGAAGACGGTTCGGATAAAATATGCTTATTAAAGAAAAGCTTGTACGGTTTGAAACAATCTGCTAGATGCTGGAATGCAAAATTTGTAAATTGCTTGAAACAGTTCGATCTACACCCTACAAATGCTGATCAATGTTTTTTCATTAGTAAAGGTAATAAAGATAAAATACTTTTAATAATTTATGTAGATGACGGTTTAGTTGCATCAAAAAGTAAAGAAAGACTCCAGCTATTTTTAAAATATCTTAGAGAAAATTTCGAAATAACTAGCAATCCATTAAAAACTTTTCTAGGTATAGAAATTAATAAATTGTCAAATGGTTCATTATTTATACATCAAAATACATATGCTAAAAAGATTGTACATAAGTTTATGTTAGACAATGCTAATAGTGTACGAATACCAGCCGATCCGAACAGTATTTCGAGCATTTTTGAAAATATTAGGGATGGAAGTGCACATAATGTACCATATAAAGAAGCCATAGGCAGCCTTATGTTCCTTGCATTGATCACTCGTCCAGACATTGCATTTGCAGTGGGAGTACTTAGCCGATACGCAGAAAATCCATCTAAAATTCACTGGAATGCAATAAAAAGAATTATAAAATATATTAAAGGAACAACGGGGTATGGACTGACTTATAAAAACAACAATGATTGTACAAAAATATTAACTTATAGTGATGCGGACTATGCGAGCGACCATGAGACTCGAAAATCAGTTTCTGGATTTATTGTAAAACTCGGTGATAGTCTGATTTCTTGGGGATCTAAAAAACAGAATACAGTAGCTCTTTCTACTACAGAGTCTGAGTTCATTGCTGCATGCATTGCTGTACAAGAAGTAATTTGGACCGAAAGACTAATCCAAGATTTGTATGATACTTTTAAATTACCTATTTTATACGTCGACAATCAAAGTGCGATTCAATTAATAAAAGACTCGCGATATCACTGTCGTACAAAACATATAGACATTAAGTACAAATTTATACGAGAAAACTATAACAATGACCTCTTTAAAGTTGAATATGTTAATTCAGAAAATCAACAAGCAGATATTTTAACCAAAGCTTTACCTGTAAAACCATTTGAATATCTGCGCAATTTAATACAAGTAGGACCTCGTTAGTTGTAGATTAAAGAATGTTGTAAGAAGTTTAATATATGTATATAATGTATAATTTATTAACATACTTATAATGTTTACTTATACAAGCTAAGTGGGAGTGTTGGAATTGTAGCTTGTACAATGACCGTTGCGGCACTGTCGGGGTGCTGCTATGCTACTCCGCGCGCATGTGCGTGTTATGTATGTGTGTGCTTGGACTTAGCCAGTTGGGCCCGAGAGGTGCTATACTCTCTGTATGGTCTTCACTTTTGAGTTGATCGCCCGTCCGAGACGGTTGTATTTTTTCTTTCTCTTAATAAATACCACTACTTATTATCCAATAATAACAACAATTATTATAATTTTTTTTTATTTTAGCAAAATAAAACACACATGTAGTTGTATTTATATGAATAAGTATACTAATACTTAATGTATCAATTGAATTTTCTTTATTTTTCAGTATATTCACTCACCATAAGAAGAAATATGATTATTTATCTTATATTTTTAATTATTCTGTTCTTTAATTGTGCATTCGTAATCATTGGATTTTATAAATAAATGTATCGTTTGTAATTATTTTTTATTAACTTTAATTTTTCCTTTTTTAGCCTACTATTACAGCCTCCCACTTACTTATTGCCGTCTTAAGGACGGTAAAATGCCGACAATTATCAACTTTTACACTGCTTATAATCGGCACTCAAGTCAATATTTGAATATAATAAAACTTCGAGCAGCCGGTAATAAGATAAATTTCTTAACCTACTCTTGGCAATTACCGCAAAACATACACATACATCAATAATATATAAGAAATCTTTAAGCATAAGACGATGTGACTTCATAAAAATTAGAGGTACACAACGCGAGCCTAGCGAAGTTCGCTTCCATTTAGTGTTGCTTGCTATCGAATCGCAATATTTTGGTAATGGATAAAAGATTAATAACTTTAGTGCGATTAAGAAAAAGTAAACTGAGTAGTGATAAAGAAAGGAGGCAATTGCAGCGCTGTGTTGGATATTAAATGTTCTCGGCACTTTTCTTTTCGGTAAAATCAACGAGACTGGCGCATGAGCCGGCGCCGCAGACGTCACAAACTGGAGCGTCCCTGACCTGAAGATGGCAATTACGATACTGTAATAATGATGCAGAATCTTATTTTGTCTTAGATAGAGCTTAAATAATTCCATATAAAGAAACAACAAATCCGTTGGCGTTAGATCAAAGATTTACATATGAACTTTTAATAAAATATTTTTAAAATATTTTTAATAAGATATATTACATTTAATAATTCTAAGACAACTAAAATCTTTGTTGTGAAACTCTCGACGAATTATTAATACATGTAATTTCAATGTACAATTTCTTGATACTTCTTAAAATATTCTCAATAGCTCACTTTTTCAAGTTTCTTAATACATTTTGAAAATTCAGTATATTGATTTTTAATTTATTATTTTCAAATTATTATAAGCCTATAAAAGCTAAAAATAATTAAAAATTTATCGCTGAATCAACCAAAGAAAATGACGCAAACAATTAAATAATGCAATTACTTAAGGAACTAAGGTAATCACAATAATGCAACAGTTAATATTCCATACGATCATCACGTCACGTAGGCGTCTTTATTGACGTTGTATGGGCGACCTCGTAGTTGCATTTATCGCACACCCAATGCGAATTTCAATTAGGAAAATCATCTATCTCGTATAATGCTAAGATTTTGTGAAATCCTGTCAACTTGCGCAACGCCACGATATTTTTGTTAGCCGAGCTGAGGCTGACTTCTAATACTGAAAGCGTAATTGTTGGTTAAAGGAGCGGGACCCTTGAAACATTAAAAGTATTAAAAGTATAATGCACAGAACTGAATATAAATATCTACTGATTTTACTGCTTGAATTTCTTTATCAATCCTATTTCGGGTGTACGAATGAAGACGTTAACATTACAGTAGAAACATTCTATACACGATGCATGTTTGTTATGTTTTCTAAAAGTGTTTATTTATCAAAAACTATTTAAATTATAACCTATTTAAATTATAACCTTCTTGGGTATGAATTAAAACATTACAGTTTTTTGATGTTCATTTAACTATATTATTAAAGACTTATGACAAAGATAATCAGATTAAGATTATCATTAATTTTGTGTAAAGTAATGAACTTTAGAAAATACTACAATTAAAAAAATCCAAAATTTACCAAAATCAACAATAACTTGCGAAAAGTATAAAGTTATATAGTTTCTTAATATTGACTAACCGAACTTTCAATGTTCGCCAGTCAAAATTATTTTTAATCTATCCTAGCAGTCGCTTATAATCTCATTTTTCTTGATATTATAATAGATTTCTTCACATAATTAATTAGTTAACTTCTACATACTACTAGAAATTACTGCAATATTGAAAAATGTAAATACGTATACGTACACACTTCTGCTCCTCATTTCTGCTCCTGGTTTACCAATTTACAATAACGGTAAACATAGAATTTATTATTAGCAATTCGAGTACTCGACTGAGCTTTTTTTAATAACAATATTTGTGTTAATATTATTAATATTACATATTTAAATTTGGTCTTGATACTGTTATTAAAATGAATAATTACAAGAATTCTATGAAATAAGTTTTTAAATGATAGGATGTTTGGAAATAGAATAATAACAAATAATAGGTTTATTAAGCTTATTGTTTAGTTGTAAATACATTAATTGTTTTGAATAACAGTTAAGGGGTTATTGTAGGAATGATATTGTAAGTCTAATAAGAAGTTACAAGAAACAGCAGTGTTGTCGATTATTACTTATTGATAGATTAATTGATGAAAAGGATTTTGAAATTTGTTTAGAAAAATTGACCCGTAGAGTCGTAAGAATTGTCACATCGTGGAGAAGGTTCAGAGAATTTTTTTGGCCGTACAAATGCTTGCAATAAGAGATAACGACGCGAACGAGTATTGGCATGGCGACAGCATTTGCTTTTCAAGTAAACGCAAACATCAGCTCGCAGTTTTGTTCATTGGCATACACCAGGGTACACATTAAGACTTTTGTTAATACGATCATTAAGTGTAGATAGAGACGTACTGGCTGTGATTGGGGACCGTTACTGGCGGAGGACTTTGACGTTGAGTACGCAGTCGCGAGACTTAACTTCAATCTAATGGCAGTAATAAATGAATAAATCCTCGAGGAAATTATAACATTAGATAAGCCTGTCTTGGGTTGTACTTGAGTTTCACAACATGCAGCGTAAGATTAAGGCTCTGAACAGGCGTTACAGACGAACAGGACGAAGACAATTCCTTGAGTACTTTCTTGGTCTCCGCAAACACGTTCAGGAGAGGGTAGATTAGACGAGGACTAAGTATGTTGATAATTGCCTGATCGATTTTCAAATGTCCACTTTTGAACCCACGAACAAGCGGGTCGTTGTATGGGCTCATGTTGGATGAGCTTATTACTCACTTTGCACGGGTATCTGTGTCAAATACCATCTTGCGCACTTGAGCACTTGGTGTTAGATAACATCCTACTCCAAACTGGGTATCGAGGATACAGTTCGACTGGAATTGTTTTGTTCAGACTCTCTGAAGACGTACGTACTGCTATAGATGAAAAACAGGTAATGCTACTGTTACTCGATTATTAAGTTTTGTGATGGATCAATGCGCCATTGGTCATGATTCGGAGGCAACATATCATTATTTATATAAAATATTGTAATTTCCGTGCATTTAGTTGCGTTTTAATTGTTCTTGTGATCATATAAAATTAAAAATTTGTTTTAATTTGTAATCTAGCTCGCTATTTTTGGTCTCGAGGAAACGAAGAAAGCCCGGTAGATTCGAGTTGATGTCGAAATGATGGAAAATCTGTTGAAATCGGGCCGTACTTGTGCATCCACAAGGTTTTCGTGACTTAACCAACCACTTGGGCAGTCATAGGTCCTCCCTGAGGCGTTATACGTCTCGCTGGGCTACTCTTTGTAAATTAAGACCGCCTCATATAGACGCCTAGGTAATTACGGTCACTAGTTCCCTTTCTGCGCTTAGTGGTTGTCCGCCGTGCGCGAGGCAGTGGTATCTTATGCCGGCAGCGTTAAGCGCTAGTGGCGGGTTTCTGCGTGCTTTTCGGAAAGGGGGTGTTTTTACGGGGTTGTCGAGTGTCACGTCGTGGGCTGCACGAGGCCCCGCAGAGTTGGGTCGGCGGAGATCCTGCACGAGCTCAGAGTGCGAACTGAGCGGCGCGGCCGCACTCTGCGCGACGACGACTCGTTGTGCGTAATGGCGCGAGAGTGGGGGTAAAACCTATGTGCAACAACTACGCACTTGAGGCGGGCCTGCGCTGGGCCCGGGCGGAACGCGAACAAACGAACGGGAGAGAAGTCGCCCGTCTCGGTTCCTATTACAGATTGTTATCGATCATGCGGACGTCAAATGGATAAATTTTAACATAACTGGCGCTGAGGACAAGGTACTGCGAGGCTGCTAAAATCTGAATTCTTGTCCAATTTTTGTGGTGAAAATTATTAAAGAAGAAGCAGCTGATGTTTCAACCCAATCATGGCAGTTAATTCGGTTAATTAAAATTATTTACCAAGCTTGAAGCCGATTTGTAAACGGAGACTCGCCTAGGATCGTCAAAGAAGAAAGTAAGTCTTTGAAATTTCTTATCCCTTCCTACATAGGATTTATCGAAACGAAAAAAAGAAGAGTTAAAGTTTCATTAGAAAGTAAAATTAATTAACCGAACAAAATGATGGAATAATTCGCATTAAGGTTATCTATATGGTGTGATGCGATCCCCACTTATGTTCTAGATTTCGTCGTCCTTAATAATCCAACAACATGGATCGACTGTAAGGCATTCCTAAAAAATAGCTATAGTGACCCCAGTTCGGTGGAATTATTATTTAATCGTCTAAGCATGTGTCACCAGTTGATGAATTAAAATTATGAAAAGTATGCGGATGAAATAAAGCAACGGTTAAATAAATTAAAAGAACATGTACAATTAAATAGTCAAGACGCAAACTTAATTGCAATGAAAAATGCTTTTTACAAAAATGTCGCGAAAAATACTTTTATTAATGGCATAAAGGAACTCTACCATTTGCATCTTAGGCATTCCGATTTAGACGACATTGAAGTGTGCCTGCCTTATAAAGTGTCGAATATTTGCCAACCACGAATAGCAAACAGCATTTCTGCATTTTTCAAGACAGAGAGAAGCTAAACTAAAACTAAACATCTTGTGAAATCCATGAAACACAAATCGATTTAATATAGCTAGTAATTCAAGAAATTACAATGTGCCTGGCATTTCACAAAATAAACCAACTTTTTCATTTCAACGACCTCAATTTGTACCAGAAAATTTTGGAAATAATTTTGGCAACAATTTCGGAAGGATCTCTGAAGATACCTTCAGACATAATTTTGGATTGAACACTAATAATCAATGCAGTTTTGCATAATATAAAAACAAAAGACGATCATCCTATTTATGTCAAAAGCTACAGATATCCATATCGTTTAAATGAAATAGTACAAGAGCAAGTGAGATAATTATTAAACGATGATATAATTCGATCAAGTAATTCACCCTATTCGAAGAAATTTTAGAAAATTTACACAAATGTACCTATTTTAGCACCTTAGACTTAGCACAAGGCTTTCACTCAACACGATTCGACAAAGAATCTATAAAAAAATAGCATTTACGGTCGAAAAAGAACATTACGAATATTTTCGTATGCCGTTTGGTTTAAATAATGCCCCGGCTACATTTCAACGAATAATGGATAAAATTTTAAGGAAATATTTACATAGGTTTTGCTTTGTTTATATGGACGACGATGTAATATTTTCAAAATCATTGTAGGAGCATTCACAACATTTAGCACTTATTTTTAAGAAATGAGGACTTACTATTTAAAGGTACAACTGGATAAAAGTGTTTTTTTAAGAAAAGAAGTACCTTTTTAGGCCATTTAACAAACTGAAAGAAATAATCACGAATACACCTGTATCAGCGTATCCCGATTTTTCTAAAATATTTATTATTACCTCAGATGCCTCGAATGTTGGCATTGGAGCTGAATTATTCCAACAAAAACATCTTATATCATACTATTCAAGAACACTAAATTCTGCAGGGCAGAATTATTAAACAATCGAAAAAAAGTTATTGGCTATTGTAGAAGCCTCTAAACATTTTCGACCATATATTTATGAAAAAATTTATTATCGAAACGGACCATAAACCATTTACTCGGCTCAGCTCTCAGAAAACACCTAATGCTCGACTAATTAGATGGAAAATAAAACTTGAAGAATATGATTACGAAATTAGATACAAAAAGGGTAAAGAAAACATAGCTGATACTATAAGCAGAATAGAGATCAACATTGAAGAAGAGAACGATGACTCGCTCTCTATTATACCAGAAGTATCTGACGTCGCACTTCGTACATCCGATGAACTCGATGTAATATAAAGTTGGTAAATATCTCTCTTTCGCTTTTTTGCTCCGTATTCAATGCTTTATAAAAAGCTTGATAATCTGTTTCCATTTAGACGGCAACTTCATAATACCCCCCTTGTAGAAGCCCCTCTCCTTATTTGCGAAGAACTCGGACAGCCACTTTTCACAAGCCGCTTTAGAGTTCAACTTTAGCCTTCGACCATGACCGTTCTTGCTTGATATTGTCGTATGTGATTCATTTTTCGTCGCCAGTCATCATCCGCTTCAAAAATGGGTCGAGTTCGTTCCGTTTCAGTAGCATATCGCAGGCGTCGGTCCAGAAGTTTTATTTGCGTCAAATCGTGCGGCACCCAAATATCAAGCTTTTTTTTGTATCCAGCCTTCTGCAGGTGGTTTAAAATGGTTTGGTGACTAACTTCCATCTCCTCGGTGATATCACGAGATACCACATGCCAATCTAACTCGATTTTTTCCATGATTTGATCGGTATTCATCGTCACAGGTCTTCCGTCGGCTGGCTTAATCATGGTGTCGTTTTCACTGGCTCTGTATCATCGAAACCATTCCTCCGCGGTTCGAAGTGATAAAGTACCATCCCCCAACACACCATTAATCTCACGGAACGTTTCTCTAGTGGATTTGCCTTTAACGAAGGAAACCTTTAAAATAGCGCGAATTTTGGCGTTAGTGAACTCCATGTTTACACGCATATAACTGTTGACTACAATATCCAAACTAATCATACATAGCTTCATTTTGTAAGTTATGTCAAGACCTTCCAAATGATAGTATTGCCAGATACGAGCTCTGTAGCGCTTTGTACATATCCGTAAAATTCGAAAGACAAAAAGGCGGAAAGGAAATATTTGCTAACCTAGAATTAGACACTGAAAACGAGACCATTCACATTGCCGATAAAGATCCAATTTTTTCACTACCCATAATAAAAAATATTCATTCTTTTAATTACAGCATAATAATGAAATCAGGAAGAAATTATGATGTAAAAATAAATAAAGATAAACTTAAAATCCAATATATAGTCAAAACCAATAAGAAAAATGCGGAAACACAGCTACTTAAATTTCTTAATGAAAATATTAAACCCGATAAGTAATATAGAATATATTTCGCTAACGAATAATTAGAAATCATTACTTACAGAATACTTAAGAAATACTTTAATGAAAAATTAAAATTAATCAAGGCACACACACCTATACACCTGTACACCTATTATAATACGCTTATAATACACCTGTAATTGACCGAAATAAATTTATGAAAAACCTTGAAGAATGTCAAAATAAGAATCACAACAGAATTCAGCAAACAGTGACTTATTTTAAGAGGATATTTTATACGCTTAATATGGAGAAAATCAATGCAATCTATGCTTAGAACATACATATAAGAAAAGGCCTTACTAGACACAAACCTATTTGCCCCATTATTATTAATCGTCCGCTTCAACATATACACATGGACATTTTCCATATTGATAAAGAAAAATTTTTAACCATAATCGATATATTTTCTAAGTATGCTCATGCTTCATATTTATCCGATGAAAATGCTACTACTTTATTAAATAAATTAAGACATTTTGCTTCTCATCATAACTTCCCAGATAAAATTACTACAGATAATGGAAGTGAGTATAACACTATTTAAAGAATTCTGCCGTATACATAAAATTGAGTATCATCAAACCACTATTAATAGACATATATCAAATGGATCAAAAAAGATTACATTCTACTTTAAGAGAAAAATTAAGTATTTTGATACATAAAAATCCTATAGAAACAGTGCAAAATCATGTGACAATGACTATTCTTGTATATAATCAAAGTATTCATTCTTCTACAAATTCTACACCATTTACTCTTTTATACGGACTATACGAAGAGCTGTATAAATAAGTTATTGGTCCAGAAACAGATACAATAAAAAAATGCAATCAAATTCGGAGAAATGAAATCCTACCTTTCTCTGATAAATTATATAAAATGCAGATAGAACAACAGAATCTATCTGAAGAATTAGATAAAAATTTAAAAAATAAAGAAGATTATGTTAAAACTCACCAACAACAACGCGATAAAACCGCACCTTGTTACCAAAAATTACTTGTAGAAAAAGGCCCTTCACTGGAGTGTTATATGCATGGTTAACCGCGTCGTTATAATTTACGAAGTGCTAAATGACTAAGAAAAATCCCCTTATCACACGATGCTGAAGACGAAGCTGATCCTGCCAATAGTGATAATATTGGACAATTATGTAGTGATAATATTATTCAATCAATAAATCCCGATCTTATATCTATTCGGTTCTCCCTCATTGAAAGACCTGCTGCAATCAATAATAGTAATCAATCAGAGATCACTAACATACGAATTACATCTATCTGTTTAATAAACAAATACAAGAAAAAAGAAAAAGCTATCCACCAAAATTGTAGAAAGAACAAGAACGTCCTTGAATTTGGACAGGGAGGAGTAATATGACTGTTCTAAGAATGCATCGATTCCGGTCGCCCTATCTTTGCTGTGCTTGTTCTCCAAGAATTTTATCAGAATGACACCTTTGATGATAAAAATATTGTGCCTCCGTGAGAACGGTTGCACCGTCAACGAATGAGTCTCTGTCGAGCGTTTAAGTAGTAAAGATCTTCATAAAGGTCTAAAGAGTAGAATATATATATGTATATATATTGTTTATATTTATTTACAAGGAACCTACATACCATAACATAACTCGCGAGATCGAATCGATGAGTAATAGCAATTGACTAGAGACAGTAAATCGGCGGCAGAAAAGTTCTGGATACGTGAAATCCAGTCGAATTGCTTTGCGAAAGAAGTTGCAAAAGTAAAGGCCGGAAACGAATTACATCGCGATAGCATATTAAAGGCGTTCATCCTTTTCTTGATGTAAGTGGGATTCTGTGAGCGACCAGTCGCGTAACTCGTATTTTGGAGGAAGAATTTGAAAATTCTTTAAAAATTTTAGACTCGAAACACTTTACTATTAAAATTCTTATTGAAATGCTTATTATTGCCGTTTTTTGCACGTGAATAAGGAGGCAGTAGTCAACGAACTCAGCGAAAAATATGTTATCGTCGGGCTCCGTACAAAATTGCGCTCGATTATCAGCCGATGTATCATCTGCAAGCTACGTATAGGGAAGCCTCGAAATCCGCCCATAACTATCTTACTGCAGAGAAGATTCGCGTATCAAGAAAAACTATTTACGCACTACGGTATGGATTACTTTAGCCCTATGATGGTGAAGATCAAGAGGCGGATACGGTGGGGAGTCATGTTCACGCGACTTACTACGCGAGCTGTCCACCTTGAGTTAGCCCATAATCTCACCACGAGCTTTCTGATAATGCCTTTCCGGCGGTTAGCCACGTTGAGAGACTATCCCTTAATCATTTACAGCAATAATGGGACCAACTTGACCCGGGCTAGCAAGGAGCTCAATAAAAAAATAACACATTTAAAAAAGGATGCAAGAAGAATATACCTTGTCAAAGAGTGTCCATTAGTTTGGGACTCATCTGCGTTTTTGAGACACAATATTGGAAAGATGTCTGCGATTCTTTTCGAGTATCTACAATGGGATTCTTTTCTGCAGTGCTAGAGTGAAGACGAGCTTATCTGTTCGGTAGAGAGTAATTGATTGTATCAGATCGAACAAAGCATTCTTTATAGTTCTCAACTACACTTGGTGTCCCCTGAGGTTCCGTACTGGGGCAGTTCCTATTTTTCTTTTCCATGTTCAACTTCATGAGTGTTAAACATATTTTATATACTGATGATCTTCAGGTGTAATTTCGAGAGCTCATTATTGTTTCTCTGTCCCCTACTACAAAACTACTGTCTTTGTGTTATTTTGGACGGTGATCTTACCTTGAGATCCCGCATTGAATTTGTTTGCAAAAGAATAAATCAGGTACTATTTAATTTAAGTTTTTGAGTATACCACTGAGGCCCATTATATCACATGTTATCCTTGTACGCTCTCTCGTCTTTCCGCATTTGAATTCGTGTTCCGTTATTTATTTAGATGTGCCTCTGCAGCCGAGGGTGGGACTGCAACGATTACTCAATTCATGTGTGTGATACGAGATGCGTGCTAGGTGGGATGAGTATATCACTCTCTACAGTCATTGATTGAGTATAATGAGATTAAACGATTAAAGGGAATATTTGATGTGTTTATATATTATGACGAGTGGTCGTCCTCCTGGGACAAATAAAATAATTTGTTAATAGATTTCATTAATACGTACTTGAAATCGGGTGACGAGCAAGATAGGAAATTGCATCGCTGCAGGTTAAAAACAATTAGCTTTAATCCCCAGCTAATAACAAAATTTATTTGATTTGTTGAGGAAAACAACTGGGGAGAATCAGCTGGTGACAGTAAACAGAGATAGCTGCAAGTAAGGTGCGAGTACATGGAGGCGACTATAGGAAAATATGTCGAGGACCAATCAAGTAGTCTCTTTTTGCTCACCAGGAGGCGAATAGTAATCCTTCCCAGGGATTAGAATTAATAGAAATATCGAGATGTTCCGTCTTTGTCTTTCCTTATCGTGAATCTAAATATAGTTCGAGTATATATATACCGTGCGTACTTATTATTTTCCTTACCCGAAATTTTGGTATAGTC
This sequence comes from Sycophaga agraensis, assembly GCA_018906755.1. NCBI lineage: Eukaryota > Metazoa > Arthropoda > Insecta > Hymenoptera > Pteromalidae > Sycophaga > Sycophaga agraensis. The sequence continues at coordinate 8,261 of JACCIE010000057.1, read as the reverse complement.
AAGTGTTAGCTATTGAATAGAGAGAGAGAGAGAGAATAAAAGACGATTTTTGGAGGATAGTTTATTGATGACTATTGATTGATTTATTATGATAATTGATAAATTTTTATTAAATTATTTGGGATTTTTTTTTATATTTTTTTGAGAATTTTGGTGGTGTTTTCTTTCTTTTTATGATATAAAAAGTAATAAGCCTTTAAATAGTCGCGCGGCCGGATAATTGATTGTAACGCCCTCTTTTCTTAAATTGGCGGGAACAATAGTGTATTCTTGCTAAATGTACGAGACAAGGATAATACTATTGCCTAATATGCATAACAAGGATGCTAGATGGATTTTTGAGGGAAAATCGAGTTTCCGAGCCGATGAAAAGCGGGACACACTCTCACTCGTCGCCCGATCTCGAAAAGAAAAGGAACCATACCAAAAAGTCGAGGCTCAGCCATTTCGTAGTATTTTCGCAGATTAGGATTACACTCCAAAATAAATTAGAGAAGGTGCGTGGGCCGGAAACTTGGATTTTGTTTTATTGTCTAAATTATTATTATTTTCTATTTGGCATTGCTGGTGAGTTCTTTAGTTATTTTTTTTTTTGTTTTGTCCTCTCTCTCTTCTCTAATAGCCGGTGGACCTGAATCAGTAATATTCTCGAGATTTGTATATTTTATTTCAGCTCGGAATTTCCTTTTCAGGTTGATGCAGTTTTTTTCGAGATGTTATATAAATTGTTTATTCTTTTCGAGATGTTCGTGATTTCCCGGGTATAACAATTTAGTCGAGTCGAGTTAAATTGTTAAATTTTGATATCTCCGTAGATATCGGCTAAACGTTTTTTTTTGTTAAACATTTGTATTGGAAATTTTGTAGAATCCCTATATTATTTAATAAATGTTGTTATCATTTAAATTTAATTAGCAATGTTAAGTTATTTCAAATGAACCCGCCTCCGATTGGTGAATTCGCAATTTGCACGCGACGCGCCTAGGGTAGAGGTTATCGGGAAAATAAAATTTTAAAATTTGTATAACTTAAAATTTCAGATTATTAAAATTTTGTGATTCCACGTCACAAATGGCATCCCTGGTGGGGAATTGACTGTTTTTGTAGGTCGAGATATATTTTTCTTGCAGGAGCAGCAGTTCCAGGAATTTTGGCAGAGAGAAAGAGAGAGAGAGTAGTTAGAATAATTTTTTTTTGTGTGTTATTATTGTAATTCCTCAATAATTATCGCGGTATGTACAACTTGTGAATTATTGGTGTATAAGTATTGTTTATAACTTATTTGACGAATTTACGTTTTGGCGGCAAAACCGCCATTTTGTTGTTCTCTGGAGGAGCCTTTTTCCCTCCCTTTAGTAGAAAGTCGGCCATTTTAGATAGAATTTAGATTTTTAGCGGAAATTATTCTTGATCTATTATGCGAAGATTTTGAAGATTTTAAGAAGACTCATTCGCACCATTATCGAGATATTCGCGTGTGTCGAGAATTTCGGGTTTACAGAAACATCATACCAGAAGTATCACCAATTTACCGAATAATAAGGATTCACGCGAGTGTCGAGATTTTGCTGTTCGAATTAACCGAAAATCTTTTGTCTTTTTCCTTTTTACGGGAGTGTCGAGATTTTGCCGTTCAAATTTACCAAATTTTTTTTTTTCTCCGCGAGTGTCGAGACAATTATAATTTCTAGGTTCTGTTTTGCTACGGAAAAATTGAGATACCATTTTTTTTTTCAAGACTCAAGAATTATAAAGATTAACCAATGGAGACATAAAATGTAGGAACATAAATCATTGTATGAAGAATTTTATCAGTGGATTTATTTCTTATTAGGCAAGATATTGGATTTAGTGGGTAAAATCCTTAGTAAGCGAATTGAGGTTAGTTATTTGGTAGGCTAGGCGTAATAAAAGTGTAAAAGGATAGGGGGGGAAGGCCGACTCCTCCACAGAATTAATTTTCTTTTTCTGGTCCTTTCTAAACGACTATCGACAAATTTTATTTTTTTTTTACTTTGTTGACTGCGACAGTTTCCCAATTCGAGAGTTAGTGGTTAAATTTCTAATTCGAGATATTAAGAGTTATATTAAGTTGGTTTAAGTTGGTGTAAATTTTTTTTTTATTATTTTAGTGTTGGGCACAAAATTTTTTTTTTTGTGTTGTTTAACAGTTTTTTTTTTGTAAAGTCGAGATACTTGGTTTCTTTTCTGTTACTAGTTTCAGAATTGTGCATCGAGATATTTGGGATATTAGAATCGAGCTATTTTACTTGGGTTGTTAGTTATTCTGATACAACATGGAGGATTATGCCGTTTTAATGAGCCGATTATTAGATAATTCGAGAGAATTACGTTCATTGTTAAGGGACATTGTTAGACGTCCTGCATCGGAAATTCGGGATGAATTGAAGTTGTTAGGTTTGAGTTCGGTCGGATCCGATCGAGTTTTGGCGGAGCGACTATTTAGGGCGAATGTTAGGGCCGCAGGTTTACACGAAGATGTCCCGTGGTATCCTTCGGTGGATGATTTAGGGGATCAGGCGTCAGTGGTAGATTCTCCGCCGATTTGGTCAGGAAATATAGAAGACCAATCAATTGCAGAAGGAAACGTTGGCGATTCGGTACCAACATTGGACCCGAATCCTCAAGCGTTAGATTTATCTGTCGTTAGTAGAACTAATCGAGAGTTATTGCCCAGTCAGCATATGCCCTTACAAACTAGCCATAGGAATCCTTCTCCTAGAATTCTGATGAGTGTACCAAGTTTCGGGCCAGGTACGAACAATCAAATTTCGTCTACGTATACAACGGTTGGAGGTAATACAAATCTCGCCAGTTCGAATCGACCTGCCGTTTCTTTTGCTAGTCCGGTAGGACAGTCCAGTGGGACGGAAGAAGAGAGACCTCAATATCGAGTTCCAGTACCTCCAGAGTGGCGTAACCCGGCGATTTCGTTACCGTCAGTAGCTCCCAGAGTGTCAAGGAACCCCAATTCTTTAGTAAATGATTTTCGAGATGGAAATATCTATGACGACGAAACAGATTTAGACTTTAGCTATGGACCACATTTGCGTCGAGATTTTAGGGATAATGATGAAGAATATGGGGAGACTATGGGAACGCAGTCAGGATCACGAAATCCAAGTTCGACAGGATCCCAATTAGGAAATAGTAGGGCAATCGTCGCTTTCATGAAAGTGCTACAAAACTGGAGGTTAAAATTTGCCGGACGGCCAAAGGAAGATGCAGCAAATTTCCTAGCCCGTTTGAATGATTGTAGGGATTGTGTAGATGTTGGTGATGATGAGGCGCTGCGGGCATTACCCTGCGTCCTCACGGAAGGCGCCGATTTGTGGTTTAGAACAAAAAGGGTTAGTTTTTACTCGTGGCAGGACTTCGTACAAGAGTTCAAAAGACAATATATACCGGATGTGGATAGCGAAGATCTCTTGGCGGAGTTGAGAGCGAGGACACAGGCTAGGGGGGAGACTATAAATAATTTCCTGATGAGCATACGGCACCTAATAGGATTGTTTAGGAAACCGCCATCGTTGAAGACTCAAATGAAAATAATTTATAGAAATTTGTTACCCGATTATCGGCATTTTATGTTAGATAAATCGTTGGTAAGTGTAGATAGCTTCGAGTTATGGGGCCGGAGGTTTGAGAAAGCTAAGGACCTGGATCGTCGTTATGCTCCTCCACCTCCAGAAGATAAGGTATTAGTTCCGGGTGGTGCTTATAAGAGTTTTAAAGCCAGAGTAAGCGCCGTAGAGGAGAGGAGTGGCGAAACGTCAGGAACAAATAATCGTAAAGCACGACATAAAAATTTTTCAAACCCTGGTCCCAGCATAAGAAAAGTTAGTCAGGTTGCACCCGGCTTATCATATGAAAATGCAAGACAGGAGATAGCTAATGTACAAGAGTCGGTTCAAGCGCCAATATTCAGAGCTAGTAATAATAACCATTACAGTGAGAATAATACCTCGTGGCCGCCTTATCGAGGAAATAGAAGTACAACCACAGGCAGTACTGGAAATAGGGTCAACCCGTTGCCAAACAGAAAACCAAGCACGTGCTACAGTTGTGGCGAAGAAGGCCATATGGTGTCTGCCTGTCCTAGAAGGCAGTGTTTTTCGTGTAGGGCATTTGGCCATATGTCTAGCCGTTGCCCGAATAGAGAACGCCAGTTAAGCTGCCAGGGTTGTGGAGCCTTAGGAGTGGAATTGAAAACCTGTAGTAATTGTAAGGCGGTTCGAGAATTTATAGAAAGAAATTTGGGAAACGATGTCGCAGGAGCGATTCCTCGCCCCAAACCTCCTGCAAAATAATAGGGGCGCGTTTATTGAGTGAAAAATCCCGCGCTGATACGTCGAAAACGGCCGGGATGAATGAATTAGTGGATTTAGTTGAGTGGAAGGAAAAATCCCGCGCTGATACGTCGAAAACGGCCGGGAGGAATGAATTAGTGGATTTAGATGAGTTGAAGGAAAAATCCCGCGCTGATACGTCGAAAACGGCCGGGAGGAATGAATTAGTGGATTTAGATGAGTTGAAGGAAAAATCCCGCGCTGATACGTCGAAAACGGCCGGGAGGAATGAATTAGTGGATTTAGATGAGTTGAAGGAAAAATCCCGCGCTGATACGTCGAAAACGGCCGGGAGGAATGAATTAGTGGATTTAGATGAGTTGAAGGAAAAATCCCGCGCTGATACGCAGAAGACGGCCGGGATGCATATAATTAGGGAAGAAGTTAATAGCAATGAATCCCAAGCCGATAAGGAGAAAACGGATGGGATGCGGATAGAGAAGCGTAATAATGGGATATTTAGAGATATATCGTGTGGAATGGATAGAAATATAGAGTTAAATTACCGAGCTGGAAAGGAAGATGCGGCCGGTTTATTAATAAATGGGAAACAAAATGTGAGTTGGAAATACTCTGTTCCGTGCGGCCAGCCGGTCAGAACCGAGGAAAACACTCATAGTAGTCGGAGTGACCAAGCTGGTAAAGAGAATGAAGCTGGGAGTTCGGGACCTAGTAGAGAGGTCGCTGAGAGCGCTTCAATGGAAAATTTGCAGAATAGGGTGGTTATACGGAGTAACGATCTGCCCGAGATAAATACTTGGGTGAAGACAGCGTTACCCAGGTTGAAGAATTTTGTTGGAAAGGTAAGGAGTAAAGCACAGGCAGAAGAATCTGCCACTAGAGCAATTTATCAGGCATCGACTTGGATGGACAGATTGAATAATACAATAAATGATTCAATAATGAATTTAAAGAATGGCATGAAGGATAGGTTAAATCGAGAGAACAACGAGAACCAGACGGTGGAGAAGGAATTAACAACTGATACTGGTTGTCGTTTATCGTCAAATGTAGGTTTAGATGTTGATAATAGGTTAATTGGTAGGGTACCTTTAAGTCGAGATACGAGTTTAATTAATGATAATGGGTTAGGTCGAGATGTACAATCAAGTATCTTATCGAGTCAGAGTGCGGGTGAAAATCTGTTGGAAACAGCTAGTAGTTTAGAAACCCAAACACATTATTTAAAAGGGATTTTAAAGAAGCATATGCCATATGTACATTCCCCACCTCATTCTTCTGATTTGAGTGTCGTTGAGGATACGGGTTCATTAGTTGGTCAGTCCATGGCCAGTAAAGTGGCATGTAATGACCTGGGGGGAGGTGGAACTATCGTAGATAGTTTAGATCCGCTCCCAGGAGTAAGCCAAATAGATTTTGAAAAATGTGTGGAGGAAATATGTATGGAGAATAGGAAGTATATGCGAGTAAATCTAGCTGGAATTGAATATAAAGCCTTGTTTGACCCTGGGTCTATGATCTCTGTAGTAGGTCCGAGGGTTTATACTAGGTTTGTTGATCGATTAGAACCAACATGTGTGACGGTAAAGGGTGTCACCGGGAACTGCACTAAAGTGATAGGTATCTTGAAGGTAAATTTAGATGTTGATGGGATTAATAAAGTACTGAAGTTTCGGGCTGTTAATTTCAAAAATCATGATTTGTTGTTAGGGATGGATTTTTGTTTAAAATGGTATATCGAGTTTAAAGCTGTAGAAAATCTTTGGAGGGTTCGAGATAATGAATGGCATAGGTTTATTGATGATAGTTCTAAAGAAGATATGGTGTTAATAGCTGAATGCGCAGGGATCTCAGTGTTAGAAGGAGATCAGAAAACAGCGTTGGATAGAGTAGTTAAAAAGGGACTGGAGAATCAACCCAAGGAGTTCGGATTGACTAAATTAGTGGAACACCGAATCGAGGTTGAAGGAAATGAGCCGGTTAGACATAGACCTCGTAGAATGTCACCGAAAATGTGGGAGGTCACGCAAGAAGAGGTCAAAAGGATGTATCGAGATAAAATAATAATTGAGTCTGTTAGTAATTGGAATAGCGCCCCGGTAATTGTGAAGAAACCTGATGGAAGCTATCGGTTTTGCATTGATTTCCGAGACCTAAATAAAAGGACAAACGGGATGCTTATCCTCTTCCCAGCATTGACTCTATTTTAGATAAATTACGGAAGGCTAGATACATCTCAAAAATTGATTTGAAGCAAGCGTATTCCAGGTGGCTATGGAACCCTCGAGTCGAAAATATACGGCGTTTGCGGTGCCAGGATCTGGGTTATTTGAGTTCACGAGAATGCCATTCGGTTTGACAAATGCGCCAATGACCTTTCAGCGATTAATAGATGGATTGTTTGGGCCGGAATTCCAACCATTTATCTTTGGATATTTGGATGATATAATTATTGCCACCGACAGTTTCGAGGATCATTTGAAATGGATTGAGTTCGTGTTGAAAAGAGTGTGTGAGGCAGGGTTGCAGGTTAATCGAGAGAAGTGTGAGTTTGGCTGTAGCCAGGTGCGTTATTTAGGGTATTTATTAGATAGTGAAGGGTTACGTCCTGACCCAGAGAGAATACAGCCAGTACTCGATTATCCGGCGCCCCATACCAAGAAGCAATTGAGGAGATTTCTTGGAATGGTTGGTTGGTACGCTAGGTTCATAGACCAGGATTCCGACATCAAATTGCCTTTATTGAAGCTGTTAAAGAATAAACAAGAATGGATTTGGGGACCCGAACAACAGGAGGCATTTGAAAAGTTAAAGATTGCTCTAACTCAGGCACCGGTTCTAGCTAGGCCAGATTTTTCCAGAACGTTTACAGTCCAATGCGATGCTAGTAGTTATGCTATAGGAGCCGTTTTGTCACAAGAATTCGAAGACGGAGAACATCCAATCGTGTATGTAAGCCGGGTTTTAACGAGATCAGAAAGGAATTACTCTACTACTGAAAAGGAATGTTTGGCGGTATTATGGGCGATTAAGAAAATGCGGCCCTATTAGAGGGGTATTCTTTTCGGGTCATCACGGATCATAGTGCTCTTCGGTGGTTGCAGAACCTTCGAGACCCTACAGGAAGACTTGCTCGTTGGGCCTTAGAAATGCAACAATGGGATTTTGTGATACTCCACCGTAAGGGTGCTATGCATCATGTACCGGACGCGTTATCGAGGGGTTTCGAGTTCGAAGAAGAGATATCCGCTTTGGAAGAGTCGCAAGATGAATGGTATTTAAATAGGATGGAGCAAGTTTTGTCATCGCCAAAGGTTTTTAAGAATTGGAGGGTGGAAAATGGCAGGTTATATTGTTACCGGACAGATCCGTTATTAGATCCTATATTGTTTCCAGAAGAGAGATGGAGATTAGTTATTCCTCTCGAGACAAGAGATAGGGTTATGACGGATGCACATACGGATATCTCGGCAGGTCATCTAGGAATAGAGAAGAGCTATGACCGGATTGCTCGAGAATATTACCGGCCTGGTTTATGGTATGATGTCAGCCGGTTCGTTACTTCGTGTCCAGATTGTCAGAGATATAAAGTAATGCAGTCTGCTCCGCAAGGTTTGATGGGTCAACGAGTAATAGAGCAGCCTTGGACGGTAGTGGCTTCGGATTTAATGGAGTTTCCACAGAGCAAGGGACAATGTAAATATATGGTTGTATTCCAGGATCTATTCTCTCGTTGGGTAGAAATGAAGCCTTTGAGATCAGCGGATGGAAAGAGCGTAGCGGCAGCACTAGAAGAACTGGTAATTTTTAGATGGGGAACTCCTGATTATTTCCTAACTGATAATGGTAAAGAATTTATGAATAACCATTTGAATGAAATGTTGAAAGAGTATGGAATTAATCATGTTACGACTCCCCCGTATCATCCCC